>CAKXYN010000003.1:2600000-3900000 GCA_935064755.1 Tragelaphus eurycerus | reverse complement strand
TGATTGGCGTGAAATGGTATCTCATAGTGGTTTTGATTTGCATTTCTCTGATAATGAGTGATGTTGAGCATCTTTTCATGTGTTTGTTAGCCATCTGTATGTCTTCTTTGGAGAAATGTCTATTGAGTTCTTTGGCCCATTTTTTGATTGGGTCATTTATTTTTCTGGAATTGAGCTGTAGAAGTTGCTTGTATATTTTTGAGATTAGTTGTTTGTCAGTTGCTTCATTTGCTATTATTTTCTCCCATTCTGAAGGCTGTCTTTTCACCTTGCTTATAGTTTCCTTTGTTGTGCAGAAGCTTTTAAGTTTGATTAGGTCCCATTTGTTCATTTTTGATTTTATTTCCAATATTCTGGGAGGTGGGTCATAGAAGATCCTGCTGTGATGTAAGTCAGAGAGTGTTTTGCCTATGTTTTCCTCTAGGAGTTTTATGGTTTCTGGTCTTACATTTAGCTCTTTAATCCATTTTGAGTTTATTTTTGTGTATGGTGTTAGAAAGTGTTCTAGTTTCATTCTTTTACAAGTGTTTGACCAGTTTTCCCAGCACCACTTGTTAAAGAGATTGTCTTTAATCCATTGTATATTCTTGCCTCCTTTGTCAAAGATAAGGTGACCATATGTGCGTGGATTTATCTCTGGGCTTTCTATTTTGTTCCATTGATCTATATTTCTGTCCTTGTGCCAGTACCATACTGTCTTGATGACTGTGGCTTTGTAGTAGAGCCTGAAGTCAGGCAGGTTAATTCCTCCAGTTCCGTTCTTCTTTCTCAAGATAGCTTTGGCTATTCGAGGTTTTTTGTATTTCCATACAAATTGAGAAATTATTTGTTCTAGCTCTGTGAAGAATACCGTTGGTAGCTTGATGGGGATTGCATTGAATCTATAAATTGCTTTGGGTAGTATATTCATTTTCACTATATTGATTCTACCAATCCATGAACATGATATATTTCTCCATCTATTAGTGTCCTCTTTGATTTCTTTCACCAGTGTTTTATAGTTTTCTATATATAGGTCTTTAGATTCTTTAGGAAGATATATTCCTAAGTATTTTATTGTTTTCATTGCAATGGTGAATGGAATTGTTTCCTTAATTTCTCTTTCTATTTTCTCGTTATTAGTGTACAGGAATGCAAGGGATTTCTGTGTGTTAATTTTATATCCTGCAACTTTACCATATTCATTGATCAGTTCTAGTAATTTTCTGGTGGAATCTTTAGGGTTTTCTACGTAGAGGATCATGTCATCTGCAAATAGTGAGAGTTTTACTTCTTCTTTTCCAATTTGGATTCCTTTTATTTCTTTTTCTGCTCTGATTGCTGTGGCCAAAACTTCCAAAACTATGTTGAATAGTAATGGTGAAAGTGGGCATCCTTGTCTTGTTCCTGACTTTAGAGGAAATGCTTTCAATTTTTCACCATTGAGGATAATGTTTGCTGTGGGCTTGTCATATATAGCTTTTATTATGTTGAGGTATGTTCCTTCTATTCCTGCTTTCTGGAGAGTTTTTATCATAAATGGATGTTGAACTTTGTCAAAGGCTTTCTCTGCATCTATTGAGATAATCATATGGTTTTTATTCTTCAGTTTGTTAATGTGGTGTATTACGTTGATTGATTTGCGGATATTGAAGAATCCTTGCATTCCTGGGATAAAGCCCACTTGGTCATGATGTATGATCTTTTTAATGTGTTGTTGGATTCTGATTGCTAGAATTTTGTTAAGGATTTTTGCATCTATGTTCATCAGTGATATTGGCCTGTAGTTTTCTTTTTTTGTGGGATCTTTGTCAGGTTTTGGTATTAGGGTGATGGTGGCCTCATAGAATGAGTTTGGAAGTTTGCCTTCTTCTGCAATTTTCTGGAACAGTTTGAGTAGGATAGGTGTTAGCTCTTCTCTAAATTTTTGGTAGAATTCAGCTGTGAAGCCGTCTGGACCTGGGCTTTTGTTTGCTGGAAGATTTCTGATTACAGTTTCAATTTCTGTGCTTGTGATGGGTCTGTTAAGATTTTCTATTTCTTCCTGATCCAGTTTCGGGAAGTTGTACTTTTCTAAGAATTTGTCCATTTCTTCCACTTTGTCCATTTTATTGCCATATAATTGCTGATAGTAGTCTCTTATGATCCTTTGTATTTCTGTGCTGTCTGTTGTGATCTCTCCATTTTCATTTCTAATTTTATTGATTTGATTTTTCTCCCTTTGTTTCTTGATGAGTCTGGCTAGTGGTTTGTCAATTTTATTTACCCTTTCAAAGAACCAGCTTTTGGCTTTGTTGATTTTTGCTATGGTTTCTTTTGTTTCTTTTGCATTTATTTCTGCCCTAATTTTTAGGATTTCTTTCCTTCTACTAACCTTGGGGTGCTTCATTTCTTCCTTTTCCAGTTGCTTTAGGTGTAGAGTTAGGTTATTTATTTGGCTTTTTTCTTGTTTCTTGAGGTATGCCTGTATTGCTATGAACTTTCCCCTTAGGACTGCTTTTACAGTGTCCCACAGGTTTTGGGTTGTAGTGTTTTCATTTTCATTCGTTTCTATGCAGAATTTGATTTCTTTTTTGATTTCTTCTGTGATTTGTTGGTTATTCAGGAGTGTGTTGTTCAGCCTCCATATGTTGGTCTTTTTAATAGATTTTCTCCTGTTATTGAGATTTACTCTTACTGCATTGTGGTCAGAAAAAATGCTTGGAATGATTTCAATTTTTCTGAACTTACCAAGGCTGGATTTATGGCCCAGGATGTGGTCTATCCTGGAGAAGGTTCCGTGTGCACTTGAGAAAAAGGTGAAATTCATTGTTTTGGGATGAAATGTCCTATAGATATCAATTAGTTCTAACTGGTCTATTGTATCGTTTAAAGTTTGTATTTCCTTGTTAATTTTCTGTTTAGTTGATCTATCCATTGGTGTGAGTGGGGTATTAAAGTCTCCCACTATTATTGTGTTATTGTTGATTTCTCCTTTCATTCTTGTTAGTATTTGTCTTATATATTGTGGTGCTCCTAAGTTGGGTGCATATATATTTATAATTGTTATATCTTCTTCTTGGATTGATCCTTTGATCATTAGGTAGTGACCTTCTTTGTCTCTTTTCACATCCTTTGTTTTAAAGTCTATTTTATCTGAGATGAGTATTGCTACTCCTGCTTTCTTTTGGTCTCTATTTGCGTGGAAAATCTTTTTCCAGCCCTTGACTTTCAGTCTGTATGTGTCCCCTGTTTTGAGGTGGGTTTCTTGTAGACAGCATATGGAGGGGTCTTGTTTTTGTATCCATTCAGCCAGTCTCTGTCTTTTGGTTGGGGCATTCAACCCATTTACATTTAAGGTAATTAATGATAAATATGATCCCGTTGGCATTTACTTTGTTGTTTTGGGTTTGAATTTATGTATCCTTTTTGTGTTTCCTGTCTAGAGAATGTCCTTTAGTATTTGTTGGAGAGCTGGTTTGGTGGTGCTGAATTCTCTCAGCTTTTGCTTGTCTGTAAAGGTTTTGATTTCTCCTTCATATTTGAATGAGATCCTTGCTGGGTACAATAATCTGGGCTGTAGGTTCTTTTCTTTCATCACTTTAAGTATGTCTTGCCATTCCCTCCTGGCTTGGAGAGTTTCTATTGAAAGATCAGCTGTTATCCTTATGGGAATTCCCTTGTGTGTTATTTGTTGTTTTTCCCTTGCTGCTTTTAATATTTGTTCTTTGTGTTTGATCTTTGTTAATTTGATTAATATGTGTCTTGGGGTGTTTCGTCTTGGGTTTATCCTATTTGGGACTCTCTGGGTTTCTTGGACTTGAGTGATTATTTCCTTCCCCATTTTAGGGAAGTTTTCAACTATTATCTCCTCTAGTATCTTCTCATGGTCTTTCTTTTTGTCTTCTTCTTCTGGGACTCCTATGATTCGAATATTGTAACGTTTAATATTGTCCTGGAGGTCTCTGAGATTGTCCTCATTTCTTTTAATTCGTTTTTCTTTTTTCTCCTCTGATTCCTTTAATTCTGCCATTCTATCTTCTAATTCGCTAATTCTATCTTCTGCCTCTGTTATTCTACTATTGGTTGCCTCCAGAGTGTTTTGGATCTCATTTATTGCATTATTCATTATATATTGACTCTTTTTTATTTCTTCTAGGTCCTTGTTAAATCTTTCTTGCATCTTCTCAATGCTTTTCTCCAGGCTATTTATCCATGATTCCATTTTGCTTTCCAGATTTTGGATTAATTTGACTATCATTATTCGGAATTCTTTATCAGGTAGGTTCGCTATTTCTTCCTCTTTTGTTTGGTTTGGTGGGTAATTATCCTGTTCCTTTACCTGCTGGGAATTCTTCTGTCTTTTCATCTTGTTTAAATTGCTAAGTTTGGGGCGTCTTTACTGTATTCTGGTAGTCTGTGGAGTTCTCTTTATTGTGGCGTTTCTGCACTATATGTGGGTTTGTACCGGTGGCTTGTCGAGGTTTTTTGTTTATGGAAGCTTGTATCGGTGTTCTGGTGGGTGGAGCTGGATTTCTTTTCTCTGGGGTGCAGTGGAGTGTCTAGTAGTGAGTTATGAGATGTCTATGCTTTTGGGGTCGCTTTGTGTAGCCTGTGTATTGGAGCTCAGGCTGTGTTCTTGTTTTTCTGGAGAATTTGCTTGATATGTCTTGTTGTGGAACTTGCTGGTCTTTGTGTGATGCTTGGTTTCAGAGTAGGTATGGAGGCTTTTAATGAGCTCCTGTCAATTAGTGTTTCGTGGGATCAGGGTATGGACTTAAGCCTCCTGGTTCCAGTTATTGGTCTTATTTTTACAGTAGTCTCAAAAACTTCTTCTTCTATAATGCATTCCACAACTGGACCGCTCAGAGATGTTCACGGAATTATACATAGAAGGAAAAAGGGAGGAAGGAGACAGAGGTGGTCAGGAGGATAAAAGGAGGGAGTGTGAAGGAGAGAGACAGATCTAGTCAGTAATCAGTAAAGAAAAGAAAAAAGGAAAGGAAAAAAGCAAAAGACCAAAAGGAAAAAAGAAAAAAACAAAAAAACAAAACAGGGTCGCAAAAGTTATATCTAAACGTGGAGATTAAAGAAGTACTAGAGGATAAAAAAAAAATAAAAATAAAAGAAACAAAACAAACAACAACAACAAAAAATTAAAAGGAAAAAAAAATTTTTGTTTTCCTTTTTCCAATTAAAAAATAATAAAAATTTAAAATATATATATATTTAAAAAAAGAAAAGAAAAAAAAAAAGGAAATAATGATGGTAAAAATAGTAACAATCTATATAAGAGTTTCTCTATTATTGTTGTGGGTTCAGTTCATTTTCAGCTAGTTCCTTGTTCCGGCTTAAATTTCTCAAGATCTATAGGCCCCTTTCTCTGTGGTTGGTCTGTATAGTTCTTTGTTCTGTGCACGGTTCGGCGGTGTTCTGGGCCAAGGCCCGCCACTCGTGTGGTCGGCGCTGCACAATCTGGATTGCCGGCCCAAACTACTCCAGTTAGGCAGCACTCCAGACAATCAGGCGAACGAAGTCTGTGCTGAGGCCCGCAGAGGGGGAGGGGCCGGCGACGGGAATGGCGGGCGGGCGGGTGGGGGAGGGGATGGGGTGGCCCTCGTGGGAGCCGCCTGCACAGCGGGCGGGGGGCACGCCTGCGCGGGAGTGGCCGGCGGGGGAGCGTCCAGTGGGGGAGAGTCCCGTGGGGGGGGGGCCCTCTGGGGAGCGCCGGCAGCCCCCCGGGGGGGCGCCCGCAGGGGAGCGTCCCGCGTGGGAACGGCCAAGGCGTCTCCCTGCCCAGCCCCGGCTCCCCAATGGCAGATGCGGGCGTTTGCAGCGGTGCTTTTCCGCTGCGGAAGTTACCGCAGGGCCCGCAGTCTGTGGGTTCTAATTGCTCAACTGATCTCCTCCCTGTTATGATAGTCTCCGTGTTTCCCAGGTTCGGCGCAGATTCCGCGGGGAGAGTGTTTCCTGGTGTTTGGAAACTTCTCTTTTTAAGCCCTCCCTTCCCCGGGACAGAGGTCCGCCCCTCCCTCTTTGTCTCTCTCTGGCTTCTATATTCTTTCCTACCTCCTTTAGAAGGCAGTGAGTTGCTTTTCTGGGTGTCCGACGTCCTCCGCCAGCACTCCGAAGCTGTTTGTGGTATTTACTCGGCGCCCAGATGTCCCATTGATGAATTTGTGGAGGAGAAAGCGTATTCCCCGTCCTAATCCTCCGCCATCTTAACCGGAAGTAAAAAATTACAAATTTCTAATTGAAACATTATATATAAGTAGAAAACTGCAACTATTACATGAACTGAGAAGGCTGAATTTTCACTCTTGCCTGGAAAATCCCATGGACGGAGGAGCCTGGTAGGCTGAAGTCCATGGGGTCACTGAGGGTCGGACACGACTGAGTGACTTCACTTTCACTTTTCACTTTCATGCATTGGAGAAGGAAATGGCAACCCACTCCAGTGTTCTTGCCTGGAGAATCCCAGGGATGGGGGAGCCTGGTGGGTTGCCATCTATGGGGTTGTACAGAGTCAGACATGACTGAAGTGACTTAGCAGCAGCAGCATTCATATCTTAATAGTGCCCAGATCAAGAAGTGAGACATTATTGGCACTAAAGAAGTCCCCTTGGTGCTCTTGGTCAGGACTCTCTCCTAAGGGAATTCCTTTCCTAATGGCTCACTAAAGGTTAGTTTTGCCTATTTTTAGTCAATAATGAGTATTTTGTGTCTATATGTTCTTTCATCTTTTCATTCTTCTGCAAAATTCTTCCCTGTTGGCATCTCAGATGTGGTTCATTCATTTCCACCATCGAAGGATATTTCACTGTGTGTGTAGAAGTTTGTTCTATTGCTGATGGGCTCAGTTCCTCAGTCTCAGTTGTGTCTGACTCTTTGCTACCCCGTGGACTGCAGCACGCCAGGATTCCCTGTCCTGTACTATGTTCCAGAGAGTGCTCAAACTCATGTCCATTGAATCAGTGATGTCATCCAACCATCTCATTCTCTGTTGCCCCCTTCTCCTCCTGCACTGAGTCTTTCCCAGCAGCAGGGTCTCTTAAATGAGTCAGCTCTTCTCATCAGGTAGCCAAAGTATTGGAGTTTTAGCATCAGTCCTTCCAATGAATATTCAGGGTCGATTGCCTTTAGGATTGACTGATTTGATCTTTGTAAAGATTGGGTTTCGATTTTAGCTTGTGTACAAAATATACTTCTGGTGCAACGGGAATGTTTTATTTCAATTTGCATTTTGCTGAGGAGATGTAGGGACGGAAGGGGAAGAATGAAGATGAGATGAGAGAGGGGTAATTTCTGTTTTTTTTTTTTTTTTAATGAGAATATAAAGATTATCTATTAATCAAAAAATGAAGGGATACCACTAATACTAAACCATTTTTAGTGCATCTAGTCCTGATTTTTACTATTATTTTTATTGTATTTTGGCCCATTTTTGCAGTCAGAAAATTATCTTCCATCATTAAACATACTTTGCTTATCATTGCACTGAGTTTGTGAGCAAAATAGTGGCATACCATCTATGCTGTCATATGCCCTCAGAAGCACTGTTCAGTTCAGTTCAGTTCAATCTCTCAGTCGTGTCCGACTCTGCGACCCCATGAATCACAGCACGCCAGGCCTCCCTGTCCATCACCAACTCCCGGAGTTCACTCAGACTCACGTACATCGAGTTGGTGATGCCATCCAGCCATCTCATCCTCTGTCGTCTCCTTCTTCTCCTGTCCCCAGTCCCTCCCAGCATCAGAGTCTTCTCCAATGAGTCAACTCTTTGCGTGAGGTGGCCAAAGTACTGGAGTTTCAGCTTGAGCATCATTCCTACCAAAGAAATCCCAGGGTTGATCTCCTTTAGAATGGACTGGTTGGATCTCCTTGCAGTCCAACGGACTCACAAGAGTCTTCTCCAACACCACAGTTCAAAAGCATCAATTCTTCAGTGCTCAGCTTTCTTCACAGTCCAACTCTTACATCCACACATGACCAGTGGAAAAACCATAGCCTTGACTAGACAGACCTTTGTTGGCAAAGTAATGTCTCTGCTTTTGAATATGCTATCTAGGTTGGTCATAATTTTTCTTCCAAGGAGTAAGTGTCTTTTAATTTCCTGGCTGAAGTCACCATCTGCAGTAATTTTGGAGCACAGAAAAATAAAATCTGACACTGTTTCCACTGTTTCTCCATCTATTTCCCATGAAGTGATGGGACCGGATGCCATGATCTTCGTTTTCTGAATGTTGAGCTTTAAGTCAACTTTTTCACTCTCCTCTTTCACCTTCATCAAGAGGCTTTTTGGTTCTTCTTCACTTTCTGCCATAAGGGTGGTATCATCTGCATATCGGAGGTGATTGACATTTCTCCTGGCAATCTTGATTCCAGCTTGTGCTTCTTCCATCCCAGAATTTCTCATGGTGTACTCTGCATATAAGTTAAATAAGCAGGGTGACAATATACAGCCTTGACAAACTCCTTTTCCTATTTGGAACCAGTCTATTGTTCCATGTCCAGTTCTAACTCTTACTTCCTGACCTGGATAAAAATTTCTCAGGAGGCAGGTCAGGTGGTCTGGTATTCCCATCTCTTTCAGAATTGTCCACAGTTTCTTGTGACCCACACAGTCAAAGGCTTTGGCATAGTCAATAAAGCAGAAATAGATGTTTTTCTGGAACTCTCTTAAAACTCGCTTTTTCCATGATCCAGTGAATGTTGGCAATTTGGTCTCTGGTTCCTCTGCCTTTTCTAAAACCAGCTTGAACATCAGGAAGTTCACAGTTCATGTATTGCTGAAGCCTGGCTTGGAGAATTTTGAGCATTACTTTACTAGCATGTGAGATGAGTGCAATTGTGTGGTAGTTTGAGCATTCTTTGGCATTGCCTTTCTTTGGGATTGGGATGAAAACTGACCTTTTCCAGTCCTGTGGCCACTGCTGAGTTTTCCAAATATGCTGGCATATTGAGTATGGTACTTTCACAACATCATCTTTCAGGATTTGAAATAGCTCCACTGGAATTCCATCACCTCCACTAGTTTTGTTCGTAGTGATGCTTTCTAGGGCCTACTTGACTTCACATTCCAGGATATCTGGCTCTAGGTCAGTGATCACACCATCTTGATTATCTGGGTCATGAAGATCTTTTTCATACAGTTCTTCTGTGTATTCTTGCCACCTATTCTTAATATCTTCTGCTTCTGTTAGGTCCATACCATTTCTGTCCTTTATCAAGCCCATCTTTGCATGAAATGTTCCTTTAGTATCTCTCATTTTTTTGAAGAGATCTCTAGTCTTTCACATTCTGTGGTTTCCTCTATTTCTTTGCATTGATCGCTGAGAAAGGTTTTCTTATCTCTTCTTGCTATTCTTTGGAACTCTGCATTCAGATGCTTATATCTTTCCTTTTCTCCTTTGCTTTTCGCTTCTCTTCTTCCAACAGCTATTTGTAAGGCCTCCCCAGACAGCCATTTTGCTTTTTTGCATTTCTTTTCCATGGGGATGGTCTTGATCCCTGTCTCCTGTACAATGTCACGAACCTCATTCCATAGTTCATCAGGCACTCTATCTATCAGATTTAGGCCCTTAAATCTATTTCTCACTTCCACTGTATAATCATAAGGGATTTGATTTAGGTCATACCTGAATGGTCTAGTGGTTTTCCCTACTTTCTTCAATTTCAGTCTGAATTTGGCAATAAGGAGTTCATGATCTGAGCCACAGTCAGCTCCTGGTCTGGTCTGGTTTTTGTTGACTGTATAGAGCTTCTCCATCTTTGGCTGCAAAGAATATAATCAGTCTGATTTTGGTGTTGACCATCTGGTGATGTCCATGTGTAGAGTCTTTTCTTGTGTTGTTGGAAGAGGGTGTTTGCTATGACCAGTGCATTTTCTTGGCAAAACTCTAATAGTCTTTGCCCTGCTTCATTCCGTATTCCAAGGCCAAATTTGCCTGTTACTCCAGGTGTTTGACTTCCTACTTTTGCATTCATAAGCACTATTGCTAGTTAATTAGAGAAAGGTGAAACATTATGTCATGCTCAGAACCAGTGTTCATACATTAAATGCAAAATGATCCTATTAATATTTGTTCTATAACAGTTATTTCAGTCATGAAATAATCAGAAAATTCAAATTTATTTATAAATTCTTACATAATCTTTATTTTATAAAATGTCATTAATTATTCTTGCCTGGAGAGTCCCAGGGATGGGGGAGCCTGGTGGGCTGCTGTCTATGGGGTCGCACAGATTTGGACACGAAGCAGAGACATCACTTTGCCAACAAAGGTTCACCTACTCAAGGCTATGGTCTATCCTGTGGTCATGTATGGATGTGAGAGCTGGACTGTGAAGAAGGCTGAGCGCCGAGGAATTGATGCTTTTGAACTGTGGTGTTGGAGAAGACTCTTGAGAGTCCCTTGGACTGCAAGGAGATCCAACCGGTCCATTCTGAAGGAGATCAACCCTGGGATTTCTTTGGAAGGAATGATGCTAAAGCTGAAACTCCAGTATTTTGGCCACCTCATGCGAAGAGTTGACTCATTGGAGAAGACTCTGATGCTGGGAGGGATTGGGGGCAGGAGGAAAAGGGGACGACAGAGGATGAGATGGCTGGATGGCATCACTGACTCGATGAATGTGAGTCTGAGTGACCTCCAAGAGCTGGTGATGGATAGGGAGGCCTGGCGTGCTGCAGTTCATGGGGTCGCAGAGAGTCGGACACGACTGAGCGACTGATCTGATCTGATCTGATCTGAACCGACCTAGCAACAGCAGCATTAATTACTAATGCTCAGATGAGTTCAAGTAACCTTGTTCAATGTATCATAATACATTGTTCAAATTGGCCACTTCTTTGTAAGATGTTGGTAACTTACTTTGTTAACAGTGGGCCCATATAGGCATTGAGAGTATGAAGATAAAACTTCTGTTTTAAATACTACTCAGGAGAAGGCAATGGCACCCCACTACAGTACTTTGCCTGGAAAATCCCATGGAAGGAGGAGCCTGGTAGGCTGCAGTCCATGAGGTCGCTAGGAGTCAGACAGGACTGAGCGACTTTACTTTCACTTTTCACTTTCATGCATTGGAGAAGGAAATGCAACCCACTCCAGTGTTCTTGCCTGGAGAATCCCAGGGACAGGGGAGCCTGGTGGCTGCCGTCTATGGGGTCACACAGAGTCAGACACGACTGAAGTGACATAGCAGCAGCAATACACAATAGGGACTGTCCAGTTCAATCTTGTGTAACTGATAAGGCATGCAAATCCAGTGTGTCTATCTGTAATAAAATGTTTTCCATTATTTATTAAGACATATGCAGTGATTTTATTGAGCTAACTCATTTCCAAGCTCAAATGAGAATCTACAACTCAGTTAAACAAAGAAAATATATTGTGAAAAATAAAGGATCATAAGAATTTAAATAAAAATCAAATTATTGTTTTATTGTCGCCAATTCCTCCTACATTATTATGTAATTATGAACTAACTTGCAGTGATTAACATTCTGTTTGAATAGGGCAACACCACATGCAGAATTATGTTTGTAATTCGACAATGATTATATGGATTATTATTTTCAAAATCCCCAACCATAATTTTCAAAAAAAATCACAGCAAATTTGTTGATTTTTAGATTTCCACGAAAGGTGTATATTTTAGTCACTTACTAAAATAAAAGCAAAATCTTCCCATGTACACATCCCTGATAAATGTGACCCATCTTATCTCCTATTATTTTTTGGAATGATAACATTAATTTTGAGAATTTTGGTGAATAAAGGGACTCATCATTTTCTTCAAATGGGCTAAGAATATGATTAGGTCCTCCTGGATTCAGCCTTCATTCCTGAGAGCTGCTTGCCAATATAGATGATGCTTCACTTGACTATGCATTTGTGTACACACACACATGCACACACACACATATGCATATACACAATGAGGACTTTTTAAAGTTTTGACATGGGAAAATGAAATAAGACTACATTGCTACATATACATGTCATGATCTTTTAAAACAAATAAATACTTTAAATTTATTTTAACATAATAACAGAAATCTGATTGATTGTTTTTAGCAACTCAGAATATACTCTAGGAAAAATAGAAAGAGACAAAAATCTTTATGGGGAAAGGTACATCACGAAATATGATGAAATGAAGCTCAGAATTCTACAACAGAGTGAATTTATAGGTATTCTAGATTAGACTTTTCATTTTAAAAATGAGGAAATGTGGCTTTCAGAAGTCAGTTGGTTTACCAAAAAAAAAAAAAAAAGAGAGAGCCTTCTGAAAAGTTATCTGAATTTCAGCTGGATATTTCTATGTTGTCCTCTCTCCTGTGATAGCACTTTTATAAAAATTAACTTTATAGAACTAATCCAATGTATTATCTCAATTGTTGATTTATCCATTCATTGTTTTGCTGCTGCTGCTGCTAAGTCGCTTGAGTCGTGTCCGACTCTGTGCGACCCCATAGACGGCAGCCCACCAGGCTCCCTCGTCCCTGGGATTCTCCTGGCAAGAACACTGGAGTGGGTTGCCATTTCCTTCTCCAATGCATCAAAGTGAAAATGAAAGTGAAGTTGCTTAGTCTTGTCTGACTCTTTGCAACCCCGTGGACTGCAGCCTACCAGGCTCCTCCATCCATGGGATTTTCCAGGCAAGAGTACTGGAGTGGGGTGCCTTCGCCTTCTCTGGTTTGTTTTTCTACTAGAATATAAATCGTATGATGGCAGAATTTTGATCACTTCATCTTCAGTGCCTGAACAATGTCCAGCAAAAATATGTGTTTGATAAATGAATGTTGAATGAATTTGCCTATGAATAAAACTTGCCACTCACTGCTTAAATTACTGTACTCTACCTTTTTTGCTGACCACACCATATATAGTACTCAGGCAAAGTACACCAGTGAATTTTGTGTTGAAATGAAAATATCTCCTTTCAGTATTTTTCCTACATCATCTTTGCTTTACATGTTATTCTGGGAACTATAATTTCCATAAAATAAAATGCATGAGTTTTAAGTATCCTTAAGTAACATTTGTAACTGCTATGTAATTATCATCCTTGTCAAATTAAAAAATATTTTTGTCACCCTAGGAGTTTTCCTGAAGGTTATTTTCAGTTATCCTCTCCTCACAGATAACCATTACTGTGATTTCTATTATATAGGTTAATTCTGTCTGTTCTTCTTGATAAAGTTTAAACTTTATTTAAATGGAATTACAGAGTGTGTACACATTTGTATCTGGATTACTTTGGTCAAATTAATATTTTGAGATATGTCTGTGGTATGCCCTATTTCAGTAATTTTTTTGTTTTATTGAAGTATAGTATATCATTCCTTGAATATACCAAAATTTATTTATTCATTCATCTATTGAATAACAATCTTGTTTTCCTGTTTTGAGCCATGATCATTAAATCTGCAATGTATATTCCGACACAGATCTTTTTGCCTTTACATATATTTTTTTATTCAAGTGAATAACTGTCTAGATAAGTAATTCCAGGAGTATAAAGTGGTTTTATATTGAAATTTAAAAGATACTTTCTGAGAGTCTTCCAAATACTTTTATCATTTTATATCCTCACAAGCAATAGCAAGGAATTGCAAGTTATTGCGTATTTTCATTAATAGTTTATTTCATCTCAGTCTCTTAATTGAGCATTTAGGGACATCTCATCACTCCAGTGTTCTTGCCTGGAGAATCCCAAGGACAGGAGAGCCTAGTTGGGCTGCCGTCTCTAGGGTCACACAGAGTTGGAGACGACTGAAGTGACTTAGCAGCAGCAGCATTTTTGTTTTAATTTTCATTACTCTAATGACAAATAACAGTGGGCAACTTTTCTTATTCTTGTCTACCATTCATATATCTTCCTTTTTTAAGTGTGTTATTCAAGTGTTCTAACCATTTAAATTAAAAAAAAAAAAATTTGTGTTGAAGTATAGTTGATTTACAATGTGTTAGTTTCAGATGTACAGCAGAAGTGAATCAGTCATAATTGCCATATATCCACTCTTTTTTAGCTTCTTTGTCCATATAGGCCATTACAGAGTGTTGAATAGAATTCCCTGTGCTATAACCAGATCCTTATTAGTTATCTATTAGAATATTGGAGTGGGTTGCCATTTCCTTCTCCAATGCATGAAAGTGAAAAGTGAAAGTAAAGTTGCTGAGTCGTGTCCGACTCTTCGACCCCATGGACTGTAGCTCCTCTGACCAGGGGATTTTCCAGGCAAGAGTACTGGAGTGGGGTGCCATCGCCTTCTCCAATTTTATATGTAGTATTCTGTATATGTTAATCCCAATCTAATTTATCCTCCCCACCATTTTTAATGAATTATTTATTCTATTATTGATTTATATATTTATGTATGTCTACCCCACTCCAGTACTCTTGCCTAGAAAATCCCATGGATTGAGGAGCCCAGTGGGCTGCAGTCCATGGGGTCACAAAGAGTCGGACACGACTGAGCAACTTCACTTTCACTTTTCACTTTCATGAATTGGAGAAGGAAATGGCAACCCACTCCAGTGTTCTTGCCTGGAGAATCCCAGGGACGAGGGAGCCTGGTGGGCTGCCGTCTATGGGGTCGCACAGAGTCGGACACGACTAAAGCAACTTAGCAGCAGTAGCAGCAGCATATAAGTATCGGTTCAGTCACTCAGTCATGTCCGACTCTTTGGGACCCCATGGACTGCAGCATGCCAGGCTTTCCTGTCCATATATTCAGTCATGTTTGACTCTTTGCAAACCCATGGACTGTAGCACACCAGGCTCCTCTGCCGATGGAATTCTCCAGGCAAGAATACTGGAGTGGGTTGCCATCCCTTCTCTAGGGGATCTTTCTGACCCGGGGAGCGAATCTGGGTCTTCTGCATTGCACGCAGATTCTCTGCCATCTGAGCCACCAGGGAAGCCCTATACATTTCATTGGTTTATGTATATACGCTCTTCATTGTGGCTTGATTTTTGCTTCCTCAATCTTAATTTCAATGATCCCCATTTTGTTATTGCTATTTATTGTACCTCTTAACTTAAACTTTTTGTCTATTAAAGAAATCTCATCTATCTCAAAGTTTTGTAAAGATATTCTTCTTTCTTTTCTCCTATATGCTATATAATTTTAGGATTTGCATTTAGCTCTATAAACCTAAATAGATTTCTGTGGATAGTGTGAGGTAGTAACTGAAGTAAATCTTTTTTTATATGGATTTATATTTTTCAGCATAATTTATTGGAAATACCATCATTTCTCCCATGACTTATTTTGATATCTTTGTTAAAAATCAATTGACCATATTATATATATGTGTAAATTGATTACTATGCTTTTCCTTTTTAGTCATTGATTTAAATGTTTATCCTTAAGTGAATAACACAGTCTTGATAGCTGTAACTTTTTGGTAGCCTTTAAAATGAACTGTCGTAAATCTTTCCATTTTTTTTTTCCTTTTTAAAAATGTTTTGCTCTTCTAAATCTTTTGCATTTTCATGTACAATATTTATATAGTCAACTTGTCAATTTCTATAACATAAATTTGTTGATTGGAATTGTATTGAATCTGTGTAACAATCTGGAAAGCATTTGTATCTTAACAGTGAGTCTTATTCATAAATATAGGTTTATGCATGCATGCTAAGTTGCTTCAGTTCTGTCCAACTCTTTGTGACCCCAAGGACTGTAGCCCACAAGGCTCCTCTGTCCATGGGATTCTCCAGGCAAGAATACTGAAGTATGTTACCAAGCCCTTCTCCAGGGTATCTTCCTGACCCAGGGGTTGAACTCATGTCTCTTAAGTCTGCTGCATTGGTAGGCAGGTTCTTTACCAAAAGCGCCACCTAGGAAGCCCAAATATAGGGATATTAGTTATTAAAATTATTCTAATTCATGCATGTTTGGAGATTTTATACTATATATTATATAAACTATATTGTTATACATTTTGTATTACATCTAATGTTTTAAGCAACATGATCTGTATGATTACATTCTTTGACACTTTTTTATAACATTCCATTGCCTTTCATGTAGTCTGTTTTATGTTCCATGTGTATTTACAGAGAACTGAATGTTGAATCCTGCAACGGTTTGATTTAAGAATCTAAGAAAGATGATTAAGTCTTGATAGTATTATTTACATTTTCTAAAGTCAAACCTTCTAAAACCTTTTGCTTCCTATTTACTAAGAATATAGTGTAAAAATATCTCTGCATAGGATTAAATATATTTAAGAATTTTTGTATTTTTCCCTTTACTGCTGACAACGTTTTCTTCACACACCCAGAAACTCAAATCTCTATTTTAAGTACTTCCACATAGATAATTCTATTGACTGTTCTATAAGATCAGTGACCCATTCCTCTGTAGTTTCCAGTCTATTACTAATCCCATGTAATATATTTTTGATTGCATATATTAAATTTCTCACTCCTAGCATTTATTTGCATATAACAACTTTTAGAGTTTTCATATCTCTCTTGCCTTTCCCAACTTTAGCAATTAAAGTTATGTTTTTCTTCAGATTCTTTAACAAAATTTAACAGGATTATTTTAAAGTCCTTTATTTAAGGCTGTTTATGTCAATTCTTTCTATTTATTGATTATTTTAAGTATGGATTATATTTTCCCTTGTCTTCTCAAGTCTATTAACATTTGAATATTCACTCATTATTATAATTTTGAGAAGCCAAATTATTTTATCTTTCTCTAAAAAGTCCCTACCCTGGCTTTACTGTGGCAGGTGGTTATATTAATGGTGGTCTACTTTCTTTAATGTAAACTTGGTTTTAGGCTTTATTGGGGCTGATCTGTTTTAGTTTTTTTCCTTATTTCTAGGATATATTCTTTCTGGAGTTTCAATAGAAAATTTGAGATGATTACTAAGCTCATCCCATATTGGCAGAACTTGAACTCGAAATCTTATTTTCTAACTATTGGGCAACTGCTGAAAACTCTAATCAAGTTTTTTAGGTCATTTGCTGTAGTTCATACCTTATCTTACTAGAAATCTCTCCTTCACAATATAGACTAGAAATCAGGCAGAGATTTGAGAGGAATTTGCTAACATGCTTTTGAGACCTATCTTCTGCAAGTCTTTCCTTTATGGTATTTTTCCTACTTTTGCATTCCAATCCCCTATGATGAAAAGGACATCTTTTTGGGTCTTAGTTCTAGAAGGTCTTGTAGGTCATCATAGAACCATTCAGCTTCAGCTTCTTCAGCATTACTGTTTGGAGCATAGACTTGGATTACTCTCATATTGAATGGTTTGCCTTGGAAACGAACTGAGATCATTCAGTCTTTTTTGAGAGTGCATGCAAGTATCACATTTTGGACTCTTGTTGACTATGATGGCTGCTCCATTTCTTGTAAGGGATTCTTGCCCACAGTAGTAGATATAATGGTCACTTGAATCAAATTTGCCCATTCCGGTCTATTTTAGTTCACTGATTCCTGAAATGTCAATGTTCATTCTTGCCATCTCCTGCTTGACCACTTCTGATTTACCTTGATTCATGGACCTAACATTCCAGATTACTATTCAGTGTTGTTCTTTACAGCATCAAACTTTACTTTCACCACCAGACACATCCACAACTGGTTGCTTATTGCACTTTTACTTAGCCTCTTCATTCCTTCTGGAGCTATTTCTCTGCTTTTCTCCAGTAGCATATTGGACACCTACCAATCTGGGGAGTTCATCTTTCAGTGTCATATCTTTTTGCCTTTTCATACTGTTCATGGGGTTCTCAAGGCAATAATGCTGAAGTGGTTTGCCATTCCCTTCTGTAGTGGGCCATGTTTTGTCCAAACTCTCCATCATGACCCATCTGTCTTGGGTGGAACTTCACAGCATGCCTCATAGTTTCACTGAGTTAGGCAAGGTTGTATGTAGTCCATGGGATCAGTTTGGTTAGTTTTCTGTGATTGTGGTTTTAATTCTCTCTGCCTTCTGATGAATGAGGATAAGAGGCTTGTGCAAATCCCCTGATAGGAGGGATTGGCTATGAGGAAAACTGGGTCTTCTTCTGGTGACCTAGGCCATGCTCAGTAAATCTTTAATCCACTTTTCTGAATCTGTGTTCCCTCCCTGTAGTTTAGCCTGAGGCTGAAGAACTAAAGACAGTACACAGCACATAAGTGTTAGATCAGTTTTGAACTCACTGGTCAACAAGAATTTACTATATGAAATCTGAGTAGTTAAATATAAAATCATTTCCCATGTGTAAAGTAGATAGCTAGTGGGAAGCTTCTGTATAGCACAGAAGCTCAGCTCAGTGCTCCGTGATGACCTAGAGGAGTGGGATAGAGGGGTGGGTGGGATGGAGGGGTTGGTGGATTGGGGGTATGGGGTAGAGGGGGATGAGGTGGAGGGAAAGTGGAGTGGAGCTGGGTGGGAAGGAGGCTCAAGAGGGAGAGGATCTCAAGAGCAAGGGGATATGTGTAACTTACAGCTGATGCACTTTGTTATACTGCAGAAACTTCCACAACACTGTAAAGCAGTTATACCCCAGTTACACATACACACACCATATTTCTAAATAAATAAAACTACTTTCCATTCTTCTACATATGTTTCCACCTTTCAGGTTATATGGTAAAAAATAACTACGGTTGCAAGTGAAGGCAGCTATCAGCTACACAGAGTGTAAGTGTTTGGATTTAAAATTTCAGCTCCATCATTTTAGTAGCTGTGTACCACTGTTAATGGAGAAGGCAATGGCACCCTACTCCAGTACTCTTGCCTGGAAAATCCCATGGGCAGAGGAGCCTGGTAGGCTGCAGTCCATGGGGTCGCTAAGAGTCGGACACGACTTCACTTTCACTTTCACTTTTCACTTTTATGCATTGGAGAAGGAAATGGCAACCCACTCCAGTGTTCTTGCCTGGAGAATCCCAGGGACGGGGGAGCCTGGTGGGCTGCCGTCTGTGGGGTCGCACAGAGTCAGACACGACTGAAGCGACTTAGCAGCAACTACTGTTAAAGTAACAATGTACCTGACCTTAAGACTTTTCATCTATATTGAGAATAAATAACAACAAACTAATTTCAAGGTTGTTCATAATAAAAATAGCTAAAACGATTGAGTTTTAGCTATGTGTATAGCATGGGCCTTCTAAATAACTATCAAAACAATCCTCTGAAGTTATCATTAGCCCTAACTTTACTAATGAGAGACCTGAGAACTCGTAAGATGAAGTAACTTGCCAAAAGTAAGAGTTAGGAAGCTGCAAAGATAATATCCGAATCCAATATTTTTTTTCCTCCAAAATCTATTTTCTAAACCACTAGCAAAATGAAAAAAACATAAACCTTTCTCAATGTACTGGAGGTATTTGATTAATGTTAGTAATTATTATATCTTTCTTCCTTTACCTTAAAAAATTCTACCAATAATCTTCCATTTAAAATAATGACAAGTCAGTGTAGCAGAGACTCTTGTCATAGGAAAAAAATGGTTCCACCAAATCTATAAAACTCAAAAGCTGCCTTACAATAAAGAAGTGACTATATTTGATTGTTGATATCAGTTCAGTTCAGTCGCTCAGTTGTGTCCGACTCTTTGCGACCTCATGAATCGCAGCACGCCAGGCCTCCCTGTATATCACCAACTCCCGGAGTTCACCCAGACTCATGTCCATCGAGTCAGTGATGCCATCCAGCCATCTCATCCTCTGTCGTCCCCTTCTCCTCCTGCCCCCAATCCCTCCCAGCATCAGAGTCTTTTCCAATGAGTCAACTCTTCGCATGAGGTGGCCAAAGTACTGGAGTTTCAGCTTTAGCATCATTCCTTCCAAAGAAATCCCAGGGCTGATCTCCTTCAGAATGGACTGGTTGGATCTCCTTGCAGTCCAAAGGACTCTTATTGATACAGGTCTTTCCATTTAACCTTTCAGTTCTTTGCAGTGAACCATACAGAACCTATTTCAAGATGTAT
The DNA here is from genome assembly GCA_935064755.1 of Tragelaphus eurycerus. Lineage (NCBI taxonomy): Eukaryota > Metazoa > Chordata > Mammalia > Artiodactyla > Bovidae > Tragelaphus > Tragelaphus eurycerus. Next base: position 3,880,086 of record CAKXYN010000003.1, on the reverse strand, counting down.
AAAAACTCAGTTGTTTTCACCTGTATTAGCAGAAAGTTAAACCTCATAAGAAATAAACTATATCAAGAAACAACATATTGTTAAAGACTATTATCCATGTTAAAAGTAGATTAAATATTTTAAAGATGTTTTATGCTTTTTTGTCTTTGAAATCATATTTTACAGGTAGTCAAAATGTTTAGAAAAGCAATAATTTGACTCACAGTTGTGTATTCTTATGGGCTTCCCTGGTGGTTCAGGGATTAAAGCGTCTGCCTGCAATGTGAGAGGCCTGGGTTCGATCCGTGGGTCAGGAAGATTCCCTGGAGAAGGAAATGGCAACCCACTCCAGTATTCTTGCCTGGAGAATCCCATGGATGGAGGAGCCTGGTGGGCTACAGTCAATGGGATCACAAAGAGTCAGACACGACTGAGCCACTTTCACTTTCACTTGTGTGTTCTTAGTCAGTCAGTAGTATCCAACTCTTTGTGACCCTTTGGACTGTAGCCCTCATGGCTCCTCTGTTCATGGGTTTTTTTTCAGGCAAAAATACTAGAGAGGGTTGCCATTTTCCTCCTCCAGAGGATCTTCCTGATCCAGGGATTGAACCCATGTCTCTGTGTCTCCTGCACTGAAGAAGAATTCTTTACCTGATGAGCGATGTAGTCATGCTGAGTGTCCTAGGTGGGGTTTAGAATGCTAGAACGGATGAAAATCCAGGGAAAATACCATTGTTGTTGTTTGTTGTTGTTCAATCATTCAATCATGTCCGATTCTTTGCAACCCTATGGACTTCAGCACACCAGGTTTCCCTGTCCTTCACCGTCTCCCAGAGCTTGCTCAAACTCATGTGCATGGAGTCAGTGATGCCATCCAGCCATCTCATCCTGTCATCTCCTTGTCTTTTTGCCTTCAATCTTTCCCAGCATCAGGGTCTTTTCCAATGAGTTGGCTCTTTTCCAATGAGTTGGCTCTTTGTACCAGGTGGCCAAATTATTGGGACTTCAGCTTCAGCACCAATCCTTCTAATGAATATTCAGGGTTGATTTCATGTAGGATGGACTGGTTTGATCTCCTTGCTGTCCAAGGGACTGTCAAGAATCTTCTCCAGCACCAAAGTCTAAATCATCAATTTTTCGGTACTCAGCCATTTTTATTATCCAGCTCTCACATCTAGCTCTCAAGTCCTTTTGAAGAAGGTGCCCTGACTCTTTGTGACTGCCTGGCCTGTGGTCCACCAGGCTTCTCTGTCAATGGGAATTCTCCAGGCCAGAATACTGGAGTGGGTTGCCATGCCCTCCTCCAGGGGATCTTCCCAATCCAGGGATAGAACTCAGATCTCAGAAACTGCAACTGGATTCTTTACTGGTTGAGCCATCAGGGGAAAATGTTTGCCATATTTCCTACTGGCGGCTTGTGATATATGAATTGTGTGTGTATATATGCACGTATATATACACATGTATTAATGTTGGGCCTTCAAATGTGGATGACTGCTTGGTTTCCTTTATTACACTTATAAATAAAATATCTGTCCACACCATGTGGGCTTCCTTGGTGGCTCAGATGGTAAAGAATCTGCCTGCAATATGAAAAATCTGGGTTCAATCCCTGGGTTGGGAAGGTCCCTGGGAGAAGAGAATGGCTACCCTCTCTAGTATTCTTGCCTGGAAAATCCATAGGCAGAGGACACTGGCAGGCTACAGTCCATTGGGGTCACAAAGAGTCATACATGACTGAGCAACTAACACTTTCACCTGGGTAATCCACGCTACTTTCTACACCATTTTCTTTCTTTTTTTTTTTTTTTTGATCAAGAATCTCTTTTATTGATTATCAGAAACATTACAAACATCTAGTATGAACAAATTGTAACATGATAGTGTTTAGTTTGAACAATTAATACATTTCAGATATAATATTATACATATTTCAATGCTATTCTCCCCAATCATCCCACCCTCTCCTGGTCCCAGAGTCCATAAGTCTGGTCTATACATCAGTGTCTCTTTTGTTGTCTCGTAAATAGGGTTATTTTTACCATCTTTCTGAATTTCTACACCATTTTCTTAACACTTCATTTTTTTTTTTTTAAGAGTAGTTTAGGTTCGTAGCAAAATTTGAAAAGGAGATACAAAATTTTCTATATACTCCCTGCCCTACACATACATAGCCTTCCTTCATTGTTGTAAAAATCTCCCTTCAGAGTGGTACATTTATCATGATTGGTTAACCTACATTGACACATCATATTCACTCAAAGTCCATGGTTTATCTTAGCTTTCACCCCTGTATATTCTAAGCATTTGGAAAAATATATAATGACATGTGTGTATCATTACAGTATCATACAGAGTATTTTCACTGTTTAAAAAGTCCTCTGTGTTCTGCTTCTACATCAAATTAAAATTGGAATAAAAAGTTTACTTAGTTACTAAAATCTATTATTAATGAGACTGTAGACATATGACTTCAAAAATGTTTTTCATCCTTTAATCTTTAAAATTTAAATTAAAATAATTCACTTTCAGAATACATTGTATGCCTTATTTTTGATATACTGAATATAAATGATATTTTTCTTCAAAGGTTGTTGCTGGTTTAGCTTTAATTCATATCAAAAGAAAAAGGTACATTATGTTCCTTTTTGCAACCAATTTTTTAACCTAAAAGACGGGCAAGAATCCTCATCAATCTTCCTGTCCCTGTAGTTCATTATCATGCTTTTCTATTTGGTTCACTGGTAGAAGGTCCACTAGGCCCCATGTTTTCATTTTCAAATTGCAATTTGAATCCTTCATACTAAATCATTTTGATAGCAAATTTTTCCCCCTTTGGAGATTAAAGAACATAACTCTTGACTCAGTTTGAAGCCAATAATCCTTTTAATGAGAAGATTAACTCAGCCACAACACTTCTTTGATTTTGTTTAAGGGACAAGTGTGTTAATTAGGAATGAATCAATGGTAACAGAAAGGGTTGGTGCCCAATTTATTTACACTTCCTTGAAATAATAGAAGTAGGTAGCTGTAACACTATATTCTTCCAGATGGGCATTAAGAACAATTTTGTATTATTAGTAAGAACTTATAGTAGTTCAAATAATGATTTAACTTGCATTAGATAAGTCTTTTCAGATTTACTTTTAATTGAAGCCTGATAAGTGTAACATTTTTGCAGAATTTGTATGATGCATTTGAAACTTTTTTAGAAAATGCAAAGTTTTTATTAAAACTACTGTAAATGTAAGACAAAGCAAACAGATTCATAAAATAGAGCAGTATCTTATTTTTGCACTAGTTAGATTACTAATATTGAAAAGTCTTAAAGTCTCAAGGTGATTGACTTAAGATCTCTGTATTAGTGGCTAATTTAGGTGCTAATATAATTTTGTCCTCATATGTCCAAACATTATACATACACTGACTTGCTTTCAATTACATTTGAGGAAGTAAACTTTAGATTTAATGTCACCTGGGAAATAGGTTTAATGTTACCGGTGAAACATTTTTTAATTAACTCTTATTGAAATATATCTATTTCAATGTCTGTAATTTGATTTTTTCAACATTTATAGGCTCTCTATATTGTTTATTTACAACTTAGGAAAAATTTATGAGAAAATTTACCTTTATTTCTTCTCCTAAATAATTCTTTTTCCTATAAATATCAATTGCTCTTCTAATAAAATTATTCATCTCTTTTGAAATTTGATTATCCCAAAGTATCACAGCACTTCTCTCCTATCAGAAATATTTTTTATTCTAAGTTTAGGGGACCTGAAGGAAGATTAAATTTCCTCTTTAACGTTAGCTAACATTCTTTATGGGGTTTAGTTAAAATACTAGTGATCAAAATGTACACTGTAAAGGGTAAGTAGATGAATAATGCATAATTTTGTATCTCAGTAACCTAAAGAATCTCCAAAATAACATTAACGTGTGACCCTAAGGATATAATAGATACTAGGGAAAATACACCTGTTTCTTTGGTCAAGGATTATTTTCTTGCCTGGTATAACATGAAACAAATTTAAAACACTTCTAATTGCAAAATAAATGAGTGTATTGTGTTGTTAAGAGCAATGAATTAAAAATTGTTTCCTTGAATAACATGTTCTTATCTGATGTGTGTGTGTGTTAGTTGCTCAGTCATGTCTGACTCTTTGAGATCCCATGGACTGTAGGCTCCTCTGTCCATGAACACCTGAGCTGAGATATTTCTGAAAATCGATATGTGATGGATTATTTGTGTGCTTGTTTTTGTGATAACTTCTTTTGTTATTTTGAAATATCACTTAACAATCTATTTGAATGATACAGACTTGAAGCAGTGATCTGACTGTGGAAGAATAAATATCCACAAAGGACTTATTTTCACTCTAGAGATTAGAGAAATATGACATATTTAGAGCACCCTTTTCAAAACTATTGCAAAAGTAGGGCACAAACGGCTAATCAATACACACTTGACTAACATATCATGTAAGCTTTATTACTTTTTCATGTAAAACAATGTTGACCTACAATAAGATTCTTAGGTTTGAAAAAAAAATGTAGGGAAAGAACTTTTCCCCCTTTATTCTTTATTCATTTTTTTCCCTTTAATTGAGTTTATTCATTTTCAAGGCCGTTTATCATAAATAATTAAATATTAGCCATTAATTGTAACATAGATTCTAAAGGCACAGAAAAATAGCCAATTTTAGCCAATTGTCTGTGTTTTTAGGTTCATTCAGTTACAAAAACACTGAATTTAACTATATACTATTGTAAAAAAGTATACATTTAAGTACATAATACAAAATATATAGTATATAAAATGTATGATACATTATTATTGATATTGTATAAGAACTATATATATTTTGTGCACATATAGGTAAAATATAAAATTTGTTTTATTTTTAAATCCATTGTCTGTCAAATTTCATTTTCTGCACTCACGTACAGCAGCTTATCTACCCAATAATCAAAAATGTAGTGTATTCATGGTTTACAAATAGAAGTAAACTGTGGCCTAAGACTAAGAATGCCACACTGCAGTCCTGACCCTGGGAAATCTCAGTAAATATACTCATGCAAGTGATTTTTCTTCCTGATTGATGGTTTATTTTTGTGAAAAGAAGTTTGAACTGGTTTCTCTACCACACTTTGATGATATGAATTGATAATCAGATTTCAGTAGTTAAAGAGAAAGAAACCAAAACTGCTTATTAGGTGCCTAGAGAATTCAGGGTTTCTACCAGATGTGAGTCTGGGCTCATCGGTTATAACTGACCTTGTTAACATTACACTTTGCTTCTCAATTTTAATCTAACATTTAAAACATGAATGATCACATGAATAAGTTATAAATAGGAATGCAAACTGGAAATAATAACAAGAGAGAGTAATGTCCTATATTTCTAACTTTTCCACTAAGAATTTCTAAGAATTGCAGAAATGCCATAAAATAACAGAATAAATTTGTAGTAGATCTGGAAACTTAGAAAATCATGTCATCAGCAGAAGAAAACTTTGAAAAATTCTTAGAGACTAGAAAGCAAGTGGAATCATATTGCTGGAGGGCAAAAAAAGCAGAGAAAAGTACAGGTCAAAGCAAGGTTACCAAGCAACTACTACGGAGGTAAAAGCAATTGTAAAAATATTCAATTTCAGAGACAACATACACACACAAAAAAACCTGGAGGTTCAGGGCCAATTGTCAAAATAATTAATGAGGATTACATTAAGGACTAATGGGTACTGCACCTGCCTTATCAGGAGCTGTAGCAGCTGCTCTAGATACACAGGTTAAATTTTGACTGCTTTCAAAATGTGAACTGCTGTTGAGAGAAGGGCTCTGAATATAAGTACCGACATTTGGAAAGAAGCTCTAGATAACAGGACTTAAGTAGGAAAGGGAGCCTCTGGTTCTGGGGTTAGTCATCCAACTAAATTGTGTGCTGTTGCTCAGGGGAGTGGTGGCTTTCCGGGCTAAGACTTCAGCATTTGAATGGAGCTCCCAGCTAAATGACAGCCCTAAGAAGGATGCAGGGTTAGGGCATCCAGAAGTCAGACCAGCTCACGTTCTGCTGAGACCACAGTGCAACCCTTTCGTTACAATCCCTTGGGGACCACTCATTCATCAGAGATAGTCAATAAAGCTGAGAAAAGACAGCAAAGAAAAAACTAGTATTTGATGTGAAAAAATCAAGACACCAAATTTAGCAAATGAGACTTAAAAAAAAAAAGTATGACATATGGTACTTCTATTCTTAGTTTTTTAAGGCCCCTCCATATTGTTCTCCAAGGCAGTTGTATCAGTTTACATTCCCAACAGTGCAAAAGAGTTGCCTTTCCTCTACAACCTCTCCCGCCTTTATTTTTTGTAGATATTTTTGATGATGGCCATTCTGACTGCTGTGGGGTGAGTATTATGTGACCCAGTAATCACACTACAGGGTGTAGACTCAGAAAACAATAATTCAAAGAGACACATGCACCTGTTCATTGTAGCCGTTTACAATAGCCAGGATGTGGAAGCAGCCTACATGTCCATCAACAGATGAATGGATAAAGACATGGTGCAGTCTATACAGTGGAATGTCACCCAACCATAAAAGGAACGATATTGGGTCATTTGTAGTGACCTGGAGGGACCTAGAGTCTGCCCTACAGAGTGAAGTAAGTTAGAAAGAGAAGAACAAATATCATATATTAACACATAAATGTGAAACCTAGAAAAATGATTCAGACGAACCTATTTGCTGGGCAGGGATAGAGACACAGAGGGAGAAAACACATGGGTGGATATAGGGAGGAGAGAACGGGTGGGTTGAATTGGGAGATTGGAATTGGTGTCTGTGCACCGCCATATGTGAAACAGACAGCTGGTAGGAAACTGCTCTGTAGCTCAGGGAGCTCGACTGGGTGCTCCGTGGTGAGCTGGAGGCGTGGGATGGTTGGGGAGAGGGAGATCTAAGAGAGAGGGGACACTTGTATACATATCGCTGATTTGCTTTGTTGTACAGCAGAAACTAGCACAACAGTGTAAAGGAATTATACCCCGTAAAGACAAAAGTATGACACATACATCCCTCCTTACCAGGCAGCCCTGAATTTTCAGTGATGAGAATAACAGTGTGTGCTAGTGTGCAGTTTCATCACTGAGCCTCTGATAGTTCTTGTTCTGGAAACCAGGCTGATGGAAGAGCTACTATCTAGAATATTGCTACTCATAATTTTTGATGGGAAAAGAAAGTGTCAACTTATCATCTAGGTCCTAAAGCTTTCACCTAGATCCTACACATACCATTCGGCTCCCATTTCATTTGCAAAGCTAGTCTCCTGCTCACGTTTCACTTCAAAGGGAGCGTGTGTAACTGATCTTACCACGTGCCTGAAAACAGGGGAGAACATACCTGGGCACAGCCCTAAAGAGTAACATGGTAAGTGCAGTGAAATATCCTAAAGAGAATCATGAGTAAATCATACCCATAAAAGAAGAATGGAGCACTGTGAAAATTTCTGAATTCAAGAAAATTAAAATTATAAGCACTAGATTAATAACAAAATAATAATTTAATAGATTCCCAATCATTAGGGAAAAAAACATGTTTACATTGCATTCATGAGAATTTAAATTCAGCTAAGTGTAGCATAAAAAGATGTAAAATAAAAGAAATTCATAAACAGAAATAGAAACTAAAACCAGAATTTCTAATACTTACCATACATGCCTGGTCACTTAGTTGTGCCCGACTCTTTGCTGCCCTAGGGACTGTAGCCTGCTAGGCTCCTCTGTCCATGGGGTTTTCCAGGCAAGAATACTGGAGTGGGTTGCTGTTTCCAACGCTAGGGCATTTTCCCAACCCAGGGTTCGAACTATCTTCTTCATCTCCTGTTCTGGCAGGTGGATTCAGATTCTTTACCACTAGCGCCACCTAGGAAGCCTTATCATGATGAACTTGTATTCTAGCAAGAAAAGAGGGAAGTAGGAGAAAATTTCCCAGAGATGTATGTTTTCTGACCAGAATATTCCACCAAGAAAAAGCAAAACTACTGAGAGAGAAACATACTGAGATAAACACAATATTTTAGAACTGCTAAAAAACTGTAAGGGTATAATTCACTGAATTAAATATCCATCTCATTAAATGGCCTAGAATAGACTTTGTAATCTGTAAGTGATCCACTTTACAAAAACCTAAATACTCCCTAATGTAGGAAATGTTAAATTATGGAATAATCATTCTGTGGCCTATTTATTATGTGGTATTAAAAATAATATGTAAAAGTTATATGTATCAATATTGATATATAGATTATATCATTGTTAGTAAATTCAGAACAGTAGGAAAATGTGACCTTTTTATTCAAAAGAAAGCATATTCAACAAAATCCCACAGCTAGTGTGTATGTGTACCTGTGTGTGTGTGTGTGTGTGTGTAAATGTTTTGAAGAATTTGAGTAATTCTGGTCAGAGAAGTGGATTTTTGAAAAAAAGAGCTCAAGGCTCTCACTTTTTTTTTCTCTATTTTTTTTTAGTTTTTATAGAATATTCATACATGATATTTATATTTAGTAACTGAGCTATTTTAATGTCATGAGAGATCCCACATCATTCACAACCTTTTGGCATCATTCTAGCTCTCCTTATCTCCCAAGCCATTATTTGTCACCCATTGTGCTACTGTTAAATAGTTTAGATTCTTCTCTAAAGCCTTGAAACCTGACAATCTCATATGTCCCACAAAGACAGCTAACAGATGGTGGCTTTTACCAAACATTTTCTCAGCAAAGAGTTTCTTGAGACAATACTCATCTCATATTGTTCAATACCAACTGTTAAGAGACTAAGCCTCCTTCTGTGGTTGGAGGAAGAGGGTAGTCCTTGTAGAGAGCTGTAACTTTAATTCCATCAACACAGAGATTTCACAGATGCTCTAGATAGCTATCAAGTGACTTTTGTATATTCCCATCACTGCCAGGGGTTATAGTGTTACTATTACTCTATTTAAAGTAAATATAATGACTATCAACAAGAATGCTTCTGCTGACAAATGGCTAGTCTCATGTAATGTTAATTTGAATTGTCTTACTAATTGAAGTACAATTAATTTACTTTATAATAACTATCTTTTATATCTGCTTTTATCTTAATTTATTTTAGGTAAAAGACTTCTTAGTCTACAATAACCAAAAAAAAGTGGTTAATTCTGTTTAGACTTCATGATTATGGCAGCTATGGTATATTTTTCCTTAATATGGCTTTCTAGAAGGCTTGTCATTGAAGTTGCTTAAACATTTTTATTACTCTTCGGTCTTGTCTTAGAAAAGATTGACTATAGCAGTAGAAAACAATCTTTACACAAAAATACATTTTTTAAAAGAGAGTAAACAAAATAATAATTTGGAAGTTAAAATCATTTCACTGTTTTACCTCTTGCTTAAGAGAGCCATAGTTTTTACTTTCAGAGGTATCCATGTGCCTTTAGGGAATTACTGAATGGTTACTAAATAGTTTGAGAGGTGTGAAAATCAGTTAAGTACTTGGACTTCCCTGGTGACTCAGACAGTAAAAAATCCCCCAGCAATGTAGGATACCAGGGTTCAATCCCTGGGTTTGGAAGATTCCCTGGAGAAGGACATGGCAACTCACTCCAGTGTTCTTGCCTGGATAATTCTACAGACAGGGGAGACTGGTGGGCTACAGTCCAAGGGGTTGCAAAGAGTTGGACACACCTAAGTGACTAACACTAACTAAGAACTTGAAATATGCATAGACAAACTCTTCAAAGTTTGACCTTGGTAAAATTATACATGTTCTTTTCCTAAAAATACATAGCCACTCCCCAAGGAACATTTAATTTTATTATATAATCTAGAAAACTATTTATGATGGGTCAGAATAGTGGATGTAGTGGATGGGATATCTCTGCTACAAAAAGAATACTAAATAGCTAGCTCTTCAATATATGTAGGTCATGGGAAAGAGAAATGAGTTGGACTTACAAGATGATCCATGTTATTCTTTTCTTTGCCTTTCAAACTAAAATTCTTCATTATTGGGTCTGTCAGATAGGTTAGTGGGAAAACTAAATGCAAAAGTGTTTTACCACACTCCCTCATTTCAATCCTAGGAGCAGATGACCCTCCAGGCTAATTCAGCACAAACACAGCCTGGGGAAGGGAAAAAACACATCTGTAGGTGAGGGAGATGATTATCCAAATTAACTTTCATCACCCCCTCATGACATGGAAGGATCTGAGACATTTCTAGTATTTGACTGTGAAGCAGAGGAGATGTTTTAGCAAATACTGCTGAGAGTCTGGCTAGCACACATCACTGTGTGCTAATGGGGAACACAGTGGCTTTCTGATCAGATACTTCAGGGCAGGCTGCCTAGATTACAAAGTCACAGGCAGATATCAGAGCATCATCTGTAGATCAGGGGTAATCCAGGTAGGTCTTAATTAGGAAATGCTGAGACAGACCCAATGTTGGGTCCTGGTGCACACAAGAGTCTGTTTGTGCCCTCCAAACGTCTATTTCCCAGTCCTGTGTAAGTTCTAGAAATCAGTCCTGAATATTCATTGGAAAGACTGATGTTGAAGCCGAAACTCCCGATACTTTGGCCATCTGAAGCAAAGAACTGACTCATTTGAAAAGACCCTGATGCTGGGAAAGATTGAAGGCAGGAGGAGAAGGGGATGACAGAGGATGAGATGGTTGGATGGCATCACCGACTCAATGGACATGAATTTGAGTAAACTCTGGGAGCTGGTGATGGACAGGGAGGCCTGGCCTGCTGTAGTCCATGGGGTTGCAAAGAGTCGGACATGACTGAATGACTGAACTGAACTGAACTGAAACAGAGCAAGATTAACAAAAGCAGACTGTCAGTTCCCCAGCTCATAGTTAGGAGCAGAAACCAGTAGGGCTCCCAGAGGTTAGATAGTACTAACCACCTCGGTGAACACCAGCAGGCACTCTTGCTGAAAACAGACTGGCTGAGCCTAGGCAGAATCTGTCAGAATCCACCAGAGACTCATGTTGAAAGAATTGCTGGGCATACACACTGAGGAAACCAGAGTTGAAAGAGACACGTGTACCCCAATGTTCATTGCAGCATTGTTTATAATAGCCAGGACATGGAAGCAACCTAGATGTCCCTCAGCAGACGAATGGATAAGAAAGCTGTGGTACATATACACAATGGAGTATTACTAAGCCATTAAAAAGAATACATTTGAATCAGTTCTAATGAGGTGGATGAAACTGGAGCCTATTATACAGAGTGAAGTAAGCCAGAAAGAAAAATGCCAATACAGTATACTAACATATATATATGGAATTTAGAAAGATAGCAACGATAATCCTGTATGTGAGATAGCAAAAGAGACACAGATGTATAGAAAAGTCTTTTGGACTCTGTGGGAGAGGGCGAAGACAGGATGATTTTGGAGAATGGCATTTAAACATGTATAATATCATATGTGAAGCTAATTGCCAGTCCAGGTTCGATACATGATACAGGATGCTCGGGGCGGGTGCACTGGGTTGACCCAGAGGGATGGTATGGGGAGGGAGGTGAGAGGGGGGTTCAGGATGGGGAACACAGGTACACCTGTGGAAGATTCATGTTGATATATGGCAAAACCAATACAATATTGTAAAGTAATTAGCCTCCAATTAAAATAAATAAATTTATGCTAAAAAAAAAAAAAAAAAGAGTAGAGGTAGGCAGACCTGATCCCCACCCTTCCACTTTATCTTTGTGCAACTTTAAATGAGAATGTATTTTCAGACTGAGAAGAGCTAAGATATCATTAAATGGTAAATGTCCATAGTGGGATGATTAAGTCATATATAGAAATAAAGAAACTGTCACATGTCTGTGTAGGGCTCTTTAGAGCAAATCTAATACTACTGCCAAAATGATGATAAAAAGGTACTATTTTAATTAAATATGTGGCTCTATACTGACTTTTCTGTTTCTTTGTGTGTTAAGTGGACCATTAGTACAGCTTTGAGAAGAAAATTAAAATGTTTTGATTTCAAATAAATTTAGGAATTATACAACAAAAATGTATAGAAAATGTTTTATGAACAAAAATGCTAACTGCAGTGAATATATGATATATAACATTAGATAAATTCCTTTTAAAAATATCAGTGATTATGGTTCAAATACACTTAAATTTATAGCTACAGAACATGCAGTTCACACATCAAAATCAAAATTTTCTAAAATTACACTGGTTTAATCCATAATTTTGGAGTAGGAAATGGCAATACACTCCAATATTCTTGCCTGGAGAATCCCATGGACAGAGGAGCCTAGAGGGCTGCAGTCCATAGGGTCTCAAAGAGTCGAAGACGACTGAAGTAAGTGAGCATGCTGCTGCTGCTGCTGCTGTCACTTCAGTCGTGTCCGACTCTGTGACCCCATAGACGGCAGCCACCAGGCTCCCCCATCCCTGGGATTCTCCAGGCAAGAACACTGGAGTGGGTTGCCATTTCCTTGTCCAATGCATGAAAGTGAAAAGTGAAAGTGAAGTCGCTCAGTCGTGTCCGACTCTCAGCGACCCCATGGACTGCAGCCTACCAGGCTCCTCCATTCATGGGATTTTCCAGGCAAGAGTACTGGAGTGGGGTGCCATTGCCTTCTCCGAAGTGAGCATGCACGCATGCACAATCCATAATTTATAGGTATAGTTTGGTATATAGTCTTGCTGTCTGATTTCATAATCGAACATAATGGGGAAATACAGACTCTAGAGTCAGGGTGACTGACTCTACCTTCATGTAGTTGTTGGCCATTAATTAGCATTTTGTTCTTCAATTTCCTCATCTGTAAAATGTTGATAATAACAGTACTCACTTCACTGGATTGTTTGGCACAGTAAAATTAGAAATTATTCTAAATTAGGTAGAGTGATTAGATAGTGCCTGCATATTGAGGCATTATATGAAGCTTGACTTTTATTAACTTCAACCAGTTTCCAACAGAAAAAAATCCATAACAAATATCAGATAATGAAAATTCCTGTAATATTAATTTCAAAATCAGATATAGTTAAGCATTTTCTTTCTCATTTCTGACCTTGGAAGTATTTAACATTCCAGTTCCCTGTGTAAAAGCACCAGGTCAGTGCATAATTGTTCCAATTTAAATTTTGCTCCTAAGTGATTTTAGATCTCATTTTTGAAGCAGCGTATATACAAAAATAGATTGAAAAATCATAGGCATTTTTGGTAAGCTGTGATACATGTTCTCCTGAATTATTCTTGAATAAATTACTTAGAGTTCTTCGAGAAGTCTGTGAAATATGCATGTAATGCTGCCTAGCTGTGCCGTGCTTAGTTGCTCAATTGTGTCTGACTCTTTGTGACCCTCTGGACTGTAGCTGGCCAGGCTCTTCTGTCCATGAGGGTTCTCCAGGCAAGAATACTGGAGTGGGTTGCATGTAATGCTATTAAAAGCTAATATGAAAGCATCTTCAGCTCAGAGACCTTACAAACTTCCATAGTAATGGGCAGAATCTGGAGACTGACAGTTATAATGGCTCATCTGGGCATATGCAGGCCTGCTGCTGCTGCTGCGTCGCTTCAGTCATGTCCGACTCTGTGCGACCCCATAGACGGCAGCCCACCAGGCTCCTCTGTCCCTGGGATTCTCCAAGCAAGAATACTGAAGTGGGTTGCCATTTCCTTCTCCAATATGCAGGCCTGGATCTCCTCAATAATTAAAATCAACAAACTTGTTTAAAAAAACTCCTCCTCATTATGAGAGTACAGTGATACTTTTCATAGCCTCAGCAGGCCTACTATGTTTGGTTAGAAAGTATCACTAAGTTGGCATTAAAAATTGTCCTCCAGGGAATTCCCTGTGGTTCAGTGGTAAGAATTCTGTGCTTCCATCACTGCGGGTGGGGTTTACTCCCTGGTTGGGAAACTAACATCCCACAAGCCCTGCAGTGTGGCCAAAAACAAAATTATCCCCCACTCTGAATACTTCTACACTGCTTCGAAAAAGAAAGTATCTTCTCTTCTCTTTGTATCAATCAGGAAAGTAAGATAATGTAGATCAGTTTCTTGGGAATTTTCTGGTGGTTAGGACTCTGCACTTTCACAGTCAAGGGCCTGGGTTCAATCCCTTTTGGGGGAACTAAGATCCCACCAGCCATGTAGCTTGCTGCTGCTGCTGCTGCTGCTGCTGCTGCTAAGTCACCTCAGTTGTGTCCGACTCTGTGTGACCCTGTAGACGGCAGCCCACCAGGCTGCCCCGTCCCTGGGATTCTCCAGGCAAGAATACTGGAGTGGGTTGCCATTTCCTTCTCCAGTGCATGAAAGTGAAAAGTGAAGTCGCTCAGACGCTCAGTCGTGTCCGACTCTTAGCGGCCCCATGGACTGCAGCCTACCAGGCTCCTCCGTCCATGCGATTTTCCAGGCAAGAGTACTGGAGTGGGGTGCCATTGCCATGTAGCTTGGCCCCCCAAAATAAATTTCTTAAAATTCTTCAGAAAGTTGAGGACACAAAGAAACAAATAAGAACAAAATCCACTAAATGAGAAGCCTGCCTGGGAGAGGTACAAAGCTTCTTTTAACCCCAAAGGAGGAGAAGAAATCATCCACTGATGAAGGTAAGAAAAAAACAAGAAATTTTGGAGAATTTGTATGGCTCAGTGGGGGCTAGCAGATGATTTAGAGTCCCTGGGAGCACAGGCCACAAAGAGAATCTGCACCCCCAGCTGTTTCCGATGGGACTGAATCAAGGCTTAGTGGGATATGGGGGCCAGGAATACTGGGGACAGGGCAGGAAGAAGCTCTTCCTATCCTGAGATCCCCGGTGCTCCAGGCAGTGGCTTCTGAGAACTGGCATAAGAGCAGGACAGCTCATAGTGACCTTGCTTATGGCTCAGGTCCACACCTGCCAGCTGAGGGCAGGACAGCACTGAGGGAAAAAAAAAAATTCTGAGGGAAAACCTCTGAATTTTGTGTGTTACAGAATGCATGGCAGAGGCCATTACTGTCAGGCTAGGGCAGGAGTGTGGAGAAAATTGCTCTGAATTGGAGGCACACGTATTTTTGCTGAACTCTTCAGGCAGACAGGAAATGAGAAAAATCCTCTGTGTACTTGGGATCATCACTGAAAGATGATGTGACTGTTGGTGGCTGGGCGAGGGGCAGGAAAGCTGAAATGTACAACGTGTGGGACAGACATGCAGCAGTGCTGATGGCTGAGAATATGAATGCAAAATTGAGAGGGGACCCCCCCCCCCGAGGAAAGCATACAAGCTCATACTTGTATGGACTGTTAAAAGATTATTCTGTGCTTTGATCTGTTTATTTTTAATTTTTATTGGGGTATAGTGGCTTTATGGTGTTGTATTAGTTTATGCTGTACAGCAAAGTGACTCAGACATATAGAGATCAAACTAGTCAATCCTAAAAGAAATCAACCTGGAAATTCATTGAAAGGACTGATGCAAAAGCTCCAATACATAGGCCAACCTGATGCAAAGAACTGACTGACTGGAAAAGATCCTCATGATGTGAAAGATTGAGGGCAGGTGGAGATGGGGGAAACAGAGGATGAGATGGTTGGATGGCATCACTGACTCAATGAACATGAGTTTGAGCAAACTCCGGGAGTCAGTGAAGGACAGGGAAGCCTGGCATGCTGCAGTCCGTGGGGTCGCAAAGAGTCGGACGCCACTTAGTGACTGAACAACAGTCTTGTTTTTTGGATTTCCTGCCCATGGAGGTCACTGCAGAGCACTGAGTAGCGTTCCCTGTGCTATACAGTAAGTTCTCATTAGTTACCTATGTTTTACCTACAGTATAGTAGTGTATACGTATCAATTCCAGTCTCCTAATCCACCCCACTTCCCCCTTACTCTCCTTGGCATCCATACATTTCTTTTCTACATCTGCATCTCTATTTCTGCTTTGCAAATAGTTTCATCTGTACCATTTTTCTAGTTACTCTCTTAAATTACACTTGAATGTTCACATTCTGACATGTAGGCTCCCCGTACTCCTAGGGACCTCCTCCTTCACACTAAGTCCTTTTATACGGAGGTCATGCTGTGAGTCTTTCTGTTTCAAAAGGCCACCCTTCTTGATGACCTTCAAGTTCCATACTGTTTTAGCTGGCCTGCCAGTGCCAGGCCAGCTAGATGGAAGGAAGAAAAAACTTGGCAATCAACAGTACTTCCTTATGGAGGAAGTACTTCCTTAAGTAGGACATAGGACCAACCCCACGTCCAAGGAGCAGTGGCTGTACGGGCACAGGAGGGCCCAGAGGAGCTACTCCACATTTATGGTCAGGAGAGGTGGCAGTGAGGACATACCCCTCATCCAAGGTAAGGAGAAGTGGCTGTGCTTTGCTTCAGCAGCCGTGAAGAGATAACCCACGTCCAAGATAAAAGAAACCCAAGTAAGATGGTAAGTGTTGTGAGATGGCATCAGAGGGCAGACACACTGAAACCATACTCACAGAAAACTAGTCAATCTAATCACACGGAACACAGCCTGGTCTAACTCAATGAAACTAAGCCATGCCCTGTGGGGCCATCCAAGATGGGAGGATCATGGTGGAGAGGTCTGACAGAATGTGGTCCACTGGAGAAGGGAATGGCAAATCACTTCAGTATTCTTGCCTTGAGAACCCCATGAAGAGTATGAAAAGGCAAAATGATAGGATACTCAAAGTGGAACTCCCCAGATCAGTAGGTGCCCAATATGCTACTGGAGATCAGTGGACAAATGACTCCAGAAAGAATGAAGGGATGGAACCAAAGCAAAAACAACACCCAGCTGTGGATGTGACTGGTGATAGAAGCAAGGTCCGATGCGATAAAGAACAATATTGCATAAAAACCTGGAATATTAGGTCCATGAATCAAGGCAAATTGGAAGTGGTCAAACAGGAGATGGCAAGAGTGAACACTGACATTCTAGAAATCAGCAAACTAAAATGGATTGGAATGGGTGAATTTAACTCAGATGACCATTATATCTAACACCACAGGCAGGAATCCCTTAGAAGAAATGAAGTAGCCATCATGGTCAACAAGAGTCCGAAATGCAATACTTGGATGCAGTCTCAAAAACAACAGAATGATCTCTGTTCTTTCCAAGGCAAACCATTCAATATGACGGTAATCCAAGTCAATGCCCCAACCAGGAATGCTGAAGAAGATGAAGTTGAATGGTTCTATGAAGACCTACAAGACCTCTTAGAACTAACACCTGAAAAAGATGTCCTTTTCATTATAAGGGATGGAATGCAAAAGTAGGAAGTCAAGAAACACCTGGAGTAACAGGCAAATTTGGTCTTGGAATATGGAATGAAGCAGCGCAAAGACTAATAGAGTTTTGCCAAGGGAACACACTGGTCATAACAAACACCCACTTCCAACAACACGAGAGAAGACTCTACACATGGACATCACCAGATGGTCAACACCGAAATCAGACTGATTATATTCTTTGCAGCCAAATGTGGAGAAGCTCTATACAGTCAGCAAAAACAAGACCAGGAGCTGACTGTGGCTCAGATCATGAACTCTTTATTGCCAAATTCAGACTGAAATTGAAGAAAGTAGGGAAAACCACTAGACCATTCAGGTATGACCTAAATCAAATCCCTTATGATTATACAGTGGAAGTGAGAAATAGATTTAAGGGTCTAGATCTGATAGATAGAGTGCCTGATGAACTATGGAATGAGGTTCATGACATTGTACAGGAGACAGGGATCAAGACCATCCCCATGGAAAAGAAATGCAAAAAAGCATAATGGCTGTCTGGGGAGGCCTTACAAATAGCTGTGAAAAGAAGAGAGGTGAAAAGCAAAGGAGAAAAGGAAAAACATAAGCATCTGAATGCAGAGTTCCAAAGAATAGCAAGAAGAGATAAGAACACCTTCCTCAGTGATTAATGCAAAGAAATAGAGGAAACAACAGAATGGGAAAGACTAGAGATCTCTTCAAGAAAATTAGAGATACCAAGGGAACATTTCATGCAAAGATGGGCTTGATAAAGGACAGAAATGGTATGGACCTAACAGAAGCAGAAGATATTAAGAAGAGGTGGCAAGAATACACAGAAGAACTGTATGAAAAAGATCTTCACAACCCAGATAATCAAGATGGTGTGATCACTCACCTAGAGCCAGATATCCTGGAATGTGAATTCAAGTGGGCCTTAGAAAAAGCATCACTACGAACAAAGCTAGTGGAGGTGATGGAATTCCAGTTGAGCTATTCCAAATCCTGAAAGATGATGCTGTGAAAGTGCTGCACTCAATATGCCAGCAAATCTGGAAAACTCAGCAGTGGCCACAGGACTGGAAAAGGTCAGTTTTCACTGCAATCCAAAGAAAGGCAATGCCAAAGAATCCTCAAACTACCGCACAATTGCACTCATCTCACACACTAGTAAAGTAATGCTCAAAATTCTCCAAGTCAGGCTTCAGCAATATGTGAACTGTGAATTTCCAGATGTTCAAGCTGGTTTTAGAAAAGGCAGAGGAACCAGAGACTAAATTGGCAACATCTGCTGGATCATCAAAAAAGCAAGAGAGTTCCAGAAACACATCTATTTCTGCTGTCCTGACTATGCCAAAGCCTTTGACTGTGTGGATCACAATAAACTGTGGAAATTCTAAAAGAGATGGGAATACCAGGCCACGTGACCTGCCTCTTAAGAAACCTATATGCAGGTCAGGAAGCAACAGTTAGAAGTGGACATGGAACAACAGGCTGGTTCCAAATAGGAAAAGGAGTACATCAAGGCTGTATATTGTCACTCTGCTTATTTAACTTATATGCAGAGTATATTAGAAACTCTGGGTTGGATGAATCACAAGCTGGAATCAAGATTTCTGGGGGAAACATCAATAACCTCAGATATGCAGATGACACCACCCTTATGGCACAAAATGAAGAGAAGCTAAAGAGCCTCTTGATGAAAGTGAAAGAGGAGAGTGAAAAAGTTGGCTTAAAGCTCAACATTCAAAAAATGAAGATCATAGTATCCAGTCCCATCACTTCATGGGAAATAGGTGGGGAAACAGTGGAAACAGTGTCAGACTTTATTTTTGGGGGCTCCAAATCACTGCAGATGGTGATTGCAGCCATGAAATTAAAAGACGCTTACCTAGATAGCATATTGAAAAGAAGAGACATTACTTTGCCAACAAAAGTCCACATAGTCAAGGCTATGGTTTTTCCAGTGGTCGATGGATTTGAGAGTTCAACCATGTAGAAAGCTGAGCTCCGAAGAATTCATGCTTTTGAAGTGTGGTGTTAGAGAAGACTCTTGGGAGTTCCTTGGACTGCCAGGAGATCCAACCAGTCCATTCTAAAGGAGATCAGTCCTGGGTGTTCTTTGGAAGGAATGATGCTAAAGCTAAAGCTCCAGTACTTTGGCCACGTCATGGGTAGGGTTGACTCATTGGAAAAGACTCTGATGCTGGGAGCGATTGGGGTCAGGAGGAGAAGTGGATGACAGAGGATGAGATGACTGGATGGCATCACTGACTCGATCCATGTGAGTTTGAGTGAACTCTGGGAATTGGTGATGGACAGGGAGGCCTGGCATGCTGCAATTAATGGGGTTGCAAAGAGTCAGACATGACTGAGCGACTGAACTGAAGTGAACTGAACTGAGTACTTCTTTTTGGAGAAAATTCCACCACATCGCTGCCCCTCTGTCATATGCCCTAAAATGCATCAGTGAAGGGTCCACATCTTATATATGACCCAGGCACTGTTTAAGCAGCTTCTTCATGTCGTGACTTGAAAGAAGGAGTTTGTGCATAAGCCTTTCAGGAGTGGGGACTGGTTTCCCTTAGCTCTTCAGCTCTTCCCAGTGAAAGCTCTGCTGGTTCTCCAGCCAGATGTTATCTGGGCTTGTGTTTCTGGTGTAGGTCCTCTGTGCTGAGGAGCAGCGTGTGGGGCTCCTATACTTGACTCTACAGGGGAAATCTCCATAGTTGTGACATCCCTCCCATTCTCTACATTGTGGCTATTGTTTTAGAGTAGAACATGTCTCTTCCTCTCCTACTGTCCCACTGTGTACTTTTCTTTATAGTCTTACTTACTTGTGTTCAGTCATTAAGTCATATCTGACTCCATAGACTGCAGCACTCCAGGCTCCGTTATCCTCCTCTATCTCTTGGAGTTTGCTCGTGTCCATCGAGTCAGTGATGCTCTCTAACCATCTCATCCTCTGCTGTCCCCTTCTTCTTTTGCCTTCAATCAACCAGCATCAGGTTCTTCTCCAGTGAGTTGGCTCTTTGCATCAGATGGCCAAAGTATTGGAGAATTTACTTCAGCAGCCAATAAATATTCAGATTGATTTCCATTATGATAGACTGGTTTTATTTCCTTTCAGTCCAAGGGACTCTCAGAAGTCTTCTCCAGCACCACAGTTCCAAAGCACCCAGCCTTCTTTATGGTCTAACTCTTACATCCTTACATGACTACTGGAAAAATCATAGCTTTGACTTTACGGAACTTCAGTTCAGTCACTCACTCAGGTCTGATTCTTTGAGACCCCATGGACTGCAGCACATCATGCTTCCCTGTCCATCACCAACTCCTGGAGCTTGCTCAAACACGTGTCCATTAAATTGGTGATTCCATCCAACCATCTCATCTTCTATCATCCCCTTCTTCTGCCTTTAGTCTTGCCTGGCATCAGGGTCTTTTTTCCAATGAGTCAATTCTTCACATCAGGTGGCCAAAGTATTGGAGTTTCAACTTCAGCATCAGTTCTTCCAATGAATATTCAGGACTAATTTCCTTTAGGATTGACTGGTTTGATTTTCTTGAAGTCCAAGGGACTCTCAAGAGTCTTCTCCAACACCACAGTTCAAAAGCATCAATTCTTTGGTGCTCAGCTTTCTTTATAGGCCAACTCTCACATCCATACATGACTACTGGAAAAACCATAGCTTTGACTAGATGGACCTTTGGTGGCAAAGAAATGTCTCTGCTTTTTAATATGCTGTCTACGTTGCTCATAGCTTTTCTTCCTAGGAGCAGGCATCTTTTTAATTTCATGGCTGCAGTCACTATCTGCAGTGATTTTGGAGCCCCCCAAAAATAAATTTAGCCACTGTTTCCCCATCTATTTGCCATGAAGTGATGGGACCGGATGCCATGATCTTATTTTTATGAATGTTGAGTTTTAAGCCAACCTTAAATATAAACCTTACTTGTAGAAAATCTATTCCACTAGTCGTAAGGTCATTCTCAGTGACAGCTATTTTATATATAATTGTAATTTTAGTATGTATATGGGAGGAAATTAGCTCATGGTTATCCCAGTCTACCATCTTGACTGAAACATGTTTTTCCTGTGTTCAATGATTTAATTCTAATTATTGTTTCATTTTTTTTTTTGCTTACTTTAGAATTAACTTGTCATTCTTTTTGTAGTTTTCTAAGAAGAAAGCTTAAATGATTGATTTTACAACGTTTCTAGTATATGCATTCAGTATTGTAAAATTTCCTCTAAACACTGTTTCAGTGCATCCCACATATTTTGATACGTTGTGCTTTCATTTTAATTCAGTTCAAGTTGACTGGATATCTTGGTCAGTAGACCATGAGACTCTTAATTTTGTTTGAATATTTATAATTTTCTCTTGAGATTTCTTCTTTGGCTCATGTGCTATTTAAATGCATCTTGTTAAATCTCCCAATATTTTAGGATTTTCCAGTTATTCTTCTTTTGTTTATTTCAAGTTTAGTTTCATTTTGTCTGAGGGCTGAAATCGTATGATTTCTATATGTTAAAATTGTTAAGGTGTGTTTTATTGCTCAGGATTTGGCTTATCTTGGTGAATGTTCCATGTTAACTTGATAAGAATGTGTTCTGTTGTGGAAATGAAATAGCCTATAGATGTCAATTATATCCAGTTGATTGATTTTGGTGTTGTGTTCAACTATGTCATTCCTGATTTTCTGCTTATGCATTTCTGAGGGAGGGGTTTTGTGTCTCCTGCAGTGGCAGGAGAATTCTTTACCACTAGCGCCACATGGGAAGCAGATTACCTAACTGTAGCTTTTTTTTCTCAGCATTTTAAATATTTCACTCCATTCTGTTCATGAGCTTCCTAGGTGTCTCTGACAGTAAAGTATCTGCCTGCAAGGCAGGAGATCCCAGTTGGATCCCTGGGTTGGGAATATCCCCTGGAGAAGGGAATGGCTACCCATTCCAGTATTCTTGCCTAGATAATTCTATGGACAGAGGAGCCTGGAGGGCTAGAGCTCACAGGATCGCAAAGAATCAGACTTGACTGAGGGACTAACACTTTCACTGTCTTTCTATTCTTGCTTGAATGGCTTTGCAGAAGTTGGATGTAATGCTTATGTTTATTCATGTAATGCTTATGTTTTTTCCCTCAAGCCTCTTTCAGAATTTTTTTAAAATTTTTTGATTATTTTTATACCTTAAAAGTGATATGCTTAAGGGTAGTTTTTTGGCATTTATTTTTCTCTAGTGTTTTCTTGGATCTATAGTTTGATATTTAACATTAAATCAAATTACCAACATCTGCTGTATCATGGAAAAAGCAAGAGAGTTCCAGAAAAACATCTATTTCTGCTTTATTGACTATGCCAAAGCCTTTGACTGTGTGGATCACAATAAACTATGGAAAATTCTGAAAGAGATGGAAATACCAGACCACCTGACCTGCGTCTTGAGAAATCTGTATGCAGGTCAGGAAGCAACCGTTAGAACAGGACATGGAACAACAGAATGGTTCCAAATAGGAAAAGGAGTACATCAAGGCTGTATGTTGTCACCCTGTTTACTTAACTTATATGCAGAGTACATCATGAGAAATGCTAGACTGGAAGAAGCACAAGCTGGAATCAAGATTGCCAGGAGAAATATCAATAACCTCAGATATGCAGATGACACCACCCTTATGGCAGAAAGTAAAGACGAACTCAAAAGCCTCTTGATGAAAGTGAAAGTGGAGAGTGAAAAAGTTGGCTTAAAGCTCAACATTCAGAAAAGGAAGATCATGGCATCCGGTCCCATCACTTCATGGGAAATAGATGGGGAAACAGTGGAAACAGTGTCAGACTTTATTTTTGGGGGCTCCAAAATCACTGCAGATGGTGATTGCAGCCATGAAATTAAAAGAAGCTTACTCCTTGGAAGGAAAGTTATGACCAACCTAGATAGCATATTCAAAAGCAGAGACATTACTTTTCCAACAAAGGTCCATCTAGTCAAGGCTATGGTTTTTCCTGTGGTCATATATGGATGTGAGGGTTGGACTGTGAAGAAGGCTGAGCACTGGAGAATTGATGCTCTTGAACTGTGGTGTTGGAGAAGACTCTCGAGAGTCCCTTGGACTGTAAGGAGATCCAACCAGTCCATTCTGAAGGAGATCAGCCCTGGGATTTCTTTGGAAGGAATGATGCTAAAGCTGAAACTTCAGTATTCTGGCCACCTCATGTGAAGAGCTGACTCATTGGAAAAGACTCTGATGCTGGGAGGGTTTGGGGGCAGGAGAAGTGGAGGACAGAGGATGAGATGGCTGGATGGCATAACCAACTCAATGGACGTGAGTCTGAGTGAACTCCGGGAGTTGGTGATGGACAGAGGGCTGGTGTGCTGCGATTCATGGAGTCTCAAAGAATTGGACACGACTGATCAACTGAACTGAACTGAACTGAAGTCATTTTTAGTTACGTATTTCTTCTTCTTTTTTTTTTTTCCTCTTTCTGACCAGAAATATTGGAGTGAGAATTCAGGACTGAATACTGGGCTGGATTCAGGCCACAAAACTGGAGTGGGTAGCCTTTCCCTTCTCCAGGGAATCTTTACAACCCAGGGATGGGACCCAGGTCTCCTCCATTACAGGCAAATTCTTTACCAGGTAAGCCACAAGGGAAGCCCCTTTCAGTTTCACCTCCTGGTATGCCCATTAATGTATGTTATACCTGCTGTTAAAAGATGCTTACTCTTTGGAAGGAAGGTTATGACCAACCTAGATAGCATATTGAAACGCAGAGACATTACTTTGCCAACAAAGGTCCATCTATTCAAGGCTATGGTTTTTCCAATAATCATGTACGATAATGAGAGTTGGACTTTGAGGGAAGTTGAGCACTGAAGAATTGATGGTTTTTAACTGTGGTGTTGGAGAAGACTCTTGAGAGTCCCATGGACTTCAAGGAGATCCAACCAGTCCATTCTAAAGGAGATCAGTCCTGGGATTTCTTTGGAAGGAATGCTGCTAAAGCTGAAACTCCAGTACTTTGGCCACCTCATTTGAAGAGTTGACTCATTGGAAAAGACTCTGATGCTGGGAGGGATTGGGTGCAGGAGGAAAAGGGGACAACAGAGGATGAGATGGCTGGATGGCATCACTGACTCGAGTTTGAGTCAACTCTGGGAGTTGGTGATGGACAGGAAGGCCTTGCGTGCTGCAGTTCATGGGGTTGCAAAGATTTGGACATGACTAAGCAACTGAACTGAATTGAACTGAACTGATACCTGTTTTAGTTGTCCACTGTTCTGTGGCTCAAATAGGAAAGAATCTTCCTGCAGTCTGGGAGACCTGCGTTCGATCCCTGGGTTGGGAAGATCCACTGGAGATGGGAAGTGCTACCAACTCCTGTATTCTGACCTAGAGAATTCCATTGACTGTATAGTCCATGGGATCAGAAAGAGTCGGACACGACTGAGTGACTTTTGTTTTCACTTTTCACTTTAACTGTCTCTAGATATTTTGTTTTTTCCAGACTTTGTTCTTTGCACTTTTGAGTTTTCAAGGATTCTGTTGATGTATCCCTGTTAAATTAAAAGAGGCCAGCCTTGAAAATTCCCTGTGTAGACAAAATCAGTTTATTCATACAAACAAAGCTAAATTTGGCTTAATCCACTAGGCTAAGTTGACCAGGGCGATTTCTTGTATGCCTTTCAAATTATAGATCAGATCAGTTGCTCAGTCATGCCTGACACTTTGCGACCCCATGAATCGCAGCACGCCAGGCCTCCCTGTCCATCACCAACTCCCAGAGTTCACTCAGACTCACATCCATCGAGTCAGTGATGCCATCCAACCATTAAATCCTCTGTCGTCCACTTCTCCTCTTGCCCCCAATCGCTCCCAGCATAAGAGTCTTTTCCAATGAGTCAACTCTTCTCATGAGGTGGCCAGAGTACTGGAGTTTCAGCTTTAGCATCATTCCTTCCAAAGAAATCCCAGGGCTGATCTCCTTCAGAATGGACTGGTTGGATCTCCTTGCAGTCCAAGGGACTCTCAAGAATCTTCTCCAACACCACAGTTCAAAGGCGTCAATTCTTCGGCGCTCAGCCTTCTTAACAGTCCAGCTCTCACATCCATACATGACCACAGGAAAAACCATAGCCTTGACTAGACAGACATTTGTTGGCAGAGTATTGTCCCTGCTTTTGGATATGCTATCTAGGTTGGTCATAACTTTCCTTCCAAGGAGTAAACGTCTTTTAATTCCATGGCTGCAGTCACCATCTGCAGTGATTTTGGAGCCCAGAAAAATAAAGTCTGACACTGTTTCCACTGTTTCCCCATCTATTTCCCATGAAGTGATGGGACCAGATGCCATGATCTTCGTTTTCTGAATGTTGAGCTTTAAGCCAACTTTTTTACTCTCCACTTTCACTTTCCTCAAGAGGCTTTTAGTTCCTCTTCACTTTCTGCCATAAGGATGGTGTCATCTGCATATCTGAGGTTATTGATATTTCTCCCGGCAATCTTGATTCCAACTTGTGTTTCTTCCAGTCCAGCATTTCTCATGATGTACTCTGCATATCAGTTAATAAGCAGGGTGACAACATACAGCCTTGATGTACTCCTTTTCCTATTTGCAACCATTCTGTTGTCCCATGTCCTGTTCTAACTGTTGCTTCCTGACCTGCATACAAATTTCTTAAGTGGCAGTTCAGATGGTCTGGTATTCCCATCTCTTTCAGAATTTTCCACAATTGATTGTGATCCACACAGTCAAAGGCTTTGGCATAGTCAATAAAGCAGAAATAGATGTTTTTCTGGAACTCTGTTGCTTTTTCCATGATCCAACGGATGTTTGCAATTTGATCTCTGGTTCCTCTGCCTTTTCTAAAACCAGCTTGAACATCAGGAAGTTCACGGTTCACGTATTGCTCAAGCCTGGCTTGGAGAATTTTGAGCATTACTTTACTAGCGTGTGAGATGAGTGCAATGGTGCAGTAGTTTGAGCATTCTTTGGCATTGCCTTTCTTTGGTATTGGAATGAAAACTGACAGTTTCCAGTCCTGTGGCCACTGCTGAGTTTTCCAAATTTGCTGGCATATTGAGTGCAGCACTTTCACAGCATCATCTTTCAGGATTTGGAATAACTCAACTGGAATGCCATTACCTCCACTAGCTTTGTTCATAGTGATGCTTTCTAAGGCCCACTTGACTTCACATTCCAAGATGTCTGGCTCGAGGTGAGTGATCACACCATCTTGATTATCTGGGTCATCAAGATCTTTTTTTAAATTATTTTTTAATTTTTTTAAATTTTATTTTGCTTAACTTTACAATATTGTATCGCTTTTCCATACATCAAAATGTATCCGCCACAAGTATACATGTGTTCCCCATCCTGAACTCTCTTCCCTCCTCCCTCCCCATACCATCCCTCTGGGTAGTCCCAGTGCACCAGCCCAAGGCCTCCATTATCAGGCATCATACCTGGACTGGCCACTCGTTTCAGATATGATATTATACATATTTCAATGCTATTCTCCCAAATCATCCCACCCTCTCCCTCCTGAGAAAACCAGAATTGAAAGAGACACGTGTACCCCAATGTTCATAGCAGCACTGTTTACAATAGCCAGGACTTGGTAGCAACCTAGATGTCCATTCGCAGATGAATGGATAAGATAGCTGTGGTACATATACACAATGGAGTATTACTCAGCCATTAAAAAGAGTACATTTTAATCAGTTCTAATGAGGTGGATGGAACTGGAGCCTATTATACAGAGTGAAGTAAGCCAGAAAGAAAAACACAAATACAGTATATTAACGCATATATATGGAATTTAGAAAGATGGTAACAATAACCCTGTTTATGTGACAGCAAAAGAGACACTGATGTATAGAACAGTGAAGATCTTTTTGTACAGTTTTTCTATGTATTCTTGCCACCTCTTCTTAATATCTTCTGCTTCTCTTAGGTACGTACCATTTCTGTCCTTTATCGAGCCCATCTTTGCATGAAATGTTCCTTTGCTATCTTATTTTCTTGACGAGATCCCTAGTATTTCCCATTCTGTTGTTTTCCTCTATTTCTTTGCATTGATCGCTGAAGAAGGCTTTCTTATGTCTTCTTACTATTCTTTGGAAGTCTGCATTCAGATGTTTGTATCTTTCCTTTTCTCCTTTGCTTTTGGCTTCTCTTCTTTTCACAGCTATTTTTAAGGCCTCAACTGAGAGCCATTTTGCTTTTTTTCATTTCTTTTCCATGGGGATGGTCTTGGTCCCTGTCTACTGTACAATGTCACGAACCTCATTCCATAGTTCATCAGGCACTCTATCTATCAGATCTAGGGCCTTAAATCTATTTCTTACTTCCACTGTATAATCATAAGGGATTTGATATAGGTCATACCCGAATGGTCTAGTGGTTTTCCCTACTTTCTTCAATTTCAGTCTGAATTTGGCAATAAGGAGTTCATGGTCTGAACCACAGTCAGCTCCTGGTCTTGTTTTTGCTGACTGTATTGAGCTGCTCCATCTTTGGCTGCAAAGAATATAATCGATCTGATTTCGGTGTTGACCATCTCGTGCTATCCATGTATAGAGTCTTCTCTTGTGTTGTTGGAAGAGGGTGTTTGCTATGATCAGTGCGTTTTCTTGGCAAAACTCTATTAGTCTTTGCCCTGCTTCATTCCGTATTCCAAGCCCAAACTTGCCTGTTACTCCAGGTTGTTTCTTGACTTCCTACTTTTGCATTCCAGTCCCCTATAATGAAAAGGCTGAAACTCCAGTATTTTGGCCACCTCATGCGAAGAGTTGACTCATTGGAGAAGACTCTGATGCTGGGAGGGATTGGGGGCAGGAGGAAAAGGGGACGACAGAGGATGAGATGGCTGGATGGCATCACTGACTCGATGGATGTGAGTCTCAGTGAACTCCGAGAGCTGGTAATGGACAGGGAGGGCCTGGCGTGCTGCAGTTCATGGGGTCGCAAAGAGTCGGACACGACTGAGTGACTGATCTGATCTGATCTGATAATGAAAAGGACATCTTTTGGGGTGTTAGTTCTAAAAGGTCTTGTAGGTCTTCATAGAATCGTTCAACTTCATCAGCATTACTGGTTGGGGCATAGACTTGGATTACTGTGCCATTGAATGGTTTGCCTTGGAAACGAACAGAGATCATTCTGTCGTTTTTGAGATTGCATCCAAGTACTGCATTTCGGACTCTTCTGTTGACCATGATGCAAAATGTAAATTTTTACCAAAGTTGGTATGAGGTAACCAGTGAGTAATTCTCTATCATTTAAGGAAATTTTAATATTATAAACAGTCATTGACTTCTCATTATGTAAACCAGTTTATAACAATGGATCCTGAGCTTCATTCCATGTTTTGGTTAGAGTGCTTTGGTTCAGGAACTGTCTTTTTGGTCTGTGTACGACAAGCTTTTACTAATACTGCCTCAGCCATTCATTTATTTTATTTCAGACATGTATTAACTTTTGACATCCTCTAGCTCAGCGATTCTTACTTCAGCTGTGTCCAGTCTGCTAATGAACCCATAAGAGTCATTCTTCATTTCAGTTGTAGTGTCTTTTATATCATGATTTCCTTTTTTGGCCCTTTCTTAAGATTCCCAACTTTCTGCTTATAATGCATAATTTTGTCTATTTACCTGTTAGACCCCTTAGCAGAGTAATCATTCAGTTCAGTTCAGTTCAGTCGCTCAGTCGTGTCCGCCTCTTTGCTACCCCGTGAAACGCAGCACGCCAGGCCTCCCTGTCCATCACCAACTCCTGGATTTCACTCATACTCACGTCCATCGAGTCAGTGATGCCATCCAGCCATCTCATCCTCTGTCATCCCCTTCTCCTCTTGCCCCCAATCCCTCCCAGCATCAGAGTCTTTTCCAATGAGTCAACTCTTTGCATGAGGTGGCCAAAGTACTGGAGTTTCAGCTTTAGCATCATTCCTTCCAAAGAAATCTCAGGGCTGATCTCCTTCAGAATGGACTGGTTGGATCTTCTTGCTCCAAGGGACTCTCAAGAGTCTTCTCCAACACCACCGTTCAAAAGCATCAATTCTTCGGTGCTCAGCTTTCTTCACAGTCCAACTCTCACATCCATACGTGACCACTGGAAAAACCATAGCCTTGACTAGACTAGACTAGAGTAATCATAGTTGTTTCCAGTTATTAGTCTACTAATAACTTGTGTAGTTCTGGTATTTCTTCTGCCTCTTCAAGCTGTAATTGCTGTCTTTGATATGACTTGTAATTTTTCTTTTGATAGCAGACATGATGCCCTGGGTAAAATCAGCGGCTGTAAATGGGCCTTTAGTAAAGTGATGTGGAGGGTAGGGGAGGGGAAATTTTCATAGTTCTGTAAGTAGGTCTGAGTCTTTATTACTTTTTAAAATATTTATTTATTTTCTGTGCAGGATTTTAGTTGTGGCCCCTGGAATCTTTAGTTGCAGCAAGCAGGATCCAGGTTCCTCATCAGGGATCTAACCCAGGTCCGCACATTGGGAGCCTGAAATGTTAGCCACTGGACCCATAGAAAAGTCATAGCCTCAGTCTTTTAATAAGCCTATACATCAGCACTGCGAATTGCTTACATATTTCTCATTCTGTCTTTCTTTTGGGGAACAGGATAACTAGTGTGGTCTGCAGATGGGCAAGTCAGGTTCAAAAGCCAGCAGTTAAGGCCATGCTTAAATAGTTTCACCTGCTGGAAGCCTTATTTAAGAGCAGTAAGTTCAGGTGTTTTTCATAATAGTGCCTTTTCCTCTTTCCTTGCCTGAGGCTCTGGAATCTTTTTCTCCAGTATTTACTGTGAAAACTTGGTCAAGTTTCTGAGGTGAAACTCAGTTGTGTGAAGGGACCCTTGGAGTTTTTTAATTCTTGGATTTGTCCACTCTGAGCCCCCATCATTAAGTTACTTACAGGCTTTTTCACTCTGGGACAAGTTCTGGAGGAATTTCAGCTCATGACTTTCTGCTCCGGTAAGTTGTGATTCTTTGTCTGCCTTTCTGTCTCTCTGGTTTTGGGTCGAGTTGTTTGCTCCGTGGCCTTATTTTTCTTTTAAAAAAGTTGTTGATCTTTTAGTTTGTTCAGGCTTTTACTTGTGTTTAGAACAGAATTTCAACTTCCAATTTCCTTACAAGAAGATTGAAGATACATGAGAAAATTTTAATTGTTTTGTAGATCTAAGACATTTAATAGATTACTTTAATATGGGATATTTAACATTTCAAATTATAAAGATGATAATATGGTTTATCATTCTTATAAAGCACTGAGGTTTCTCCACTAGAAATTTATGTGCTTTCATATAAATTTTTTGGTTTATATGAATTACATGCTATATTTAAAATATTTTAAATATTTGTTTTTTCAAACCTTTAAGATTTTATTCATTAAATATTTTCATGAACCTATTCTGAGCAGAAACTGTTAACTAATGCTGTTTAAGCTGTAGTTTGAAGACAAAATGGCATGTTTTCATGGAGTGTCCAGAGAGATTTTTGTTTAAATAATTTTTTATTTGTAAAATTTCCATTTTGCCTTTCTTATAAACTTTTATATTTCTTTGCTTAAAATTTCTACATTTTAAAATGTATCTCAAATAGTGTTCCTTTACCACATAAAACATAGTTTGATAATAGCTGCTTTAAAAGCTGTACCAAATAATTTTATCATCTGAGTCATCCCAGAGTCCATGTCACTTTTGGTTGCCTTTTCCCCTGAGAATGACTCATATTTTCCTCAGTTTTGGTGTGTTAAGAATTATAATTTTTTTAACATTTTATTTTATATCGGGGTATAGCCGATTAACAATGTTTTTGATAGTTTCGGGTGAACAACTTAGGGATTCAGCCATACATATACATGCAAAGAATTATTATTATATTATTATTATTACATCCTGGATGTTGTGAATTGTGTAGACTCTGGGTTTTGTTTTAATCCTGTGGAGAATGTTGATGGTTTGTTTCTGCAGGAGATAGAGTTTATTTTGTTCAGACTGCCAGTTGTGTTTTACCTTTTGTGGCCATGGTTCAAATCTCAGTTGTTTTCTCAAAACCTTGGTCATGCATATTTTGGTCTGTGAGGCATGCTCATTTGAACCTGTGAGGTTCAGGAGTTAGGCTGATCCTGCAGGTGGTTCAAAAGTCAGCTGATTGCTCAGAATTGTTGCTATGCTGATATGGGTTTGTGCAGAGCAAATGCAGCTTACACATTAGGCTGGGAGTTTTATGTGCTTCTCCACAGAAATGCCAGCTTCACCTCTTTTAGGATTTTCTTGCATGCTCTGGCCTAAGTAACTGACTTTCTTCCATTCGTACCTGCAAGAAATATCTTAATTTTCTGCCAAGTTTTAGCTGTGCATGCTACATACCCCTGTGCAATTGGTGTCTACCCTTGGTGATAACCATGAAAGAAGAATCAAAAACGCAACCTGTAACCTGTTTGCTTCTCCAACTCTTAACTCATTCCCATCACTCCTCTGCTGTTGTTTACCTTCCAGGTCCTCAAGTCGTGTTATTTGTTTTCTTCTCTAATGTAACCACATTTACTGTTGTGATTGGTGAGAGAGATGGGTGTTAGGTGCCTAGATCTCATAGGCAGAATGGGAACTCCTACAGAGTATACGTTGATATTAAGCACACATTTCCCTTGACAGAGAGACATTGAAGGAGTTGCCACTCACATTTTGAAAAGCAGTATGTTTGTAGCATTTCTGAAGGTGTGTCTGATGGCTCAGTGGCTGGTTTAGGTTTCTGAATCTGTACTGGATTCAGCACTAAACTGGACCCACCTGGTAGTTAATTGGCACCAGTTAGGTAAGTGTACCTAACTGGTGCCAATGTACCTTATGGCTGCCCAGCTGCTTGGCAAGAAAGAAAGACTGGGAAATAAACTTTCAACTTTGCTATTTACAATCACCCATGTCTGTTATTTTTTAATTTGAATTTGCTTATTTTGAAATTAAGCAGAATTTCTCTTCTGAAAATTGAACACATCTGTCTTAGCTGCTAGATTTAAACAACATAAAGGTTTCTCTCAAACATTTAAAAACAAATTAAATCCTATTGCTGCTACTATCAGGTACTCACATGCAACTTATGTTTTAACTGGAAAATAAATTCACCCAGATTGTACACACTTTCATGCTTTAGTAATTTATTATTAAGTGGAGGTAAAATATAATAGTTATTAGTTGAGTGCTTCATCTGTATGTGATAACTGCCATGCTATGCTATTCTAAGTCACTTCAGTCGTGTCCGACTCTGTGCGACCCCATAGACGGCAGCCCACCAGGCTTCCCCGTCCCTGGGATTCTCCAGGCAAGAACACTGGAGTGGGTTGCCATTTCCCTCTCCAATGCAGGAAAGTGAAAAGTGAAAGTGAAGTTGCTCAGTCGTGTCCGACTCTTAGCGACCCCATGGATTGCAGCCTAACAGGCTTCTCTGTCCATGGGATTTTCCAAGCAAGAGTACTGGAGTGGGGTGCCATTGCCTTCTCCAAACTGCCATAGTCAAACCCAAATTAATGATTAGATTTAAAAAAAAATTTTTTTTTATTTTCTTGCTGAGGGTAACCAATCTGGTATCCTATATTTGGACCCTGTTAAACATTTTGAGTCAGCAAATTGTTTTAAAACACACAGGAATGAAACATAACTATTTATTATGTATACTCCCAAGATGAATATTGGGAGAAAATCATGGAATCAATAAATACAGGATTTGATTCTATTTTATTGGTCCTCTGAAGATATCCTGCAAGTCTGTAACAGTTTTCTTATTAATTCTATATTTGTGTGTTATATCCCTAGTGTTGAGTAAATGGGTATGTAACTGATTTTAATTTAGTATTATAACACCAAATTGGGTTCTCTATTTTTCTCATTCTAAGAGCTTTATTTTTGTTATAATTTCTTAAACCTGATGGTCATAAATCAAATACATTATGTACAAAAGTTTTTATAATTGCTAGAATCAAATGGCATTTGCCATTTTATAAATTACCTAGAAGATAATGATGAAAGAAGTTATCTTTTTCTATGATAAAGAAAAATAAACTTCACAAATATGTTTAATGATTACATATATAAGCAAATTGAGAATTAGTGAGATGTTTCTAACACTTGACCTTTTGATGAATTCTATGCTTTCAAAAGTATCAGTATTGGCTATTTCATAAGGACAGTAGTATTAAGAGAAACATATTTTTATGTAGAAAAATAATAAATAACTAGATATTTCAGCTCCTTTATGGGGTTGCTAGGGCTGCTATATCAAAGTTCCACAAGTTGAATCTCTTAAACAATAGAAATGCATTGTTTTACACTTGAGGAGACTAGATGTCAGAGAACCAGGTGTCAGCTTGGTCGGTCCCTCTTGTGATCTGCACTTGCCTCTCTCCTAGCTTCTGGTGGTTTCCTGATGATCATTGTCGTTCCTTGGCGTGGATACTGTTCTGCCTAAGAAAAACCTTTAACTTTACATGGCATTGTCCCTGTGTCTGTGTCTGTGTCGTCCAAATTTCCTTTTCTTATAAGGACACCAGTCATATTGGACTAGCACTGATCTCATTTAAAACTTAATGGTCTCCAATAAAATCACTTCTGTGGTGCTAGGACTTTAGACTCCAGATTGTCTTTTCTGAGTAGAAACAATTCAACCCATAATATCCAAAATCAGGAAATATGTGCACTAGAGATTTATTTATTAATCATCCCCTTGCTTATGAATATTGAGGTAATTTCCAAGAATATAACAACCCACTTTTGTTTTGTTTTTCTCTATTCAGTTCTTCTTTAGGAAAAACAAATACACTGATGAGAATTTAATAAAACAAATTATTCTATAAGGGCTTATATTGATATAAGAATAGCTCATTCATTTATTTTCTATTTCATTCAAATAAATACTTTTGAGTAGACTGGGGAAACAGACTTCACTAAGAAGAATTCTAAAGGTTCTGCCATGAATTGGGTGTCTCTGGACTTAACTTGTACAAATTACAAATTAAGAAGTAGCTGTCTAAGTGTTAAAAAAAATCAAAGCTTGAATTTTCTAATGGTTGCACTTCTCCAAGAAAATTTCATCTTGTATTACTCATAAAAAGCCTACACCACAGGGCCAGAAACTATGAAGCTCCTGTGATCTGAGTCAACAGCCGTCATTATTCTTACTATTATAGGTGATAACATACCAATGAAAGACTTGAAGCTCTTGAGTTCAGTACTGTTTCCCTGTATTACAAACCTTGGTGTCTAACAGCCTCATGTCTAGAAGCCCAAACTTATTAAATAAGTGTAGATTTAATAACACTGAACATATACAAAGGCTTTGGGATGCATGCATGGAAATGGCAGACAGAATCCAGCATAGCAACCACATTGAGAGCCAAGTGAAGGCTAAAGCCACCACACACACAAAGGGAAGCAGAACTACAGCCTGATTCTGACTTTGACTATGTGCTGATGAAACAAAAGTAGACATCTATCTAGTATAGAATTCACATTATCCAGAATATAATGCAGATGATTTGACATATAAGCAATAGGGGAGAATAAATAGTGAATATATGCCAATATTCAGCTGTTTCAGTGTTGGAACTATTAGACAAAGGCTTTAGATCAGCTATTATAAGTATGTACCATGAGATAAAGGAAAACAAACCTCAAACACATTAAATAAGTTTATCAACAGTTATTTATATTTTATTCTAAATTTTCTATCTAATAAGCACAATTCCTCAAAGAGGATAAGAGAACACAATATCACTATTTTGCCTACCAAAGTAAAGAAAACCTCTTTTAATAACATAAAATATCAAAATAATGACTAAATCAGTATTACATAATCAAAAAAGGAACTTATATACAAGGCACATATCTACAAGTCTCAAAACATAGAATTGAATTTTGGGCACCTGATTAATAAAAATTGCAGAAAAATAAGTCTGAAAGATTTGAACAAGATTGGCAAATCCTTGATCCAGCTGACCTTTTTAGAACAATATATTCACTAACTGGAGAATACTCATTTTTTTTTTTGGCATTTCCATTATTTATTCACAAATGTAGACCACAAGCTTTGCCATAAAATAGGTCTCCGTAAACTTAAAAGAACTGAAAATATACAATGCCTTCTCATCATAACAAAATTGAATTAGAAATCAACAATAGGATATCTAGAAACATCCTAATATCTGGAAAATAGACAACATGTTTTTAAACAATTCATGAGCCAAAGATGAAATGAAAAGTGATAATAGGAAGTGATTTGAAGGGAATGGACAGACATCATCTGATACCAATGCTCATGGGATATGCTATGCTATGCTAAGTCACTTCTGTCGTGTCCGACTCTGTGCGACCCCATAGACGGCCGCCCACCAGGCTTCCCCGTCCCTGGGATTCTCCAGGCAAGAACACTGGAGGGGGTTGCCATTTCCTTCTCCAATGCATGAAAGTGAAAAGTGAAAGGGAAGTCGCTCAGTCGTGTTGGACTCTTAGCGACCCCATGGACTGCAGCCTACCAGGCTCCTCCGTCCGTGGGATTTTCCAGGCAGAGTACTGGAGTGGGGTGCCATTGCCTTCTCCGTCATGGGATATAGGCAAAGCAATTCATAGAGGGGAAGACTATCTACTATCTTTGAACGTGAAGTAGCTCAGTCGTGTCAGACTCTTTGCGACCCCATGGACTGTAGCCTACCAGATTCCTCTGTCCATGGGATTTTCCAGGCAATTGTATTGGAGTGGATTGCCATTTCCTTCTCCAAGGGATCTTCCCAATCCAGGGATTGAACCCGGGTCTCCCGCATCATAGGCAGACGCTTTACTGTCTGAGCCACCAGGGAAGTCTACTATCTTTAGTAGTAGCACTACTACTACTAAAGATAGAAGCACTATCTTTAGTGCTTCTAAATTCAGGGACTAAGGATCTGCATTTCCAAGTCTGGGAAAGAAAAGTAAAGTGAAACCAAGTAACTGGAAAGAAGTAAATAATAAAGAGCAGAAATCAATGAAACAGAAAAACAGATACATGATGGAGAAGTTTAAAAGACAAGAGCTAATTCTTTGAAAAGATCAACAACGTTTACACATCCTTAAAATAACTTGACCGACTAAACAGTAAAAGAAAAGAACGAAAATCAATAAAATCATAAATAAAAAAGCGAGGTTATCACAACAGAGAGAATGAGTGCAGTAACACTATGAAAAGAGTTTATCCTCCACGGCTGGACACAGTGTGGGCATTAATGCTATGGAGGAGTCAACTATCAATATAATTATTGTTTCCATTGGAAATCAGATGTCATTTCTTTCTGGATGTTTTAACATTCTTTTTTCCTTCATATGTCTCAGTATAGATTTTTTTTAATACTGTTTAAAATTTGTGGAGCTATTCTTAAACTTTAGGATTATTCTTTTCACTAGCTAATTAAATCCTTATTCACTATTTTTTTCAAATGCTGTCTTATATTCACCATTATTTCCTTTTGTAATTCTAATTAGGCAATTGTTAGAACTCTTCAATATTTTCTAACTTGATGACATCTAAAAGATGTTTCATCTTTTCCATCTTATATTTTATGTTGTATTTTAAATGTCTGAATATCTACCTTTCTATTTAGCCATGCACATGTTGCTTTCACCTAGACACTGACATTCTAATTTCAATTATTAAAATTTTATTTAGAGACACTCCTTTTGTTCCTTAGATCTCACTTATCCATTTTAAGGTCTATTTTTACTCACACAGTCAAAATATTCTTATATCTTTCAAAATACTCCAAAGTCTTTTTATGACTTTCCATGTATAGTTTTTCAGACCTGGGGCTATGATTTATTGATTTTGCTAGTTAGTAATATTATTAATATTATAGTTTATATTTTTAACTATACTTTATTTTTTTGTGTATTTACTGATTTGTTATTGATTGTTCATGTTCCATTAAATTTTATCTTTGCTTTTTTTTTTAAGTCCTGGTTTTAAAAATTGTGTTTCTTGAGAATATTTAAATTTGGTCCTTCCAGTTGAGTTCCCTGGTAGCTCAGATGGTAAAGCATCTGCCTGCAATGCGGGAGACCTGGGTTTGATCACTGAGTCAGGAAGATCTTCTGGAGAAGGAAATGACAACTCACTCTAGTACTCTTTGCTTGGAAAATTCCATGGATGGAGGAGCCTGGTAGACTACAGTCCATGGGGTTGCAAAGAGTCAGACACGACTGAGCAACCTCATTTTCTCTTTGTCACTTTTCTGTTATGTTTAGACTATATTTCAGTATGGGATTTTTAAGATCAATGGATAGTATAAACCTTTGCTTGTGTCAAATTGTGAAAACAAATTCTCCTGGAAAATGTTTATTCTTTCTTCCTGTGCAATTATGGCCAAGGGCAAAGTCTTTATTTTCTCCCTTGCTGAGACAGATTTTTGTTTGTTTGCTTGGGATTGTTTTCTTTTGCTTCCCTCCCAGACCCTAGTGACTCACTAAGGGTTTTATTTCTTGGAATTACTAACTTCAAGTTCTATTGTGAATCATTTCTCTGCCAGGGTACCTGCCTTCTCTGTAGCTCTAGCATGCGGCTGCATCTATGGATTCTTCTTTTTTGTTCAGGGATGGGGGGAGTTCAGGAAGAATGGAGAGAGGGCTGCTGACTTGGTTCACTTTATCTTTTTCCTTATTATTTTATCCAGCATTTTTAGGTATGTACTCAAAAGCATTTTTTGAGCACTTAGTTTGTAATATCTCTCATTACAGAAACTATATCATTTTTTAACATTTAAATGTATTTATTTTAATTGGAGGCTAATTACTTTACAATATTGTATTGGTTCTGCCACACATCAACATGAATCTGCCAAGGGCATATACATGTTCCCCATCCTGAACCCCCCTTCCACGTCTCTCCCAGTACCATCCCTCTGGGTCATCCCAGTGCACCCGCCCCAAGGATCCTGTATTGAACCTGGACTGGCGATTCATTTCTTATATGATATTATACATGTTTCCATGCCATTCTACCAAATCATCCCTCCCTCTCCCTCTCCCACAGAGTCCAAAAGACTGTTCTATACATCTGTGTCTCTTTTGCTGTCTCGCATACAGGGTTATCATTACCATCTTTCTAAATTCCATATATATGTGTTAGTATACTATATTGGTGTTTTTCTTTCTGGCTTACTTCACTCTGTATTATAGGTTCTAGTCTCATCAACCTCATTAGAACTGATTCAAATGTATTCTTTTTAATGGCTCAGTAATATTCCATTGTGTATATGTACCACAGCTTTCTTATCCATTCATCTGCTGATGGACATCTAGGTTGCTTCCATGTCCTGGCTATTATAAACAGTGTGGCAATGAACATTGGGGGTACACGTGTCTTTTTCAATTCTGGTTTCCTCAGTATGTATGCCCAGCAGTGGGATTGCTGGATCATAAGGCAGTTCCATTTCCAGTTTTTTTTTAAGGAATCTCCACACTGTTCTCCATAGTGGCTGTAAAAGGAAACTATAAGCAAGATGAAAAGACAGCCTTCAGAATGGGAGAAAATAATAGCAAATGAAGCAACTGACAAAGAACTAATCTCAAAAATATACAAGCAACTCCTGTAGCTCAATTCCAGAAAAATAAACGACCCAATCAAAAAATGGGCCGAAGAACTAAACAGACATTTCTCCAAAGAAGACATACAGATGGCTAACAAACACATGAAAAGATGCTCAACATCACTCATTATCAGAGAAATGCAAATTCAAACCACAATGAGGTACCATTTCACGCCAGTCAGAATGGCTGCAATCCAAAAGTCTACTGCCAGGAGCCAGAGTGAGGAACTCCGCCCGTGCAAAGGTCATGAGGAAGGATGCTCAGCATATGCAAAGGTAGGATCTAGCCTCATGAGTCCCCCTGGATATTCTTGAGCATCTACCCCCAAAACCAGAGTCTGCCTACTTTACTGCTTTGTGCTCTCACCTCTGACTTTACAGGGGCTGTCCCCCACCACCATCTCTCTCTCTCTGAAAAGGAGTTAACTTACAGCTCCAGTTAATAAAGTTCCGGGCATAATAGGAGTGTTTAAACCCAAACCCCTCAGATGGCTCTCTAACCTGCCTGACAAGTTTACCCAGACTCCTACAGCTATGCATACGATTGTTTACAGTCTCCCAGCTGTGCGAGGCACGAGAAGCCTAAGATATTCAAATAGCTTAGAGCCTCTCGGAGAGTTAGAAGCTTTCAGAATAAAACTAGTAAAAGATTTCATTGATGAGCCGATGCTTGCTGCCAAGTTTCCACATTCCCTGTATTGTATCCTTGAATGTGTATTAATTAATACAGTTGGTATGTAGAAAAAATAAGTAGTGGCCTTCGTATTAGCAACTTTAGACCCTTAAGGTAATAAATTCTTTCCTTTGTTGTAAACCCACTGCACTTCTGCCCTATAGGAATGCAACTTTATCTAACACCTTCGGAGGGTGGCGCCAAACCTTAAAATAAATTACACTTAGAGAAAATAAGTCTTACGGTTGACAAACCTTTGTCAGAGTCATAAAATGTTAATAGGCCTTCTGGCCAGAAAATGATGTAAATCACCTAAACCATTTGTATACGATAAATTTGCAGAAAAGAAACCTTGGTTTCGATAAGGATCAAAGACTGCTGACTTTGCAGGATTTCACATCCCCTATTATCCTCTATGTGCAACTTAGGGTATAAAAGCCTCTGTTGAAAATAAAGCTACGGGCCTTGCTCACCGAAGCTTTGTCTCCCCATGCCATTCTTTTTTTCACATTCTGGCTGAATATCCATCTGGAGCGCGGAGGTCCTCTGCGACCACTTATTTGCTTCTAAGACCCACTCGAGAAGGTGCCTAATGTGGGGCACCTTCCACTATTCGAGAGGGTGCCAGCAGCCTCCGTGGTCAGATCTAACCTGATGTCACAGGTTATATTGATTTTCCGCATAAACCAAGCTACTCAGCCTCTTTTCTCCACTGAATTTTCCTGCTGAGCTATCCTCATTCTATTACTCTTTATATCTCTGATTAATATTTAATTAAAGCTATTGTATCCAGTTCACTGAAGCTGTCTCCCCTTTGAACTCCCTGGATCAGCCGAGGCTGGACCTCGGCAGTCTACAAGCAATAAATGCTGGAAAGGGTGTGGAGAAAAGGGAACCCTCTTATACTGTTGGTGGGAAAGAAACTATATCATTTTAAATCTACATTTATTATGGCATTTGGACAGTTTATCATCTTTTTTCCTCTACAGACTGATTCAATATAAGTTTGCATATTATTTTACAACTCTCAACTGTCCAACTTAAATGATTCTTTAGTTTACAGTATGACTAATAGATTCATATCATTTTACTTTTGCTTTTAAGATGTTAATGCCTATTTAGAAATATTATCAATATTAAAGTAAGATATGAAATTTTGTAATGCCTCATCTCCCCACTATTAATGGCCACTGACTTAATTGCCTCTGAGACCCATTAAAAGCTAGGCTGCATCCAACTTCCTAATATCTTTGTTTTCCTAGAGACGAAAACTATTTAAATTCCTTGTCTCTTCTCTCTGGGGAACTTAAATGCAATGCTGCTGCTGCTAAGTCACTTCAGTCATGTCCGACTCTGTGCAACCTCATAGACGGCAGCCCACCAGGCTCCCCCGTCCCTGGGGTTCTCTAGGCAAGAACACTGGAGTGGGTTGCCATTTTCTTCTCCAGTGCATGAAAGTGAAAAGTGAAAGTGAAGTCGCTCAGTCGTGTCCGAATCTAGCAACCCCATGAACTGCAGCCTACCAGGCTTCTCCGTCCACGGGATTTTCCAGGCAAAAGTACTGGAGTGGGGTGCCACTGCTTTCTACCAAGAACTAAATCTGGTAGATGTTTATTTACTCTTTTCCTCAGGCAAAAGGCAAGTCCTAAAGAAAATTAAAAATAATAATGACAAATTGTGGCAGAATAGATAAGAAATTAGTATAATTGTTTTTTAATTCATGCATGTGTTTTAAGACCCATGTTTAGAGCGTGTTTAGTGGAGCTAGATCTTTTAATTTTGAAAGCAAACATTTACTGAAATTATAGTTACAGTGTGAAACATTTCTCTATGCCTGTAATCTTTTCATTGTATAACAAATTGTAGCTTTCTTTTTGTCCATCTGTGACTCCTCCATGATCACTTTGAAAAGTGTGTCCCAAGAGATGGAAGTCGTAAGACCTCAAATTACTCCTAACCCCAAACATCAGAGTAGTTCAATTTGCCCCATCTTGTATTCTTTTATGAAAATAAAACCAATCCTGTTACTCTGGCCACAGATGATTAGGTCAGTGATTCACACAGCTGTCAGGATAAGTTTGTATCAGATCAGATCAGATCAGTCGCTCAGTCGTGTCCAACTCTTTGCGACCCCATGAACTGCAGCACGCCAGGCCTCCCTGTCCATCACCAGATCTCGGAGGTCACTCATACTCACATCCATCGAGTCAGTGATACCATCCAGCCAACTCATCCTCTGTCGTCCCCTTCTCCTCCTGTCCCCAATCCAGCATCAGAGTCTTCTCCAATGAGTCAACTCTTCGCATGAGGTGGCCAAAATACTGGAGTTTCAGCTTTAGCATCATTCCTTCCAAAGAAATCCCAGGGCTGACCTCCTTCAGAATGGACTGGTTGGATCTTCTTGCAGTCCAAGGGACTCTCAAGAGTCTTCTCCAACACCACAGTTCAAAAGCATCAATTCTTGGGTGCTCAGCCTTCTTCACAGTCCAGCTCTCACATCCATATATAACCACAGGAAAGACCATAGCCTTGACTAGATGAACCTTTGTTGGCAAAGTAATGTCTCTGCCTTTGAATATGCTATCTAGGTTGGTCATAACTTTCCTTCCAAGGAGTAAGCGTCTTTTAATTTCATGGCTGCAGTCACCATCTGCAGTGATTTTGGAGCCCAGAAAAATAAAGCCTGACACTTTCCACTGTTTTTCCATCTATTTCCCATGTAGTGATGGGACCAGATGCCATGATCTTCGTTTTCTGAATGTTGAGCTTTAAGCCAACCTTTTCACTCTCCACTTTCACTTTCATCAAGAGGCTTTTTAGTTCCTCTTCACTTTCTGCCATAAGGGTGGTATCATCTGCATATCTGAGGTTATTGATATGTCTCCCAGCAATCTTGATTCTAGCTTGTGTTTCTTCTAGTCCAGCATTTCTCATGATGTACTCTGCATATAAGTTAAATAAACATGGTGACAATATACAGCCTTGACGTACTCCTTTTCCTATTTGGAACCAGTCTGTTGTTCCATGACCAGTTCTAACTGTTGCTTCCTGACCTGCATACAGATTTCTTAAGAGGCAGATCAGGTGGTCTGT
Organism: Tragelaphus eurycerus; assembly: GCA_935064755.1. Lineage (NCBI taxonomy): Eukaryota > Metazoa > Chordata > Mammalia > Artiodactyla > Bovidae > Tragelaphus > Tragelaphus eurycerus. The sequence continues at coordinate 3,837,459 of CAKXYN010000003.1, read as the reverse complement.
TAAAAAAAAAAAAAAAAAAAAGTGTGTGGGGAGGTGGCGGTGGGATCTAGCAACTCTGAACTGATGATGCTTTCTCAGTATATTAGTCGATATGGATGCTGCCTCTTTCTCTTTGGGAAACTGTGACTTGTAAGTGAGGGGAGAAAGTCAGACATTAAAGCTGGCTTCCTTGTATGTAAACTTTGTATTTCAGTTTTTGGGGATACAAATAATAAATCTCAGAAAATCTCAAACCTAGAAGTCCAGATGGGTAATGAAATGGCATCTATACCATCTTTTCCTACTTTTTTCTGTATTTAGCCTAAAATTCCTGAAGGTATTATTATGTATTTTCTGGGAAGAGGACATGGTGCCTTATACTAGAAACTCTTTGGATTTTCTATTCATCCACAGTAACTCCCTCATTTGTGTAGAATTGTTCCTTGTCCATATAAATGTATTTTCATAGGAACCATGATTGCATTTAGTAATTGTGTGTATTTACATTAAAAATTGCATAATGTATATAAATTGTTATGACTGAAGTAAAAATAAGGTTTTTTTTGGAATAGTCAAAATCTCCCTAGGGTCAGAGGCCTCATAGAAAACTCAGATTCTGACTTTCTTAGCAATATATGTGAAGTAACTAGATGGATAAATCAGGATAACTGAATGGAGGCCAACAGGTAAATATTGTGGTAATGTTGCAAGGTAATGACATGGCAAAGAAATATTAATATTTATTGAATATTTAAATATATGCCAGTCACTGTGTGGAATGTTTATGTTCAACAAATGTAATCCCCATAAAAGACCTGGAAGTGGTTCTAAGACATTTAACTTGTTTTTAATAATGGCAGTAACATTAGAACAACTGAACTGATCCTCATCTGAGTGGTTTTAAAACCTATAATCCTAGTGACACCAGCATTTTTCTTTTTTGTTTTTTTTTTTTTAATATGTTCATGTATTTTCTTCAACAGGACTGAATCTTATTAAAAATCAAATTCCTAGTAATCATGGAAGTGAAAGTGTTAGTCTCTCAGTGGTGTCCAAATCTTTGTGACCCCATAGCTCACCAGGCTCCTTTGTCCATGGGATTCTCCAGGCAAGAAAACAGGAGTGGGTAGCCATTCCCCTATCTTGGGGATCTTTCTGACACTGGAATGGAACACATGTCTCCTGCACTGCAGGTGGATTCTTTACCACCTTAGCCACCAGGGAAGGTCTAGTATCCATATTAAATACTAGTAAGATTAAGAATTTTACTCTCTGAGTTCCAGTGAGAAATTATAAATTTGTAAAAAGTAATGAAAATCCTGTGTGACTATGATACCCAGATTCATGGAAATGTAGGTTAGATTCTAGGTGTAATAGGACAGCAAACCAAGGCTAAGAAAAGTAGCTTAAATGGAAAATACTGCATAAAACAGAGAAATAGAATCAAGAGTTTTTGTTTTACCATGGCTGCACAAAGAAATGACTTTAATTTTTCTTTTTAAGCCCATGCCTTGGTTCTACATTAGACAGAGTAAGCCTGAGCCCTGCCAATCAGTACTAGTAGAAGGCTCCCCTGATGGTTTTCAATGAGAAGCCAGCATACAGTTGTTCATTAGCATACAATTCTAACTAATTTTCAGAAGAGTTTCTGTTAAATGAGACTCAAAAATAATTTAAAGCAGTCCCTGTAGCCTTCTCTGTTATATTTAGCAGACTCTTGGAATGCTTTAGAGAGTGCCACTTGACTATTTTTCTCAATCCTGGTAGTTTACAGGTCATAAGTGCATGCATATCTAGTCATCTTAGTATTGGTCTTTGAGAAAATAATAGTGATGATGTAGTAAACTTCTCTCTATTGGACATTGTAAGGACAAATAATCATCAATTCCTGTTACCTCACAATGATTTCTGCCATAATTCCTTGTCACTGCCCAAACTGAATATTAAGATTATAACGAAAGGTTGATCTAAGAATTTGAGGGGGAGCTAAACTTAATCACCAGAGTAAAAGTATTCCATGTTCTCAGCTGTATGCACCTAGATCTGAGAAGTATATATAGACATTCTAGTAAACAAACTTATTAGTCTTAAATTCACTAAAACGTTTAATTTCCTCCCCTTAAAATTTATTAGGACTATTTGTTCTCTAATTTGAAGATTCAAATCCCTGCCATAATGGAGGGAGGTAGAAGTGCTTAGTCACATAGTCTTGTCTGACTCTGCGACCCCATGGACTGAAGACCGCCAGGTTCCTCTGTCCATGAAAATTCTCCAGGCAAGAATACTGGGTTGCCATGCTCTTCCTCACGGGATCTTCCCAACCCAGGGATCGAACCCAGAGCTCCTGCATTGCTGATGGATCTTTTACTATCTGAGCCACCAGGGGAAAAAATGAAAATAAGATAGTAAAACGTACTGTAAAAATTTTAATAAAGGAAAGGGGCTTCCTTTTCTTCTATGGGTAAAGAGCATGCCTGCCAATGCAAGAGACTTGGGTTCGATCCCTGAGTTGGAAGATACCCTGGAGGAGGAAATGGCAATCCACTCCAATATTCTTGCCTAGAAAATCCCATAGACAGAAGAGCCTGGAAAGTATGGTCCACAGGGTAAGAGTCAGACACATTGAAGCAACTTAGCATATACACATAAATAAGCAAATAGAATTGGAAGACCAGAAAGGGGAACTCTCACACCCAATGACACCTCAGAGATCAATAAGAAGAGGAAAGATTCCGGACTCAACCAATGAAAAGCTATGACTTCCTTGTTTCCTTAGCCCTCCCAACACCCTTTTACATCTATAAAGGCTTTCTTCTTCCTTCACTTTCTGGGAACTTGCAGGTGTCTTGCGGTGGTTGCAGACCCTGAATTGAAATTCTCTGCTTATCCCAAATAAGCCTATCTTTGCTGTAGAAATATCTGGCAGTCTATTTACTTCAGATCCACAGTACTTTAGAAATAATAATTTTATTTGGAAACTCACTGCTAAGGCATATGAAATAAAGTGTATAACCAAAAATTGACAATAATTTGGCTCTACTTTGCTTCACTTAAATGTCTGACAGATATTCAGCTTCATGGATGTTTTTCTTATAAAACTACTAGAATTCGTAAGCAAATAAATGTCTTTTAGATGAATACGTAACTGTTTAATACATAACTCCTGGAATGCGAAGTCAAGTGGGCCTTAGGAAGCATCACTACAAACAAAGCTAGTGGAGCTGATGGAATTCCAGTTGCACTATTCCAAATCCTGAAAGATGATACTGTGAAAGTGCTGCACTCAATATGCCAGCAAACTTGAAAAACTCAGCAGAGGCCACAGGATGGGAAAAGGTCAGTTTTCATTCCAGTCCCAATGAAAGGCAATGCAAAAGAATGCTCAAACTACCACACAATTGCACTCATCTCACATGCTAATAAAGTAATGCTCAAAATTCTCCAAGCCAGGCTTCAATAATTCATGAACCGTTAACTTCCAGATGTTCAAGCTGGATTTAGAAAAGACAGAGGAACCAGAGATCAAATTGCCAACATCTGCTGGATCATGGAAAAAGCATGAGAGTTCCAGAAAAACATCTATTTCTGCTTTATTGACTATGCCAAAGCCTTTGACTGTGTGGATCACAATAAACTGTGGAAAATTCTGAAAGAGATAGGAAAACCAGACCACCTGACCTGCCTCTTGAGAAACCTATATGCAGGTCAGGAAGCCAACAGTTAGAACTGGACATGGAACAACAGACTGGTTCCAAATAGGAAAAGGAGTACGTCAAGGCTGTATATTGTCACTCTGCTTATTTAACTTATATGCAGAGTACATGATGAGAAATGCTGGGCTGGAGGAAGCACAAGCTGGAATCAAGATTGCCAGGAGAAATATCAATAACCTCAGATATAAGACAACAGCATCATTAAGGCAGAAAGTGAAGAACTAAAGAGCCTCTTGATGAAAGTGAAAGTGGAGAGTGAAAAAGTTGGCTTAAAGCGCAACATTCAGAAAATGAAGATCATGGCATCTGGTCCCATCACTTCATGGAAAATAGATGGGGAAACAGTGGACACAGTGGCTGACTTTATATTTTTGGGCTCCAAAATCACTGCAGATGGTGATTGCAGCCATGAAATTAAAAGAGGCTTACTCCTTGGAAGGAAAGTTATGACCAACCTAGATAGCATAGTCAAAAGCAGACACATTACTTTGTCAACAAAGGTCTATCTAGTCAAGGTTATGGTTTTTCCAGTAGTCATGTATGGATGTGAAAATTGGACTGTAAAGAAAGCTGAGAACCAAAGAATTGATGCTTTTGAACTGTGATGTTGGAGAAGACTCCTAAGAGTCATTTAGACTGCAAGGAGATCCAACCAGGCCATTCTAAAGGAAATCAGTCCTGGGTGTTCATGGAAGGACTGATGGCTGAAGCTGAATTCTTTGTCCACTTGAAGTGAAGAACCGACTCATTGAAAAAATAACTTATGCTGGGAAAGGTTGAAGGTGGGAGGAAAAGGGGATGACAGAGGATGAGATGGTTGGATTGCATCACCAGCACCATGGACATGAGTTTGAGTAAACTCCAGGAGTTGGTGGTGGACAGGGAAACCTGGCATGTTGCAGTCCATGGGGTCACAAAGAGTCGGACATGACTGAGCAACTGAACTGAAGGACAGTTTTTTAAAAGTAGATTTTTAAAAAAGCAAATAAAATCCTTCACTAAATCCTTGCTAGGAAAATATTCATCAATTAAGTTAATATCCAAATATTTTCCCTGATTTTCTAAATGTTCTTTGTGATTTGATTGTATGAGGAAATTCTCAGATAACTTGGCTACTGTTTGACTATATCAGTCTATTTTACATTCCATACTTTTGAATTGTTTTTGTTTTTTGGATGAATTCCAAGAGAAATAAGACATTAATAATTGATGCACGTAAAACTTATTTATCAATCTCTTATTGTTATCTACCTTATCATTGTATTGTTGTTCTCGTCCAGTTGCTCAGTCATGTTCAACTCTTTGTGATCCTGTGCACTGCAGCATGACAGGCTTCCCTGTCCTTCACTATCTCTCTCAGTTTGCTCAAACTCATGTCTTTTGAGATAGTGATGCCATCCAACTATCTCATCCTCTATCGCCCCCTTCTTCTCTTGCCCTCAATCTTTCCTATCATTAGGGTCTTTTCCAATGAGTCAATCTTCACTCCAGGAAGCCAAAGTATTGGAGATTCAGCTTCAGCATCAGTCCTCCAATGAATATTCAGGGTTGCTTTCCTTTAGGATTGACAGGTTTGATCTTCTTGCTGTCCAAAGGATTTTCAAGAGTCTTCTCCAGCACCATAGTTCAAAAGCATCAATTCTTTGGTGCTCAGCCTTCTTTGTGAGTCCAACTCTCACATCCAAGCATAACTACTAGAAAAACCATAGCTTTGATTAGATGTGCCTTTGTAGGAAAAATGATGTCTCTGTTATTTATTTATTTATTTATTTGTGTCTCTGCTTTTTAATACCCTGCATACATGTTTCTCAGGTGGCAGGTAAGTTGGTCAGGTATTCCCATTTCTTGAAGAATTTTCAACAGTTTGTTGTGATCCATATAGTCAAGGGCTTTATCCCAGACAATTAAGCAGAAGTAGATGTTTTTCTGGAATTCCTTTGCATTGTATTTGATGCAACAGATGTTGGCAATTTGATCTCTGATTCCTCTGCCTTTTCTAAATCCAATTTGTACATCTGGAAGTTCTCAGTTCACATACTGTTGAAGCCTAGCTTGAAGGACTTTGAGCATTATCTTGCTAGCATGTGAAACAAGTGCAATTGTGTGATAGATTGAACATTCTTTGGCATTGCCCTTCTTTGGGATTGAAATGAAAACTGACCTTGTCTAGTCCTGTGGCCACTGCTGAGTTTTCCAAATTTGCTGGCATGTTTCACGTAACACTTTAACAGCAACATCTTTTAGGATTTGAAATGGCTCAGCTGGAGTTCCATCACCTCCACTTGCTTTGTAGTAATGTTTCCTAAGGCCCACTTGACTTTTAACTCCAGGATGTCTGGCTCTAGGTGAGTGATCATACCCTCATGGTTATCTGGGTCATTAAGACCTTTTTTTTTTTTTTTGTACAGTTCTTCTGTGTATTTTTGCCACCTTTTCTTAATATCATCTGCTTTTGTTAGGTTCATACCATTTCTGTCCTTTATTGTGCCCATCTTTTTATGAAATGTTCCCTTAGTATCTCTAAATCTCTAATTCTCTTATAGAAATCTTGTCTTTCCTGCATTGAAGACAAATTCTTTACTGTCTGAATTTAAAAATGATTATCACAAAAATTTAGTTAATACATGCTTTGCTTCATATATTTACAGTTTTATTGAAAAACTTTAGCACCTACTCTTTTGGTAGCTTGCAAATATACAACAAAATAGTGTTAACTACAATCCCCTACTCTACCCTACATTCCCCAAACTTCTCTAGCATATTCTAGAAGCTTTCACATTTTGATCACCTTCACCCATTTCCTCCACCTGTCCCTGTTCCAAACAGCCACCAATCTACTCTCTGTTCCTGTGAATTAACTATTTGCAGAGGGTGTGGAGAAAAGAAAACACTTATGCACGGTTAGTGTGTTGGTGTGAATGTTAATTGGTGCAGCCATTTTTGGTAATTGGTTTGGGAGTTCCTCAAAAAAAATAATAGAACAATAGAGCTACTGTAAGATCCAGCAGTTTTACTTTAGATATAGATCTGAAGGAAGATTAAATCTATTCTGAAGAGGTATTTGCACCTCCATATCACTGCAACATTATGTATAGTAGCCAAAATATGAAAACAACATGTGTCCAATGACCAATGAATGGATTAAAAAAAATTGTGATGTGTGTGTACATATATATATGGTCAATGCACTGCTATGGTAGAAAATGTGAAAAATATAAAAAGTATATGGAGAAATCTCCCCCTCTAATTTCCATCTTCTGTCTACCCAGTTCCTATCTTCCTTAACACTTTGATAGTAGCTACTTATCCTAGGTCTTGAGAGTAATGGTTTTTTTGGGAACATTTTTTAATGTTCTTTGCAAATGTACCTGTTTAGATTTTATCTCTACATATGACATTTATAAAGCATAGCTTTGTATGTGGTGTTTTCACTGTGGCTTGTTTATTTTTCTTTACTACCCGCCCCCCAAATGAAGTTTGCTTTTGCTTTTTTAAAAAATGGTAGTTTGAAGAAACTTTCCTAATTTGTAATTTTATGATATAATGATCTGAAATTTTTATACTATTTCTATTTTTTGAAATTATTGGAATATGCTTTGTGTGTTAACATGAAGTCAATTTTTATAAATATTGAATGAAAACCTGAAAAGATGTTCTCTATTTTCAGGTTCTAAATTATGATATATGTCAATCATATATATATATAATTAATTGTATTAATTAAATACTACTAGTATATACTACAATATATTTTTTGTTGTATTCACTACTCATGGGGTAAAAGTCTTTACTAGCCATTTCCAACAATTTCCCTCTCTCCTATATGAATGTCATTTGCTGTTGTCTTCATTTTTAATATTTTTAGCATTATATGTTATTATTGATGTCATTTTATGTTTTTACCCAGATTATACTTATTTTGATATAATTGTCTTAGTTTTCTATTCTTGCATATTGAAGAATTGATGCTTTTGAACTGTGGTGTTGAAGACTCTTGAGAGTCCCTTGGACTGCAAGGAAATCCAACCAGTCCATCCTAAAGATCAGTCCTGGGTGTTCATTGGAAGGACTGATATTGAAGCTGAAACTCCAATACTTTGGCCACCTCATGTGAAGAGCTGACTTATTTGTAAAGACCCTGATTTGGGAAAGATTGAGGGCAGGAGGAGAAGGGGATGACAGAGGATGAGGTGGTTGGATGGCATCATCGACTTGATGAACATGGGTTTGGGTGGACTCCGGGAGTTGGTGATGGACAGAGAGGCCTGGTGTGCTATGGTTCGTGGGGTCAGAAAGAGTCAGACACAGCTGAGTGAGTGAACTGAACTGAACCCTTTATTTATTATAAGATTCTGTGCAATGGCAATTTGAGCTAGTCTTAGCTGGGGAGGGTATGTTTTCTGTCTTAGATGGCTTCACTTTGCTTCTAACCCAAGGTACCAGATTGGCTGGAGACTGGCACATGTTGGAGGGCCTCATCTCATCATCTGGATGTCTGGGGTCTTGTCACTGGATTCTAGGGTGTCTCATCTTCCAATAGGCCAGGGCAACTTGTTCCCCAATCAGTGAGGCTTTTGCAGCTCTGTAGAAAGTGTTCTATAAGTTGGAGCTGGCATTGCATCATTCCTGTGACTTCCTATCATCTCAAACATGTCTCAAGACCAGTTCAGTAACAAGAGGAGGGGAATAAACTCCACTGTTTGATGGGAGTAACTTTAAAGTTACACTGCCAAGGTCATGTCTCTAGGAAGGAATAAAGAATGTGGCTAATTTTACATGAGAACGTGCTGTGGTCTGTGCATTTATATTAGTTTACTACTCCTTTGCCAATTTTTAGAATTTTTATACTTACTCCCAGTATTTTGTTTTAGATGAATATCTTATATAAAGCAGAGACTGACTTCACTTTGCATCCCAAACTATCTTTCCCTCTTCTCTCCTTCACTACATCAGTTCCCTACATCAGTAGTTGTGAAATTAGTTTATGTTTTGAATAATATTTTATTTCTACTTTTCAATTTGTCTTAGTTTATTCTTTTTACTACTAACATTTTCATAAAATATTGTCTCTTTTGTTAGCTTTAAATTATATTTTTACTGTAAATTCTTAGAGATAATCTATTTTACTACTATCTTACCCTTCTCTTAAATTTTATTAGTTGTTTCTACATACTACACAAACACACACACACACACACAGGACATATGACATTTATATTCTCGATTGACCATCCTAAATTCCTTGCTTGATATAAGCTTCTTTTAGAGTTAAGTGTATTTAATTTCATTATCCTTTTTGAATAATTTTCCTCATTTTCTTGTATCCAGTGAAAGCCCTATTTTATAATTTACTAGGGAAGGAGTCCGGAGAAGGTAATGGCACCCCACTCCAGTACTCTTGCCTGGAAAATCCCATGGACGGAAGGGCCTGGTAGGCTGCAGTCCATGAGGTTGTTAAGAGTTGGACACGACTGAGTGACTTCACTTTCACTTTTTACTTTCATGCGTTGGAGAAGGAAATGGCAACCCACTCCAGTGTTCTTGCCTGGAGAATCCCAGGGACGGGGAAGCCTGGTGGGCGGCCATCTATGGGGTCGCACAGAGTTGGACACGACTGAAGTGACTTAGCAGCAGTGGCAGCAGCAGGGCAGCAGTCAAAAGAAAAATATTTTCTTAAATGTGCGCATATTTTAGTGTTGGTTGCCTTTGTTCTTAGAAGTTGGTTCTTAGCAGTTGGGTTCGTTTATTTCCCTAAGGGCTTTATAAGTGTTCTTTGCCTATGTTGTAGTGTTAGATGGAGAAACCTGTGGCCAGTGTGATTTTTCTCTCTATAATTTGATTTGTTTTCTTTGTTAGATGTTCAAGAACTCTTATTTTATATTTGAAGAATAATGCCTTTGATCAGATCAGATCAGTCGCTCAGTCGTGTCCGACTCTTTGCGACCCCATGAATCGCAGCACGCCACGCCTCCCTGTCCACCACCAGCTCTCGGAGGTCACTCAGACTCACATCCATCGAGTCAGTGATGCCATCCAGCCATCTCATCCTCTGGTGTCTCCTTCTCCTCCTGCCCCCAATCCCTCCCAGCATCAGAGTCTTCTCCAATGAGTCAACTCTTCACATGAGGTGGCCAAAATACTGGAGTTTCAGCTTTAGCATCATTCCTTCCAAAGAAATCCCAGGGCTGATCTCCTTCAGAATGGACTGGCTGGATCTCCTTGCAATCCAAGGGACTCTCAAGAGCCTTCTCCAACACCACAGTTCAAAGGCATCAATTCTTCAGCACTCAGCCTTCTTCACAGTCCAGCTCTCACATCCATACATGACCACAGGAAAAACCATAGTCTTGACTAGGCGAACCTTTGTTGTCCAAGTGACGTCTCTGCTTTTAAATATACTATCTAGGTTAGTCATAACTTTCCTTCCAAGGAGTAAGCTTCTTTTAATTTCATGGGTGCAGCACCATCTGTAGTGATTTTGGAGCCCCCCAAAATAAAGTCTTACATTGTTTCCACTGTTTCCCCATCTATTTCCCATGAAGTGATGGGACCAGATGCCATGATCTTCGTTTTCTGAATGTTGAGCTTTAAGCCAACCTTTTCACTCTCCATTTTCATTTTCATCAAGAGGCTTTTTAGTTATTCTTCACTTTCTGCCGTAAGGGTGGTGTCATCTGCATGTCTGAGGTTATTGATATTTCTTGTGGCAATCTTGATTCCAGCTTGTGTTTCTTCCAGTCCAGCGTTTCTCATGATGTACTCTGCATATAAGTTAAATAAACAGGGTGACAATATACAGCCTTGATGAACTCCTTTTCCTATTTGGAACCAGTCTGTTGTTCCATGTCCAGTTCTACCTGTTGCTTTCTGACCTGCATACAGATTTCTCAAGAGGCAGATCAGGTCTGGTATTTCCATCTCTTTCAGAAATTTCCACAATTTATTGTGATCCACACAGTCAAAGGCTATGGTATAGTCGATAAAGCAGAAATAGATGCTTTTCTGGAACTCTCTTGCTTTTTCTGTGATAAATATTAACAAATTCCAAAAGTTATCATTCAGGATAAATTCACTGACCAGAGTGTAATAAATTTGAAAATCAATAAAGTAAATTTCTTTAAACTGTTATTGATAATAGATTTTTTGAGGGGACTATATTAGATTTACATCTAATGTAAAATGTAGAAAAATGTAAAAAAGAGGACCAAAACCTCGGTGGTGGTGTAGTGGTAGTTTTTGTTGCTAAGTTGTGTCTGACTTCAAAGCCTAGGACATGAGATCAAATTAGCACTGTTAGCTGGATTTATGAGCAGCAAAACTAGTTCAATTTTGAATTAAGTTATATAAAGAAAATAAAGAATAATTCAAAGAAATTTAAAGAAAGTAATAGAGGGGAATATGCTAAAGATCAGAACAATACATAATTATAAGGCAGGTACATGATAAAGTTAATAAGTAAAATGAAGGCTAGTTCTTTTACAACTCAGGAAAATAGATAACATTTGATAAATAGAATCAAGAAAATTATTCAGCATCAGCTAATAAACCACAAAGATACATATTAAAGTGATTACCTAATTTTAGATACAGAGATTTACAAATTTATAGGTGACTCTCAGGACCAAGTTATTTCAAAATGAATGTGAATAGGAAGATAAGAGGGAGATATTTTAGGGGAAAAATCACACATTAATTTAAGAAGAACATTTGAAATAGCCATTAGATACAGAAAAATTTAAATTATATGGTAAATGTCTTCATATTTGTCCCTGGACGCTGGCAAAGGACTAGTACAAAACTTTTTTTTTGGACCTGGGTAAAATTAAACAAATTTTAAGAAGTGGTTACATTCAGTCTCAAAATGAGAAAAAACTCATTTTTCAAGAGTAAGATAACTGATAAAAACATAAATATTACTATGGAACTGGCAACTATAGGCCAATTTTGCTTTGACAAATCATGCAAAAAATTTTAAAGTGATTCAGTAGAATAATTAGTAAAAATGCTTTAGGAACAAATAGATACAAGGATGGCAAAATATTAGATCATTTTTGGAGTCACTACATTAATAGATTAAATTAGTACAATTTATGGCATTTAATGGGCTTCCCTGGTGGCTCAGATGGTTAAAGAATCTGTCCACAATTCAGGAGACCTGGGTTTGATCCCTGGGTTGGGAAGATCCTCTGCAGAAAAAAATAGCAACCCACTCCAGTATTCTTGCCTGGAGAATGCCATGGACAGAGAGCCTGGTGGTCTACAGTCCAGAGGGTTGCAAAGAATCAGACAAGACTGAGTTACTGACACTTTCACTTTCACTAATGGCATTTAAGTGGGCCTTCCCTGGTAGCTCAGCAGTAAAGAATCTGTCTGTAGTGCAAGAGATGTGTGTTGGATCCCTGGGTCAGGAAAACTCTCCAGGAGAAGGAAATGGCAAGACACTCCAGTATTCTTGCCTGGGAAATCCCATGAACAGAGGAGCCTGGCGGGCTATAGTTAATGAGGTTGCAGAATTGAATACAACTTGGTGGCTACACCACCCCCACCACCATGGCAAATAAGAAACATAAGCATTTTATAGATAGAAAGAAAGTATCTGTAAAATTTAGCAAAAGCAAGAGAGATTGAAGGGAATGCCCTTAGCTTGATAGAATCTAGTATCTAAAGAAGTTGTCATGCTTGCTGGGAAATCCTTAGAATATTTCCCATCCACAGCCCCACCATCAGTGAATGAGTGTTCCCATAAACTTTTGCAATCTAGGGTTTTGTTTTGTTTTTTCCAAGTCTGATAAGGATATCAATGTCTCTTATTGGAATTTCAATTTTGCATTTTTCTGAATAAAAATTAATTAAGCATCTTTTAATATGTTTATTTGCCATTGTAATTTATCTTTTGTGAATTTTGCTAGTTCATACCTCTGTGGTTTTTGCAATGTTTGTTTTTCTCATGAATTTTCTATAAGTTCAGTTGTTCAGTTGTGTCCTAGTCTTTGCGACCCCATGGAATGTAGCATGCCAGATCTCCCTGTCCATCACCAACTCCTGGAGCTTACTCAAACTCACTCCACTGAGGTAGTGATGCCGTCCAACCATCTCATCCTCTGTCGTCCCCTTCTCCTCTTGCCTTCAATCATTCCCAGCATCAGGGTCTTTTCAAGAAAAGAGTTAGTTCTTCACATTAGGTGGCCAAAGTTTTGGAGTTTCAGCTTTAACATCAGTCTCTCCAATGAATATTCAGGACTGATTTCCTTTAGGATGGACTGGTTGGATCTTCTTGCAGTCTGAGGGACTCTCAAGAGTCTTCTCCAACACCACAGTTCAAAAGCGTCAATTCTTCGGTACTCAGCTTTCTTTATAGTCCAACTCTCACATCCATATATAACTACTGGAAAAACCAAAGATTTAGCAAGACAGGCCTTTGTTGGTAAATTAATATCTCTACTTTTTAATATGCTGTCTAGGTTGGTCAAGAAGCAAGGAGCAAGTGTCTTTTATTTTAATATCTATTTATCTCCTCCCTTTGCATGCTCTGTTTATATCTCTCTTGAATCCTCTCATTTATATTGGTTGCAGACAGACTTTCTATCTTATAGAGTGTCTTTTCACTGTAATATTTTTTTGTGTGTGAAGCAGACTTTAAATTTTTTGAAATGGTAGAATTTGTTACTTTTTTCCATTACACTTTGCATGTTTTGTGTCTTGCATTAATTGCATTAAAAAAAAAAATCCTTCACTATGCATATAATAATGCCATGATTAAGAACATGGCCCAAAGGCAGGCAAACCAACTTTGAATTCTCACTCACTCCTATACTTGCTGAGTAACCTCAGACAAGTTATATAAATGCTGTGTGGTAAGCAGAATTCTAAAATGGGCCCCCTTTAGCATGTATATTCTCTATGATACCCTTCTCCTAAAAGTTTAGATATAATAGCTTACTAATCAATTGTCTTTTGGTTAATCAAAATGGGGATTACTTGAATGGAGTCCACCTAATCAGGCACAGCTTTGAATGGGACTGGATCGTCTGTCCCTGAGGTTAGATGGAATGAATTCTGACAGGGTAACGCCTACAGGGAGGGTTCCATTAAGTAGAGAAAAGGGAGAATGAAGTGTCAGAGGGCCTTCAGAGAAGATTGTGTGCCAAGGACCTGAAGGCAGTTAGTTCTGGGTCACTTGCTAGCAAGGCAGTGGGGACCTCAGTCACACACACCCAAGGAAATGAATTCTCCCTACAACCAAGGAAACCTGGTGTGGGGATCTTTCCGGAGTTTTGTCTCCACAGCAAGAGAGAGTCAACCACCACCTTGATTTCAGCCTTGGAAACCTGGGAAAAGACAATCCACCTTGGCTCCTGACCCATAGAAACTTTGAAACAAAAAATTGGTATTATTTTCAGTTTTAAGCTCTGTGATGGTTCGTTAGCAGAAAGCTTCCTTGTTTCTGAAATGCAGGTAATAGAAGTGTCTCATTCATAGACTTGAATATTGAGACTGCATGAGTACGTCAGTATAAACTTGGAAAGTGCTTAGCAGGGTACAAGAAAACGCTGTATAAATGATTGTTTTAAAGATACTATGAAGAATATTATCTTCTATATTTTATTCTAAATCCTTTTATAATTTTATTTTTTAATTTTAGCTTTATGATAGATTTGATATTTATTTTTGGGTAGGAAGGATCAGAGGCAGGAATCCATTTTTCCTTCCTCCTTCCCTCCTGCTGTGCCTTCCTTCCATGGAGAAATAATTGGATCACTTGAAAATTACATACTTTTCTCAGTGATCTGAGAAATCATCTCTTTTATAGGTTAGCCATTCATGAATATATTTAGTTCTGTACTCTCTGTAGTTCTCAATTGGTTTGTTTCTTTTCTTGTACCAATAACTCACTTATTAACATAAGTCTTAATATCCAGCAGGGAAAATCTCATCACTTTACTCTTCATAGGTTTTTCTTCATTATTTTTTTTTTTTGGAGGAATAAGACATACATATTAAAGTGCATTGTTATTATTGTTCAGTTGCTCGGTCATGTTCTGACTTTGTGACCCCATGGACTGCAACCACTCAAGGCTTCCCTGTGCTTCACTATTTCACAGAGTTTGCTCAAACTCATGTCCATTGAGTCAGTGATGCCATCCAACCATCTCATCCTCTGTTGTCCCCTTCTCCTCCTGCCCTCAATCTTTCCCAGCATCAGGGTCTTTTCCAATGAGTCCACTCTTCACATCAGCTGGCCAAAGTATTGGAGTTTCAGCTTCAGTGTCAGTCCTTCAACGAATGCTTAGGGTTAATTTCCTTTAGAATTGACTGGTTTGATATCCTTGCTGTCCCAGAGACTCTCAAGAGTCTTCTCAAGCACCACAATTCAAAAACATCAGTTTCTACACTCAGCCTTCTTTATGGTACAGCTCTCACATCCATACATGACTACTGGAAAGACCATAGCTTTGGCTATATAGACCTTTGGTGGTAAAGTAATGTTTCTGTTTTTTAATATGTTGTCTATGTTTGTCATAGCTTTTCTTCCAGTGAGCAAGTGTCTTTTAATTTCATGTCTGCGAGCACTCTCGCAGTGCATTAATGTTAACTATATGGATCAGTAGTTTCTACACTCATGTACTTCAGGATAACCATCAGACCGACCAAGATGTAGAATGTTAGCAATATGCATATGTCTGTCACGCACAGTACAATCTCTGTAAAACCCCTTCCCAACCACAGAGCTAACCACTATTTGGGTTTCTAAAACAGATTTGTTTTGACTATTTTTGAACTTCATGTACGTATTATTATATTTTTTATATATTTTGTTTTTGCCTATATTATTTCACTAAACAGTGTTTTTGAGATCCATCTATTTTTGTGTGTAGTAGGAATCTGATTTTTTTTTTTTTTTTTTTTGCTGAGTGGTATTACATTGTGTGATTATACTATAGTTTATTAATCAGTTTTCTTGTTAATAAGCATTAAGGTTCTTTTCTTTTTCAATATTTTGAGACATGCTCCTAAAAATAATCTCTTAGAAGTCTTTTTTGGAGAAGGAAATGGAAACCTACTCCAGTATTCTTGCTGGGAAATCCCATGGACAGAGGAGCCTGGAGGGCTGCAGCCCATGGAGGTCACAGAAGATTCAGACGTGACTTAGTGACAAAACAAGAAAGAAGTTGTTTTCAAAATTATTTTTATATGCACTTATCATCTTGGATATACTGAGAAAATCTAAATGACTGGGTCATAAAATACGTACATGTTTAATTGGAAACATTTAAATAGTTGTCCAAAATTGCTGTATAATTTAACTTTTACCAGCATTGTATGACAATTCTAGTGACTGTTTTCATAAATATTTTTTAACATGGTAAGTCAGTTTATTTTTGACCAACCTATTTTATTTTATCCAGTCATTTCCTCATTTTACTTTCCATCTGCTTTTCCCTGATAGTGCATATTTTATGTTTATTTGCTTATTCACCATTTAAAAACCTTCTTAATGAAATGTCTCTTCAGGTATTTTTTGAGTTGTTTGTCTTGTTTTTACTGATGTCTGATTGGTTTAACATATGTACACACTATGTACCTGTGTATGTGTAAATATGCATATGTGGGTGCTTAATCGCTTGGTCATGTTCAACCCTTTGTGACCCCATGGACTATAACCCGCCAGGTTCCTCTGTCTATCAGACTCTCCAGGTAAGAATACTGGAGTGAGTAGCTATTTGTATTATATATTTCTTAAAATATAAATTGTGGTCCTACATATGATTTTATTGAAATAAAGGATTTCATGCAAAAAAGTTTGAAAGTCATGATACATTCAATTAGCATTTACTGAGTACATAATGACTAAAGACACAGACAGTGTTTTGAGCCCTGACTATTCTGGAGACCATGCTTGCTAATGAGAATAAAGCAATGAGGCACATAAATGCAATCCTCATTTCTTGAAGCGCAGAATGATGGACAATAAGCAAATTAATATTTAATTGCAATATGTACTTTAAAAATGATGAGGCTTCTCTTAGTAACAGTCAGTGTATCCTAATTAAGAAAGTCAGGGGAAGGAATCTCCAAGAAGGACCATTGAAGTCAAAGCCTTAACCGGGGCAAAGAAAGCAGCCAAGTTTTTGAACTCCAAGTATCATGCACTCACATAGAAAGAACAACCAACACAGTTTGGTTAGAAGTCTTATGAGAGGAAGTGATGACAAAACAGCTAACAAAGATATCTGACATTTTAAAAATAATTTCTGAATATTAAATTTTTACTCCTATTGTACTTTGCTTTTCTGATTTATTTTCTTACATTTAGGAAATATCATGGTACTTAAGCTTTAGGTATCTAGTATCTTTATGGTACATTAAATACAAAAAATATTAGGCCCTGGACTCAGGTACCATACAACGACTGAACTTGATGGAGTTTGTTACCATTTATATACAACCAGGTGGACAAATATGTCAAGTGGACCACATTTAAGTGATATGAACTGACCTAATATAAATTACAATGAAATAGATTATTTACTTTTGGCTTTTAACATAAATTTAAAGCAAGTTGGTGTCAATGGCACCCATGATTTTTGAACAAGGGTAGCATTCTTATTTTGGAGAAGGCCATGGCACCCCACTCTAGTATTCTTGCCTGGAAACTCCCATGGATAGAGGAGCCTGGTGGGCTGCAGTCCATGGGGTTGCTAAGAGTTGGACACGACTGAGCGACTTCACTTTCACTTTTCACTTTCATGCATTGGAGAAGGAAATGGCAACCCACTCCAGTGTTATTGCCTGGAGAATCCCAGGGACGGGGGAGCCAGGTGGGCTTCTGTCTATGTGGTCACACAGAGTCAGACATGACTGAAGCGACTTAGCAGCAGCAGCGTTCTTATTTAAGGGCCTTTATTTGAATTCTGTAGACCCACAAAAATTTTGCATGCATGCAACACAGCATACAGAATAAATTAGGACACAAATTAATCAACTGGGTAGTACACAACAATTACCTTTTTTGCACACAAGGATAAATCATCAAAAACTGTCTCAGATTTGCTTTTATAGTGTCTAACATGATTAATTATACTTTTATGATTTAAAAGAAAAATTATTTGTTTTTATGGAGAATGACATTATTGGAGTTTTAAAGCTGTGCTCTTTTCCTCCATCTGGAAATTCTTTCATTCAATAACACTGATCGAAAGCAGCTTTCAAAGAGGACTTTCCTCCCCTTTCAACCTTGTTTCACATCTAGCAGAGTGCTGATTTCTGTAAGGAATGTTTCCATTTCATAAGATTTCAAATCATAGATAAATCATTATGTACTAGGATGAAGTTAAAATGGAATAAATATTGTGTAATCTTCTTGTTCCAAATGGATAGAACTGCTTCCTCAATTTAACAGATTTTGAAAATATTAAATGTCTTATAATTCTTTGAAAAGTAAGATATTTTTGTTCTAAGCCTATGAAAAAAACAGGTTATTGTTGTTCAGTTGCTAAGTTGTGTCCAACTCTTTGTGACCCCATGGACTGTAGCATGCCAGGCTTCCCTGTCCATGATACCATCCAAGCATCTCATCCTCTGACACCCCCCTTTTCCTCATACCCTCTGTCTTTTCCAGCATCAGGTTTTTTTACCCCAGAGTCAGCTCACCTAGTCATAAAACACAGAGTAAACAAGTTGTAAACATTCTTTTCTATTTTTGAAAGTAATTAGGAATTTTTCTACGTTTTTAAAAATTTTTATACTTATTGTATTTTTCACACCTATTATATTTCTTATTTTACTTTCTAGAGTTAAGTATATGGTGCATGAACAGAAAACTCAAGAGATTGTTTTAACATAAAGTCTTGTTACTTTATGTGTTAGGTTAAAAGTTTTAAAAAGCTTGACTAGATACTAGATTGACTTTTGTTAGCTGAATGGAGGGCTTCCCTTGTGGCTCAACTGTTTAAGAATCTGCCTGCAATGCAGGAGACCTGGGTTCAATCCCTGGGTTGGGAAGATTCCCTGGAGAAGGGAAAATCTACCCACTCTGGTATAGGAGCTGAATGGGAGAGTTGTTCAGTTGTTCTGTCATGTCTGACTCTTTGAGATCCCATGGACTGCAGCACACCAGGCTTCCCTGTCCTTCTGGAGCTTGCTCAAACTCATGTCCATCGAGTCAGTGATGCCATCCAACCATCTCATCTTCTGTTGTCCCCTTCTCCTCCTGTCTTCAATCTTTCCCAGCATCAGGGTCTTTTCTAATAAGTCAGTTCTTTGCATCAGGTGGCCAAAGTATTGGAGCTTCAGCTTTAGCATCAGTCCTTCCAGTGAATATTCGAGTTGATTTTCTTTAGGATTAACTGGTTTGATCTCCTTGTTGTCCAAGGGACACTTAACAGTCTTCTGCAGTACTACATTTTGAAAGCATCTATTCTTTGGCTCTTAGTCTTTGAAACAAGGGAGACAGGAGATATAGAAAAAGAATATTTTTCTCAAGTTTAGATTTCTCTCCTTCAATTTAAACTTGTAAAATACACTGCTTGCAATGTAATGATGACTTATTTGATTACTTTTATTTTCTGTACATTTGATTTGAATTTTGGAAGCTGCCACTCTTTTGCTGACCATTTGCAACTGGCACTAGTGGTAAAGATCCGCCTACCAATGTAAAAGACATGGGTTCGATACCTGGGTCCAGAAGATGTAAGAGCCACAGGGTTGTCACATGGATCAGGAAGATCTCCTGGAGGAGGAAATGGCAACCCAATCCAGTATTCTTGCCTGGAGAATCCCATGGACAGAGGAGCCTGGCAGACTACTGTCTGTGGGGTAATAAAAGTCAGACACAGCTGAAGCGACCTGTCCCACACAGCCCACTCTTTTATCATTTAAAGGAATGGATATATGTAACAACCTAATGCTGTTCATAAATATTTTTTATTACTCAATGTCAGATGCTTTCTTATAATGCTGAAATCAGTGCCAGTGTTTTATATAAGCTGTGCTTGAGTAAGCTGCAAATGATGAATAAATACATGAAAACATTCTTCAGGAAAATTGACCTGAATAAAAGTATCTTTCTACTTACCAAATCTGGGCCTATACAACCAACACAGAAACAGAGAAAACAGCTGCAGGAAGTCACAAGCAGAACATTATAAATTCTGATTTCAGCAGCCAAGGGATCACCTTGCAGGGTCATGCTGGAAGACAGCACCGAGGCAGGAATATTGGAAGGTGAACAGTATACTCCGTACAGAAAGTGGATGACAAAACTGCTTAATATTCAGTTCAGATTGAAATTGGTAGTGCAGAGTTAAGCATATTAAATAATTCAAAAGATAAAGCATCAGGAAAGAGGACCTCTTTTTATTAGAATAGGATTCATATGTCTTTTTTATCGTAATAAACAGACACTGAGTAAATCAGGAAAATAAATTTTGACCCACTGCAGTTGGCAAATGCTTCTGCAGCCAGGAAAAATGATACACAAGTTGATACAGCCAGGAAAAATGATACAACTGATACACAAGTCAGAGGGCCCCAAGAAATGATAGAATAAAGTTCAAGGAGGAAAGACAATTTAAATTAAGATGAAGAAATACTCCTTTTAATCTAAATATGCTGGGATGTTATTAGTTTTGATAGGGAAGTCACACATGGAGATGATACATAGAGTGTGTATAGATAAGGACTGTGACACCCACCTGCTGGTATCCTAGTCCATGCTTATCCACCTACAGTCTTGAACTGTCTTGTGTTAAGTCCAGTGTGTATATTAGTATCCTTTCTCTTTTTAAAATAAGGGTTACCACATCTAAGTTACGTGTGTCCCATGAATCTGATAGAATATTTATATTGCACACCCATTCCTGATTCTGACACATGGTAGGCACTCAATAAATACTTGGCTAATGAATGCGGATTCATGTTGCTATATGGCAAAACCAATACAATATTGTAAAGTTAAAAAATAAAATACTATTGCAAGTGGAAAAAAAGAAATAGATGGGTTATATGTTTCAGTAAATAAGAACTTATATTTACATCTATTGAATTTTAGTTCTATGCTCCTTTGCTTTCAAATTCAATTAAATAATGCACTAATCAAGCACACCTCTCCAGTCTGAACTCCCGTTGTATATATTGAAAGCATTCCATAAATAGCCTACTCATTATTCCTTGAATATACTCTAATCTGCTAATTTTTGCTTTTGCTCACCCCAAAATGCCCTAGTTTCTTCTCATTCTCCTCTCAAAGTTATGTTTATCCATAAAGTGAAAAATCTGATGAACTCTTCCATCACTGAACACTCACTTCCAAATAATGATTTAATCATAACACTGTATTTTTGAGTAGTTCAGTTGTGTCTGACTCTCTGTGACTCTGTGGACTGTAGCCTGCCAGGCTTCCAGGTCCATGGGATTTCCTAGCAAGAATACTAGAGTGGGTTGCCATTTCCTCCTCCAGAGGATCTACCTACCACAGATTGAAATTGCATCTCCTGCACCTCCAGCATTTAAGGTGGATTCTTTACCACTGAGCCACTGGGGAAACCTATCATAACACTAAAATTGGTATTATGATATCTTATGATTGGTTTATAAAAGCATTTTAACATACAGTACTTCTCATTTTACGTTAATTCTAATCCCTTCCTAAAGCAAAATAGTGATGTCTCCCATGATGTATATATAGTCTTTCTTGTTTGTAATTTTTCTAGACATTTTTCTTCTGGATGATGTATTGACATATGAATTTGTGTGCATGTATAACATTTCTTTTTGTGTTCCACTTTGTTGTAATTGGTGTAAGTTTGCTAATATGAACTAATGAATCAGGAGCTTAGAAAAGACCCTGGAACAAAGGTAACAAACAACAAATGTTTACTGAAAAATGACTTGAGGTCCCTCGCTTAAAGAATTTTTTTTTTTTAATATTTATTTATTTTTGGTTACACTGTGTCTTTGCTGCTGCACATAAGCTTTCTCTAGTTGTAGCCAGCAGGCGCTACACTCTAGTTCAAGTGTGTGGGCTTCTTATCACAGTGGCTTCTCATTCCACAGGCTCCAGGGTGTGTGGGCTTCTGTAGTTGCAGCTTCTGGGCTCACTTGCCCCATCAGATCAGATCAGATCAGTTGCTCTGTCATGTCCGACTCTTTGCGACCCCATGAACTGCAGCACACCAGGCCTCCCTGTTCATCATCAACTCCTGGAGGTCACTCAGACTCACATCCATTGAGTCAGTGATGCCATCCAGCCATCTCATCCTCTGTCGTCCCCTTCTCCTCACTTGCCCCATGGCATGGGGAATCTTCCTGGACCAGGGATCAAACTTGTATCCCCTGAATTGGCAGGGGAGTTCTAAATCAGTGGACTCCAGGGAAGTCCTTAAAGAACCCTTAACTCATGATCTGATGAGCTCTTCCAATGCAATTAGATACTGATGTATCATCACCATGAGTTTGCAACAGGGACCTAATTGCTATATCCAATGTCACTGCTAATACAGAATGCACTTCTTTCCTGTGATAATACCTTTTTAAAAGCAAGTCCAGAGCTGAAGATCATTACATTACACCACAATTTGATTCTAAGGGTGAAGAGGGCTCTGGTTTTATGCCACAATTTTTTACTCTTCAAATCTGCTAGTGAAAGTCATTCATATTATTATTTTGTAAAGTGGCCTTCTTTTTTGAACTCATCAAACTTTCACAAAAAATATAAACCTGTAATGATATAGGTATATCTATTTCAGTTTTTAAATATTTAAGAAAATATTGACAAGTATTTATAGATACTCAGCTTAAATAGGAAACTGGAGGTGTCAGAATTGTGATATAATATTTGCCAGACTCAGAATTTCATTAATAATGTGTGATTATTAGGTGATAATTATTCTCTTCACTCTGATTGAGGTGGAAGTGTATTGTGAGTAAAGTTTCCCTTTTATGAAGAGGGATGATCAAAAAAAGTCAAGACTTTATAATCAAGGGTACAATGTAGGTCATTGATTTCCTACTAAATTTTTATCATTTTTTGAACAACTTTAGGTTTGTGTATACTTTTAGTTAGGAGAAGGCAATGGCACCCCACTCCAGTATTCTTGCCTTGAAAATCCCATGGACGGAGGAGCCTGGTAGGCTGCAGTCTATGGGGTCACTAAGAGTCGAACACGACTGAGTGACTTTGCTTTCACTTTTCACTTTAATGCATTGGAGAAAGAAATGGCAACCCACTCCAGTGTTCTTGCCTGGAGAATCCCAGGGACAGGGGAGCCTGGTGGGCTGCTCTCTATGGGGTTGCACAGAGTCGGACAAGACTGAAGTGACTTACCTTATACTCTTAGTTAACCATGAGTTATCAGTATTGACTGACAAAATGTTTAGAGTCCTTTAAAAATCTATGGGCCTTTCAGGAAAGTGCATTTCTAGACTGTTGTCATTTTAAATACACACACAAAAATCAGGATGCTGAGCAGCTTCTAAAGTATAATGATGTTAGACTACAAATGTCTTTCTTTCAGCTAAGGCCATTCTACATGTCAGAATGGTCTTTCAAACTGTAAATACAAGAGGATGAAAATTTTAAAAACAGTTTTTATCCTAGAACTTATAGTTCTGATATGACTTGGCCTCCTGTAATGCAGAAGATCCAGATTCAATTCCTGGATCAGGAAGATCTGCTGGAGAAGGGATAGGCTACCCACTCCAGTATTACTGGGCTTACCTTGTGGCAGAAAGTGAAGAAGAACTAAAGGGCCCCTTGATGAAGGGGAAAGAGGAGAGTGAAAAAGTTGGCTTAAAGGCTCAACATTGAGAAAACAAAGATCATGGCATCTGGTCCCATCATGGCAAATAGATGGGTAAACAGTGGAAACAGTGTCAGACTTTATTTTTCTGGCTTCGAGAATCACTGCAGATGGTGATTGCAGCTGCGAAATTAAAAGACATTTACTCCTTGAAAGGAAAGTTATGACCAACTTAGCATATTAAAAAGCAGAGACATTACTTTGCCAACAAAGGTATGTCTCGTCAAGTCTATGGTTTTTCCAGTGGTCATGTCATGTATGGATGTGATATTTAGACTATAAGGAAAGCTGAGCACCAAAGAATTGGTGCTTTTGAACTGTGGTGTTGGAGAAGACTCTTGAGAGTCCCTTGGACTGCAAGGAGATCCTAAAGGAAATCAGCCCTGCGTGTTCATTGGAAAGACTGATGTTGAAGCTGAAACTCTAGTACTTTGGCCACCTGATGTGAAGAGCTGACTCATTGTAAAAGACCCTGATACTGAGAAAGATTGAGGGCAGGAGAAGGGGATGACAGAGGATGTGATGGTTGGATGGCCTCACCGACTCGATGGGCATGGGTTTGGGTGAACTCCGGGAGTTGGTGATGGACAGGGAGGCCTGGTGTGCTGTGGTTCATGGGGTCACAAAGAGTCATGAACTGACCTGAGCAACTGAACTAAACTGAACTTGTGGCTCAGCTGGTAAAGAATACTCCTGCAATGCGGGAGACCTGGGGTTGATCCCTGGGTTGGGAAGATCCCCTGGAGAAGGGAAAGGTTACCCAGTCCAGTATTCTGGCCTGGAGAATTCTATGGACATATAGTTCATGGGGTCAAAAAGACTCGGACACAACTGAGCTACTTTGACTTTTCATTCCTCCTTGGAGAACAGGGTTGACTACAAATTTCATGCTATTCTTTTGTTGTCCTATGTTCACAGAAGAATAGATATTCTCAAGTTAGGCAATTAAAAAGCAGTAATATCTATTGAGTTTGACTTTGACTAGACTAAAGGGCCATTTAGGAGGTACCATTTCAAAAGTTCTGGTCATTTTTAAAATATTTTAATGAAAATTTATAATTAAATGGACAGTATTGTCTGTTTTGCTTTAGAAATTTAGCCTAGTAAGTTTTCTAGGTATACTAAAGTGAATATAACTCATGGGCTTCCCAAGTGACTCTGTTGTAAAGAATCTGCCTGCCAAGCAGGAAGCATGGATTCGATCCCTGGGTCCAGATTATCTCCTGGAGAAGGAACTGGAAGCCGACTCCAGTATTCTTGCATGGGTAATCCCATGGATTTAGGAGCCTGGCTGAGTCAGATCCAATTTAGAGACTAAACAACAACAATGAAAAATATAACTCATAGTTAAGATTTAAGAAGACCGAGAGCTGACTGTGGCTCAGATCATGAACTCCTTATTGCCAAATTCAGACTGAAACTGAAGAAAGTAGGGAAAACCACTGAACCATTCAGGTATGGTCTAAATCAAATCCCTTATGATTATACAGTGGAAGTGAGAAATCAATTTAAAGGACTAGATCTGATAGATAAAGTGCCTGATGAACTATGGATGGAGGTTCATGAATTGTACAGGCTAGAGGGATCAAGACAATCCCCATGGAAAAGAAATGCAAAAAAACAAAATCACTGTCTGGGGAGGACTTCCAAATAGCTGTGAAAAAAAAAGAGAGGTGAAAAGCAAAGGAGAAAAGGAAAAAATTAAGCATTTGAATGCAGAGTTCCAAAGAATAACAAGAAGAGATAAGAAAGCCTACCTCAGTGATCAATGCAAAGAAATAGAGGAAAACAACAGAATGGAAAAGACTAGAGATCTCTTCAAGAAAATTAGAGATACTAAGGGAACATTTCATGCAAAGATGGGCTTGATAAAGGAAATGGTATGGACCTAACAGAAGCAGAAGATATTAAGAAGAAGGGGCAAGAATACACAGAAGAACTGTACAAAAAAGATCTTTATGACCCAGATAATCATGATGGTGTGATCACTGACCTACAGCCAGACATCCTGGAATGTGAAGTCAAATGGGCCTTAGAAAGCATCACGACGAACAAAATTAGTGGAGGTGATGGAATTCCAGTGGAGCTATTTCAAATCCTGAAAGATGATGCTGTAAAAGTGCTGCACTCAATATGCCAGCAAATTTGGAAAACTCAGCAGTGGCTACAGGACTGGAAAAGGTCAGTTTTCATCCCAATCCCAAAGAAAGGCAATGCCAAAGAATGCTCAAACTACCGCACAATTGCACTCATCTCACACACTAGTAAAGTAATGCTCAAAATTCTCCAAGCCAGGCTTCAGCAGTATGTGAACTATGAAGTTCCAGATGTTCAAGCTGGTTTTAGAAAAGGCAGAGGAACCAGAGATCAAATTGCCAACATCCGCTGGATCATGGAAAAAGCAAGAGAGTTCCAGAAAAACATCTATTTCTGCTTTATTGACTATGCCAAAGCCTTTGACTGTGTGGATCACAATAAACTGTGGAAAATTCTGAAAGAGATGGGAATACCAGACCACCTGATCTGCCTCTTGAGAAACCTATATGCAGGTCAGGAAGCAACAGTTAGAACTGGACATGGAAGAACATACTGGTTCCAAATAGGAAAAGGAGTACATCAAGGCTGTATATTGTCACCCTGTTTATTTAACTTCTATGCAGAGTACATCATGAGAAATGCTGGGCTGGAAGAAGCACAAGCTGGAATCAAGATTGCCAGGAGAAATATCAATAACCTCAGATATGCAGATGATACTACCCTTATGGCCGAAAATGAAGAGGAACTAAAAAAAGCCTCTTGATGAAAGTGAAAGAGGAAATTGAAAAAGTTGGCTTAAATCTCAACATTCAGAAAATGAAAATCATTGCATCAGGTCCCATCACTTCATGGCAAATAAATGGAGAAACAGTGGAAACAGTGTTAGACTTTATTTTTGGGGGCTCCAAAATCACTGCAGATGGTGACTGCAGCCATGAAATTAAAAGGCGCTTACTCCTTGGAAGGAAAGTTATGACCAACCTAGATAGCATATTCAAAAGCAGAGACATTACTTTGCCAACAAAGGTCTGTCTAGTCAAGGCTGTGGTCTTTCCTGTGGTCATGTATGGATGTGAGAGTTGGACTGTGAAGAAGGCTGAGTGCCGAGTCCCTTGGACTGCAAGGAGATCCAACCAGTCCATCCTAAAGGAGATCAGTCCTGGGTATTCATTGGAAAGATTGATGCTAAAGCTGAAACTCCAGTACTTTGGCCACCTCATGCGAAGAGTTGACTCATTGGAAAAGGCTCTGATGCTGGGAGGGATTGGGGGTGGGCGGAGAAAGGAGAACAGAGGATGAGAAGGCTGGATGGCATCACGGACTTGATGGACATGAGTTTGAGTGAACTCTGGGAGTTGGTGATGGACAGGGAGGCCTGGCGTGCTGCAATTCATGGGTTCACAAAGAGTTACACACGAATGAGTGACTGAACTGAACTGAGCACCTTTAATCTATTAACTTTAAACATTGAAAACCGTGTTTATGCAAATATTTATACTTAATTATTTGACAGTAAGTATTGGATTCTATCTTGTTCTGTTGAACAAACTTTTAAGGTAGCTGGAGGCCTAGAAATAATTATTTTATAGGTATTTCACCTTTATCTTTCAGATTTTCCTGACACAAGTATATAATTTTGTGTGTTATCATATCTCTTAACTTTTCTAAAAAAGTGTTAGCCTTGACCTGGTGTTTATATTTTTTTTAAATCATGTTTTTATCTTGAGGCAACACTTAGCTTTGTTGAGCAATACCAAAGACAGGGGCATCAACAAGCAATTGAACTCTTCCCTTTTTTTGGTTGTTAAATCCGTTTTATATATTGTTTCACTTTTTATTTTTTTTGAATTTGTTTAACAAAATCCAGCTGTTGCTTCCCTGTCAACAAGAGACCCTCTTTATAGATCTTTTGGTTTCTCATCAACAATTGTGATAATTTATTGAGGTGCTTTCACAGTACATAAAATATTTTGTGATTTTCTATATCTTAGTGTGTACTGAATTTGCTATAACATATCTTAAACTTTTATGATTACCTATTCCAGTGTATCTCATAACATTCAATAGCCATGCATAAAACATCTGATGATTATGCTGTTTGAAATCTAGCTTCAAAGATTGCAATTTAAATAATTAGGAAATTGGTGAAATATTTTCTTGCATGTCATTTAACAATTTTTTTTCTCTAAACTTCTAAAACACATTTTTGCAGAGTACTATAATTGATACCACCAACACATACCAGGTGTCACTTATGATTCTATTAAAACTGAGATTTCAGTTAGTCACTATAACCAAATATTCTTATGTGTAGATTCAGTACACAGCAATGTTTAGTGTGATAGGATGACACAAGTGATATCAGTATATTGTCTATTGGACCCAATGTACAATAAATAATATGAAAAATTAGCCCCCATGCCACACTGCAGAAAAATGAATACCAGTTTTGGAGAGCTTGGGGTGTTATAAAAACCTTTTTTTTTCCCATTGTATGAGAATGATTGTTTTAATCTGTCTTAACCATTTGAATGACTTTGCATATCTTATTCTCAAGCCACTGTATATCTTCGTGGATGGAAATGGACTAGCATGCTTTCATTTTTCAAGAGAAGTCTAAATATTATTGTACAAAGGCAACACTTTTAGCAACCCAGGCACTCATGCAATAAGGATTGAGTGTAAAAATTATAAGCACATGTTTAAAGTATAATAGGACTTACTATAAGTTTAGATAAATAACAATGATGATTTGTATATTTAGAGAAAATTTAATATTATTGGCTTTAAGCAACATTAGTCTGCAAGGTGTATACCATACCTCCCCTTCAGAAAGATTCCCAACAATATAAAATTGTTTAAAGTCAGAAAGAAAAACAGAGGTCTGAAATGTAGTTTTATGGGATTTGCAGTTATAAGCCTTCTGATATAATGTTTTCTGAAGAAAATGTCTTTTTAATTAGAATTTTCTTTCTTTTTTTTTTTTATTCTACCCTTTAACTCAGCCTGTATTTGGAAAGAGAAAGGCACTCAGTCACACTAGTTCCCCATCCCATGAAAGTTCTATGTGGTTAGAGGGGCTTCCCAGGTGGCACTAGTGAAAAACCTGCCTACCAATGCAGGAGATATGAGAGATGTGGGTTCAATCCCCATGTCAGGAAGATCCCCTGGAGGAGGACATGGCGGCCACTCTAGTATTCTTACCTGGGGAACTCCATGGACAGAAGATCCTGGCAGGCTACAGTCCGTAGGGTTGCAGAGAGTTGGACACTACTGAGGTGACTTAGCACGTACGCATGTTAGTGTCCTCCCCCACAGCCTGTGAATTTAAATCAGCTTTGCTTTATGTTTCTGTTTAGGTCATTAGGACATGAACAGCCATCCTTTTCTCTGGTGTCCTTTATCCCAGTATTTTCTGTGAACCTAGGGCTACTTGCGTATGTTGAAAAAAAGCAATTGCTTTTTGTTAGATTTTGCCATTTATCATTTGTTATCTAAGAAAGAATAATTAGATTATCACCTAGAAGGTAAAATTCCTATATAATGGATTTCAAATAGTCTTGCCTTTAGGCTTTTGCTTTCTGGGCCAAATGGTGAGCACTTAGGCCCCTGTGTGGTGCTACGTTACAGATTAAATCACTGTTTTAGATGCTTTTTTCAGTGTCATCAGACAAGGCACTTACCTAGTGGTCCAGTGGCGAAGACTCTGTACTTCCAATACTGAGGGCCCAGGTTGATCCCTGGGCAGAGAACTATAACCCACATGCAACAAGTCACATGCTGCAGTTAACACCTTGTACAGCCAAACACATAAATAAAAAAGAATATTCAGACAGACATTTCTCAATTCAATTATAAGGACAGTATTAGTAAAATCATTTCTGCACTGTGGCAGGCAGAATTTTAAGATGCTCCCCAAGGTTCCACACCATCCTGGGGACTGAAAAGGAGGTTGACATCATATTATTCCTGTGATCTGATAATGTTATATGCCACAGTTGACCTCAGAAGATATTATGGGCTTGTTTGGGTGTGGTCCGCTGGAGAAGGGAATGGCAAACCACTTCAGTATTCTTGCCTTGAGAACCCCATGAACAGTATGAAAAGGCAAAATGATAGGATACTGAAAGAGAAACTCCCCAGGTCAGTAGGGGCCCAATATGCTACTGGAGATCAGTGGAGAAATAACTCCAGAAAGAATGAAGGGATGGAGCCAAAGCAAAAAGAATACCCAGCTGTGGATGTGTCTGGTGATAGAAGCAAGGTCCAATGCTGTAAAGAGCAATACTGCATAGGAACCTGGAATGTCAGGTCCATGAATCAAGGCAAATTGGAAGTGGTCAAACAAGAGATGGCAAGAGTGAACGTCAACATTCTAGGAATCAGTGAACTAAAATGGACTGGAATGGGTGAATTTAACTCAGAGGACCATTATATCGACTACTGCGGGCAGGAACCCCTCAGAAGAAATGGAGTAGCCAACATGGTCAACAAAAGAGTCTGAAATGCAGTACTTGGATGCAATCTCAAAAACGACAGGATGATCTCTGTTCGTTTCCAAGGCAAATCATTCAATGTCACAGTAATCCAAGTCTATGCCCCAACCAGTAATGCTGAAGAAGCTGAAGTTGAACGGTTCTGTGAAGAACTACAAGACCTTTTAGAACTAACACCCCCAAGAAGATGTCCTTTTCATTATAGGGGACTGGAATGCAAAAGTAGGAAGTCAAGAAACACCTGGAGTAACAGGCAAATTTGGCCTTGGAATACAGAATGAAGCAGGGCAAAGACTAATAGAGTTTTGCCAAGAAAATGCACTGGTCATAGCAAATACCCTCTTCCAACAACACAAGAGAAGACTCTATACATGGACATCACCAGATGGTCAACACTGAAATCAGATCGATTATATTCTTTGCAGCCAAAGATGGAGAAGCTCTATACAGTCAGCAAAAACAAGACCAGGAGCTGACTGCAGCTCAGATCATGAACTCCTTATTGTCAAATTCAGACTTAAATTGAAGAAAGTAGGGAAAACCACTAGACCATTCAGGTATGACCTAAATCAAATCCCTTATGATTATACAGTGGAAGTGAGAAATAGATTTAAGGGCCTAGATCTGATAGAGTGCCTGATGAACTATGGAATGAAGTTCATGACATTGTACAGGAGACAGGGATCAAGACCATCCCCATGGAAAAGAAATGCGAAAAAGCAAAATGGCTGCCTGGGGATGCCTTACAAATAGCTGTGAAAAGAAGAGAAGCGAAAAGCAAAGGAGAAAAGGAAAAGTATAAACATCTGAATGCAGAGTTCCAAAGAAAAGCAAGAAGAGATAAGAAAGCCTTCTTTAGCAATCAATGCAAAGAGATAGAGGAAAACAACAGAATGGGAAAGACTAGAGATCTCTTCAAGAAAATCAGAGATACCAAAGGAACATTTCATGCAAAGATGGGCTTCATAAAGGACAGAAATGGTATGGGCCTCACAGAAGCAGAAGATATTAAGAAGAGGTGGCAAGAATACACAGAAGAACTGTACAAAGAAGATCTTCATGACTCAGATAATCATGATGGTGTGATCACTGACCTAGAGCCAGACATTCTGGAATGTAAAGTCAAATGGGCCTTAGAAAGCATCACGACGAACAAAATTAGTGGAGGTGATGGAATTCCAGTGGAGCTATTCCAAATCATGAAAGACAATGCTGTGAAAGTGCTGCACTCAATATGCCAGCAAATTTGGAAAACTCAGCAGTGGCCACAGGATTGGAAAAGGTCAGTTTTCATCCCAATCCCAAAGAAAGGCAATGCCAAGGAGTGCTCAAACTACCGCACAATTGCACTCATCTCACACACTAGTAAAGTAATGCTCAAAATTCTTCAAGCCAGGCTTCAACAATACGTGAACTGTGAACTTCCTGATGTTCAAGCTGGTTTTAGAAAAGGCAGAGGAACCAGAGATCAAATTGCCAACATCCACTGGATCATGGAAAAAGCAAGAGAGTTCCAGAAAAACATCTATTTCTGTTTATTGACTATGCCAAAGCCTTTGACTGTGTGGATCACAATCAAATGTGGAAAATTCTGGAAGAGATGGGAATAGCAGACCACCTGACCTGCCTCTTGAGAAATCTGTATGCAGGTCAGGAAGCAACAGTTAGAACAGGACATGGAACAACAGGCTGATTCCAAATAGGAAAAGGAGTACGTCAAGGCTGTATATTGTCACCCTGTTTATTTAACTTATATGCAGAGTACATCATGAGAAACGCTGGACAGGAAGAAACACAAGTTGGAATCAAGATTGCTGGGAGAAATATCAATAACCTCAGATATGCAGATGACACCACCCTTATGGCAGAAAGTGAAGAGGAACTAAAAAGCCTCTTGATGAAAGTGAAAGAGGAGAGTGAAAAGATTGGCTTAAAGCTCAACATTCAGAAAACGAAGATCATGGCATCTGGTCCCATCACTACATAGGAAATAGATGGGGAAGCAGTGGAAACAGTGCCATACTTTATTTTTCTGGGCTCCAAAATCACTGCAGATGGTGACTGCAGCCATGAAAATAAAAGACGCTTACTCCTTGGAAGGAAAGTTATGACCAACCTAGATAGCCTATTCAAAAGCAGAGACATTACTTTGCCAACAAAGGTTCGCCTAGTCAAGGCTATGGTCTTTCCTGCGGTCATGTATGGATGTGAGAGTTGGACTGTGAAGAAGGCTGAGTGCCGAAGAATTGATGCTTTTGAACTGTGGTGTTGGAGAAGACTCTTGAGAGTCCCTTGGACTGCAAGGAGATCCAACCAGTCCATTCTGAAGGAGATCAGCCCTGGGATTTCTCTGGAAGGAATGATGCTAAAGCTGAAACTCCAGTACTTTGGCCACATCATGCGAAGAGTTGACTCATTGAAGAAGACTCTGATGCTGGGAGGGATTGGGGGCAGGAGGAGAAGGGGACGACAGAGGATGAGATGGCTGGATGGCATCACTGACTCGATGGATGTAAGTCTGAGTGAACTCTGGGAGTTGGTGATGGACAGGGAGGCCTGGCGTGCTGTGATTCATGGAGTCACAAGGAGTTGGACACAACTGAGTGACTGATCTGATCTGATAAGTTAATTTTAACAAGTTGTTTAAAAGCAAAGGGGTTTTCCTGCAGGTTCTAAGAAGGGTATTCAGAGATTTTAAGAGTCAGAGAGTTTTGATACATGGACATTTTCCATTGCTGAAATGGAGGGGGCCACGTGGCACTGACTTGCAAGCAGCACTTGGATCTCTGGTCCAAGCCAGCGAAGCCTCAGTCCTCCAACCACAGAAATGAATTCTGCTCACAACCTGAATAGAGGCAGAAGCACATCTTTGCCCAGTTTCAGGTGAGGATGTGGCAGACTGACACCTTGATGCTAGTCTCCTGAGACCCTCAGAACAGTTCAACTGGGGCAGACTGCCCCAGTTGAAGGTAAATGTGTTTTGTTTAAAACTGCTATCATTTGTGCCAGCAGTCAAATTGAACCCATGTACTGAGTATTCTTCTGTCCCTTTCATTAAAGTTCCTCTCAGACTTCTCACATGTCCTTAGTATTAAGATGTGTTCTGTCAGAGTCAGACCCACTTCAGTCCACAAGCTAATTTGGATAATTTGCAAGGTCAAAAGGAAGAGAAAGGACCAAATGTTCTTTTCACAAAGAAGAATAGGGAATACATTAAATTAAAATAGATGTGCAAAATAGGTACCCTGATAGGCCACCAATCTTTGCCTGTTGTGTAGTTCAATTATAAAGCCCTCCACAGTTCATCCTGTGAGCCGTGAGCAGTGGCTGCATTTTGCATTACCTTTGCATCATGCTGCTGCTGCTGCTAAGTGGCTTCAGTCGTGTCCGACTCTGTGCGACCCCATAGACGGCAGCCCACCAGGCTCCTCAGTCCCTGGGATTCTCCAGGCAAGAACACTGGAGTGGGTTGCCATTTCCTTCTCCAATGCATGAAAGTGAAAAGTGAAAGTGTAGTCGCTCAGTTGTGTCCAACTCTTAGCGACCCCATGGACTGCAGCCCACCAGGCTCCTCTGTCCATCGGAGTTTCTAGGCAAGAGTACCGGAGTGGGGTGCCATTGCCTTCTCCACCTTTGCATCATCAGATCAGATCAGATCAGTTGCTCAGTCATGTCCGACTCTTTTCGACCCCATGAATTGCAGCACGCCAGGCCTCGCTGTCCATCACCAACT
This sequence comes from Tragelaphus eurycerus, assembly GCA_935064755.1. NCBI lineage: Eukaryota > Metazoa > Chordata > Mammalia > Artiodactyla > Bovidae > Tragelaphus > Tragelaphus eurycerus. The sequence goes on along the minus strand of CAKXYN010000003.1, from coordinate 3,803,702 downwards.
CCCGGAGGTCACTGAGACTCACATCCATCTAGTCAGTGATGCCATCCAGCCATCTCATCCTCTGTCGTCCCCTTCTCCTCTTGCCCTCAATCCCTCCCAGCATCAGAGTCTTTTCCAATGAGTCAACTCTTCACATGAGGTGGCCAAAGTACTTGAGTTTAAATACCAGGGCTGATCTCCTTCAGAATGGACTGGTTGGATCTCCTTGCAGTCCAAGGGACTCTCAAGAGTCTTCTCCAACACTACAGTTCAAAAGCATCAATTCTTCGATGCTCAGCCTTCTTCACAGTCCAGCTCTCACATCCATACATGACCACAGGAAAAACCATAGCCTTGACTAGGCGAACCTTTGCATCGTAACAGGGTCTAATTAAGAAGGGCCCAGAAGTCAAATATGTGTTGTTGTTTAGTTGATATTGACTGTAAATTTTGAGATAGTGATTTACAAAATAGTGATAAGGTTTTATGTTGTTGTTTACTTATATCAGTTTTGGAAAATTGCAAGACATCGTTCAAAGATTGCTGGTTTTCACTTCATTCTTTTCTGTCTGGCAATATAACCCTTTTAAAGACGTTTGTAGTCTACTCCTTAGATCTCTCAACTCTCATTTTCATATTTTTATATCATTTTTGTCTATATCTCTATTTTACTATGGTTATTCTGTAGTATAATATTAGCATAGTTATAGTATAATATATATAATAGTATAGTATAGTTAGTATATTATTCTATAGTATAATACTATACTATTATTATCTTCCACTTCATTTTCAGTTTCACAATTTTATTCAGATGAGTCTAGATGGCTGTTAAATCCACCTATTGAGACATTCATTCTGTTGTATTTTTCAGTTCTATAATTTGCATTTATCTTTTGATTCACATTGGTTTGGCTTTTATTTCTTGACCAAAATTATAATACTGCCTTTTATAGTAAATAGGGGACTTCCCAGTTTGTGCTAGTGGTAAAGAACCCTCCTCCCAATGCAGGAGATATAAGAGACCAGTGGAGTGTTCGATCCCTGGGTGAGGAAGGTCCCCTGGAAGAGGCATGGCAAACTACTCCAGTATTCTCGCCTGGAGAATCCCACAGAAAGAGGAGCCTGGCAGGCTATGGTCCGTGGGATTGTACAAAGTCGAACATAACTGAAGCAACTGAGTATGCACACACTTACTCATGGTGAATATAGCTATTTAAAGTCAATATTTTAACAGTTCATTGTTTGGATTCTCTAAGGATCTATTTTTTTCCCTGTTTTTCCTCTTGTATTTTTCTGATAATTTCATATGTATGTGCTTATCTTCTTAACTTTATAAAGAAATGGGAGCATGGAATGGTATCAGCTTCCTTAAGATAATTTAATTTTCATTCTGATAAAGTTGGATTACCTTAATCCAGTTATAAAGACTGAAATGATTCAAAGCTAGGTTGACTTCCTTTATGAATATGTCTGATTTTGGTTAACCTGTAGTTCTAGTACTGCTTCTTGGAGTCCAAACTCAAAGCCTAAGTAGGAAGATTACCAAGACATCAACATATTTTCTGGCAGCCTGTTAACCACAGTTTTGCCTCTCCGAGTCTCAGAAAGCCATCAATCGCTCCTTATCTCTTCTCTGATTCTTACTTTTTCAGCTGTCTCTTTCTGACAGCTAGTTTGTATCCTAGTTTGTTATCAAAAGGAAGTTTATTTGAATTGTATGTAACTGTCAATAACAACAACAACAACAAAAAACAGGTTGGTCTAGCTATATTGTTATACAAAAGTGTTAGTTGTTTAGCCATGTATGACTCTTTGTGACCCCATGGACTATAGCCTGACAAGTTCCTCTGTCCATGGAATTCTTCAGGCAAGAATACTAGAGTGGGTTGCCATTCCCTTGATTTTCCCGACACAGGGATTGAACCTGGGTCTCCCACATTATAGGCAGATTCTTTACTATCTGAGCCACCAGGGACTGAAATCTTATTGTTATGTTTATGTATAATTATATATACTTTATATATATTATCTATTATATCTATATTTATATGTTATATATATGTTTATAGTTATCATATATATATATGATAAGCCTATATATATATATATATATATATAGGCTTCCCAGGTGGTGCTAGTGGTAAAGAATCTGCCTGTCAATGCAGGAGACTTAAGAGGCGTGGGTTTGATCCCTGGGTCAGGAAGATCCCCTGGAAGAGGGCATGGCAAACCACTTCAGTGTTCTTGCCTGGAGAATCCCATGGACAAAGGAGCCTGGTGGGCTACAGTCCATGGGGTCATAGAGTCAGACATGACTGAAGCCACTTAGCATTTAGCATAGCATGACTCAAACACAATTTAGCAACTAAATAACAGCAGACTATAAACACATGTTTTATACTTACAAAATAACTTTGATTGTAGGTTTAATGAAAAGTCCATAAGCTTACTGTTCAGTATTTACCTCAGTGTTAGGTTATGCAAACATTTAAAATATATTCTTCCAGAATAGCTTATTTGAAATCTCTACTCTCTGCACATCAGAGTTTTGGATAGTTGAAAAGACATTAAAAGAAAAGTAATGCATTGTATTAGAAGTTTTATAGTTAATAATGTTTATTATGTGCAAAAATTGTAATTTAAGAGAAAAAAGAATAACCTAGTCAAAACGGTAAAAAACACTATAAACTGCAAATAGAGTTTTTGCTGCTTTAGAAATTTTGCAATGAAAATTAAATTATAGGTAAAACCTATTGGAAAGAAAGGCAATAAATTCATTTTTATAGGTTATTAATATACAAATAATATTTTGGATATTTGAATTTCATTATGGTTACTTGCTGGGAGAAATATCAATAACCTCAGATATGCGGATGACACCACCCTTATGGCAGAAAGTGAAGAGGAACTAAAAAGCCTCTTGATGAAAGTGAAAGTGGAGAGTGAAAGGGTTGGCTTAAAGCTCAAAACGAAGATCATGGCATCTGGTCCCATCACTACATGGGAAATAGATGGAGAAACAGTGGAAACAGTGTCAGACTTTATTTTTCTGGGCTCCAAAATCACTGCAGATGGTGACTGCAGCCATGAAATTAAAAGACGCTTACTCCTTGGAAGGAAAGTTATGACCAACCTAGATAGCATATTCAAAAGCAGAGACATCACTTTGCCAACAAAGGTTCGTCTAGTCAAGGCTATGGTCTTTCCTGTGGTCATGTATGGATGTGAGAGCTGGACTGTGAAGAAAGTTGAGCACTGAAGAATTGATGCTTTTGAGCTGTGGTGTTGGAGAAGACTCTTGAGAGTCCCTTGGACTGCAAGGAGATCCAACTGGTCCATTCTGAAGGAGATCAGCCCTGGGATTTCTTTGGAAGGAATGATGCTAAAGCTGAAACTCCAGTATTTTGGCCACCTCATGCGAAGAGTTAACTCATTGGCGAAGACTCTGATGCTGGGAGGGATTGGGGGCAGGAGGAGAAGGGGACAACAGAAGATGAGATGGTTGGATGGCATCACTGACTCGATGAATATGAGTCTGAGTGACCTCCGGGAGTTGGTAATGGACAGGGAGGCCTGGCGTGCTGCAGTTCATGGGATCGCAAAGAGTCGGACACGACTGAGCGACTGATCTGATCTGATGGTTACTGTACTTTTGTAGACAAATATATAATTATTGGCTATCTAAAAAAGCTCAAAAAGTAATTTGTGTAGCCTCAGGCAGTTTTCCCTTTTGCTTTTGAAATAACATCCACAGGATAAATTTTTGGGTCTTCAGTGAAAGTCACTTCAGTTCAGTTCAGTCCAGTTGCTCACTTGTGTCCGACTCTTTGCAACCTCATGAATCACAGCATGCTAGGCCTCCCTGTCATTCACTAACTTCTGGAGTTCACTCAAACTCATGTCCATGGAATCGGTGATGCTGTCCAGCCATCTCATCCTCTGTTGTCCCCTTCTCCTCCTGTCCCCAATCCCTCCCAGCATCAGAGTCTTTTCCAATGAGTCAACTCTTCGCAAGAGGTGGCCAGAATACTGGAGTTTCAGCTTTAGCATCATTCCTTCCAATGAACACCCAGGACTGATCTCCTTTATTAATTTTTTGGAGTGTTTTTTTTTCTTAATTTTTTAACTTTACAATATTGTATTGGTTTTGCCATATATCAACATGAATCTGCCACAGGTATACATGTGTTCAACATCCTGAACACTCCTCCCTCCCCATACCATCCCTCTGGGTCATCCCTGTGAACCAGCCCCAAGCATCCAGTATCGTGCATCAAACCTGGACTGGCGACTTGTTTCATAGAATGGGCTGGTTGGATCTCCTTGCAGTATAAGGGACTCTCAAGAGTCTTCTCCAGCACCACAGTTCAAAAGCATCAATTCTTCGGTGCTCAGCTTTTTTCAAAGTCCAACTCTCACATCCATACATGACCACTGGAAAAACCATAGCCTTGACTAGATGGACCTTTGTTGGCAAAGTAATGTCTCTGCCTTTGAATATGCTATCTAAGTTGGTCATAACTTTCCTTCCAAGGAGCAAGCGTTTTAGTTGTGTCAAACTTTGTGATCCCATGTAGCTTACCTGCCAGTCTCCTCTGTCCATGGAATTCTCCAGGCCAGAATACCGGAATTGGTAGCTATTCTGTTTTCCAGGGTATCGTCCCAACCCAGTAACTGAAACCAGGTCTCCCACATTGCAGGCAGATACTTTACTGTCTGAGCCACGAGAGAAGCCCTTGTGATCTTTAGGGATGACTTTTTTCCGCCTCTAATATATGGTCCAAAAACTGCCATTCTTTCCCTCTAAACAATAATATCTTCCAAACCAAATTCTTTTACTCTGAATATAAACTGAATACAGTATGTACACCAATGTATTGGTATAAATATTCATAGGAACTAAAGTAATGATAGGACAAAGATAGAACACTATAGTATTATATAGTTAGAAAATAAGGCATATTCACAAATAATATTTATAGCTATTTTTATTGGCATTATATATGTTCTTAAATTCATACATTATAGTATATTATTTCTTCTAGTGATTTAGTGATACCTTTTAATTAGGACTTCCCTGGTGTCTCAGATGGTAAAGCATCTGTCTATGATGCAGGAGACCTGGGTTCGATCCCTGGATTGGGAAGATCCCTTGGAGAAGGAAATGGCAGTCCACTCCAGTACTATTGCCTGGAAAATCCCATGGACAGAGGAGCCTGGTAGGCTACAGTCCATGGGGTCACAAAGAGTCGGACACGACTGAGTGACTTCACTTTTAATTAGGAACACTAACCAGAGCCCCAAATAATCTTCATATTTCCTGGATATAATCAGATGTCACAGGGTACAGATACATTCTCTTATTTTACCAGAATCCATCATAATTTTTTATCTCATTTGGCAACTCTTCTAAGAATGTGTTTCTGTGAAAATATTAACTATGAAGTAAATATTTATGTGAATTAAAAATAGTTATATTTGATTATCAGTAACTCCTATTAAGACTAAGTAAACCCAATGTGAGCCAACAAGTCTTCATTCGGAGATACATTTGTTTTAATAGAAACATGTTATCCTGTTAACTTTGGTATGAAAACCCTAGACCCAAAAGAAAAATACCATTATAAAAATAAAAATATGGCTTGTTCTGGTGGTACTTTGTTATATATTCATACTCTTGCAAGGAAAATTAAACTCAAAGATAGAAAGACATGTAAAAAGAGATGAGTTCAATCAAGAATAAAATGAAAATTTTGAAATTCTCAAAAGATGCTATGGTATTAGATTACTATGCTAAGTCACTTCAGTTGTGTCCGACTCTGTGTGACCCCATAGATGGTAGCCTACCAGGCTCCCCTGTCCCTGGGATTCTCCAGGCAAGAACACTGGAGTGGGTTGCCATTTCCTTCTCCAATGCATAAAAGTGAAAAGTGATTGTGAAGTCGCTCAGTCGTGTCCGACTCTTAGCGACCCCATGAACTGCAGCCTACCAGGCTCCTCCGTCCATGGGATTTTCCAGGCAAGAGTACTGTAGTGGGGTGCCAAAGAAACATTATTTACTGGGAAAGTAGAAAGTTTTTTTCAAAAGCAGAAGGTGTGTTCTGATTTTGTTTCATCTCAAACAAGAATTGTATAATTTATGCTTTGATATACTAAACCATTTAAAATTTCTATTTCTATTAAATTTTATAAATGCAAAATAAGTGACGTCTACTTAAGATAGGCATTTAAGCAAAAAGCAAAGGATTCTGAAACTTTTATTTACTGTAGCAGAAAAAGCCTTAAGTTTAGATTTATTCATTAGTTCCTTATTTCCTTTAACATGAATGTATTAAGTTCCCACACTCTATGCCAAGACTACTTGGCTGGCAAGGAAGATGCAAAGATATATGATGAATACAATAAATATCTAACCTAAAGGATTTGATATTTAATTTCTAAAAAAGCAGGATATATAACCAAAAAGGAAAGAATACAAAGCCCTGAATGCAATGCTGGAGATGAGATGTGGTATGGTTTGTTCTCAGGGGTGGATACTGATGATTAAGAAGTTTCCTCATGGAGAAAACTTGAAAAAAAATGTGGCTTAAGAGGCTGAGTAGAGCTTATTTAACAAGAACATGTGCTTACATAATGTTACAGAGTCTAGGAAAAGCGTGTGGTGAGAAGAGCTGCAGTTTGGTGCTGATCAGAGAATTGCAGAATGTGGGACCACCTTATAAAATAAGGTGTATTTTATGACACCTTAAAAATCGTGGTTTGTATAGACCATGCACTGATAGAGCTTGTTTTTTATTCTGATGTCAAATATCAGGCAAAAATCCAAATCTTGTGTCACAATTACATACAACATGGAAACTGAAAATTACGGAAAGATTCTAAACCACTGTGTTATATGGGTAAATTGGCCATTTAGAAGATTACACTGGAAGCTGTTAAAAGAAAGATGGAGTTGGATGGAAAGTCCTAGAAATAGATTTCAGCCAAGACAATGTTAGTTACTGCAGTAACTACAAGTTAGTGTAACTACAAGTTAGTGTAACTACAACTGCAGTGATTCTTAATGCCTACATTTTAGTGTGTCCTATACATTCTAGGCACAGTGTTAATCAATTTATATATTATCTCATTATAATGTGAAGGACAAACTTATGAAGACAGAATTTGCATCTCTAGTTTTAGTCCAGATTCTTCGCAAAGCAACACCAAGAGGGGAACAAATGTGCAAGGTTTTTTTTTGTTTGTTTGTTTTCCTTCCTAGAAAAATGCCCATGATGGAGAAAAGGGAAGAGATCCAGAGAAAGGGGAAAGTCTTCAGACCGTGATGTAGGACTAACTTAGAGTGAAGAGCAAAGGGTCTGAAGACTGGGTGGGAATGATCTAAATGGCTATGGATTCTAAAATAGTTATGCCAAGACTGTCAGCCAATTTTTGCATTTTACAGTTAGGTATCTATATATTTGTAGTTAATTGAAAGTATAACATCAGGATCTAGAGTCTTTTCTTTTTTGCATATGGATGTCCAGTTGTTTTAGCACAATTTATTGACAAAACTACCTTTGCTCCATTGTATTGCCCTTGTTGCCCTTGGTCTTTTGTCAGTGATCAGTTGACTATATTTTTTAAACTATTGTTTTTTGTATTGGGTTATCACATATGCAGATGACACCATTTAATGGCAAAAAACCAAAGAGGAACTAAAGAGCTTCTTGATGGAAGTGAAAGAGGAGAGTGAAAAAGCTGGTTTAAAACTAAGCATTTAAAAAATTAAGATCATGACATCTGATCCCATCACTTCATGGCAAATACATAAGGAAACAGTGACAGACTTTATTTTCTTGGGCTCCAAAATCACTGAGGATGGTGACTGTAGCCTTGAAATTAAAAGACACATGCTCCTGGGAAGAAAAATTACGACCAACCTAGACAGTGTATTCAAAAGCAGACATCACTTTGCCAACAAAGGTCTGTCTAGTCAAAACTATGGTTTTTCCAGTAGTCATGTACGAATGTGAGAGTTGGACCATACAGAAGGCTGAGCATTGAAGAATTGATGCTTTAGAACTGCGATGTTGAAGAAGACTCTTGAGAGCCCCTTGGAAAGCAAGGAGATCAAACCAGTCCATCCTAAAGAAAATCAACCCTGAATATTCATTGGAGGGAGTGATGCTGAAGCTGAAACTCGAATAATTTGGCCACCTGATGCAAAGAACTGAGTCACTGGAAAAGACCCTGGTGCTGGGAAAGATTGAAGGCAGGAGGAGAAGGGGACAACAGAAGATGAGATGGTTGGAGGGCATTATGGACTCAATTGACATGAGTTTGAGTAAATGCCAGGAGCTGGTGATGGACAGGGAGGCCTGGCGTGCTTCAATTCATGGGGTCTCAAGGAGTCAGACATGACTGACTGATTGAAATGAACTGAAATTTTTCTCTGCCAAACTTTCCCCCCATCCTGGCTGCCACAGAACATTGAGCAGAGTTCCATGTGCTATACACTAGGTCCTTGCTTGTTATCCATTTTAAATATGGCAGTGTGCATCACGTCCATCTCAAAACTCCCTAACTTTCTCTCCCCACCCACCACTGGCAACTGTAAGTTGATTCTCTAAGTCTGTAAGTCTCTTTCTGTTTTGTAAGTAAATTTAATTCTATCATTTGAGTATGATACTGAGTTATATTCCATTGAACTCTATGTCTTCTTTCATCAATACTTTCACCACACTGCCTTGATGATGGTAGCTTCAAGATGGGTAGCATCAGTCCTCTAACTTTGTTCTTGTTCAATATTATTTTGGCTATTCTTGGTCTTTTGCCTCTACATATAGCCTTTAAAATCAGTTTATCAATATCCACACAGTTACTTGCTTGAATTTTTTTTGGAATTGCATTGAATCTGTAAATCGAATCGGGAATAACTGATATATCTTGATGATATTAGTTCTTCTTATTCATAAGCATGGAATAAAGAGTACTCCTAAAGAGGTGTGACAGATTCCAGAGTCCACAGGATATGGAGTTGGTTGCACCTGGTAAGTGATTTGATTGGCTGAGGGACATTTTATTATCAATGTATTGATAGCCTGGGTTTCTTGCTTAACATGAATTGGGTAATTGTGGCAGAGATAGCTAATTCAGAAAAAGAAACTGGTTTGAGGCATAGAACTTGAGAACATTTTTGGCCATGCTGATTTCAAAGGGCAGTATGGTGACTGACTGAAGGTTTGAAGGATACAGCTGTGTGGATGAGTCAGAATTTTGGGTGAGTGGCCTGTCCAGAAATTTAAAATATGTATTATTAGAACATAGTTTATTGGCCCATCTAAAATCAGTGATGTACAAATGCAAAATGGCCTTATTTTTATCAAATTATTGCCTTTGACAAAGAAAAGACATAGCCCCTCAATTGTGAGCTGAGAGTTGACCTTGAGGTCACACTGCACTACAGAACAAAATCATTTCGCTGAACACCAATATCAGACAAGGCCATTCTGTGACTGTGGTGGAGTGAGGCCCAAACAAGACCCCTCATGTGGTCATGAGCACAGATAAATACAGCAACTCTACTCAGACCACATAAAAGAGGAAGCACTGCCTTCTCCAGGCTAACATGAATGCCCACTTTTGTGCTGTCAATTCTGGCATTTGCTGTGCTCTGTAGGCTCTGCCTCCTAGTTAAATGCAATTGATACCGATCCCAGTACAGTTCACTCTGAATGCCATCATCCAATTTAAAACCGTGGTGTTCCTGCCAGATGATGGGTGTGCTGGTGGTACACACTGCAGCCTCCTGTTCCTTGGCATCTTTGCTAAAAAGTCCTGTTGTGTAGGGTTTCAAACATACACTTGAGTTACAGCAGCCTTCCCCTGGAGCCAGAGAGAACTTCTTGGTAGGCCAAATGCAGGAGTGTCTGTGCTTTACTGATGCTCAACGTGTCTGTTATAACATCACGTGTGTTCTGTTGTTTATTTTCTCTACTCAGATGGGCTGACAAGATTAGCTGAGCTGTTCTGTGAGAAGTAGGTATGGGATGTCAACCTTCCTTTCTTGCTGTCATCCCTGATAACTCTGTTTTTGGACTTCCACCTTTCTGAGGATGGAGCTCCCTTCTTTGATATTAATAGTGATGATAGAAAAAAATGTACATTTTCACCATGTGGGGAAAGGAAGGGGATAAATACAATAGCACCATGGCTTAACTCTTTTGTCCAGTAGCTGTTAGCCATATGTAGCTATTTATACTTTAATTCATTAAAATTAGATAAAATTTAAAATCCAGTTTCTTAATCTTACTGGCCACATGTTAAAGGCTCAATAGCCATGAGTGGCTTGGTTGCTACTATCCTGGATGGCTGACATGCAGAACATTTCCATCAACAGTGAATTCTACTGGACAGAGAGGGAGACACATTGTGGTTGAACAGAATAGGAAAGCAGACTGATTTCATTGGTGTGTTCATTTTTTTATTGCTTTGTAATGGTTTCCCTGGTGGCTCAGTGGTAAAGAATCCACCTGCCAATGCAAGAGGTGTGGGTTCGATCCCTAGATCAGGAAGATCCCCTGGAGAAGGAAATGGCTACACACTTCTGTATTCTTCTCTGTGAAAACCATGGACATAGGAGCCTGGTTGGCTAAAATTCATGGGGTCAACAAAGAGTTCAGACATAACTTAGCAACTAAACAACAATAACATTTTAGCTGTGTAGGAGCTTGGATAAACACATTTTATTAACCTACAGTTTCCAGGAACCAGGAGTATGGGTCTGGCTTAGCTGGAACCTCTCCTCAGGTCTCAGACCAAAATCAAGACATTGAACAAGCTGTGTTCTCATCTAGGGCTTGGGATCCTATACCTGGCAAATTTAGGTGGTTGGGAAACTTCAATTTTTTTCAGTTATGTTATGGAGGCTCTCAGTTTCTTCCCAGCTTCCAGTCAGGGACTCCTCCTAGATGAACCTGTAGTTACTTGCCCTGTGCTTTCATAAACAGTTTGCAGCATAGCTGTTCCATTCTTCAGGGAAGTTCTTGTTGTTGGTCAATTGCTTAGTCATGTCTGACTCTTTGCAACCCCATGGACTTCAGCATATGAGGCTTCCCTGTCCTTCACCATCTCCTGGAGTTTGCTTAAACTCATGTCCATTGAGTTGGTGATGTCATCCAACCACCTCATTCTTTGTCATTCTCTTCTTCTCCTGCCTTCAATCTTTTCCAGCATCAGGGTCTTTTCTAATGAGTTGGCTCTTCACATCAGGTGGCCAAATATTAGAGCTTCAGCATCACTCCTTTCAATGAATGTTGAGGACTGATTTCCTTTAGGATTGACTGGTTTGATCTCCTTGTAGTAGGAGTAGCTTATCTGATTTTTTCTCTGTGAGAAGCCTTCAAGGGCTCACCTGATTAGGCCAGACCCACCCAGAATAATCTCCTTTTCCTGATATAAAACATAATTATGTGAATTATATCTCATAGTTATAAGTTCCACCCGACTCACCATGGTTATGCAGGGTGTTTATTCTAGGAGGAAGGTACTGCCTTCCAAATTAATTTCTTTGTTCTCAAATGGATGTTTTGGCTCCAAGGCATTGCAACTTCTTCTTCAATGTAAAACAGTTGACAGAGATTTTGATTTAGATTTAACTAGTTTATCAGATTAGCAGTTAAAATGTCTCTTCAACATTTCTTAAGGCATGAACGTGGTTGAGATTAAGCAGAGAGATTGCTTAACACTGTAAGATCAAGGGGAAAGAAAATTTAATCCTGGAGGTCAACAAATGTTTAAGGGTTGGATGGAGGTCATGGAATGAGGCAAGAATAGCCAAAGAATCAAAGAAAAGTAGACACAGTGTTCCTCTCTTAGGTCAGGAAAGCTAAAGGAATAGTAAGTGTTAAGATCAGATCAGATAGGATCAGTCGCTCAGTCGTGTCCGACTCTTTGCGACCCCAAGAATTGCAGCACGCCAGGCCTCCCTGTCCATCACCAACTCCCAGAGGTCACTCAGACTCATATTCATCGAGTCAGTGATGCCATCTAGCCATCATCCTCTGTCGTCCCCTTCTCCTCCTGCCCCCAATCCCTCCCAGCATCAGATCTTCTCCAATGAGTCAACTCTTCGCATGAGGTGGCCAAAATACTGGAGTTTCAGCTTTAGCATCATTCCTTCCAAAGAAATCCCAGGGTTCATCTCCTTCAGAATGGACTGCTTGGATCTTGCAGTCCAAGGGACTCTCAAGAGTCTTCTCCAACACCACGGTTCAAAAGCATCAATTCTTCGGCGCTCAGCCTTCTTCACAGTCCAGCTCTCACATCCATACATGACCACAGGAAAGACCATAGCCTTGACTAGACAAACCTTTGTTGGCAAAGTGATGTCTCTGCTTTTGAATATGCTATCTAGGTTGGTCATAACTTTCCTTCCAATGAGTAAGCGTCTTTTAATTTCATGGCTGCAGTCACCATCTGCAGTGATTTTGGAGCTCAGAAAAATAAAGTCTGACACTGTTTCCACTGTTTCTCCATCTATTTCCCATGTAGTGATGGGACCGGATGCCATGATCTTCGTTTACTGAATGTTGAGCTGTAAGCCAACCTTTTCACTCTCCACTTTCATTTTCATCAAGAGGCTTTTTAGTTCCTCTTCACTTTCTGCCATAAGGGTGGTATCATCTGCATATCTGAGGTTTGATATTTCTACCAGCAATCTTGATTCCAGCTTGTGTTTCTTCCAGTCCAGCATTTCTCATGCTGTACTCTTCATATAAGTTAAATAAACATGGTGACAATATACAGCCTTGATGTACTCCTTTTCCTATTTGGAACCAGTCTGTTGTTCCATGACCAGTTCTAACTGTTGCTTCCTGACCTGCATACAGACTTCTCAAGAGGCAGATCAGGTGGTCTGGTATTCCCATCTCTTTCAGAAGTGTTAAGATAAAACAAGCAAAACATTTCACAATCCACTCACATGCAGCAGAAAGTTTGCATTTTAGGGAGACTGATTGCATTCATCATTGAGTTCGATAGTGGCAAGTGGAGCAGAATCACAGTAGCAAGATACTTTAGACAAGAGTAAGGGGAAATGGAGTAGCCATCATGGTCAACAAAAGAGTCCAAAATGCAGTACTTGGATGCAATCTCAAAAACGACAGAATGATCTCTGTTCGTTTCCAAGGCAAACCATTCAATATCATAGTAATCCAAGTCTATGCCCCAACCAGTAACGCTGAAGAAGCTGAAGTTGAATGGTTCTATGAAGACCTACAAGACCTTTTAGAGCTAACAACCAAAAAAGATGTCCTTTTCATTATAGGGGACTGGAATGCAAAAGTAGGAAGTCAAGAAACACCTGGAGTAACAGGCAAATTTGGCCTTGGAATACAGAATGAAGTAGGGCAAAGACTAATAGAGTTTTGCCAAGAGAACACACTGGTCAGAGCAAACACACTCTTCCAACAACACAAGAGAAGACTCTACATATGGACATCACCAGATGGTCAACACCAAAATCAGATTGATTATATTCTTTGCAGCCAAAGATGGAGAAGCTTTATACAGTCAACAAGAACAAGACCAGGAGCTGACTATGGCTCAGATCACGAATTCCGTATTGCCAAATTCAGACTGAAATTGAAGAAAGTAGGGAAAACCACTAGACCATTCAGGTATGACCTAAATCAAATTCCTTATGGTAACACAGTGGAAGTGAGAAATAGATTTAAGGACCTAGATCTGATAGAGTGCCTAAAGACTATGGAATGAGGTTCGTGACATTGTACAGGAGACAGGGATCAAGACCATCCCCATGGAAAAGAAATGCAAAAAAAGCAAAATGGCTGTCTGGGGAGGCCTTACAAATAGCAGTGAAAAGAAGAGAAGTGAAAAGTAAAGGAGAAAAGGAAAGATATAAGCATCTGAATGCAGAGTTCCAAAGAATAGCAAGAAGAGATAAGAAGGCTTACCTCAGTGATCAATGCAAAGAAATAGAGGAAAACAACAGAATAGGAAAGACTAGAGACCTCTTCAAGAAATATTAGAGATACCAAGGGACCATTTCATGCAAAGATGGGCTCGATAAAGGAGAGAAATGGTATGGACCTAACAGAAGCAGAAGATATTAAGAATAGGTGGCAAGAATACACAGAAAAACTGTCCAAAAAAATCTTCAAGACCCAGATAATCACGATGGTGTGATGACTCATCTAGAGCCAGACATCCTGGAATGTGAAGTCAAGTGGGCATTAGAAAGCATCACTACGAACAAAGCTAGTGGAGGTGATGGAATTCCAGTGGAGCTATTCCAAATCCTGAAAGATGATGCTGTGAAAGTGCTGCACTCAATATGCCAGCAAATTTGGAAAACTCAGCAGTGGTCACAGGACTGGAAAAGGTCCATTTTCATTCAAATCCCAATGAAAGGCAATTCCAAAGAAAGCTCAAACTACTGCACAATTGCACTCATGTCACATGCTAGTAAAGTAATGCTCAAAATTCTCCAAGCCAGGTTTCAGCAATACGTGAACCATGAACTTCCTGATGTTCAAGCTGGTTTTAGAAAAGGCAGAGGAACCAGAGATCAAATTGCCAACATCCACTGGATCATGGAAAAAGCAAGAGAGTTCCAGAAGAACATCTATTTCTGCTTTATTGACTATGCCAAAGCCTTTGACTGTGTGGATCACAATAAGCTGTGAAAAATTCTGAAAGAGATGGAATACCAGACCACCTGATCTGCCTCTTGAGAAATCTGTATGCAGGTCAGGAAGCAACAGTTAGAACAGGACATGGAACAACAGACTGGTTCCAAATAGGAAAAGGAGTACGTCATGGCTGTATATTGTCACCCTGCTTATTTAACTTATATGCAGAGTACATCATGAGAAACACTGGATTGGAAGAAAAAGAAACACAAGCTGGAATCAAGATTTCCAGGAGAAATATCAATAACCTCAGATACGCAGATGACACCATCCTTATGGCAGAAAGTGAAGAGGAACTAAAAAGCCTCTTGATGAAAGTGAAAGTGGAGAGTGAAAAAGTTGACCTAAAACTCAACATTTAGAAAACAAAGATCATGGCATCCGGTCCCATCACTTCATGGAAAATAGATGGGGAAACAGTGGAAACAGTTTCAGACTTTATTTTTCTGAGCTCCAAAATCACTGCAGATGGTGACTGCAGCCATGAAATTAAAAGACGCTTACTCCTTGGAAGGAAAGTTATGACCAACCTAGATATCATATTGAAAAGCACAGACGTTACTTTGCCAACAAAGGTTCATCTAGTCAAGGCTATGGTCTTTCCTGTGGTCATGTATGGATGTGAGAGTTGGACTGTGAAGAAGGCTGAGCACCGAAGAATTGATGCTTTTGAACTGTGGTGTTGGAGAAGACTCTTGAGAGTCCCTTGGACTGCAAAGAGATCCAACCAGTCCATTCTGAAGGAGATCAGCCCTGGGATTTCTTTGGAAGGAATGATGCTAAAGCTGAAACTCCAGTACTTTGGCCACCTCATGTGAAGAGTTGACTCATTGGAGAAGACTCTGATGCTGGGAGGGATTGAGGGTAGAAGGAGAAGGGGACAACAGAGGATGAGATGGCTGGATGGCATCACTGACTCGATGGACGTGAGTCTCAGTGACCTCTGGGAGCTGGTGATGGACAGGGAGGTCTGGCGTGCTGCAATTCATGGGGTTACAAAGAGTCAGACATGACTGAATGTCTGAACTGAACTGAACTGAAGGGGAAATTATATAACATGTCTGTTTTTTTTTTTTAATGTAAATTTATTTATTTTAATTGGAGGCTAATTACTTTACAATATTGTATTGGTTTTGCCATATATCAACATGAATCCACCATGGGTATACACGTATTCCGAATCCTGAATCCTCCTCCCACTTCCCTCCCCATCCCATCCCTCTGGGTCATTCCAGTGCACCAGCCCCGAGCATCCTGTATCCTGCATCGAATCTGGACTGGCGATTCGTTTCTTATATGATATTATACATGTTTCAGTGCCATTCTCCCAAATCATGCCACCCTCTTCCTCTCCCACAGAGTCCAAAAGACTGTTCTATACAGCTGTCTCACTAATGGGTTATCGTTACCATATTTCTAAATTCCATATATATTTGTTAGTATACTGTATTGGTGTTTTTCTTTCTGACCTACTTCACTCTGTATAATCGGCTCCAGTTTCATCCACCTCATTAGAACTGATTCAAATGTATTCTTTTTAATGGCTGAGTAATACTCCATTGTGTATATGTACCACAGCTTTCTTATCCATTCATCTGCTAATGGACATCTAGGTTGCTTCCATGCCCTGGCTATTATAAACAGTGCTGATATGAATATTGGGATACACGTGTCTCTTTCAATTCTGGTTTTCTCAGTATGTATGCCCAGCACTGGGATTGCTGGGTCATAAGGCAGTTCTATTTCCAGTTTTTTAAGGAATCTCCACGCTGTTCTCCATATTGGCTGTGCTAGTTTGCATTCCCACCAACAGTGTAAGAGGATTCCCTTTTCTCTACACCCTCTCCAGCATTTACTGCTTGTAGACTTTTGGATAGCAGGCATTCTGACTGGTGTGAAATGGTACCTCACTGTGATTTGGATTTGCATTTCTCTGATAAGTAGTGATGCTGAGCATCTTTTCATGTGTTTGTTAGCCATCTGTATGTCCTCTTTGGAGAAATGTCCATTTAGTTCTTTGGCCCATTTTTTGATTGGGTCGTTTATTTTTCTGGAATTGAGCTGTAGGAGTTGCTTGTATATTTTTGAGATGAATTCTTTGTCAGTTGCTTTATTTGCTATTATTTTCTCCCATTCTGAAGGCTGTCTTTTCACCTTGCTTATAGTTTCCTTGTTGTGCAGAAGCTTTTAAGTTTAATTAGGTCCCATTTGTTTATTTTTAATTTTATTTCCAATATTCTGGGAGGTGGGTCATAGAGGATCCTGCTGTGATGTATGTCGGAGAGTGTTTTGCCTATGTTCTCCTCTAGGAGTTTTATAGTTCCTGGTCTTACGTTTAGATCTTTAATCCATTTTGAGTTTATTTTTGTGTATGACGTTACAAAGTTTCTAGTTTCATTCTTTTACAAGTGGTTGACCAGTTTTCCTGGCACCAGTTTTTAAAGAGATTTAACCATGTCTGTTTGAATGAGGATGTTATAGGTGACATAGTGAATGAGGTCAACATATCTTAATTTTACATTGTACTTTTTGTGCTTATTTATTTCTAATATAGAAAGATGAGGTTGTATACTTGCAGGCATTAGGGGAAAAAAAACAGGGAAATAAAGTTTAAAATTCCATGATACACAAAGGCTATTTGATAGACTAGGAATCTGTAACAGATGAAAAAAGATAGTTCTTGGGAGAAATACTTTCCCTTCTTCTTTTTTAGGTTGTTTTCCTGCCCTAATAGGAGAGATTAAGAGAAGAAAAACAAGTCTAATTGTGTGTAAATGGGAGCTCATAAAATAGGAGACTCAAAGAAATGACCAAAAAGGCAGCTTTTATGCCTTTAAATAACAAAATAATAAAGGTGTCAAAAATTGACAAGACAAAGACATTTGGACTGGGAGTAGTAAATTAGTGAAGAAGTAACCTGATTTATTTATATAGCTTTCATGGCCCTGAATTCACAGTTTCTTGTGATGAGAGTGCCTTCTACTCTCCAGGTGCAAGGAAGGTACCCTTAACATGGGCAACTTATTTCCTGCTTTCAGAGGCACAAGGAAGAGTCAGACGATCCTTTTTGCATTGGCTATTTCTTAAGTAACTTTAATTCAAAATTACTAATATGCCAAAGTGATATGTTTGGGGATGACATATTTTGTTTTCTCTCAATAGAATGAAGGATAAATGTATAAGCAAAACTAATCCAGGGATTCTTCAGAAGACAAACTTGGGATAGAAATATAAATAGATACATTGTATAGTAGATGTTTTTAATTTTCTAAATGGAACAAATACAAAGAGCAATGATATGTGTTGGGAGTAAGAGTTATGGTCATTGAGTATAAAACTTCATTAACCTTATAAGGATTGGAAAATATTGAAGTCATGGAATGATCATAGCTTTAAAAAAAAAAAAAAAAAAAGGAATGCCATGTGAGACTGAGGCACAGTTGAAGTGGGGGTTAATATATTTTATTGGCATCAGTTTTCATAATTCTATGACTTTCCACAGCAAAAGTTTATCACAGCTTATATATTAAAATGTGAGTTCAATTGTAGCATTGAGAGAGGGTTTGCAGTCTCCTTCTTTACATAGGATTAAAGAGAGTTGCATTATGGTGAAAGGTAGCTGTTTTTAAATAGGAAGAACAAAGCAGAGGAAAAAGAAAGGCAAGGCCAGGACATGTAAATGGAGAGAAAATACCAAGTTAGAAAGACTGTGTTTAGAAAGAGTTAGAAAGATTGGGCAAAAGTTGGATGGGAAAATGTCAAAGATAAAGATACTATTTATTGTTATTAGAGCAGGTATTATTTTATATAAATAGTTTTGTTTATTGCCCATGTAATCCTTAACAAGTTTTTTTTTTTTTAATTTTAATTAAATAACAATTTAGCTTTTCCTCAATATGCCTGCAAAACCTGAAGAATTACTAGAATTCATTAGCATTTTCCCAAAAGAACTGAGATAATGTGCAGTTATCTATTTCAGTGTGGCCTTAAATGTGCAGAAACAATGAGACAAAACATGCAAAGATAATAGTGTTTCTTTGCCAAATAAATAGTAAAGAATGTTAAAAAATGGCAATTCTTGATACCACAAAGTGTCATTTGGGGAGGAGGCACTCAGGTCTACGCTGTCAGTCTCTTTTACTGGTTGTTGGTCTGGAACCACTCTGAAAGGTGAAGGCTGACAGCTGGAGTAAATTATTGTTTCTAAAATCACTAAATGCTGTCTTCCTTTTTGAAGGAGAGCAAAATATACCACCCCGAAATATGCCACCTTGAAGTATTGATCACTTTGAATTAAAGGTACTTAAGTAACAACAAGTACATGAAGACACCCTGATCCTTCTTTTTCCCCCTGAAAGCAGGACATCAGTCTCCCACATGAAGTTACCCTGCCTGCCCCAGGAGGATAAATGACATCCTCCTTGTGGATGGAGATAGGAAACTCAGGGCCAAGGAAGCTGAATGGACACATCTTGTTACTTCTTCACTAATCTCTCATCGCACATCCAAATCTCTTTTTTTTTGTCTGCTCCAATGGCACCCCACTCCAGTACTCTTGCCTGGAAAATCCATGGATGGAGGAGCCTGGTAGGCTGGAGTCCATGGGGTCGTGAAGAGTTGGACACGACTGAGCGACTTCACTTTCACTTCTTCACTTTCATGCATTGGAGAAGGAAATGACAACCCACTCCAGTGTTCTTGCCTGGAGAATCCCAGGGACAGCGGAGCCTGGTGGGCTTCTGTTTATGGGGTCGCAGAGTCAGACACTACTGAAGTGACTTAGCAGCAGCAGCTTCTTTATTTCATTGTATCTTTGGCTGCCCTGGGTCTTGATTGCTGTGGATGTGCTCTCTGTAGTTGGGGTGAGCAGGAGCCGCCCTCCAGTTGCGATGCGTGGGTTTCTGTCAGGGTTGCTACTCTTGTTGCACAGCACAGGCTCTAGAGCGCAGGGTCAGTAGTTGTGGTGCATGGGGCTTAGTTGCCCACATGCATCTGGGGTCTCCTGGACTATGGACTGAACCTGTCTCCCCTGCATTGGCAGGTGGATTCTTAACCAGTGGACCACTGGGGATGTCCCATTTTGTCATTTCTTTACAAATGTATTTTTTACATGTTGAAGAGGTATAAGTGGAAAAGGAAATGGCCGCCCACTCCAGTATTCCTGCCTGGAGAATCCCCATGGACAGAAGACCCTGGTGGACTACAATCCATGGGGTTACAAAGAGTTGGACACAACTGAAGTGATTTAGCAAGAGGAATAACATCTGCCTTCTTTGGTCAGTCCTTTGAGTTTCATATTTTATGAGCTTCTATTCCTGAAAAATGTTTTTTTTTTTTTTTTTTCCTGTTAATCTGTTTTATGTCAATTTAATTATTAGGCCCAAAAAACCTAGAAGGGAAGGGAACCTCAGCATTCTATACAATTAATGTCTCTCAAATTTTATAAATTTTTATTCTATTTATGATGATTATTACTGTTTTAGTGAAAGCTCATAAAAATAGTTTATTTATAAATTAGACATTACAGTTGAAAGAAGCTGTTAAAAATAAATTCTGAACCTGAATGGACAGTATCACATTGAGAAAGCCTATTAATTCAATGTCTTAAGAGACACCTTTATGGGAATTTCTAATGAAAAGCAAAACAACCACATTTTATCTTGATTATGCTGTTGCTGCTGCTGCTGCTAAGTCACTTCAGTCATGTCCGACTCTGTGTGACCCCATAGATGGAAGCCCACCAGGCTCCCCTATCCCTGGGATTCTCCAGGCAAGAATACTGGAGTGGGTTGCCATTTCCTTCTCAATGCATGAAAGTGAAAAGTGAAAGAGAAGTTGCTCAGTCGTGTCCGACTTTTAGCGACCTCATGGACTGCAGCCTACCAGGCTCCTCCATCCATGGGATTTTCCAAGCAAGAGTAATGGAGTGAGGTGCCGTTCTTGACTATGGAGCCTCATAAATGATAGTTATTTTGTATTTCAGTGAACAGGTGTCTGAGGACAACACCAACAAGGAAATTAAATGTAAGAAAACAAAAATAATCTGCTGTCTGGAATGGTGTAAGAGTCTATTTCTTATATGAAAAGGTAGACTTTCTTATTCAAAAGCACATTAGTTTAATTACACATGTATGTCTTTAAGCTTATGTCACAAATTTTAGAATATAAGAATTTTTTTCAATGTCTCCTATTTTATAAACACAATAATTATTCAAAGTGAAATCCAAATGACAGATTTCAGTTTCATTCAGTGGAATGTATGGTGTTGTATTTTAGGATATACAAACACATGCATATATACAAACACATATATATGTGTATATATATATACATGTATATATGGGGCTTTCCTGGTTGCTCAGATGGTAAAGAATCTGCTTGCCATGCAGAAGACCTGGATTCATTCCCTGGGTTGGGATGATCCCATGGAAAAGGGAATGGCTACCCACTTCAGTATTCTTACCTAGAGAGCTCTATGGACAGAGGAGCCTGGCAGACTATAGTCCATGGGATCACAGAGTCAGACACAACTGAGCAACTAAAATATATATCTGTGTATATGTGTGTGTGTATGTATGTATATTCCTTCTTTCCTACATTTATTTAGTGACATCAGAAAAAATTTCAAGTTTGGAATTAACACAGTAAAAACTGAAATGTATCTGACACCAGATTCCATTTTGTAATACAGTTGTTGCTAAAGAACTTTTGCTTAAACAAATTCTAATATGGTTTATTTTCTTAGAATGCCTTTTTAGTATTGTGATTTATATTAAGTGCATACCTGTTTATTTTCGCTATTTCTGACACCTATGTTATATTACTATCACTGTCACTGTTTCCATTGTGACAGAATTTCTTTTTAAATAAAATGACAGATTTTATTTTTGGGGGCTCCAAAATCACTGCAGATGGTGACTGCAGCCATGAAATTAAAAGATGCTTGTTTCTTGGAAGAAAATCTATGGACAAACTAAACAACATATTAAAAAGCAGAGACGTTATTTTGCCAACAAATGTCCATCTAGTCAAAGCAATGGTCTTTATGATAGTCATGTATGGATGTGAAAGTTGGACTATAAAGAAAGTTGATGCTTCTGAACTGTGGTATTGGAAAAGATTCTTGACAGTCCCTTGGACTGCAAGGAGATCCAATCAATCCATCCTTAAAGAAATTAGTCCTGAATATTCACTGGAAGGACTGATGCTGAGGCTGAAACTCCAATACTTTGGCCACCTGATGTGAAGAACTGACTCCTTGGAAAAGACCCTGATGCTGGGAAAGATTGAAAGCAGAAGGAGAAGGGGATGACAGTGGATGAGATGGTTGGATCGCATCACCTACTCAATGGACATGAGTTTGAGCAAGCTCCAGGAGTTGGTGATGGATAAGGAAGCCTGGGCACCCCACTCCAGTACTCTTGTCTGGACAATCCCAAGGACAGAGGAGCCTGGTAGGCTGCAGTCCATGGGATGGCTAAGAGTCATTCATGACTGAAGCGACTTCACTTTCACTTTTTACTTTCATGCATTGGAGAAGGAAATGGCAACCCACTCCAGTGTTCTTGCCTGGAGAATCCCAGGGACCGGGGAGCCTGGTGAGCTGCCATCTATGGGGTCGCACAGAGTTGGACATGACTGAAGCGACTTAGCAGCAGCAGCAGCAGCAGGGAAGCCTGGTGTGATTCAGTCCATGGGTTCGCAAAGAGCTAGACATTACTGAGTGACTGAACTGAACTGATATTATGTTAATGAGGTAACTTTTGGATCCCACCTAAAGATGAGACTGTTTGCCAGCAGAATCAACTAGGTAATTAATTAACTAATTAGCTTTCAGTCATACGCCCAGTATTCTGAGATGGGGAGGGCAGCAGGAGGTTGAATCAATTACCAATGGCCAATGAATTAACCAGTCATATCTATGTAATGAAATTTGCATAAAAACTCAAAAGGACAGGGTTTGGAGAGCTTCCTGGTTGATCATGTGGAGATGTTGGAAAAGTGGCACACCTGGATGTCATGGATGTTCTTCACTTTCCATACTTTATTCGCTGTGCATTTTTTGCCATCAACTGTTCCTGAGTTACACACTTTTATATAAACGGCTGTTTAGTAAGTGAAATGTTTCTCTGAGTTGTCAGTTGAAAATTGTTGTTGTTCAGTCGCTAAGTTGTGTCTGACTCTTTGTGATCCCATGGACTGCAGCACGCCAGACTTCCCTGTCCTTCACTTTCTCCCAGAGTTTGCTCAAACGCATGTCCATTGAGTCAGTGATGTCATTCAACCATCTCATCCTCTGTTGCCCTCTCTCTTCCTGCCTTCAATCTTCCCAACATCAGGGTCTTTTCCAGTGAGTTGGCTCTTTGCATCAAGTGGCCAAAGTATTGGAGTTTCAGTTTCAGCATCAGGATTGTCATAGCTTTTCTTCCAAGGAGCAAGTGTGTTTTAGTTTACTGGCTGAAATCACGATCCACAGTGATTTTAGAGCCCAGTAATATAAAATCTTCCAGTTTCCATTTTCAGTTCAGTTCAGTCTCTCAGTCATGTCTGACTCTTTGCGACCCCATGAATTGCAGCACGCCAGGTCTTCCTCTCCATCACCAACTTCGGGAGTTGTTGACATCAAGTCAGTGATATCATCCAGCCATCTCATCCTCTGTTGTCCCCTTCTCCTCCTGCCCCCAATCCCTCCCAGCATCAGAGTCTTTTCCAATGAGTCAGTTCTTCTCTTTTATTCCCATCTATTTGCCACAAAGTGATGGGACTTGATGCTATGATCTTAGTTTTTTGAATTGAATGTTGAATTTTAAGCCTGCTCTTTCACTCTCCTCTATTCAATTTAATGAAACCCAAAGAGGAGACCTTAGGAAAGTCTAATAAATAGCCTGATCAGTCAAAAGTACAGGTAACAGCTCAGGCTTGTTACCAGCATCTGAAATGTGAGAAGGGCATTTCTGAAGGAATGAATCTGTAACCTGTGGAATCTGATACTGTTATCACAGAGAGTCAGAATTGAGTCAGGGTTCTAAGTCTCATTTGTTGGTGTCAGGGGAACTATTCCCTCATATTGGAAATTGGGTCCAGTAACCTGATTTAACACTTATGAACTGACTAAACTAACAAGAAATTAATGTATGCAAAAGAAAAAAAATGTATAAAAGTTTAAATATTTAGTTAAAAAGTATATTGCCTTATCTGAAATCTCTAGTGCAACACAAGACATTTATTTTTATCCATTCTTGTTTTGTTGGTCTTATACTACCATAAAAGGAATTATCAAGCTTATCCTTCTTATATTACAATTTTTAGACAGATTCTTCTGGGTCTCCTCTGAAAAATGAAAATTTTTCTCACATCTCAACTCCCTTCATCTCAGTACCAAATAATTCATGCAAATCCTTTTACTACTTGTCATTGACTTTAAATATGATACCCAAATCTACATTTCTTGACAAAATCAATTTTTAAAAATCTTAGCTACTCTAGATAAGGAAAACAGTACCTCTCGATTGCTTCTTTACACTTATTGCTTCCAGTTCTGTCATTTGTATATCATTATTATAGAAATTTCAGGTATACAATATCATGAATCAACATTTCTGAACATTGCAGAGTTATCACCTCCACGTGTCTTGTTAACACACATCACTATTACATTGACTCCTTCCTCGCATTTTGTCTCACCTGAACACCATCCCTTCTGGTTTATCTTTGTTTTTACTTTGACCATTTTGTTCATTTGTTTGATTAAATTAGCAAAGTGTTTAGTTTTCTCCATCTGACTCATTTCACTTACCTTGAAATTCTGCCCATGTTGGATAATTTCATTGATTTTTTTTGGTCTACTTCATTTATTTCTGCTCTAATATTATATTTACTTCCATCTGTTAATTTTGGACTTTGTTGTTTTTCTAGTTTTTTTTAGGTGTAAGGTTAGATTGTATGCTTGAGCTTTTTCTTGTGTCTTGAGGTGAGCCAGGTGTTTGGGGGCTTACCTCTCCTCTTTGGGGTCTAAGGGCTATGGTGCATGAACAGGGAGCCCAAGTCACTTGCTCCTCAGGAAAAAATAACTGTACTTTTGTGATCCTTCACAATTATGGGTCACCAGTACTGAGGTGTGAGTATGTCCTTATAAGATTATATCTGTGTCTCCTACTCATCTTGATGCTGTTCTTTTACCCCTTTTTTTGGTGGAGACTGTTCCTCTATTTTTCATAATTTCAGAAGAAATTACTCTATATCTAGTCGTAGATTTGTTGTGCCCATGGGAAGAGTTGAGTTCAGAATCTTCCTCCTTCATCATCTTGAACCCTAAGGCTGTATCCTTATTCGTAAATGCATAAAGTTTAAATTTTGAAAATATGTCTTTTGTACTATAGCCCATGCTTCTGTGATGTCTATTGGTTGAACAAAAATGTAAAGTCTGTTGGTAATTCAGAATACTATTGACAGTAGATCCAGATTGATTTGACCCATACAGAAAATGAGTTATCATATCACAAGCATGTGTTTCAATGGAAAAACAAATCTCATACAGGATGAAATAATCTTTGAGCATAGGGCACTTTTATCTGTCAGTGCGACAAAAGAAATTCAGTCATCACACTGTATTCGACACCAGACTCTGACATCAGTCAATCTAATCTGCCCTTTAATACAACAGAAACAAAATAAAATAGCTGCTGAACAAATATTTGTAAGCTAACATTAAACATTATAGAAAGAAAGTGTCACAATGATATGAGAGGCTTTAAGGTGTAGTGGTTTGTGATTCAAGACAAGAGTGTTAGAAAAACAGTGACCTTTACATTTATTCTGCATTGCAGCACAATGAGTTACTGGGGGGAAGGGAGGCAGTCCCATTCTGTCAGATGGAGGCTCTGTATCAAGCTTAACTTTCTATAGGAGCAGAAATTTCTTTTCACTTTCTAAAATGGAATTCCAGTTTTCCACAAGCTTCATATTTTCATCTGTTAGACAACTGGTTTTCTCAGAGAATTATTATAAGTAGTTATTATTCAATGGAGAAGGCAATGGCAACCCACTCCAGTACTCTTACCTGGAGAATCCCATGGACGGAGGAACCTGATAGGCTGCAGTCCATGGGGTCACAAAGAGGTGGACACGACTGAAGCAACTTAGCAACAGCAGTTATTATTCAAACCCAGTAGCACTTGGCCTACTATTTTGCTGTTAAAGTTGTTCTCAGGCTATAAAGCAATAGAGAGGGATGTGATGTGAGTACTGATGTCCCTCTTCTCCCCAGCGTTCACATGTTGAAATCCTCATGTGCACACACAGTGGGATGGTGTTAGGAGAGGGAGCCTTTGGGAAGTAATGAGTGGTAGGGGTGGAACCCTCACAGGTGAAATTAGTGCCCTTATACAGTAATCCCATGGGGTCCCACAGTCCTCCCACACTGTGAGGACACAGTGAGAAGCTGGCTGTCTGCCCTCCAGCAGAGGGCTCTCACCAGGACCCTACCATACTGGCACCCTTATCTTGGACTTTCAGCCTCCAGAATTGAGAAAAATAAATTTCTGTCATTTCTAAACTATGTAGTGTGTAGTATTTCGTTATAGCAGTTTGAATAGACTAAGAAAGAGTGAAGGTCTTTCCTTAGAAAGCATACTTCTATATGTTCAAAAGGGCTGGTTCTGAGAGAACTCTCCACAGAAGCAGTCAGTGTCCTTTTCTTGCTTCCCCCGTTTGAACGTGTCCTCTCACAGCCTGTTCTTCTGTTTATGCATGGTGTGTCATGTTGTGGAAGATATCCCAGGATCTGGTATGCTGTGCAGTGGAGATACACAGTAAACCTCTGACCTGGTAGCCTGCAGCTGGACTGCTGGCTGTGAATTCTGGCTACACCACTTAACCAAATTTCTTTTCTTTTTTTTTTTTTTTTCAATTGGAGGAAAATTGCTTTACAATGTTGTATTGGTTTCTGCCATAGTGATATAATGGAGATTATGGAGATTCCTTTAAAAACTAGGAATAAAGCTACCACATGACCCAGCAGTCCCACAACTGGGCATTTACCCTGAGGAAACCATAATTGTAAAAGTCACTTGTACCCAAATGTTCATTGCAGCATTAGTTGCAATAGCTAGGACATGGAAGCAACCTAGATGTCTGTCAACAGAAGAATAGATAAAGGTGTGGTACATATATGCAATGGAATATTACTCAGCTGAGTTTCTTAACTTGGCCAGGCTTCAAGCCCCTCATCTGTAATTGATAATGATAATAGACCTACTTCCTAGGACTGGTCTAATGATTAAATAGGTTAATAGTTATAATGCAGATGCAGATGATGACTGCAGCCATGAAATTAAAAGATGCTTATTCCTTAGAAGAAAAGTTATGACCAACCTAGACAGCATATTAAAAAGCAGAGACATTACTTTGCCAACAAAGGTCCATCTAGTCAAAGCTATGGTTTTTCCAGTGGTCATGTATGGATGTGAGAGTTGGAGTATAAATAAAGTTGAGCTCTGAAGAATTGATGCTTTTGAACTGTGCTGTCTCGCCTTCACATGTTCTTCACATGTTCTTCACTGAGAAGACTCTTTAGGGTCCCTTGGACTGCAAGGAGATCCAACCAGTCCATCCTGAAAGAAAACAGTCCTGACTATTCATTGGAAGGACTGATGCTGAAGCTGAAACTCCAAAACTTTGGCCACCTGATATGAAGAACTGACTCCTTGGAAAAAACCCTGATGCTGGGAAAGATTGAAGGCAGGAGAAGAAGGGGACGACAGAGGATAAGATGTTTGGATGGCATCACCTACTCAATGGACAGGAGTTTGAGTACACTCTGGGAGTTGCTGATGGACAGGGAGGCCTGGTGTGCTGCAGTCCATGGGGTCACAAAGAGTCGGACATGACTGAGCAACTGAACTGATAATGTGGTTATTATAATAGTTATTAGTTTTATGAAAAATTTGTATGATTAATCATTGTGCTTTTTTAAATTTTTTTATTGGAGTATAGTTAATTTACAATGTTGAGTCTGTGTCTACTATACAACAAAATTTAGCCAGCTATATGTGTACATATGTCCCCTCCTTCTTGAATCTCTTTTTCCACCTGACCTGTCCCCAGGTCATTTATGCTTCGTAATATTATTGTATCAGTAGTTAGTCCTTTATTATTTGAACAAATGTTTGAATTTTTTTCCTGGAATTTTTCAATGATTTTTTTCCCTGTTGATCAAAACAACATATAGTTGTACTCATCAGGACTTTTCATCTATCTCAGATCAGTATATAAAGATAGCATTCACTTGGTTTCTTCTGAAGGGAACTGAATAATATTTGGAGTTTCATTAATAGAATCATACATACATTACTCTCAGACACTCTAATAAGATTTATGAAGTAAAAAACTATATGTCACATTTATTTACTCCCTTTTGCATAAAACAGATATTATACCTTGGTTACATTTTAAAATTTAAGTTTCTCTGATTTATTAAGAAAAGGAGTGTTAAAATCTAGTAGCTCAATGTATTTCTGGCTTTTCCCAATCAATTCATTGGCAACTAGAATTTAAATCGTAGTGTAATTTTTTATCTAAGTCAATGTTTATTCTTTTCAGGCTTAAAAGTCAACATTTTTCTTTAAAATAGCTATAGCTTTTTTCATTTTATGAATTTTTGCTTATAATATTTAAATATCATTTGCAATTTTTAAAACATACACAATGACACTAATATTAATAAGGATGCAATATTATCAATTAGAAATAGACTGCTGCTACTAAGTCACTTCAGTCGTGTCCGACTCTGTGTGACCCCATAGATGGCAGCCCACAAGGCTCCCCTGTCTCTGGGATTCTCCAGGCAAAAACACTGGAGTGGGTTGCCATTTCCTTCTCCAAGAAATAGACTAAGACACCAAATAACATTTTGGTGAAGTTCATTTCTGTCTTATACATTAAGGTTGGTAAGCCATGTTAAGACTCTATTGGACACGCAATCTTGGTCTTGTATCAATTTGTATTTTAACCTGAGTCATTTATTTCAGTTCATTAAGAAAGTTTTAACAATTATTTATAAAGATTACATTTCATTGCCTTGCATGTGAATTTCCATACTCTTTTGTTATATATGTAGGCAGTTTTCCTAAGCTTCATTTAGAAACCATATACAGTGCCATAACAGGAAGGTCAACAGATTACATTTCAGTGATCAGATCAATACATCTGTTAAATAAATAATGTTTATTTAGCTTGGTAATGAACGTATAGAATTCTTCAGAACATCTAAAGAGTATAGGGAAAAATGTTAAGTAATCAGCCCTAGCTTAGAAGTCTTCCCTGGGTTAATCAGAATTAGAAAAGACCCTGCTGCTGGGAAAGACAGAAGGCAGTAGGAGAAGGGAACAACAGAGGATGAGATGTTTGGATGACATCACCAACTCAATGGACGTGAGTTTTAGCAAGTTCCAAGAGGTGGTGAAGGACAGGGAAGCCTGGAGTGCTGTAGTCTATGGGGTCACAAAGAGTTGGACATGACTGAGTGACTGAGCAGCAACAACAAATAAGAATAGGACAGTCAAGTCACTCAAAACAGCCAAGTTTACTTGCCAATAGACATAGAATGCATCCTCTGATTTGAATTGACAGATACTATACATCTTAAAGGTGAGAAACTGTACATCCATTTTTAAGACACTTTTATAAATTTTAGGAACATAGTATAAGAATCAGTCTTTAAAAACAGCAAGAAAAATTATCAACGTGAAAAAAGAACAAAAATTTTCTATATAGATACAAGCCATAAACTATTTCTATGATTAAGATATCAGTTCAGAATGTAGGAAAACCACATGTGGAATCCAGACTGAAATTATCTGACCCCAAAACCAAACAAAAAAAAATTAAAACTACCTTCTCTTACTGAGTCCAAGTTCACTCCCTAGGTGTAGAGTTATAAATATTTCAGAGCTTGATATTTTTTATGTTCGGTGGACCTGAGTAGAGAGTTGCAGAATATGCAGTGAAAATATGTCAGGGAAATTTGTAAAAAGTGTTTTAATAAGATATGCCTATTGATAACAGTATTTTCATTATGATAAAAATTAACAGTTTAGCGGCATTGTGTATACACAAACACATATACATGTGATGTTTCAATGAGTTAAAACTAGTAATTATTACTGACGATATCAGTGCCACAAATACATGATTGAATGCATGTTGCAGAAATTTAAAAAGTACTACTAATAAGTATTAATATCCTGGGGAACTGGAAGAAATATCATAGATCCTTGAGCTGAATTTGTTTTGTGATGTGTCCTGGCTCCATAAATGGAAGGTGATTATTATCTCTATTCAGTCAGTCAGTCAGTTCAGTTGCTCAGTCATGTCCGACTCTTGGCAACCCCATGAACTTCAGCAACCCATGCCTCCCTGTCCATCACCAACTCCCAGAATTCACTCAAACTCATGTCCATTGTAGAGAAGGCAATGGCACCCCACTCCAGTACTCTTGCCTGGAAAATCTCATGGTTGGAGGAGCCTGGTGGGCTGCAGTCCATGGGGTCGCTAAGAGTTGGACATGACTGAGCGACTTCACTTTGACTTTTCACTTTCATGCATTGGAGAAGGAAATGGCAACCCACTCCAGTGTTCTTGCCTGGAGAATCCCAGGGATGGGAGAGTCTGGTGGGCTGCCATCTATAGATTCACACAGAGTCAGACACGACTGAAGTGACCTAGCAGCAGCAGCAGCATGTCCATTGAGTCCGTGATGCCATCCAACCATCACATCCTCTGTCGTCACCTTCTCCTCCTGCTCTCAATCTTTCCCAACATCAGGGTCTTTTCCAATGAGTCAGCTCTTCATATCAGGTGGCCAAAGTATTGGAGTTTCAGCTTCAGCACCAGACCTTCCAATAAATATAAGGGTTGATTTCATTTAGGATGGACTGGTTTGATCTTCTTACTGTCCAAAGGAGTCTCAAGCCTCTTCTCCAACACCACAGTTCAAAAGCATTAATTCTTTGCCACTCAGCCTTCTTTACAGTCCAACTCTCACATCCATACATGACTACTGGAAAAACCATAGCTTTGACTATATGAACCTTTGTCAGCAAAGTGACATCTCTGCTTTTTAATACACTGTCTAGGTTTGTTTGAAATAGTATGGACCTAACAAAAGCAGAAGATATTAAGAAGAGGTGGCAAGAATACACAGAAGAACTGTACAAAAAAGATCTTCACGACCCAGATAATCACAATGGTGTGATCACTCATCTAGAGCCAGACATCCTGGAATGTGAAGTCAAGTGGGCCTTAGGAACAAGACAAGGATGCCCACTTTCACCATTATTATTCAACATTGTTCTGGAAGTTTTGGCCACAGCAATCAGAGCAGAAAAAGAAATAAAAGGAATCCAAATTGGAAAAGAAGAAGTAAAACTCTCACTGTTTGCAGATGACATGATCCTCTACGTAGAAAACCCTAAAGATTCCACCAGAAAATTACTAGAACTAATCAATGAATACAGTAAAGTTGCAGGATATAAAATTAACACACAGAAATCCCTTGCATTCCTGTACACTAATAACGAGAAAATAGAAAGAGAAATTAAGGAAACAATTCCATTCACCATTGCAATGAAAACAATAAAATACTTAGGAATATATCTTCCTAAAGAATCTAAAGACCTATATTTAGAAAACTATAAAACACTGCTGAAAGAAATTAAAGAGGACACTAATAGATGGAGGAATATACCATGTTCGTGGATTGGTAGAATCAATATAGTGAAAATGAATATACTACCCAAAGCAATTTATAGATTCAATGCAATCCCCATCAAGCTACCAACAGTATTCTTCACAGAGCTAGAACAAATAATTTCTCAATTTGTATGGAAATACAAAAAACCTCGAATAGCCAAAGCTATCTTGAGAAAGAAGAACGGAACTGGAGGAATCAACCTGCCTGACTTCAGGCTCTACTATAAAGCTACAGTCATCAAGACAGTATGGTACTGGCACAAAGACAGAAACATAGATCAATGGAACAAAATAGAAAGTCCAGAGATAAATCCACGCACATATGGTCACCTAATCTTTGACAAAGGAGGCAAGAATATACAATGGATTAAAGACAATCTTTTTAACAAGTGGTGCTGGGAAAACTGGTTGAACACTTGTAAAAGAATGAAACTAGAACACTGTCTAACACCATACACAAAAATAAACTCAAAATGGATTAAAGAGCTAAATATAAGACCAGAAACCATAAAACTCCTAGAGGATAACATAGGCAAAACACTCTCTGACTTACATCACAGCAGGATCCTCTATGACCCACCTCCCAGAATATCGGAAATAAAATCAAAAATGAACAAATGGGACCTAATCAAACTTAAAAAGCTTCTGCACAACAAAGGAAACTATAGGCAAGCTGAAAAGACAGCCTTCAGAATGGGAGAAAATAATAGCAAATGAAGCAACAGACAAACAACTAATCTCAAAAATATACAAGCAACTTCTACAGCTCAATTCCAGAAAAATAAACGACCCAATCAAAAAATGGGCCAAAGAACTTAATAGACATTTCTCCAAAGAGGACATACAGATGGCTAACAAACACATGAAAAGATGCTCAACATCGCTCATTATCAGAGAAATGCAAATCAAAACCACTATGAGATACCATTACACGCCAGTCAGAATGGCTGCGATCCCAAAGTCCACAAGCAATAAATGCTGGAGAGGGTGCGGAGAGAAGGGAACCCTCTTACACTGTTGGTGGGAATGCAAACTAGTACAGCCACTATGGAGAACAGTATGGAGATTCCTCAAAAAACTGGGAATAGAACTGCCTTATGACCCAGCAATCCCACTGCTGGGCATACACACTGAGAAAACCAGAATTGAAAGAGGCACGTGTACCCCAATGTTCATAGCAGCACTGTTTACAATAGCCAGGACGTGGAAGCAACCTAGATGTCCATCCACAGATGAATGGATAAGCAAGCTGTGGTACATATACACGATGGAGTATTACTCAGCCATTAAAAAGAATACATTTGATTCAGTTCTAATGAGGTGGATGGAACTGGAGCCTATTATACAGAGTGAAGTAAGCCAGAAAGAAAAACACAAATACAGTATACTAACGCATATATATGGAATTTAGAAAGATGGTAACAATCACCCTGCTTATGAGACAGCAAAAGAGACACTGATGTATAGAACAGACTTTTGGACTCTGGGACTGGGAGAGGGTGGGACGATTGGGGAGAATAGCATTGAAATATGTATAATATCATATCTGAAACGAGTCAGTCCAGGTACGATGCCCTATAACAGATGCCTGGGACTGGAGCACTGGGATGACCTGGAGGGATGGTGTGGGAGGGGGGAGGGAGGAGGGTTCAGGATGGGGAGCACGTGTATTCTGGTGGCGGATCCATCTCGATGTATAGTAAAAGTAATACAATATTGAAAAGTTAAGAAAAATTAAAAAAATAATAATAATAATAAAAAAAAAAAGAAAGAAAGCATCACTACGAACAAAGCTAGTGGAGGTGATGGAATTCCAGTGGAGCTATTTCAAATTCTGAAAGATGATGCTGTGAGAGTGCTGCAGTCAATATGCCAGCAAATTTGGAAAACTCAGCAGTGGCCTCAGGACTAGAAAAGGTCAGTTTTTATTCCAATCCCAAAGAAAGGCAATGACAAAGAATGCTCAAACTACCACACAATTGCACTCATCTCACACGCTAGTAAAGTAATGCTCAAAATTCTCCAAGCCAGGCTTCAGCAATATGTGAACCGTGAACTTCCTGATATTCAAGCTGGTTTTAGAAAAGGCAGAGGAACCAGATATCAAATTGCCAACATCCACTGGATCATGGAAAAAGCAAGAGATTTCCAGAAAAGCATCTATTTCTGCTTTACTGACTATGCCAAAGCCTTTGACTGTGTGTATCACAATAAACTGTGGGAAATTCTGAAAGAGATGAGAATACCAGACCACCTGACCTGCCTCTTTAGAAACCTATATGCAGGTCAGGAAGCAACTGTTAGAACTGGACATGGAACAACAGACTGGTTCCAAATAGGAAAAGGAGTACATCAAGGCTGTGTATTGTCACCCTGCTTATTTAACTTCTATGCAGAGTAACATCATGAGAAACGCTGGACTGGAAGAAACACAAGCTGGAATCAAGATTGCCGGGATAAATATCAATAACCTCAGATATGTAGATGATACCACCCTTATGGCAGAAAGTGAAGAGAGGATCTAAAAAGCCTCTTGATGAAAGTGAAAATGGAGAGTGAAAAATTTGGCTTAAAGGTCAACATTCAGAAAACGAAGATCATGGCGTCTGATCCCATCACCTCATGGGAAATAGATGGGGAAACAGTGGAAACAGTGTCAGACTTTATTTTCTTGGGCTCTAAAATCACTGAAGATGATGACTGCAGCCATGAAAATAAAAGACGCTTACTCCTTGGAAGGAAAGTTATGACCAACCTAGACAGTATATTGAAAAGCAGAGACATTACTTTGCCAACAAGGTCCGTCTACTCAAGGCTATGGTTTTTCCTGTCATCATGTATGGATGTGAGAGTTCGACTGTGAAGAAAGCTGAGTGTTGAAGAATTGATGCTTTTGAACTGTGGTGTTGGAGAAGACTCTTGAGAGTCCCTTGGACTGCAAGGAGATCCAACCAGTCCATTCTGAAGGAGATCAGCCCTGGGATTTCTTTGGAAGGAATGATGTCTAAGCTGAAGCTCCAATACTTTGGCCACCTCATGCGAAGAGTTGACTCATTGTAGAAGACTCTGATGCTGGGAGGGATTGGGGGCAGGAAGAGAAGGGAACGACAGATCATGAGATGGCTGGATGGCATCACTGACTCGATGGACATAAGTCTGAGTGACCTCCGGGAGCTGGTGATGGACAGGGAGGCCAGGTGTGCTGAGATTCATGGGGTCGCAAAGAGTCAGACACGACTGAGAGACTGAACTGAACTGAACTTCTCAGGTGATGTTTATGATCCTGGTCCAAGGACCACACTCTTGGAAGCACTTGACCAAATCATTATGTTCAAATTTATAGGAATGTAGGAATTAATCTATAGATCTTGTCTAACATCCTTATCCCATGGCATGACTGCTCCCCTGTATACAGTCTCATTCCTTGAGTCTCATGACCTCAACAATTTGTTTTCCTTTTTCAGATACCACATGTGATTCTTATGATGGAGTAGGACTATGAAACATAAGTCTAGATACCTATGGTGAGGAGGAGGAACAGAAAGAGTGATTGACTCTCTTTGCTGAGCCCTGTATATTGGGAGCCCCTCAAGCTCAGATGGTAGTACCTTTTTGCTGAGGAGTCTTACACATATTGGCTTCCCAGGTGGGGCAGGTGGTAAAGAACCCACCTGTCAATGCAGGAGACATAAGAAATATGGGTTAAATCCCTGGTTGGGAAGATCCCCTGAAAGTTGGAATGGCAACCCACTCCAGTATTTTTGCCTGGAAAATCCCATGGACAGAGGAGCCTGGCAGGCTACAATTCATGGGGTCACAAAAAGTCAGACATGACTGAAGTGACTTAGAACTTGTACATATTGACCATCTTCATTTTCCCCATAAACCTGCATTTCTATCATGGTAGAGCTATGGATTATTATCTTATATGCTTAAATTAAAATGACTTAGGAATGAAGCCCTTGGACACTCAGCAATCAAAACAACTTCTGTAATTCTTACTCATCTTGAAGACAGAAGGTTTGTGTTTTGGAAGAGGATAATCTAGTTTGATGCTTTTAATTAGAAATGTCTTCAGTGAATAAACAGAATTTGTATCAAGAGAAAGCATACTTTTTTCATGCAGTTTCCATTCTGAGAGACTTTTTTTAGACAATTTTTAACTAAGTGTTGCAATGGTTTTCATGATCCATACATCTTTACAAAAGTAGACCACCTTTGTAAAACATTGAAACACTGTGAAACTGTATACTATCACTCTTAAATATCAAGATTCTTGTATATTTTTCTGCTTCTGATTTGAATTAAAGTAGTATACAGTGAATAAGAATCATTTAGAAAGTAATTCAAATTTTAAAATGTAAAATGATTCTTACATACTGGATTTCCCAGGTGGCTCTGGGGAATCCTGAGCCAATGCAGGAGATGCTTGCAATGCAAGAAATTTAGGAGACACAGGTTCAATCCCTGGGTTGGGAAGATCCCCTGGTGGAGAAAATGGCAATCGACTCCAGCATTCTTGCTTGGAGAATTCCATGGACAGAAGAGGCTGGTGGGCTACGGTCCATGGGGTCTGAAAGAGTTGGACACTACTTAGCAATTGAGCATTTATATATTAGGTAATTTGAAAGTATACTTTATTTCTTCTTGATATGTGAGATCTGAATGTCAGTTAAAGAAGAAATTACTGCACCAGCACCTTCACAAAAATGCAGTAAGATAGAGGATTTAAAATTGATTTTAGAAGATGTATGGTTGACAAACTGAAAAGAAAAATGTGAAGTGTCATTACATGTCCTATCAAAAATTTCAAAATATTATATGTAATTCCTGTCTCCTCTTAGAAAAACTGCTTAACGTAAAGTTTCTAACAGCTAGTATGTAACTTGTGTATTTTTAGTCATTCCTATATTTCACAACTGGCAGTTCCTGAGGAAATATTGAAGTGGACAAATCTAATAAGATATGACTGTAATAATACAGTGTAGCACACGAAAAGCTAAGTGTGTTTTCTGTGTACATGCATTATTTCTACAACTCTTATAAGAATAAATGCTTCTGATATAATAAGATTTTTCTGAGACATGTGTTAGTTTTCTGAAAAAAATTCTTCATAATGTCCAAGAGTCAGCAAACAGTTTCATACAATGGCAAATATCCACTTGAAGTAAAATTATAAAATTGAGAAACTAGGGAAAGAAAATCTGAACAGCCCATCAATTCAACAACATAACATAGAGTACTTTAAATACAAGACAAATTCTACTAAATACTCTGTAATGACCTATAAGGGAAAAGAATGTAAAAATGAGTGGATATTTGTATATGTATAACTAACTTACTCTACTGCACTTCAGAAACTAACACAACCTTGTAAATTAACTGTACTAATTTAAAAAAAAATTAAGGCATTTTATAGATATGTACACATTTTAAGTTGTAGAATCTTAGCAATATTTTTAAATTGATAGAAATATGGCTATATGGCTTATCTGTCAGATTAATTATTAAAGGCATGAGAGGTCTACTTCTTTAAGAACAAAATAATGCTGAAAAAAATAGTTAAATATTCAGATGGATAATGTTAGTAGGCAACTTAAAGATAGGGCTTCCTAGGTAATTCAGGGGAAAGAATCTGCCTGCCAATACAGAAAATACGAGAGACTTGAGTTCAATCTCTGGGTTGGGAAGACCCCTTGGAGTAGCAAAGGCAACTCACTGCAATATTCTTGCCTGGAAAATCCCATAGACGGAGGAGACTGGTGGGCTTTAGTCCATGGGATCACAAAGAGATGGACATGACTGAATGCATGTGCACACACATGCACACACACACAAAAAACTTAAAGATAGTTCTTGATTTACTCAATCTTTTCATACACATTTATTGAAACACACATTACTGTCACCTACACAAATAGTATATAATGAATACTATTCATGTCTTCAAAAATACCTCACTGTGACCATTTTGTAGAAATGTTGCCCATCTTTCTGGACATATGATTCAAAACAGGTTCTTGTGTAGTCTTGAATTAAGGGAGAAAATGATTGAATTGACATCTAATACTACAGTTATTGGAGAAGGAAATGGCAACCCACTCCAGTATTCTTGCCGGGAAAATTCCATGGACAGAGGAGCCTGGTAGGCTACAGTCCATGGGGTCACAAAGAGTCGGACACGACTGAGCCACTTCACTTCACTTCACTACAGTTATTGGCATTAGACACTGGAAAAAATATGAGGCAATTTATATTCAGGCAACACAGGACTGCAAACCCTCAAAGGGGAAAAGCTCACAAGGTGAGGCGATTTTCCTGTTCTCTGCCTAAGCAGAAATAATTGCAAAAACGAGGTGGAATCTGCACAGAGTGTGGCGATCCTACTGAGCTGAGGAAGCAGCAAATAGAATATGGGGGTAGCTGCAGCTGGAGTTCTTTTTTTAATATGTATTAGCAGCAAAGAATTAGGAAATTTTGGACAACATCTATTAATAACATAACAAGTAATTTTTGAAATTTAAAATGGGAAATTCTGGTATGTAGGCATGTGCATGCATGATCAGTCACTTTAGTCATGTCCAACTCTTTATGACCCTGTGGACTGTAGCCCTCCAGGCTCCTCTGTTCATGGGGATTCTCCAGGCAAGAATACTGGAATGGGTTGCCATTTCCTCCTTCAGGGGATCTTCCTACCCAGGGATCAAACTTACATCTCTCATGTTTCCTGCAATGGCAGGCGGGTTCTTTACCACTAGCACTACCTGGGATTTTCTTGGTATGTAGTCATCTTCCTAAATAAGTAACAATTTAGCCCCAGGCCCCAGTGTTAAGCAGTATGTTTCTCTACTGTTTCCTAAGGATCAACTTCCCCCTTTGAGTTCAGGGATTTGGTGTTTGCTTTTAATCTATCTCTAGCACAGATAAATAAAGCTTGAGGTTACCTATATTTATGGATCTCTAAGTATGTATTGTTGTTATGATCAATTTTAGTCTATTTGTCCATAATTCTGCTCTTTCTTGCTCTTGAACTAAATGAAGGGTGATGGTCTGTAAACTTCTGGACATTGTAAATTGAGAGTCTGGCTACTGACTACCAAACCTAAACCCTAAACCTGTCTTAAACCTAGGAAATATGTCTAATGGTACAAACCAATCTCTGTGTAATATGTTAAAATAGCATGCCTAAGTGAAGAGTCCCAAGGTTTTACCACTCTTATTCATAGCTATTTTATTAACTACCTTTTACTGACATTAATACACTCCACTGATGCTGGGAAAGTTTGAAGGCAAAAGGAGAAGAGGGTGACAGAGAATGAGATGGCATCACTGATGCAGTGGACATAAACAGGGTAAACTCTGGGAGATGGCGAGGGACAGGGAGGCCTGGTGTGCTGCAGTTTATGGTGTCTTGAAGAGTCGGACACAAGTGGGCAACTGAACAACAACAGCAATACACTCCATAAATATTTTCTGTATGAATTACGAACACCAAATCTAACATAGGTGCTTTCTTCTTTTTATTATTTTTTTTTGTATCTGTCTTGTTTTATCTATATATTTTTAACTATCCACTGCTTCTGCTGCAGTTTTGAGATATAGTTTACTTCCGTAACAGGTCTAGATGATTTCTCTGTTACATGATCGGTAAGGAGAATGGTAATGATCAGCCTTGGAAATCCAGTCAATCCAAGAAGAAAATAGTCTTGGTTGTGACCATGTGATGCGATATGGATGGAATAAAAAAGGGAGAATTGCTAATACATACATCTGAAAACCTCACAGATGTATAAACATCCCCATCAGTTCACACTCAATATTCTCTGCCACTTTTCTTACTGTTCGTACAGCTACTTCTCCCATCTATTGTCCTAGGTCCTCAGATCTTCATATTGGAAATCTCATTGATGTCTTAAGTGCTGTAATATTAAAAGTGGAAAAAATAGACTTAGAGATATTTTTACAAGAGAAATATGAAGGTTGATTAATTTTGGAATGCTTTATTATTATGTACTTACTGCAGCTGGTGTTGAAATGAAGATGCCAAAAATCCATAGAGCAAATGTTGTTTAGTATGAACCACTTTCATGAGAAGTTCCAAGTATCTTTAACTCATGAAAATTAGTTGTAAATAGCCTGGCACCAATTAGAACTAATGTTCCATTAAACTCTTTAACTTTTCATCTGTGTTGAAGCAGGACTCTGGCCATTTCCATTGAAAATATCATATTTTATAAAGCAATTCCCCTTTTGGGAGTTTTCCTCAGAATTTTGACCTATTTTTTTTTTGTAAATCCTATGGTCATTCTACTCCCAATTTCTTTACTGAAATATGTAGATTTATAAAGAAGAGTTAGTGGTATGAGTCATCTTTGTGTTTTGATCAGTTTTATTGGCTATTGTAGATTAAAGATATAGAACATAGGTTAAGACATGAAGTTAGACTATGAGAACTTTTTTGTTGTTCAGTTGCTCAATCATGTCTGACTCTTTGTGACCCCCCCTCCATGGACTGCAACACACCAGGCTTCCCTGTTCTTCACTATCTCTCGGAATTTGCTCAAACTCATGTCCATTGAGTCGATGATGCCATCCAACCATCTCGCCCTCTGTTGCTCCCTTCTCCTCCTGCCCTCAATGAGAACTTAGTATATATCAAAGAATATGCTTAGAGAGAGAGACAGAGCTTGGGATATGGTGATCAGGGCATAACCAGTGATTAATAATCTGGACTCTCAGGATCATAGGGTGTGACTTTGAATCAAGCATGTATGTAATCCATGAAATGGGACATACAAAAAGAAGGTCCCAAGAACATTGCATTAGAAGCCTGAGCACTGTTGTGAAGTTCTAACAGAATGACCTCAGGGGGCAAAAGAAAAGGGAATAAAATAAAAGTAAAAATAAAAATAGTGACTCCTCCCACATCCTCTGTTTCACATGATCCCTTTACAATCTTCTGACTAGAAAGAGGAAGATATCTTTCATAGTTTGTTTGTTTGTTTTTTTCCTGTGTTGACCCACAATTCAGTTCAAGGACTGAGCCCCATGCAGACATGGTGAGAAAAAAGCAAAAAAAAAAAAAAAAAAAAATTTGTGAAATGTATCCATGTACAGGTCCTGAAGTTTAGACTGTGCTCTCCTCTGATACCCACTATTGTAAACTTATCTTTGTTTTCTCGAAGTTGCTGTTAGTGTTGTGCCCTCAGTTTATAGTTTTAATGAGCCGCAGAAACAGACTACAGAGACTTGACTCCATTTTGCCTGACATTGCTGCCAACCCCAAGGTTAGTGCATGAGTATAGAAGATTTATGTAGACTAGCAGTACCAACTAGAATATACATGCTTTTGGGTTGTACGGCATAGGGGAAAAATAAGATTGGATTTCTAATGAATGCCTTATATAAAGGTAAACTCCAGGTGAAATAAGATCTAAATGTGATCTATGAAATTGCCAATAGTATGGACAATGTGGAGGATATCATTGTGTCATGGATAGAAAAATATATATACCTGGGGTAGAAAAATATATATACCTGACAAGCACACAATATAAATGAAGAACCAAAACAAAAAAATAAGATGACAATCAGAAGCAGTTTGCTTTCACCTGGTAAGGCCAGTATGACACCTTCACTGTCCCACCTCTGGGGTATATCAGCTCTCCACTATATATCATTATTTAGAAAATAGAGGACTTGGTTGCATTTCTCTTCCAGTGGCACCTTGCTTGCCCATTTCATTGGTAACATTATGCTGATGGGACCTAGTGAGCAATAACTAGCAAATACTGTAGTTATTGGTAAGACATCTGCATGTAAGACAACAATGCAGAGGCTCTCTTTCTTTCGAAAAATATTTAGAGATACAGTGGTGTAGGATATGTGGAGATATCCCTTCTAAGGTTAAGCATGAATTGTTGCATCTGGTTCTTCTTCTTTTCATTAGTCTTTTCCCCTTTCCAGGAGATTATTTGAACATTTGGGTAGGGGGAAGGTTCCCTGTACATTTATTTGTTATTAAATGTATCTCTTTGTATATTTGTTATCAAGTTTGCTTTGGGTGTTGCAATACATGTATAGTGTAATACATATACTTCTTTCTTTCTTTTTACTGAAGTATAGTTGATTTACAATGTGCTAGTTTCAGGTATCGGCTTCCCAGGTGGCACTAGTGGTAAAGAACCCACCTGCCAGTAATGCAGATTCTATCCCTAGTTTGGGAAGATCCTGTGGAGCATGGTAAGGCAATTCATTCCAGTTTTTTTTTGCTTGGAGAATCCCCACAGATGGAGGAGCCTGGTGGGCAACAGTCCACAGGGTTGCAAAGAGTCAGACAAGACTGAATTGACTTAGCAGCAGCAGTTTCATGTATACAGCAAAGTGGTTCAGTTATACATATATATTTTTCATTATTTTTAATATTCTTTTCCCATATAAATCATACAGCATGCTGATTAGAGTGGCACCCCACCCCAGTACTTTTGCCTGGAAAATCCCATGGACGGAGGAGCCTGGTAGGCTCCAGTCCATGGGGTCACTAAGAGTCGGACACGACTGAGCGACTTCACTTTCACTTTTCATTTTCATGCATTGGAGATCAGATCAGATCAGATCAGGTCAGTCGCTCAGTCGTGTCCGACTCTTTGCGACCCCATGAACCGCAGCACGCCAGGCCTCCCTGTCCATCACCAACTCCCGGAGGTCACCCAGACTCATACCCATCGAGTCAGTGATGCCATCCAGCCATCTCATCCTCTGTCGTCCCCTTCTCCTCCTGCCCTCAACCCCTCCCAGCATCAGAGTCTTCTCCAATGAGTCAACTCTTCGCATGAGGTGGCCAAAATACTGGAGTTTTAGCTTTAGCATCATTCCTTCTAAAGAAATTCCAGGATTGATCTTCAGAATGGACTGGTTGGATCTTCTTGCAGTCCAAGGGACTCTCAAGAGTCTTCTCCAACATCACAGTTCAAAAGCATCAATTCTTCGGTGCTCAGTCTTCTTCACAGTCCAGCTCTCACATCCATACATGACCACAGGAAAGACCATAGCCTTGACTAGGCGAACCTTTGTTGGTAAAGTAATGTCTCTGCTTTTGAATATGCTATCTAGGTTGGTCATAACTTTCCTTCCAAGGAGTAAGCGTCTTTTAATTTCATGGCTGCAGTCACCATCTGCAGTGATTTTAGAGCCCAGAAAAACAAAGTCTGACACTGTTTCCACTGTTTCCCCATCTATTTTCCATGGAGTGATGCATTGGAGAAGGAAATGGCAACCCACTCCAGTGTTCTTGCCTGGAGAATCCCAGGGACAGGGGAGCCTGGTGAGCTGCCGTCTATGGGGTTGCACACAGTCGGACACGACTGAAGCGACTTAGCAGTAGCAGCAGCATGCTATATGGTAGATCTTTGTTGGTTTTATATTCTGTATACAGTAGTGTGCGTATGTTTGCCCCAAGCTCCTAATTTATCACCCCACATTTCTGCTTTGGTAACCATTAGTTAGTTTTCTATATCTGTGGGTCTTTTTTGTGAATTCATTTGTATCATTATTTTAGAGTCTACATATAAGCAATATCATATGATGTTTCTCTTTGTACATATACTTGTTACAAATGTTGGTAACAAGAATACTCACTTGGAGTAAAATGTGGAAACCTCATGCCCATTTAGGTACCTTTTACTCTTCTACTTTTAAATATCATTGTCTTAAGTATCATTGTTAAACATATTTATTTCAATTATCAAA
This sequence comes from Tragelaphus eurycerus, assembly GCA_935064755.1. Classification (NCBI taxonomy): domain Eukaryota; kingdom Metazoa; phylum Chordata; class Mammalia; order Artiodactyla; family Bovidae; genus Tragelaphus; species Tragelaphus eurycerus. Next base: position 3,760,527 of record CAKXYN010000003.1, on the reverse strand, counting down.
CATTATTACAAAATTCATGAAAAAAGAATAGTTTATTATATATATGCATCATTCTATTTTTTTCATTCTTTTTCTTGCTTGATCTAAGTTAACTCTTTTTCTAAAATCATATCTTTTCAATTTTAAAAACTTCCTTTAACCAGTTGTCAGGAGTAGGTCTGCTAGTGATAAACTGTTTTAACTTTTCTTCACTTGAGAATGTTTTTATTCCCCATTCATTACTGATGTGTAGCACTTGAAAAATACTGTGCCACTTTCTCCTGGCTTCTATGGTTACAGATGAGAAATTTGCTGTCATTTCAATTGGCATTTCTTTATGGGTAATGTGGACCTCCGGGAGTTGGTGATGGACAGGGAAGCCTGGCATGCTGCGATCCATGGGGTCGCAAAGAGTCGGACACGACTGAGTGACTGATCTGATCTGATCTGATCTGAATGTGGTCTTTGACCTTCTCTGGTGGCTCAGTAGTGAAGAATATGCATACCAAAGCAGGAGATGTGGGTTCAATCCCTGGGTCAGAAAGATCCCCTGGAGAAGGAAATGGCAACCCACTCCTGTATTCTTGCCTGGGAAATCCCATGGACAGAGGAGCCTGGTGGGCTTCAGTCCTTGGGGTCGCAAAAGCATAGGATACAACTTAGTGACTAAACACCAATGTGGTGTTTCTATTGTTAAGATTTTTTTTTTTAATTTTTAAAGTATAATTATAGCATATCTTGGTCTGATCAGATTTGCAGTTTTTTGTCTTCCTGCGCCTGTAGAAAGGTTTAACAAAGACCTAGACGAAATAAAAAAGAGTCAATATATAATGAATAATGCAATAAATGAGATAAAAATCACTCTGGAGGGAACCAACAGTAGAAAAACGGAGGCAGAAGATAGGATAAGTGAGGTAAAAGATAGAATGATAGAAATAAATGAAACAGAGAGGAAAAAAGAAAAAAAGAATTAAAAGAAGTGAGGACAACCTCAGAGACCTCTGGGACAATGTTAAATGCCCCAACATTCGAATCATAGAAGTCCCAGAAGAAGAAGACAAAAAGAAAGACCATTAGAAAATGCTTGAGGAGATAATAGCTGAAATTTTCCCTAAAATGGGGAAGGAAATAATCACCCAAGTCCAAGAAACCCAGAGAGTCCCAAATAGGATAAAGCAAAGGCAAAACACCCCAAGACACATATTAATCAAATTAACAAAGATCAAACACAGAATAAATATTAAAAGCAGCAAGGGAAAAACAACAAATAACACACAAGGGGATTCCCATAAGGATAACAGCTGATCTTTCAATAGAAACTCTCCAGGCCAGGAGGGAATGGCAGGACATACTTAAAGTGATGAAAGAAAATAACCTACAGCCCAGATTACTGTACCTAGCAAGGATCTCATTCAAATATGAAGGAGAAATCAAAAGCTTTAAGGACAAGCAAAAGCTGAGAGAATTCAGCTCCACCAAATCAGCTCTCCAACAAATGCTAAAGGATATTCTCTGGACAGGAAGCACAGAAAGGGTGTATAAACTCGAACCCAAATCAATAAAGTAAATGGCAACAGGATCATACTTATCAATAATTACTTTAAATGTAAATGGGTTGAATGCCCCAACCAAAAGACAGAGACTGGCTGAATGGATACAAAAACAAGACCCCTACATATGTTGGCTACAAGAGACCCACATCGAAACAAGGGACACATACAGACTGAAAGTGAAGGGCTGGAAAAAGATATTCCATGCAAATAGAGACCAAAAGAAACCAGGAGTAGCAATACTCATATCAGATAAAATAGACTTTAAAACAAAGGCTGTGAAAAGAGACAAAAATGGATGTTACATAATGATCAAAGGATCAATCCAAGAAGAAGATGTAACAATCATAAATATATATGCACCAAACATAGGAGCACCACAATATGTAAGACAAATGCTAACAAGTATGAAAGGGGAAATTAAGAATAACACAATAATAGTGGGAGAATTTAATACCCTACTCACAGCTATGGATAGATCAACTAAACAGAAAATTAACAAGGAAACACAAACTTTAAATGATACAATAGACCAGTTAGACCTAATTGATATCTATAGGACATTTCACCACAAAACAAAGAATTTTACCTTTTTCTCAAGTGCACACGGAACCTTCTCCAGGACAGATCATATCCGAGGCCATAAATCTAGCCTTGGTAAATTTAAAAACATTGAAATCATTCCAAGCATATTTTCTACCACAATGCAGTAAGATTAGATGTCAATTACAGGAGAAAAACTATTGAAGATTCCAACATATGGAGGCTGAACAACACGCTTCTGAATAACCAACAAAGCACAGAAGAAATAAAAAAAGAAATCAAAATATGCATAGAAACAAATGAAAATCAAAACACAACAACCCAAAACCTATGGGACACTGTAAAAGCAGTGTTAAGGGGAAGGTTCATAGCAGTAGAGGATTACCTCAAGAAACAAGTCAAATAAATAACCTAACTCTACACCTAAAGTAACTAGAAAAGGAAGAAATGAAGAACCCCAGGGTTAATAGAGGAAAGAAATCTTAAAAATTAGGGCAGAAATAAATGCAAAAGAATAAAAAGAGACCATAGCAAAAATCAACAAAACCAAAAGCTGGTTCTCTGAGAAGTTAAATAAAATTGACAAACCATTAGCCAGACTCATCAAGAAACAGAGGGAAAAAAATCAAATCAACAAAATTAGAAATGAAAATGGGGAAATCACAACAGATAACACATAAATACAAAGGATCATAAGAGAATATTATCAGCAAATATGCACATAAAAGGGACAACTTGGAAAAAATGGACAAATTCTTAGAAAAGTCAACTTTTCTATTTCTTCCTGAACCAGGAAGAAATAGAAAATCTTAACAGACCCATCACAAGCATGGAAATTGAAACTGTAATCAGAAATCTTCCAACAAACAAAAGCCCAGGACCAGATGGCTTCCCAGCTGAATTCTACCAAAAATTTAGACAAGAACTAACACCTATCCTACTCAAAGTCTTCCAGAAAATTGCATAGGAAGGTAAACTTCCAAACTTATTCTATGAAGCCACCATCAACCTAATACCAAAACCTGAAAAAGATGCAAACAAACAAACAAACAAAAAACTATAGGCCAATATCACTGATGAACATAGATGCAAAAATCCTTAACAAAATTATAGCAAACAGAATCCAACAGCATATTAAAAAGATCATGACCAAGTGGGCTTTATCCCAGGGATGCAATGATTCTTCAATATTTGCAAATCAGTCAATGTAATACACCACATTAACAAACTGAAAAATAAAAACCATATTATTATCTCAATAGATGCAGAGAAAGCCTTTGACAAAATTCAACATCCATTTATGATTAAAAACCCTCCAGAAAGCAGGAATAGAAGGAACATACCTCAACATAATAAAAGCTATATATGACAAACACTCAGCAAACATTATCCACAATAATGAAAAATTGAAAGCATTTCCCCTAAAGTCAGGAACAAGACAACAGTGCCCACTCTCACCACTACTATTCAACACAGTTTTGGAAGTTTTGGCCACAGCAATCAGAGCAGAAAAAGAAATAAAAGGAATCCAGATTGGAAAAGAAGTAAAACACTCACTGTTTGCAGATGACATGATCCTCTACATAGAAAACCCTAAAGACTCCACCACAAAATTACTAGAACTAATCAATGAATATAGTAAAGTTGCAGGGTATAAAATTAACACACAGAAATCCTTTGCATTCCTATACACTAACAATGAGAAAACAGAGAAGGAAACAATTCCATTCACTATTGCAACGAAAAGAATAAAATACTTAGGAATATATCTACCTAAAGAAACAAAAGACCTATATATAGAAAACTATAAAACACTGGTTAAAGAAATCAAAGAGGACACAAATAGATGGAGAAATATATCATGTTCATGGATCGGAAGAATCCATATAGTGAAAATGAGTATACTACCCAAAGCAATCTACAGATTCAGTTCAAACCCTATGAAGCTACCAATGATATTCTTCAGAGAATTAGAAAAAAGTACTTTCACAATTTGTATGGAAATACAAAAAACTTTGAATAGCCAAAGCAGTCTTGAGAAAGAAGAATGGAACTGGAGGAATCAACCTGCCTGACTTCAGGCTCTACTACAAAGCCACAGTCATCAAGACAGTATGGTACTGGCACAAAGACAGAAATATAGATCAATGGAACAAAATAGAAAGCCCAGAGACAAATCCACGCAGCTATGGACACCATATCTTTGACAAAGGAGGCAAGAATATACAATAGAGAAAAGACAATCTCTTTAACAAGTGGTGCTGGGAAAACTGGTCAACCACTTGTAAAAGAATGAAACTAGAACACTTTCTAACACCATACACAAAAATAAACTCAAAGTGGATTAAAGATCTAAATGTAAGACCAGAAACTATTAAACTCCTAGAGGAAAACATAGGTAAAACACTCTCTAACATAAACCATAACAGGATCCTCTATAACCCACCTCCCAGAATATTGGAAATAAAAGCAAAAATAAACAAATGGAACCTAATTAAAAAGCTTCTGCACAACAAAGGAAACTATAAGCAAGGTGAAAAGACAGCCTTCAGAATGCAAGAAAATAATAGCAAACGAAGCAACGGACAAAGAATTAATCTCAAAAATATACAAGCAACTCCTGTAGTTCAATTCCAGAAAATAAAAGACCCAATCACAAACTGGGCCAAAGAACTAAACAGACATTTCTCTAAAGAAGACATACAAATGGCTAACAAACAAACACATGAAAACATGCTCAACATCACTCATTATCAGATAAATGCAAATCAAAACCACAATGAGGTACCATTTCATACCAGTCAGAATGGCTGCTATCCAAAAGTCTACAAGCAATAAATGCTGGAGAGGGTGTGGAGAAAAGAGAACCCTCTTACACTGTTGGTGGGAATACAAACTAGTACAGCCACTATGGAGAACAGTGTGGAGATTCCTTAAAAAATTGGAAATAGAACTGCCTTATGACCCAGCAATCCCTCTGCTAGGCATACATACCCCAGAAACCAGAATTGAAAGAGACACGTGTACCTCAATGTTCATTTCAGCACTATTTATAATATCCAGGAAGGACATGGAAGCAATCTAGATGTCCATCAGCAGATGAATGGATAAGAAAGCAGTGGTATATATACACAGTGGAATATTACTCAGCTATTAAAAATAATACATTTGAATCAGTTCTAATGAGGTGGATGAAACTGGAGCCCATTATACAGAGTGAAGTAAGCCAGAAAGAAAAACACCAATACAGTATACTAATGCATATATATGGAATTTAGAAAGATGGTAACAATAACCCTGTAAGTCAGACAGCAAAAGAGACACAGATGTATAGAACAGTCTTTTGGACTCTGGGAGAGGGTGAGGGAGGGATGATATGGGAGAATGGCACTTAAACATGTAAATTATCATATGTGAAATGAATTGCCAGTCCTGGTTCGATGCATGATACAGAATGCTTGGGGCTGGTGCACTGGGATGACCCAGAAGGATGGGATGGGGAGAGAGGTGGGAGGGGTGTTCAGGACGGGGAACACATGTACACCCATGGTGGATTCAAGTCAATGTATGGCAAAACCAATACAATATTGTAAAATAAAATAAATAAATAAACAGAAAAAAAGTATAATTATAGCATATCTTGGTATGAATTTCTTGGGCTGATCAAATTTGCAGTTTTTTGTCTTCCTGTGTCTGTAGGTTTTTGTTTTTTGCCAAATTTAGGAAATTTTATGCTATGACTTTTTAAAATATTTTTTCAGTCCCTCTCTTTTCCTCTCCTCTTGAAATTCTATTATACAAATGGATCTTTTGTTGTTCCATTAGACCCTGAGGCTCTATTCAGTTTTCTCTTTTTCAGTCTATTTTCTGTTTTCAGTTTCAGGTGAACTCTACTTCTCTATCCCCTATTCACTGATTTTTATCCTCTATTATCTCCACTCTCTAATAAAAATTTCATGAGATTTTTATGTTTGCTTTATATTTTTCATATCAGTACCTTCCCTTTGTTCTTTTCTATAGGTTTATTTCTTTGCTGAATATTTTTAATTTTTCATTTGAATAGGAGAGTGTGCTATTGAATGTTGAAAGGATTTTTTGAGGGCTGCTTTCAAATTGTGGTCAAATTATTTTAACATCTGATTCAACTTGAGGTTGGTGTTAGTTGATTTTCTTTTCTCATTCCAGTTGTGATATTATTGATTACTGGTGTGAGTGGGTCATCACTGTTTTCTGGACTTTTTTTTTTGCGTTAGTTGTCTCTGGGTCCTATTAAAATCTATTATTTTAGCTGTTGATCACACTGTTTAGAGTTAACATGTGGGTATTGGCCTACTTACGAGGTGGCGTAATGGTAAAGAATCCATCTGCCAATGCAGGAGACACAGGTTTGATCCCTGGGTTGGGAAGATCCCCTGGAGTAGGAAATGGCAACCCAGTCTACTATTTTTGCTTGGAAAATTCCATGGACAGAGGAGCCTGGCAGACTACAGTCCACGGAGTCACAAAGAGTTGGACACCACGAAGCAATGGAGCAGATTGGCCTACTTTGGTGTGATGTGTTTCCAGTGACAGTTTAATTTTCACAGCCCTTTGTTCTGCTTGGTTTTTCTGGTGCTGCTATTTCTTCCATGGGACTTTGGCGGTACTGCAGAGCAAAAGCGTGTCTCCTGTCCAGGTTGCTCTGTCTCTTTAGGTAGAGGAGGGTTTACCCTAATACTGCCCGTCTGCTTCCCCATGTCCCTGAGCAGATGAAGGGATCCTCAGATCTCTGAGAACAGAGAGGCTGCCTGGATCATGCTATTTGTTGCGACTTTGTCCTTTCTGCTTGTTTAACTCACTTGTCAGGTATGTCTGAACAGGCCAGGATGTCTTAAGCATGTAGGACAAATGGGCTTCTAGGATGAAGCCACGTGTGCAACTGGATCCCTGTGTCTTGGAGAGTCCTGGCAGATAAGAGCACTCTTTTTTTTTTTTTTGGTTCTTTTTATTCATGGGATAAAATTTAATTGAAATACTTCACAAAGAATATAGATAATAGATATAATAGACTTAGATACCTCCATTTATCTTCAAATCTGCTGTTGTTCTTTGTTATCATCTATGTACATTTTTCTAGATAAAAAAATCATAAATGATATTCAGTGATATCCTATTTCAAAACATCATGGCAAAGAAATGTAGCTTCCTCATGATCCTTGGTTTGGAAATTTATCATCTTCTACACTCTAATCCATGATACTAAAGCTGAAACTCCAGTACCTTGGCTACCTCATGCGAAGACTCATTGGAAAAGACTCTGATGCTGGGAGGGACCGGGGTCAGGAGGAGAAGGGGACGACAGAGGACAAGATGGCCGGATGGCACCACTGACCAGATGGACGCGAGTCCGGGTGGACTCTGGGAGTTGGTGACAGACAGGGAGGCCTGGCGTGCTGCGATCATGGGGTTGCAAAGAGTCAGACACGACTGAGTGACCGAACTGACTGACTGGCACTCTAATCCCATCCTTTGGAAATGTGTATATACACCATACAATGCAAAACATAAGCCCTATGAAGACACTTATGCAAATTTTTGCATCTTCTCATTCATGATTTTGAAATCAATAAAAGAATTCAAATACCTTTTCCTTCATAATTAAATAGTTTTGATATACTATTATTAATATTCAACTCTTCCAAATATACTCATTAATACTAAACTTAGAATATTGTAGTAGAGCAACTTCCATTCCATAACTTTGGATAGTCTTATTTTATATTCTCAGTTTAGATGATCTCATGTAAAAAATATTTTTATAAAATGGAACAAGATGCAAAATTACAGTTTGAATGATACAAGCGTGTCAAATTCTTGAAATTTGAAAATTTAACCTTTTTGATTAGACAACTTTCAATCAATACTGAAAGTTCATAGTAGGAACTGAGTTATAATTCTGTTGAGCACACATTTGAATCGCCTACTGTAAAGCTGATGTCCAAATGTGGGTCATTAAGTAAGTGTGACAGATTCCTTAAAGTTTCAGCATCAACTTCTCTATGCATGCTTGCTTAGTGGATCAGTCATATTCAACTCCTTGCAACCCCATGTACCATGGCCCACCAGGCTTCTTTGTCCGTGGAATCCTCCAGGCAAGAATTCTGGAGTGGGTTCTTCCCAACATAGACCTTGATCTCATACCCCTGCATTGGCAGGCAGATTCTTTAACACTGAGCCACAAGGGAAACCCCAATTTTTCTATTTAGAATCTTTATTTCTCTTCACATTGTAATATCATAGTTATGGGAATCTCTGAATTTTATAATCTTCATCTCCTTGTGATCCTTCATTTCAGTCAGTTCAGTCACTCAATCGTGTATGACTCCTCGCAACCCCATGGACCACAGCATCGGAGAAGGCAATGGCACTCTACTCCAGTACTCTTACCTGGAAAATCCGATGGACGGAGGAGCCTGGTAGACCGCAGTCCATGGGGTCGCGAAGAGTTGGACACGACCGAGCGAATTCACTTTCACTTTTCACTTTCCTGCATTGGAGAAGGAAATGGCAACCCACTCCGGTGTTCTTGCCTGGAGAATCCCAAGGACGGGGGAGCCTGGTTGGCCGCTATCTATGGGGTCACACAGAGTGGGACAGACTGAAGCTACACAGCAGTAGCAGCAGCAGGACCACAGCACGCCAGGCCCCCCTGTCCACCACCAACCCCCAAAGCCCACCCAAACTCACGTCCACCGAGTCAGCGACACCACCCAACCATCCCATCCTCCGTCGTCCCCACCCCCCGACCCCCAATCCCTCCCAGAATCAGGGCCCTTCCAAACGAGTCAGTTCTTCGCATCAGGTGGCCAAAACACTGGAATCTCAGCTTCAGCATCAGTCCTTCCAATGGATATTCAGGACTTATTTCCTTTAGGATGGACTGGTTGGATCTCCTTGCTGTCCAAGGGACTCTCAAGAGTCTTTCCCAGCACCACAGTCTTAAACATCACTTCAGCACTCAGCTTTCTTTATAGTCCCAACTCTCACATCCATACATGACTACTGTAAAAACCATAGCTTTGACTTGATGATCCTTTGTTGGCAAAGTAATGTCTCTGCTTTTTAATATGCTGTCTGGGTTGATCATAACTTTCCTTCCAAGGAGCAAGCGTCTTTTAATTTCATGGCTGCAGTCACCATCTGCAGTGATTTTGGAGCCGAAAAAAAAAAAAGTCTCTCACTGTTTCCATTCCCCCCGCCCTCCATCTATTTGCCATGAAGTGATGGGACTGGATGCCATGATCTTCGTTTTCTGAATGTTGAGTTTTAAGCCAACTTTTTCACTCTACTCTTTCACTTTCAACAAGAAGCTCTTTACTTTTTCACTTTCTACCATAAGGGTGATGTCATCTACATATCTGAGGTTATTGATATTTCTCCCGGCAATCTCGATTCCAGCTTGTGCTAATCCAACCTGGTATTTTGCATGATGTTCTCGGCATTTAACTTAAATAACCAGAGTGATAGTATACACCCTTGACATGCTCCTTTCCCAATTGATCAGGCTGTTTTCTGGATCTGGGTCTCTCTCATACCTGCTGCCTACACACCTTAGGAGCTCTTGTTCTAAACGGAAAGTCCCAGGCCCGGCAGCTAAAGAGAATGATTCCAACGGCCACTTACTGTTGGGTTCCCAGCAGATTTTCTCTGCCCAGTAGGTCTGGCTTTGAGGTGTTTTCATAAAAATTTCTGTTCAAGCTGAGAGAGAAATAAGGTTTTCTAGCTTCATTTTGTCACTAGATGGTGAGTTGGGATTTGGGGTCTGAGTGGTCTTTATCTGTTTGTTGAGGAGATAACACATTACCCTGTCATTGGTGGTTCTTCAGTCCTGAGGTTAAAAAGAAGTTTGCTTCCTTCTGGTTTAGAATTCTCCTTTAACCTTTAAGAATTCTCCCTTGGTTTGATCTTGTGTAATTTCCTAGTTTATAATTGTGATTAGCAGGATAGAGTAGAGGGGAAAAAAAGAAAAAGAAATTCTACATCATTCTACATCATTCTTTCTAGACCATTCCCCTTTAACTATTATCATAAAAAACTCGATTATTATACCTAGTTCATTCTTGTGAAATTTCAGTTGATCTCTGCTCATCATTTAAAAATATATAATATTTGCTCAATATCTTTATATGAATTCTGTGGTGTCTAGTTTATGTCATCTCACTTATCACTCACAATGTAATATATCTTCATTTTACGATGAAGAAAAATTGTATGTGACTTACTTAATTATGCTTAAGAAGAGTAAGGATGGAGATTTTAATTGGACTGAGTCCTGATACCACTCTATTCTCTTGGCTTTAAATAGCTTCTTTCATGAGTAAAGCTCACATAGTTGAGTGTTTCTTCCTTTAATATATATAAAGTAATTAGGTCTCTTTGTGTGTGTTTTTTAAATAAAATCTTGGATGATACTTATTCATATTCTGCAAATAAAGCCCAGCATACGCTTTGTTAGAGTAGTAAATTTTAATAGTACTAGTGTTTTTGCTATGACAGCGGTATGCCCATTTCTGACTGTAGCAAGGCTAACTTAATTACCAGAGGGACTTCCTGGTGTGTGTTTAACAATACAAACTACCACTGGACATCTGTGTATCTTAGTGAGCTTGTGTTATAAAAGGGGAAGTTATTTGCTTATCCCAGAGAATGATTTTTTCTGACTGATTTTTTCTTCCTTTTAAAGACTCTTTCTTGTTAATTGTTATTCAAGTTTAAACCAGTTATAAAATATACTTTACACCCAGGAACTCCTGCCATCTGGTGTTCAGTAAAAATAGCTTAGAGATCACCTTGTATACACTAATTATTTCAGGCTACAAGTTCATCATTATACACTGTAGACAGTATCTATTGGAAGGAACTGAATTCCTGAAAGACTCTTAGCATTTGAAGAAAGCAGCATAAAAACATGGTCTGTTTTTCCTTCCCTGCATCTGGAAAATATGCAAGACTTGTTATGAGCTGAAAACCAATCATTTAATACCATTAATAAAGAGCATTTTGAGGAATTCTACTCCTAGCCAAGATAGAAAAATAGGGACTAGGTTTCTCCTTCTGATAAAATCTTTAAATTTAAAATGACTTACCAGTTTTAAAAAATTAAAAAGTAAGTATTTGGCATAATGATTTTATTGGATTGGTCATAAAATTTGTTTCAGTTCCCAGACAAACTTTTTGGCCAACCCAATAGAAGTGTGATCCTTAAATACAGGATAAACAAACATGGTGAGTGACCAACTCCCCAGCTCACTGCCCTGAGAGATTTTTCAGACTGTGGTATGAGGAGCAAGCACCCAGGCAGGGCTTGGCTGACTCTCTGGGTTGAAGTGATGTCATTGAGTTTAGAAAAGCCCTGGTGGATAAAATTCCCAGGGCAGAGAAGTGGAAAGAAAAGGGATTCAGAGAGGGAGCCTTAGAAAAGTGCAGACGGACCCCTGGGTATTGAGTAGAACAATGAGGAGCTCATACAGCTCATACTAGCTGAGAGCTGGGAAGGATCTACTTGAAAGGGTCAAAAGAAACAGTGCTTATACTCCTGTAAAGTCAAAAACTGGGCCTGTTTTTGGCCCACATTATGGAGCAGTGGGAAAAGCACACAAATAGAACTTGTCCAGCTGTGGAGGATACTTCAACTTAGATTAGATGCTGCCCTAGACCTGCCTAAGAAATCTTCAAAACAAGACACCATAACTATTGAACAGTTTCTCATTGTTCAATGGACATAACAGTTTAGTTATGCCAGATAAATTTGTTGTAGAGATCTGGCCTACAGCACAGGGCCTAGAGTTACTAATATGGTATTGTGCACTTCACAATTTGTTAAGAGAGTGAATCTCATGTAAGTGTTCACACTACAAAAAAATGCAAACAAACCACCACAACAAATCACTGATGCCCAGAAACTCTGGTAAGCTTCTGTTATTATATGTAAAGTAGCATAATATCATTTAGAGATAGATGGAAAGTAGCTAACAAAGTGTACTAAAAACTCACACAGCCTCTAAAAGTTAGAGTGTTATAGCTTCAGTTCAGTTGCTCGGTCGTGTCTGGCTCTTTGTGACCCCATGGACTGTAGCATGCCAGGCTTCCCTGTCCATCACCAACTCCCAGAGCTTGCTGAAGTCCATCAAGTCAGTGATGCCATCCAAATATATCATCTTCTGTCATCCCCTTCTCCTCCTGTCTTCAATCTTTCTCAGCATCAGGATCTTTTCCAGTGAGTCAGTTTTTTGCATCAGGTGGCCAAAGTATTAGAGCATATTGTTATAGCTTATAAATCAACAAAATATATAAAATGGAATAATAATACTGGATTAACCCAAACAAAGCAAAAAAGAAAGAGAAATACAACAAGACAAGATGAAACAAAGGTAAACAAATTGCAAATGAAAGATTTATGCACAAATGTAAATACTCATGCATGGTAAGTAAAAGGTAAAGATGATCAGATTGCATAAAAAGCTAAGAACCAAGGATATGTTTCCTTTATAATATTATTTTATATACAAACACACAGAAAATTTAAAAGTAAAAAGATAGAATCAGATATAGTTTGTTAATATTAATCAAAAGAAAGCTTATGTGACTATTTTGATATCAGATAAATTAGACTTCTGATCAATAAATAAAACAGATTTTTTAAAGTTTATTTTGTAATGACAAACAACAATTTGTAAAATAGTCATAACAATCCTAACACTAACATTATTATACTCTTTATAACAGAGCTTCAAAAATAGGAAACAAGCAATGATAGATCTCTAGAGAGAAATAGATAAAGCCACAATTATAGTTAGATATTTTAATAGCAGATCTCTCAGTATTTGAGGGACTGATACAGAAGGCTTGATGATAATTTAATGGATTAAAATCCAGACATACCCCACCCAACAAGTGATGAATACGCATTCATTTAAGGACACATCAAACGTTTGACAGAATATTCTGTCCATATTCTGGACAATAAAGCATATTTAATACATTTTTAAGAGTTTTATATCATACAAAATGTATGCATTCAATGTTATCAAATTGGAAATGACCTTTGAAAATTTCCAAATATTTGAATATCAAATAATGAAGTTTTAAATTACCCATATATTGAGGAAGACATCAAAAATAGATAAACTTTGTAAAAGTAAAACACAACATATCCAAATTTGTGGTATGATACTAAAATAATACTTAGGAGATGGCTTATCACACTAACACCTCTTTGAGAAAAAAAGAAAGGTTTCAAACTAAAGCACAACTTTTGTTTAGAAAAACAGAAAATGAAGAGAAAAGGAAAGCCATATAAAGGAGAAAAAACAGCAATAAAAATAAGGGTAAAAATAAAAGGGAGAAGCATAATAAGCAAAAGTCAGTGCTTTTAAAAGATTAATAATATTGATAAATTTCTAGCCAAACTGATTAGAAGAAAAAGAAAGAAGATACACATGACAAACACCAGAAATTGAGAAGATTGCATCACTACAGATTCTACAGGGATGACAATATTAATACAGGCTGATGTATCATTAAAAATTTTATGACAGTAAGGACGACTATATAGAAAATGGACAAATGTAAAGGCCGCTCCTAAGAAAAACTCTCAGCACATAGAAATACCAGGAAACTTCCTCAGCTTGAAGGTCTGAGAAAAATTTACTGCTAGTATCATATGTAATGACAGAAACTACCCTGAAGATTAGAATAAAGGAAGAATGTGCACTCTCATCACTTCTATTCAAAATTGAATCAATCAAGCCAATGCAATGAGAAAAGATGAAAATCAAAAGCACTCTGACTAGAAGTAAAAGTCATTACTAATGGAATACATTATCAAGTAGAAAATCCTAAGAAATCTACAGCAAAAGATACTAGACCTAATGGAAAAGTAAGTTTTCTAGATATAGGAAAAATTTAAAAAAATAAATTCCTAAATACAACAGTAATCACCATTAAAATAAAATGTAAAAGATACAATATGCAATAGAACAAACATGGCTGATTCATGTCAGTGTATGGCAAGAACCATCATAATATTGTAAAATAATTAGCCTCCAATTAAAATAAATTAATTTAAAAAAGCTTAATTCAAAAAAATAAGCTGATTTTAAACTTTACTTGAAAAGTCAGAGATTATAATACAAGCAAAAAAAAACTTTAAAAACAAAAAATGAGAGAGATACATATCTGACTTTAAGACTTATAAAACTCTACTATTATACAGTTGCTAAGCTGTGTCCAACTCTTGGGCCCCATTAACTGCAGCATGCCAGTCTTCCCTGTCCTTCACTATCTCCCGGAGTTTGCTCAGACTGAAGTCCATTCAGTCAGTGATGCCATCCAGTCATCTCAACGTCTGTCACCCCCTGTTTCTTCTGCTCTCAATCTTTCCCAGTATCAGGGTCTTTCACAAAGAGTTGGCTGTTTGCATCAAGTGGTCAAAGTTTTGGAGCTTCAGCATCAGTCTTTCCAATGAATATTCAGGGTTAACTTCCTTTAGGATTGACTGGTTTTATCTCCTTGCTGTCCAAGGGACTCACAAGAGTCTTCTCCAGCATCACAGTTTGAAAGTCTCAATTCTTCTGCGCTCAGCCTTCTTTATGGTCCAACTCTCACATCCATACATGACTACTGGAAAAACCATAGATTTCACTATATGAGACGTGTTGGCAAAGTGATGTCTCTGCTTTTCCATATGCTGTCCAGATTTGTCATAGCTTTTCTTCCAAGTAACAAGTGTCTTTTATTTTTTCTTTTTGATCAATTCTTTTTTTTTTAATTAAATTTTATTTTGCTTAACTTTACAATATTGTATTGCTTTTACCATACATCGAGATGGATCCGCCACCAGTATACACCAAGTAACAAGTGTCTTTTAAATTCATGGCTAAGGCCACCATCCACAGTGACTTTGGAGAACAAGAAAATAAAATCTGTCATCATTTCCACTACTTCCCCATCTATTTGCCATTAAATTCTGAAAGAGATGGGAATACCAGACCACCTAATATGCCTCTTGAGAAACCTATGTGCAAGTCAGGAAGCATCAGTTACAACTGACATGGAACAACAGACTGGTTCCAAATAGGAAAAGGAGTACGTCAAGGCTGTGTATTGTTACCCTGCTTATTTATTTTCTATGCAGAGTACATCATGAGAAACGCTGGGCTGGAAGAAGCACAAGCTGGAATCAAGATTGCCAGGAGAAATATCAATAACCTCAGATATGCAGATGACACCACTCTTATGGCAGAAAGTAAAGAGGAACTAAGAAGCCTCTTGATGAAAGTAAAAGAGGAGAGTGAAAAAGTTGGCTTAAAGCTCAACATTCGGAAAACGAAGATCATGGCATCTGGTCCCATCACTTCATGGGAAATAGATGGGGAAAGAGTGGAAACAGTGTAAGACTTTATTTTTGGGGGCCCCAAAATCACTGCAGATGGTGATTGCAGACATGAAATTAAAAGACGCTTACTTCTTGGAAGGAAAGTTATGACCAACTTAGATAGCATATTGAAAAGCAGAGACATTACTTTGCCAACAAAGGTCCGTCTAGTCAAGGCTATGGTTTTTCCAGTGGTCATGTATGGATGTGAGACTTGGACTGTGAAGAAGGCTGAGTGTCGAAGAATTGATGCTTTTGAACTGTGGTGTTGGAGAAGACTCTTGAGAGTCCTTTGGACTGCAAGGAGATCCAACCAGTCCATTCTGAAGGAGATCAGCCCTGGGAATTCTTTGGAAGGAATGATGCTAAAGCTGAAACTCCAGTACTTTGGCCACCTCATGTGAAGAGTTGACTCATTGGAAAAGACTCTGATTCTGGGAGGGGTTGGGAGCAGGAGGAGAAGGGGACAACAGAGGATGAGATGGCTGGATGGCATCACCAACTCGATGGACATGAGGTTGAATGAACTCCGGATATTGGTGATGGACAGGGAGGCCTGGCATGCTGCAATTCATGGGGTCACAAAGAGTCGGACACGACTGAGTGACTGAACTGAACTGAACTGAACTGATGGGACCAGAAGCCATGATCTTAGTTTTTTGAATGTTGAGTTTTAAGCCGGCTTTTTCACTCTTCTTTCACCGTCATCAAATGGCTCTTTAGTTTCTCTTTGCTTTCTGCCATTAGGGTGGTATCATCTGCATATCTGAGGTTGTTGATATTTCTCCTGGCAGTCTTGGTTCTAACTTATGATTTATCCAGCTTGGCGTTTCACATGAAGTATTCTGCATATGTTAAATAAGCAGGGTGACAATATTCAGGCTTGAAATACTCCTTTCCCAGTTTTGAACCAGTCTGTTGTTCTAGTTCTGGTTCTAAATGTTGCTTCTATCTCTGTATAAAGATTCCCCAGGAGGCAAGTAAGTTGGTCTGGTATTCCCATATCATAAAGCATTTTCCACAGTTTATTGTGATCCATAGAGTCAAAGGCTTTAGCGTAGTCCCTGAAACAAAAGTAGATGTTTTTCTGGAATTCTTTTACTTCCCCTATGATCCAACAGGTGTTGGCAATTTGATCTCTGGTTCCTCTGCCTTTCTAAACCCAGCTTAAACATCTGGAATTTCTAGGTTCTTATACTGCTGAAGCCTAGCTTGAAGGAATTTGAGCATTGCTCTGCTAGCATGTGAAATGAGCATAATTGTACAGTAGTTTGAATATTCTTTGGCATTGTCTTTCTTTGGGATTGGGATGAAAACTGACTTTTTCTAGTCCTGTGGCCAATGCTGAGTTTTCCAATGTGCTGACATATTGAGTGCAGCACTTTCACAGCATCATCTTTTAGGATTTTAAATAGCTCAGGGAATTCGTCACCTCCACTAGCTTTGTTTGTAGTGATGCTTCCTAAGGCCCATTTGACTTCACATTCTAGGATGCTTGGCTCTAGGTGAGTGACCCACACCATCATGGTTAACTGGGTCATTAAAACTTTTTTTGTACAGTTCCTCTGTGTTCTTGCTACCTCTTCTTAATATCTCCTGCTTCTATTAGATCATTGCCATTTCTGTCCTTTATTGTATCCATCTTTGCATGAAGTGTTCCTTTGGTGTCTCCAATTCTCTTGAAGAGATTTTTTTGTCTTTCCCACTCTATTGTTTCCTTTATTTCTTTGCATTGTTCACTTAGGAAGGCTTTCTTTTCTGTCCTTGCTATTCTCTGGGACTCTGCATTTAGTTGGGTATATTTTTCCATTTATGCCTTGGTTTTTGCTTTTTTTTCTCAGCTATTTGTAAGGCCTCCTCAGACAACCACTTTGCCTTCTTGCATTTCTTTTTCGTGGGAGATGGTTTTGGTCACTGCCCCCTGTACAGTGTTATGAACCTCTGTCCATAGTTCTTCATGCACTGTGTCTATCAGATCTAATTCCTTGAATATACTCATTACCTCTACTGTATATAAGGGATAAGGCACCTCTACTGTGTATAGAACTGCCTAGTAGTATTCCCATGGATGGAGGTGCCTGGAGGGCTGCAGTCCATGAGGTCACTGAGGGTCAGACACGACTGAGTGACTTCACTTTAACTTTTCACTTTCATGCATTAGAGAAGGAAATGGCAACACACTCCAGTGTTCTTGCCTGGAGAATCCCAGGGATGGGGGATCCTGGTGGGCTGCCGTCTATGGGGTCGCACAGAGTCGGGACACGACTGAAGCAACTTAGCAGCAGCAGCAGTAGTATTCCCTACTTTCTTTAAGTCTGAATTTTGCAATAAAGAGTCACTATCAGCTCCAGCATAGCATATTCATAGATAGCATATTCAAAAGCAGAGACATTACTTTGCCAAGAAAAGTTCGCCTAGTCAAGGCTATGGTCTTTCCTGTGGTCATGTATGGATGTGAGAGGTGGACTGTGAAGAAGGCTGAGTGCCGAAGAATTGATGCTTTTGAACTGTGGTGTTGGAGAAGACTCTTGACAGTCCCTTGGACTGCACAGAGATCCAACCAGTGCATTCTAAAGGAGATCTGTCCTGGGATTTCTTTGGAAGGAATGATGCTAAAGCTGAAACTCTAGTACTTTGGCCACCTCATGCGAAGAGTTAACTCATTGGAGAAGACTCTGATGCTGGGAACGGTTGGGGGCAGGAGGAGAAGGGGACGGCGGAGGATGAGATGGCTGGATGGCATCACTGACTCGATGGATGTGAGTCTGAGTGACCTCCAGGAGTTGGTGATGGACAGGGAGGCCTGGTGTGCTGTGATTCATGGGGTTGCAAAGAATCGGACATGACTGAGCGACTGATCTGATCTGATCAGCTCCAGGTCTTATTTTTGCTGACTATATAGAGCTTCTCCATCTTTGACTGCAAAGAATATAAATAACCTAATTTTGATATTGACCATCTGGTGATTTCCATGTGTAAAGTCATCTCTTGTGTTATTGGATGAGGGTATTTACCAAGACCAGTGCATTCTCTTGGCAAAACTCTGTTAGCCTTTATCCTACTTCATTTTGTACTTCAAGGCTAAACTTGCCTGTTACTCCAGGTATCTCTTTACTTTCTCCTTTTGTTTTACAATCCCTTATGATGAAAAGCACATATTGTTTGGTGTTAGTTCTAAAAGTTCTTGTAGGTATTCATAGAACTATTCAGCTTCAGCTTATTTAGCATTAGTGGTTGGGACATAGACTTAGATTACTGTCATGTTGAATGGTTTGCCTTGGAAGTGAATCAAGATCATTTTATCATTTTTGAGATTGCACCCAAGTACTAGATTCCAGTCTCTTTTGTTGAATATGAAGGCTACTCCGTTTCTAAGGGATTCTTGCCCACAGTAAATATAAAGTTCTATATTCCATGTCAATGTGATATTAGTAAAGATAGATAAATATATCAATGAAAATACTAAACAATTCAGAGATATTTATGAGGCTATATATATGTGTGTGTGTGTGTGTGCATATATGGAAATGAGGCAATCAACCCTGAATATTCATTGAATATTCTGTGGGGAAACTGATGCTGAAACTCTGATAATTTGGCCAACTGATGTGAAGCATTGGCTCATTAGAAAAGGCCCTAAGGCTGGAATGATTGAAGGAAAAAGGAGAAAGGGGAGTCAGAAGATGAGATGGTTAAACAGCATCACCAACTCAGTGGACATAAATATGAGAAACCTCCAGGCAGGGGAGTCTGGTGGGTTACAGTCCATGGGTCACAAAAAGTCAGACATGACTTAGTGATATCATAATAACAACAATGTGGAGGGAAAGTGTGTTGAGAAAAAAGACATGGTATAAGAATCTTTTAAAAGGTGCTGCATTTGTATATCAATATGCAAAAAATAGAAAGGAAGAATGGAAGAATCTTAAATACATATTATGAATGGTATACTTTTAAAAAGTCATAATGTATTATCAACTGGAACATAAACTTAACATTTTTAAACTTCTAAAAACATTTGAGAAAATATTTGTTCTATGCACATGTCAGAGTATGATTTCTTAAAAACAGTAAATTGAACTTAATATGTTTTTCATAAGATATCATTAAAATTAAAAAACCAGGCAAGGAAGATATTTGAAAAATCACATGTCTAATAAAATATATATATCAAAATATATATGGAATTCTCAAACCTGATAATAAAAAAGCACACATATCATAAAAATAAGCCACAATATTTCAACAGATTCTTCATTCAAAAAAAAAAAAAACTACACAGATGGCAGGCAAACAAGTACATGAAATGTGTTCAAAATCATGAGTCATTAGGAAAATATAAACTAAAACTACAGTATTATATTACTACATGTACATTGGAATGGTGAAAACAAGCAAACAACTGAAAAAAAAACCCACTAAAAAACCTTTAGCAATGATTTAAAAGTTTTAGCAATGATTTGGAGGAATTGAAATTCTCATATAATATGGGTACAAATGTTAAATCTTAGAAGATTTTCTGCCTGGGAGACAATATGTTTTTAAATGTTAGATGTAGAAATAACATTAACCTCATATTTCTAAGTATCCAAGCAAGTTAAAGCATATATCCCAACTCAAAGACTTGTGTATGAATGTTCATAGCATCTTTATTTGTAATAGCTAAAACCTGAAAATAGCTGGAATGTCATAAAAGTATGCATAGATCATGAAATTATGGTATACTGCTTAGCAATAAAATGTAATACAATGGAATACTGCTTAGCAATAAAAATTAATTATTAATATGTAACACAACATGAATGAATGTTAATTATCATGACTGAAAAATCCGTACAAAATCCTACTCTATGATTATATTCATATGGATTCTAGAAAATTCAAGATATATAGCAAAAAACAACTCCACAGATTAGTGGTTTCCTGGGCACAGGGGATTGGTGAGTAAGGGCTGAAGTTCATTCAGAGAGGAGGAGACTTTCAGGGGAGATGGATATGTGCAGTGACACATCATTGTTTCTGGAATACATGCCAAAGGTCATAAAGTTGAACACTTAAAGTGCAGTTTATTTTTTCAGGTTATAAAAGCATTTTATTAATAATTGACCTTCAAAAGAATGTGGAGTCATATTTTCCCACATACATCACATATACTACCTCAACAAAGTTAAATGTTATTTGGAAAGTAATCTCAATCACATACTTACACTTACAAAGCTTCAGCATCTTAATCACCAGCATCTGTGTGGAGGTATTTAGGTAGATAATGTAGCTGATGTGATGTGTTTATTTCACCCTGTGAGCACTGTTAACAATTATACTCCTCAAGCTAATAGAACATTCATGTTTGATGTTTAAATAATTTCATTATCAAGATGAATAATAGCATTGACTTTGACAACTTTCTTAATTACTGATTTTGACAGGAAGCCAACACTAATTAGAATTTCATTTTTTTTTTAAAAATGAATACACTGTTTGTAATCAGCTAAACACCCCTCAATTAAATCAGAGCTCTAATATTGCCCAAGTTGTCATTTTAATTACTGCATAGTACATGTAGAAAAATAAGTATTTATGCCAATTTAAAAATACTGCTTTATAAACAGACCAATGCATATGTGAATTTTTGGTGGTCTGAAATTTCTGCTCCATGTGACAGAGACATAAAATATATGTTTGTCACTTAAGTTATATTTAAGAAATACAAATTTCTAAAGATTAACATTTTCTCATCCTAGAAATAAAAAATATTATACTCTCCTATGGGAATGAGAACATTAAGATAACCACAACAGAACCCAAAGGCTTTCATTAGGGTTCCTCAAGTTTGGCCTGTGGGACACAGGTTGACATTGTCTAATTTGCATCACTCATCTAACTAGCTGGTAGACATATGGTTTCTAGTTCATTTGGGATTGTTGAGTCTTGTCTGATTTTGGAGGAACTAGCAGAGAGAAATCTTTCCAGTCTATCCTCTGTCTATGCTAACAGTGAGAGGACATTGCCACAATATGAAATTACTGAGGTTGGAGGTTGGAACTCTGAGAGTTCCCGACAATGGTGAATAACCTTTTCTTTTCAGGAGACCTTGTATGTCATTGGAATTGTGTTTCTATGGAAAACTAGGTGTTAACTTTCTTTTTTTAAATTTAAATTTATTTATTTTAATTGGAGGCTAATTACTTTACAATATTGTATTGGTTTTGCCATACATTAACATGAATCCGCCACGGGTGTACACGTGTTCCCAATCCTGAACCCCCCTCCCACCTGCCTCCCCATACCATCCCTCTGGGTCATCCCAGTGCACCAGCCCCGAGCATCCTGTATCCTGCATCGAACCTGGACTGGCAATTCATTTCTTATATGATAATATACATGTTTCAATGCCATTCTCCCAAATCATCCCACCCTCACCCTTTCCCACAGAGTCCAAAAGACTGTTCTATACATCTGTGTCTCTTTTGCTGTCTCGCATACGGGGTTGTTGTTACCATCTTTCTAAATTCCATATATATGCATTAGTATACTGTATTGGTGTTTTTCTTTCTGGCTTACTTCACTCTGTATAATAGGCTCCAGTTTCATCCACCTCATTAGAACTGATTCAAATGTATTCTTTTTAATGGCTGAGTAATACTCCATTGTGTATATGTACCACTGCTTTCTTATCCATTCATCTGCTAATCGACATCTAGGTTGCTTCCATGTCCTGGCTATTATAAACAGTGCCACAATGAACATTGGGGTACACGTGTCTCTTTCAATTCGGTTTCCTTGGTATGTATGCCCAACAGTGGGATTGCTGGGTCATAAGGCAGTTCTATTTCCAGTTTTTTTTATTTATTTTTTTTTATTTTTAGGTATCAAGAATCTCTTTTATTGATTATCAGAAACATTACAAACATCTAATATGAACAAATTGTAACATGACAGTGATTAGTTTGAGCAATTAATACATTTCAGATATAATATTATACATATTTCAATGCTATTCTCCCCAATCATCCCACCCTCTCCCGGTCCCAGAGTCCAAAAGTCTGTTCTATACATCAGTGTCTCTTTTGCTGTCTCATAAATAGGGTTATTTTTACCATCTTTCTAAATTCCATATATATGCATTAGTATACTGTATTTGTATACTATATTAGTATACTATATTTCCAGTTTTTAACTTTCATCTCCCTGTAAAAATAATGCCTTGTACCTTAGAGTTTGTCATGAGTGCAGCAAATGTTCAACCTCATGGTAGGCATCCAGGGTAAGCTGAATTGGCAGCCAACTGCCTGGACAGTAGGCTGAATTGTTGTACTTATTGTCTAAGGTGGGATCTGGGCAATCTTGATTACAACCTGTTGTACCTAAATTTATAACTTGGTCCTGTTGACCAAGTAGGAAAGTCAGTACAGACACTTAGGGAAAATACCACCTGGCTTTCTAAGCCAGACAGTGATAGTTTGTAGAGTTTATTCACCTAAGGATGCAACATACCAGGCTGAAGTCAATAGTACAAGTTGTCATTTTCCTGTTGGGGTCTTGTTGATAGTAGCATTTAGTTAGATGCTGTATAAGATGTTTCAAAGCAATTTAGTTCCAGCCCATCAGTCAAATCAGAATCAGAGTGGCTGACAGATGGCATATACCCATATGAGAAAACTCACCAGTAGTGAAGTGGTCTAAAAATAATGGTTATGTATTGTTGGGAGATAATTCTCCATGAGTCTCATTCATTTCTGAATGATGTAGGTTAAGTAGTGTTGTTTGGACTGACTTATCAAGGATGTTTGTACAACAGGCAGCATTGGAAGATATAGTATCTTTCTCCAGGCAGAGGGAACAGGAATTTACTGAGCAGTACCCAGCTCAGTTGGTAAAGAATCTGCCTGCAACACGGACATGGGTTTGATCCCTGGATTGGGAAGATCCCCTGGAGAAGGAAATGGCAACCCACTCCAGTATTGCCTGGAGAATCCCGTGGACAGAGGAATCTGGAAGTCTACAGTCCATGGGGTCGCAAGAGTTGGACATGACTTAGTGACTACACCAGCACCACCTTTATTAGATGGTGTATCTTCAATGGCAACAGTTAGGCAAGCACCCCAAGGTTTTTCAGTTGCAATGCAAAACTACAGCACTTAGAATGTGCATCTAGCCCTCCTCGTATTGCTTTGTTGGCATGTCAGCCACAAGGAACTGATAGGAACATGAAGCTCATGGCATCTACTGCAATGTGAGTGATGAAGTCCTTTTGTCTCTAATGCCCCTCACCAGCATCTATGAAACTATGATAGTTATTTATTTTGTAAGCAGTGGAAAAATCTCAGGCTTTTCACAGTTCTTGCCACCCTTCCTCCTTGCTATAACTGAAGCATTGATTCCCGAGGACCAGATTGGTGAATCCTTGCATAAAGAGACAAAAGTCATTGGGCAGTAGTCCTAGTTTGTTGTTTTGTTTTCTTTTTTAAAAAAAATTTCCATTCCGTTTTTATGTTTTTAATTTATTTTTAATTGGAGAATAATAGCTTAACAATATTCTGTTGGTTTCTGCCATAAGACAATGTGAATCAGCCATAAGTATGCATATATTCCCTCCCTATTGAACCTCCTTCCCACCCACACCCCTCCATCCCATCCCACCCTTCTAGTTTGGTACAGAGCCTGGGTTGAGTTTCCTCTGTTATACAGCAACCTCCCATTAGCTATCTAGTTTACATATGATAATATATATGTATATATTTCAATGATGTTCTTTCAATTCATCTTACCCCTTAGAGAACAGACTTTGGGCACAGTCCTAGTTTTTAATGATTATTTGTACATTTGTTGTGTTACGCCATGAAAGCATCACTCCTCAGGAATCCAGAGAATTTATCTTGGCAAAACCAAAAATCCTTGAAATGTTTGGTATCACCATTTTCCGAACATAAAATCATTCTAGCAGATTGTCATTGTGAATAGAATTGAAGAAGTCATTATAGTGTGTCTTTGCCATGACTTTGAATGGTCCTCCTCTCTTGGAACCTGGCCACTTCTTTAGTCAATCAGTTCAGTGGATGAGAACTGGTTCAGGTCTGACTTGGCATATTAGGTATGTTACTTGAATCTGGATAGGACACTAATTATGAATCCTCTTTTATTTTATATAGACTAAGCAACTGCTTTATTAGTTAGTTATCCATCTTATCTCAAGTGAATCTGTGTTGTCTTAACCATCCTCAGAGAGCTCAAAGAGTGTATTTACCTGTCTGCCACTGAGATACTACTATTCTTTACAATAAAATTGAGCACAATTTTTTTGCTTCTGATGATTAAGCACCATCATTATTTCCTCTTTTATGTCATGCATGTTGCTATCTGGATAGTCAGATCTGTTCTAGTGTTTCCCACCATTACCTCTGACCTACAGGGAACACCCACCACACTGCATCTCAATAATACCAGTTTCCCTGTCACCCATGTGTCTTCAAGGCATGCCTGTGAATCATAGCCAATTTTTATATATAAATTTTATATATAAGGTTCTTTTTTATATATAATTTTATTTATTTATTTTTGACTGTGCTGGGTCTTCATTGCTCTGTGGGTTTTTCTCTAGTTGTGGAAAGTGGGGGCTACTCTCTAGTTGCAGTGCACAGGCTTCTCATTACAGTGGGTTCTCTTGTTGCAGAGCACAGCCTCTAGGGCACACAGACTTCGGTAGTTGTGACTCATGGGCTCAGTTGTTGCGGCTCCCAGGCTCTATAGCACAGGCTCAGTAGTTGTGACACAGTGCTCAGCCTCTCTATGGCAGGTAGGTTCTTGATGCTATATATTCATGTACATCCATTATAGCATGCTGAGTTTTATCAGTATTTTTACCATTTCCTCGACTTAACCTAATTTTTAGCAAATATTATGGTATTTCTATTTTACTTAGTGTGGACCATCACTTTCACCAAACTTTCCAGAAATTTCCTACCAGTTTGATAGTATTACCTTCTGCATCCTTTCCAGGGTATTGATTATTTTTATAGGAGATTGCTCCCATGTTGGTAAGATTTACCAACTTCAAGTTCTGCCCTTTTTGTTCCAGCTCCAGTTAGATCCATTGTCTCCCACCCCCTGCAGGCGCATGTGGATGGAGTCCTACAGATCATTGAAAATAACAGTGTTGTTTCTTCCTTAGTGAATATAACCTTTGCTTCACCAGGTTATGTAGTGGTAATCCTGGCTATGAATTTTATGGCCAGGAGGAAAAGTATGCTGTTGGAAAGACAGAGGAGTGGGCCACTTCTGAAAGTCCTGGTAGTGTAGGAAACCTGAGATTCCAAGATTTTCAAGTGCATTTTACTGTAGTTTATTAATCTCATACTGCAGGCCCTTAGTCCTCCCAAATCAGAGCTCTTAAGCTGGCATAGCGGACTTGCTGGGCTTGAGAACTGAGTCTTACCTTCAGCTCCATGGCTGACAAAGTGGATATGTGATAGAGTATGCCAATCTATGTTAGCCTGAAAATAGAAAATCCAAATCAAATCAGGCATGGGAGCTGTATCCACATACTGACAGAAAGCGGAGGAGATGGAGTCTCAGTTTAGACTCCTGAGGGTAGCCTGGTGATCAGAGTCTAAGATCAAGCAGAGTGACAGCAAATAAATGTGGTTCCTCTTCAGATTCTGTTGATGTCAAATTTAGGGAGGTCGGAGGGGAGTTTTAGTTGGATCTAGCCAATGATTGAAAGAGGCCTTGGACAAATTTGAGTGTTCCTTAGGTGATCCAGTCAACTTGTTAGACACTAAAGAACATATTCTAGTAACTTTGTTTCAAAATGAAAAGAAGGGGTAAGATAAAACTAGAGCCTGGGCAAGTTACAACATATTGGACCTATAAGAACAAAGCCGACACTTTCTTCCTGGCTCTGTTCCTCCTGCCTTATTCCTTTATAGCCTGCAAACCCTTTCCTTCTCTCAGCTTTTTGTTTCTAAGGTGCTCTTTGAGGATAAAGCATTCTGTTTAAACAGAATGTTTAGACAACAGTATCCTAAGGTAATGCTGGGGGTATTACAAAGAAAATGCAACTGATAAATGAGCAGGTAAGTGATTTCAAACCACTTTCATCCCTGTTCTTTTCCAAGTGCAATGTGCTTGAATCAGATAGCATCTCACTGGCTCAGAAAGAGGGATGGGTTAGGCAGGGAGTGGAAGATGCACCCCTCGGAACACATGTGATAGAGGTAAAAATGGAGCAGAGCTAATAATCTCTCATATTTAACACAGAGAAATTGATCCTAGGAGCAAGGAGAATGATGGGTATAAATCTTTATATTGAAACATGTTGTCAGTAAAAGAAAGTATAATCTATATATATAGCCACAGAAGAAGACATTTGTGAGAGAAGACTGGAAGATCAAAAAAATAGTAACAATTTATTATTAGCCCGTTGAAGAATAGTAAATGGCATCAATCTATTATGTGATCAAGAGTAGTATGTGGATAACAGTGCTTTAAGATAAAAGAGATGTATGTTTCAACAGTATTAGCAATTAATGTAAACAAAATGTTCATATTAAAGCCAATAGAGTTAAAAGTATATTTCCTTTATCCCTTTATTGATTTGCCCTCAGGAAAAAACTAAATGCTATAAAGTCAGTAATTGCAGGAACATTTCCTTTTAATGTTATAAGGGCTGTTGAATTCTTAGCAACTGGATTACCTTTCCAAAGCACAGAGTATAATATGGACATAAATGTGATTGTTTTCTTCCTTTCTGAATACACATAAACATCCCATATTATTAATTTAGGTGATTATTCTCATAAAGCAATTTCCTTTCAATTATTTTTTTTTAACTGTAGCATTCCCTAATAACAGGATTCTAGGATCTGGTATAGTTTAGAGAAAGAATGTATAGGACTTTAGAGACAATTATCAATTTTCATAAAGAAGTCTGAGTCAATTATTTTCTCAGGATAATTTATAACTATAGAAGGAAAAACAGAAATTTTTATATCTCATGTTATATAAACAGAGGTACTGACTTAAAAGGAAATATGTTATGGAGCTTCATCAATAATAGATGTTGGTGGTTTGGGATTTGCACATGCAAGCTATTAGATTAGATTATAGAGTGAGAAAACAGCAAGATCCTGCTGTATAGCACAGGGAGCTAGGTTCAGTATCTTGTGATAAACCATCTTGAAAAAGAATATGGAAAAAAATAGGTACATATATATTGTTACTATTGTTTAGTCTTTAAATTGTGTCCAGCTCTTTGTGACCCCATGGGTCACTGTAGCCCATCAGTCTCCTTTGTCCATGGGATTTCCCAGACAAGAACACTGGAGTGGGTAGTCATTTCCTTCTCCAGAGGATCTTCCTGACCCAGGGATTAAACCCATATCTCCTGTGTTGACAGGTGGATTTTTTTACCCCTGAGTCACCAGGGAAGCCCTTTACACACACACACACACACACACACACATGCGCGTGCACACACACACACATACAGCTGAATCACTTTGCTGAATAGCAGAAATTAACACAACATTGTAAATAAATCAAATAAAGTAAGTTAAAATAATACATGTTTAATAAATGCCTCTTGAACTTATTGTTGGCTATGGAATTATGGATATACAGACCTTCTCTAGAAGGAATTAATGTAGATTTCTTAGGAGGTGGCATCTGCCTGGTGTCAAGAGCAAGGTGCCCATGTGGGTGAAATATGGCCATGCTGAAAAGGATCCTGTGGCCAGGTTGTATAGGGCATTTTGAAGCATAGTAAAGATTTCTGATTTTATGTGAGGTGGGAAGGCTGAATTATCGTAAACAGTGAAGAGATAATAGTCAGATCTGTATTTTGAAGTGATTACTCAGACTGATGTATGGAAAATAGATTATAGGGGGAATCCAATGTAAATTATAATAAAGAATAGCAATATGGGGACAATTGATTAGTTAAGTGACAATGGCAGAATGGGTTAAGACAACTTGGAATTGTTGATACACGATCATATTTGGGAAATAAATTTGAAAATACCTGGCAGCATCTTCTGTTTTTATCTGGGATGAGAAGAAAGAGTCATGATGCTTCCAACTTGAACAACTATGCTTGAACAACTATGTGAATAAGATTGACATAATGAAATAAAAATTTGAGAGTGGAGCAGGTTGAATATGGAGTATCAAAATTTCTATTTTAGATATGAATATTTAGTGGAAGAAGTCTTCCCAGGTGGCTCAGTAGTAAAGAATCCACCTGCCAAGCAAGAAACCAACAGGAAACTCTGGTTTAATTCCTGGGTCAGGAAGATTACCTTGCAGAAGGAAATGATAATCCATTCCAGGATTCTTGCCTGGTAAATCCCATGGAGAGAGGACCCTGGCAGTCCATGGGGCCACAAAAGAGTCAGACACGAACTAGCGACTAAATAACAAGAACAAATTCAATGGAAGAATCAGATCAGATCAGATCAGATCATTCGCTCAGTCATGTCCGACTCTTTGCGACCTCATGAATCTCAGCACGCCAGGCCTCCCTGTCCATTACCAACTCCCAGAGGTCACTGAGACTCACATCCATCGAGTCAGTGATGCCATCCAGCCATCTCATCCTCTGTCATCCCCTTCTCCTCCTGCCTTCAATCCCTCCCAGCATCAGAGTCTTCTACAATGAGTCAACTCTTCGCATGAGGTGGCCAAAGTACTGGAGTTTCAGCTTTAGCATCATTCCTTCCAAAGAAATCCCAGGGCTGATCTCCTTCAGAATGGACTGGTTGGATCTCCTTGCAGTCCAAGGGACTCTCAAGAGTCTTCTCCAACACCACAGTTCAAAAGCATCAATTCTGTGGCGCTCAGCCTTCTTCACAGTCCAACTCTCACATCCATACATGACCACAGGAAAAACCATAGCCTTGACTAGGTGTAACTTTGTTGGCAAAGTAAAGTCTCTGCTTTTGAATATGCTCTCTAGGTTGGTCATAACTTTCCTTCCAAGGAGTAAGCGTCTTTTAATTTCATGGCTGCAATCACCATCTGTAGTGATTTTGGAGCCCCCCCCCCCCCCCAAATAAAGTCTGACACTGTTTCCACTGTTTCCCCATCTATTTCCCATGAAGTGATGGGACCGGACACCATGATCTTTGCTTTCTGAATGTTGAGCTTTAAGGCAACTTTTTCACTCTCCACTTTCACTTTCATTACGAGGCTTTTGAGTTCCTCTTCACTTTCTGCCATAAGGGTGGTGTCATCTTCATATCTGAGGTTATTGATATTTCTCCCAGCAGTCGTGATTCCAACTTGTGTTTCTTCCAGTCCAGCATTTCTCATGATGTACTCTGCATAGAAGTATATATAAATCTAAATTTTGAGGAGATATTGGAACTAGAAAAAGATTGTGGCATCATCACTATATCTATGCCTTTGGAGATTATAGAATTAGTCTAGCAATAGAATTATCATTTATTCCAATCTAATCACAGTGTAGCAGTGAAGATAAGAATTTCTAGGACAAAGACTGAAGACACTTTATGTTAACACGTCACTGACCAGAGACATACTGCAGCCACAGGTGTTAGATTCTGCAAAAATCCCCTAGTCATGTGATGTGTAAAAGTGTTGATTTGGAAGGAGGGAGGAACCATCAGAAAGATGAAGAGGAGGGGTCCAGGAGGTACCCAATATTAAACCCATGACTCTTAGCTAAATAACTTCTCCTTTTCCTTCACACCTTTTTCACAATATTAGTTATTTATTTAGCTGCTAACATTATTAGCATCTGCATTAAAATGCAGACAATTTGGTAGTAGGGAGTGTGCTTTTTTAAATTTATTTTTAATTGAAGGATGATTGCTTTATAATATTGTGTTGGTTTCCGCCATACATCAGTATGAACAAGCTATACGTATACATATGTTCTGTCTCTCTTGAGCCTTCCTTCCTTATTCCACACCTTCCCATGCCTCTAGATTGCTACAGAAGTGTGTTTCTTTAGCTTACGGCATTCTACCTAATTCCTGCCACTGGGTCCAACACACTTAGATGCTAAAAAATTTATTTTGTGATGAAATAAAATAATTACTTTGTAACATTATCCATCAGATTAGATCAGTTGCTCAGTCCTGTCCGACTCTTTGCGACCCCATGAGTCGCAGCACACCAGGCCTCCCTGTCCATCACCAACTCCCAGAGGTCACTGAGACTCACATCCATCGAGTCAGTGATGCCATCCAGCCATCTCATCCTCTGTCATCCCCTTCTCCTCCTGCCTTCAATTCCTCCCAGCATCAGAGTCTTCTACAATGAGTCAACTCTTCGCATGAGGTGGCCAAAGTACTGGAGTTTCAGCTTTAGCATCATTCCTTCCCAAGAAATCCCAGGGCTGATCTCCTTCAGAATGGACTGGTTGGATCTCCTTGCAGTCCAAGGGACTCTCAAGAGTCTTCTCCAACACCACAGTTCAAAAGCATCAATTCTACAGCGCTCAGCCTTCTTCGCAGTCCAACTCTCACATCCATACATGACCACAGGAAAGACCATAGCCTTGACTAGGTGAAACTTTGTTGGCAAAGTAATGTCTCTGCTTTTGAATATGCTCTCTAGGTTGGTCATAACTTTCCTTCCAAGGAGTAAGCGTCTTTTAATTTCATGGCTGCAGTCACCATCTGTAGTGATTTTGGAGCCCCCAAAATAAAGTCTGACACTGTTTCCACTGTTTCCCCATCTATTTCCCATGAAGTGATGGGACCGGACGCCATGATCTTCGCTTTCTGAATGTTGAGCTTTAAGGCAACTTTTTCACTCTCCACTTTCACTTTCATCAAGAGGCTTTTTAGTTCCTCTTGACTTTCTGCCATAAGGGTGGTGTCATCTTCATATCTGAGGTTATTGATATTTCTCCCAGCAATCTTGATTCCAACTTGTGTTTCTTCCAGTCCAGCATTTCTCATGATGTACTCTGCATATAAGTATATATAAATCTAAATTTTGAGGGTATATTGGAACTAGAAAAAGATTGTGGCATCATCACTATATCTATGCCTTTGGAGATTATAGGATTAGTCTAGCAATAGAATTACCATTTATTCCAATCTAATCACAGTGTAGCAGTGAAGATAAGAATTTCTAGGACAAAGACTGAAGACACTTTATGTTAACACGTCACTGACCAGAGACATACTGCAGCCACAGGTGTTAGATTCTGCAAAAATCCCCTAGTCATGTGATGTGTAAAAGTGTTGATTTGGAAGGAGGGAGGAACCATCAGAAAGATGAA
Organism: Tragelaphus eurycerus; assembly: GCA_935064755.1. Classification (NCBI taxonomy): domain Eukaryota; kingdom Metazoa; phylum Chordata; class Mammalia; order Artiodactyla; family Bovidae; genus Tragelaphus; species Tragelaphus eurycerus. The sequence goes on along the minus strand of CAKXYN010000003.1, from coordinate 3,728,789 downwards.
GAGGAGGGGTCCAGGAGGTACCCAATATTAAACCCGTGACTCTTCACTAAATAATTTCTCCTTTTCCTTCACACCTTCTTCACAATGTTAGTTATTTATTTAGCTGCTAACATTATTAGCATCTGCATTAAAATGCAGACAGTTTGGTAGTAGGGAGTGTGCTTTTTTAAATTTATTTTTAATTGAAGGATGATTGCTTTATAATATTGTGTTGGTTTCCGCCATACATCAGTATGAACGAGCTATACGTATACATATATCCTGTCTCTCTTGAGCCTTCCTTTCATATTCCACACCTTCCCATGCCTCTAGATTGCGACAAAGTGTGTTTCTTTAGCTTACCGCATTCAACCTAATTCCTGCCACTGGGTCCAACACACTTAGATGCTAAAAAATTTATTTTGTGATGAAATAAAATAATTACTTTGTAACATTATCCATCAGATTAAATCAGTTGCTCAGTCCTGTCCGACTCTTTGTGACCCCATGAATCGCAGCACACCACGCCTCCCTGTCCATCACCAACTCCCAGAGGTCACTGAGACTCACATCCATCGAGTCAGTGATGCCATCCAGCTATCTCATCCTCTGTCATCCCCTTCTTCTCCTGCCCTCAATCTCTCCCAGCATCAGAGTCTTCTACAATGAGTCAACTCTTCGCATGAGGTGGCCAAAGTACTGGAGTTTCAGCTTTAGCATCATTCCTTCCCAAGAAATCCCAGGGCTGATCTCCTTCAGAATGGACTGGTTGGATCTCCTTGCAGTCCAAGGGACTCTCAAGAGTCTTCTCCAACACCACAGTTCAAAAGCATCAATTCTGCCGCGCTCAGCCTTCTTCACAGTCCAACTCTCACATCCATACATGACCATAGGAAAAACCATAGCCTTGACTAGGCAAACCTTTGTTGGCAAAGTAATATCTCTGCTTTTGAATATGTGATCTAGGTTGGTCATAACTTTCCTTCCAAAGAGTAAGTGTCTTTTAATTTCTTGGCTGCAGTCACCATCTGCAGTGATTTTGGAGCCCCCCAGAATAAAGTCTGACACTGTTTCCACTGTTTCCCCATCTATTTCCCATGAGGTGATGGGACCAGATGCCATGATCTTCGCTTTCTGAATGTTGAGCTTTAAGGCAACTTTTTCACTCTCCACTTTCACTTTCATCAAGAGGTTTTTTATTTCCTCCTCATTTTCTGCTATAAGGGTGGTGTCATCTGCATATCTGAGGTTATTGATATTTCTCCCAGCAATCTTGATTCCAACTTGTGTTTCTTCCAGTCCAGCATTTCTCATGATGTACTGTGCATATAAGTTAAATAAACAGGGTGACAATATACAGCCTTGACGTACTCTTCTTCCTATTTGGAACCAATCTGTTGTTCCATGTCCAGTTCTAACTCTTGCTTCCTGACCTGCATACAAATTTCTCAAGAGGCAGATCAGGTGGTCTGGTATTCCCATCTCTTTCAGAATTTTCCACAGTTTATTGTTATCCACACAGTCAATAAAGCAGAAATAGATGTTTTTCTAGAACTCTCTTGCTTTTTCCATGATCCAGCAGATGTTGGCAATTTGATTTCTGGTTCATCTGCCTTTTCTAAAACCAGCTTGAACATCAGGAAGTTCACGGTTCACGTATTGCTAAAGCCTGGCTTGGAGAATTTTGAGCATTACTTTACTAGCGTGTGAGATGAGTGCAATTGTGCGGTAGTTTGAACATTCTTTGGCATTGCCTTTCTTTGGGATTGAAATGAAAACTGACCTTTTCCAGTCCTATGGCCACTGTTGAATTTTCCAAATTTGCTGGCATATTGAGTGCAGCACTTTCACAGCATCATCTTTTAGGTTTTCGAATAGCTCAACTGGAATTCCATCACCTCCACTAGCTTTGTTCGTAGTGATGCTTCTTCACATTCCAGGATGTCTGGCTCTAGGTCAGTGGTCACTGTTACATACTGAGAGTCTATAAATAATCTCTCTTCTGTATACATTTTTAATAAATTATTTTACATTTATCTCTTTAATGTTTCTCAAGTATACTCTGAGGGTAGTTGTGATGTAAAGAGAAAAATAAACTTTTTTTCCTGTCAAAAAATAACCCCATTGCCTTTTATTTAGTACTTCTTCCTTCCAAGATATGCATAACATATTATTTTAAAAATTTAATCTAATAAAATATACTTATGCCAAGAAATTCATCTTGCACAACTCCAGTCCCCTTCTCTCCCCAAAGTAACACTACCATCCTTAACCTCTACCAAGAGAGTTTTGAATTTTTAAACAATAGAATAAACTATACATTCATATATCTAGGGTTTCCTTTTTTTTTTTTTTTTTTTCTTATCTGAATGCTATGTTTGTAAGATTAATCCCTGTCATTGTAGACTTACAGTTCATTCTTTCTCATTGCTTCAGTTCAGTTCAGTCTCTCTGTCATGTCTGACTCTTTGCGACCCCATGAACCACAGCACACCAGGCCTCCCTGTCTATCACCAACTCCCAGAGTTTACCGAAACTCATGTCTGTTGAGTTGGTGATGCCATCCAGCCATCTCATCCTCTGTCATCCCTTCTCCTCCTGCCTTCAATTTTTCCCAGCATCAGGGTCTTTTAAAATGAGTCAGCTCTTCACAGCAGGTGGCCAAAGTATAGGAGTTTCAGCTTTAACATCAGCCCTTCCAATGAACACCCAGGACTGATCTTCTTTAGGATGGACTGGTTGGATCTCCTTGCAGCCCAAGGGACTCTCAAGAGTCTTCTCCAACACCACAGTTCAAAAGCATCAATTCTTTGGTGCTCAGCTTTCTTTATAATCCAACTCTCACCTCCATACATGACCATTGGAAAAACCATAGCCTTGACTAGATGGACTTTTGTTGGCAAAGTAATGTCTCTGCTTCTTAATATGCTATCTAGGTTGGTCATAACTTTCCTTCCAAGCAGTAAGCATGTTTTAATTTCATTGCTGCAGTCACCATCTACAGTGATTTTGGAGCCCCTAAAATAAAGTCAGCCACTGTTTCCACTGTTTCTCCATCTATTTGCCATGAAGTGATGGGACCAGATGCCATGATCTTAGTTTTCTGAATGTTGAGCTTTAAGCCCACTTCTTCACTCTCCTCTTTCACTTTCATCAAGAGGCTCTTTAGTTCTTCTTCACTTTCTGCCATAAGAGTGGTGTCACCTGGATATATGAGATTATTGATATTTCTCCTGGCAATCTTGATTCCATTGTGCTTCATCCAGCCCAGCATTTCTCATGATGTACTCTGCATATAAGTTAAATAAGCAAGGTGACAATATACAGCCTTGACATAGTCATTGCTTATTCTATGGTAATCTACTCTACTGTATGTAATAATTTGTGTATTCATTCTTTTATTAATAAACATCTATATATTTATTAAAATTCAATTGTTATTCCAATTCTTTGCAGTGTTACTAAAAGCTAAGACATGTATATATATTTCTGTATATGTGCCTACAGTGGAATAGCTGAGTCATCTGGTTAGCTTCAGTAAACACACCAAATAATTGTAATGTTGTCTAGTCAAAGCTATGGTTTTTCCAGTGGTCATGTGTGGAAATGAGAGTTGGACTATAAAGAAAGCTGAGTGCCAAAGAATTGATGCTTTTGAACTGTGGTATTGGAGAAGACTCTTGAGAGGCCCTTGGACTGCAAGGAGTTCCAACCAATCCATCCTAAATATTCATTGGAAGGACAAATGCTGAACGTGAAACTCCAATACTTTGGCCACCTGATGCAAACTGACACATTGGAAAGACCCTAATGCTGGGAAAGACTGATGGCAGGAAGAAAAGGGGGCAACAGAGGATGACATATTTGGATGGCATCACCAACTCGATGGACATGAGTTTGAGTAGACTCTGAGTTGGTGATGGACAGGGAGGCTTGGCATGCTGCAATCCATGGGGTCACAAAGAGTTGGACACAACTGAGCAACTGAACTGAACTGAATGTTGTACCAGTTTAAAATTTCACCATCAGGGCACACAAGTTCTAGTTGCTATTTATTTTCAACAAATATTCTGTCCTTCAATCCATTTTGGTGATTTGAGCAGTATTTTGCTATAATTTTAATTTACACTTCCTTAGTAATTGGAGAAGGAAATGGCAACCCACTCCAGTGTGCTTGCCTTGAGAGTCCCAGAGATGGGAAAGCCTGGTGGGCTGCCGTCTATGGGGTTGCACAAAGCTGGACAGGACTGAAGTGACTTAGTAGTAGCAGCAGCAGCAGCAGTGATTGATGAAGTTGAACACCTTTCCATGTTTTCATCTGTTATTTGAATATCCTCTGTTTTGAAATGCTTGTACAAATCTTTTACTTATTTTTCCACTATGTTGTCTTTTTTGTGTTAATATGTGGGGAATATATATATATATATATGTTTATATATTGTCTCCTTTTATATATATATATATATATATATATATATATATATATATATATATATATAGTATCTTAAAAAAAATGTTAAGCCTTGTAACTTACCTTTTAAACAGACTTATGGTGTTTATCCAGAGAAGGCAATGGCACCCCACTCCAGTACTCTTGCTTGGAAAATCCCATGGACGGAGGAGCCTGTTAGGCTGCAATCCATGGGATCGCTAAGAGTCGGACACGACTGAGTGGCTTCACTTTCACTTTTCACTTTCATGCATTGGAGAAGGAAATGGCAACCCACTCCAGTATTCTTGCCTGGAGAATCCCAGGGACGGTGGGGCCTGGTGGGCTTCTGTCTATGGGGTGGCACAGAGTCAGACACAACTGAAGTAACTTAGCATAGCATAGCATGGTGTTTATCTATCTGTTTTAATATGGTCAGTTTATCAGTTGATTTGTTTTCTTTTAAAGTTAGGAATGTCTGTTTGTGTGTTAGTTGCTCAGTCATGTCTGACTCTCTTTGATCCCATGGACTGTACCCTGACAGGCTCCTCTGTCTGTGGAATTCTCCAGGCTAGAATACTGGGTTGGGGTGACATTTCCTTCTCAAAGAGTTGGTAGTATTTGTATCTTAATTAAATATTTATTTATTTTTAAGGTCATATAATTTCTGTTTCCTTTTAAAAGCTTTTTATTATCTTAAAGTTTACATGTAAATTTATTATCCGTCTAAAGTTGAGATTATGTATGGTGTGTGGAAATATTAATAGTCAAGATTTTTCCCTTTTTTTCCCAGCCCGACCATATATATCTCCAAGTGACATTGCACCATGTATTAAAAAGACCATTGTCCCCCTGTGATGACGAAGTGGTATCTTCTTTTAACAGTTGCAAGTCTGTCTTTGTCAATCTATTTTTCCCGCAAATTCTCTTTATTCTTATGCCAATATCACATTTTAATCAGTGTGACTTTATAATCTTTTTAAATATCTGATAGTATAGATCCTCCAACTTGATTCTTTAAGATTGTTCTTGTCATTTTAGGTTACTTATATTGCCACTGTAACTTGAAATCAGCATTTTGATTTAAAATTGCTGTATTTTTGATAGGAATTATGATAAACTGACACATAAAGTTTGAGGTAAATTGACATTTGTACATTATTGAGGAGGCTTTTAATTTGTCTCATGGCAAGTTCCTTCATTCATGTCATTTTAACTTCAACTGAGTTCAATAATTTTAGGTATAGAAATATTAAACATCTTCTTTAAGCTTTTTAATATTTTATAGCCTGTTACAAAAGTGTTTCTTTAATGAAAATTCTCATTCAGTTTTTGTGTATCCAAAAGTGTCTTTATTTCACTTTCATTTTGAAAAATATTTGAATAAGTAGAACTTTCTGAATTGGCTGTTATGTTCACATTTTAGGATGAAATCTTAAAACCCATCTACTTGATTCTTAATTTTTATTTTTGTATTTTCTAGTTTTAGAAATATTGTTTGACTTTTCTATGGATTCCAATTCTTTGGAGAAAGGCTCTAAACTTGTACCTAGTTTGTCAATTCATAGGTTTTATTTCCTCAAACTTATTAATTAGAGCATTTTTAAAGTTTTTGATAACTTGAATATGTGAGTCACATATTGAATCAGTATATGGTAAATTTCCCTTGGTAGTTTTTGTTGTTACCTTTGTGTTATTACTTTAGTTTGCTTGGCAATTTGTTAAATTAAAAGACAGACATTGTGACTGAAAGTTATAAAGCCTCTGGATGATGCAAATAACTCTAGAAAGAATTGCCCTTTTCTTTACAAAAAAGGTTCATCTAGTCAAAGGTCCGTCTAGCCAAAGCTATGGTTTTTTCCAGTAGTCATGTATGGATGTGAAAGTTGGACTATAAAGACAGTTCAGCACAGAAGAATTGATGCTTTTGAACTGTGATGTTGGAGGCAACTCTTGAGAGTCCCTTGGACTGCAAGGAGATCCAATTAGTCCATCCTAAAGGAATTCATTCCTGAATATTCATTGGAAGGACTGAAGGTGAAACTCCAATATTTGGGCCACCTGATGTGAAGAACTGAGTCATTTGAAAGGACCCTTGTGCTGGGAAAGAATGAAGGCAGGAGGAGAAGGCAATGACAGAGGATGAGATGGTTGGATGGCATCACTGACTCAGTGGATATGAGTTTGAGTAAACTGTGGGAGTTGGTGATGGACAGGGAGGCCTGGTATGCCACAGTTTATGGGGTCGCAAAGAATTGGACATGACTGAGTGAACTGAACTGATACATGCATGTTTGTATATATAAATTGTATTCATTTCATACACAATGTACATGTACATTATAACTATTTCAGTTCAAATTTTGCAGAGATCAATATCAAGCAATATGTCTTCAGAATATGTATATAATAGGCAGCAGCAGAATTATATTATTTTAAAACTACCTTTGTTTATTTGGAAGAAAATTAAACTGTATTCTGTACTTAAATGTCTTTAGAAGTTTTCAACATTTGTTGGAAGAACATACAATTAAATACAATTTAGCTTATTTAAAACTTTGGTTTATAAATGTTGTTACCAGAGTAATGACTGTATTTAATGCAAACAGATGAATCACATTGGGGACATTAAAAAGTTCAGTTAAATAATAATTTATTCAGAGGATGAAAACAGAAGTAACCTTTGTCTATTATGAGGTCTTTATTCATTTTTATAAGAAGAGCTTTAATGGATTCCCAAAATGCATAGTAGAGAAGCAAATTGGGTCATAATAAGTAAGGATTTTGGCATATTTCATTTTTAAAGGTGCAGAGATTTCTGTATTGAGAATTTTCAGGAGAAAAATAATGGACAGTGGGTAATTTTGGAAGATGTTATCATGCTAATTAAATTATTAACAGAGTAATTACAGTTAACATTTAAACAGAGCAGTGGTTAAGAGTCTTAACATTCTGGGTAAGTTTGCCTTGGTTTAAATTCCAGGTCTACCATTAACTAGCTGCAGGTGTTTGAAAAATTACAGTGTCAAGTCTCCTCATCTTAATAACTGAGAAAATAATAGTATTAAACTGAAGGTTTAGTGTTGGAATGAAGTTATTGTACATGAGGTGCTTTGAACAGTACAATGTAAGTTTTAGCTGTTATTATCATTTAGATCAAATAATGAATAGTTTCTGAAGAGCATAGGTAATTTGTTCATTTTCATTTTATTTTGGAGAAAGTTTCTTCAATTTATTTTACCATTATATTTCAACATTTTGTAAAGGTGCTGGAAACAAACCTTTGCACCTGCTCACAGGATCTCAGTGTTTGCCTTTTTGAATATTAAGAATCAGTCATATTGTTGAGATTTTATTTTTCTTTTCCTCATTAGTATTTTATGAGATGTTTCTCTATTATTGGAATTGACATCCTAAGCATAGGGTGAAAAAAATAGCTTTTTTTTTTTTTTTTTTTTTTAACAATGAGTTCAATCAGTATCCATCAATGTGTGTGCACTTCTTTTATTTTTCCCATAGCAAGATATTCCAGGCTAATTTTACATTGTCCTGGATCTACTCATTAGAGTAACAAATTCTCTATAAGCCTCTCTGTTTCCTGTAAGGGAGAAAAGTAATTAGAACCAAGATCTGGGTACTAGTATTTTCATTGCTTCTGGGTTTCATTACTTCTACACACCATCAGCGGACAGGAGTTTATTATTATATTTGTGTCTCTATCTATGTATGTATTCATCCATTCATCTACCAACCTATATATATATGCATGTATTCAAACCCTAGATACATATTAAAATCCTCCAATTCCAATAAAACTAGCACAAGTTTCTTCTAGCATTTCATATATATGTGTGTGTGTGTGTGAATATATATATATATATATAATTCTCTTGTCCAACAGTGAGACATTATTTACAAAAAATTGTTTCTCATTATTTATAAACATTTCTAGTGTGCTTAATCTGAGAATACAAATGAAGTACATGATTCAGATTCACTAATCCATATCACTGTGGAAAGCAAACCTGCAGGCAAGCATTTAGCCTAAGTTGAGATTACAGTCGTTTTGATTTTTAGCTTGAAGAACAAGAACTTTCCAGCTCTGTGTGTGACATTTCCTGTTGATTTGCTGGCCAAAGCAAGGCAAATTCAGTGCAAATAGAAATAAATTTCACAATTGCATGTATGCAGAGAAGTATGATTATGCCAAAGCCTTTGACTGTGTGGATCAAAATAAACTGTGGAAAATTCTGAAAGAGATGGGAATACCAGACCACCTGATCTGCCTCTTGAGAAATCTGTATGCAGGTCAGGAAGCAACAGTTAGAACTGGACATGGAACAACAGACTGGTTCCAAATAGGAAAAGGAGTACATCAAGGCTGTATATTGTCATCCTGTTTACTTAACTTACATGCAGAGTACATCATGAGAAATGCTGGACTGGAAGAAACACAAGCTGGAATCAAGATTGCCAGGAGAAATATCAATAACCTCAGATATGCAGATGACACCACCCCTATGGCAGAAAGTGAAGAGGAGGAACTCAAAAGCCTCTTGATGAAAGTGAAAGTGGAGAGTGAAAAAGTTGGCTTAAAACTCAACATTCAGAAAACGAAGTTCATGGCACCTGGTCCCATCACTTTATAAGAAAATAGATGGGGAAACACTGGAAGCAATGTCAGACTTTCTTTTTCTGGGCTCCAAAATCACTGCAGATGGTGACTGCAGCCAAGAAATTAAAAGACGCTTACTCCTTGGAAGGAAAGTTATGATCAACCTAGATAGCATATTCAAAAGCAGAGACATTACTTTGCCAACAAAGGTTTGCCTAGTCAAGGCTATGGTTTTTCCTGTGGTCATGTATGGATGTGAGAGGTGGACTGTAAAGAAGGCTGAGCGCCGCAGCATTGATGCTTTAGAACTGTGGTGTTGGAGAAGACTCTTGAGAGTCCCTTGGACTGCAAGGAGATCCAACCAGTCCATTCTGAAGGAGATCAGCCCTGGGAATTCTTTGGAAGGAATGATGCTACAGCTGAAACTCCAGTACTTTGGCCACCTCATGTGAAGAGTTGACTCATTGGAGAAGACTCTGATGCTGGGAGGGATTGAGGGCAAGAGGAGAAGGGGACAACAGAGGATGAGATGGCTGGATGGCATCACTGACTAGGTGGATGTGAGTCTCAGTGAACTTCGGGAGTTGGTGATGGACAGGGAGACAGGGCGTGCTGCGATTCATGGGGTCGCAAAGAGTCGCACAAGACTGAGCGACTGATTTGATCTGAGAGAAGTGTGATGCACTGTGGAGCAGTATTAGTGTAATGATCCATCACAGTGTTCCTCTGAACCCAGTGATTCATAACCCTTCACATCCAACATGCACACCTGCCAAGATCTCCACAATCTTATCTAATTACAGTATCAGGCTCAAAATCCAAAATTTGTGAGCACATTGCCTGGATGTGAGTAGATGAAGCTATTCTTAGGTCCCAAACTTCATTCACAGACCTCTGAATTGAATAGCAACAGGGGACTTCCCTGGTGGTCCAGTGGTTAAGCCTTTACCTTGCAATGCAGGAGGGTATGGATTCAATCCATGGTCAGAGAGCTAAGATCCTATATGCCTCTCTGCAAACAAACAAACAAAACAAAACATAAAACAGAAGCAATATTGTACCACATTCAATTACAACTTTAAAAATGGTTGACATGAAAAAAAAAATTTAAAAATAAATTATCCAGCCTACAATGCTGATATGGTAGGAACAATTCTTTTTTTATTTTTTTTTTATTTTTTTATTTTGCTTAACTTTACAATATTGTATTACTTTTACTATACATCGAGATGGATCCGCCACCAGAGTACACGTGTTCCCCATCCTGAACCCTCCTCCCTCCCCCCTTCCCACCCCATCCCTCCAGGTCATCCCAGTGCTCCAGTCCCAGGCATCTGTTATAGGGCATCGTACCTGGACTGACTCGTTTCAGATATGATATTATACATATTTCAATGCTATTCTCCCCAATCATCCCACCCTCTCCCGGTCCCAGAGTCCAAAAGTCTGTTCTATACATCAGTGTCTCTTTTGCTGTCTCATAAGCAGGGTGATTGTTACCATCTTTCTAAATTCCATATATATGCATTAGTATACTGTATTTGTGTTTTTCTTTCTGGCTTACTTCACTCTGTATAATAGGCTCCAGTTCCATCCACCTCATTAGAACTGAATCAAATGTATTCTTTTTAATGGCTGAGTAATACTCCATCGTGTATATGTACCACAGCTTGCTTATCCATTCATCTGTGGATGGACATCTAGGTTGCTTCCACGTCCTGGCTCTTGTAAACAGTGCTGCTATGAACATTGGGGTACACGTGCCTCTTTCAATTCTGGATTTCTCAGTGTGTATGCCCAGCAGTGGGATTGCTGGGTCATAAGGCAGTTCTATTCCCAGTTTTTTGAGGAATATCCACACTGTTCTCCATAGTGGCTGTACTAGTTTGCATTCCCACCAACAGTGTAAGAGGGTTCCCTTCTCTCCGCACCCTCTCCAGCATTTATTGCTTGTGGACTTTTGGATCGCAGCCATTCTGACTGGCGTGTAATGGTACCTCATAGTGGTTTTGATTTGCATTTCTCTGATAATGAGTGATGTTGAGCATCTTTTCATGTGTTTGTTAGCCATCTGTATATCTTCTTTGAAGAAATGTCTATTAAGTTCTTTGGCCCATTTTTTGATTGGGTCGTTTATTTTTCTGGAATTGAGCTGTAGGAGTTGCTTGTATATTTTTGAGATTAGTTCAGAATGGGAGAAAATAATAGCAAAGGAACAATTCTAAATGTCTTCAAGATTCTCTCTTCCTAGAATATATTCCCTGAGTGTAGATGAAAAGTTAATAGAATATCTTTCTTACAATTGTTGCTGTTATTGCTGTTCAGTCACTAAGTCGTGTCTGACTCTTTGCAACCCCATGGACTGTAGCTTGCCACGCTGCCTTGTCCCTTCTCTTGGAGTTCGCCCAAGTTCATGTCCATTGAATTGGGGATGCCATCCAACCATCTTATCCTCCATTGACCCCTTCTCCTCCCACCTTCAATCTTTCCCAGCAGCAGGATCTTTTCCAGTGAATCAGTTGTTCATAACATGTTGCTAAAGTATTGGAGCTTCAGCTTTATCATCACTCATTCCAATGAATATTCAGGTTTGATTTCCTTTAGGATGGACTGGTTGAATCTCTTTGCTGTCTAAGGGACTCTCAAGAGTCTTCTCCAACATCATAGATCAAAAGCATCAATTCTTTGGCACTCAGCCTTCTTTATGGTTCAATTCTCACATCCGTAAATGATTACTGGAAAGACCATACCTTTGACTATATAGACCTTTGTTGGAAAAGTGATGTTTTTGCTTTCTAATATGCTGTCTAGATTTGTCAAAACGTTCCTTTCAGAAGCAAACATCTAATTTCATGGCTGCAGTCACCATCCGCAGTGATTTTGGAGCCCCAGAAGAGAAAAATCTGTCACTGCTTCCACTTTTTCCCCATCGATTTCCACAAAGTGATGGGACTGGATGCCATGAACTAAGTTTTTTTAATGGTGAGTTTTAAGCAGGTTTTTCACTTTTTATTACCATTAGATTAATAATTTGCCCATATATCAATTCAGTTGCTCAGTCATATCCGACGCTTTGTGACACCATGAATTGCAGCACGCCAGGCCTCCCTGTCCATCACCAATTCCCGGAGATCACTCAAACTCATGTCCATAGAGTCAGTAATGCCATCCAGCCATATCATCCTCTGTCATCCCCTTTTCCTCTTGCCCCCAATCCCTCCCAGCATCAGAGTATTTTCCAATGAGTCAACTCTTCGCATGAGATGGCCAAAGTACTGGAGTTTCAGCTTTAGCATCATTCCTTCCAAAGTACACCCAGGACCAATCTCCTTTAAAATGGACTGGTTGGATCTCCTTGCAGGACTCTCCAGAGTCTTCTCCAACACCACAGTTCAAAAGCATCAATGCTACGGTGCTCAGCCTTCTTCACAGTCCAACTCTCACATCCATACAGGACCACAGGAAAAACCATAGCCTTGACTAGATGGACATTTGTTGGCAAAGTAATGTCTCTGCTTTTCAACATGCTATATAGTTTGGTCATAACTTTCCTTCCAAGGAGTAAGCGTCATTTAATTTCATGGCTGCAATCACCATCTGCAGTGATTTAGGAGCCCCCAAAATAAAATATGACACTGTTTCCACTGTTTCCCCATCTATTTCCCATGAAGTGATGGGACCAGATGCCATGATCTTTGTTTTCTGAATGTTGAGCTTTAAGGCAACTTTTTCACTATCCACTTTCACTTTCATCAAGAGGCTTTTGAGTTCCTCTTCACTTTCTGCCATAAGGGTGGTGTCATCTGCATATCTGAGGTTATTGATATTTCTCCTGGCAATCTTGATTCCAGCTTGTGCTTCTTCCAGCCCAGCGTTTCTCATGATGTACTCTGCATAGAAGTTAAATAAGCATCTATAGTTACTCAAAAAGGCAATTATACTAAGTGGATGTGACCCAAGCAGGTGATCATTTTAAAAGGAGGTGAAGCATCAGAGATTTCTGCTCCTGTTGACCTCAGAGGCAGCAAACTATCAGTTTGTAAAGAGAACCATGAAACCCAGGATGATGAGTGTTCTTTAGAATCTGAGGTCCTTCATCCTGCAGCCATGGAAAACTGAATTCTGCTAACAGTGATCTTGGAAGAGGTAACAGAAGAGATCACAGCCCTGGCTCAAACATTGTATTTAGCCTTAGGAGACTCTCAGCAGAGGACTCAGCAAATGATACCCAGAACCCTAACCCCCAGATACAATGAGACAATAGGTTGTGTTATTTTAGGTAGTGAGTTTGTGGTAATGCTGTGAAAGTGCTGCACTCAATATGCTAGTAAATTTGGAAAACTCAGCAGTGGCCACAGGACTGGAAAAGGTCAGTTTTTATTCCAATCCCAAAGAAAGGCAATGCCAAAGAATGCTCAAACTACTGCACAAAAATTGCACTCATCTCACATGCTATTAAAGTAATGCTCAAAATTCTCCAAGCCAGGCTTTAGCAATACGTGAACCGTGAACTTCCTGATGTTCAAGCTGGTTTTAGGAAAGGCAGAGGAACCAGAGATCAAATTGCCAATGTCCGCTGGATCATGGAAAAAGCAAGAGAGTTTCAGAAAAACATCTATTTCTGCTTTATTGACTATGCCAAAGCCTTTGACTGTGTGGATCACAATAAACTGTGGAAAATTCTGAAAGAGATGAGAATACTAGACCACCTGACCTGCCTCTTGAGAAATCTAAATGGAGGCCAGGAAGCAACAATTAGAACTGGACATGGAACAACAGACTGGTTCCAAAGAGGAAAAGGAGTACATCAAGGGTGTATATTGTCACCCTGTTTATTTAACTTATATGCAGAGTACATAATGAGAAACGCTCATCTGGAAGAAGCACAAGCTGGAATTAAGATTGCTGGGAGAAATATCAATAACCTCAGATATACAGATGACACCACCCTTATGGCAGAAAGTGAAGAGGAACTAAAAAGCCTCTTGATGAAAGTGAAAGTGGAGAGTGAAAAAGTTGGGTTAAAGCTCAACGTTCAGAAAACGAAGATCATGGCATCTGGTCCCATCACTTCATGGGAAATAGATGGGGAAACAGTGGAAGCAATGTCAGACTTTATTTTTCTGGGCTCCATAATCACTGAAGATGGTGAATGCAGCCATAAAATTAAAAGACACTTACTCCTTGGAAGGAAAGTTATGACCAACCTAGATAGCATATTCAAAAACAGAGACATTACTTTGCCAACAAAGGTCCATCTAGTCAAGGCTATGGTTTTTCCTGTGGTCATGTATGGATGTGAGAGTTGGACTGTGAAAAAGGCTGAGTGCCGCAGAATTGATGATTTTGAACTGTAGTGTTGGAGAAGACTCTTGAGAGTCCCTTGGACTGCAAGTAGATCCACCCAGTCCATTCTGAAGGAGATCAGCCCTGGGATTTCTTTGGAAGGAATGATGCTAAAGCTGAAACTCCAGTACTTTGGCCACCTCAAGTGAAGAGTTGACTCATTGGAGAAGACTCTGATGCTGAGAGGGATTGGGGGCAAGAGGAGAAGGGGATGACAGAGGATGAGGTGGCTGGATGGCATTACTGACTCGATGGACGTGAGTCTGGGTGAACTCGGGAGTTGGTGATGAACAGGTAGGCCTGGAGTGCTTCGTTTCATGGGGTCGCAGAGTCGGACATGACTGAGAGACAGAACTGTACAGTGTAGCAATTGAAAATTAATACATGTAAGAGAGACAGCATAATAACTAGTCCAGAGAACTTCTAAAATCCAGACACCTGTTTCTGGACCCTATTCTAGGGGCAAGGACTGGTCTCTGACTAGACTTCAGTTTTCCTCCCTGGACACAGCTCCTTATGCTGACTTTCTCTGTAGTTCTTGGCTCCACCCTTTAGATTCCCCTCCCTTAAAAAATAAAACAGGTGAAGAAATATACCAGAACAGAAACAAACTCACAGAAAAAGAGAGCAAAACATCAGGTACTCCTAGAAAAGGGAAGAGGGGAGTGGCAAGGTTAGGATAGGGAATTAACAGGTACAGACTACTGTGCATAAAAGAAATAAGTGAAAAGGATATATTGTTATAGCACAGGAATATAGCCAATATTTTATATCTATAAAAGGACTATATAAAAATATTGAATGAATATATTGTACATCTGAAACTAATATTGTAAATCTACTATGCTTCAATTAAAAAAAAAAACATTAAAAAACAAACACAAACAAAAAAGAAATAGTCCATGCTTTTGGCAAAGCATTCCTTCTCAAAATGCATTTCAAAAGTGGGGTCAAGAGGCCTCATTTAATTTTGAATCCTCTCAGTTCCTGCTTCTCCATCCAAGCTGTCAGGGTTTTTAGTAGTACACTTATTTAAAGACCTTTATGAATTTCCTGGGATGTTTTGGAGAACTTACTTCATGCCCCTGAAGTCATTCATTTCATAATATACCTCTGTCTCCTTCTGGATGTTAGGCTACTGTGTAGCAATGTTAATATGATATTTTAATCCATCTTTGTCAAGCTGAACAAATCTTTTGGCATACCCTTAAACCACTCTGAGATCTTAAGGAAAGGCCTTCTACCACACCTTTGCTGATCTTTCCCTTGAGGCAACTTATTGCTTTAAGGATTTTTGCCAGGTAGAAAGACTGAAAATGTAAATGCTTTATTTTCCAAACCAACAAGTCACTTCTATTTTTCCTCTAAAATGCTTGCAAAATGAATGAAGGGTTCCTTTTTGTCTCTCCTCTTTGTCTTCATACCTTAGCAAACTCAGCTGAAAGAGGCCACATGATACTTTCAAAAACTGCCAGGACGTGTCCTTAGCCAGATCCAACAGTTCATTAGATATGGTGACTTTTCAAGGCTCTTTCATGCCAGCTAATTAGTCTACCTCGGCATATATTCGTCCTCTACCCCCCGTGCCCCTCCAGCAGCCCTCTCTTCACCACTTTTACAGAAGTAGCAGCAGTTTATTTGCAATTCCTTCAAGCTGACTCAGGCCTCCTCCTGGTTTTCTCCTCTATTATCAATCTCCTTATATTCCTGGACAATGCCACATCATTTTAGGCTTTTGCTGTGACAGTGCTCCATTTCAAGGCACTGTTTCTATGTTGATCTGGTTATTTAGTTGCTCAGTTTTGTTCAACTTTTTGTGAGCTCATGGATAGTAGCCCACCGGCCTCCTCTGTCCATGAAATTATCCAGGCAAGAATACTGGAGTGGGTAGCCATTTCTTTCTCCGAGGGATCTTCCTGACCCAAGGATTGAAACTGCATCTCCTGAATTGGCAGGCAGATTCCTTACCACTGAGCCAACAGAGAAACCCAAATCAAATATTTATCTGTAATTGCGTGCACGCGCGCACACACACACACACCGCAGCTCAGCTAGTAAAGAATCTGCCTGCCATGCAAGAGATCCCAGTTTGATTCCTAGATCAGAAAGATCCCCTGGCAAATGGATAGGTTAGCCACTCCAGTATTCCTGGACTTCCCTCGTGGTCAGAAGGTAAAGAATCTGCGTGAGTTCGATCCCTGGGTGGGGAAGATCCCCTGGAAGAGGGCATGGTAACCCACTCCAGTATTCTTGCCTGGAGAATCCCCATGGACAGAGTCACCAAGAGTCGGACATGGCTGACCACCTAAGCACAAGCACAGCATGCACACACACACATACACACCAACAATTATTGGCTTAAAATTATTATTAAATTATTATAAACATTTTCGCATGATTCTGTGGCTCAGAAATTTGGCCTGGACTCAAGTGGAGGTTGCCATGGTTGTTCTCAATGGGAGATATCACGTGGCTTCAGCCATTCATTTGAGGCCATGTGGCCTCTCTGCACACTCGGTGATTAATGCTACCTGTTGTCTAAGACTCATGTCTGTAGCTTATTAGCCTGGGCTTCTTCACATGCAGGAAGTGTGCATAGAGTTTAAGCTCCAGTGTAAAAGAGTTTTTTATGTCTCTGCTTGTGTTAAATTTCTTCTTGTCCTGTTGGCCACAGCAAGTCACACGGCCAAACCTAGACTCAACGTGGAGGTGACTACAGAGGGCATAGATACAGCAGGTTCAGGAAGCTCCAGTGGGAGGCGTTATTTGGACAGCTTTCAGGCTTTTAATAGGAATATCCTGTGATGTTATGCCCATGACTTGAAAATTCTATCACCCCCAAAGTTACTATTATTTAAAATTTTGGGTACCATGATGGGGTTTGCTACCTGTATTTCTCAGTGTTCATTGGACCATCTGGTTGCTCTCATGGAGGTCACTTCTGTTGCAAAACTGTTCTCCTTAGTCCCACTAGATCTGATCTGATTTTTCCCCTTCCATTCTATTAGTCTGTACTGATGAGGTTCGGTGGTTGTCTCAATGATTGCACTTGAGTTTCTAGAGGCACTCTGTTCTCTTCACACTGTGTCCTGATATTTTATATATATAAAAAATATATATATATATAATATATATATATAACCTAGAATATATGTTCTCTTCACACCGTGTCCTGATATTTTATATATATATATATTATATATATATAATATATATATAAAACCTAGAATATATGTTCTATTACCCTCAGGTACAAAGTACCTTCTTTTCTAAAAGAGATATACTGCATATTTTTAGTTATAGTAATGACTATGATTTTTTTTTTCAAATAAGTCATGTTCTAATTAAAAAGGAAGATTTCCAAACAACTTAATTTTATATTAACTCTAACTTAAGAAGACATGATTTTGAAGAAATCTTGAAAGAATTCTTTTGTCTTTCTGTCATGATTTCTTAATAAAAAGTTATTGTGAACTAGAGACATAGTAATAAGAATGCTTTTAACTTAAACTAATCATATCAGTTCATGGCCTCAGTGTATTTTAAACTGACTCAAAGTAAAGAAACCACTTTTATTTTCGATGCTATTGGCATTAAAGCTTGATCTCTGAATTCTACAAACTGTATGTCCTTCATACTGGATGGGGATGAGGGTTTGAAGACGAAACAAAATAGAGAAAGAAAATCCTAGTGAGTTTTGAATCATTTTTTTGGTCAAGTGAAAATGTTACTACATTTTTTTCCTGGATACATTTATTAATAATTTATTTATTTTGACAATTATTTAGGAATATTTTTCTGTCCCTTGCAATCCCTGATTAATATAAAACCTAATTAAGGCATCGATTCTTTTAGTTAGGTTATTGCAAGAAAAATTCAATTATAATCACATACAACCCAAAATTAATGATATTCTTTCTTTGTGCCATGGAATAAAAGTTGTATTTTTACATATAGTATGTTCAGTTTCAATTGATATCCTTTCTATAAAAGTCACCACCCTGTCATCTTCCGCATCATCTTTGTAGTCTCCCTCATATTAGTCATTAATTTTGCATATGAGCCTTTGTCACTTACTTTGACTTAGACACTATACTTTGTGATGTGGAATAATCATTAACAAATATACTGCCTTCCCTCAAAGAGTTTTTATCCACTTTAGGAAGAGAGACAACAGTCAACTTAAGTACAAAACAGTGAAAGTTGACAGGGGGACTTTCCGGCATTATAGAAATTTATTCATCTTAATTGTGTGGTGCAGGTGTACACATCTATCAAACTCAGAAATTTAAAAATAAAATTGAAGTAATTTATTTGATATAAATTATATTTCAAAACAAAGTTTAGTGTGATGAGGAGCAGTCATAGGAGTAAATAATAAATAAACATGTATTTTGGGGTTTGCACGGCTTTGAACCAAGGCCATTTTCACTTTATAGCCATCCTACAGTATTCCAGTTTGCCTTGCAATTATGTTTTTCTTTCTCTATTTTCTTTAGATTTCTTCCTGTGACCTTCAACAAACTTTAGCCATAAGCTTGGATTTGATCAAATACTCTTCTAGTGGTCATGCATCTGCTGAGTGTCACAGAAAATTACACAATATGCTTGACTGTAAGGGGGAAATATAGTAAAAAAAGGAAAGCAAAGATAAAAGTAAAATAATGGGAAATGTTTTGGAAAATATTTCAGGAAAAGATTGATAAGAGTGAGCAGTTAATAGAGACTGAGGGAATGAGTGTCAAAAAATAAAAACTATTCAGCTTAAAAAAACATACTTAATTCATTTGTGTTTAGATTTCAACTTGGGGTTTCTGCATTTTGGTTTCGATCTGTTTGATAATTAGTTCCTTGAATTTCTCTTGCTCTTTCATTTAAGAAATGAAACATATTACTCAGAGGTAAGTAAAATAACTCCAGATGAGGAGCAGTGAATTCAACCACCATCTAGAAGAGTGAGCCAAGCAAAGACCCCTGTGCTGCCCTTTAATGTACATGTTCCATGTTCTTTAATATGAACCTAGAGGCTCTTACCAGGAAGTAATTTATATGCAGAGAAATGAATTCAGTGCAGCTCTAGGGGACCATCTTCCTTTATTTATCCACCTTGCATGTCTTTTTCATGGGCATTTCAATGAAAAATAATAAACAATATTCACATATTTATTTTGCAAGTAGTTTTTGAAATGCAGATTTCAACTCTTACGTCCTTACCAGGATTATTTTAAGTGCCAGGATCTAGATCTTAATTTTAGCTATTAAAGTATTATTAATATCTTTAATACTATGAAGTACTTTGTAATAGTTCTCTGCTATGTGCTTTGAACACATATTCATTTCTCAGCCTGTTAGTAGTTCAAAAAAGCCATACACGGGCCTTGTTGCTGTTCAGTCACTAAGTCATGTCCGACTCTTTGCAACCCCATGGACTGCAGCACACCAGGCTTCCCTGTCCTTCACCATCTCCTGTAGTTTGCTCAGATTCATGTCTATTAAGTCAGTGATGCCATCCAGTCATCTCATCTCTGTCGTCTCCTTCTCCTCCTGCCTTCAGTCTTTCCCAGTATCAGGGTCTTTTCCAAGAAGTCTGCTCTTCACATCAGGTAGTCAAAGTACTGGAGCTTCAGCTTCAGCATCAGTCCTTCCAGTGAATATTCAAGGTTGATTTCTTTTAGAATTAACTGGTTTAATAAGATGTATGTATACAGGAAATTTTATTTTTTTTTTTTTTTTTTTAAGAAAGGCTACATTAAATTGGTAGGCCCAGGTCTTCCTTCCCCTTTTGCCAGTGGCTGCCTGAGGTTTGCTGTTGTGTTATTTAATCCTTTAGTCTTTTTTGACTCTTTACAACCCCATGGACTGCAGCCCGCCAGGCTTCTCTGTCCATGGAATTTCCCAGGCAATACTGGAGTGGGATGCCATTTCCTCCTCCAGGGGATCTTCTAGACTCAGGGATTGAACCCATGTCTCTTGAGTCTCCTATATTGGCAGGAGGGTTCTTTACCCTTGAGCCACCACGGAAACCCTTGCTTTAGGTTTAAGGAACCACATCTCCAAGGCTGTCAAGATTTAGTAGGAGGAAAAAGAAAATGAGTTTGTATTCTCTTTTCACCATAGATAGAAGGAGATTTTGGAAACAGTTTATAGATTGAAATTTGTAAGGATTGACTTTGAAAAGTATTTCTCTTTCTCATAAGCAATGATGCTGAAATTGAAACTCACAATCTATATGCTGTCAATATTCTGTGTGTGTGTGTGTGTGTGTGTGTGTGTGTGTTCTGCTTTGCTTTGTTGAATGTAGGATCTTAGTTTCCTGACCAGGGTTCAGACTTGCACTCCCTGCATTGGAAGCACAGCACTTTAACCACTGAACCACCAGGGAAGTCCTTTTTTATGTACTCTAAATTAATTGAAACAGAATGATATTATTTGTAAGTTGTTGTCAGATAATTGCCACACAACTTCCATTCCTTTGTTTTCAACTTCGAATTAGGAAAGCTTTTGATTCAATAGAGAAATATCCTGAATTTCAATTGAACTCAACAAAATTTTTGTATAAAGTAACTGATTTACTAAATCAAATTTGTTTGTATCCATCAATATATCATCTATTTAAGTATGCATTTTAATCATGATGTGATTTAGCAAAATAATCTACTTAAAATATTTTTCTAAAAAAGTGCAAAGTAACATCAAATTACAGCAGTGATCCTCTTTCAAATGTGGGGGAAAAATAGATTTTCTAAAGAATAGATACTTTATTTTACATCAAAAGTGTCTCCTCTGGAAGCTTTTGGAAATCAATAAAAAAAGAAAAAAGATTAAAAAGTAAACTGTGAAATAAAACAGTTTTATGTGGCTGTATAGACCTATCACTTTTGAAAAGTGGTTGGTTGAAGGATTATTTTAATATTTTAAAATCAATACTACTACACAGAATAAAGGGAAGGCTTCAGATGATTTTATTTTACTTTAAATAGGCAAATAATGTTCTTGCAATGTCCTTTGCCATTTTGTGAGAATGTTTTATTGGCAAAAATTTTGATTACATGCAATTCTAAGTGGTATGCATTTTTCTGTGATGGATAATACACTATTATTTGGCCAGTGCCACTCAATTTGTCTAGTTTCTGGTGTTCCCAGTATATATTGTGTGTTGTAAACCACCCCAAAATCAAATAACCTAAATGATTTTATTATTCCTATGGACTCTGTGAGCCAGAGAAGGGGTAGTGGAGTCTGACCTTCTTAGCCTACAATATCTGGGGCCTCTTCTGGATAGCCTGAATGGCTCAGGGTGACTTGTATAGATGGGGCCAAAATACTTGAAGCTGGAATATCTGATTCTAAGATGGCTTTTTAAATTCACACATCTGGTTTCTGCTGGGAAGGCTGAGGGCAGACACAGCTTCCATTGGTTTTTGTTTGTTTGTTTTTTAAATTATTTATTTGTTTACTTGTCTACGCCAGATCTTAGTTTTGGTGTGTAGGATCTTTTAGTTGTGGCAAGTAGAATCTTTAGCTGCATCATGAACTCGTAATTGCAGCATGTGGAATCTAGTTCCCCCACAAGGGATCGAACCTAGGCCCCCTGCATTGGGAGTAGGGAGTCTTAGCCACTTAGCTGGATGACACCAGGGAAGTCATCCAGCTTCCATTGGTGACTGGAGTGTTCCATAAACAATATGGAAACTGAATAGTGTGTAGGACACAGCTTCACTATGCAGCTTTCACAGTGCCAGCTAGAACACTTTTTCTAGAAATACTTCTACTTGGAGCCCTGTTACTCCACTCTAGAGAGGTCATAGACATTTTAGTCCATAGTCAAGTCTGTGCTCTACCAGACCCTCAACCAACCCAGCTCAAATCCAAAGCCCTACATATGATATGTCTTTAAAATAAATCTCCTGAAACCAATACTTATATTTGTACCAATCTGCTAAGTATATATAATTACTGAAAAAAATGCTTTAAATATTCAAGCCCTATCCATTTTTATTGTCAGCTATGGTAAGCCCATTACCTTATTGCCTACGATTTTGTAATTGTAATAGCTATTCCTTTTGAGAAAGCAGATTATTTCTTAATTTGTGACCATACTCATTTTTGAAGTTTTATATTTTTCCACAGAGAATAATTGACACTCTATATGTTTTGTGCTATTTTCTGCATATCCATCTATCATCTCCGTCTCTCTCTCTCTCTCTCTCCCCCCTCTCCCCCCCCATATATATATATATATGGGATGAGTTCATTTAAAATTCATTGTCATGTTACTTTATGCTGTATTGCAAAGTGAATAAGATAACATGCATTCACTTTTCTATAGACTTTTTTCCCACATAGGTCATTACAGAGTATTGAGTAGGGTTCCCTCTGCTATACAGTAGGGCCTTGTCAGTAATCTAATTTATATATAGTACTGTATATGTATCAACCCTGATCTCCCAATTCTTTCCATCCCCTCTTTCTCCCTTGATAATCATGTTTGTTTTCTACATCTGTCACTCTGTTTCTGTTTTGTGATCAAGTTCATTTGTATTTTTTTAATATTCCACATATAAGTAATATAATATCATATTTGTCTTTCTTTAACTTCACTCAGTATGGCAATCTCTAGGTCCATCCGTGTTGTTGCAAATTGCATTATTTGGTTCTTTTTATGACTGATTAATATTCCATTATATATATATATATATATATATATATATATATATATATATATGTCCCATAGCTTCTTTATTCCTCTGTCAATGGACACTTAGGTTGCTTCCAGTTCTAACTATAGTAAATAGTACTACAGTGAACACTGGGGTGCAGGTACCTTTTTGAATTATGGTTTTTTCCAGATATATGCCCAGGAGTGGAATTGCAGGATCATATGGTAGCTGAATTTTTAGTTTTTTAAGGAACTTACATACTGCTCTCCATAGAGGCTATAACAATTTACATTCCCACCAAGAATGTATTAGGGTTCCCTTCTCTCCACACACTCTCCAGCACTTATTGTTTGGTGATTTTTTTGTTGATGGCCATTCTCATCAGTGTGAGGTGATACTTCATTGTAGTTTTGATTTTCATTTTTCTAATAATTAGTGACATTGAGCATCTTTTCATGTGCTTTGATGCTTTTGAACTGTGGTGTTGGAGAAGACTCTTGAGAGTCCCTTGGACTGTAAGGAGATCCAACCAGTCCATTCTAAAGGAGATCAGCCCTGGGATTTCTTTGGAAGGAATGATGCTAAAGCTGAAACTCCAGTACTTTGGCCACCTCATGAGAAGAGTTGACTCATTGGAAAAGACTCTGATGCTGGGAGGGATTGCGGGCAAGAGGAGAAGGGGACGACGGAGGATGAGATGGCTGGATGGCATCACTGACTCAATGGACACTAATTTGGGTGAACTCCGGGAGCTGGTGATGGATAGGGAGGCCTGGCATGCTGCAGTTCATGGGGTCGCAAAGAGTCGGACACAACTGAGCGACTGATCTGATCTGATCTGATCTGATGGCTATCTGTATATCTTCTTTAAAGAAATGCATATTTAAGTCTTCTGCCCATTTTTTTTTTATTTATTACTGAACTGAATAAACTGTGTGTGTGTGTATTTTGGAGATTGATCCCTTGTCAGACACTTCGTTTACAAATATTTTTTTTTCCCCATTCTGAGGATTGTCTTTTCATTTTGTGTATGATTTCCTTTGCTGTGCAAAAGCTTTTGAGTTTAATTAGGTCCCATTTGTTTATTTTTATTTTCATTACTCTAGGAAGTGGGTCCAAAAAATCTTGCTGTGATTTGTCAGAGCGTTCTCCCCATGTTTTCCTTTAATGCTATCATAAGATTTTAGTTTCATTTCAACAAACTCTATTAAGGTAGCCAATTCAAGGAACACTGACAGTTTGGTGTAACCCCCTAGATGCTCAGTTCCACCTTACTCAGTGTCTGCTGCTGAGCAAAATCTTTCCAATCTTTAAACTGAGAATAACCACTCAGTTGGGTAAGGAGATGACAACCCACTACAGGATTATTGCCTGGAGAATCCCACAGACAGAGGAGCTTGGTCCAAGGGGTTGCAAAGAGTAGGACACTACTGAGTGACTAACTCATGACCACTCAGTATGTAAGCTGAGATTTCCCAGTTCCCTTCACTGAGGATAATCCACTTAGTGCCTAAACTGAGCAAAATTTACCCAGTCCTTCAACTGAGGATAATCCAGGTACCTCTTCTTGAAACTAAGTTTCAAGGATAACCTATTCCCTTACTTAATAAAACAGTATCACCAACCAATAACAGTAAATCCTAGAACTAGGAGAGATTCGCCCAAATTCATCTGAACTCCATGAAGGTGGATGGGTACAAGAGGCCTCTGCTCGTACCAAGGCTCCAGATCCTTGTAGAGTTCAAGCAAAGTAAGGGAATCTGCTCTGGTCCCTTTGTTGGCTGGTCATAATTGTCGACTAAAAAATATTTTCACAACCTCAAAATTGAAAGTTATGTTTTATTCGATGAAAACTTTTAATACTTCAAGCCCAAGAGGCAGCATCTCAAGTGACCCTGAAAGAATTGCTCCCTAAAATTCTTAATTGTAAGTTTTGTAATTTTATAAGAATTAAAGAAGTGTTCAAATGAAATGAAACTAAATTGATGCAGCTTATCCATCAAGATGATGACTTGAGTATATACCTTTGCTTCCTGTTCTTTAAAGAAACAATGTAATGACAATAAACAGACACAAAAGGAAATGACTCCGTTTGTTGAAAAGAATTCTTTGGATGATTAAAGATTTTAATGTATTTCTAGAAGAAAGAGAGGAAAGGATGATGATGAATAAAACAGAGCCAAGAAACTTGAAGCCTAGAATTGCTCACTCTGGAGGGGGAGTGAGGAAAGAAAACTAATCTATACAGTAGACTTCAGTCTCCAAATTTAGAATCAGGAGAAAAGAAGGAGAGGGGGTAAGGTTAGGGGAAAAATAGGCCTCAAAATAGGTCAGTAGACTAAAGATAGGTCCATGGAAAGTTAAACCAGTATGGGTCTGTTCCCCCTCATCCTTTAACTATTATTTTTAGCACTTCCACATTTTTTCATTTTCTTCCATTAAACTGAGCAACTTATATTAAATGATGGATCATTGACTTAATAAAAGATGAGAAAACTCACTTTCTTATTGTAAGATTATACTATCTACATCTAAAACTACAGAAAAATTATGTGTAAACTGACATACCAAAAAAATTCTCTCATTAGTGGAAGGGAGAAAGAATGAAAAATTGCCAATGAAAAGCACAATTATGAAATTATAGATTTCTTTGGGCTTTGCGTATATTAATGATTCACCAAATTGTTATCTCATGCAGTATACTTATTTTAATAGTATATGCTGCCAGTTAAGTTTCAATTCCATACTAAGTCCAAAGATTCAGAATTATTTTTAAAAGAGAAATAGTATAAAAGAAGATGTGGTAATCTCTTAGTAGCCAACCATTGTTTGTATTTCTTTTAAAGTTAGAAATGAAGAAGTCCGAGAAATGTCTGCCATTAAATTATCTTATTTTATTGACAGGAGAGAATACACAATGACTGAGAGACCGACACAGCATCCAATTGTTGACACAACTGAATGCTTGATGGGTGAAAAATCAGCAAAGCCAGTGATGGCACTGCCACTTTCCAATAAGAGAGCGACTTCTAAAATTTCAGATTTAACTGCAAACAGTAAGTTAATAGCTGATCTGTGGATGACTTTATGAATGAAGTATACCTGGACTTGATGTTTTTTTTTTTTTTCCAGTGACCAAGGCCCAAACTTTATTTTGCAAAGTAGTTTTTATACCTTAAGTTGTGCATAGAGGATAATGGGGGAAGGGGGTAGAGTCATGCAGTAAGCCCAGGCTTTCTTCCTGCAAGCTTATCATATGCAAAAGTTTAGGTGATTTGCATCATCTTCTGGCCCAGAGGCCTGTTAACATTTTAAGACCCTTTCTTCTTTATGAATGTTCATGTGAGTCTTTGCTATTTATTTTTGGTATGTTTAAACAACTTGTTATTTATGATGATTGTTTTCACATCTTGGAGATATTCTTTAACTTGTCAGTAAAAGATGTCCA
Source organism: Tragelaphus eurycerus (assembly GCA_935064755.1). Classification (NCBI taxonomy): domain Eukaryota; kingdom Metazoa; phylum Chordata; class Mammalia; order Artiodactyla; family Bovidae; genus Tragelaphus; species Tragelaphus eurycerus. Next base: position 3,702,312 of record CAKXYN010000003.1, on the reverse strand, counting down.
ACAGTTAGAATACTAGAACTCTTTTGCTACTATTAAAACCATACTTTTCAATACTCACCCTTTAATGAAATTAATTTATTTTTCTTAATAAATTTTAGAATGCTTATAATTTATAATTTACGGTCTCATAACATATCTTGTAGTATTAAGTTTCAAGATCTATTTGATTTTTCAGTAAGCATTTTAATTGAACTTACAGTTTGAAAACATCCCATATTTTCTTTTTATTTTTAATGTTGTTACCATGGTAACAATAGCCATTTCTCATCTAACAATTTCACCTCAATGAAAAAGCTATGCTATTTTAGACAGAAATGATAGGGTGTATAGTTTCCTGATCTCTCCCAATCATTTTCTCTTTATCATCATGATAACCAAATATAATGCTTATTTTGAAGTTCTGATTGTGTAATGCCATCTTGTTCTAATGTTTAGAGCAAGTCTTAATTCTCTTTATTTCATGTTGCTGTAATGTACATGCTAAATGGCTACCTGATTTTACCACTGATTTTAAACAATAATCATTCTACTATTATAGTTTTGTGGTGTGAAAGTTGACTTACAAAGGTGAAACTCCTGCTGGGATACTCAGTGTATTTAAGCTTTGAGCTTTGCAATTTGCTGTCTCTGCAAGTCTAACTTTAAAGTGGGTATCCTGATGCAAGATTTTGTTTTATTTGAATCAAATGCCTATTTAGGCTTATTTAAAATTTTAACCCCCCCCCCTTTTTTTGAGAAAACCTCATATAGGAGCTATCTGCTACTTGACTGTCCAATATCTATTCTCCCTTTAAAATATTGCACCTTGATTTTATTATGAGCTATGAAAGGATGTCAATTGAACTGTCTTCTGGGAGACCATGAAAGGTTCTGTTTCAGCTGTGATGTACACGTGTTTGTTTCTCTTTTCTTCTTACATGCTTTCTATAGATGTTGACCAATCATTTCAGAGACCATATTGGGCCATGAAGAAGTAATTTGAACATAGGCATCATGAGGTAAGGATGGCCAGGGAGAAAGTTAAAAAAAAAAAAAAAAAAAGATCGAGCTTCTTCTATCATTTTGGACTCTCCATAACAGCCCTGTACTATCTACCTCTGGATTTCATGTTATGCAAACAAAGCTAAATGCTGCAGAATTGATGTTTTTCAAATGTGCTGTTGGAGAAGTCTCTTGAGAGTCCCTTGAACAGCAAGATCAAACCAGTCAATCCTAAAGGAAATCATTCCTGAATATTCATTGGAAGGACAGATGCTGAAGCTGAAGTTCCCATACTTTGGCCACATGATGTGAAGAACTGACTCATTGGAAAAGACACTGTTGCTGGCAAAGGCAGGAGGAGAAGGGGACGAAAGAGGATGAGATGACTGGATGGCATCACCAACTCAATGGACATGAGTTTGAGCAAACACCAGGAGTTGGTGCTGGACAGGGAAGCCTGGTGTGCAGTCCGTGGGGTTGCAAAGAGTCAGACACTACTAAGCGACTGAATTGAACTGAAACAACATAAACCTTTATACTTGGCTTAAGTCATTAGATCTTCTTTTAGTGTCTTTAAAATGTATTGCCTAACTCATGTGCCTTATATAATAAAGCCAACTGTGGTGTCTGTACACTTTGATATTCAATATCTGATAATATTAATAATCCTCTCTGAGATTTAATTTATGTTAATTCTGTGAGTTAATTTGAACCTTCCATTTGACCTTCACAACAACTCTGTGAAGTATGTATTATTAACTCTAATACTCTGGCCACCTGATGCAAGCTTCTGACTCGTTGGAAAAGATGCTGATGCTGGAGAGATTGAAGGCAGAAAGAGAAGAGGACCACAGAGGATGAGATGGCTGGATAGTATCACTGATGCAATGGACATGAACTTGGGCACACTTCAGGAGATAGTGGGGGACGGGGATGCCTGACATACTGCAATCCATGGGGTCATGAAGAGTCAAACATGACTTGGTGACTGAACAACAATGAACAATTATCATCTCCTTTGTTTAGATGAGAGAACTTAAACATATGGGGTGGGTAAGAGTGCTTACGAAGGTCACATGGCTTCTGAGTTGTGTTGGCCATTGAATCCACTCGATTTGCCCCGGAGGAACATTCTTGACTAAAACTTTATATGCCCTCTGGAAAGATGTCATCACAGACTCAATGGACATGAGTTTGAGCAAACTCCTGGAGATAGTAAAGGATAGGGAAGCCTGATGAGCTGCAGTTCATGGTTTTGCAAGGAGTCAGACAGGGCTTAGGAGCTGAACAAAAAGAAAGCTGTAGGTCTCTATTTAAATAGGGCCCTAAATGGAGTCTGAAAGAATATTTTGCCATTAAAGGGAAACAGCTCTAAACCTGGTTAATGAAGTCACAATAGTTTGCAGTTTTACTCAAATTGTTATTCTTTTTTAAAATTAATTTGTTTTTTTTTGAAAGTGGTTAAATTTTATTATTATTACTTTTTAACTTTATTGTATTGTTTTTGCCATACATCAACATGCATCCGCCAAGGGTGTACACATGTTCCCCATCCTGAACCCCCCTCCCCCTCCCTCCCCATACCATCCCTCTGGGTCATCTCAGTGCACCAGCCTCAAGCATCCTGTATCCTGCATCGAACCTGACTGGCGATTCATTTCTTATATGATATTATACATGTTTTAATGCCATTCTCCCAAATCATCCGCCCCCTGCCCACCCCGCCCCCGCACAGAGTCCAAAAGACTGTTCTATACATCTGTGTGTCTTTTGCTGTCTCGCATACAGGATTGTCGTTACCATCTTTCTAAATTCCATATATATGCATTAGTATACTGTATTGATGTTTTTCTTTCTGGTTTCACTCTTTATAATAGGCTCCAGTTTCATCCACCTCATTAGAACTGATTCAAATGTATTCTTTTTAATGGTTGAGTAATACTCCATTGTGTATATGTGCCACAGCTTTCTTATCCATTCATCTGCTGATGGACATCTAGGTTGCTTCCATGTCCTGGCTATTATAAACAGTGCTGCGATGAACATTGGGGTACAGCCCAGATTATTGTACCCAGCAAGGATCTCATTCAAATATGAAGGAGAAATCAAAAGCTTTACAGACAAGCAAAAGCTGAGAGAATTCAGTACCACCAAACCAGCTCTCCAACAAATGCTAAAGGATATTCTCTAGACAGGAGACACAAAAAAGGTGTACAAATTTGAACCCAAACAATAAAGTAAATGGCAAAGGGATCATACTTATCAATAATTACCTTAAACATAAATGGTTTGAATGACCCAACCAAAAGACAAAGACTGGCTGAATGGATACAAAAACAAGATCCCTATAAATGTTGTCTAAAAGAGACCCACCTCAAAACAGGGGACACATACAGACTGAAAGTGAATGGCTGGAAAAAGATATTCCATGCAAACAGAGATCAAAAGAAAGCAGGAGTAGCAATACTCATATCAGATTAAATAGAATTTAAAACAAAGGCTATAAAAAGAGACAAAGAAGGACACTACATAATGATCAAAGGTTCAATCCAAGAAGAAGATATAACAATTATAAATATATATACACCCAACATAGGAGCGCAACAATATGTAAGACAAATGCTAACAAGTATGAAAGCGGAAATTAACAATAACACAGTAATATCAGATCAGTTGCTCAGTCATGTCCGACTCCTTGCAACCCCATGAATTGCAGCACGCCAGGCCTCCCTGTCCATCACCATCTCCCGGAGTTCACTGAGACTCACATCCATTGAGTCAGTGATGCCATCCAGCCATCTCATCCTCCATCGTCCCCTTCTCCTCCTGCCCCCAATCCCTCCCAGCATCAGAGTCTTCTCCAACGAGTCAACTCTTCACATGAGGTGGCCAAAGTACTGGAGTTTCAGCTTTAGCATCATTCCTTCCAAAGAAATCCCAGGGTCGATCTCCTTCAGAATGAACTGGTTGGATCTCCCTGCAGTCCAAGGGACTCTCAAGAGTCTTCTCCAACACCACAGTTCAAAAGCATCAATTCTTCAGCACTCAGCCTTCTTCACAGTCCAGTTCTCACATCCATACATGACCACAGGAAAAACCATAGCCTTGACTAGATGAACCTTTGTTGTCAAAGTAACGTCTCTGCTTTTGAATATTTGATCTAGGTTGGTCATAACTTTCCTTCCAAGGAGTAAGCGTCTTTTAATTTCATGGCTGCAGTCACCATCTGCAGTGATTTTGGAGCCCAGAAAAATAAATTCTGACACTGTTTCCACTGTTTCCCCATCTATTTCCCATGAAGTGATGGGACCGGATGCCATGATCTTCGTTTTCTGAATGTCGAGCTTTAAGCCAACTTTTTCAGTTTCCACTTTCGCTTTCATCAAGAGGCTCTTCAGTTCCTCTTCACTTTCTGCCATAAGGGTGGTGTCATCTGCATATCTGAGGTTATTGATATTTCTCCCAGCAATCTTGATTCCAACTTGTGTTTCTTCAGGTCCATCGTTTCTCAGGATGTACTCTGCATATAAGTTAAATAAACAGGATGACAATATACAGACTTGACGTACTCCTTTTTCTGTTTGGAAAAAGGAGTCTGTTGTTCAATGTCCAGTTCTAACTGTTGCTTCCTGACCTGCATACAAATTTCTCAAGAGGCAGATCAGGTGACCTGATATTCCCATCTCTTTCAGAATTTTCCACAGTTTATTGTGATCCACACAGTCAAAGGCTTTGACATAGTCAATAAAGCAGAAATAGATGTTTTTCTGGTACTCTCTTGCTTTTTCCATGATCCAGCGGATTTTGGCAATTTGATCTCTGGTTCCTCTGCCTTTTCTAAAACCAGCTTGAACATCAGGAAGTTCACGGTTCACATATTGCTGAAGCCTGGCTTGGAGAATTTTGAGCATTACTTTACTAGTGTGTGAGATGAGTGCAATTGTGTGGTAGTTTGAGGATTCTTTGGCATTGCCTTTCTTTGGGATTGGGAGGAAAACTGACCTTTTCCAGTCCTGTGGCCACTGCTGAGTTTTCCATATTTGCTGGCATATTGAGTGTAGCACTTTCTCAGCATCATCTTTCAGGATTTGGAATGGCTCAACTGAAATTCCATCAACTCCACTAGCTTTGTTCGTAGTGATGCTTTCTAAGACCCACTTGACTTCACATTCCAGGATGTCTGGCTCTAGGTCAGTGATCACACCATCGTGATTATTGGGGTCATGAAGATCTTTTTTTGTACAGTTCTTCTGTGTATTCTTGCCACCTCTTCTTAATAACTTCTGGTTCTGTTAGGTCCATACCATTTCGGTCCTTTATCGAGCCCATCTTTGCATGAAATGCTCCTTTGGTATCTCTGATTTTCTTGAATAGATCTCTAGTCTTTCCCATTCTGTTGTTTCCCTCTGTTTCTTTGCATTGATCGCTGAAGAAGGCTTTCTTATCTCTTCTTGCTCTTCTTTGCAGCTCTGCATTCAGATGTTTATATCTTTCCTTTTCTCCTTTGCTTTTTGCTTGTCTTCCTTTCTAAGCTATTTGTAAGGCCTCCCCAGACAGCCATTTTGAGACTTTATTACCCCACTCACACCTATGGATAGATCAATTAAACAGAAAATTAACAAGTAAACACAAACTTTAAGTGATACAATAAACCAATTAGACCTAATTGATATCTATAGAACATTTCACCACAAAACAATGAATTTCACCTTTTTCTCAAGTGCACATGGAACCTTCTCCAGGATAGATCACATCCTGGGCCATAAAACTAGCCTAGATAAATTCAGAAAAATTGAAATCATCCCAAGCATCTTTTCTGACCACAATGCACTAAGATTAGATCTCAATTACAGGAGAAAAACTATTAAAAATTCCAGTATATGGAGGCTGAACAACACGCTGCTGAATAACTAAAAAAAGCACAGAAGAAATCGGAATATGCATAGAAATGAATGAAAATGAAAACACAACAACTCAAAACCTGTGGGACACTGTAAAAGCAGTGCAAAGGGGAAAGTTCCTAGCAATACAGGCATACCTCAAGATACAAGAAAAAAGTCAGATAAATAATCTAACTCTACACCTAAAGCAACTAGAAAAGGAAGAAATGAAGAACCCAAGGGTTAGTAGAAGGAAAGAAATCTTTAAAATTAGGGCATAAATAAATGCTAAAGAAAAAAAGGAGACCATAGCAAAAATCAACAAAGCAAAAAGCTGGTTCTTTGAAAGGATAAATAAAATTGACAAACCATTAGCCAGACTCATCAAGAAACAAAGGGAGAAAAATCAAATCAATAAAATTAGAAATGAAAATGGAGAGATCACAACAGACAACACACAAATACAAAGGATCATAAGAGACTACTATCAGCAATTATATGCCAATAAAATGGACAAGGAGGAAGAAATGGACAATTTCTTAGAAAAGTACAACTTTCCAAAACTGAACCAGGAAGAAATAGAAAATCTTAACAGACCCATCACAAGCATGGAAATTGAAACTGTAATCAGAAACCTTCAAGCAAACAAAAGCCCAGGTCCAGACGGCTTCACAGCTGAATTCTACCAAAAATTTAGAGAAGAGCTGACACCTATCCTACTTAAACTCTTCCAGAAAATTGCAGAGAAAGGTAAACTTCCAAACTCATTCTATGAGGCCACCTTCACCCTAATACCAAAACCTGACAAAGATGCCACAAAAACAGAAAACTATAGGCCAATATCACTGATGAACCTAGATGCAAACATCCTTATTAAAATTCTTTTTTTTTTATTAAATTTTATTTTCCTTAACTTTACCATATTGTATTGCTTTTGCCATACATCGAGATGGATCCACCACAAGTATACACGTGCTCCCCATCCTGAACCCTCCTCCCCTCTCCCCTCCCCATACCATCACTCTTGGTTGTCCCAGTGCACCAGCCCCAGGCATCCATTATCAGGCATCGTACCTGGTCTGGTGACTCGTTTCAGATATGATATTATACACATTTCAATGCTATACTCCCAAATCATCCCGCTCTCTCCCGTTCCCAGAGTCCAAAAGTCTGTTCTATACATCAGTGTCTCTTTTGCTGTCTCGAAAATAGGGTTATTGTTACCATCTTTCTAAATTCCATATATATGCGTTAGGATACTGTATTTGTGTTTTTCTTTCTGGCTTACTTCACTCTGTATAATAGGCTCCAGTTCCATCCACCTCATTAGAACTGATTCAAATGTATTCTTTTTAATGGCTGAGTAATACTCCATTGTGTATATGTACCACTGCTTCCTTATCCATTCATCTGTGGATGGGCATCTAGGTTGCTTCCAATTCCTGCCTATTGTAAACAGTGCTGCAATGAACATTGGGGTACACGTGTCTCTTTCAATTCTGGTTTTCTCAGTGTGTATGCCCAGCAGTGGGATTGCTGGATCAAAAGGCAGTTCTATTCCCAGTTTTTTGAGGAATCTCCATACTGTTCTCCATAGTGGCTGTACTAGTTTGCATTCCCACCAACAGTGTAAGAGGGTTCCCTTTTCTCCACACCCTCTCCAGCATTTATTGCTTGTGGACTTTTGGATCGCAGCCATTCTGACTGGCGTGAAATGGTACCTCATAGTGGTTTTGATTTGCATTTCTCTGATAAGGAGTGATGTTGAGCATCTTTTCATGTGTTTGTTAGCCATCTGTATGTCTTCTTTGGAGAAATGTCTATTGAGTTCTTTGGTCTATTTTTTGATTGGGTCATTTATTTTTCTGGAATTGAGCTGTAGAAGTTGCTTGTATATTTTTGAGATTAGTTGTTTGTCTGTTGCTTCATTTGCTATTATTTTCTCCCATTCTGAAGGCTGTCTTTTCACCTTGCTTATAGTTTCCTTTGTTGTGCAGAAGCTTTTAAGTTTGATTAGGTCCCATTTGTTTATTTTTGATTTTATTTCCAATATTCTGGGAGGTGTGTCATAGAGGATCCTGCTGTGATGAATGTCAGAGAGTGTTTTGCCTATGTTTTCCTCTAGGAGTTTTATGGTTTCTGGTCTTACATTTAGATCTTTAATCCATTTTGAGTTTGTTTTTGTGTATGGTGTTAGAAAGTGTTCTAGTTTCATTCTTTTACAAGTGTTTGACCAGTTTTCCCAGCACAACTTGTTAAAGAGATTGTCTTTAATCTATTGTATATTCTTGCCTCCTTTGTCAAAGATAAGGTGTCCATAAATGCCCACCAAACCAAACAAAAGAGAAAGAAATAGCGAACCTACCTGATAAAGAATTCCAAATAATGATAGTGAAACTAATCCAAAATCTGGAAATCAAAATGGAATCACAAATAAATAGCCTGGAGAAAAGCATTGAGAAGATGCAAGAAAGGTTTAACACGGACCTAGAAGAAATAAAAAAGAGTGAATATATAAAGAATAATGCAGTAAATGAGATCCAAAACACTCTGGAGGCAACAAGTAGTAGAATAACAGAGGCAGAAGATAGAATCAGTGAATTAGAAGATAAATGGCAGAAATAAATGAATCAGAGGAGAAAAAAGAAAAATGGATTAAAAGAAATGAGGACAATCTCAGAGACCTCCAGGACAATATTAAATGTTACAACATTCGAATCATAGGAGTCCCAGAAGAAGAAGACAAAAAGAAAGACCATGAGAAAATACTAGAGGAGATAATAGTTGAAAACTTCCCTAAAATGGGGAAGGAAATAATCACTCAAGTCCAAGAAACCCAGAGAGTCCCAAACAGGATAAACCCAAGGCGAAACACCCCAAGACACATATTAATCAAATTAACAAAAATCAAACACAAAGAACAAATATTAAAAGCAGCAAGGGAAAAACAACAAATAACACACAAGGGAATTCCCATAAGGATAACAGTGATCTTTCAATAGAAACTCTCCAAGCCAGGAGGGAATGGCAAGACATATTTAAAGTGATGAAAGAAAATAACCTACAGCCCAGATTATTGTACCCAGCAAGGATCTCATTCAAATATGAAGGAGAAATCAAAAGCTTTAAGGACAAGCAAAAGCTGAGAGAATTCAGCACCACCAAACCAGCTCTCCAACAAATACTAAAGGACATTCTCTAGACAGGAAACACAAAAAGGGTATATAAATTTGAACCCAAAACAACAAAGTAAATGGCAACGGGATCATACTTATCAATAATAAAATTCTAACAATCAGAATCAAACAACACATTAAAAAGATTATACACCATGACCAAGTGGGCTTTATCCCAGGGGTGTAAGATTCTTCAATATCCACAAATCAATCAATGTAATACACCACATTAACAAATTGAAAAATAAAAGCCATATGATTATCTCAATAGATGTAGAGAAAGCCTTTGATAAATTTCAACATCCATTTATGATAAAAACTCTCCAGAAAGCAGGAATAGAAGGAACATACCTCAACATAATAAAAGCTATATACGACAAACCCACAGCAAACATTATCCTCAATGGTGAAAAATTGAAAGCATTTTCCCTAAAGTGAGGAACAAGAAAAGGGTGCCCACTTTCACCACTACTATTCAACATAGTTTTGGAAGTTTTGGCCATAGCAATCAGAGCAGAAAAAGAAATAAAAGGAATCCAAATTGGAAAAGAAGAAGTAAAACTCTCACTGTTTGCAGATGACATGATCCTCTACATAGAAAACCCTCAAGACTCCACCAGAAAATTACTAGAGCTAATCTATGAATATAGTAAAGTTGCAGGATATAAAATCAACACACAGAAATCCCTTGCATTCCTATACACTAATAATGAGAAAATTAATTTATTTTGAATTGAAGGATAATTGCTTTACAAAATTTTGCTGTTTTCTATCAATCCTCAACATGAATCAACCATCAGATCAGATCAGTTGCTCAATTGTGTCCGACTCTTTGCGACCCCATGAATCACAACACGCCAGGCCTCCCTGTCCATCACCAACTCCCAGAGTTCACTGACTCACGTCCATTGAGTCAGTGATGCCATCCAGCCATGTCATCCTCTATCCCTCCCAGCATCAGAGTCTTTTCCAATGAGTAAACTCTTCACATGAGGTGGGCAAAGTACTGGAGTTTCAGCTTTAGCATCATTCCTTCCAAAGAAATCCCAGGGCTGATCTCCTTTAGAATGGACTGGTTGGATCTCCTTGCAGTCCAAGGGACTCTCAAGAGTCTTCTCCAACACCACAGTTCAAAAGCATTGATTCTTTGGTGCTCAGCCTTCTTCACAGTCCAACTCTCACATCCATACATGACTACAGGAAAAACCATAGCCTTGACTAGACTGACCTTTGTTGTCAAAGTAATGTCTCTGCTTTTGAATATGCTATCTAGGTTGGTCATGACTTTCCTTCCAAGTAGTAAGAGTCTTTTAATTTCATGGCTGCAGTCACCATCTGCAGTGAATCAGCCATAGGTATACATATATCCCCTTCCTTCTGAAACTCCCGCTCATCTCCATCCCCATCCCACCCCTCTAGATTGATACAGAGCCCTTGTTTGAGTTTCCTGAGCCATACAGCAAATTCCTGTTGGCTATCTATTTTACATGTAGTAATGTAAGTTTCCATGTAACTCTCCATACATCTCAGCCTCTCCTCTCCTCTCCCCATGTCCGTAAGTCTATTCTCTATGTCTGTTTTTCCATATTCTTTAATTATCTGAATTACCTTTAATTATCTGAATTATCTTAAGTACCTTTGTGTTTATTTGTTTCAAACATTATGTTTCAAGGATAGGCATTGATGTTGAGCAAATACTCCACAGAAGAATATTTTTTCTCCCATTAAAGTACCATTCAGATCAGATCAGATCAGATCAGTCACTCAGTCGTGTCTGACTCTTTGCGACCCCATGAACTGCAGCACGCCAGGCCTCCCTGTCCATCACCAACTCCCGGAGGTCACCCAGACTCACACCCATCAAGTCAGTGATGCCATCCAGCTATCTCATCCTCTGTCGTCCCCTTCTCCTCCTGCCCTCAATCCCTCCCAGCATCAGAGTCTTCTCCAGTGAGTCAACTCTTTGCATGAGGTGGCCAAAATACTGGAGTTTCAGCTTTAGCATCATTCCTTCTAAAGAAATTCCAGGATTGATCTCCTTCAGAATGGACTGGTTGGATCTTCTTGCAGTCCAAGGGACTCTCAAGAGTCCTCTCCAACACCATAGTTCAAAAGCATCAATTCTTCGGCGCTCAGCCTTCTTCACAGTCCAGCTCTCCCATCCATACATGACCACAGGAAAGACCATAGCCTTGACTAGGCGAATCTTTGTTGGTAAAGTAATGTCTCTGCTTTTGAATATGCTATCTAGGTTGGTCATAACTTTCCTTCCAAGGAGTAAGCGTCTTTTAATTTCATGGCTGCAGTCACCATCTGCAGTGATTTTGGAGCCCAGAAAAACAAAGTCTGACACTGTTTCCACTGTTTCCCCATCTATTTCCCATGCAGTGATGGGACCAGATGCCATGATCTTCGTTTTCTGAATGTTGAGCTTTAAGCCAACCTTTTCACTCTCCACTTTCACTTTCATCAAGAGGCTTTTTAGCCCCTCTTCACTTTCTGCCATAAGAGTGGTGTCATCTGCATATCTGAGGTTATTGATATTTCTCCCAGCAATCTTGATTCCAACTTGTGTTTCTTCCAGTCCAGCATTTCTCATGATGTACTCTGCATATAAGTTAAATAAACATGGTGACAATATGCAGCCTTGACGTACTCCTTTTCCTATTTGGAACCAGTCTGTTGTTCCATGACCAGTTCTGACTGTTGCTTCCTGACCTGTATACAGATTTCTTAAGAGGCAGATCAGGTGGTCTGGTATTCCCATCTCTTTAAGAATTTTCCATAGTTTATTGTGATCTACACAGTCAAAGGCTAAAGCATAGTCAATAAACCGAAATAGATGTTTTTCTGGAACTCTCTTGCTTTTTCCATGATCCAGCAGATGTTGGCAATTTGATCTCTGGTTCCTCTGCCTTTAGTAGTCTGCAAATCAAAATAAAAGAGGAAATTGAGTCTCAGAGTCAGAAATAAAGGAAAACAATAATGTCTTAATAAAGAACAAAGACTCTGTCTAGAATTCTATGGGAATTACTAAGATGGGTCCTAAAATCACAGGGGTATCAATTACTTATTGACTAAACTCTATCTGCTGTAGTATATGCAAAGCTCAGTACAGAAATTGTCATATTTAAGCAACAGCATTATGTCTAGAGTACAATACTTTCCCCATTTTATAGATGGAGAGATGGAGAACTAAGTGAATATTAGGCAATTCAGAATATTCACACTCCATGAGTATATAAACAGCATCTTATTTCATGTTGTATTACTTCTCCTTAAACAGTGCCTGTCATGTGGTAAATACTCACTAATAATGGTCTTGAATAAAAATCACACATCTGGAAAGGGATGGTGTTGGTTTTAACACTCCATGTTTGTACAATGCAACTTTACACCACTATTCTGTAGTGTTTAATTTGGAGAGAAGTTGAAAAGTCTGTTCTTAAGATTGAATTCCAAAGAGATAACAGTTTACAAGATGCTTGCAAAGTAGATAATTATCACGTTTAGGCATTCCTTTGGGGGAAGAACCCTTTGTTATTAGAAGAAAACCAGGAACTTTAATGCCAGATCAATATGAAGCAAATTATTTATATATATATAAATAATTTATATTTATATATGAAGCAAATTATTTATATTTAAATTATTTATATTTATATATGAAGCAAATTATTTATATTTAAATTATTTATATATATATATAGTTATTCCTGTTGTTGTCATCAACTTATTTAAAGATATAACTATGAATGTTCGCTTTGAAATCTGTATTTCTCCTTTGGCTCTGTTTTGTCAGCAGCATGATGCGTTACCACATATTATTAAGTTCAAAATTTTTCTCAACTACTAGACTTATAATTAAAAAAAAATATTGGCCATAAATTTGTAGTGTTAATGATAGTAACTCAGGAGTACACTTCTTCCTATGTGGCTTTTCTAATTCCCCATACTGACTGATGATGTATTGTGATAATGCATATAGAAGCATTAAACTCATACTCTTGATTAAACTTGTGCTCTAAATACCATTTTAATTACACAAATGTATGTTTGAGTGTGTGTGAATAGATGAAATATTTTTTCATGGTTGTGTGAAAGATTTTGGTTGAATTAACCATAAAACCAGATAATTGCTTCTTAAAGTATTTAACTGTTCAGCAACTATACCTGACATATATAAAAATGTTTCAACAATTTGACAAATTAAATCTCTGAGTATCTTATTAAAGCAGAAATAAATTAAATCACTTGTCTTTAACCTGTTTATTATTAACCCTACCAGGAGTTCTTAGACATTATTTTTCTAATTACTCTCATGTTAAGTTTTATACCACAGTATACTGTGTATTTCTATACTTTATGCAGATCTGATTTGTACATTAAAAGGTAAATAAGTTTCACTATCCCCACCATCTGTTTCAGCATCCTTTCCCAGGTGGTGCAGTGGTTAAAAAAAAAAAAAGAAAAAGAAACTGCCTGTAGTGCAGACAACTTGGGAGATATGGGTTCAGTCTCTGGGTCAGGAAGATCCCCAGGAGAAGGAAATAGCAACCCAGTCCAGCATTCTTACTTGGAAAATTCCATAGACAGAGAAGCCTGGTGGGCTACAGTCTATGGGGTCTATGGATTCACCAAGAGTTGGATACAACTGAGCATGAGCATGCAAATACATGCATAGTAGCTGTAGTAAGAACTTCATGATAATTAAAATAATTGACTTGATGCAGACTGAATGAGACCCACTGTATTACTGGATCATAATAGTGAGACTGAAATTTGAAGTGTTTACAAGTGTGCACGAAATTTTGGATAGCTCTCCTTTCAGGAAGTAGAGCTTGATTCTCCTTCCTTTCAGTGTGGGCTGGATTTGGTGGTGGTGGTGGTATTCAGTCACTCAGTCATGTCCAGCTCTTTGCAACCCCACTGACTGCAGCATGCCAAGCTTCCCTGTCCTTCACTATCTCCTGGAGTTTGCTCAAACTCATGTCCACTGAATTAGTGACGCTACCTAATCATCTTATTCTTTGCCTCCCCCTTCTCCTTTTGCCTTCAACTGTCCCCGTTATCAAGGTCTTTTCCAGTGAGTCAGTCCTTCACATCATTTGGCTAAACTATTGGACTTCAGCATCAGTCCTTCCAAAGAATATTCAGGGTTGATTTTCTAAAGGATTGACTGGTTGGATCTCCTTGCTGTCCAATAGACTCTCAAGGATCCTTTCAAAAACCACAGTTCAAAAGCATCAATTACTTTGTGTTCAGGCTTCTTCTCACATCCATAAACGACTACTGGAAATAGCTTTGACTAGACATACCTTTGTCAGTAAAGTCATGCCTCTGCTTATTAATTTGCTGTGTAAGTTTGTCATAGCTTTTCTTCCAAGAAGCAAACATCTTTTACTATCATGGCTGCAGTCACTGTCTGCAGTGATTTTGGAGACTGTCACTGTTTCCATTTTTACCCTTCTATTTGCCATGAAGTGATGGGACAGGATGCCATGTTCTCTGTTTTTTGAATGTTGACTTTCAAGCCAGCTTTATCACTCTCTTCTTTCACTTTCATCAAGAGGTTCCTTAATTCCTTTTCACTTTCTGCCATTAGAGTGGTCTCATTTGCCTATCTGTGTTTATTGATATTTCTCTGGCAATCTCAATTCCAGCTTGAGCTTCATCCACCTTGGAATTTCACATGATGTACTCTGTGCATAAGTTTAATAAGCAGGGTGACAATATACAGCCTTGGATGTACTCTTTTCTCAATTTTGAACCAGTCTCTTGTTCTATGTCTGGTTCTAATAGTTTCTTATTGACCTGCTTGCAGGTTTATCAGGAGACAGGTAAGGTGATCTCATCTTGCATTCTCTTTAAGAATTTTCCACAGTTTCTGTGATCCACACAATTAAGATCTTAAGCATAGTCAGTGAAATCGGAGATATTTTCCTAGAATTCCCTTGCTTTTTCTATGATCCAGAGGATGTTGGTGATTTAATCTCTGGTTCCTCTGCTTTTTCTAAATCCAGCTTGTACATCTGGAAGTTCACGGTTCACGTACTGTTGAAGCCTAGCTTGAAGGATTTAGTGAGTTACTCCTAATAAGTAGAATACAATAAAACTGATGGTGTAAAACTTGTAAGAGTCAGTCATCAAGATTCTGTCAACCTCCTCCTTACTTTCTTCTTGAATCACTGGCACTGGGGAAAGAGAGCTGTCATGTTGTGAGAACACTCAAAAAGTACTTTAGAAAGGCTCCTATGGTGAGGATCTGAGGCCACCTGTTGACAGCCATGTGAATGAGACATCTTCTGTCAAGTCTTCAGACTGCCCCAGCCACAGTCAGTACATTGACTGCATCCTGGTGCAGGTGGTTCTAGATGAGAACCACCCAGCTTAGGCTTCTGGAGAACCACTCCCAGAATTCTGACCCACAGAAACTTGAGATTGAAAGTTTGTAATCTTAGGGAATTCCTGGGCAGTCCTGTGGTGAAGACTGCATTTTCATTGCTGAGGGCTGGATTCATTTCCTGGTGAGGAAACTAAGATGCTGCAAGCCATGCAGTGTGGCCAGAAATAAAAATGTGTGCATATATGCTCAATTGAGTTCAACTCTTTGTGTCTACATAGTCTGTGGCTCCCCAGGCTCCTCTGTCCATGGGATTTTCCAGACAGGAATACTGGAGTGGGTTGCCATTTCCTCCTCCAGGGGAATCTTCTCAACCTAGGAATTAAACCTGTGTCTCTTGTGTATCCTTCATTGGCAGGCAGATTCTTTACCTCTGTGCCACCTGGGAAGCCTGAAAAAAATAAAATAGTTTGCAATTTTAAGCTGTTAAATTTCATGGCAGTTTGTCATACAGCAATTGATAAGTAATATACCATGGTTAATTATTTTTTGCACATATTTGCTTTCCTTTTGATATAATTATTTCCACTGTGGGAATAGATTCTATTAGATTGTGTTATTACATTTAAGCTATACTCATAAATTACCTCTTCTAATATTCCAAACTTTTCAGTTCAAGTATCTGCAGATACCCTAGGTTTTAAGGCTGTGGTCATAATGAAATTTAATTTTATGTTTGCATGTTATTTAGAGTTTATAAACACTTTAACAAGTATTGCTATGTTTAAATCTTAAATAATGCTAAAAGATGCATTAATCATATATTCTGACTTTCTAAGAATAAAAAACGACTCAGCACTTTTATACATTATGTTCTCAGAGTCACACAGCCGGTGAATCAGTGCCGGGTCTTTGATTCAGTAATAATGTTTTTTTCCAAGGCTTCCTGTTGGAATGGTTTCTAATGTATGCCATGTAAAGATGAAGGAAAGGGATATTGGCTACTGTGTTGCCATGAATAAAATGTATCTATCTGAGACATGTTTTATTGGAATGTTAAAATGTATATTTATGATATGATCATTTTAAAGAAATTATCAAAATTAACTATATTAAAACATTTTACAACATGATTAACCCATTAGAAATACATCACCTTATTTTTGATTGAGTTTCATTATAAGAAGAGACTAAGAATGAATCACAATGTCAGACCAGCTCCTCTTTACTGTATTAAGGATAAATAATTAGTTTGAACATAACAGAGTGAAGAGACATAGCTATATCTTTTTCACTTGCTGTTTGGTTTTAGATACTTTCTTTTCCCTCTGTGTTATTTTTACATTTTAGTGGAATGTTTAGGGACTGTGGGACAATTTTTTTACTGCTTGTTATTTGATAGCTAAAAGTATAATTACATAGATTGTGTTAGTGATTTTTTGAGCAATACTAATTTTTGTAATTAACAATAGCTACAATATTGAATTGCTCATTATAAGTAATTAATTTTAATCGTATTAAATATTTACTTATCAGATGGACTTACTTGTAAACATAGAAACAGCATCATATTAACTTCAAAAAGAATGGATCTAAGTTTTGTAAAAGAATGTTGCATATATTAAATTTGCCTTCTGAATACCTAAAGAAGATAATCAGCCTTGAAAATGATATAAATGGTATATGAAAGTGGGGTTTCCCAGGTGGCACTAGTGGTAAAGAACCCACCTGTAAGTGCAAGAGACCTGAGACGCAGGTTCAATCCCTGGATTGAGAAGATCCTCTGGAGGAGCGCATGGCAGCCCACTCCAGTATTCTTACCTGGAGAATCCCATGGATAAATGAGCCTGGTGGGCTACAGTCCATAGGGTCACAAAGAGTTGGACACTACTGAAGTGGCTTAACACACATATTGAAAGTTATTGTCTGTTTTTTCCAGGAGGGTCCAAAGGTGGGACATATAGATTAGGTGGGATATGAAGACTATACCAGATATGAAGCAGTAATGAAGATATACCAGATATGAAGATATGAAGGAGAAATACAATCCGGTAGATAAGCATGTGGGTTTAGTTGACAGACTATATGAGTTTGAAATCTAACTCTACCATTTACTGTATGTGAGATCCTGGACAAGCTATTTGAATTTAATTTTCTATATCTTTCTTAAGCCACTGGATTTTCTCTTGTATATTAATGGTTACAGTTTCTAACTAATGAATGTGGTATTATATCATCATCTTTGTACAATTTGTTATAATATTTTTTTACTATTAATAATGCTAAATGTTAGTACCTAGAACAGTAGCCTACACAATTAGATCTTCAGTACTATTAGAATTATAAACAGCACAAGCTACCTGTATTGAATCCAAACTAGTGATAGAGTCCATCCATGTTATAATTTCTTCTAAGATTTATGTCTATAAGTTAGCATTTTATATTTCCAAAAGCTACTCTAAAAATTTCCTTTCCCTTTAGGCCAAACAGGCTCAAAATGAAGGTTTATTTTTTCTTTCTATTAGTAGAATATTAAATTTTAATAGTATTCTACTAATAGAGAAAATAAACCTCATAAATAAATAAATTATATTTATATATAATTCTTTTATATTCTTTTCATAAAAGTTTTTGTTGATTTTACCCTGTAACAGGAGAAGAAAATGGCAACCCACTCCAGTATTCTTGCCTGGAGAATCCCATGGACAGAGGAGCCTGGCAGGCTACAGTCCATGGGGTTGCAAAGGGTCAGACAAAACTGAGTGACTGAGCTCTAAACACGATGCTCATACTATCAAAATGTAAATTAGTTCCTGGTCACACACCTGGATTCTGCTTTTACTTGTTCAAATCTGCAGGATGAATGGGGCCCTAATATTACCAAACATGTGACTTACTTTAACCAATAGGAAGTGAGTAGATATGATGGCAGCAGAGAGTTGATACCCTTGTGTGGTCATGATGCCTCACAAGGGCAAGTCTGACATGCAATGAGAAGTTACCCCAGCTAGTCCCTTCCTTCAAGGAGTTAGATGGAAGAGACCCAGATCCAAACTGAAGCAGAGAGCCAGGCTGAGCCCAGTCTGACTCCACATCTTTCAACCATCTGATGCATAGACATATGAGGCTGTTTTCTAATGCTTTGTGTATAGTATTGTGGCAGTAACTGCTTGACACACCCATTTATAAGGATGAGTCAACCATGTAGAAAATAGTTGATAGGGATCTGAGAAAGTTAAATATAGGGCTTTACTCCTGATGTTATTTAAAATACGTGTATGTGTACTAAGTTGCTTCAGTTGTGTCTGACTCTTTGTGACCCTGTGGACTGTAGACTGCCAGCTCCTGGGAAGAATACTGGGGTGGGTTGCCATGCCCTCTTCCAGGGGATCTTCCAGACCCAGGGATTGAAACTGTGTCTCCTGTGACTCCTGCATTGCAGGCAGATTGTTAACCACTGAGCCACAGGGGAAGCCCTATTTAAAATACAGTTAATAAAAATTTGAGAAAGTAAATATGTTCTTCCATTCAAACAACAGAATGGTGTTGGTGCTGCAATATGTCATCAAGCTGTGAATAGTTATGATTAGGCTTTGCTGTAATATCCACTGTCTACCATTTCCAATAGATAATTTTTTCCCAGAATGCAACTTAGAAATTTAACTACAAATGATATGTTCCATTGCATGTTGGTTTCTGACTATGAGTAGTGATGCTACTGGCTAGGAGTGCCTGAGGCACTCACAGGGCCATACTGCTTATACAGAGCTCCCACAGACATTCAGACAGTAGGAGCCAAGCTTGTGGTTCTTTTTATTAGTGCAAGATATTATAAGATACACCTCAGTAACAACCAGCAGGTAATTGAAAAAACAAGACTTATTCTCCCAGATCCTGGAGGCCACATAGTGGGCCTGAGAGTCACATAGGAAGGTCACGTAGGGGTGGGAGTGAAAGAGAGAAATGCCAAAATCGTGGCCCCTGTGTTATTGTTGTTCAGTTGTTGTCTCCAATTCTTTGCAGCCCCATGAACTGCAGCACGCCAGGCTTCTCAGTCCACCTCTATCTCCTGGAGTTGGCTCAAGCTCATGTCCATTGAGTTGGTGATGCTATCTCACCACTTTAACCTCTGTCACCTCTGCGTATCAGTGCCAAATAAAATCTTGGAGACAGAGTTTTGAAGGAAATACAAAAAAAAAAAAAATACAAAAGGTTTATTGCTTTGTCCCCCACCCCCAAACTGTGTCCCAATCTAGGAGGATTTGATGAGGAGTTTTACAACAATGGTTCTTCAAGAACAATTATACTCATAAGATTAGGGTGTGTTCAGGGACATTACTCCTTTGTTGTTGTTTTTGTTCAGTTGCTAAGTTGAGTCTGAGCTGTGATCCCATGGACTGTAGCATGCCAGATTTCTCTGTCCTTCACTGTCTCCTGAAGTTTGCTCAAACTCCCATCCAGTGAGTCATTGATGCCATCCAACCATCCCATTATATGTAGTTCCCCTCTCCTCTTAGTCTATCCCAGCATCAGGTCTTCTCTAATGAGTCAGCCCTTCGCATCAGGTGGCCAAAATATTGGAGCTTCTGCTTCAGCATCAGTCCTTCCAATGAACACCCAGGACTGATCTCCTTTAGGATGGACTGGTTGGATCTCCTTGTTGTCCAAAAGACTCTCAAGAATCTTCTCAAGCACAACACTTCAAAAGAATCAGCCCTTAGTGCTCAGCCTTCTTTATGGTCTAATACCTACATCTGTACATGACTACTGGAAAAAATCATAGCATTGACTATATGAATCTTTGTTGGCAAAGTGATATTTCTGCTTTTTAATATATTATCTAGGTTTGTGATAGCTATTCATCCAAGGAGCTGCTGCTGCTGCTGCTAAGTCGCTTCAGTCGTGTCTGACTCTGTGCGACCCCATAGACGGAAGCTCACCAGGCTCCCCTGTCCCTGGGATTCTCCAGGCAAGAACACTGGAGTGGGTTGCCATTTCCTTCTCCAGTGCATGAAAGTGAAAAGTGAAAGTGAGGTCACTCAGTCGTGTCTGACTCTTAGCGACCCCACGGACTGGAGCCTACCAGGCTCCTCTGTCCATGGGATTTTCCAGGCAAAAGTACTGGGGTGGGGTGCCATTGCTTTCCAAGGAGCAAGTGTTTCTTAATTTCACGGCTGCAGTCACTGTGACATTGGAGCCCGAGAAAATAAAATCTAAGACTTTTTCCACCTTTTCCCCATCTATTTCCCATGAAGTGATGAGACTGGATGCCTTGATCTTAGTTTATTGAATGGCTCCTTTAATTTCATCAAATTTTATATATATATATATATATATATATATATATATATATATATATATATTTTATGTGTACCATTTTTAAAGTCTTTATCGAATTTGTTACAACATTGCTTCTGTTTTAGGTTTTGGCTTTTTTGGCCTGGCAGCATGAGGACTCTTAGTTCCCTGGATAGGAATTGAACCCACACACTCTACATTGGAAGGCAAACTCTTAACCACTGGACTGCCAGGGAAATCCCTCAAGTAATCTTCTTGGTGAGTTCCTCTGATTCTTTTAATATAGCCTCAGGTGGTCTTTCTCTGGTTTGGAGAATGCTGACACCTTCAGTCAGTCAGTCAGTTCAGGCGCTCAGTCGTGTCCAACTCTTTGTGACTCCATGAATCACAGCACGCCAGGCCTCCCTGTCCATCACCAACTCCCAGAGATCACTGAAACTCACATCCATTGAGTCAGTGATGCCATCCAGCCATCTCATCCTCTGTCATCCCCTTCTCCTCTTGCCCTCAATCCCTCCCAGCATCAGAGTCTTCTCCAATGAGTCAACTCTTCACATGAGGTGGCCAAAGTATTGGAGTTTCAGCTTTAGCATCATTCCTTCCAAAGAAATCCCAGGGCTAATCTCCTTCAGAATGGACTGATTGGATCTCCTTGCAGTCCAAAGGACTCTCAAGAGTCTTCCAGCTCCACAGTTCAAAAGAATCAATTCTTTGGCGCTTAGCCTTCTTCACAGTCCAACTCTCACATCCATACATGACCACTGGAAAAACCATAGCCTTGAGTAGACGGACATTAGTTGGCAAAATGGCTGTCTGGGGAGGCATTACAAATAGCTGTGAAAAGAAGAGAAGCAAAAAGCAAAGGAGAAAAGGAAAGATATAAGCACTTGAATGCAGAGTTCCAAAGAAGAGCAAGAAGAGATAAGAAAGCCTTCCTAAGCGATCAGTGCAAAGAAATAGAGGAAAACAACAGAATGGGAAAGACTAGAGATCTCTTCAAGAAAAATTAGAGCTACCAAGGGAACATTTCATGCAAAGATGGGCTCGATAAAGGACAGAAATGGTATGGATCTAACAGAAGCAGAAGATATTAAGAAGAGGTGGCAAGAATACACAGAACTATACAAAAATGATCTTCAAGACCCAGGTAATCACAATGGTGTGATCACTGACCTCAGACATCCTGGAATGTGAAGTCAAGTGGGCCTTAGAAAGCATCACTATCTATGAACAAAGCTAGTGGAGGTGATGGAATTCCTGTTGAGCTATTTCAAATCCTGAAAGATGATGCTGTAAAAGTGCTGCACTCAATATGCCAGCTGACACCTTAAAAAGCTCAAAGATACTGTTATGTGTATCCCTTGAGGGGGAACCAGGACCTGACCCGAGACTGCACCTTTGTTTCCTGTCTGCACTTCCCTTATCTCTGCATCCCATCCCTTCTAGGATATCAACTGTCCTAGAGTTATGCCCCTTGGAACTCAAGGAAGGTCATGGAGGCTGGAGCCAAAAAGCAAGGAACTGAAAGACTTTCATAACCAGAAGCCCATAGGACCCTGGTGTGCACACCCCACAGGAGTGTGTGTGTGCATATGGACCTGGAATTCTGCCTTTCCTGGAGACTAGGATGGGGTGCCTAGGATTTTGTGGGTTTGCTATTACTGTATTTAAAGTTTAAGAGTAGGAATCAGGATGAGAGAAGGGAAAAGCTTTTGCTTATCTATATCACCCAGAGCTTTCTGTAAAGGAAACAATGCGTGGGGTGGCCTGGTTCCTTATATAGTTGTTTTGTTAGTAGTTGTGACTTGAAATCCAGTACTCTTGCCTGGAAAATCCCATGGACAGAGGAGCCTGGTAGGCTGCAGTCCAGGGGGTTGCTGCTGCTGCTCAACCGTGTCTGACCCTAGCATCCCCATGGACTGCAGCCCACCAGGCCCCTCTGTCCATGGGATTTTCCAGGCAAGAGTACTGGAGTGGGGTGCCATCACCTTCTCTGAGGGGGTCGCTAAGAGTTGGAAACTGAACGACTTCACTTTCACTTTTCACTTTCATGCATTGGAGAAGGAAATGACAACCCACCCCAGTATTGTTGCCTGGAGAATCCCAGGGACAGGGGAACCTGGTGGGCTGCCGTCTATGGGATCACACAGAGTCAGACACGACTGAAGCGACTTAGCTGCAGCAGCAGTGACTTGAAATTGTTAGTTGCTCAATGGTGTCTGACTCTTTGCAACCCTGTGGACTGTATTCCATTAGGCTCCCTCTCCATGGGCTTCTCCAGGCAAAAATAGCAGAGTGAGTTGCCATTCCCTTCTCCAAGGGATCTTCCTGTTAGGTAATTAGAATAAGCAAAAGGAGTCCAGAATGGTCGTGGCTAAAAGACAATGAAGGGAAAAGCCCACAAAAATGGAACAACGGATGGTCTGAGGACTGGAGTGAGAACCGACCTCCTGGCTAGCCAGATTTACATAGCGCAGGCTCAGGGGGAAGAGAAATAGCAAATACAAAGAGGAGCCAAAATTGAACCAGAGGCTCTCTTCTCTTCTAGTCTTTTGGGTCGGCCCATCCTCATGCCTCAAGGATGTATTTCCCTTTGCTTGCTGAATAAAACTGAGCTGTAACATGGAGCTGTAACACTGGGTCGATCCATTCCTTCAAATTTTTGCTGAGGCAAGCAGAAGTGAGGAAATTACAAACTCCTCCAACATTCCCAAGCAAGGGAATGAACCCGGGTAAAGGAAAGATATAAACATCTAAATGCAGAGTTCCAAAGAATAGCAAGAAGAGATAAGAAAGCCTTCTTCAGTGATCAATGCAAAGAAATAGAGGAAAACAACAGAATGGGAAAGACTAGGGATCTCTTCAAGAAAATCAGAGATACCAAAGGAACATTTCATGCAAAGATGGGCACGATAAAGGACAGAGATGGTGTGGACCTAACAGAGGCAGAGGATATTAAGAAGAGGTGGCAAGAATACACAGAAGAACTGTACAAAAAAGAGCTTCAAGACCTAGATAATCATGATGATGTGATCACTGACCTAGAGCCAGACATCTTGGAATGTGAAGTCAAATGGGCCTTAGAAAGCATCACTACAAACAAAGCTAGTGGAGGTGATGGAATTCCAGTGGAGCTATTCCAAGTCCTGAATGATGATGCTGTGAAAGTGCTACACTCAATATGCCAGCAAATTTGGAAAACTCAGCAGTGGCCACAAGATTGGAAAAGGTCAGTTTTCATCCCAATCCCAAAGAAAGGCAATGCCAAGGAGTGCTCAAACTACCGCACAATTGCACTCATCTCACACGCTAGTAAAGTAATGCTCAAAATTCTCCAAGCCAGGCTTCAGCAATATGCGAACCGTGAACTTCCTGATGTTCAAGCTGGATTTAGAAAAGGCAGAGGAACCAGAGATCAAATTGCCAACATCCGCTGGATCATGGAAAAAGCAAGAGAGTTCCAGAAAAACATCTATTTCTGCTTTATTGACTATGCCAAAGCCTTTGACTGTGTGGATCACAATAAACTATGGAAAATTCTGAAAGAGATGGGAATACCAGACCACCTGATCTGCCTCTTAAGAAATCTGTATGCAGGTCAGGAAGCAACAGTTAGAACTGGTCATGGAACAACAGACTGGTTCCAAATAGGAAAAGGAGTACGTCAAGGCTGCATATTGTCACCATGTTTATTTAACTTATATGCAGAGTACATCATGAGAAATGCTGGACTGGAAGAAACACAAGTTGGAATCAAGATTGCCGGGAGAAATATCAATAACCTCAGATATGCAGATGACACCACTCTTATGGCAGAAAGTGAAGAGGGGCTAAAAAGCCTCTTGATGAAAGTGAAAGTGGAGAGTGAAAGGGTTGGCTTAAAGCTCAACATTCAGAAAACGAAGATCATGGCATCTGGTCCCATTACTGCATGGGAAATAGATGGGGAAACAGTGGAAACAGTGTCAGACTTTGTTTTTCTGGGCTCCAAAATCACTGCAGATGGTGACTGCAGCCAAGAAATTAAAAGACGCTTGCTCCTTGGAAGGAAAGTTATGACCAACCTAGATAGCATATTCAAAAGCAGAGACATTACTTTGCCAACAACGGTTCGCCTAGTCAAGGCTATGGTCTTTCCTGTGGTCATGTATGGATGTGAGAGCTGGACTGTGAAGAAGGCTGAGCGCCGAAGAATTGATGCTTTTGAACTGTGGTGTTGGAGAAGACTCTTGAGAGTCCCTTGGACTGCAAGGAGATCCAACCAATCCATTCTGAAGGAGATCAATCCTGGAATTTCTTTAGAAGGAATGATGCTAAGGCTGAAACTCCAGTATTTTGGCCACCTCATGCGAAGAGCTGACTCATTGGAGAAGACTCTGATGCTGGGAGGGATTGAGGGCAGGAGGAGAAGGGGACGACAGAGGATGAGATGGCTGGATGGCATCACTGACTCGATGGATGCGAGTCTGAGTGACCTCCGGGAGCTGGTGATGGACAGGGAGGCCTGGCGTGCTGTGGTTCATGGGGTCGCAAAGAGTCGGACACGACTGAGCGACTGATCTGATCTGATCTTTACCATCTGAGCCACCTAGGGAAACCCATACAGCTGGCAATATATTTGTTAAAGAAGGATGACTTTGAAATGGATTTCTCAGCAATCTAAAGCTTAATGTCAGACACATACATTACAATCAAAAAGCTTCTTTTTATGCACTTACAATACTTGCTTATATAATTTTAAAGAATGGTTGGTTGGTTCAGTCACTCAGTCATGTCCGACTCTTTGCAACCCCATGAACTGCAGCACGCCAGGCCTCCTTGTCCATCACCAACTCCCAGAGTTCACTCAAACTACATCCATCGAATCAGTGATGCCATCCAGCCATCTCTTCCTCTCTCATCCCGTTCTCCTCCTGCCCCCAATCCCTCAGAGTCTTTTCCAATGAGTCAACTCTTTGCATGAGGTGGCCAAAGTATATATTAAAGAATGGATTATCTTTTAAACTGTTGTGTTCACAGAATGCTATGAAAATATGTGTATGTATATACATGTATGTATATAATATTTACTACTTACCAAGGAAATCTGTATGCAGGTCAAGAAGCAACAGTTAGAAATGGACATGGAACAATAGACTGGTACCAAATCGGGAAAGGAGTATGTCAAGGCTGTATATTGTGACTCTGCTCATTTCACTTATATGCAGAGTACAGCATGTGAAATGCCAGACTGGATGAAGCACAAGCTGGATCAAGATAGCTGGGGTAAATATCAATAGCCTCAGATATGCTTTGAAACCACCCTTATGGCAGAACTTGAACTGCAGAGCCTCTTGATGAAAGTGAAAGAAGAGAGTCCATGGGATTTCAGAGTCAGACATGAGTGAGAGACTGAACTGAGGGAAATATTTAAATAATAGGTTTCCAATCCCTACAATTCATAATTAGAATTTATACATTTCAAGTTTTCCTCATGAGAACAATTCTATTCTAATGTTTGAGTATTTTGTGTTTTGTGATATTTTCTAACTCTTCAACCAGCAGTGATTAGAATACAAAATAGTATATTCTCTAAGTATTTTCTTTCCCTGAATGTGCCTCCTAAACCTTTGTGAACACTGCATGTTTAGAGAATAGCTTATTACATTTGGAGAGAGATTTTGAAGATAGGAGCTTGTGATATACTATTAGGTTGAACCCCACAGGTCTCTAAGACCTGCACTTGCCCAACCTCAAGGTCAAGTTTAAATCAGTCACTCAGTCGTGTCCAACTCTTTGCAACCCCATGGACTACAGCACACCAGGCCTCCCTGTCCATCACCAACTCCCAAAGTTTACCCAAACTCATGTCCATTGAGTCAGTGATGCCATCCAGCCATCTCATCCTTTGATTTCTCCTTCTCCTCCTGCCCTCAATCTTTCCCAGCATCAGGGTCTTTTCAAATGAGTTAGTTCTTCACATCAGGTGGCCAAAGTATTGGAGTTTCAGCTTCAGCATCAGTCCATCCAATGAACACCCAGGACTGATTTCCTTTAGGATGGACTGGTTAGATCTCCTTGCTGTCCAAGGGCCTCTCAAAAGTCTTCTCCAACACCACAGTTCAAAAGCATCAATTCTTTGGTGCTCAGCTTTCTTTATAGCCCACCTCTCACCTCCATACATGACTACTGGAAAAACCATAGCCTTGACTAAATGTACCTTTGTTGACAAAGTAATGTCTCTGCTTTTGAATATGCTGTCTGGGTTGGTCATAACTTTCTTTCCAAGGAGTAAGTGTCTTTTGATTTCATGGCTGCTATCACCATCTGCAGTGAAGCTGATTGCAGATGGTGATTGCAGCTTCAAGGTCAAAGAAACAGTCAAAGTCAGCAACAGAGACATCAATAGTTTAATAGATGGAGAAAGGGGCTTACGTGTTGGAAGCAGGGTCCTGGATAGACACTCTGCAATGTACAGCACACAACAGGCAGGACATTGTCAACTACACATTGGCTCTTCCAAGGGCATTTACGATCTACCTCTGCTGGACTGAATCCACTGTTTCTCTATTTGTTGACTTTTGTCATGCTCTGAAAGGAGTTCAGGGTAGAGAACAGAGCTGAGGAACTTGGGTTCCAGGAAAACTGGTGGAACAGGTCTTCAGATAGTTAAATATTTTTAGGAAGTGATTTTGTGAGCCCAATCCTTGCATCTCCTTATATCTAGAAAAGCACTAAATCCATTCATGGTGACATTAGCTCCTTGTGACTAGCAGAAAACCTTTTGTAGGATAAGTGCTTGATTGCATTGAACTCCCTCTTCACCAAAATCACATATATTTACCTTCCCCCTCTGCTTCTTTGGAACAGTTTCTGAGAGCTATCTGAGGTGCAGCCTCTCAGGCTGCAGTCCTCATATTACCCCAAAGAAAACTTAAGTCACAACTCTCACATTGTGCTTTTTTTTTTTTTTTAAGTCCACAATATGGTGGCAATCTTTATTTGAGGAGAATGGAAGATTACCAGTTACCAGTTACAGGAAATTGATGTCAGGTGGGCTCATTAGTTACCAGGGAAACAGCAGAGGGACATACCACTCACTACCCTTTTGACAAGAACCATCACCAGTTGGGGTGTAGGGCAAATACATAGGAAGGTCAGTCATTTGAGTAGGGTACTGTTGAAGCAGGTGCTGGTTGGGCAAGGAATGTACAGAGAACAAAAGGACAGCTATTTTGAACATGCATATATATTTTTTTCTTTTCAATTAAAATTATTTTGATTAAATATGAAATCACAGTGCCTTCTCTTTTAGTTGAAAAGCATAAATCTAGGAAATGTTTGTGTGTGTGTCTTGTAGTTGCTCAGTCGTGTCTGATGTTTATGCTTATATAATACATCTTCCTCAAGTATGTAAATCAAGTACATTGAGGAAATAATTCTTTGCTTTTGTCTGAAAGAATTTCTTAAACTGAGTTTTGCTTCTCAGGTGGTGCTAGTGGTAAAGAACCAGCCTGCCAGTGCAGGGGATGCAGGAGAAGTAGGTTCAATCCCTGGGTTGGAAAGATCCTTCAGAGTCAGACACGACTGAGTTAAGCATGCATGCATAAAACTGAATTTTGACACAGTTATTTTTAAAGTTTTCTGCTTAGATATATGTATGAGAACTGACAAAATTTTCCTTTTCTTTTTCTAAATACATCTAGAAGTGATTCTAAAAGGAGATGGATGATCATTCTTTTCCCCAGAAGGCCATTTTGGGAATGATTTTTATTTATAAACAATGTTTTTATTGTCCTGGTAATGGACATGTGTTATCTGCATGAACTGGTATATTGGAGATCATATAAAAATTGTGATAGTGGTAAACAACAAAATTATTAGGGCCCCTGAAAATGTTACAATGATGACAAAATTTTGGCATTTCAGAGGCTGATGTATCATATATAGTGGTTATCATCACAGTGATTCTGTTTGCACATCATTGTATCTTCTGCCCTGGTGGTGTCTAAGAACTACTTATATCATGAGATAGTTATTCATTTATTAAAATTTTATTTCCTTTTTATCATTCATACTAGAAATATAAGGCAGAATGATAAAAATATATTTTAATATTTAGATCCAGTGAACACTTTGATTTTGGTGTCAGATCAATACTGTCCTAACAATGAGTTCAGAGTATTCCTTCTTTTTCTAGTTTCTGAGTTTGTCTAAAATTGAAATTATTTATTCATTAAATGTCTGCAAGAATTTACCAGTTTACCCTCTCAGAGTTTTCTATGTAGTGAGATATTGCATGATGAAATTTATTTTATATAAAGACTACTTAAGCTATCTGTTTCTTAGAATAGCTTTCTTAGTTTGTATCCTTCAAAAAATTTGCCACATTTATTAGTTGGGAAATATATTGGCATAAAGTTTTTCATATATCCATATTACAATTGTAAGGTCAGTAGCAACTGTAGTGGTATCCCCATTTCATTTCTGATGTTTCTTTGTATGTTCTCTGCTTTTAATTTTAACAGTCTGCTGGGAAGTTTATCAATTTTCTTGGTTTTTCACAAAACTAAAGGGTTTTATTCATTTTCTGTATTCTTTTTATACTTTTAATGTTACTGAGTTCCTTTCTTTTCTTCCTAATTTTTTTAATTTACTCTCATTTAGTGTTTTTAGAAGCTGGATATTTCATTTGAGATACTTCTTCACTGATATTATGTACTTATTTTTAAAGATACATAAATTATGCAATAATCAATGCTTTAGGTGCATCCTGTAACTTTTGATATGTTGAATTTTCATATTCAGTTTAAAACATTTTGTAATATTTCAAGTGGCTTCATTTATCAATGTATTATTTCTTTTGCAAGTTTTTGGTGGGATCTTTCTCCTGTTAATTTTATTTTAATTCCGTCATTATTATAAAATGCAGTTGATCCTTCAACAACATGTGTTTGAACAGCATAGGCCTACTTATACATGAGTATTTTTCAATAGTAAATACTGTGGTACTACATTCACAGTTAGTTGAATTGCTAATACAGAACCACAAAAATGGAAGATAAAAATAGATACTGAGAATCCACATATACAGAGTACCAACATATTATAGGGGAATTTTGACTGTGCAGACAGTCAGCATCCCAGTTCCTATATTGTTTGTTCAAGGGTCAACTGTATGCTTCATATAGTTTAACTTCTTTTAAATATGCTTAGACTTACTTATGGTCCAGGACATAGTCTACTTTGGTGAATATACCTTATGCTCTTGAAAAAGAGTATATATTCTGCTCATCCTGGGTGGAACATTCTAGAATTTTCTATTTAATCTATAATTACCTATTAGTTCAAGTTGGTTAATAGTGTTATTAAATATTTCATACTTTTACTGAATTTTTAACCTCATTGTACTGCTTAATAAGAGAAGTTTAAAGAACACCTTTATAATTTTGGGTTTATCTATCCTTTTAGTTTTATCACAATTTTTTATGTATTTTGAAATTCTGTTGTAAGACATATACATATTTAGGGTTAATATGTCTGTGAAAAATTGCCAGACTTTTCACAATGCTAATGTTCCTCTCATCTCTGGTACTATTCTGTGTTCTGAAGTCTATTTGGTCAAGTATTTCAGTCACTCCATTGTTCTTTTACTAAGTAGTTAGATACTATATTTTCCATTCTTTTTTCTTAACCTACTCATGTCTTCTTGTGTTTATATAATTATGCATAGATGGCATTTTCTTTCTATTGAGGTGTTATAGAACATCTGTATTTAACCTGATTAATACGTTAAGGTTTACCTTTTTGGTACTTATTTTTGTTTTTTTTGTTTTTGTTTTTTCTCTTTCTCTATGCTTTTGATTTATTCAGTAGTGTTTAAAAAATCATTCCATGTTGTCAACCTTTTTGGCTTACTGCTGCTGCTGCTGTTGCTGCTACTAAGTCACTTGAGTTGTGTCTGACTCTGTGTGACCCCATAGATGGCAGCCCACCACTTATTACTTATATTTAATATGGATTAATATATGACTTTGGATTCGGGCACCCCATATGGAACATGAGATGTAAGTGACTGAAAAAGTTTGAACCAAAGCTAGTTTTTATAATTTAAGGGATTCTGCAGTGGAGAATTGCTCCCTCAGTGAACCTGGGCGAGCTCACACCTGTGCCTTGTGAGAACACCAACATTTGGACACTTGGTACAAAGAGGTTGTTATTGTGAATCAGAGCTTCCCTGATGGTTCACCAGGTAAAAAGTCTGCCTGCAATGCAGAAGACGAAGCACACACAGGTTTGGTTCCTGGGTTGGGAAGATCCCCTGGAGTAGGAAATGGCAAACCATTCCTGTATTCTTGCTTAGAAAATGTCATGGACAGAGGAGTCTGGAGGGCTACAGTCCATAGGGTGGCAAAGATTCGGACACAACTGAGTGACTGAGCAACCAGCAACCAACATTGTGAGTCAGAGAAAAGTGATAATCAACTTAGACCTAAATAAAAATGCTAATTAAAAATGTGTCACATATTCACACTTTCTTACTTACACACATTCTTAGCATTTCAGCATACCAGAGGTGAGAGAAAAGATTTTTTTTTTTTTTTTTTAAGGAGGAAATTACTTTATTTGTATTTCAGGATATTTGACCCACTAGCATGATTAGCAGTAGAGAGGGATGTTTTAAATTAGATAGAACATTATGATTTTAAGGTAGATGAACATTTAATAACTGAAATGTACAAGAGAGTTATACAGTCTTCCCAAGACATGGTAAAATATCTGCAACTGGGGAAGTAGAAGATTTCACTTGGTACAGTTGGATTAAATAAATGAAAAAAAGTGAAAGGACTTTATGCATTGGTGAATTGAGGTTTTCAGTATGCTTGTCTCATGTTTCTTCAACTCTCCAAAAATTCTTAGGCTTTTTTTTTTTTTTTTCAGTTGCCTAGTATACATATTGGAGAAGGAAATGGCAACCCACTCCAGTGTTCTTGCCTGGAGAACCCCAGAGGCGGGGGAGCCTGGTG
Source organism: Tragelaphus eurycerus (assembly GCA_935064755.1). Lineage (NCBI taxonomy): Eukaryota > Metazoa > Chordata > Mammalia > Artiodactyla > Bovidae > Tragelaphus > Tragelaphus eurycerus. The sequence continues at coordinate 3,670,628 of CAKXYN010000003.1, read as the reverse complement.
GGCTGCTGTCTACGGGGTCTCACAGAGTCGGACACGACTGAAGCAACTTAGCAGCAGCAGCAGCAGTAGTATACGTAAGGAGAATGGTACACTCTCATCAGTAATACCAACTGACTCTAGCAGTGATTATTATTTTAACCTGTTTATGCAGAAGCCCTGAAAGTTAAGCCAGTTATCTCAGGATATCTAAGTTAAAAATACATACAATCAGAAAAAGTTTCTCATGTGATTTTTAAAATTAACTCATTGAGAATCATATTTTATTCTGCAGAAGGGGAAAAGTAATAATGAGGCAGGAAAAACTGTCAGTGAGAGCCAGTTCAAAATAGTTTACAGTTTGCTACTGGAGGGATATTTCTGAAATGTTAGGATGAAAATGTAAATGCTGCTGAGAAATCATGACTGATGATCTTTGGATTTAGCATTTAGTAAGCCATTGTGGTACTGAAGAAGACTCTTGAGAGTCCTTGGACTGCAAGGAGATCAAAACAGTCCATCTTAAAGGAAATCAGTCCTGAATATTCATTGGAAGGACTGATTCTGAAGCTGAAACTCCAATATCTTGGCCACCTGATGTGAAGAGTCAACTCATTGGAAAAGACCCTGATGCTGGGAAAGATTGAAGGTGGTGCAGAAAGGGATGACAGAGGATGAGATGGTTGGATGTTGCAGTCCATTGAGGTTGCAGAGAGTTGGACCTGATTTAATGATTGAACAACAACAAAGATATCAAAGATGGTCAAAGATAATAGTTTCAGGGCTCTGATTATCATAGTAATATCTTTATAGGTACTGCAGAAATGTATTTGACTAAGATCATTTATTCAAAATATTTGTGAAGGTAATATGAAAAAATCCTGCCTAATAAATAATGACAAAGTGGCAAAAGAAATAAATCAGAGTAGATCTGTAGATATAAAAGGATAAAGAGGTGGAGATTGAAAACTGAAGGTTTATCAATAGTAGGGCATCTTTGAAGAAAGAAAGAGTTAGGTAAGTGGAATAAAAAGGAGGAATCAGAAATTAGTTCCTAAATTAACCCCTTTCCCCTTCTTGGGCCACAAGGATAAGAAAAAAGAATGGGGAATTCAACTTTATCTATGGATTGAAAATGAATTTGTAATGCATATGTTATTTTGGAGCTGTATTAAAACCCTAGCCTTTTGGGAAAAACCCATTAATTTCTTTATCTTGTGGTCCCTTTGAAAGGTAAAGGATCTGGAGGTAAAAAAAAAAAAAAAAGAAAGTCGTTCTCTTTACCACCAGAGTCAATACCATTATTCAGGAGCATTGGCTTCTTCAAAACAGATGCCTAAGGAAAGCAGAACTGAATCTCCAGAGATTAAACTTATCAGCCAGACTTGTCTTTCTGATATTATATTCAAATTGGGTTTCTGAATTCTGAAAAAATTAAACTGAAATCAACAGAAATCCCATGGGTCATGTAGCATTATTATGTTTACTTTTTATGTGTTTGTGCGAATCATTCATCTCCAAATTCACCACATACAACTGTCCATTCTGGCTGCAGCTAGTATCCCCTCATGTATCCACAGAAAGGATGTGGGCTATCCTGTTAGAATAGCGATGTTGTAAGAAGCTCTCATAATTTACATAAGATATTGAGATTCTTTCTGCAAGATTAAATGACATTTAATTTGCATTTGTATTTCCAGGCTTTTTCGTTTGCTGGTGAGCATTTTGAAATGCTTGTACAAGCTTTCAAAAACAGAAAATCTTGCACAAGCCTCCCATCAATTCTACTCACTTACCATGATAGTAGGTGGTAATCATTTTAACTGAATATTTCATATTGGGGGTAACTAGCACTAGATTATTTTCCCTTAAGTATTTTGTCCATCAAAGTCTGTATTTGTTCTTTCTCCCCTCCTCCCCCTCCCATGTATTCCAATATGCATTTCTAAGGAATATGTCTCAAGCATTCTGTTAAATATAGGGAAAACCACAGGGAGTCTAGCTCACAGCAGCTTCTCATTTCAAGGAGTTTACAATCTAGCTAATAAAATGTAAACATGAGATTATAGTTGAGATTGTGTGCAGAAAGTATTGTGAAGCACAAAACAGGGTGCTTATGGTAAATCAGGGTACTTGTTTGCCAAAACAGAAATATTTTAACTTAAGCAGCAAAGGAATCAGTTTCAGAAGATACCGAGTAGTTCCGAGAATGGCAGGGAAAGCTGGAGGAAACCTGTCTCAGATGGGAACCACAAGAGGATGGACAGAAACACCACCCTCCCACAGGCCCTTCATTCAGTATGTCCATGTTGTCTTGACTCTGAAGACGCCATTCTGAGTCATCCCAAGTATCTCACAACACTGAATCACTCCACAGGATTCAAAGTCCTGTAGCACGAATATTTTTAATTACCAAATCTAATATTCATCATCTAGTCAAGGCTATGATTTTTCCAGTGGTCATGTATGGATGTGAAAGCTGGACTGTGAAGAAAGCTGAGCACCAAAGAATTGATGCTTTTGAACTATGGTGCTGGAGAAAACTTTTGAGAGTCCCTTGGACTGCAAGGAGATCCAACCTGTCCATCCTAATGGAGACCAGTCTTGGGTGTTCATTGGAAGGACTGATGTTAAAGCTGAAACTCCAATACTTTGGCCACCTCATGTGAAGAGTTGACTCATTGGAAAAGACCCTGATGCTGGGAGGGATTGGGGACAGGAGGAAAAGGGGATGACAGAGGATAAGATGCCTGCATGCCATCACTGACTCGATGCACATGAGTTTGAGTGAACTCCGGGACTTAGTGATGGACAGGGAGGCCTGGCATGCTGCAATTCATGGGGTCTCAAAGAGCTGGACATGACTGGACAACTGAACTGAACTGAATATTCATCATGTGCTGCTGACTGTTCTAAGTTCTCTATATATTTTAACTCAAAACTCATCATAACCTGGCATTGCTAACTCAATGGACATGAGTTTTAGGAAAGTCCAGGAAATTGTGAAGGGCAGGGAAGACTGGCACGCTGCCATCCATGAGGTCACAAAGAGTCGGACACAACTTAGCAACTGCACAACACTATAACCCAAGGAGCTGGAGAGTGTTACTGTAGTCATCTTATCCACCTTTTCCATTGGAGGAAGCTGAGGCAGAAGAAGAGAATTCCTGCAGTCATCACAGCCAGAAAATGACAAGGCCTCCTGTTGCACTGTGTTTTCCTGGCTGACTGATGTCTGAGGTCAAGGACATGCACAGGGAGAGGGAATTTCTGACCATCGTACTTTCCTTACATGGAAGTGGCACTTTGTTTTCCATTTTTCTAGGGGCTCACCTCAAGTTGGGAGTTGGATCCTGGACAGGCAAAGTGAAAATTTTTCACTAATGAGTTTGGAAAATAGGGAGATGATACCTTGTAGAGTTTCTGGGGATTCTGAGTATAGTAATTGTGGAGCACTGGTGCTGTGCCTTCTGTGGAGAGGACTCAATCTCCATCCACCTTATTTACCTACTTCTGACTCAATTTTCAGTATATGCCTTGTGTGTGTGCATGCTAAGCCAGTGCAGTTGTATTTGACTCTTGGCGACTCTATGAACTTTAGCCTTCCAGGCTTCTCTCTCATGGGATCCTCCAAGCAAGAATACTGGAATGAGTTGCCATGCCCTCCTCCAAGGTGCCTTCCTGACTCAGGGATAGAATTCATGGTGTCTTATATCTCCTGCATTGGCAGGTGGGTTCTTTACCAGTAACGCCACCTGGGAAACCCCCAGTTTGTACCGCATATCTCCCTTTTTATGAGAAGATCATTCTTGAAGGGATAGAAGCTCCTTTTATATGTAATCATCATGCCCTCAAATAGCATCATAACCTCTCATCATTACCAAATTCCTCAGTTTTCACATTTTAAAATGTAGAAGAAATAGTTTGAGTGAAAAGAAAATCATATTCTTTCATTCTTGACTTTGTCATTTATAAAATACAGATTTAATGTTTTTACTGTGCTGTGTGGTCAGTCACTCAGTTGTATCTGACTCTTTGCAACCCCATGGACTGTAGCCCACCAGGTTCCTCTGTCCATGGGATTTCCTATGAAAGAATACTTGAGCAGGTTGCCATTTCCTTCCCCAGGGAATCTTCCTGACCCAGGAATTGAACCCTTGTGTTCTGCAGATGGATTCTTTTACCACTGAGCATCAGGAAAGTTCTCAATGTTTTTATTAGTTTAATAATAATTGTCAGTGTAATTACAAATTATGTGGCATGCATTCCAAATCAGCATAAAGAACACATGTCATAGAATAAAGAGTTCAAATCAAACTAAACGCACACACTTCCGGTTAAGATGGCGGAGGATTAGGACGGGGAATACGCTTTCTCCTCCACAAATTCATCAAAGGGACATCTGGGCGCCGAGTAAATACCACAAACAGCTTCGGAGTGCTGGCGGAGGACGTCGGACACCCAGAAAAGCAACTCACTGCCTTCTAAAGGAGGTAGGAAAGAATATAGAAGCCAGAGAGAGACAAAGAGGGAGGGGCGGACCTCTGTCCGGGGAAGGGAGTCTTAAAAGAGAAGTTTCCAAACACCAGGAAACACTCTCCCTGCAGAGTCTGCGCCGAACCTGGGAAACACGGAGACTATCATAACAGGGAGGAGAACAGTTGAGCAATTAGAACCCACAGACTGCGGGCCCTGCGGTAACTTCCGCAGCGGAGAAGCACCGCTGCAAACGCCCGCATCTGCCATTGGGGAGCCGGGGCTGGGCAGGGAGACGCCTTGGCCGTTCCCACGCGGGACGCTCCCCTGCCGGCGCTCCCCAGAGGGACGCTCCCCCGCGGGACTCTCCCCCACTGGACGTTCCCCCGCCGGCCACTCTCGCGCAGGTGTGCCCCCGCCCGCTGTGCCGGCGGCTCCCACGAGGGCCACCCCATCCCCTCCCCCCACCCGCCCGCCCGCCATTCCCGTCGCCGGCCCCTCCCCCTCTGCGGGCCTCAGCGCAGACTTCGTTCGCCTGATTGTCTGGAGTGCTGCCTAACTGGAGTAGTTTGGGCCAGCAATCCAGATTGTGCAGCGCCGACCACACGAGTGGCGGGCCTTGGCCCAGAACACCGCCGAACCGTGCACAGAACAAAGGACTATACAGACCAACTACAGAGAAAGGGGCCTATAGATCTTGAGAAATTTAAGCTGGAACAAGGAACTAGCTGAAAATGAACTGAACCCACAACAATAATAGAGAAACTCTTATATATATTGTTACTATTTTTACCATCATTATTTCCTTTTTTTTTTCTTTTCTTTTTTTAATATATATATATATTTTAAATTTTTATTATTTTTTAATTGGAAAAAGGAAAACAAAATTTTTTTTTCCTTTTAATTTCTTTTTGTTGTTGTTTGTTTTGTTTCTTTTATTTTTATTTTTTTTTATCCTCTAGTACTTCTTTAATCTCCACGTTTAGATATAACTTTTGCGACCCTGTTTTTTTTTTTTTTTTTTTTCCTTTTTGTCCTTTGCTTTTTTCCTTTCCTTTTTTATTTTCTTTACTGATTACTGACTAGATCTGTCTCTCTCCTTCACACTCCCTCCTTTTATCCTCCTGACCACCTCTGTCTCCTTCCTCCCTTTTTCCTTCTCTGTATAATTCCGTGAACATCTCTGAGCGGTCCAGTTGTGGAATGCATTATAGAAGAAGAAGTTTTTGAGACTACTGTAAAAATAAGACCAATAACTGGAACCAGGAGGCTTAAGTCCATACCCTGATCCCACGAAACATTAATTGACAGGAGCTCATTAAAAGCCTCCATACCTACTCTGAAACCAAGCATCACACAAAGACCAGCAAGTTCCACAACAAGACATACCAAGCAAATTCTCCAGAAAAACAAGAACACAGCCTGAGCTCCAATACACAGGCTACACAAAGCGACCCCAAAAGCATAGACATCTCATAACTCACTACTAGACACTCCACTGCACCCCAGAGAAAAGAAATCCAGCTCCACCCACCAGAACACCGATACAAGCTTCCATAAACAAGAAACCTCGACAAGCCACCGGTACAAACCCACATATCGTGCAGAAACGCCACAATAAAGAGAATTCCACAGACTACCAGAATACAGTAAAGACGCCCCAAACTTAGCAATTTAAACAAGATGAAAAGACAGAAGAATTCCCAGCAGGTAAAGGAACAGGATAATTGCCCACCAAACCAAACAAAAGAGGAAGAAATAGCGAACCTACCTGATAAAGAATTCCGAATAATGATAGTGAAATTAATCCAAAATCTGGAAAGCAAAATGGAATCATGGATAAATAGCCTGGAGAAAAGCATTGAGAAGATGCAAGAAAGATTTAACAAGGACCTAGAAGAAATAAAAAAGAGTCAATATATAATGAATAATGCAATAAATGAGATCCAAAACACTCTGGAGGCAACAAATAGTAGAATAACAGAGGCAGAAGATAGAATTAGCGAATTAGAAGATAGAATGGCAGAATTAAAGGAATCAGAGGAGAAAAAAGAAAAACGAATTAAAAGAAATGAGGACAATCTCAGAGACCTCCAGGACAATATTAAACGTTACAACATTCAAATCATAGGAGTCCCAGAAGAAGAAGACAAAAAGAAAGACCATGAGAAGATACTAGAGGAGATAACAGTTGAAAACTTCCCTAAAATGGGGAAGGAAATAATCACTCAAGTCCAAGAAACCCAGAGAGTCCCAAATAGGATAAACCCAAGACGAAACACCCCAAGACACATATTAATCAAATTAACAAAGATCAAACACAAAGAACAAATATTAAAAGCAGCAAGGGAAAAACAACAAATAACACACAAGGGAATTCCCATAAGGATAACAGCTGATCTTTCAATAGAAACTCTCCAAGCCAGGAGGGAATGGCAAGACATACTTAAAGTGATGAAAGAAAAGAACCTACAGCCCAGATTATTGTACCCAGCAAGGATCTCATTCAAATATGAAGGAGAAATCAAAACCTTTACGGACAAGCAAAAGCTGAGAGAATTCAGCACCACCAAACCAGCTCTCCAACAAATACTAAAGGACATTCTCTAGACAGGAAACACAAAAAGGATATATAAATTCAAACCCAAAACAACAAAGTAAATGGCAACGGGATCATATTTATCATTAATTACCTTAAATGTAAATGGGTTGAATGCCCCAACCAAAAGACAGAGACTGGCTGAATGGATACAAAAACAAGACCCCTCCATATGCTGTCTACAAGAAACCCACCTCAAAACAGGGGACACATACAGACTGAAAGTCAAGGGCTGGAAAAAGATTTTCCACGCAAATAGAGACCAAAAGAAAGCAGGAGTAGCAATACTCATATCAGATAAAATAGACTTTAAAACAAAGGATGTGAAAAGAGACAAAGAAGGTCACTACCTAATGATCAAAGGATCAATCCAAGAAGAAGATATAACAATTATAAATATATATGCACCCAACTTAGGAGCACCACAATATATAAGACAAATACTAACAAGTATGAAAGGAGAAATCAACAATAACACAATAATAGTGGGAGACTTTAATACCCCACTCACACCAATGGACAGATCAACTAAACAGAAAATTAACAAGGAAACACAAACTTTAAACGATACAATAGACCGGTTAGAACTAATTGATATCTATAGGACATTTCATCCCAAAACAATGAATTTCACCTTTTTCTCAAGTGCACACGGAACCTTCTCCAGGATAGACCACATCCTGGGCCATAAATCTAGCCTTGGTAAGTTCAGAAAAATTGAAATCATTCCAAGCATTTTTTCTGACCACAATGCAGTAAGAGTAAATCTCAATAACAGGAGAAAATCTATTAAAAAGACCAACATATGGAGGCTGAACAACACACTCCTGAATAACCAACAAATCACAGAAGAAATCCAAAAAGAAATCAAATTCTGCATAGAAACGAATGAAAATGAAAACACTACAACCCAAAACCTGTGGGACACTGTAAAAGCAGTCCTAAGGGGAAAGTTCATAGCAATACAGGCATACCTCAAGAAACAAGAAAAAAGCCAAATAAATAACCTAACTCTACACCTAAAGCAACTGGAAAAGGAAGAAATGAAGCACCCCAAGGTTAGTAGAAGGAAAGAAATCCTAAAAATTAGGGCAGAAATAAATGCAAAAGAAACAAAAGAAACCATAGCAAAAATCAACAAAGCCAAAAGCTGGTTCTTTGAAAGGGTAAATAAAATTGACAAACCACTAGCCAGACTCATCAAGAAACAAAGGGAGAAAAATCAAATCAATAAAATTAGAAATGAAAATGGAGAGATCACAACAGACAGCACAGAAATACAAAGGATCATAAGAGACTACTATCAGCAATTATATGGCAATAAAATGGACAATGTGGAAGAAATGGACAAATTCTTAGAAAAGTACAACTTCCCAAAACTGAATCAGGAAGAAATAGAAAATCTTAACAGACCCATCACAAGCACGGAAATTGAAACTGTAATCAGAAATCTTCCAGCAAACAAAAGCCCAGGTCCAGACGGCTTCACAGCTGAATTCTACCAAAAATTTAGAGAAGAGCTAGCACCTATCCTACTCAAACTGTTCCAGAAAATTGCAGAAGAAGGCAAACTTCCAAACTCATTCTATGAGGCCACCATCACCCTAATACCAAAACCTGACAAAGATCCCACAAAAAAAGAAAACTACAGGCCAATATCACTGATGAACATAGATGCAAAAATCCTTAACAAAATTCTAGCAATCAGAATCCAACAACACATTAAAAAGATCACACATCATGACCAAGTGGGCTTTATCCCAGGAATGCAAGGATTTTTCAATATCCGCAAATCAATCAACGTAATACACCACATTAACAAACTGAAGAATAAAAACCATATGATTATCTCAATAGATGCAGAGAAAGCCTTTGACAAAGTTCAACATCCATTTATGATAAACACTCTCCAGAAAGCAGGAATAGAAGGAACATACCTCAACATAATAAAAGCTATATATGACAAGCCCACAGCAAACATTATCCTCAATGGTGAAAAATTGAAAGCATTTCCTCTAAAGTCAGGAACAAGACAAGGATGCCCACTTTCACCATTACTATTCAACATAGTTTTGGAAGTTTTGGCCACAGCAATCAGAGCAGAAAAAGAAATAAAAGGAATCCAAATTGGAAAAGAAGAAGTAAAACTCTCACTATTTGCAGATGACATGATCCTCTACGTAGAAAACCCTAAAGATTCCACCAGAAAATTACTAGAACTGATCAATGAATATGGTAAAGTTGCAGGATATAAAATTAACACACAGAAATCCCTTGCATTCCTGTACACTAATAACGAGAAAATAGAAAGAGAAATTAAGGAAACAATTCCATTCACCATTGCAATGAAAACAATAAAATACTTAGGAATATATCTTCCTAAAGAATCTAAAGACCTATATATAGAAAACTATAAAACACTGGTGAAAGAAATCAAAGAGGACACTAATAGATGGAGAAATATACCATGTTCATGGATTGGTAGAATCAATATAGTGAAAATGAATATACTACCCAAAGCAATTTATAGATTCAATGCAATCCCCATCAAGCTACCAACGGTATTCTTCACAGAGCTAGAACAAATAATTTCTCAATTTGTATGGAAATACAAAAAACCTCGAATAGCCAAAGCTATCTTGAGAAAGAAGAACGGAACTGGAGGAATCAACCTGCCTGACTTCAGGCTCTACTACAAAGCTACAGTCATCAAGACAGTATGGTACTGGCACAAGGACAGAAATATAGATCAATGGAACAAAATAGATAGCCCAGAGATAAATCCACGCACATATGGTCACCTTATCTTTGACAAAGGAGGCAAGAATATACAATGGATTAAAGACAATCTCTTTAACAAGTGGTGCTGGGAAAACTGGTTAAACACTTGTAAAAGAATGAAACTAGAACACTTTCTAACACCATACACAAAAATAAACTCAAAATGGATTAAAGAGCTAAATGTAAGACCAGAAACCATAAAAACTCCTAGAGGAAAACATAGGCAAAACACTCTCTGACTTACATCACAGCAGGATCCTCTATGACCCACCTCCCAGAATATCGGAAATAAAATCAAAAATCAACAAATGGGACCTAATCAAACTTAAAAGCTTCTGCACAACAAAGGAAACTATAAGCAAGGTGAAAAGACAGCCTTCAGAATGGGAGAAAATAATAGCAAATGAAGCAACTGACAAACAACTAATCTCAAAAATATACAAGCAACTTCTACAGCTCAATTCCAGAAAAATAAATGACCCAATCAAAAAATTGGCCAAAGAACTCAATAGACATTTCTCCAAAGAAGACATACAGATGGCTAACAAACACATGAAAAGATGCTCAACATCACTCATTATCAGAGAAATGCAAATCAAAACCACTATGAGATGCCATTTCACGCCAATCAGAATGGCTGCTATCCAAAAGTCTACAAGCAATAAATGCTGGAGAGGGTGCAGAGAGAAGGGAACCCTCTTGCACTGTTGGTGGGAATGCAAACTGGTACAGCCACTATGGAGAACAGTATGGAGATTCCTCAAAAAACTGCGAATAGAACTGCCTTATGATCCAGCAATCCCACTCCTGGGCATATACACTGAGAAAACCAGAATTGAAAGAGACACGTGTACCCCAATGTTCACAGCAGCACTGTTTGCAATAGCCAGAACGTGGAAGCAACCTAGATGTCCATCCACAAATGAATGGATAAGCAAGCTGTGGTACATATACACAATGGAGTATTACTCAGCCATTAAAAAGAATACATTTGAATCAGTTCTAAGGAGGTGGATGGAACTGGAGCCTATTATACAGAGTGAAGTAAGCCAGAAAGAAAAACACAAATACAGTATACTAACGCATATATATGGAATTTAGAAAGATGGTAAAAAATAACCCTATTTACGAGACAACAAAAGAGACACTGATGTATAGACCAGACTTTTGGACTCTGGGACCGGGAGAGGGTGAGATGATTGGGGAGAATAGCATTGAAATATGTATAATATTATATCTGAAATGTATTAATTGTTCAAACTAAACACTATCATGTTACAATTTGTTCATACTAGATGTTTGTAATGTTTCTGATAATCAATAAAAGAGATTCTTGATCAAAATAAATAAATAAATAAATAAAGTGAAATTCCATAAAAAAAAAAAAAAAAACTAACTAAACGCACAAAACAAGATGATAAAATCATGCATGTTATAAAAATATATATAAACATTTCAGCTCAGAGTGAATTAAAAGTTATTTTTAATTGGATCATCAGGTATAGTGCCAGGCAAATAGTAAGTCCTCAGTAAATACTTGCTGAATGCACAGACTTTTCAACTTGAAAAAGATTTATAGTAGACAATAAGTAAAAACAAAAGGATGATGTAATATTGACTAGAAAATTTCAAATTAAATGTTTATCATTGAAACTTAGTTTTATACAAAGTTAAATGAAAGGTATAGAGAAAATTTTAGTTGTAAAATGGACAGTTACATTTAAAAACTAATAGTTCAAAATATTTAAGTGGCAAATTACATGTCATCAAATATAAAGTGAAAACTGTTAGGTTGTCTGGTTGATCTCATTAAAACTCCCAGGCAATTTAAACATGTCAGTAGTGTTTATCAAAATCTGGCAGAATCATCTACTAAAAAACACCATCATTATTTTTAATAATCCTTATTGCCATCTTTGTAATCTCTTAGAATTACAAAGTTATGTAAGAATATTAGCAAAAAAGAGCAAAGAAGTCAATACATGTTCAGATTAAATACTAAGAAATGATACAAAAATAACAGCAACATTTTTTGGAAGAGGCAACTTATTTTCTGCCCTACCGCTCTTCCTTTTTTTCATACTAATAATCTTTCTATTGGAATCTATTTATTTATTTATTAAATTTTATTTTACTTAACTTTACAGTATTGTATTGGTTTTGTCATACATCAAAATGAATCCGCCACAGGTATACATGTGTTCCCCATCCTGAACCCTCCTCCCTCCTCCCTCCCCATACCATCCCTCTAGGTCGTCCCAGTGCACCAGCCCCAGGCATCCGGTATCAGGCATCGAACCTGGACTGGTGATTCGTTTCAAACATGATATTATACATATTTCAATGCCATTCTCCCAAATCATCCCACCCTCTCCCTCTCCCAGAGTCCAAAAGACTGTTCTGTACATCAGTGTCTCCTCTGCTGTCTCGTATTCAGGGTTATTGTTACCATCTTTCTAAATTCCATATATATGCATTAGTATACTGTATTTGTGTTTTTCTTTCTGGTTTACTTCACTCTGTATAATAGGCTCCAGTTCCATCCACCTCATTAGAACTGATTCAAACGTATCTTTTTAATGGTTGAGTAATACTCCATTGTGTATATGGAATCTAATATATACAGGTAAAAGACACATTTTGGAAGTCATTGAGAGTTGGTTGGTTAATGTGACTATTACCTACTACATGGAATAAAAGCTAAACCTATTGGAAAGTTTGTGGATGATTCCATAAGAGGTGGGTGTAGGTACAGACAGCTGGGAAGATCACATTTACCCTAACACTGATACCTGATACCTGGACTACAGATGTGTAGATAGAGCTTCCTCAACTTATTTTGGGCCATGAGGATAGAACTTTGAATCAGAAGAGAAAGTTAGAAGAATTGTTCTTGATAAAACCATTGATCTACTGCATCAAACCTAAACTCCAATCTGTAGACATCTTTGCATGAGGAAGAAATACATTTTATCCTATTTAATTCACAATTGTTTCTCAGAATTCTTAATATCAGTTCATTATAATTCTAATAAACACTGGTGCACATTGTAAATATTTCAATAGAGCAACCAGATAAAAATAAAAATTAGTAGATTTTAATGCATCATTAACATTTGTTAGATTATATAATGAACAAATGAATCCATTCACTTCCATGTCTTTGTGATTATAGTGATACAGTGAACATTGGGGTGCATGTATACTTGTGAATCCGAGTTTTCTCTAAATATATGCTGAGGAGTAAAATTTCTTGATCATGTGGTTACTCTATTTTTAGCTCTTTATGGAGCCTCCATATTGTTCTCCCTAGTGGATGTACCAATTTATGTTTCCACCCGTGTAGGAGGGTTCTTTTTCTCCACCCTCTTCCAGCATTTATTGTTTGTAGACATGTTGATGATGGTCATTGTGACAGGTGTGAAGTGATGCTTCACTGTAGTTTTGTTTTGCATTTCTCTGATAATTAGAGATGTTGAGCATCTTTTGATCATGTGGATTTTATTCTTCAATATGTCAATATGGTATATCACACTGATAGATTTGTAGATATTAAAAAATTATTGCATCCTTGGGATAAATTCCACTTGGTTATGGGATATGATTCTTTTAATGTATTGTTGGACTCAGTTTGCTAGTATTTTGTTGAGGATTTTTATGTGTATGTTCGTCAGTGATATTACTCTAATTTTCTTAAAGTATCTTATCTGGTTTTGGTATCAAGGTCATGTTTACATTATAGAATGAGTTCAGCAGTGTTCCTTCTTCTGCATTTTTTGAAAGTTTCAGAAGAATAGGTGTTAACTCTTCTCTAATTGTTTGGTAGAATTTGCCTGTGAAGCCATCTGGTTCTGGACTTTGTGGCTGGGAATTTTTAAATTAGATTCAATTTCAGTACTTGTAACAAACAGGCACGTATTTTCTGTTTCTTTCTGGTTCAGTCTTAGGATAGTGTACCTTTCTAAGAATTCATTCATTTCGTCTAGGTTGTCTATTTTATTAGCATATAGTTTATTGTAGTAGTTTCTTACTGTCCTTTGTATTTATAAATTTATTTCAAATACATTTAATATTTGCTATCATGTCAGTGATTCAGTTAATTCAATGATCAAACTCTTGAGAGAACAAATATTAGTTGGAGAAGCTAAAATCAAAATCTGTCAAAGATCTGTTACTATGACAGACTCAGAATCATGTAGATAGTTAACAAATTTTAATGCATTGTAAGTACAACATTGTGACACACGTGTAAAGTGACATAGTGTTTTATGATTATTTTTTAAACATTTTAAGTAAAAGCTTAGATAACGTAATTTTTATAAGCTTCTATAATCTTTCATCTGTCAGTGTTTACCTTTTTAATGACAAGTATGCTACTTACTTGTCATTAAATATATTTGAAATGGTCATGCCAAAGTCATCTCCTTTCAAGCCTGGGAACATCTTAGTATATGAGTAGCATGTCTTCTGTGTATAGAGCTTAAATGTCTTCTTTTTCCTTTCCATTGTTTTTCGGATTTTGTTTCTTTGCTTGTTTATTTTCAAGTACTTTTGTGGATAATTCGTAGATTACTTGGAAGGTTGACAGCAAAATCTTAGATTAAGATGAAATGTGTGACTCTGCATATTTCTTCCTCTGGATCGCTATGTTAGGAATGACCTAACTATATCTAATCAGGATGAATCTCAAAAGTTTGCCTTACCCTAACTTGGATATAACCCGTCAATTCAAAATGAAATCAGCCCTGAATATTCATTAGAAGGACTGATGCTGATGCTTTGATACTTTGACCAATTGACGCAAAGAGCCTATTTACTGGAATAAATCCTGATGCTGGGAAAGGTTGAGGACAGGAGGAGAAGGGGGCAACAGAGGATGAGATGGTTGGATGGCATCACCGACTCAGTGGACATGAGTTTGAGCAAACTTTGGGAGATAGTGAAAGACAGGGAAGCCTGGTGTGCTGCAGTCCATGGGGCCACAAAGAATTGAACACAACTTAGAGACTGAAAGAAAAACAAAGGAAGCCACTCTGAGGAGGAAGATGATAAAATGGAACCTGAGATCAGGTGATGTCAGGCTCAATTTATCTAACTGTGCCTATAAATAACACCAGTGATTTAGTCTTCAGAATTATTCAATTCCTACAAATCATAGTTGTAGTTTAAGGGTATTTGATTTGAATTTTCTGCAGTTTGTAACTGGAAATTATAATTGGATTTATATTCTTTGAAAATGATGCAATGCGCTAAGCATATGAAGTGAAAAAGATAGTTTACAAGGGATCAGAGACCTTAGCCTAGTTCTCTTGGAGAAGATATTATACTAAACAAACAGGTCTGGGTGTTTAGGGGAAAACACTACACATTCCATGGGAGGCACACCATGGGAGTTGAATATAATAGAAGAGGGAACATGCCAGCAGAAGTAAAGTTGGGTATAGTGGGCTGGGAGGGAAGTTATGAATTTTGAACCAAATAGAATATTCAGATAATGACTAAGTTTCATGGTTACAACTTGCTGAGTATTTATTGAGAAAGTGTTTAATCACTCAGTCGTCTCCAACTCTTAGGGACCCCATGGACTGTAGCCCACCAGGCTCCTCTGTCCATGGGATTTCCCAGGCAAGAATACTGAAATTGGTTGCCATTCCCTTCTCCAGGGCACCTTTCTGACCCAGGGATGTAACCCAGGTCTCCTGTATTGCAGGCAGATTCTTTACCATCTGAGCCACCAGGGAAGCCCCAAGTATTTTTATTGGTTTTAACAAATTTTGAGCAGGTAGTAGATCTATGTGATACAATTCAGACCACATCACAAGAGGGTACAAGACAGTGGGTGGTTAGGCATAAATTTGTGTTTCTACTGCCTTTTGATAATGAAATATACTTGAGGACAGTGATGCCTTACATTGGTGTGGAGGGGGCAAGTAAAGAAACTTGAAGGTTTTCTTGCTCATTTTTATCATCTTATTGCTGAGCAATAAATATCTCTCCTTGTAGATTAGCTGTTTAGCCAATTAAAGAAGCTGCAATAATCTATTCCAGGAATAAATCCACATTAGCCCTTCACCCCTGCCATACTTCTTTATTTCATTCTCTCAATGCCCCATAAGCAGGATTAGAAAGTGGAGTCAGCCAAGGGTGAGACTGACATACAACTCCCAATTCTGAACAAGAACAAGGTGACCTGAAGAAGAGATTATCTCACTGCCCCCTAATTCTACTGGGATCCTGAGGTCTTGGACAGCTCTGGTCCCTGTAACATTCTCACTCCCCAGTCACAAATATCTCTAACCCTGGAGGATTATTACAGGCAGCATAACTGGTTGACTATGAACAAGCATATGCTCCAAGCTTCCTCAGCATGAATTTTGGACCCACTTGACAATAAGCTTTTATAATTTTCCCAGCCTCTTAAACAACTTTTTCTTTTGTAAAATGAGAATAGTAAGAACAGTATGGCATCAGATTGTTTTGAGAATTGTTTAATGCATATAAAGAGCACAGCAAAGGTCTATAAAGGAAATATTTTAGCTAAAGATCTTTAATAATTCTTTTTTCTATTTAAGAATTATTCCTTAAAGATCAGTAAGTATAGTTTTACAACCACTTCATGATTTTTGTGCTCACTGGGAAATGAAATAACATGAAAATTCATGTCCAACCATGACTTATTGTATTTCTACTTAGTTGATAGAGGTATTTATTCTACAGGATACCCCAATATATTAGATTTTCATCATGAAAAACTATGATATTACTACTGAATTGTCAGGGAAGTTAATCAGGGTAAACAACATTGTAATTTATTCTGATTCATTCTAGAACACCTAGCTGACCCTAGAAGACATAGAGTCTATTGTATTGTAGACTCTAGAAGTCATCCTAGAGTATTAATACATTGATTGGATAAAGGATGTGTTACTTCCAGTATGCTCCTAAAATTCAATGAGTGGTATTGGAAATATTGTCTCTTTGAAAAAACTATTTTACTAATTGTGACATAAAACAAATATCTTTAAAAATATTAAGAAAATTTAAAAAATATAAGAAATTTTATAATGCTTACTTTATAAAAATTGGTGAAAGAAATACACAGTATTTATAACATAAATTTATAGGACTAAAAACAAAAGTCCAACCTTAATAACAGTATAAAAATAATATTATATATAAAATTGATAGAAGCATTTAAAAGCTATTTTTTGCTTACCTCTGGGAATACTATAGTCATGATTTCTCATTTATTACCTATAGGAATATAAAAAGGAAGAGTTTTTTAAGAGTAAAATTTGGTAAATTTTAAAACTCTTTATATTTCCATTTTTAAGATCATGATAAACTATTAACGTAGGAAGAAAAAGCACATTTCTATTCCTTATTTATAATTGTAAAATATTATAAACTATAGCCAGGTTTAACAGTGGTTAATTGCCTATTGAAATGTTAAATAGCCATTAGCAACAAGATTTTGAAAAATGTTATTGACAAGGGAAACATGTGGCATAATGAATTAAAAGTCAATATTCAACACTTTGATTCAAGTGTGTGGATGTGTGTGTATGTGTGTCTGTGTGCATGCATGTGTGTGACTTTGCAATACCACCCCTGCGTCTACTGTATGTTAGATCATTGGCCACTCATGATGATTCCACTGCCTTTCCTACCTGCTGATTAAGGGACAACGATGTGGCTTAAGTCCGAATAATGCATCTGGAGAAAACCTGGGGCGTCCCTGGAGCGTGTCCTTACTCCCAAGGGAGACACACAGGAAATGACACACTCTCCTCCCTCTAGAGGCCATTGTGCTTAAATTCTAGCAATTGTGTCTGTTTCAGCAACTACTACAGTCTTTCTATCCCATAATAATTAAGTCAACATTATAGACTGCAGGACCTCTGAATGATTCAGTTTTGAGGTCCATCTACCACTGAACGTGATGTTATTTTTGTATGTTCTTTATTTAAACCAATTGTTAATTTTAGCCCAACATGTATCAATTAATACTTCCTATATCATCACCTATATATTAATCTGTACAGAAAAATATTTAAAAAATAATATATATACTATACTATATATAAAAATATACTGTAGTATATATTTCAGATTTGGTTATGTAGTATATATTTCAGATGTGGTTATGTCGAGATGGCTCATACTTTTGTCATTACTTGGGATTTTCATTTTTGATGGGCTTGAGTTTTTCTTCAATACTTTTTACTTGAATTCCTGTTTTGAAAAACTGGTTTACTTACCCTTTTTTGAGTATATCATATTGGTTCCCATTTTATTATTCTTTTCTTTTTTAATTGTATTCTAGTATCTAACACTTCTGAATTTTCTGTCAAATCATGTGCTTTTAAATTTGATATTGATTCATTAAGAGACACAGGCTACTATATATAAAATTTGTAAGCAACAATATATTGTACAGCACAGGAAAATGTAGTCATCATTTTGTAGTAACTTTAAATGGAGAATATATAACCTATAAGAATATCAAATCAGTATGTTGTACACCCAGAACTAATACAGTATTGTAAGCCAGGTATATGTCAGTTAAAAATTAACAAAAAAAACCCTTCAGATTTCTTCTTAAAGATAGATGTTGAATGATATTATGGCTTACAGTAAAGTTGTGATGACTCTTTTTATAAACCACAAAGACCACCTTAGATCTACATTGAGAGAGCAAAAAGTTAATCCATAAATGTGGGCAAAGAAATCAGCTAAGGAATGGCATGCAACCAGGATACTATTCTTGTCTTTTCTCTGTTTCTTTTTATGTATCTGCTTCACTTTTAACATTGATTACAAAAGAGCTTCCCCTCCACTCCCATCCAGGTTACAGTACCACTGTGTTTACTTTTTCTTGGCAGCAGCAAATTGGATTCAGCCTTTTTTTTTTTTTTTTTTTTTACTTTACAATATTGTATTGGTTTTACATCAACATGGTTTATAATAGCCAGGACATGGAAGAAACCTAGATGTCCATCAGCAGACGAATGGATAAGAAAGCTGTGGTACATATACACAATGGAGTATTACTCAGTCATTAAGAAGAATACTTTTGAATCAGTTCTAATGAGGTGGATGAAACTGGAGCCTATTATACAGAGTGAAGTAAGCCAGAAAGAAAAACACCAATACAGTATACTAACCCATATATATAGAATTTAGAAAGATGGTAACGATAACCCTGTATGCGAGACAGCAAAAGAGACACAGGTGTATAGAACAGTCTTTTGGATTCAGCCTTTGGATCTCATAGTTCCAATTCCAGATTGTCAGAGTGAACACTGCCTTTAAATCCTGGACTAGTCAAATTTGAGAGAATGTGCATTCTAAATTGTGCAAAATGAGTCAAAAAGCTTGCCTTATAAGGATGTTAAAAGAAGACACAGTTCCTAGAAATGTTTCTGTATGTGTGCAGCAGAGGAGGACTGGATATACAGGCACATAAGTGTCCATTAGATAGCATTAATATGTGAGAATAGAAGGAACATTGTCCTGAATTCCAATCTTCACCTTGCTGTTACCCAGATGTACATTTTTGGAAAGTCATTTACTGTCTGTTAAATAATTTTTCCTTCATAAAATTTTGTGTTGGACACAATTCTAGCTTGACTTCATCTTATATTAATGTTATATTTTTTCTCCAGGTATATAATTTATTTTAAAATTCTTCTCAATTCCCACTCATTGATATGCATTACAGTTTAATCTACTGCTTTTTTGGTTATGTTCTATAACATTTGTTATCATTAAGATCCGACCAGATCAGTCGCTCAGTCGTGTCCGACTCTTTGCGACACCATGAATCGCAGCACGCCAGGCCTCCCTGTCCATCACCAACTCGTGGAGGTCACTGAGACTCACATCCATCAAGTCAGTGATGCCATCCAGTGATCTCATCCTCTGTCGTCCCCTTCTCCTCTTGCCCTCAATCCCTCCCAGCATCAGAGTCTTCTCCAATAAGTCAACACTTCGCATGAGGTGGACAGTTCCTAATAAATAAACTATAAATACCATAGGGCACAGACTGTACATAAACTTGATAGTGCCATCCCCCCCACACACATATATAATATGTACTTATATAGAGAGAGGCTTCCATGGTGGCTCAGATGTAAAGCATCTGTCTGCAATACAGGAGACCCAAGTACGATCTCCGGGTTGGGAAGATCCCCTGGACAAGGAAATGGCAGTCCATGCCAGAACTCTTGCCTGGAAAATTCCATGGATGGAGGAGCTTGGTAGGCTACAGTCCCTGGGGTCACAAAGAGTCGGACATGACTGAGCGACTTCACTTCACTTCATATATATATATATAAGCATATATGATTGTGTTATAGACATACGCACACATACATACATATTCAAAAGGATAGAGAAGACACTGTGCCTATATTTGAGAATCTTGATAATTATTTTGAAATGTATAATATGAAAAAAGTCCTATACAATTTAAAATTGCCAACATCATTACAAAATTTTTCAACATTTATCCAAGAAACAAAAGAGCCACTAAAAGAATAATTACACACATATAATAAAAATAGATTGAGCTCTTCAAATTGTATTAAATTGCAAGAAAAGAATTTGTTAAGTGGTTAGAAAGGAAAAAAAGCAGTCAGATCTCTCTTGCAGTTTGCTCTTAACCTATCTGTGTGATAAAGCATCTTATTGATGCTCTCAGAAATTCTAGACAGCATCACTTAATATTATGATAAAAATTATAGATGATCATTTTTAACTGTTAAAGTTGATGTTAATTATAGTTAAGTACCTCATTAAAATTTAAATTTTTTTCATTTGAATATTGTAAATGATTTTAACATACATTGCCATTAACTTTTATCTTTTGATTACACAATTAGTTTGTATAAAGACAATATAATTATTTTTTGAGACTTCTATAAATATCCTTCAAAATCCTCTCTAGTTAACTCAAATGTGTTGTGAAGGTTTTATTTTGTTGTGTAGTACCATATGGAAAAGTCAGCTACCTCTGGCCTGCTTGGTTTGAAATAAGTAAGGTACATAACATTGTGGTTTTCAAAATTAACTGATGAGTACTCTTTGATACATAATCAAGGCAAGCTCCATGCAGCTGTAAAAAAAATAGTGAAGATTGTATGTTTCTATACACTGATATGATATAATATATAATGGTTTGCCAAGTATATTTTAAGTGTGAAATGTTTGTGTCAGACAATAAAGCAAGGTAAATTTATATACACACAAATATATACATACATGTATGTGTATATTTATATAGATGGAATATATGTGATATATGGGTTTTCCAGGTGATGCAGTGGTAAAGAATCTGCATGCCAATCCAGGAAATGCAAGAGATGCGGATTCAATCCCTGAGTCAGGAAATGGCAACCTACTCCAGTATTCTTGCCTGGAAAATTCCATGGACAGAGGAGCCTGGTGGGCTATAGTCCAGGGGATCACAATGTACTGGACATTACTGAGCACCATCACCACCATATGTGATATATGTGTGCATATGTATTTTATATTTACATTTGAAAATGAAAAAAAGTGTAAAAGCAATACAATATTGTAAAGTTAAGCAAAATAAAAAAAATAAAAATAAAAGCCTGAATTAATCTAAAGCTTTTTAAATGAGAAAATAAAGTATGGTATTGGGTGGAAAATTAAATGTACCTTATAGTATAATAAAATTAAAAAATGAATTGTACCTTGAAGCCATATAACTATTTTAAATGAAAATGGTAAAATGCTATCTCAAAGGACGAATAAAAATCAATCCTGCATAACTGCAAACAAGCAGAGGTATCTCAATATATATCAAATCAGTGGTATAATAACCCAGAGAAAAGATGAACTTCAAGTGACTTTAAAAAAGACTTTTTTGTGTATGTACTTACTGTTTTATATCCTGGGCACAAAAAGAGCCTCAAAAAATTCTACCATGATTTTAATAACCTTAATATTGGTAGTGATATTTATATTATTATTTAAAAGTTGTTTTAAGTGTATATTGTAGGCATATGTTATATTGGTTGCAGAATGAAGCAAAAAGAGTTTATCCTCATTATTCACAGAATCTTTATTTGTGAATTCATCTACTCATTAAAATATATATTTTTTAAAATTTTTTTATTTTATTTTTTTTAGGTATATAATGTTTATTTTATTTTTTTAACTTTACATTACTGGGATGACCCAGAGGGATGGTATGGGGAGGGAGGAGGTTTCAGGATGGGGAACACATGTATACCTGTGGTGGATTCATTTTGATATATGGCAAAACCAATACAATAAACTATATTTTCAACTTCAAAACCAAACAGTGCTTTGGTGGCCATTTGAGGGCAAATGCAGAGTGGTCATGAATTTGAATCCCTGGACACATGTTCCCTCCTGGAGTCAAACCAGGTGAGGCTCTGCTTTCTCTCAGCTCTCTTACTGTATATAAGGGTCTTTTTTTGCAGCATGTTATAGTTCACATTTTGTTATAGTTTGCATTTTGTGCTCTTTGTTGGTGACTTTGCTATTTATAATGGTCCACACATGTAGTGCTGAAATGCTTCCTAGTGTTCCCAAGTGCAGGAAAGCTGTGATGTGCCTCATGCAGGAAATAAAATTTGTTCCATGGTTTAAAAACTTTAATTTTAGATTCCCAAATATCAACTAGGATGATGAATTCAATTGCTATTTTCATTTCTATAGTATATGAATTTGCTAGTCTTTATATTCACATCTCCCTTCACGTTTTGTTTTTAACTTATGAATCATTTCAAGTGAAGTTTGGTGTACAAACATGAGAGTTAAAAGAACATTGTCATGCATTTTTATAGTAATGTGGAATAAACCAGTTTTTTGTCACAGAACATTCTGTAATGAATTTCTTCCTGTTGAATAATTAATTGGAGATAATTTATTTTTGTCCTTCGTAATATATATATTTTAAAAATATAAAAATAACAAATTAATTTCAAAATAAGAGAAGTAGCATCCATAGTCCAGTTTTGGGTAGAGATTATTAAGTAAGGTCAAGGTAAACACTAGTTGTGCATACATTGTGTCAGATGGAATAACCAAGCAGTTGATGGGGAAAAATGGAGAATTTTTTCTTTGCAGAATGATTTCACCTGAACTTGAAAAAGAAGTGATAGCTTTTCTTATAGTTGCAAATTTAACACCCCTATTGGAGTTCATACATTTAATATTCCTACAACCAGGTGAATGGTTAATGGTTGTTTTGTGATAAAGGAATCGAGTCAAACCCATCTGGGCTTATTGATTTGTTGTAGCATCACCAGTTATGAGACTGACAACACATAATAAAGTATATGTCTCCTAATGGGAATGTCCTAGAAATGACAAAATACCACCTGTAAGGTATTCTTGCCCCAATCCTGAATTTTAACATATTTGAGGCTCTAGATATTTTATAATGGATGTGGGAGTGTTGAAATCTAGAGATTCTGATTTAATTTCCTTTGGATAACTGCTCAGAAATGAAATTGCTGAATCACATCGTAGTTCTATTTTTAATTTTTTTTGAAGAACTTCCATACAATTTATTATAATGGCAGGAAATTTTTCCATAAATTATATTCTTGCCAACACTTCTTATCTTTTGGCCTCTTTGATAATAATAAAAATCCTAGGTGCAAGTTGACTTCTCACTGTGGTTTTGGTTTTTATTTTCTGATAATCAGTGATACTAAGCTCATTTTCACATATCTGTTGGCCATTTGTATGTCATCTGCAGAGAAATGTCTATTTGGTACGTTGCCCATTTTGAAACTGAATTATTTGTTTCTTTGCTATTGAGTTTTAGAGTTTTAGTTTTATAAAAAAAATAAACTTATTTATTTTGCATATTAACCTTTTATCTGATATGTTTGCAACTCTTTCCTCTCATTCCATTAGTTACCTTTTCTTTTATTGATTGTGTCCTTTGCTATGCAGAAGCTCTTTAGTTGGATGTAATCTCACTTGTTTAGTTTTGCTTTTGTTTTCTGTATTTTTGGCATAGCATCCAAAAATATCATTGCCAACGTCAACATCAAGCAGCTTCTTCCCTGTTTTCTCCTAGAACACTTATGGTTTCAATTTTATGTTTAAATTTTCAATTAATTTTCAGTTTATTTTTACATGTGGTGTGACATATGAATCCAATTTCATTCTTTCACATGCGACTATCCAGTTTTCAGAACACCATTTATATGAGAGACTACCCTTTGCCCATTACTTATTCTTGTGACTCTTTTGAAAATCGGTAGACCACATATATGTGGGTTTAATTCAGAGCTCTTTATTTTGTTCTATTGGTCTATGCATCTGTTTTTATGAGGATTTTGTTTTGTTTTTATGAGGATGCATAGACCAATAGAAAAATGTAAAAAGCTCTGAATTAAAAACTGACTTTTATTAGAACTTAATTTGAATGCACTAACTATGAAGATTGTTTGAGATATTTGGGGAAATGTAACCATTAAGATTTTATTAGATGATGTTGAAGAATTATTTAATTTTGGTAGGTAGTAGTGTATTATGGTCATTACTATATGCATAGTAATATATGAGATTATTATGTTTTCCATGATGAAGTATCTGTGGGTAATATAACAACTAGGATTTTTTTTTTTTTTTTTTTTTCAAAATACTGGACTGGCCAAAAAGATCTTTAGGGTTTTACCATAAGATGTTACAGAAAAACCCACATGAACTTTTGGCCAACTCAGTACTTGTGATTAAAAAGGTATAGATGGATAATGCATTAAATGAATGAAAAACTGCTTACTTTTGAAGTTAAGTGATAGGTAATTAGACATTATATCATTCTTTCTGTGTTTTGTTTCTGAAAATTTCCATATTCACAAATTAAAACCAGTGTCATGAAAACATTATTTCTTTTTACCTTCCTTAGAAATAATCAAACTGTGGTAATATAAGTAATTTGAAGCCCCAAGTAATGTGAACACTGAATATTAAAAAACAAAATTTTTCCAGTTAGGGTTAGTAGTTTTAATAGACTTCTTATTCTTGTCAGTTTGCTCATTATTTTCCTTTTTTATCTTCTCCATTCTATGAAATTAATTTTTTTAGAAAAAGAAGAAATCCTGTTTAGAAATTTTTTCTTCATTATATTCTTCATTTCTTCATTCTATTTATTCTGACTAGTTTTCTAACTTTGTAAATATCCTTCCTCCAGCTTCAGTCTCACATTGTCATTTTTGGTTTCAGAAATCTTTAATAAAATATTAAGGACTAGTCTTTTGTTTTGCTGAAAATGAAAGTATTTCTTAATATTTCTTTGAGAGTCACCCATGATTTTGCCCCATGAAAAGTCTGTCAGTCTTCCCTACCACCGTGTCTTCTGCCTTCATCTCTAAATATTAACTGGCTCTGAACCACTGACCACAGCTTTTGTCTGTCTTTGCCATGAGCGAAGAAAGGGTCCTTTCCATCTATGCTTTCTTGCTTTCTAAAGTGTGTAGCAGACTTTTAATTACTCATAGTCCTCCTGAGGTAAAGCTGTAAAAGCTTATAGGATTTAATGGAACCCTTAGGAAGAACAGATATGAATTAATTACCTAACACAGAGTAACTTAAACCTGCTGCTCGACGTGAATATTTTACAGCCTTCTGGTTTAGATGTGTCTTTGGGGGCTCTGAGAATACATTATGTTCTTGTTTCTGATCTCCCCGTGTATAATAGATCCCAGCTGTCCTGCCTCATCACAAGTGAGCAGATCATGCCTAGATACTTCATAATTCAACTTGCTGTAATTTCCAAAGTGCTGATATTCACCTCTCTACACCATTAGAAACCAAACATCTGTCCCAGGAGCCTAAAATGTAGCTGGGGATGGGAATGCAAATGCAGCATGGGTGACAGAAGACCCTGGACCTGGTGTATTCTTTGGAAGTGGTGCCTGTTACCATGTGTGGTAACATATGGGGTTCCCTGGTGACTCAGCAATAAAGAATCTGCCTGCAGTGCAGGAGACCCTGGAGAGGGGGGTTGATCCCTGGGTCAGGAAGACCCCCTGGAGGAGGGCATGGCAACCCACTTCAGTGTTCTTGCCTGGAGAATCCCATGGACTAAAGAGCCTGGTGGCCCACAGTCCTTAGGGTTGCAAAGAGATGGACACGACTGAAGTGATGAGCACAGCATAACACCTTAGGGTAACAGATGGACGTGGTGAGTATGAAAATAAAAGCTCTAGTGGAAGCCTTTGAAAACAAGATTGTGAAGCCCTGAGAAAGGTCAGTCAAAGATGGAGTCTACATTTTATTTCCTTGTGTAAACCACTTAGGTTTTATCTAGCAAAAGCTTTGGAGAAGGGAATGGCATCCCAATCCAGTACTCTTGCCTGGGAAATCCCATGGATGGAGGAGCCTGGTGGGCTGCAGTCCATGAGGTCGCTAAGAGTTGGACACGACTGAGTGACTTCACTTTCACTTTTCACTTTCATGCATTGGAGAAGGAAATGGCAACTCACTCCAGTGTTCTTGCCTGGAGAATCCCAGGGATGGGGGAGCCTCAGGGGCTGCAGTCTCTGGGGTCTCACAGAGTTGGACACGACTGAAGCGACTTAGCAGCAGCAGCAAAAGCTTGTTTTACTCATTCAGGTATTATAACTTAGTTAAATATAGGTGGTGTTTCTTCCTAGAATTGGTGATAACTTATTTTTCAGAAGTGGGTTTGGGCTTGACAGAATTCTTCTGAGCCTATGATATTCATCAGCATCCTCAAGGCACTCAAAATATGTAGACTACTTGCATAAAAATATGTTTGTGTAATAAATGTACAGCTTTATAATGAATATCTAAACATCCCTTTGTCTTTCTGCCACATAGACTGCCTCTCTTGCAATGATTTTGCTCTTCCTAAACTCGCCTATGGAAATCCTGGAACACAGTCGTCCGCTACTAGCTCATTTCTCAAAGTTTTCAAACAAAAATAAGTTTTGATATTTATAATTTATTACTTAATTTCTAAAATGTTATTTAATGTCTAAACATTTGAGAATTTTCTGCTCATCATTCTCTAATTGATCTTTAGTTCAGTTTTACTGTGGTCAGAAAATACCTGTATGATTTCAAATATTTGAACTTCCTAAATCTGGAGTTACACAGTAGTGTATAGTAAAGTTTGGTAAATCTTTGAGGTATACTTTAAAAGAATATGTATTCTGCTGTCTTTGGGTGTAATAGTCTATATCTATTTAAGTCAAGTATATTCGTATGTTTAATTATTATACCATGTTACTGATTTTTATTTGCTCCTTCTTAAAGTTACTGGATAGGGATGATAAAATATTCAAATATTTTTGTACATGAATCTACTTCTTTTCATTGCATCAAATTTTCATAATAACATTAAAATTATGTTATTCTTTGCATGCAAATTTATGACAGTATATTTGTTCCTTTCAAATTTAATATTTGCAAATTTTATTTCTTTGAATCTAGAATGATTATTAGCTTAAAATATTATTTTTTCATCAATTTAGTTTCAAAGGTCTTATTTAGGTAAGCATTCACATTGCTTAGTGGCTCAGTTGTGTCCAGCTTTTTGTGATCCAAAGGAGTCTAGTCTGCCAAGCTCCTCTGTCCATGGGATTTTCCAGGCAAGAATACTGGAGTGGGTTGCCATTTTCTACTCCAGGGAAACATTCACATTGTTGGGTGTATATATATACACACATATATATATACACACACATACATATATATATATTTATAAATAGGGACTATATGTGTATATATAGAGTCCTGAAAAGGACAGTTTTAATTCCAATCCCAAAGAAAGGCAATGCCAAAAATGTTCAACTACTGCAAAATTGCATTCATCTCACAAGATAGCAAAGTAATGTTCGATATTCTCCAAATGAGGCTTCAATGGTACATGAACCAAGAACTTCTGGATGTTCAATTGGATTTAGAAAAGGCAGAGGAACCAGAGATCAAATTGCCAACATCTGGTGGATCATAAAAAAAGCAAGAGTTCCAGAAGAACATCTACTTTTGCTTTATTGACTCTGCCAAGCCTTTGACTTTGTGGATCACAACAAACTATGGAAAATTCTTGAAGAGATGGGGATACCAGAACACCTTACCTGCCTCCTGAGAAATCTGTATGCAAGTCAAGAAGCAACAGTTAAAACCAGACATGGAACAACAGACTGGTTCCAAATTGGGAAAGGCTGTATATTGTCATCCTGTTTATTTAACTAATATGCAGAGTACATCATGAGAAATGCTGAGCTGGATGAAGCACAAGCTGGAATCAAGATTGCTGGGAGAAATATCAATAACCTCAGATATGCAGATGACACCACCCTTACAGCAGAAAGCGAAGAGGAAATGAAGAGCCTCTTGATTAAAGTGAAAGAGGAGAGTGAAAAAGTTGGCTTAAAACTCAACATTCAGAAAACTAAGATCGTGGCATCCGGTCCCATCACTTCATGGCAAATAGTTGGGGAAATAATGGAAACAGTGAGAGACTTTATTTTCTTGGGCTCCAAAATCACTGCAGATGGTGACTGCAGCCATGAAATTAAAAGACTCTTGCTCCTTGAAAGAAAAGCTATGACCAACCTAGACAACATATTGAAAAGCAGAGACATTAATTTACTGACAAAGGTCAGTCTAGTCAAAACAATGGTTTTTCTAGTAGTCATGTATGGATGTGAAAGTTGGCCCATAAAGAAAGCTGAACACCAAAGAATTGATGCTTTTGAACTGTGGTGTTGGAGAAGACTCTTGAAAATTCTTGGACTGGAGAAGACTGTTGGACTGGAGAAGACTGTTGGACTGGAGAAGGCCCTTGGACTGCAAGGAGTTCCAACCAGTCAATCCTAAAGGAAATCAGTCCTGAGTATTCATTGGAAGCACTCATACTGAAGTTGAATCTCCAATACTTTGGCCACCTGATGTGAAGAACTGAGCCATTGGAAAAGATCCTGATGCTGGGAAAGATTGAAGGCAGGAGGAGAAGGGAATAACAGAGGATGAGATGGTTGCATGGCATCACAAATTTAATGGACATGAGTTTGAGCAAGCTCCAGAAGTTGGTGATGGACAAAGATTCTGGTGTTCTGCAGTCCATGGGATTACAAAGAATCAGACACAACCAAGCAGCTGAACTGAACTGAATAGAGAGTCTATTTATTTTAAAATTTTATTGTATTTTTATATTATAAATTTTATCTTAAAATTTCTGGATTTTTCAGTTTATATTTAGCAAAACTATAGATATGTATCTGTTTAAGTCAATTTTGCTGTTTGATTTCTATTTATTTCTTCTTTGTTAATTTTTCTCCTGTCTGGATAAGTCATATATTTCTGTGAATCATATTTTTACTATTTTATATGTCACATTTTACATCTCTTATGGATTTATATACATTTTATACATACAAATACTTATTGTCTTATAGCTCTTGTGTAGTAGATAAAAATATGAACCATCGGTGACTTTGTTTCTAATGTCTTCTTCTTCCTATTGGCTTTAAGTCACTAGGTTTTGTTTTTAGCTTAAAAATTATGAAAACTCTAAAAAGCATCTTCTTTTAAATAGGGATTTATTTTTCTTTAGACTTCTGTGCTCCTGGAATTGTCTAGTCAGAGGTTGGGCACCTGATGGAAATACCTACCTACCTTCCTACATGTGGGCCTACCTGTGCGTACCTGATAAAGAAATCAATCTAGCTCTTAAGTAGGTGGGCAGTTGCCCCTCTATAGGATTGACATGGTGGGTATCACCATCATAGGAAGGAGATCAGAAGGCCCATATGAAGTACATTAAGGTAGAAGAAGCTAGAACTAGTGCCCTTGCTAATGCTAAGTCACTTCAGTTGTGTCCGACTGTGTGTGACCCCATAGACGGCAGCCCACCAGGCTCCACCGTCCCTGGGATTCTCTAGGCAAGAATACTGGAGTGGATTGCCACTTCCTTCTCCAAAGCATGAAAGAGAAAAGTGAAGTCGCTCAGTTGTGTCCAACTCAGCGACCCCATGGACTGCAGCCTACCAGGGTCCTCTGTCCATGGATTTTCCAGGCAAGAGTACTGGAGTGGGGTGCCATTGCCTTCTCCGAGAACTAGTGCCCTTAGTTCATCTGATATCACAGCGCTGGTCCAGGGAGCTGGCCTGTGGCCACACTATCAGTAACACTGGGCATGAGTATTTCTGTAAATCAAATGGCACAGGCAACCATTTCACTGATGATCAGAAGGATCCTAAAAATATAACTGCTAAGGTCTTGGATATCTGTGTTCAGATTTGGAATGCGTTTTTGTGGCTTACACCAGTCTATGGACGTTTGAGCAACTGGGTTTGGATACAGAAAGATCATTCTAAATAGAGTTAACCCAACTGTACTGGGCATATAAGAAGGATATCCTATCACCCTAAAGGGTAGCAACTGATTTTTCACAGATGGGTTGTGCCACTCAGGTATTTATTGGGTCCACCTGAATGGGACCCAGTGGTTGTATAGCACAAATCTTTGGCTATACCTTCCACCTGGGAGATTGGGCTTCTGTATTCTGGGTTTTTCCTAGGTACAGGGAGAATCTACCCCACAGTAACAAAAATTGCCAACCTCCTCTCTACAAGGCCAGATGACACATTCTTTTTTGTGTTGGTATGATCATTTTGCTGCCATCTTTGTTATCCTCATTGGCCTGAAGGACGTAAGCAAATACATGCCCTGACTAAATTCACCCACCAAGCCTTAAATGATGGTTGGCCAAGCCTGTCTTTACTGAGCACTGATGTATGTCTAATGAGGAAGCTGTCTTCCAAAATACAGTGCCCTTGGACATTTTTACAACTTTGCAAGGAGGCTGTATGTTCATACCTGATAAGTGTGTTAATGAATCATCTTTATTAAATCACATTGGGCCACAAATGAACATCTCGAGTGATCTGACCTCCAGTTTAGGGGAATTAACACGTCAATGATTTGGATCATGAAGTTCCTATTGGAAAACAAAATTTTTTTAATTTTGGTAATCATTTTTTAATCTGTTTCTTATTACATGTGCCTCTATTATTGCTGTGACATCTGTTCCAAGGCAGTCAGATAGCCACCAAATGAACCACCCCCCATTATGAAACCCCTTGCTGAATTCTCCAGTGCATGGTAGGAGGTGAGGGGGGCATGTGGGATTGGCAGAGGAGGTCCCTAAGGGCAGGGTATTCGGAGAGGTCATCAAGAGAATGTGACCAATGGTTGAACTGAGAGCTGAGCTTGGGCAGTTGGAGAATGCTCACCCTCTCCTATCCTTGGCATGTACATTCTGCCCACTGTTCACATAGCAGGGGCCTTTTTCAAGGGCCGTGAGAGAGCAGTGCATTGTTGAGACCATTCTGCATGATATGCCACACAGAACCCAATTAAGGCCTTGTGTAAATGTTTAAGATTCTAGTGGTTAGATGAGAAGGTCTCCTCTTCTGCCTTGTGATTGCCCAAGAGAAAGAATTACCAAGCTCAAACATTTATTTACTTTTTTAAACTTTGTATTTTGTGTTGTGGTATAGCCAACTGACAATGTTGTGACAGTTTCAGGTGGAGAGCAAAGGGACTTGGCCATACATATACAGGTATCCATTCTCCCCCAAGCTCCTCTCCCATTCAGGCTGCCACATGACACTGAACGGGGTTTTCTATGCTGTAAAGTAGGTCCTTGTTATCTGTATTAAATATACCAAGTTCAGAAGTTTAAATAAGTATTCCAAGGAAACATCTATTGGCTGAGCTAGTCATCTTCTTTCTAGTGTTTCTACATTTACAATAAAATTGAAATAGGGATTTGTGTTGGTTAAGTGACCTTTGGCATTTACAGTTTGGGAAAGGAGTATGTATGTGTGAGTATAGTATGTATGTGTGTGTTTCCTTCCCATGTTCGATATGTATATCCTCCTAGTGTGCACATTTTTATAGAGAATAATTCTCTATAAAAATGCTGTATGCATTAGGACTAAGAGAGCAACTCTTTCCCTAATCCATTTTATTGAATGATTAAATGTTTGCCAAAGTTTTAAATCATAGATAAAATTATTTGTTAGTAACTCAATCTTATTTAAATTTAAAAAGAAATTCATATTCTCTATAATCTAAGTATATTTTTATGAAAATCCTTTTGGAAAAATTACATGTCCATACAATATTCCCAACTATTGGGTTGGCTAAAAGTTCGTTTAAGTTTTCCAAAACATCTTATGGAAAAACCCAGATGAGCTTTTGTCCAACCTAACATAGCTTGAGAATTAGACCTATGATTATAAAAACATTCTATGATTAAAAGTTGAGGCTGAAAGCATTAGTTTGAGCCCAAGGAAAAACTTATTTCTTTTAAAAAATTAATAACTTTCTAACAAAATGAGTTTTGGTGTAAATCATGCAGTATTTGTGGCAATCAAACTAAGTTACCATTTTTATTGTGTACCATGTTATGAAAACTTTTTATTTTTTAAATCTCATTTTAATAAATTTACCTTCACTAGTTAGTTAGATTTTGTGATGTGACAGACTCTGAAATAGCCTATCAAACAGTATCTAAATTACATTGACTACTTTCTGCTAATAATGAAGGACTTTTCTACTAATCAATAAGGTAGTACTTCAACTTTCAGTTAAATCTTTTTATCTTTTTTGATTAAAAGGACCCTACTTAATAAGACATAGATAATCAAGGTATTTAGAGTTGACATAGCTTTTAAAAAACTAAGAGTAGAGGTGCTTAATATAAAATCATTTTTTAAAAAGAAAAAAAAATTAAACAAAAGCAATATTTTCCTCAGCCTAACTACAGGTGATTATCCTGGTATTATGCAGTTAAACAAGGATAAATAAAAAGCAATGCTTTATGCAAGATACTATCCTATCCTTTACACGGTATATGCTGTAAATGGGGCTAGGGAAGTTTTACTAGCCTGATAATTCATTCATTTTATGTTTGTGATACTCATTTGTGAACACAATCTTTGATTGTCTTGAAAAAATAGTTGCTTGATTAAAATGTATACTCCTGAAACCAGAGGCTTTTCCCTTCCTTCTTTTGTATCTTTAGTTAGTACGGAAGAGAATTTCTGTTATGAAATTGCAGCTGTAATAAATGACCCAATCAAAAAACAGGCCAAAGAACTAAATAGACATTTCTCCAAAGAAGACATACAGATGGCTAACAAACACATGAAAAGATGCTCAACATCACTCATTATCAGATCAGATCAGTCGCTCAGTCGTGTCCGACTCTTTGTGACCCCATGAACCGCAGCACGCCAGGCCTCCCTGTCCATCACCAGCTCCCGGAGGTCACTCAGACTCGCATCCATCGAGTCAGTGATGCCATCCAGCCATCTCATCCTCTGTCGTCCCCTTCTCCTCCTGCCCTCAATCCCTCCCAGCATCAGAGTCTTCTCCAATGAGTCAACTCTTCTCATGAGGTGGCCAAAATACTGGAGTTTCAGCTTTAGCATCATTCCTTCTAAAGAAATTCCAGGATTGATCTCCTTCAGAATGGACTGGTTGGATCTTCTTGCAGTCCAAGGGACTCTCAAGAGTTTTCTCCAACACCACAGTTCAAAAGCATCAATTCTTCGGCGCTCAGCCTTCTTCACAGTCCAGCTCTCACATCCATACATGACCACAGGAAAGACCATAGCCTTGACTAGACGAACCTTTGTTGGCAAAGTAATGTCTCTGCTTTTGAATATGCTATCTAGGTTGGTCATAACTTTCCTTCCAAGGAGTAAGCGTCTTTTAATTTCATGGCTGCAGTCACCATCTGCAGTGATTTTGGAGCCCAGAAAAACAAAGTCTGACACTGTTTCCACTGTTTCCCCATCTATTTCCCATGCAGTGATGGGACCAGATGCCATGATCTTCGTTTTCTGAATGTTGAGCTTTAAGCCAACCTTTTCACTCTCCACTTTCACTTTCATCAAGAGGCTTTTTAGCCCCTCTTCACTTTCTGCCATAAGGGTGGTGTCATCTGCATATCTGAGGTTATTGATATTTCTCCCGGCAATCTTGATTCCAACTTGTGTTTCTTCCAGTCCAGCATTTCTCATGATGTACTCTGCATATAAGTTAAATAAACATGGTGACAATATACAGCCTTGACGTACTCCTTTTCCTATTTGGAACCAGTCTGTTGTTCCATGACCAGTTCTAACTGTTGCTTCCTGACCTGCATACAGATTTCTTAAGAGGCAGATCAGGTGGTCTGGTATTCCCATCTCTTTCAGAATTTTCCATAGTTTATTGTGATCCACACAGTCAAAGGCTTTGGCATAGTCAATAAAGCAGAAATAGATGTTTTTCTGGAACTCTCTTGCTTTTTCCATGATCCAGCGGATGTTGGCAATTTGATCTCTGGTTCCTCTGCCTTTTCTAAAACCAGCTTGAACGTCAGGAAGTTCACGGTTCACATATTGCTGAAGCCTGGCTTGGAGAATTTTGAGCATTACTTTACTAGCGTGTGAGATGAGTGCAATTGTTCGGTAGTTTGAGCACTCCTTGGCATTGCCTTTCTTTGGGATTGGGATGAAAACTGACCTTTTCCAATCTTGTGGCCACTGCTGAGTTTTCCAAATTTGCTGGCAGAGAAATGCAAATCAAAACCACAATGAGGTACCATTTCACACCAGTCAGAATGACTACTATCCAAAAGTCTACAAGCAATAAATGCTGGACAGGGTGTGAAGAAAAGGGAACCCTCTTACACTGTTGGTGGGAATGCAAACTAGTATAGCCACTATGGAGAACAGTGTGGCGATTCCTTAAAAAACTGGAACTAGAACTGCCTTATGACCCAGCAATCCCAGTGCTGGGCATACATACCGAGGAAACTGGAATTGAAAGAGATGCATGTACCCCAGTGTTCATCGCAGCACTGTTTATAATAGCCAGGACATGGAAGCAACCTAGATGTCCATCAGCAGATGAATGGATAAAGAAAGCAGTGATACATATACACAATAGAGTATTACTCAGCCATTAAAAAGAATACATTTGAATCAGTTCTAATGAGGTGGATGAAACTGGAGCCTATTATACTGAGTGAAGTAAGCCAGAAAGAAAAACACCAATACAGTATACTAACACATACATATGGAATTTAGAAAGATGGTAACTATAACCCAGTATGCGAGACAGCAAAAGAGACACAGATGTATAGAACAGTCTTTTGGATTCTTTGGGAGAGGGAGAGGGTAGAATGATTTGGGAGAATGGCATTGAAACGTGTATAATATATAAGAAATGAATCGCCAGTCCAGTTTCGATGCAGGATACAGGATGCTTGGGGCTGGTGCACTGGGATGACCCAGAGGGATGATATGGGGAGGGATGTGGGAGGGGGTTTCAGGATGGGGAATATGTGTACACTAGTGGCGGATTCATGCTGATATATGGCAAAACCAATATAATATTGTAAAGTAATTAGCCTCCAATTAAAATAAATAAATTTAAAGGTTAAAAAAAAAGAAATTGCAGCTGTAGATGTGGTTTCACTAACTGAATTAGGGCTTAAATAAGGTCTGCTTTTAAAGATTTGATGTTGTGCATATGTATGTGTTTTATGTGAAGTGCTTAATGCTTATGTGGATGGACTTCTTAGCTAAGTTAGATTTAAATAATATTTTCTGTTGATTAATATTGCTCAGTCACTAAGTTGTATCCAACTCTTTGCAACTGCAGAGCTGCACACCAGGACTCCCCTGTCCTTTGCTATCTCCAGGAGTTTGCTCAAACTCATGTCCATTGAGTCAGTGATGCCATCCAACCTCTATCGTCCTTTTCTCCTTTTGCCCTCAATCTTTCCCAGCATCAGGGTATTTTCCA
The DNA here is from genome assembly GCA_935064755.1 of Tragelaphus eurycerus. Lineage (NCBI taxonomy): Eukaryota > Metazoa > Chordata > Mammalia > Artiodactyla > Bovidae > Tragelaphus > Tragelaphus eurycerus. The sequence continues at coordinate 3,634,933 of CAKXYN010000003.1, read as the reverse complement.
ATGAGTCAGTCCTCAGGTGGCCAAAGTATTGGAGCTTCAGCTTCAGCATCAGTCCTTCGAATGAGTATTCAGGGTTGATTTCCTTTTGGATTGAATGGTTTTACCTCCTTGATGTCTATGGGACTCTCAAGAGTCTTCTCCATCACCACAGTTCAAAAGCATCAATTCTTCACTGCTCAGCCTTTTTTATGGTCCACCTCTCACATCCTGACATAACTACTTGGACAATTATAACTTTGATTATAAGGACCTTTGTTGGCAAAGTGATATCTCTGCTTTTTAATACACTGTCCAGGTTTCTCATAGCTTTTTTTCCAAGGAGCAAGCATATTTTAATTTCATGGCTGCAGTCACCATCTTCAGTGATTTTGGAGGCCAAGAAAATAAAGTCTGTCACTATTTCCACTTTTTCCCCATCTATTTGCCACGAGGAGATGGGATCAGATGCCATGATTTTCATTTCAAATGTTGAGTTTTAAGCTAGCTCTTTCACTCTCCTCTTTTATCTTCAGTAAGTGGCTCTTTAGTTCCTCTTTGCTTACTGCCATTAGGATAGTATTATCTGCATATCTGAGGTTATTGATATTTCTCCCAGTAATCTTAATTCCGGTTTGTGAGTCATCCAGCCCAGCATTTCACATGATGTACTCTGCATATAAGTTAAATAAGCAGGGTGACTAAATATAGCCTTGACATACTCTTTTCTCAATTTTGAATCAGTCAATTGTTCCATGTCTAGTTCTAACTTTTGCTTCTTGTCCTATATATGGGTTTGTCAGGAAACAGGTAAGGTGTTCTGGTATTCCTATCTCTTTAATAATGTTCCATGGTTTATTGTGATCCACACAGTCAAAGGCTTTAGTATAGTCAGTGAAGCAGAAGTAGATTTTTTAAAAATTCCCTTGATTTTTCTATAATCCAACTTTTTCTATGGTAAAATTGATCACTTGAAGAATTGTAAGAAGGCTTTATGACAGATTTTCAGAGGTAAGAATTAAGAAGTTAGTTAACATTGTCCAGCTATGCACAAATGGAACTTTGGAACTTGTTATATAAACTGCTAAAAATAGTTCTTTAGAAGAGGAAAGCCTGACCTTGGTAGAGCAAATCTGTTAATCAAGAGGGTAAGTGCATATGTCCATGTTCAGTTGCTAAGTCATATCTAACTCTGTGAGACCCCCAAGGACTGTAACCTGTCAAGTTCCTCCATCCATGGGATTTTTCAGGCAAGAATACTGGAGATGCTTGGCATTTTTCTTCTCCAGGGGATCTTCCCAATCCAGAGACTGAACCAACGTCTCCTGCATTGGCAGGCAGATTCTTTGTTGCTGAGCCACTGGGGAAGTCTATAATAACACTAAGACTGGTATATATTTGTATATATATATTTGCCTACTCTGGGTAAAGTAAATGAAAACGAGATAGACTATCTAGTGTCTCTTATGATCTCACATCATTTGGAATATTGCTTCTCTCAAAGCCTAAATGTTTCCTTGAAATCTCAGAAAGCATCCTTTGCCTCACAAGTGTTATTTTTATCCTCACAGCATATTTCATTCTAATGCCTTTGATTGATTTATTTTTCTATAAAATAAATATAATCATATTAAATGCATCACCACTGGGAATAATAAGATATGATTTAATCAAAATGTCTTTATTAAGAAGAAAGTTAAATAAGTAAAGCAGTTCTTTTTTATTTCTCAACATCTAATAAATATGGAACATATTTGTATGTTTTAGAATGTTTTGATGAATAGTGTTTTTGACATCTTAGATTTGTATATAAGTACTGCCATTATGGCAACCCTCTCCCATTTTCTTGCCTGGGAAATCCCAAGGAAAGAGGAACCTGGCAGGCTACAGTCCATGGGGTGGCAAAGAGTAGGATGTGACTGAGCAACACTCACTCACTTTCAAGGTCTACATATTAACACATTTCATTGATAAATTATGAGATTTGTGGAGACTGAAAAGTCCACACTCTGATCTATTGATTGGTTTGTAGAGTCTTTATGAGAGGAAATAATATGTATTTCAAAAATATCTGCGTTTGCTGAAATGTTGAAGATTTTTTTTTTTTCATATAAATACTATAGTCCTAAGGTTAGAAAGCTTTTTCTGATAGCTCAGCTGGAAAATAAAAATTACTTCTAACTTTTCCCACTCTTCCTACTATTCTCAATCTTTTAAAGCATTTCTTGCTAATATTATGACATGTCACATCATATATTTCAAATTTCTAAGCATCAGAACAAAGCCCTGAAAGGTGTTCTGTTTTTGAGACTTAACAGAGAACTTTTTGTTTCTTTCCAAATTGTTATTTTTTTTTAACTTTCAACTTTGCCATTTTAAATTAGGATAAGCTCCCAGTACTGTTTTAACTGTACAGCAATGTGAATTTTGTAAGAAAGACAACATCTGTGTTGGCCACCCACATCAGTAAATGGAAAATTACAAGCTCCGTAGAGTACAATTACTCATCTCTTCTTCCTATCCCACAAAGTACACTACCAGGCTTTTTTTCTGTGTGCCAATCCTTTATAGTTTTTTTTGTTTTTGTTTTTAATTTAAGTATGAATTCCTAAATAGTGTCATTTTATTTTGAATAAATTTGAATCATATATAAATGGAAATTTAGGGTAAATATTATGTTAAGTCTGTAGTTTTCAAATTTTTTTGTGCAATTCACCTATTGTCTGTATCTATAATATGCTGATTTTCATAGTACTTCGTTAATATAGCACACTTTAGCCATTCATTCATTTCTCATAGAAAGTAGCCTACATCCATATTTGGTCACTGCAGAAATGTCTCTTGTTGCATATGCATTGCTGTTATGTAGCTCAATTTTGGTATTAATAGTTCAGCAGCTATTATATTTTCCATCTCAGAACTCCATTTCATTCTTAAGAATTATTGAGAAACTGAAGACCTTTTATTTATTTGAATTAATTCTATTGTTTTTAGTATTGAATTTGATATTGGTAGTTACTATATTATAAATTAAAATGAGAATACATATATTATAGTGTATACATTCCCTTAAAAGCAATAACATTAAACTCGATAAAAAAATAAAGTCAAGTCACTCAGTGGTGTTCAACTCCCTATGACCCCATGGACTATATCCAACCAAGCTCCTCTGTCTGTGGGATTTTCCAGGCAGGAATACTGAAGTGGGTAGCTATTCCCTTCTCCAGGAGATCTCCCTGACTCAGAAATGGAACCAGAGTCTCTTGCATTGCAGGCAGAATCTTTACCATCTGAGCCATATTTATTCCCTTAAAAGCAATAACACTAATCTCATTATCATTTATTTGCTAAGTCATGTCTAACTCTTCTGTGACCTTATGGATTGTAGCCAGCCAGGCTCCTCTGTCTATGGGATTTTTCAGGCAAGAATACTGGAGTGTGTTGCCATTCCCTCCTCCAGGGGATCTTCCTAACCCAGGGATTACCCACTCCTATGAGATTTGTGGTAGATAATGTCCAACTGATTTGTAGATGAATTGTACTCTCACTATTGATAGCTTATGGATTCATGATCTCTGAAGAAGATGATTTAGCCTTGGGATCAGGGACCAGGCTTGATTACTCAGAGCTTTTGTGTGGCAGATGTTTTGTTACAGTGAAAAAGGGCAGAGAAAGCTTCTGACACAGACATCAGAAGGGGGACAGAGGGTGCCCCCCTCGCTAGTCTTAGCAAGGGAGCTATATACTTTTTAAGTTGTTTATTACAGAGTCAAAAGAATGTCTCAAGGTTGTAAAGGTCTTACCAGACCCACTCCCACAATTTACCTTGTGTTTTATTATCATTCAGTTTCTTGTTCTTATTCTATTCATTAACTTCATTTATTATATAGTTCTGTACTTTTGATTTTTTATTGTGTGTATTATACTTTGTGTCTTCTACTTTGCACATATAATTTAGTTGATAAAATGATTGCTATCTTGAATTCTTCTAAATGTATTCATATTTTTATTTTTTAATCATTCCTATTCTTACCCACACATTCCTGATTACTTTTCTTATTTGAATGATACTGCATTTGAAAAATTGTAGAAACTATTTGAGGTCAGAGATTATGTTATTTTCCTTCTGAAATCTGCACATATTTATGTTTGATTCTATTGATATCAGATACATACAATCACTGGCAAAGAGGCCACAGCTCAGCCCCTGACGGTTGATTTTGTGCTTCTAGTTTACTGATATATTTTACATACCTTTCTTTGAATCGCTTCTCATCTACATTTTGTATTATCAACATTACATATTCTGCCTTAGACATGTTATTTTAGAAGTGGAATAGCCATAAGAGCTTGATCACTCTTTCCTACTCAAAACCTTGGACTTCACCACACTTCAGTCTCTCCCACAGCAGTATCTTCTTGCCATCAGTATTTTTATTAGCTCATCTCTCTGATTTCTCAGTGTTGGTGTGACTCAGCACTCAGTCTTTGACTCTTCTGTTCTTTATCTATATTCACATCTTTGGTGGTTTAATCCCATCTCTTGGCTTGAAAAACTATGTCTTGAAGAAATACCAATGTATACCTGCAACTTGCACTTCCGTCTTGAACTTCAGATGCATGTGTCTTGCATGACATCTCTACTTGAATGCTTAATAAGCATCTCAAACCTAACCTGTACAAAACCAAGTTTTGACTTATTCACCCTCACCCCTATAAATAACTTTTTCCATTTCAATTTTTTCTATTTCATAGATGGAAACTTCATTCCTCTAGTTTTTCAATCATCTTTGACTAGTTTTTCTTTCTCTTATACATATTTCTCTTATACTTAGAGATTGCCATCTCTAAGTCCTTCCAAATATATCTAGGTTGTGACCACTTTCTGGGATCTCTCTTTAGTAATCTTGTCCAGGTCATCAGCACTTAACTCCTGAATTGCAAGTTTAATATGGCAGAAATGGCTCTCAGAAATCACAGAAATGGCTCTCAGAAATCACAGAAATGGCAGAAATCACTCCTGACCACTCACCTAATGACTATTATGTAAAAAGTGAACTTTTATCTACTTTAAGCCATTTTATTTTTGAGGGACTTTTTCTAAAATATATGCTTAGCATCTACCCTAAATAATGCAAATATTTAGATACCACTTTTGTGAATTTTTAGCAAAATAGCTTTTATGGTAATGATGAAAGGCATATATTATAACTGCTTCTCAACTTCTAATGTGCATAGAATAACCTGGTGATCTTAAAATATAGGTTTCAGATTAGCACATCTAGATTTCTGTCTGAGAAGTTCTAAAACCTTCCAGGTGTTACTGATGCTCCTGGTCCAAGTACCATGTTTTGAGTGTCAACTTGCTGAGAAGAAACTATATCAATTTACCTATCCTTATGGATGGCATTAACAACTACTTACCTAGTTTCATTTTTTTTTTGTTAAAAAAAATGTGATTCATGAATAGGTTTTTCAGAATTAACCAATTCAAAAGCATATTTGCTTCAAATTTTCAAAGACCTTTTTCTTCTATTTTAATAGTGGACTGAGAAACTAAAGCCAGTTGGAAATTATTTTGAAAAGAGTTTTACAGCTGAAATTAGCCTTATTTCTACTCACCTGAATGAAGAAGGTAACACTAACTGGCCTTGGTCTTTGTGATCAGTATTCTGGGATATACACATTAGTTCCCCAAAAGGAGACAACAATACAATTAACTCTTGAGGAAACATAAGTACAATTGACTATTAGAATTAAAGCCCAGTAATAATGAGCCAGAAAAATTCCCACTACCACCATAAAATCTCATCACCCAACTTGAGGGGCTGTATGAGTATGAATCTGGAACATCCAGAAATTTAAATGGGAGAAAAAATTAGTTCAAATGAGGTTTTTAATAAAATCCAAACACCTGGCAGTTAGTAATACTAGAGTATCTCTGTCTCAAGAGAGTAGGAAAATTGAGGTTGTCACTGGGGAAAGCAGCAGGGATGAATTTAATTTGCTGTGAATCTTGTTCCTTTCCTTCTAGTATTTGAGAATTGAATGGTTTTGCTGCCAGAGTACACTGTCTTTCTATGCACTTTTAGAAAGAATTTAAAGGAGAATGACAAGTTATGGCATTTAACATTTTGGAAGATAAGTCAAAGTTCACATTGCTAGGAAATGTGGAGCTCATTTGAGGATCTTCAACATTTCACTTTCTACCACCTCAATTGTTTTTCTTACTTTTTTTGTTAAAAGAAATGAATATCATTTTTTTTTTCAAGCTTGTGGTGCTGGAACTGACAGTATTTTAGAGACCATTAGTTCAGGAGGAAATTTTGGCATGAAGACCCTCCTTTAGAAAGTTGACATTTTGGGTCATACATTGAAGAAGAAGTTTTAATTTTTTTCAGTCACTCAGTTGTGACTGATTCTGTGACCTCATGAACTGCAGCATGCCAGGCTTCTCTGTCCTTCACCATCTCCTGGAGCTTGCTCAAATTCATGTCCATTGAGTCGGTGATGCCGTCCAACTATCTCATTTTCCATTGTCCCCTTCTCCTCCTGCCTTCAATCTTTCCCAACATTAGGGTCTTTTCTAATAAATTGGCACTTTGCATCAGGTGGCCAAAGTATTGGAGCTTCAGCATCAGTCCTTCTAATGAATATTCAGGGTTGATTTCCTTTAGGATTCACTGGTTTGATCTCCTTGCAGTTCAACTTTCAAGAATCTTCTCAAACACCACAGTTTGAAAGCATCAGTTCCTCAGTGCTCAGGCTTATTCATGGTCTAACTCTCACATCCATACATGACTACTGGAAAAACCATATATTTGACTATTCAGACCTTTGTTGGCAAAAGTGATGCCTCTGCTTTTTGACACACTGTCTAGATTTATCATAGCTTTTCTTCCAAGGAGCAAACCTCTTTTAATTTCATGGCTGCAATCATCATCTGCAGTGATTTTGGAGACCAAAAATAAAATCTGTCACTATTTCTTTTGTTTCCCCATCTATTTGCCATGAAGTGATAGAACAGAGTGCCATGACCTTAGTTTTTTGAATGTTGAATTTTAAACCAGCTTTCTTACTGTCCTTTCACCTTCATCAAGAAGCTCTTTAGTTCCTCTTCACTTTCTGCCTTAAGGGTAGTTGCATGTACGTATCTGAGGTTATTAATGTTGTTGCCAGCAAACTTGATTCTAGTTTGTGCTTCATCCAGCCTGGCATTTCTCATGATATACTCTGCACATAAGTTAAATAAGAAGGGTGACAATATACAGCGTTGAAGTACTCCTTTCCCAATTTTGAATCATTTGGTTGTTCCATGTCCGGTTTTAGCTGTTGCTTCTTGATGTGCATACAGGTTTCACAGAAGGCAGGTTAGGTGGTCTGGTATTCCCATCTCTTTCAGAATTTTCCACGTTTATTATAATCCACACAGTCAAAGGATTTAGAGTAGTTAGCAACACAGAAGTAGATGTTTTCCTGGAATTCTCTTGCTTTTTCTATGCTCCAACAGATGTTGGCAATTTGATCTCTGGTTCCTCTGCCTTTTCTAAATCCAGCTTGAACACATCAAAGTTCTCACTTCATGTACTGTTGAATCCTAGCTTGGAGAATTTTGAGCATTACTTTGCTAGTGTGTGAAATGAGTGCTGCTGCTGCTGCTAAGTCGCTTCAGTCGTGTCCGACTCTGTGCGACCCATAGACGGCAGCCCACCAGGCTTCCCGTCCCTGGGATTCTCCAGGCAAGAACACTGGAGTGGGTTGCCATTTCCTTCTCCAATGAGTGCAGATGTGTGGTAATTTGAACATTCTTTGTCATCGCCCTTCTTTGGGATTGGAATGGAAAACTGACCTTTTTCAGTCCTGTGGCCACTGCTATTTTCAAATTTGCTGGCATATTAAGTTAAACACTTTCACAGCATCATCTTTTAGGGTTTTAAACAATTCGGCTGGAATTCCATCACCTCCACTAGCTTTGTAGTGTTGCTTCCTAAGGACCACTTGACTTTGCATTCCAGGATGTCTTGGTTCTAGGAGAGTGATCAAACCATTGTGTTATCTGGATCATGAAGATCTTTTTTGTAGTTCTGTGTATTCTTGCCACCTCTTCTTAATATCTTCTTCTTCGGTTAGATCCATTTTGTTTATGTCTTATATTGTGCCCATTTTTGCATGCTGTTGGTATCTTTAATTTTATTGAAGAGAATCTCTAGTCTTTCCCATTCTATTGTTTTCCTGTATTTCTTTGCACTGTTCACTTAGGAAGGCTTTCTGGCCTCTCCTTGCTATTCTTTGGAACTTTGCATTCAGATGGGTATATCTTCCATTTTCCCTTCTCTTAGCTATTTGTAAGGCCTGCTAAGACAACTATTTTGCCTTTTTGTATTTCTTTTGGAAAACATATGATGCTGGTTCTACTTACCTGTAGTATCATTATAACTTAATAAAAGCAGTTGTAGAGTATATAAGAGATTAATCAAACTGTAAAATGTACAAGTCTTTACATCTCCCAGTCTCCTGTTGCATGAATTTGCTGAAAAACAACTTGAAAAATTAGTGGCATACCTAACAAGAATTTTGCTTACTCACGAATCTACAGGTCAGTGCTTTGGGCTGTGCTCTCCTGGGTTGTTTTCTATTAGTCTTGTCTGGAGTCACTTATGTGACTGTAATCACTTGATAGCTCCACTGAGAATGAATAACCTAAGAGGCTTCATTCCCATGTCCAATAGTTCTTGATGGCTATTTGCTACATGGCCTACTTTCTCATTTTATTTTTTTTTTAATCAATTTATTTTTTATTGAAGGATAATTGCTTTACTGAATTTTGCTGTTTTCTGTCAAACCTCAACATCAATCAGCCATAAACTCTTGATTACATTGTCTTTACTAATGATCCATTGACCAAAGTAATCACATGACCAAGCACAACTTGAATGCAAGGAAAAAGACTATGTAAATGCTTGGTGAATCCTTGCAGAGAAGTGATTAACAGGGGGCTATTGTTGTAAAAATCTATCATGCTTCCCTTCATGAATCAAGAAGGTAAATCCAATTTCACTCCAGGAATCATAAAATTAAAGATTAACACTATAATTTAACCATAAAATCATAATTACTTCAAAAAGCCTCTTGATGAAAGTGAAAGTGGAGAGTGAAAAGGTTGGCTTAAAGCTCAACATTCAGAAAACGAAGATCATGGCATCTGGTCCCATCACTACATGGGAAATAGATGGAGAAACAGTGGAAACAGTGTCAGAATTTATTTTTCTGGGCTCCAAAATCACTGCAGATGGTGACTGCAGCCATGAAATTAAAAGACGTTTACTCCTTGGAAGGAAAGTTATGACCAACCTAGATAGCATATTCAAAAGCAGAGACATCACTTTGCCAACAAAGGTTCGCCTAGTCAAGGCTATGGTCTTTCCTGTGGTCATGTATGGATGTGAGAGCTGGACTGCGAAGAAGGCTGAGTGCTGAAGAATTGATGCTTTTGAACTGTGATGTTGGAGAAGACTCTTGAGAGTCCCTTAGACTGCAAGGAAATCCAACCAGTCCATTCTGAAGGAGATCAATCCTGGGATTTCTTTGGAAGGAATGATGCTAAAGCTGAAACTCCAGTATTTTGGCCACCTCATGCGAAGAGTTGACTCATTGGAGAAGACTCTGATGCTGGGAGGGATTGAGGGCAGAAGGAGAAGGGGACGACAGAGGATGAGATGGCTGGATGGCATCACTGACTCGATGGATGTGAGTCTGAGTGACCTCCGGGAGTTGGTGATGGACAGGGAGGCCTGGCATGCTGCGGTTCATGGGGTCGCAAAGAGTCGGACATGACTGAGTGACTGATCTGATCTGATCTGTTCTTTTGTGGCTTTATGTTACCAATCCTAACTTGGATCTGCTCATCCACATACAATTAAACCAATCTACTGACACTGGGTTATGTTGAATGAAAGTGAAGTATTTATTGTAAGGTGCCATATAAGGAGTCCAGGCCAGCTAGTGTTCAAAAAAGCCTGAACTCCCCAATGGTTTCAGGAAAGCATTTTTAAAGTAGGTAAGGGAGATGCATCTCAAGGTATGTGATGAGCTCTTGCACACTTCTGATTGGTTGACGATGAGGTAACAGGGTGGTGTCACAGGGATTAACATCATCAGTCCTGAAGCTCAATTATGCCTGACTATGTGCTCATTGTCATCAAATAATTATTGTCTTCCATTTGGTGGAAGTTTTAGTTCCTGATGGCTCAATGCAGGAGACACAGGAGAAACAGATTTGATCACTGGGTCAGGAAGATCCCTTGAAAGAGAAAAATGACTACCCATTCTAGTATTCTTGTCTGAAAAATCCCATGGATAGAGGAGCCTGGTGGGCTACAGTCCAAATAGGAAGTGTTGGACATGACTGAGCGACTAAGCAGAAAAGAACTCAGAAAATCTGTATCAGATACTGTTATCTAAGTACTTTTTGTTAATTTCTCAGTCATGTTTGACTCTTTGCAACCGCATGCACTGTAGCCTAACAGGCTCCTCTGTCCATGGGATTTCTCAGGCAAGAATACTGGAGTGGTTGCCATTCCCGTCTCCAAGGGATCTTTCTGACCCAGGGATTGAACCTACATTCTCTGTGTTGTAGGTGGATTCTTTACTGTCTGAGCCACCAGGGAAGCCCATCAAAATACTTTAGAAAGGAGCTGAAGCATACCTGTCCATGGGATTCTCCAGGCAAGAATACTGGAGTGCGTTGCTGTACCCTCCTTCAGGTGATCTCCCCAAGCCAGAGATCGAACCTATGTCTCTTAAGTCTCATGAACTGGCAGGGAGGCTCTTTACCACTACTAGCTTCACTTGAGAAGCCCCAACTTCATAAACGGTCCTTCAAGAAGCAAGAGTCATTGAAAATATTAGATTTCCATTAAGACTCTTACAAATTTCTGTGGTGTGCTCCTTTTCAGAACCACATAGTTAATTTATGAATAATTTAAATGTGTATTCTATTGTACTTCTTAGTTGTCTGGGTTTCTTAACACTTTGTGTATATTACATTTGATGTTTTGAAATATGAATATGGCTGTTCTTCCTTGAACCCTGGCTCTTCTCTTTGAAGAATCAAAAAAATGTACATGTCTAATTCCAAATTTCTTGAGACATAGTTTGGATTTTAACTATTAATATAATGTACTCTTGTCATTGAGGCTTACTCTGACTCCTTATTTAAAACTGTTTCACCAACTTAATACTTATTACTATTTAAAATATATTATATTTAACTTTATAAAATGTGTTTACCTGTCTTTACCCTCTAGAATGTAAGCTTCAAGAAAGCAGGCATTTCTGTTTCTGACATGCTTTATTCTAAGAATCAGAATAATGACCATAATGTTGTTGTTGTCTTCTTCAAATGAATGAGTGTATGATTGAATTAATAAAATGCTACCCTAAAAGGATAGTTTATTGGTTTTATTTTTATTTATTTTTTAAAATATAAATTCATTTATTTTAATTGAAGGCTGATTACTTTACAATATTGTATTTCTTTTGCCATACACTGACATGAATCCACCATGGGTGTACATGTGTTCCCCATCCTGAACCCCCTCCCACCTCCCTCCCCATACCATCCCGCTGGATCATCCCAGTGCACCAGCCCTGAGCATCCTGTATCATGCATTGAACCTGGAATGGCAATTCGTTTCACATATAATAATATTCATGTTTCAATCCTATTGTCCCAAATCATCCCACCCTCACCCTCTCCCACAGAGTCCAGAAGACTGTTCTATATATCTGTGTCTCTTTTGCTGTCTCGCATACAGGGTTATCATTACCATCTTTCTAAATTCCATATATATGCGTTAGTATACTGTATTGGTGTTTTTCTTTCTGGCTTACTTCACTCTGTATAATAGGTTCCAGTTTCATCCACCTCATTAGAACTGAATCAAATGTATTCTTTTTAATGGCTGAGTAATACTCCATTGTATATATGTACCACAGCTTTCTTAAATCAGCATGCTATAAAGGCAACCTCCTAAATCCACAAACCAGCAAAAACCTCAAATGTTGACAAATGATGTAAAGATTGTAAATTTTTGTAAGGTTATCTAGTCATTTTAATTGAGTTGTCAAGGAAAGCCTCTCATAGGAAACACATTTAAACTTAGACCTTTAGTACAAGAAAAGTCACAGGTTCAAGTTTCACTCCAGGTAGATGTCACAATAAATATAAATGCCAAAGGTGAAACTTACATTACTGTGACTGAGAAACATGTAAACGAGTGTATCCTGTGCAAAATGGCATAGAGGAAACTGTTATCAAGTGTTCATTGCTCAGTCGTGTCCAACTCCTTGCGACCCCATGGACTGTAGCCTGCCAGGCTTCTCTGTTCATGGGTTTCTCCAGGCAAGAATACCGGAATGAGTAGCCATTACCTCCACCAGTGGATCTTCCCAAAGAAGAGGGTATCTTATGCAAAATAGCATGGAGGAGACTAAGGTTTACTAATTCTGTAAAGTTTTATGGAACAACAACTCTGTCAGGACTTGTGTATTAAACAGCAAACAAAATAAGTGTCATGTTCTCATAGAATTCAGCTAATATTTTAGTGGGAAAGAGAAGTGGAAATCAGGTCATGTGAGGCCTTGGGCACAGTTGGAAGAATGAAGTTCATTGTTATGATCAGAGCTGGATTGATAAATTTGATTTCTCTTTGAGAATGTCACTCTGATGCATAGCAAATGGAATATAGAGAGGCCATCTGCAGGCATAATGAGGTGAATGCATATAGCAGGCGTGGGAATGGACAGGGATGGTCCCTGAAGGTGATGAGTCAGAGCTGGCATCCACAAGCCTGACTGTGCATTCTGTGTGGGCTGAGACAGAGTGTAGTCAGGCATGACTGAGTCTTCCTTCCTGTTAACAGTTCAGTCGTAACTTGGCTCTTTGTGTCCTACTAAAGAAAAGGTAGCTTCCATTTTGAGGACACTGTAGTTACGAATTTCTAGTCTTCAAGTATTTTTGCTAGCATGTCCCAGAAGTCTAGCAGTAGAATTGCTTTTAACCAATTTTTTATGTTGGTGGATGTTATTAAATTTACTAATTTAAGAATTTGAACTAATTTTTAAAATCACATCAAGATTTAATGAGTGAGGACACTGTTGTAGGCATTATAAAATATCTTCTTTAATCTCACAGCTGAAAAACATTTTGCCATTGTTATTTTGGTCTGTTTTTCTTTCTTTATGAACCCAAATTTCCTTTTATATATTTATTGTTCATTTATGTATTTTTCTATGTATGTTATACCTAATGTCCATTTTGTTAGCTTATTGTTCTTTCTCACAAATGATGCTAACAGTTATATATATATAATCTTGGAATTAATTTTTCCAGTTGGTTGCTTTTTGTTTGGGGACATTTTGAACTTCTAGTTATTGGTGATTTTTAATGGCTTTTTAATATTCTATAAAACATTGCCCAACACATGTAAAATTAAGCAAAAGAAAACAAGTTAGGCTTTTTTTCTAGTAACTACACAGTTTTTCTGTGTATGTTAAATGGTGGTGTATTTGATATTTATTTGTTTCTAGGACTGATTATTAATAAGTATTATTTCCTCTCTCTTTCCCTTCTCCCTTTATTCCTACCTTTCTTCAGTTCAGTTCAATCACTCAGTCATGTCTGACTCTTTGTGACCCCATGAATCACAGCACGCCAGGTTTCCCTGTCCATCACCGACTCCTGGAGTTCACTCAGACTCACATCCATCGAGTCAGTGATGCCATCCAGCCATCTCATCCTCTGTAGTCCCCTTTTCCTCCTGCCCCCAATCCCTCCCAGCATCAGAGTCTTTTCCAATGAGTCAACTCTTACTTCCAAATAACCATTGGATTCTCAAAGCATCATTTGTCTCTAAAAAGAAATGCCACTTTCATATATCATAAATTTGCATATTCAATTTGATCTATACCTGAAACAACCTGTTTATTAGTCTGTTTATATTCCATTACTAAATAGTTTATTTTCCTTCAGTTTCATAATGCATTTTTCATAAACAAAGTTTCTACTCTTTACTGTAAGTATTTTCTTTCTATATATTTTCTAGTATTTTTGAATGTCTAGGGTTGCTTCTTTTAAAATTCAGAATCAAGTTATAGAATTCAAAAAAATTAAAAACTATAGGTTTTTAAATTTAAGTGGCAATTTAAATTTAAGTGGCAACTTCAGTCAAATGCACATATTCACATTATTGGATCTTCCTAAGACAAGCTATGATTTTTTTTTTTCATATTTTCATACTTGATAGAAATTTTAACAATTTATTCTTAAGTATATTTGTGTGCTTTGTTTTCATTGTAACATGTATATAAGTAATCTACTGAGTTTCGTATATTAATTTTTAACCATCTGGCATAGTAAATTTTCATGATTTCTGTCATCTGAATATAATACAAAAGCATAAACCAATTACTATGTTGTTAAAAGTTTTAATTGAAATACATAGGGTTATACAATAATATACACATGCATTGTATAAATGTTTTTTATTTAAATACATACCCACACATGAATAATTAATACCATTACTATTAAAGTGTTCAAACTTACCGGTGCTGAATTGTATTAATTTTATTTGAATTAAACTTAAAGGAGAAGAGATTGATTATATATAACCTATACTTTTAATATAGATACACACATATATAAATACACATGTATTTATAAACTAATTTAAGGCTTCCCTGGTATTGGGCTTTAAATAAATTTACTGTGCTTTAATCACAGCTGACGGAGAAGGCAATGGCATTCCACTCCAGTACTCTTGCCTGGAGAATCCCATGGACGGAGGAGCCTGGTAGGCTGCAGTCCATGGGGTCGCTAGAGTCGGACACGACTGAGCAACTTCACTTTCACCTTTCACTTTCATGCATTGGAGAAGGAAATGGCAACCCACTCCAGTGTTCTTGCCTGGAGAATCCCAGGGACGGGGGAGCCTGGTGGGCTGCCATCTATGGGGTCGCACAGAGTCAGACACGACTGTAGCGACTTAGCAGCAGCAGCAATGACAGCTGAACTTTAGCAGAGGTTATTTCTGTGTCTCTGGAATTTGTTCAAGGCTTGCATTTTTTTGCCTGTCAATATATTTCATGTTTATGAATACAAAACTCCTTTGAAATCTATTTATTGTCATATTGATCTTGCCTAGTACAACTGAAATCTATTTGCTGTGATTTGGATTTTCACTTTCATGGTCAAAGTGGATTGGTGTGTAGCTGTCATTATTTTGTACTCCTTTATTTATATTAGGAAATTGGCATTTTGCTGATTTCATATTTGTGAACACCCTCTTAAATTCTGGAATTATAGATGTAGATTTGGTATAGTCTGTCTTCATAAAGTGGTAATATCCTGTGATTCATTCTGTATTTAATACTTTTTTTGAAATGGGTGGGTAAGTTAGATGAATTAATCATCAAAATTTTACATGTGAATTATTTGATTACATTTTCTTTTATAGTTCTTTTAGTGTCATTTTTTAGTAGTTGACATTTTCCTAAAAGTATCTTGTAACATGCAAGATTTCAATGTGTTTTATTCATGAGATATTATACTTCTATCATTCTTTATATCACTCATCACTTATTCAATTTCATATCTAATTTTGTAAAATTTCTCTTATATTTCTAAGTAAGTTTTTCATGAATCTTTTTTTGTTGTTTCCTTTTCCTTTGACTTGATCTTTGATGTGTTTTTCAGATTTCATGCCATTTGTAAAAATAGATTTTGTGTAATCTTATAATTTCCTTATCATTTTTTGATAATTATAAAAATTTCAGCTGAATGTTAATTATTTATCTTTCTTGGTTTGAACTATTTATGACATTTTTTCTGTTTTTTTAAAAAGTCATCTTTGTAGGTCCTGAAGTTACAATTTGACTATAATTTGTTTCTAGATATTTTATAATTGGTATTTGTCCCCCTCTTTGGCACAAGTTGTTGAAAGATCTTTGTGTGTATTGTTGTCACAGAAATAACACAGTAGAGATCTCCAAAATTTGGTCCTTCTGCTGAAATGTTAGGCTGGCAAAAGCTGACAAAGTCAACTTTTTCATGAGTCTGGAACCAAAATAAAAACACTTAGATAACCATGGGTCTGTTTAAATGAAGAAGGAGGCTCCTAAATTTTGATGAATTAGCCCATCTCCCATTGTTCACTCCCCAGATTAACATTAAGCATTGCCCATGTTCCTGGGGCAGCTTGCTGTTAGTGAGTGGTAGGAAAGGTTTAAGAGGGAAACAATATAGATCTTGATCTAAAAATAAAAAGTTTTTATGCATTTTGATTGGTCTGGAGGTCCCTGGGAGACCAATGTAGAGGTTGACCTATGTTCCAATGCCCTTTTGAGCCACAGAAGCTTTCTTAAAAGCAACTTAGGTAGCATGCAAAGGCATATCCCACCCAAAGCTTCCTGGAGCAAGGGAGACAGGCAGAATAAGTAGTGATTAAACTCAAACGCATGAAAAGGAGGAGGCTGAGAAGGATGTTCTTGAAGGAATAATGGCTTAGAAGGGCTTCCATGTATACCAGGGAATCTGGCGTGCCACTCACATGCCCAGGGCTGGATGCATACTCAGAAAATATCTGAGCAACCTAGGTTTACACCAATGTTGATTTTTGTGTTGTGTGAAAACGGACATGAAAACTGAAGCAGAGTTGTAGATGACTAGGCTTAGCATTAAAGAAGTGCCCTGCACAGAGCCATTCTGTAAAAACCAGAATAGAAGATTTTCTTTGCTCTCACAAGCATTTAAAGAAATCTTTGTCAACTAGCTGACCAATGAAATAATGGAATAGGCACTTCAGTGACCACACATGAAAATAAATACAGGAGAAGGGAATGGCAAACCACTTCAGTATTCTTGATTGAGGACCCCATGAACAGTATGAAAAGGCAAAATGATAGGATACTGAAAGAGGAACTCCCCAGGTCAGTAGGTACCCAATATGCTACTGGAGATCAGTGGAGAAATAACTCCAGAAAGAATGAAGGGATGGAGCCAAAGCAAAAACAATACCCAGCTGTGGATGTGACTGGTGATAGAAGCTAGGTCTGGTGCTGTAAAGAGCAATATTGCATAGGAATCTGGAATGTCAGGTCCATGAATCAAGACAAATTGGAAGTGGTCAAATAAGAGATGGCAACAGTGAATGTCGACATTCTAGGAATCAGCAAACTCAAGTGGACTGGAATGGGTGAATTTAACTCAGAGGATCATTATATCTACTACTGCAGGCAGGAATCCCTTAGAAGAAATGGAGTAGCCAACATGGTCAACAAAAGAGTCTGAAATGCAGTACTTGGATGCAATCTCAAAAACGATAGAATGATCTCTGTTCGTTTCCAAGGCAAACCATCCAATGTCACAGTAATCCAATTCTATGCCCCAACCAGTAACACTGAAGAAGCTGAAGTTGAACAGTTCTATGAAGACCTACCAGACCTTTTAGTACTAACACCCAAAAAAGATGTCCTTTTCATTATAGGGGACTGGAATGCAAAAGTAGGAAGTCAAGAAACACCTGGAGTAACAGGCAAATTTGGCCTTGGAATATGGAATGAAGCAGGGCAAAGACCAATAGAGTTTTGCCAAGAAAATGCACTGGTCATAGCAAACACCCTCTTCCAACAACACAAGAGAAGACTCTACACATGGACATCACCAGATGGTCAACACCGAAATCAGATTGATTATATTCTTGGCAGCCAAAGATGGAGAAGCTCTATACAGTCAGCAAAAACAAGACCAGGAGCTGACTGTGGCTCAGATCATGAACTCCTTATTGCCAAATTCAGACTTAAATTGAAGAAAGTAGGGAAAACCACTAGACCATTCAGGTATGACCTAAATGAAATCCCTTATGATTATGCAGTGGAATTGAGAATTAGATTTAAGGCCCTAGATCTGATAGGTAGAATGCCTGATGAACTATGGAATGAGGTTCATGACATTGCACAGGAGACAGGGATCAAGACCATCCCCATGGAAAAGAAATGCAAAAAAGCAAAATGGCTGTCTGGGAAAGCCTTGCAAATAGGTGTGAAAAGAAAAGAAGTGAAAAGCAAAGGAGAAAAGGAAAGGTATAGGCATCTGAATGCAGAGTTTAAAAGAATAGCAAGAAGAGATAAGAAAGCCTTCTTCAGCGATCAATGCAAAGAAATAGAGGAAAACAACAGAATGGGAAAGACTAGGGATCTCTTCAAGAAAATCAGAGATACCAAAGGAACATTTCATGCAAAGATGGGCTCGATAAAGGACAGAAATGGTATGGACCTAACAGAAGCAGAAGATAATAAGAAGAGATGGCAAGAATACACAGAACTGTACAAAAAGATCTTCATGACCCAGATAATCATGATTGTATGATCATTGACCTAGAGCCAGACATCCTGGAATGTGAAGTCAAGTGGGCCTTAGAAAGCATCACTACGAACAAAGCTAGTGGAGTTGATAGAATTCCAGTTGAGCTATTCCAAATCCTGAAAGATGATGCTGTGAAAGTGCTACATTCAATATGCCAGCAAATTTGGAAAACTCAGCAGTGGCCACAGTACTGGAAAAGGTCAATTTTCATCCCAATCCCAAAGAAAGGCAATGCCAAAGAATGCTCAAACGACCACACAATTGTACTCATCTCACACGTGAGTAAAGTAATGCTCAAAATTCTCCAAGCCAGGCTTCAGCAATATGTGAACTGTGAACTTCCTGATGTTCAAGCTGGTTTTAGAAAGGGCAGAGGAACCAGAGATCACATTGCCAACACCCGCTGGATCATGGAAAAAGCAAGAGAGTTCCAGTAAAACATCTATTTCTGCTTTATTGACTATGCCAAAGCCTTTGACTGTGTGGATCACAATAAACTGTGGAAAATTCTGAAAGAGATGAGAATACCAGACCACCTGATCTGCCTCTTGAGAAACTTGTATGCAGGTCAGGAAGCAACAGTTAGAACTGGACATGGAACAACAAACTGGTTCCAAATAGGAAAAGGAATACATCAAGGCTGTATATTGTCACCCTGTTTATTTAACTTATATGCAGAGTACATCATGAGAAATGCTGGACTGGAAGAAGCACAAGCTGGAATCAAGGTTGCTGGGAGAAATATCAATAACCTCAGATATGCAGATGACACCACCCTTATGGCAGAAAGTGAAGAGGAACTAAAAAGCCTCTTGACGAAAGTGAAAGTGGATAGTGAATAAGTTGGCTTAAAGCTCAACATTCAGAAAACGAAGATCATGGCATCCGGTCCCATCACTTCATGGGAAATAGATGGGGAAACAGTGGAAATAGTGTCAGACTTTCTTTTTCTGGGCTCCAAAATCACTGCAGATGGTGACTGCAACCATGAAATTAAAAGACGCTTACTCCTTGGAAGGAAAGTTATGACCAACCTAGATAGCATATTCAAAAGCAGAGACATTACTTTGCCAACAAATGTTCATCTAGTCAAGGCTATGGTTTTTCCTGTGATCATGTATGGATGTGAGAGTTGGACTGTGAAGAAGGCTGACCTTCGAAGAATTGATGCTTTTGAACTGTGGTGTTGGAGAAGACTCTTGAGAGTCCCTTGGACTGCAAGGAGATCCAACCAGTCCTGATTCTGAAGGAGATGAGCCCTGGGATTTCTTTGAATGATGCTAAAGCTGATACTCCAGTACTTTGGCCACCTGATGCGAAGAGTTGACTCATTGTATAAGACTCTGATGCTGGGAGGGATTGGGGGCAACAGGAGAAGGGGACGACAGAGGATGAGATGACTGGATGGCATTACTGACTCGATGGACACGAGTTGAGTGAACTCCGTGAGTTGGTGGTGGACAGGGAGGCCTGGAGTGCTGCAATTCATGGGGTCACAAAGAGTTGGACATGACTGAGTGACTGATCTGATCTGATCTAATCTGATTGGAAAGATAATTTGTAAAAGTCACTAAATACTGATACTTGGACATCCTAAAATTCTCAGTAATCAACAAGAACAAACTGGGCAGGGGGACATTTTAATTTCCAATATTATCAAATTATAATATAAAAATTTCTATATTTTGACAAAAAGACTTAAAGTATGTGAGGAAATAGGGAAGTATGATCTATTCACAGGACTAAAATAAATGGACAGAAACTATCCCTGAGCAAGTGTGGATATATGAATTTGATAGAGGTTTAAATCAGCTGTCTTAAATTTTATCTAAGAGCAAGTGTTGATCCTAAATGTTTTATGAAGTTAAATGAACCTTATATTAATTAAGAAACCAGAAGAAAAGAATGAGATTGTAGATATTACATGTGAGTATTGATTCAACATAGAGTCATGTATTAGAGGGAGGAATTATAATTATCTAACATTTTGAGAAAGTTCGCCCTAAAATTAGATGCCATTTAGGCATTTCTTAACTTTCTAATCAATAGAGCAAGTTTTCCTACCTACAATCTTTTACTGGCCTGATCAGTATAGATCACAAAGGAAGTCAAATAACACATGCTATCAAGAACCAATGAGGATATACCACTCAAGTTCACGTTCCTACCTCCTATGGGATATCCAGTGTCTGTTAAGTTGGGCTTTACATAACTTTCCTTCTAAAATCCAATGAAAATAACTACAAATTCATGCCAAGATAAAGATGTGTGGCCTTATTCATGCTTTTCTCATGAATATCAGTCTTGCATACCCTGCAGTCATTCTTCTGGCAAATATAAATGAGGACAAATAGATATTTGGTGCTACTCAGTATAAGTTAGGTGCTTAAACTTGCTGAGGTTAAGAGTATATTATAAAATAAGTCACATTTTTGTATAGTTTATTATTTCATAGCTTGTCATATATACATAAAATAGAATATTAACTTAGATGTAATAAAGCTAAAATGTTTAAATCATGACAGCATATAATACGATTTTTTAGCATTATTTGAATTTAAAGAAGGTATAATGTCCTGACTAGATATTCATGTGATTTCCTAAATATGTGGATCATGAGGTACCAGAGTAATCAAATCACTGTTGATAAGAATGTTGTGCTGAATTAGTAGTAGATTAATAATTAAACCGCTGTTTCTACTCCTTATCACTTTGGAGAAAATTGAATCATACTTTCCGTAGTATCATACTGTCCATATTTCATGCATGTGAAAAGAAATTATAATTAGTTAGAAAGTAAAAGTGTTCCTCATTCAGTCGTGTCTGACTCTTTGTGACCCGGTGGACTGTAGCCACCAGCCTCCTCTGTCGAGGTAATTCTCCAGGCAAGACTACTGGAGTGATTTGCTGTCCCCTTCTCCAGGGGATCTTCCTGATCCAGGAACTGAACCTATATCACCTGTATAGCAGGCAGATTCTTTACTGTCTAAACCACCAGGGAAGCTAGAATCTGTGCTAAATGTAATTATGCTGAAATAGATTTTGCACTCATTAAAGCTAGGAAGCATATCAGATCATTTTGGACACATGTGCTGCTTTACTTACCTTATTTTGAAGTGTTTTCAGAATAGAACAAACAAAGAAACTGCCATTCCATCATCTCCTGGTTGTCATAATTACATTACAAAATGAAGATGCATTTGTAATCCTCATTAGTTTTAGGAGAAAATGGAGTTGTGTCACTTGATGAAAATCTCTGCCAAAAAGTTCTGTGAAATTTGTGTTATTCTCAATGTGCAGGCACATAAAATGCTAGCATTATCTAACTGTATGATGTTTCTTTGACTTTGAAGTGCCAGGAAAAATAATTTCATTACAAAATAAAAGATGGATCAACTTTAAAAAAGCACCTTTGTACTACTGAGTTTGTTTCTTAATCACTTAACTTGGGGACCTAACAACCTCTAAGTTCAAGGTCATAAGAATCAAGACTCTAGGGCTAATGAAAATTGAATCAAAGCAAAACACTTTGAAAGAAGTAAGGTGAATGTTGTGCTGAGGTATTGATTCAAACAGAAAATGCTACTTGAAGTTTATTTTTATGAGTCAAGCAGGTGGGAAAGTCACTGAGGGAACACTGCCAAGAAAAGGTACAAAGGAACACTGGCCTTTCTTGGCCCACCTTTCACGTGCCTAGTTTCCCAGGCTTTCCTGGTAGAAAGTCGAGATATGCTCTGAATTATTTTTGAGGATGGAGTTCTGTTTCCAGAAATGCTATTCTGTTCTTCCTGTTCTAATTACAATCCTGTTAGGCCCATTGTGTTGGATTGCAAGTATTTACTACTGTCTGCAGTTTGCCATATCATAATGATAGGAAACCTCTGAAGACAAGGTGAGACTGCAGAGAGAGTGGGCATTGAGTCAAAACGTATGAGTTTGGTTACCTTTTTTTTTTTTTTAATAGCCTTGATTGATAAGATGCCTGAGTCTCATACAGATTCAGAGTTTAGCAAGAATGAGGACTTGGGACTTTTCAGTCAGTTTCGAGACAAATAAATAATCCCAAGTTTTTAACTGGACAACAGTACAGAGAATACATGGATACATCTTTTGCAGTGAGCACAGTAACTCATAGAGGTGGTCAGGAAGCTTGCTGAGAGTGAGAAATCATTTAAGTTTTAGTAACTCCAAGTCTTGGGCTTGCTTCCTGTTGTATAATTAAGCAGATTGAGAAGTAATGCTATATCTCACTTACTGCTTACTGACTCTTTTGATTAACTGCAGGCCTGGCTGTGTGTGGAAATGAAGAGTGTAGTGGGAATGTTGAAAGTGAAAAGTAAAGTCACTCAGTCGTTCCGACTCTTTGCAACCCCATGGACTGTAGCCTATCAGGCTCCTCTGTCCATGGGATTTAACAGGCAAGAGTGCTGGAGTGGATTGCCATTTCCTTCTCCAGGGGATCTTCCTGACCCAGGAATCGAACCCGGGTCTCCCGCATTGCAGGCAGACACTTAACCGTCTGAGCCACCAGGGAACGTAGAGGAAGGTAAACCAGAAGGTAGCTTCACTCCATATTTATCTTTTGTTGTCCATTGCCTGTTTGTATGTACATTACTCTGCCTCTTGATAAAAGCAAAATGTAACCCATACTTATAGAGTTTACATCAAAGGCCCTCTAAATAATGACCAGTCACTTCATGGTAGTAAGTGAAAGTGAAGTCGCTCAGTCGTGTCCAACTCTTTGCGACCCCATGGACTGTAGCCCAACAAGCTCCTCCATCCATGGGATTCTCCAGGCAAGAATACTGGAGTGGATTGCCATTTCCTTCTCCATCATGGTAGTAAATTACAGTCTAAAGAAAGACAGAAAGTGAAGTCACTCAGTCGGGTCCAACCCTTTGTGACCCCGTGGACTGTAGCCTACCAGGCTCCTTTGTCCATTAGATTTTCCAGGCAAGGGTACTGGAGTGGGTTGCCATTTCCTACTCTAGAATTATAGTCTAGGTAAATAACAAAAACAACAAAGTATATGCTGTTTAGGTGGATTGATGGGATAAAATAATTTGCTTATGATTAATACTTGAAAATGCTTGGGACTGACAAGTTTTCCACAAGATGAGTAGATGAGTATTCTAAAAACATTATTCCAGAATCAGTGCATTCTCTCTAGTCACTGGACATCTAAATGCCAACTGGAAAGGTAAATGTACATATAGCTTGATTTGAGGACATACTTATTAGTGATAAGCTATGAAACAAAGGTTAACCCAAAATTGACTCATCTATACAATGTACTTGTTGATTTTACATATGACTTAAATCCAATGGCTCAAAGAATTTCATTACAGGCTCCCCCATCCCACATCTGAATGTTTGTGTTTTGTTCTTTCAACTGAATCATCAGCCTTCACAGGGTGACTGTTGCTCTGCTGAGAGTGTCCAAGATGTTGCTTTGTAATTATATATCTGTAGTGTCCTCGTGAGGCTTCCTTGGTGGCTCAGCTGTAATGAACCTGCCTGCAATGCAGGAAACCTGGGTTTGATCCCTCGGTTGGGAAGATCCCCTGGAGGAGGGCATGGCAATTCACTCTAGGTCTCTTGCCTAGAGAATCCCATGGACAGAGAAGCCTGGCAGACTGCAGTCCTTAGGATCACACAGAGTTGTGAAGAATTACTGAAGCAAATAAGCAGCAGTGTCCAAATACGTCACATAGTCAAAATTTATCTTCTAGGGGAAAAGAGAGAGTCTCTTTTGAGAAATCTAACAAAAATCCTACATTCCACTCTCTTTGGTTAGACAAAACTCAATTAAATTCTCATACTTGAACAAGTTACTGTTACCAAAGGGGAAAGTTACTTAATTATCTTAATTTACAGAGCTAAAGGAGGAAACTTTATTGCTATGGAATTTATGGCTGAGAATAGGGGAGTGGTACTACTGTGGGCAGGAATCCCTCAGAAGAAACAGAGTGGCCATCATGGTCAACAAAAGAGTCCGAAATGCAGTACTTGGATGCAATCTCAAAAACGACAGAATGATCTCTGTTCATTTCCAAGGCAAACCATTCAATGTCACAGTAATCCAAGTCTATGCCCCAACCAGTAATGCTGAAGAAGCTGAAGTTGAATGGTTCTATGAAGACCTACAAGACCTTTTAGAACTAACACCCAAAAAAGATGTCCTTTTCATTATAGGGGACTGGAATGCAAAAGTAGGAAGTCAAGAAACACCTGGAGTAACAGGCAAATTTGGCCTTGGAACACGGAATGAAGCAGGGCAAAGACTAACAGAGTTTTGCCAAGAAAATGCACTGGTCATAGCAAATATCCTCTTCCAACAACACAAGAGAAGACTCTATACATGGACATCACCAGATGGTCAACACCGAAATCAGATCGATTATATTCTTTGCAGCCAAAGATGGAGAAGCTCTATACAATCAGCAAAAACAAGACCAGGAGCTGACTGTGGCTCGGACCATGAACTCCTTATTGCCAAATTCAGACTGAAATTGAAGAAAGTAGGGAAAACCACTAGACCATTCAGATATGACCTAAATCAAATCCCTTATGATCATACAGTGGAAGTGAGAAATAGATTTAAGGGCCTAGATCTGATAGATAGAGTGCCTGATGAACTATGGACTGAGGTTCGTAACATTGTATAGGAGACAGGGATCAAGACCATCCCCATGGAAAAGAAATGCAAAAAAGCAAAATGGCTGTCTGGGGAGGCCTTGCAAATAGCTGTGAAAAGAAGAGAAGTGAAAAGCAAAGGAGAAAAGGAAAGATATAAACATCTGAATGCAGAGTTCCAAAGAATAGCAAGAAGAGATAAGAAAGCCTTCTTCAGCGATCAATGCAAAGAAATAGAGGAAAACAACAGAATGAGAAAGACTAAGGATCTATTCAAGAAAATCAGAGATACCAAAGGAACATTTCATGCAAAAATGGGCTCAATAAAGGACAGAAATGGTATGGACCTAATGGAAGCAGAAGATATTAAGAAGAGGTGGCAAGAATACACAGAAGAACTGTACAAAAAAGAGCTTCACGACCCAGATAATCATGATGGTGTGATCACTGACCTAGAGCCAGACATCCTGGAATGTGAAGTCAAGTGGGCCTTAGAAAGCATCACTATGAACAAAGCTAGTGGAGGTGATGGAATTCCAGTGGAGCTATTCCAAATCCTGAAAGATGATGCTGTGAAAGTGCTGCATTCAATATGCCAGCAAATTTGGAAAACTCAGCAGTGGCCACAAGATTGGAAAAGGTCAGTTTTCATCCCAATCCCAAAGAAAGGCAATGCCAAAGAGTGCTCAAACTACCGCACAATTGTGCTCATCTCACACACTAGTAAAGTAATGCTCAAAATTCTCCAAGCCAGGCTTCAGCAATATGTGAACCGTGAACTTCCTGATGTTCAAGCTGGATTTAGAAAAGGCAGAGGAACCAGAGATCAAATTGCCAACATCCGCTGGATCATCGATGGAAAAACAGTGGAAACAGTGTCAGACTTTCTTTTTCTGGGCTCCAAAATCACTGCAGATGGTGACTGCAGCCATGAAATTAAAAGACGATTACTCCTTGGAAGGAAAGTTATGACCAACCTAGATAGCATATTCAAAAGCAGAGACATCACTTTGCCAACAAAGGTTCGCCTAGTCAAGGCTATGGTCTTTCCTGTGGTCATGTATGGATGTGAGAGTTGGACTGTGAAGAAGGCTGAGCGCCGAAGAATTGATGCTTTTGAACTGTGATGTTGGAGAAGACTCTTGAGAGTCCCTTGGACTGCAAGGAGATCCAACCGGTCCATTCTGAAGGAGATCAGCCCTGGGATTTCTTTGGAAGGAATGATGCTAAAGCTGAAACTCCAGTATTTTGGCCACCTCATGCGAAGAGTTGACTCATTGGAGAAGACTCTGATGCTGGGAGGGATTGGGGGCAGGAGGAGAAGGGGATGACAGAGGATGAGATGGCTGGATGGCATCACTGACTCGATGGATGTGAGTCTGAGTGACCTCCGAGAGCTGGTGATGGATAGGGAGGCCTGGCGTGCTGCAGTTCATGGGGTCGCAAAGAGTTGGACACGACTGAGCGACTGATCTGATCTGAAAGGGAGGAAAAAATGGGGTAAAAAAGAAAGAAAAATAGTGGGGGCATGTCAGAAGCGCACAGACACTACCAATGGCCAAAGCGGAAGTAATTTAAACAACTTTAGAATTGAAGATAAATGGTATTGGATTATAAGTCAAAGACCAAAATAAATGTTCCTGACTCTGACAGTATAATAAATAATCAAGTAATATAAATAAATAAGTAGGAAGGCTGCATAACTATTACAAAAGAATTTCAATTAATTTATGTATAAGAAATAAAGGAAGAATAAAATCACCATTAAAACCCCACAGCAGTATTTCCCACAGGCAAGATCCAAAAATGTGTATTAAGATAAAAACGGAATATATACATGTTCTCAAAATATCTCTCTTTAAGTAAATATGTTTTAATTATAGAGGGAATAATGGAACAATTCAATGGAGAAACCTGACACTATCTTAACCAAATTTTAAATTAGTCTTGCCAGAAAGGGGACTTAGCATCATGTACTCCTGACAGGTACTGAGAGAGAGACATCACTTGGGTGCTTTTCTTTCCAATAATGCATAATTTGAATGCAAGTACAAAAAATACTGTCACACTCAAACTGAGAGTCATTCTGAGAAATGACTTAGCATTACTCTTTAAAATTTCAAAACAATTAAAACCAAATCTGACGAACCATTACGTATTTCAGCAGGCTAAAGAGACATGACGACAAAATGCCATCTGACTTGAGACAGAATGCTCGCTGGCTCCACGTCAGCCCTGGAAGGCATTTAGGTCAATCTTGGCTCACCATCCGGGGTGGTTCCGGGTGATAGAGTGACCTTAGTCTTCCTCGTTATGTGATGGTGTGCAGTCTATAAATCTCTAACACATCCTGCAGTGCCTAGATAAATACCTCAAATCAGTGTCAAGGTTAATACTAAATCTTTGGGAGACTCTAACTTAGACCCTGAAGGCTTGCAAGATTTGTTCACAGTTTGTTCACAAGTTTGTGTTCAGGTCCTGGGAACGCTGGTTGAGGTTAGTGCTTCCAAGTGACTTCTTATTGCTGCTTGGAGTGCTTTTGATAGGTTCCTTATTTAAATATTGTATAGAGAAAAATAAATGAATTTGGTTCTATATTCTATTGGTTAGAATAATTATATTGGCCAACAGAGTGGCATACTTATGGGAAAATTCCCAAAACCCAAGATTGTATAGATAAAAGTGGATATTGTTGGACAAGATTATGCTGGATAATTCTTGCAGAAAATATATTCAAAGATAATATGTTTAAAACTGAACTTACAATCTTTGTATTTTAATAATATTTTACTATTTTTTGTTTTCACATTAGCTACAGCATGAACCAATCAAGTGCCTAAAAGTTATCTGGTTTTCTTTTATATCCTATATCTTATCAACTACCTAGTTCTGAACTTTCTCAAATTGTCCCTATTTTTTCCACGTCCACTGTGGCCCTGGGTGCAGCTTTCATCTGTTATTTTTTGTGTTTGTATTGTGGTGCTCAAAGTTAACTTCTCTGTTGCTGCTATTAATTTCTCTCCTTGTTAATGCCATGTCTGTGCTGTGCTTAGTTGCTCAGTCATGTCTGACTCTTTGTGACCCCCAAGGGACTGTAGCCCATGAGACTTCTCTGCCCATGGGGATTGTCCAGGCCAGAATACTGGAGTGGGTTGCCTTGCCCTCCTTCAGGGGAGATCTCCTGCATTGCAGTCAGATTCTTTACTGTCCGAGCCACCAAGGAATCCATAAGATAAAATAAAAAATAGTTCATGATTCAAGTACCTCTGTAAACTATTCCCTGTCTACTTTCCAATGTTGTTTCATGCCACTTCTTATTTTGAAGTCTGTGGTCAAGCAATAGTGAACTAGGAATTTCTACTTCAGTCCTACAAACATATAAATACTCTTTCAACTCCCAGATCATACTTGTGATGTCCCCTGGAACACACACAACTGGAATAATTCCATTTTTACTGTGTTTCTAGAAAAGGCAGCTTTTCTTTTGAGAATTGGGACTAACTTCAGAAAATCCCTTCAGTCTTAATAATTCACTAACTATTATTTGGTATTACATTACTTATTTTTGGTACTCTCACAATATGTTGTGAATTTCTTTTACTGAAACTATAGTTATTTTTGATCATGTTTGTCTTTCTGTGTTTTCAAGTTGGTGGATTCCTTAAGGTGAGGTGAAGTCAGGAAATGTACCTTTTCCATCTTTTTTTTTTTTTTTTAATTGTTTTTGTCAAATACAATGGCTGGTGAAGGCTCATGGATGAGGCTGCTGCTGCTGCTGCTACTGGTGCTAAGTTGCTTCAGTCGTGTCTGACTTTGTGCAACCCCATAGACGGCAGCCCATCAGGCTCCCCCGTCCCTGGGATTCTCCAGGCAAGAACACTGGAGTGGGCTGCCATTTCCTTCTCCAATGCATGAAAGTGAAAAGTGAAAGTGAAGTCGCTCAGTCGTGTCTGACTCTTAGCGACCCCATGGACGAGCCTACCAGGCTCCTCTGTCCATGGAATTTTCCAGGCAAAAGTATTGGGGTGGGGTGCCATTGCCTTCCCCGATGGATGAGGCAGTTGAGTTAAATAAACAAGTGCAAATCATATCTATGTCTACATCTACCTACATGAATGCACACATGTACAAATAAGATCTGCTCATCTATAACTAAAAATTGTTGTTGTTGTTCAGTTGCTCAGTCATGTCCAACTCTTTGATCCCTCATGTACTGCAGCACACCAGCCTTACCTGTCCTTCATTATCTCCCAGAGTTTGCTCAAAGTCATGTCCATCAAGTCAATGATGCCATGAAACTATCTCCTCCTCTGTCATCCTTTTCTCCTCTTGCCTTCAATCTTTCTCAGCATCATGGTCTTTTCCAATGAGTTGGCTCCTCACATCAGGTAGCCAAAATATTGGAGCTTTAGCTTCAATCCGTCCAATGAATATTCAGGGTTCATTTCCTTTAGGATTGACCAGTTGGATCTCCTTGCTGTCTAAGTAACTAGGGTGTTTTTGGCTGCTCTGAAGCAATTTTTGGCTGTTCTGAAGCAGTATTTATTAAATCATAGCAAAGCCCTCTCTGGATTGCCCTTTAGCAGAAGCAGCAAAATTCAATGCCTATATGTAGCAAATTGGCTTAAGAGCCTATGTGAAGCTACTTCAAACTCATTTCCAAGTCATTTATTTTAACAGCTAGAGCATTTCTTTAAACCATTTCTACCTTAATTCTTTCCTCCTAAGCAAATGTGTGTTTCCCATTAAGAATGACATACCCTGGTAGCACCATGAACACCTCCTGCTGTGTGCTTAGTTGCTCAGTCATGTCCAACTCTGGGACCCCATGGACTGTAGCCCTCCAGGCTCCTCTGTACATGGGATTCTCCAGGCAAGAATACTGGGGTGGGTTGCCATTTCCTTCTCCAGCGGATCTTCCCAAACCAGGGGTCCAACTCGCATCTTCTTTGTCTCCTGCATTGCAGGCTGATTCTTTACCGGCTAAACCATCAGCAACAACATAGTTCTTATCTCCTAAGTGCCAGTTATATAAGGAATAATTTATGTATTCTTTTTTTGTTTTTTTTTTTGACTGAACATTACATAATAATTTGAAGCATACCCACTATTGAACATGTACATTGAAAAAATATACATATTGATAATAACATATATTCTGTACTTTCAAATATTATTATGGCACACATATATAATACATAATTTTCAATAAATAACTGATATTTGTCTCTTTTCCAAAGCCATACTATAGGATTCTACCTTCTATAAAAGACTGTTTCATAACCCTTTCTTATATTTTTAGGTGCCACAACATGTTTCCACATGAGAATATTTGAAAATGCCATCTAGATTTCTGCCAGATTTATAGTCCTATTTTGGGGCAGCACAATAATGGTAATACATTTAAATGCTACTAATATTTAAAAACAAGTATTAGTCAAGCACTGTTTTTTCAAAACCTCAAATCCAGATAAATATCAACATTCATCGACTCTCAAAATACTTGTATGTCTTTGCACTAGGTCCTCAAATGGCTCACATTAAGACCAAATTGGTATCATGGAACAAAAATAGAAAATATTTTAACAATATAATTTTATCAAGAAACAACCATAAATTTTAGATTGAGTAGTTTTAAATATTTAATCCAACTAGACTTCTCTTTAGATATGAGTCTTTAAAATTATTATTTCCTTACAAAGGTAATACATACAAATCATTTAAAAATGAAGAATTATTAGACTAATAAAAATATCAGATCCTTGTGTAATCAATCCTGAATATAAATTCCCACTTTTTTGGTTATATAATTTTTAATATGCTTAATTCCTTTTTGAAAGTTTTCCTCTACATTATGTCATTATGTTTTAATATTTCTGTTTTAGAAATAGCTTTAACTTCTTATTTTGAATGATAACTACTATATAGCGATTCACTAAGGGGCTATATGCTGCTGTATTTACCCATTCTATCACTGGATATTCAGGTAGCTCCTAGACATTGTTTAGTTTTGTTATAAGTAGTCTTGCTTAGATGTTTGGTGTTAGTGCTCCATTTCTTTTACAGATTATTGTTACTAATGAAAATTTAATGTCATTATGATTCCTATCTTCTAAAAATCCAGAATGATGTGGTTGAATGTGTATGTTTTATTCACTGTATACAGTACCCAGAAAGTTATTTCAGCGTCAACATTCATAACTTTACTCAAAAATAATGTGTTACAATTTGATAGTTTACATCTATTTCTTCTTTAAATTTGTTTTATTTGTGCAGTGAATCTCTTAAAATAATTTTCTAAACTTCTTATCTCTTTCACTGATATTTCATTGCTTTTTAATTTTGTCTTTTTTTCTTATTTTCCTTAATATTTTTTCTATTTGTTTTTGTGAATTTGTCTTTTTTGAGCTCATATTTTTATTCCAAAGCACTTTACATTTCTAATTATTTGGTCTTCTCTTTTCAGTAGACTCCTCTATGTTTCAATAATGAAGTATCTTCTGTTTTAGAAAAAATCATATATTTGAAATTTCAAAATAATTTTTTCTGTCCTAATATTTTAGGTTGATTTTTTTTTTTTTTTTGGCCTTGATCTGTTACAATAGAGATTTTTCACAAATATTTGTTATTCTTTGCTTTCATGTTTGTATTTACTAATGAGGACCTAACATTTTGGTATGGTGATTTATCCATTGCTGGGCACTGAACATGCCATTGAGGAATTTTAAACACCTGTAACTTTAACAAGTGGTGCTGGGAAAAATGGGTCAACCATCTGTAAAAGAATGAAACTAAAACACTTTCTAACACCATGCAAAAGAATAAACTCAAAATGGATTAAAGTTCTAAATGTAAGATCAGAAACTATAAAACCCTTAGAGGAAAAAATAAACAGAACACTGTCTGACATAAATCACAGCAAGATCTTCTATGACCTACCTCCCAGAATAATGTAAATATAAACAAAAATAAATGGGGCCTAATTAAACTTAAAAGCTCTTGCACAATGAAGGAAACTCTAAGCAAGGTAAAAAAGGCATGCTTCAGAATGGGAGAAAATAATGGCAAATTAAACAACTGACAAAGAATTAATGTCCAAAATATACAAGCAGCTCATGCAGCTCAATACCGGAAAAATAAATGACCCAATCAAAAACTGGGCAAAGGACCAGACAGACATTTCTCCAAAGAAGACATACAGATGGCTAACAAACACATGAAAAGATGCTCAACATAAATCATTATCAGAGAAATGCAAATCAAAACCACAATGAGGTACCATCTCACACTGGTCAGAATGGCTGCCATCAAAATGTCTACAAACAGTAAATGCTGGAGAGTGTATGGAGAAAAGGGGAACCTCTTATACTGCTGGTGGGAATGCAAACTAGTACAGCCACTATGGAGAACAGTGTGGAGATTCCTTAAAAAACTGGAAATAGAACTGCCTTCTGACCCAGCAATCCCACTGCTGGGCATACACACTAAGGAAACCCAAATTGAAAGAGACACATGTACCCCAATGTTCATTGCAGCACTGTTTACAATAGCTAGGACATGGAAGCAACCTAAATGTTCACTGGCAGGCAAATGGATAATAGTAGTGCTACAT
This sequence comes from Tragelaphus eurycerus, assembly GCA_935064755.1. Lineage (NCBI taxonomy): Eukaryota > Metazoa > Chordata > Mammalia > Artiodactyla > Bovidae > Tragelaphus > Tragelaphus eurycerus. The sequence continues at coordinate 3,602,285 of CAKXYN010000003.1, read as the reverse complement.
ATACACAATGAAATATTACTCAGCTATTAAAGAGAAAACATTTGAACCAGTTCTAATGAAGTGGATGAAACTGGAGCCGAATATGCAGAGTGAAGTAAGTCAAAAGATAAACACCAATATAGCATATTAATGCATATATGTGGAATTTAGACAGATGGTAATGACTACCCTATATGCAAAACAGCAAAAGAGACACAGATGTAAAGAACAGACTTTTGGACTATGTGGGAGAAGGTGAGGGTGGGATGATTTGAGAGAATAATATTGAAATATGTATGTTACCATATGTAAAATAGATGACCAGTGCAAGTTCGATGCATGAAGCAGGGCACTCAAAGCTGGTGCTCTGGAACAACCCAGAGGGATCAGGTAGGGAGGGAGGTGGGAGGGGGTTTCAGGATGGGGGGACGTATGTACACCTGTGGCTGATTCATATTGATGTATGGCGAAAAACACCACAAATATTGTAAAGTAATTAGCCTCCAATTAAAGTTAATTAATTTTTTAAAAATACCTGTAACATTTTTATTTTATTGGAGATCCATTTTCCCAAAGAATTGCACTTCTCTTTCTTCTTATAGTGGTTTGGTTTGAGTATTCTGTGTGTCGGGGGAGCAGGATGGGTAGAGGGTTGGAGATATTGTGGTATATGTACTTATACTTAAATTCATTGTTTTCAGTATGCTTTCCACCATTACAGTGCTTTCCAGCTTCCAAATTTTTTGAAATATTTCTATTTCCTTCTATTATCTCTATTATTCTTTTTGACCTTTAATATATGCCTTTTTAAAAATATGAACTTTTAGTAGCAATGTTAGTGAAGTTTTAGAAGGAAAGGGAGCTGGAGATAAAGTACATTCAAGCCACCATGTTTAATTTGAAGATCTCATATGACCTCCAAATTCAATAGCACTCCTGAAAGTTATGACAACAGGATTCGTGAAAGTTTAGTTATTTAGTCATATTTTACTTTTCGCATTGATCTTTTTATTCAATCATTTAATAACTATTTATTGAGAGTTTAGGAGCTGTGCTAAAAATTGTATTACGTAGTTAAAAAAATAGACATGACCTTTACCTTTAGGATGGCCCTCAGCCATCTCCCATGGTGTTTAAAAGAGGAGTATTTCCTGATGGAGGGGATTGAGTGGAGGAGCCATTTCATCCATGGTAAAGTAGTGAAAAATGGATGGGTTTGAAAGAGAAACCTGAGCTTCAAAGAACAGGCAGCAATAATTTCCTAGGATGAATTCTAGACACCTTGCACCTACCAGGATGAAAATCTGGCCTTAGGATGTACATGAGTGACTGGGTGTTTTTGTATGGATGTATGAGTGAGTGCCAGTGTGTGTATCTGTGTTTGCATGTAATTGTTCCCTTTTCTCCACCTACTGTGTAAAATGTACTAAGCTGAGTTCATTGCTCTTTTTCAAAAACAGTGTCAGGATGAAAAGCCCAAGGTACCTCAGGATCAACCCTATAATATGTACTCATTACTACACCTGTGGATCTGGGAGTAAGGGACAAAAGAAAGTCAGTTGGGGATTTTAGGCCTCAGTATATCAAGTGAAATGTATATATCAAGAAAAACTAATAGGAGCATCTTCCTGTATATAAAGTTGAATAATCAAATCTTGGATGCCAGGGTGGTTTTCCTAAGATATCTATGGTTAACATTTTACCTAAAGGATTAGTAACAGTAAGCAGCATAAATCTGGGAGCATTTCAGATATGAGTAAAGTTATATTCAGTGATTTTGAGGTGAAAAAGAAATTTGAATATTTCTAGGAATTTAGAGTAACACCTTTTCATGTTCTTTTGACTAAATGTAAGCAAACCCTTAGACATTATGTATAAAATAAACTTAAGAAAACTCTGAGAGGTGGAGCAAAATAGGCAGACCAAACAGGGGCTCTGGAATCTGAGGAATGATATGATGAAGTCCCTAGGTTTTTAAAGAAAAGAAAGTTAACAAGAGATGAGAATTTTATATAAAAGAGTCAATATATATATAACTCTTTTTATATAAAAGAGTTACACCAGGAAGAGTAACCCTACAGGTATATACACTTAACAAAAGAACTGCAAAATGTATGATGCTAAAACTGATACATCTGGAAAGAGAAACAGACAAATCCAAAATTATGGTTGAAAAATTTAGCACTCAATTCTCAACAGTTGATAGAGCAACTGAACAGAAAATCAGCAAGCATATAGAAGAATGCAACAACTCCATCAACTAACAACATCTAATCAGCATTGCTAGAGCATCCCACTGAAAAATCACAGGATATATCTCTTCAAATGCCCATTGAGTATGTACTAAGATAGACTGTGGGGTCATAAAGAGTTGGACACAACTGAGTGACTAAGCACAGCACACACAGGGTCATAAAATGTATCTGAACAGTTGAAGAGAACTGAAATCTTACAGAATATGTTTTCAAAAACACAACAGAATCAAGGTAAAAAAATCAATGCGGAAGATAGGAAAATTTCCAAATACCTGAAACTAAATGTTTCCGAATAACCTTTGAGTCAAAGAAATGAAAGAATACATTGAACTGAATGAAAATTTCAAGGCTTATCTTACACACAAGACTGTCTTATAGGAAGAGGTATAAACATATAGATCAAAATAGAAGAAAAGATAACCCACATGTAAATCCATGCAAATATACTACGTTGACTTTTTGATAAAGTTTTAGAAGCAGTCCACTGAGAAAGTAAGGCATTTTCAACAGTGTGACATCAATTGGATATTTATAGGCAAAATGTGAACTATAGCCCTTGATAACTTATACAAAAGTGAATTCAAAATAGATTATAGACAGAAATGTAAAATATGAAATTCTGAAATTTTAGATAAAATAAACAGAAGAAAATCTTTAGAACCTAAAGCTAGGCAAAGTATTCCTAGACTTGACACTAAAAGACTAATACATAGAAGCGGAAAAAAATAAATTGGATTTTACAAAATTAGAAACTTTTCCTCTCTTAGAGAGATAAAGAAACAAGATGTTAAGGAGATAAACTTGAAGGTGAGAGAAGTATTTTCAAGCCAAACATCCAACAATGGACTAATATCTAAAATTTATAAAGAACTCTCAAAACTCAGTAATAAAATGAAGGTGTTCAGTGAAGCAGACATATAAGTGCAAATCAGCATGTGGAATGGTGTACAATTTAATTAGGCAGTAGGGAAGTTCACATTAAAACTTACATACCTATAGATAAAACAAAACAAAACAATGTAAAATACTGCTGAGCATACAGTAAAATTGATTTATATATACATCAGCATAATTTAGTATAAAAATAGTATAGCAACTAATAGCATAGCAAAATAGTATAGCAACTCTGGACTATACATTTTCTTTTTCTTTAAAAAAAAATGTAATTAATATATGGTCCAGCACTTAAAATCCTGACCATTTATCTCAAAGAAATAAAAACTTATGTTCACACAAATTCCCTTACAGCAATATCTATGCTAGCTTTACTTGAAGCAAGCATAAGTATAAAGAAACAAATATCCTTCAAGACATATACACAATGGAGTATTACTCAGCCATTAAAAAGAATGCCTTTGAGTCAGTTCTAATGAGGTGGATGAAACTTGAGCCTATTATACAGAGTGAAGTAAGCCAGAAAGAAAAACACAAATATAGTATACTAATGCATATATATGGAATTTAGAAAGATGGTAACAATTACCCTGTATATGAGACAGCAAAAGAGACACTGATGTATAGAACAGCCTTTTGGACTCTGGGAGAGGGAGAGGGTGGGATGATTTGGGAGAATGGCATTGAAATATGTATAATATCATATATGAAACGAGTTGCCAGTCCAGGCTCGATGCCTGATACTGGATGCCTGCGGCAAGTGCACTGGGATGACCCAGAGGGATGGTATGGGGAGGGAGGAGGGAGGAGGGTCCAGGATGGGGAACACATGTATAACCTGTGGCAGATTCATTTTGATATATGGCAAAACCAATACAATTTTGTAAAGTTAAATAAAATAAAATTAAAAAAATTAAAAAAAACCTGATGGACCAATAAAGAAAAAAAAAATTTTTAAATAAATAAATATGTCACAACTATATTTAATTTTTAATTTACTGTTTTAAAGTTTTACATTTTTAATGTTATAAATTATACTGTTATTAAATCCTTAAACTTAAAAAAAAAGATATGAATGGGTCTATAATACATCTGTTCCTTTGAATATATGTAAACTACATTGGCACAAAATTGATACACGCAACAATTTGCATGTACACATTCCCAGAAAATCATCTTATATAAAAAAGCCAATCAAAAAAGGTTCAATATTCTATGATTCCATATACATAACACTTTGAAATCTTAGTATACTTTAGTAAAAGTAAAAGTGTTAGTTGCTCAGTTGTGTCCTACTCTTTGTGACCCCATAGACTATAGCCTGCCAGGCTCCTCTGTCCATGAAATTCACCATGAAAGAATACCAAAGTGTGTTGCCATGCCCTTCTCTAGGAGAACTTCCCAACTCAAGGATTAAACCCCAGTCTCCTGCTCTGCAGACAGATTCTTTACCATTTGTGCTACAAGGGAAGCCTTATACTGTATTAACATGTTTAAATAGCATGAAATGCTAGTATACAGAAACAGATAACAGTTTACCAATTGCCAGGGTTTAAAGAAGTCAGGTGGTCAGGAGGGAAGTGAATGATACAAGGAATCTTTGTGGTGATAGAAATGTGCTGTGTCTCAAATGTATTAATGCCAATATCCTGATTGTGGTATTGAAGTATTATTTTGCAAAATGTTATCATCTGGGGATACTGAGCAAAGAGTACATGAAATCCCTCTATATTATTTCTTATAGCTGAATATTTATGATTATCTTAAACAAAAATAAATTTAATTAAAGAAGAAATGAGTGGCTGAACCATTCCCCAGGTTATACAATACACAACTCCTGAAAACGTTGTACTCCTTTCTGTTCCCACCATAGTGTTAGCTTATTAGCTATAAGCTAGTAGTTCTACTATGAATGTATATATGCAAGTGTATAAGTGTACCCACATCACACACACACACCATGTTTTTTAGCATAAGAAGCAGCCCAAGCTGTTTTAAGTTATGCCAACCTGGATTATTCCAGTTATTTCCTGAAGTAATAATTATTCAGAAATTCATTTATTCCTCTATGTATTCATATGTTTTTATGTGTTAATGGTCTGGTAAACAAAATTATAAAGTGGTTTTGAGTGGTCCACCATTAATCTGAGACTGACCCAGACTTGCCCGTGAGTGTCCAGGAGTCTCTGGCTGAGGCATGGATTGACAGTGGCCTGCTGCAGGGTTGGGGGCACTCAGTGAAGCACTGAATGCATGGGGCCTTTTGAAGGACGTCACCATTATCTTCATTACCTCCACCATAGTTTGGCCTCAGGCCAAACAACAGGGAGGGAACACAGCCCCGCCCATCAACAGAAAATTGGCTTAGAGACTTACTGAGCATGGCCTTGCCCATCAGACAGAGATCCAGTTTCTCCCACAGTCAGTCTTTCCCATGAGTAAGCTTCCATTTGCCTCTTATCCTTCTCCATCAGAAGGCAGAAAGAATGAAAACCACAATCAGAGAAAACTAACCAAACTGATCATATGGACCACAGCCTTGTCTAACTTAATAAAACTATCAACTATGCCCTGTAAGGCCACCAAAGATGGATAGGTCATGATGGAGAGTTCTGACAAAACGTGGTCAACTGGAGAAGGGACTGGGAAAACACTTCAGCATTCTTGCCTTGACAACTGCATGGACAGCATGAAAGGGCAAAAAGATAGGACACTGAAAGATGCACTCCCCAGGTTGGTAGGTGCCCAATATGCTATGGAAGCTCAGTGGAGAAATAACTCCAGAAAGAATGAAGAGACAGAGCCAAAGCAAAAACAACACCCAGTTGTGGCTGTGACTGGTGATGGAAGTAAAGTCTGATGGTGTAAAGAACAATATTGCATAGGAACCTGGAATGTTAGGTCCATCAATCAAGACATATTGAAAGTGGTCAAACAGGACACAGCAAGAGTGAACATCAATACTTTAGGAATCAGTGACTAAAATGGACTGGAATGGGTGAATTTAACTCAGATGACCATTATATCTACTACTGTGGGCAATAATCCCTTAGAAGAAATGGAGTAGCCCTCATAATCAACAAAAGAGTTCAAAATGGAGTACTTGGATACAATCTCAAAAACAACACAATGATCTCTTTTCATTTCCAAGGCAAACCATTCAATATCACAGTAATCCAAGTTTATACCCAAAACAGTAAGGCTGAAGAAGCTGAAGTTGAACAGTTCTATGAAGACCTATAAGACCTTCTAGAACTAAAACCCCAAAAAAGATATATTTTTCATTATAAGGGACTGGAATGAAAAAGAGGAAGTCAAGAACTACTTGGAGTAACAGGCAAATTTGGCCTTGGAGTACAAAACGAAACAGGGTAAAGGCTAATAGAGTTTTGCCAAGAGAGCACATTGGTCATAGCATACACTCTCTTCCAACAACACAAGAAAAGACTCTACACATGCATATCACCAGATGGTCAATGCTGAAACCAGATTGTAATATTCTTTGCAGCCAAAGATGGAGAAGCTCTATACAGTCAGCAAAAACAAGACTGGGAGATGACTGTGGCTCAGATCATGAACTCCTTATTGCCAAATTCAGACTTAAATTGAAGAAAGTGGGGAAAACCACTAGACCATTCAGGTATGACCTAAATCAAATCCCTTACCATTATATAGTGTAAGTGACAAACTGATTCAAGGAATTAAACCTGATAGAGTGCCTGAGAACTACGGATAGATGTTTGTGACATTGTATAAGAGGAAGTGATCAAGACCATCACCAAGAAAAAGAATGTAAAAAAGGAAAAATGGTTGTCTGAGGAGGCCTTACAAATAGTTGAAAAAAGAAAAGAAGCTAAAGGCAAAGGAGAAAAGGAAAGTTATATCCACTTCAATGAAGAGTTCCAAAGAATAGCAAGGAGAGATAAGAAAGCCTTCCTCAGTGATCAATGCAAAGAAATAGAGGAAAACAATAGAATGGGAAAGACTAGAGATCTCTTCAAAAAAATTAGAGATACCAAGGGGACATTTCATACAAAGATGGGCTCAATAAAGGACAAAAATGATGACCTGACGGAAGCAGAAGATATCAAGAAGAGGTGACAAGAATACATAGAAGAACTACACATAATAGATCTTCATGACCCAGATAACCATAATGGTGTGATCACTCACCTAGAGCCAGACATCCTGGAATGTGAAGTCAAGTGGACCTTAAGAAGCCTCACCATGAACAAAGCCAGTGGATAAAATAGAATTCCAGTCGAGATATTTCAAATCCTAAAAGATGATGTTGTGAAAGTGCTCCACTCAGTATGTTAACAATTTGAGAGACCCAGCAGTGGCCACAAGCACTGGAAAAGGTCAGTTTTCATTCCAATCCCAAAGAAAGGCAATGCCAAAGAATGCTCAGACTACCACATAATTGCACTTATCTTACATGCTAGCAAAGTAATGCTCAAGATTCTCCAAGCCAGTCTTCAACATTATATGTACCGTGAACTTCCAGTTATTCAAGCTGGATTTAGAAAAGGCAGAGGATCCAGAGATCAAATTGACAATGTTCATTGGATCATTGAAAAAAAAAAAAAGCAAGTTCCAGGAAAACATCTACTTCTGTTCTATTGACTACGCCAAAGCGTAGTCCACATGTTCTGACCATGTGGATCACAACAAACTGGAAAATTCTTCAAGAGATGGGAATACCAGACCAACTTAACCTGCCTCTTGAGAAATCTGTGTGCAGGTCAAGAGGCATACAGTTAGAACTGGATATGGAACGGGGCTGGTTACAAATTGGGAAAGAGTAAATCAAGGCTGTATTGTCACCCTGCTTATTTAACTTATATGCTAAGTACATCATGCAAAATGCCAGGCTGGATGAAGTACAAACTGGAATGAAAATTTCTGGGAGAAATATCAATAACCCCAGATATGCTTTGATACCACCCTTACGGCAGAACTTGAAGAACTAAAAAGCCTCTTGATGAAAGTGAAAGAGGAGAGTGAAGAAGTTGGCTTAAAACTCAGCATTCAGGAACTTAAAATCATGGCATCTGGTCCCATCACTTCATGGCAAATAGAAGGAGAAACAATGGAAAGGGTGGGAGACTTTATTTTCTTGGGCTCCAAAATCTCTGCAGGTGGTGACTATAACCCTAAAATTAAGAGATGTTTGCTCTTTGGAAGAAAAGCTATGACCAACCTAGACAACATATTAAAAAGCAGAGACATTACTTTGCCAACAAAGTTCCATCTAGGCAAAGCTGTGGTTTTTCCAGTAGTCATGTATGGTGTTAAGAGTTGGACTATAAAGAAAGCTGAGCACCAAAGAATTGATGCTTTTGAACGTTGCCGTTGGAGAAGACTCTTGAGAGTCCCTTAGTCTGCAAGGAGATCCAACCAGTCCATGCTAAAGCAAATGAGTCCCAAATTTTCATAGGAAGGACTGATGCTGAAACTGAAACTCCAGTACTTTGGCCACCTGATGCGAAGAACTGGCTCATTGGAAAAGACCCTGATGCTGGGAAAGATTGAAGGGAAGAGGAAAAGAGGATGACAGAGGATGAGATGGCTGGATGGCATCACCGACTCGATGGACATGAGTTTGAGCAAACTCTGGCAGTTGGTGATTGACAGAGAAACCTTGCATGCCATAGTCATTGGGGTCACAAGGATTCGGACATGACTGAATGACTGGACTGAACTGAACATGCTCACACACACACACACACATACACACATCTGTGTGTGTTATTATATGTATATACATATGCACATATACACATATATGGTAAAGAATGGTACCATCTCAGATGGTAAAGAATCTGCCTGCAACGCAGGAGCCTTGGGTTTGATCCCTGGTTGGGAAGACACCTGGCAAAAGGAAATAGGTACCCACTTCAATATTCTTACCTGGGGAATTCTGTGGACAGAGGAGTCTGGTGGGCTCTGGTCCATGAAGTCGCAAAGAGTCAGACATAACTGAGCATCTAACACTTTCACATATATACATATATCTATATGTGTGTGTGCGTGTGTGTGTATAATTTTTCAAAAAGTCTGGAGTTAAACCACCCACCTGGATCAGTATCCAAGCTACTTGTTCATGAACTACATATAATTTCATGAGAAAGAAGGTGCAAACATTAAAAATAGGCTTTTGTTTCCTTATTCTTTACCATTATTTGTAGCACCAAGTAGATTCTACTTGCTATGTGGCCATGCCTAAATTAAATGCAATAATTTACATATTTGCCATATAAACCTTATTTGATGCAATTAACCTATCCTAATTAACTGTTCAATGTTTCTATATTACCCAAAGATTTTTGGAAGTCAGTGTTTGTGTACAGATCTTTGAACTTAGGATGGAAGCATCAGTTACATTAAGATTCTGGCTTCCAGGATGCTGGATCTTTTAGCTCCTAATAGATGACAAATGTATAGAACTTGTAAACATATTTATGTAAGGGAATTTGTAAGTTTTATCTTTATATATTTCCTATGTTTTGGACGGTATGCAGGATTCTGTAATTTGAGGTACTATCTGGTTTATGATGCAGTATACCAATATCGCAAAGAGTCGGACACGACTGAGCGACTGATCTGATCTGATCTGATGCCAATATAAAAGTGAAAATAAAACTCCAGTTTGAGACCATATGTGTGATATAAGTGGGAAAGGTTAATGATTGGGTGTGTGTATATGCTGATCAGGGAAAAACTAGTAGAGAAAAAATAGAGAGTCACTAAATTTGAGCAAAGTGAAAGCTTAAAATTGGAATTTAGTGGGCTAAGAACAAGATTAGTAGAGACTGATAAAGGAGCCAAAGAAATTAAAGTAACACATAGAGGAAATGTAAAAACTAACCTAGTTGTCTCTGTTAATTTGCTGCAACTCTCTGCCCATCTTTGGCAAGGTCTATTTAAAGTTTTATCATTTATTCCTTATTTTTATCACAAAAGAGTCAAACTCAGCATTCAAATTATTGCAGTCTCTGTTATATTCTGTTCTGCAAATTTCCTATTTACCTTCCCTGCTACTTGTCATTGTACGTCAGTGAGATAATTCTCCTCAATATCAGCATCTCTGCTCTCTTCCTATCTCTAAGTGGAGCAGTTCCTATTTAATAAAGATAATTTCCATTCTATGCCTGATATATTTTAATTCAGTAATAATAGTGGGATTTTAAAACATTGAAACAGAATAATAACATGAATATATTAACAAATACTAGTAGCAACAAGAAAGGACTTTTACATTATCTTCCTGAGGAAATTAAAAACCATGGGACTTTACAAGTTACAATGGTTTGTACGTTCCTATAAGGAAATGCATGTGATTTATTCAGAGGAAGATATCATATAATATTCAAAATAAGGCAGCAATTAAGAGCAATTTACGGAATGAAAATGCCCTATTATCTTTTGCCAAATTATATCTGGAATTCTTCTGGTAGTGACATGAGTGCTAATGTTCTCTGGAGCTACTCATGTAGAACCATGGAATCAGATGAAGATAATAAAAATTGCAGGTATACAGAAATATTGTCACACTAAATGAGATAGTTCAGAGTATTCAAGACACTTAATCCAAATAACGGACTCTTAACAGTTCATTTCCTTTTCATTTTATACTCTCCTATTTTAATAAGATTAAAATAATATTAGTGCAAGGAATCAGTATTACCAAGTATCATTGCTGATTTTCCTATGAATACTCTCTAACAGTGTCAATATGGGCAAAGATCCAAATGTTTCTCTAACAATGGAATTAGAATAGTACAAGACCAGTATGACATAAATCAAGAAAATGAACAAAATTTTCTCTGAAAAATATGTACATATTGGTTTTGTGCTTATGGATATCTTGAGATACAATTTGGCCATACCTTGATATCAGCAATGCCACAGAAGTAGGGAAATCTCAGTACCCATCTCAGTTCAATTAGCAGTTTGGTGTAAAACTCTGGCAATTCACTTCCCAGATGTCTGCCTTAGATTTCTATCTATAGGTGAAAATAGTTTTTGTTTCCACAGAAATGCTATGAGGGTCAATTTCTGATTTTTAAAGCAATGTAAGGAATACCCCATGTCTGAGGACAGGGGCAGAGGCTGAGAGGAGCAACCCTACGCCCAAGGAGCGGTGGCTGCGCAGGTGCAGGAGGGCCTAGAGGAGCTATGCCACATTCAAGGTCAGGAGGGGTGGCCATGAGGAGATACCCCCAGTCCAAGGTAAGTAGCGGTGACTGTGCTTTGCTGGGGCAGCCGTGAAGAGATACCCCAAGTCCAAGGAAACAGAAACCCAAGTAAGACAGTAGGTGTTGTGAGAGGGCATCAGAGAGCAGACTCACTGAAACCATAATTACAGAAAACTAGCCAATCTGATCACAAGGACCACAGCCTTGTCTAACTCAATGAAACTAAGCCATGCCTATGGGGCCACCCATGACAAACGAGTCATGGTGGAGAGGTCTGACAGAATGTGGTCCACTGGAGAAGGGAATGGCAAAACACTTCAGTATTCTTGCCATGAGAACCCCATGAACAGTATGAAAAAGCAAAATGATAGGATACTGAAAGAGGAACTAACCAGGTCAGTAGGTGCCCAATATGCTACTGGAGATCAGTGGAGAAATAACTGAGAAAGAATGAAGGGATGGAGCCAAAGCAGAAATAATACCTAGTTGTGGATGTGACTGGTGATAGAAGCAAGGTCCGATGCTGTAAAGAGCAATATTGCATAGGAACCTGGAATATCAGGTCCATGAATCAAGGCAAATTAGAAGTGGTCAAACAGAAGATGGCAAGAGTGAACATCGACATTCTAGGAATCAGTGAACTAAAATGGACTGGAATGGGTGAATTTAACTCAGATGACCATTATATCTACTACTGTGGGCAGGAATCCCTTAGAAGAAATGGAGTAGCCATCATGGTCAACAAAAGAGTCTGGAATGCAGTACTTGGATGCAATCTCAAAAACGACAGAATGATCTCTGTTCATTTCCAAGGAAAACCATTCAATATCATGATAATCCAAGCCTATACCCCAACCAGTAACACTGAAGAAGCTGAAGTTGAACGGTTCTATGAAAACCTACAAGACCTTTTAGAACTAACACCCCCAAAAAGATGTCCTTTACATTATAGGGGACTGGAATGCAAAAGTAGGAAGTCAAGAAACACCTGGCTGCTGCTGCTGCTGCGGCTAAGTCGCATCAGTCGTGTCCGACTCTGTGCGACCCCATAGACGGAAGCCCACAAGGCTCCTCTGTCCCAGGCAAGAACACTGGAGTGGGTTGCCATTTCCTTCTCCAATGCATGAAAGTGAAACACCTGGAGTAACAGGCAAATTTGCCTTGGAGTACAGAATGAAGCAGGGCAAAGGCTAATAGAGTTTTGCCAAGAGAACGCACTTGTCATAGCAAATACCATCTTCTAACAACACAAGATAAGACTCTACACATGGACATCACCAGATGGTCAACACCAAAATCAGATTGATTATATTCTTTGCAGCCAAAGATGGAGAAGCTCTATACAGTCAGCAGAAACAAGACTGGGAGCTGACTGTGGCTCAGATCATGAACTCCTTATTGCCAAATTCAGACTTAAATTGAAGAAAGTAGGGAAAACCACTGGACCATTCAGGGCTCCAAAATCACTGCATATGGTGATTGCAGCCATGAAATTAAAAGATGCTTACTCCTTGGAAGGAAAGTTATGATCAACCTAGGCATCATATTAAAAAGCAGAGACATTACTTTGCCAACAAAAGTCTGTCTAGTCAAGGCTATGGTTTTTCCAGTGGTCATGCATGGAAGTGAGAGTTGGACTGTGAAGAAAGCTGAGCACCTAAGAATTGATGCTGTTGGAGAAAAATCTTGAGGGTGCCTTGGACTGCAAGAAGATCCAACCAGTCCATCCTAAAGGAGATCAGTCCTGGGTGTTCATTGGAAGGACTGATGCTGAAGCTGAAAATCCAATACTTTGGCCACCCCATGTGAAGAGTTGACTCATTAGAAAAGACTCTGATGCTGGGAGGGATTGGGGGCAGGAGGAGAAGGGGATGACAGAAGACAGGATGGCTGGATGGCATCACTCAATCCATGGACATGAGTTTGAGTATACTCTGGGAGTTGGGGATAGACAAGGAAGCCTGGCATGCTGTGATTCATGGCGTTGCAAAGAGTTAGACACAACTGAGCGACTGAAGGAATAAACAACATTAATTTTGCAAGATGGCAAGTCATCAAAATATATTTTATCTACATACTGGACTGTGTTTTATTAAGTTTGTATTTGGGACTTCTGACTTCTGGTTTTCATGGTAGAATATGAATGATTTCTGATTCCTCTGTACTGTCAGTCCCATTAATGCTCAGAAAAATATGCACATATTTATGCCTGTGTTTCTGTTCTCTCAGGGTTTGCATTCCCTCTCCTAGAAGTATTCTCTTTAGTATTACTCTATTTAGGTTCTGATGGTGAAAATAAAAAAAGAAATTTCCCAGAAAACCTTTGTTTATTCTCAATATTTAGTGACACTTTGGCTTAATTTTAGAAAATAGTTTTTTCTCTATACCCCTTTTATAATGATTTCAGTTATATTTATAACCATTTTTTATTGCTCTCATTTTTGCCATTTCTGTTAAAAAGTTAGTCATCAAACTTAGTTTTGCTTTTTTGAGGATAATACACCATTTCCGTCTGTCTTTTCTTATGAGTGTATGGGTTTTTATTTTTCTGGATTTTAATTTAGTTAAAATGAGCTATGGTAGGATATCTTTATTATTGTTGCTTTTTATTGCATTTATGCTGCTTGAGATTATTTGAGATTCTGGAGTATCTAATATGCTTTAGAAGCTACCTATTAAGTTCTTATTTTTCAGTCAATAAGTCATGTTCAACTCTTTGTGACCCAATGGTCTGCTGAACATCAGGTGTCCCTGTCCCCCACTATTGAGTTCTTAGCATCAGGCATAACATTTTTCAGTTTTAGGATGTCAATTTTGCCTTTTTTTCTAGATTTTGATCTCTTGCAATTTGTCATACATATAAGAACTTTTGTCATTTACTTTTGCTTTCCTGAACTTCCTAAAATTGTTATTTTTAAGTTTGTGTGTTATTCACATCCTTTATACAGTCTGTATTTTTGCAGAAATGTCTTAATGGGAGAAAATAAAGTTATGAGATCATAAAGGAGAAACTCGGTCCTGGTGATAAAATGTTCTACTTTAAAGAAAGGTTGCCTGAATCATTATCATTATGTGTACACTCTTCAGTTATATGAGCAAAAATATTTACTATGTATTTCTCATGTACAGATTCATTCTGGTTGTGGTGTTCTGTCAGCTGTGGCAGTTGAATAGCAGAATTAAGGTTAAATAAGTATTAAGACAGTGAAGAGAAAGGACCAAATCACTGCAATAAAAACTGCTGGAGTTCTGTGGCATTTTCTACCCCTGGACATGGAAGGTTAGGGGCAGAACAAAAAGTATTTTCCTCTCACCTCAAGGTGTAAGGAGATCAACCTGAGGGCACAGTAGTACAATAGAATTCCCTGGAGTGTGGGGCTCACAGTGGTTTCTAACATACATCTCAACAATCTAAATATAGACTTGTGACTATAGACGCAGTGGCAGACAGAAGGGCATGCATCCGCAGTCCACCAGATATGACGTCTAAATTGTGCTCTAAGACAAGAGTATTCTTGTGCTTTTCCCCAAGAGAAAAGTCACTGTAATAAAAGTAGATATTTTTGACAAGGTGATGGGGCATACAATGCCCCATTTTTCTCTAAGAGGGAGATTTCACAAACGTGTGTTTACATTACCAGTAAATGACTCTAGACACTCGACTTAGATTGACCCTCATTCTTGCAAAGTTAAAAATTGTTTTCTCTCCTATTTCCTTTCTACTATGTCTACTCACCCTGCTCTCCTCAGTAAACCTGTCTAGTGTTATAAATGTGGGGATTATCTTTTTATTGGTAGAGAATACTTCCATAAGCTCCATGAGTTTTTGAAATTTAAACTGGGGATATTATAATCTTGTAAGTCTGTTCAGTGTCTTGTATCTTTGAAAATATTTTCAACTTCTCTGGCCTGAAAGATTTAGCATTCAGTTATTCCTTTTTAAACAAATTCTATCCAGGTGTTACATCATCATTTCAGCAGTTTCTAAAGAAAAAAAAAAAAAAAAACAAAAACAAAACACAACTAACACCTGGCCAGAGTAGAAAACAAAATTACTGAGGACATCCACATTGCCTATAATTTCTAAGTTTACCAGGGTTTCATTACTGGTTACTCTTCAATTTGTCTTTGAGAAGAAGGAATATATGTCTACAGAAGCTTGACTCTAAGAGGCTTCCCAGGTGGTGCTAGTGGTAAAGAACCAGCCTGCCAATGCAGGAGATGTGAGAGACACAGGTTCAATCCCTGGGTCAGGAAGATCCCCTGGAGGAGGGCATGGCAATCCACTCCAGTATTCTTGCCTGGGGATTCCAACAGAGAAGACTGCTGGGCTACAGTCCATGGAGTCGCCCAGAGTAGGACACGACTGAAGTGACTCAGTACATGTACACTGACACTAACAGGAGTTTGTATATTTTTAGTTTCTAGGTTTGTATACTAGTGAGTTTCTGCTGCCAAATGGAACTTTGGTGAAACAGAACTAATGTATGCTTAAGTCAGAAACTCTAGGTCTAATTGTTTGGTTCTGGTATTTAGACTTTAAGATGGAAGCAGTCACCTTGTTCTCTTTTCTCATCTTTCACATGGGTGCTACAGTGGGTGTTACAATGTGGTATCAGTTCAGTTTAATTCAGTCACTCAGTCGTGTCCAACTCTTTGTGACCCCATGAACTGCAGCACTCCAGGCCTCCCTGTCCATCACCAACTCCTGGAGTCCACCCAAATTCATGTCCATTGATTCAGTGATGTCCTCCAACATCTCATCCTCTGTTGTCCCTTCTCCTCCTGCCCTCAATCTTTCCCAGATTCAAGATCTTTTCCAATAAGTCAACTCTTTACATCAGGTAGCCAAAGTATTGGAGTTTCAGCTTCAGCATCAGTCCTTCCAATGAACACCCAGGACTGATCTCCTTTGGGATGAACTGGTTGGATCTCCTTGCAGTCCAAAGGACTCTCAAGATTCTTCTCCAATACCACATTTCAAAACCATCAATTCTTCAGTGCTCAGCTTTCTTTATAGTTCAATTCTCACATCCATACATGACTACTGAAAAAACCATAGCCTTGACTAGATGGACCTTTGTTGACAAAGTAATGTCTCTGCATTTCAATATGCTGTCTAAGCTGGTCATAACTTTCCTTCCAAGGAGCAAACATCTTTTAATTTCATGGCTGCAGTCACCATCTGCAGTGATTTTAGAGCTCCCAAAAATAAGTCTGACACTGTTTCCCCATCTATTTGCCATGAAGTGATAGGACTGGATGCCATGATCTTGATATTCTGAATGTTAAGCTTTAAGCAAATTTTTCACTCTTCTCTTTCACTTTCATCAAGAGGCTCCTTAGCTCTTCTTCACTTTCTGCCATAAGGCGGTGTTTTTTGCATATCTGAGGTTATTGATATTTCTCCCAGCAATCTTGATTCCTGCTTGTGCTTCCACTAGCCCAGCGTTTTTCATGATGTAGTCTGCACAGAAGTTAAATAAACGGGGTGACAATATACAGCCTTGAGGTACTCCTTTTTGAAACCAGTCTGTTGTTTCATGTCCAGTTCTAACTGTTGCTTCCTGACACATAAACAGGTATCTCAAGAGGCAGGTCAGGTGGTCTGGTAGTCCCATCTCTTTCAGAATTTTCCAGTTTATTGTGATCCCCACAGTCAAAGGCTTTGACATAGTCAATAAAGCAGAAATCCATGTTTTTCTGGAACTCTCTTGCTTTTTAAATAATCCAGTGGATGTTGGCAATTTGATCTCTGGTTCCTCTGCCTTTTCTAACAAGCTTCAACATCTGGAAGTTCACGGTTCACATATTACTGAAACCTGGCTTAGAGTTTTTTAAGCATTACTTTGCTAGTGTGTGAGATAAGTTCAATTGTGCAGTAGTTTGAGAATTTTTGTCATTGCCTTTCTTTGGGATTGGAATGAAAACTGACCTTTTATAGTCCTGTGGAAACAGTGTTTAGAAAACATTGTTGAGTTTTCTAAATTTGTTGGTATATTGAGTGCAGCACTTCCACAGCATCATCTTTCAGGATTTGAAATAGCTCCACTGGAATTCCATCATCTCCACTAGCTTTGTTCATAGTGATACTTCCTAAGGCCCACTTGACTTCACATTCCAGGATGTCTGGCTCTAGGTGAGTGATCACACCATTATGGTTATTGGGTCATGAACATCTAGTTTGTATAGTTCTTCTGTGTATTCTTGCCACTGCTTCTTAATATCTTCTGCTTCTGTTAGGTCTACATCATTTCTGTCTTTATTGAGCCCATATTTGCATGACATGTTCCCTTGGTATCTCTAATTTTCTTGAAGAGATCTCTAGTCTTTCCCATTCTGTTGTTTTCCTCTATTTCTTTGCATTGATCACTGAGGAAGGCTTTCTTATCGCTCCTTACTATTCTTTGGAACTCTGCATTCAAGTGGATATATTTTTCTTTTCTCCTTTGCTTTTCACTTTTCTTCTTTTCACAGGTATTTCTAAAGCCTCCTCAGACAGCGATTTTGTTTTTTGCATTTCTTTTTCTTATGGATGGTCTTGATCCTTGTCTCCTGTACAATGTCACGAACCTCCGTCCATAGTTTTTCAGGCACTCTGTCTATTAGATCTAGTCCCTTAAATCTATTTCTCACTTCCACTGTATAATCATAAGGGATTTGATTTAGATCATCCCCGAATGATCTAGTTGTTTTCCCCACTTTCTTCAATTTAAATCTGATTTTGGCAATAAAGTGTTCGTGATCTGATCCACAGTCAGCTCCCAGTCTTGTTTTTGCTGACTGTATAGTCCTTCTTCATCTTTGGTGGCAAAGAATATAATCAGTCTGATTTCTGTGGTGACCATCTGGTGATGTCCATGTGTAGTCTTTTGTTGTGTTGTTGGAAGAGGATGTTTGCTATGACCAGTGTGTTCTCTTAGCAAAACTCTATTAGCCTTTGCCCTGCTTCTTTCCGTATTCCAAGGCCAAATTTGCCTGTTACTCCAGGTGTTTCTTAACTTTCTGCTTTTGATTTTCAGGCCCCTGTAGTGAACAGGACATCTTTTGGGGGTGTTAGTTCTAAAAGGTCTTGTAGGTCTTCACAGAACCATTCAACTTCAGCTTCTTCAGCATTACTGGTCAGGGCATAGACTTGGATTGCTGTGATATTGAATGGTTTGCCTTGGAAACGAACAAAGATCATTCTGTCATTTTTGAGATTCATTTCGGACTCTTTTGTTGACTGTTGTGGCTACTCCATTTCTTCTAAGGGATTCCTGCCCACAGTAGTAGATATAATGGTCATCTGAGTTATATTCACCCATTCCAGTCCATTTGAGTTTGCTGATTCCTAGAATGTCAACATTCACTCTTGCCATCTCCTATTTCACCACTTCCAATTTGCCTTGATTCACGGACCTAACATTCCAGGTTCCTATGCAATATTGCTCTTTAAAGCATTGGACCTTGCTTCTGTCACCAGTCACAGCCA
The DNA here is from genome assembly GCA_935064755.1 of Tragelaphus eurycerus. Lineage (NCBI taxonomy): Eukaryota > Metazoa > Chordata > Mammalia > Artiodactyla > Bovidae > Tragelaphus > Tragelaphus eurycerus. The sequence continues at coordinate 3,583,482 of CAKXYN010000003.1, read as the reverse complement.
CGACTGAGTATTGTTTTTGCTTTGGCTCCATCCCTTCATTCTTTCTGGAGTTGTTTCTCTGCTGATCTCCAGTAACATATTGGGTATCTACTGACCTGGGGAGTTCCTCTTTCAGTGTCCTAACTCTTTGCCTTTTCATACTGCTCATGGGGTTCTCAAGGCAAGAATACTGAAGTGGTTTGCCTCTCCCTTTTCCAGTGGACCACATTCTGTCTGACCTCTCCACCATGACCCACCTGTCTTGGGTGGCCCCACAGGCATGGCTTAGTTTCATTGAGTTGGAGAAGGCTATGGTCCATGTGATCAGATTGGCCAGTTTTCTGTGACTATGGTTTCGGTGTGTCTGAAACCTCTGATGCCCTCTCACAACACTTACTGTTTTACTTGGGTTTCCGTTTCCTTGGACGTGGGGTATCTCTTCATGGCTGCTCCAGCAAAGTGCAGCCACTGCTTCTTACCTTGGACTGGGATATCTCCTCATGAGCACCACTCCTGACCTTAGACTGGACTTGGGGTATCTCCACTCGGCCATTGTTCCTGACCTTAAACTTATGGTATCTCCTCTCGGCCACTGCTCCCTACCTTGGATGTGGGGTAGCTCCTCTTGGCTGCTTCTCCTGACCTTGGACTTGGGGTATCTCCTCTTGTCCCCCACTCCTGTCCTTGGACATGGAGCGTCTCCTCTTGGCCGCCACTCCTGACCTTCGACTTGGGCTATGTCCTCTTGGCCACCGCTCCTGACTGTGGATGTGGGGCATCTCCTCTTGGCTGCTCCTGTGCCGTGCAGCTGCCAATGTATGCTTTAGTTATGTTATGCTCAGTCTAAGTAAGCTTACTTGTTCTAGTCAGAATTTCATCCTTCAGGAATGCTCCACTAGCCTTTGATCACAGTAACCATACTCTAGAGGCAGTTACTAAATAACTCATTTTTATTTATAGGAAAGGAACATCTGAAGCCTTTCTATTTAACATAAGAAATATTACTTTTTCAACTTTCATTGGCTTCCCAGGTGGCTCAGTGGTAAAGAATTCACCTGCCAATGCAGCAGCCACAAGAAACAAGGATTCAATTCCTGGGTTGGAAAGATCCACTAGAGAAGTAAATGGTAACCCACTCCAGTATTCTAGCCTGTAAAATCCAATGGACAAAGGAAGTTGGTGGGCTATAGTCCATGGAGTCACAAAGAATTGGATGAAACTAAGTGACTGAACAAACACATAGATGCAAACTTTCATTGATGAAATCAGTGACTACCTTCTTTGCATAGTGAAGGATAGCATGACATCTCATGAATAAAATAAATGATATTCAAGCTAAGTGTGTTAACTGGAACCTTTCAGGATCACTTCTTAACACTTCTGTGTACAAAGGAAGCCCTGCAGTTTGTACGTTTTAGGGATAGAATCCAAAGCTTGATCCTTGAATAGTCTAGTGTTTAATTACTGGGTGAAAGAAAAATTGAAGGGATATAGTTGTCTGCTCTTTACAGCATCGGACTTTTCTTCTATCACCAGACACATCTACAGCTGGGTATTCTTTCTGCTTTGGCTCCATCCCTTCATTCTTTCTGGAGTTATTTCTCCACTGATCTCCAGTAGCATATTGGGCCCCTACTGACCTGGGGAGTTTCTCTTTCAGTATCCTATCATTTTGCCTTTTCATACTGTTCATGGGATTCTCAATGCAAGAATACTGAAGTGGTTTGCCATTCCCTTCTCTAGCGGACCACACCCTGTCAGATCTCTCCACCATGACCCGCCCATCCTGGGTTGCCCCACGGGCATGGCTTAATTTCATTGAGTTAGACAAGGCTGTAGTTAGACAAGTACTTTTGCCTGGAAAATCCCATGGACGGAGGAGCCTGGTAGGCTCCAGTCCGTGGGGTCGCTAAGAGTCGGACACGACTGAGCGACTTCACTTTGACTTTTCACTTTCATACATTGGAGAAGGAAATGGCGACCCATTCCAGTGTTCTTGCCTGGAGAATCCCAGGGAAAGGGGAGCCTGGTGAGCTTCCGTCTATGGGGTCGCACAGAGTCGGACACGACTGAAGCGACTTAGCAGCAGCAGACAAGGCTGTGGTCCTGGTGTGATTAGATTGACTAGTTTTCTGTGAGTATGGTTTCAGTGTATTTGCTCTCTGATGCCCTCTTGTAAGACCTACCGTCTTACTTGAGTTTCTCTTACCTTGGGCGTGGGATATCTCTTCCCGGCTGCTCCAGCAAAGCACAGCCATCACCTCTTACCTTGGATGAGGGGTCTCTCCTCACCGTCGCCCTTCCTGACCTTGGGGGAGGGGTATCTCCTCTCGGCCATGCTTAGTGCGCCGGTCCTCACCGCCGTCCTTCCTCGGTCATTGGGTAGCTCCTCTCAGTGCGCCGCGCAGCCGGCAAATTTGGCCTTGGAATACGGAATGAAGCAGGGCAAAGACTAATAGAGTTTTGCCAAGAAAATGCACTGGTCATAGCAAATACCCTCTTCCAACAACACAAGAGAAGACTCTATACATAGACATCACCAGATGGTCAACACCGAAATCAAATTGATTATATTCTTTGCAGCCAAAGATGGAGAAGCTCTATACAATCAGCAAAAACAAGACCAGGAGCTGACTGTGGCTCGGACCATGAACTCCTTATTGCCAAATTCAGACTGAAATTGAAGAAAGTAGGGAAAACCACTAGGTCATTCAGGTATGACCTAAATCAAATCCCTTATGATTATACAGTGGAAGTGAGAAATAGATTTAAGGGCCTAGATCTGATAGATAGAGTGCCTGATGAACTATGGAATGAGGTCTGTGATACTGTACAGGAGACAGGGATCAAGACCATCCCCATGGAAAAGAAATGCAAAAAAGCAAAATGGCTGTCTGGGGAGGCCTTACAAATAGCTGTGAAAAGAAGAGAAACGAAAAGCAAAGGAGAAAAGGAAAGATATAAACATCTGAATGCAGAGTTCCAAAGAATAGCAAGAAGAGATAAGAAAGCCTTCTTCAGTGATCAATGCAAAGAAATAGAGGAAAACAACAGAATGAGAAAGACTAAGGATCTCTTCAAGAAAATCAGAGATACCAAAGGAACATTTAATGCAAAAATGGGCTCAATAAGGACAGAAATGGTATGGACCTAACGGAAGCAGAAGATATTAAGAAGAGGTGGCAAGAATACACAGAAGAACTGTACAAAAAAGAGCTTCACAACCCAGATAATCATGATGGTGTGATCACTGACCTAGAGCCAGACATCCTGGAATGTGAAGTCAAATGGGCCTTAGAAAGCATCACTAGGAACAAAGCTAGTGGAGGTGATGGAATTCCAGTGGAGCTATTCCAAATCCTGAAAGATGATGCTGTGAAAGTGCTGCATTCAATATGCCAGCAAATTTGGAAAACTCAGCAGTGGCCACAAGATTAGAAAGGGTCAGTTTTCATCCCAATCCCAAAGAAAGGCAATGCCAAAGAGTGCTCAAACTACCGCACAATTGCACTCATCTCACATGCTAGTAAAGTAATGCTCAAAATTCTCCAAGCCAGGCTTCAGCAATATGTGAACCGTGAACTTCCTGATGTTCAAGCTGGTTTTAGAAAAGGCTGAGGAACCAGAGATCACATTGCCAACATCCACTGGATCACGGAAAAAGCAAGAGAGTTCCAGAAAAACATCTATTTCTGCTTTATTGACTATGCCAAAGCCTTTGACTGTGTAGATCACAATAAACTGTGGAAAATTCTGAAAGAGATGGGAATACCAGACCACCTGATCTGCCTCTTGAGAAATCTGTATGCAGGTCAGGAAGCAACAGTTAGAACTGGTCATGGAACAACAGACTGGTTCCAAATAGGTAAAGGAGTACGTCAAGGCTGTATATTGTCACCCTGTTTATTTAACTTATATGCAGAGTACATCGTGAGAAATGCTGGACTGGAAGAAACACAAGCTGGAATCAAGATTGCTGGGAGAAATATCAATAACCTCAGATATGCAGATGATACCACCCTTATGGCAGAAAGTGAAGAGGAACTAAAAAGCCTCTTGATGAAAGTGAAAGTGGAGAGTGAAAAGGTTGGTTTAAAGCTCAACATTCAGAAAACGAAGATCATGGCATCTGGTCCCATCACTTCATGGGAAATAGATGGGGAAACAGTGGAAACAGTGTCAGACTTTATTTTTCTGGGCTCCAAAATCACTGCAGATGATGACTGCAGCCATGAAATTAAAAGACGCTTGCTCCTTGGAAGGAAAGTTATGACCAACCTAGATAGCATATTCAAAAGCAGAGACATCACTGTGCCAACAAAGGTTCGCCTAGTCAAGGCTATGGTCTTTCCTGTGGTCATGTATGGATGTGAGAGCTGGACTGTGAAGAAGGCTGAGCGCCGAAGAATTGATGCTTTTGAACTGTGGTGTTGGAGAAGACTCTTGAGTGTCCCTTGGACTGCAAGGAGATCCAACCAGTCCATTCTGAAGGAGATCAGCCCTGGGTGTTCTTTGGAAGGAATGATGCTAAAGCTGAAACTCCAGTATTTTGGCCACTTCATGCGAAGAGTTGACTCATTGGAGAAGACTCTGATGCTGGGAGGGATTGAGGGCAGGAGGAGAAGGGGACGACAGAGGATGAGATGGCTGGATGGCATCACTGACTCAATGGATGTGAGTCTGGGTGACCTCCGGGAATTGGTGATGGACAGGGAGTCCTGGCGTGCTGCAGTTCATGGGGTCGCAACGAGTTGGACACGACTCAGCGACAGATCTGATCTGATCTGATAGTTGTTTGAAAATAAGATAATGGAATTCTGACTCTAGAATAAGGTCGCATCTTATTTGAACAAACATATTTGTCATTATGTTGGATTACCTGGCAGGTCAGAGAGTTGGAGACTGTTTTATATCTGATTCCTGCTGAATTCATGTGTATTAGACGATTGGGCATTTGTCTTGGAAACAAGTTTTGGGGACCAAAACTTTTGGTGCCTATACTTTTTAACCAAAAGCATTTCAAATTTGTGATTACCCTGTTGTTTTAGTTCAGTTAACATGAATGGTTATTCCAAAATTACTTATTTCATGAGGTGATATTAAATAAAATAAAGTACTTAACACAGTGTGAGTACAAATGAAGTGCTCAATAAAATTCTAGCTCTTATTATTAGAATTAGAAGATAGATTGCCCATTTTGTTATATTGTCTGTCTGGGAATCTCAGCAGGGTGGGCAAAAATCTAGAAGGTAGTTAGGATAAGTGAATTCTGCGAAGTATAAATTAGAATAATCTTGATTAATTGCCTAACTGTGTTCATTTCACAACTTCCTGATGATACATAGTGAGTGAGTGAGTGAGAGAATATATATGTTTGTCTGTGTGTATATATATATACACACATGGATGTATGTATAAATATATATACACACACATGTATATATTTATATATGATGCATATCTATTTTTTTCAATTTCTGTAGATCTTATTTTAAATCTGAAATTTCGACCTACTCAGTAAATGCCTCAAATAGAGTGTTATAAAAGATTTGCGTGTCTTTCTAAAACTCCTCATTGCATCAACACCCTTCACTTTAGGTCAATAACTATAGATGTAATTGTCCATCAGTTGAACATCTGTTTTTCAGTTTATTGAGATTTAATTAGTTATGTGATTCTGAGTTGTAAGCAGTTATGTTAAAGATGCATTAGAGTTTAAAAAATAACTTTGAATAAGCTTTTTTTTTAAAGCAACTAGTGAGGTGATTATTGTTTTTTTTCCTTATTTTTTTCTACTAGAGAAACATGAGATGGAGATTGATTAATAAAGCCATTGATTAATGAAGTCGTTCAGCTGATAAAATATTGAGCTAATATTTAAACTATTCAGGGTGTTTCTCCTCAAAAATCTGTATGCTACAAAGTATATCACATGTTACTTCTTATGATATTTAAGTTTTTATCACTTAAAAAATTCATTTTAAATATTAGATTCTGTGTCTTGAAATAGGAATGAATCATTAGAATATCTTTCTTACTAATGTATTTTTGTTATATAACCTATATTTTCAATCTAGTTGGAGAATTAAATCTTTACAAACCATATAGGTGCCACACATGTTTGCCATTTTGCATATTATTCATTTTATAATATTTTAGCAAAAGCTATTATTTGTATCTTTTAAGAATATAAATAATTGCAAAGAAATTGAATTTTCTTATAGATAAAATGTGGAACAGAGACAAAAATTTCCAGAAACATTGGATTATTACTTTGCCATTCAAAAATATTCTATACAACTTCTAAAGGATGAGCAAACTTTTAAACTGAAAGCTATATAGAAAAACAAACCAACAAAAATTTCATATACTACAGAACAGTTTTAATAGTCTTCACTCATTTTGTAAAATGATACCTCAAATACTCTTACTGATTAGACAGTTTTTGATATTTTGAATACTTTAATCATGTAGCAATACTCACTAATGACAGAGTTTATTATACATGGCAATATATCTTGGATTCATCTTGTACATTTATACTCTGATTTTAATGAGATTTTATCTTTTAATAAAATATAATTTTATCTCATGTAATTTTAACAAGCTAGAAAAAGGAATTTGTTCTGATTTCTTTTTTTTATAAAATCACCCCCCTCCTTTTAAACCAGTGCTTTAAAATGTCACCATTAACACTTCCTCTTATAAGTGTTAAAACTGTAATGGGCCCACATAAATAAGTGGGAGGTGCTAATAGAAAATTTTATTTTTCTTGAATGCAAAGTATCTATTAGAAAAGAGATGCTGTGTAGCTTTTAAAAGCTTAGTGGTTTCTCGTCTTATTAACTGAATTTTACATAAATATCCAAAAATGTAATTGCAGTAGACTTTTATGTTATGCAAAATAGATACAGAGTATAAATGTTATAAAAATTTTAATATAAATTATAGGCTTTTTTGCATAAAGGATTCTTTTGTCTGGGTCTATATGTTTGTGGGCCCTAAGACTTATTGTTTGTTCATGATACACCAGAGAAAAATCTATGTACATATTAACTTTCACTGAGAATAACATAAAGAAATAACATGGACAATAATAGCTTTAAATTGGTTTGTGATGCACTATACCATATGTTTCTATCTGGACTTTTCAGAATCCCAGTCATCCAAAAGCTTGAACAGCTGCTGCCATTTTGCAGATAATTGCTGTAAGATGCATTCTGTCCTTCCCTGAGTTGATTTCTCCTTCTGTTTCCATAAGTCAAATTGGATGCTTATCACAGCCTCCTTCTAAATGTGTCTGCTTTCCTCCCGGGGTTCACTTTGCAAACTAAATACTTTCATCCAAGAGAAAATTTTTCCAGGTATTGTCTTTCCAAGATATATGAAGGCCTGTGATAAATATTTACCCTTCTGCTTACACTGTCTTCTCAACAAATATTTAGATTAATTCTAAACTTTAAAAACATGCCATCCTTTTTCTCAATAATAGATTATGATGCGTTTTCAGAGTTATAAGCATTGAGAACTTGTAAGCCAAAGGGGAGAAAGTTGTCTGGTTTTGTTTTGTGTTTTGGTTGGTTGCTTTTTAAAAATTTAAAGAACATTTCTAAATCTGAAATGGTTTTGTTTAAATATTAATTTTAGGGAGATAGAAACAGAAGGTTTGCAAAAGAATAATGGTGATATTAAATAATTAGTTGTTCTTACAAAGCCTTTTTCCTTAAGTATTTCTTACCTGTGAGTAACAAGTTTTATAATCATATTTTATATAAATGTTTATAACCTTCTGGTCATTTTTTGAGAAAGGTTTGAATATCTGTTTTGTCCTCTTTAAATTTCTTCTCAACTTTTAAGTTTGCATTTCTAGAAATACAAATTGATTGGAATAACATAAGGTGAAATGAATTGCTTTTCTAAACCTATAAGATCATTGAAAACTATACCTATAAAAGGGTGCTTGTTTATTTCCCTTTAAGAAAAATCTACCTGTAATATTCCTCCTCCTCTGTCTGACTTAACTTCATTCAGTATGACAATCTCTAAGTCCATCTGTGTTGCTTCAAATGGCATTATTTCATTCTTTTTAGTGGCTGAATAACATTCCATTGTATATATGTTGCTTCTATTTCTTGACCATTGTAAACAGTGGTGTAGTGAACATTGGGATCCATGAATGATGTCCCTTATATGTGGAATCTAAAAAGAAATTTAACAAATGAACTTACTAAACAGAGACTCACAGAGAATGAATTTATGGTTGCTGATGGGAAGGATGGGGAGAAGGGATAGATAAGGATTTTGGGATGGACTTGTACACACTGCTGTATTTAGAATGGATAACCAACAAAGACCTACAAACCTAGATAGCATATTCAAAAGCAGAGACATTAATTTGCCAACAAAGGTTCGCCTAGTCAAGGCTATGGTCTTTCCTGTGGTCATGTATGGATGGGAGAGCTGGACTGTGAAGAAGGCTGAGCGCCAAAGAATTGATGCTTTTGAACTGTGGTGTTGGAGAAGACTCTTGAGAGTCCCTTGGACTGCAAGGAGATCCAACCAGTCCATTCTGAAGGAGATCAGCCCTGGAATTTCTTTGGAAGGAATGATGCTAAAGCTGAAACTCCAGTATTTTGGCTACCTCATGCGAAGAATTGACTCATTGGAGAAGACTCTGATGCTGGGAGGGATTGAGGGCAGGAGGAGAAGGGGACAACAGAGGATAAGTTGGTTGGATGGCATTACTGACTCGATGGATGTGAGTCTGGGTGACCTCCGGGAGCTGGTGATGGACAGGGAGGCCTGGCATGCTGCGGTTCATGGGGTCGCAAAGAGTCGGACACGACTGAGCGACTGATCTGATCTGATCTGATCTGATAGCCCATGAAACTTTACTCAATATTATGAGGAACCCTGGGTGAGAGGGGAGTTTGGGGGAGAATGGATACATGTACATATGTGGCTGAATTTTGCTTGCTGTTCACGTGAAACTATACAACCTCTTTAGTTGGATATACCCCACTACAAAAAAAAAAAAAAAAAAAAAAAGGAAAGAAAGAAACATCTGCCTGGCATCCAGGCTTCCAGAGATTCTTAAGCTGTATCAATCAAGCTAAGAAATTAACACTCACCAAAAACATGACTTTGGCAGGGAAGAGTGGTTTCTTTCTTCTCTTAAAACGCCTCTTTTAGCATGGAAAATAGAATGCGGTCTTCAATGACCTTTTATCAAGTATGCATCTTAAGCTTTTGTGGAAAAGGTTAAATCTGCAGAATTATTTTCATTTAATGTGTTGATCAATTTTGTTGTAATGCTCATCTTCCCAAGAGAATTTACTGATCTGAAATGGATGAGAGTCTGGAAATGACGCAAAGAATGTGGCTCATTTGAAAAAAACAGGTTTGCAACCACTTAAATCATATGGTCTGGTTAACAGGCTCTGATTTGTCTCACTGTAGTTCCTTATCTTTCATCAAACAATCAAACAAAAGCATTGCATTTTCTTTTCTTGATTGACATTTTTTACTTCGTCTATGTTCCTCTGAACTTAAGATAATGGTTTACAATCACAGTTTCTTTCTAGAAACTGTGTTATAAAGGGTGATAATTGGAGCAAATTGTAGGCTTTCTTGTCAAGTATATTAGTTGGTAGGTTTCATGACACCCACATGATGTTTAACCTCTAAAAGGATAATAACAAGGGTAGAAGGGACAGCAAGTGTTTTTCTGATACAAAGATGAAATGTTACTGCTAAATAAAACACAGATTTGTAGCTTCAATATTTGTGTTATGAAGGATATTATCGATGTGGGCTAACAAGAAAATTTAATGCAATTATCTAGATTCAAGAATACTTCTTTCTACTTTATGTAGGGAAATCTTGCTAAAATCAGTAAGGAGTTACCTTTGATTATTTATAACCCATTAAATATCTAAAGAAAGACACTTCCACTTGGACTACAGATAAATAATTCTTTCTACTATTAATGAAATTAAATATAAAGTGAATTTTTCACTATCATTTTTAGATACGTAACATATTTTTCTTCAAATATCTAATATATAACCAAGCAATTATACCAAAGGCCTGGTTCAACATTAGAAAAATATGTCTAATATATGCTCATAGATTATAATTAATATATATTAATCCAATAATTTTATATCCGATTCAGAAAATTTATATAAATATATTAAAATATATTAAAATTGTTTTATACTTATTTTTGTGCATTTCAGATGCACAAAATTAGCTTATAATCTGTGGGGTTTTTTTAAATTTACTATTTAGTTCATGTTTCCTCTTATTTTATTGCACTTAGTCATATCATATTAATATAATAGCATTACATTGGGTTTGCCAAAAACTTTGCTCAGGTTTTCTATAAGATGTTATGGAAAAACCTGAATGAACTTGTTGGCCAACCCAATGTTGTGCTATAACTTGTTTTGTTATGATATGATCGTCGCGCACTAAGAGCGCCCCGCCGGCTGCGTCGCGCACTAAGAGCGCGGCCGAGAGGAGCTACCCCACGACCGAGGAAGGACGGCAGTGAGGGCCAGCGCACTAAGCACGGCCGAGAAGAGCTACCCCACGACCGAGGTCAGGAAGGGCGGCGGTGAGGAGAGACCCCTCGTCCAAGGTAAGGTGCGATGGCTGTGCTTCGCTGGCCGGGAGCAGCCAGGAGCAGCCGGGATGAGATACCCCATGCCCAAGGTAAGAGAAACCCAAGTAAGACAGTAGGTCTTGAAAGAGGGCATCAGAGGGCAAATACACTAAAATCATTCTCACAGATAACTAGTCAATCTAATCACACAAGGACCACACCCTTGTCTAACTCAATGAGATTAAGCCATGCCCGAGGGGCAACCTGGGATGGGCGGGTCATGGTGGAGAGATATGACAGGGTGTGGTCCGCTGGAGAAGGGAATAGCAAACCACTTCAGTATTCTTGCCTTGAGAACCCCATGAACAGTATGAAAAGACAAAATGATAGGATACTGAAAGAGAAACTCCCCAGGTCAGTAGGGGCCCAATATGCTACTGGAGATCAGTGGAGAAATAACTCCAGAAAGAATGAAAGGATGGAGCCAAAACAAAAAGAATATCCAGCTGTGGATGTGTCTGGTGATGGAAGCAAAGTCCGATGCTGTAAAGAGCAATATTGCATAGGAACCTGGAATGTCAGGTCCATGAATCAAGGCAAATTGGAAGTGGTCAAACAAGAGATGGCAAGAGTGAATGTTGACATTCTAGGAATTAGCGAACTAAAATGGACTGGAATGGGTGAATTTAACTCGGATGACCATTATATCTACTACTGTGGGCAGGAATCCCTCAGAAGAAATGGAGTGGCCATCATGGTCAACAAAAGAGTCCGAAATGCAGTACTTGGATGCAATCTCAAAAACGATAGAATGATCTCTGTTCGTTTCCAAGGCAAACCATTCAATGTCACAGTAATCCAAGTCTATGCCCCAACCAGTAACGCCGAAGAAGCTGAAGTTGAAAGGTTCTATGAAGACCTACAAGACCTTTTAGAACTAACACCCCAAAAAGATGTCCTTTTCATTATAGGGGACTGGAATGCAAAAGTAGGAAGTCAAGAAACACCTGGAGTAACAGGCAAATTTGGGCTTGGAATACGGAATGAAGCAGGGCAAAGACTAATAGAGTTTTGCCAAGAAAATGCACTGGTCATAGCAAATACCCTTTTCCAACAACACAAGAGAAGACTCTATACATGGACATCACCAGATGGTCAACACCGAAATCAGATCGATTTTATTCTTTGCAGCCAAAGATGGAGAAGCTCTATACAATCAGCAAAAACAAGACCAGGAGCTGACTGTGGCTCGGACCATGAACTCCTTATTGCCAAATTCAGACTGAAATTGAAGAAAGTAGAGAAAACTACTACACCATTCAGGTATGACCTAAATCAAATCCCTTATGATTATACAGTGGAAGTGAGAAATAGATTTAAGGCCCTAGATCTGATAGATAGAGTGCCTGATGAACTATGGAATGAGGTTCGTGACATTGTACAGGAGACAGGGATCAAGACCATCCCCATGGAAAAGAAATGCAAAAAAGCAAAATGGCTGTCTGGGGAGGCCTTACGAATAGCTGTGAAAAGAAGAGAAGCGAAAAGCAAAGGAGAAAAGGAAAGATATAAACATTTAAATGCAGAGTTCCAAAGAATAGCAAGAAGAGATAAGAAAGCCTTCTTCAGTGATCAATGCAAAGAAATAGAGGAAAACAACAGAATGGGAAAGACTAGGGATCTCTTCAAGAAAATCAGAGATACCAAAGGAACATTTCATGCAAAGATGGGCACAATAAAGGACAGAGATGGTGTGGACCTAACAGAAGCAGAAGATATTAAGAAGAGGTGGCAAGAATACAGAGAAGAACTGTACAAAAAAGAGCTTCAAGACCCAGATAATCATGATGATGTGATCACTGACCTAGAGCCAGACATCTTGGAATGTGAAGTCAAATGGGCCTTAGAAAGCATCACTACGAACAAAGCTAGTGGAGGTGATGGAATTCCAGTGGAGCTATTCCAAGTCCTGAATGATGATGCTGTGAAAGTGCTACACTCAATATGCCAGCAAATTTGGAAAACTCAGCAGTGGCCACAAGATTGCAAAAGGTCAGTTTTCATCCCAATCCCAAAGAAAGGCAATGCCAAGGAGTGCTCAAACTACCGAACAATTGCACTCATCTCACACGCTAGTAAAGTAATGCTCAAAATTCTCCAAGCCAGGCTTCAGCAATATGTGAACTGTGAACTTCCTGATGTTCAAGCTGGATTTAGAAAAGGCAGAGGAACCAGAGATCAAATTGCCAACATCCGCTGGATCATGGAAAAAGCAAGAGAGTTCCAGAAAAACATCTATTTCTGCTTTATTGACTATGCCAAAGCCTTTGACTGTGTGGATCACAATAAACTATGGAAAATTCTGAAAGAGATGGGAATACCAGACCACCTGATCTGCCTCTTGAGAAATCTGTATGCAGGTCAGGAAGCAACAGTTAGAACTGGTCATGGAACAACAGACTGGTTCCAAATAGGAAAAGGAGTACATCAAGGCTGCATATTGTCACCATGTTTATTTAACTTATATGCAGAGTACATCATGAGAAATGCTGGACTGGAAGAAACACAAGTTGGAATCAAGATTGCCGGGAGCAATATCAATAACCTCAGACATGCAGATGACACCACTCTTATGGCAGAAAGTGAAGAGGGGCTAAAAAGCCTCTTGATGAAAGTGAAAGTGGAGAGTGAAAAGGTTGGCTTAAAGCTCAACATTCAGAAAACGAAGATCATGGCATCTGGTCCCATCGCTGCATGGGAAATAGATGGGGAAACAGTGGAAACAGTGTCAGACTTTGTTTTTCTGGGCTCCAAAATCACTGCAGATGGTGACTGCAGCCATGAAATTAAAAGACGCTTACTCCTTGGAAGGAAAGTTATGACCAACCTAGATAGCATATTCAAAAGCAGAGACATTACTTTACCAACAAAGGTTCGCCTAGTCAAGGCTATGGTCTTTCCTGTGGTCATGTATGGATGTGAGAGCTGGACTGTGAAGAAGGCTGAGCACCGAAGAATTGATGCTTTTGAACTGTGGTGTTGGAGAAGACTCTTGAGTGTCCCTTGGACTGCAAGAAGATCCAACCAGTCCATTCTGAAGGAGATCAGCCCTGGGATTTCTTTGGAAGGAATGATGCTAAGGCTGAAACTCCAGTATTTTGGCCACCTCATGCGAAGAGTTGACTCATTGGAGAAGACTCTGATGCTGGGAGGGATTGAGGGCAGGAGGAGAAGGGGACGACAGAGGATGAGATGGCTGGATGGCATCACTGACTCGATGAATGTGAGTCTGAGTGACCTCCGGGAGCTGGTGATGGACAGGGAGGCCTGGCGTGCTGCGGTTCATGGGGTCGCAGAGAGTCGGACGTGACTGAGCGACTGATCTGATCTGATCTGATCTGATGTTAATTTCCTGACAACGATAGCCTACCATTCACCTTGGCTTGATGAAACTTTAGAAGATTTTCCTGACTTTCAGTCCTTTGACCTCCCTTTTCTTGGAGGCTTTACTTTAGAAAATAAGACTGTAAATGCTCTCTTCCCTTTTATGATGTAAATCTTCTTCACCCTTTTGAAGTTTAGCAACCCAGAAATGTCTTCCTCAGGGACCTCTTATTGATCCCTTTGAAATGTAATCATCAAGACAGTGCCCCTGACTTTTAGACTGTAGAAGAGTGAGTCTAACTTCAATAAGCACTACTCAGCAAACTCAGATGGTCTAATCTCACTGCTGAGCCTGCCTAATATCCCCAGAACTTTTTCACTACATCAGCCCAGTTCTTAAAGTAACTCCAGGCCCTTTTTTCAACAGAATTGAATTAAATTTATTTTCCCTATTGCAATAGTCTTGACTTCTGTTGTGATTATCTTGATTATTCTTTGTCTTTCTAACTTTATCTTGTGTAATTTTTCTTTGAGAGTCTCAAGAGCTAATATCATTTTTTAATTAACTTTTTCCATTAATGCTAATTTTGTTTTTATTTTAAATTTTAATAAGACATACAGTATTCTATTAGCTTCAGGCATATAGCATCAGTTTAGTCAGTTCAGTTCAATCAGTTCAGTTCAGTTGCTCAGTCATGTCTGACTCTTTGCGACCCCATGACTCACAGCACGCCAGGCCTCCCTGTCCATCACCAACTCCCAGAGTTGACTCAAACTCATGTCCATCGAGTCAGTGATGCCATCCAGCCATCTCATCCTCTGTCGTCTCCTGTCCTCCTGCCCCCAATCCCTCCCAGCATCAGGGTCTTTTTTTAAAAAATATAAATTTATTTGTTTTAATTGGAGGCTAATTACTTTACAATATTGTATTGGTTTTGCCCAATGAATCAACTCTTTGCATCAAGTGGCCAAAGTATTGGAGTTTCAGCTTCAGCATCAGTCCTTCCAATGAACACTCAGGGCTGATCTCCTTTAGGATGGACTGGTTGGATGGCCTATAGCATAGTGACACAATATGTTTATGCATTACAACATGATCACCACAACAGGTCTAGTTACTGTCTGTCATTCCTGGTCAAAAGATCCCCTGGACCAGGGCATGGCAGCCCACTCTAGTATTCTTACCTGGAGACTCCCCATGGACAGAGGAGCCTGGCAGGCTATAGTCCATGGAGTCACAAAAGGATCAGACATGACTGAAATGACTTAGCACACAAAAATGTACCATAAATACATTTTTATCATTTGTATACATTTTATACATTTATACATTTTTATCAATACCATAGTGAGAGTACATTTTTATTGCCACTGTGCATTTTGTCCTTAAGACTTCTTTACCTCATAGCTGGAAGTGTGGATCTCTTTTTCCCTATACCCACCCTAACGCCCCAACCTCATTCTCCTCTGAC
The DNA here is from genome assembly GCA_935064755.1 of Tragelaphus eurycerus. Taxonomy (NCBI): domain Eukaryota; kingdom Metazoa; phylum Chordata; class Mammalia; order Artiodactyla; family Bovidae; genus Tragelaphus; species Tragelaphus eurycerus. Next base: position 3,568,038 of record CAKXYN010000003.1, on the reverse strand, counting down.
AACTATCAGCTTGCTCTCCTTATCTATGAATTTGTTTTTGTTTTGCTTATTCATTTGTGATTTTTTAGATAACATACAAGTGAAATCATACAGTATTTTTCTCCCTCTGATTGATATCACTTAGCATAAAAGCCTCTAGATTCATCCATGTCAACATAAATCACAAGATTTCATTCTTCTCATGGCTGAGTAATAGTTCATTGATTATATATATATTTATATATTTATATGTGTGTATGTGTGTGTGTGTGAGCACATGTGCATGTGCTCAGTCATGTTTGACTCTTTGTGGCTCCATGAACTGTAGCCCACTAGGCTTCTCTGTCCATCAGATTTTACAGGGAAGAATACCGGAGTGGGTTGCCTCCAGATTTTCCCAATTCAGGGATTGAACCCATGTCTCTTGCATTTCCTTCATCTCCTGCATTGGCAGGCAGATTCTTTATCCCTATTACCACCTGGGAAACTATAGATATACATATATATATGTATACATATACACATATATATATGTATACATGTGTGTATATGTCCATTTTTTTATCCATTCATCTTCTTAGCAGACACTTACTGGTTCCATATCTTGGCTATTGTAAACACTGCTGTAGTAATATAGCTGTACACATACATTTTTTAAAAAATTGTTTTCATTTTCTTCAGATAAACCATCAAAAGTGGATCACTAGATTTTACAGTAACTCTTTTGATTTTATAAGGAACCTCCATACTGTTTTGCATAATGGCTACACCTATGTACGTTTCTATCAACAGTGTAAAAGTATTATCTTTCTCCACGTTCTCACCAATACTTGCTGTTTCTTATCTTTTTGATTATAGCCAGGCTGACTGGTGTAAGGGGACATCTCATTTGCATCTTTCTGATAACTCATGGTTTTGAGCATCTTTTCATGTGTCTATTGGCCATCTGTATGTCTTGTGTAGAAAAAAGTCTATTCAGATCTTCTATCCATTTTTAATGAGATTGTGTGATTGTTTTGATATGGAGTTCTATAAGGTTTTTTGTGTGTGTTTCCTACATCAGACCCTTATCAGCTATATCATTTTCAAATTCTTTTCCCATCCAGCAGGTTAACTTTTGTTTTGTATGGTCCTATTTGATTATTTTTGCTTTTGCTTCCCTTTCCTGAAGAGATAGATAAAAAATCTATATCTATCTATCTATGTATATGTATATATATATTGCTCAGACCAATGTTAAAGAGCATAGGGCCCATGTTTTCTTTGAGGAGTTTTTAGGATTTCTGGTGTTGCATTTAAGTCCTTCCTTCATTTTGAGTTTGCTTTTTGTGTATGGTGTAAGAAAAGGGTCTAGTTTCATTCTTTTGCATGTGATTATCCAAATTGTATAACACCATTTATTGAAGAGACATTTTCCCATTTATATTCTTGCTTCCTTTGTCATACTGTCTGTATAAGTGTGTGTTTGTATCTAAGCTCTGTTCTGTTCCACTAAACTGTAGCTGTGTGGCTGTTTTTGTGGTAATACCATGCAGTTTTGACTACTATAAAAAAAAAAAAAAAAAAGTATTATCTTTAATCTTCATCATTTTAATTATATTGTGTCTTGCTTTATATTTCTTTGGGTTCATCTTATTTGGAATTCTCTGAACTTCCTATACATGAGCTGTTTCCTTCCCCAGATTAGGTAGGTTTTAGCTATTTCTTCTTCAAATAATTCTGTGGCTCTTTCTCTCTCTTTTCTCCTTCTGGGAGCCTCTGTGATGCAAGTGTTATTCCATTTGATGTTGTCCCAGAAGTCCCTTAAAGGATCCTCACATCTTTTAATTATTTTTGTTTAATTTCGCTACTTTGTCTGAATGCTTTTAATTGCTTTGTCTCCCTGCTTGCTGATTTCTGCTTCTGTTTCATCCATTCTGCTGTTGAATACCTCTTGTGCATCTTTCCATTTGGTTATAATTAGTCTGGTACTCCGTTTTCTCCTTTCTTCTCTCTAGTACTGGGGGCAGTCTTACTCTGTGCTCTGCCCTCCTTTATGGACCTAAGCATTGTTGGTTCTTCAGCCTGTGCATTTTTTAACTTGTTAGGATGGATCAGCAACTTCCAAGCTCCTTACATGTGGGCCTGGAAACTGGAAATGTGTTTGTTTTTTGAGAAGGTTTTAACTAATAAAAGGGGTTTCATTTCAGAAAGTAGAGAACGAGAATGAAAGGAATAGTGTGCTATGTTTACGAATGGGGACCAGGAGGCCTAATGTCAGATGTTTGAATCTCAGCTTTGCCACGGCTTTGCCTGTCTGTGATTAGTTCTCTTTGACTATAGTGTTGGATAATAGAAATATGTATCTTTAGAGAGCTGAGATTTAAGATATCATAAAACTTGTATATTTAGTACTAAGCCTAGTGGTGCAGGCTATGTATTCCATAAGAGTTAGCTGTTTCTATAGAATTTATATAAGGTGTTAGTATAGTGATCGGGGAAGGCGATGGCACCCCACCCCAGTACTTTTGCCTGGAAAATCCCATGGACGGAGGATCCTGGTAGGCTCCAGTCCATGGGGTCGCTAAGAGTTGGACACGACTGAGCGACTTCACTTTCATTTTTCACTTTCATGCATTGGGGAAGGAAATGGCAACCCACTCCACTCTTCTTGCCTGGAGAATCCCAGGGACGGGGGAGCCTGGTGGGCTTCCTTCTGTGGGGTCGCACAGAGTTGGACAAGACTGAAGCGACTTAGCAGTAGCAGTAGTATAGTGATAGTTTGGTAACAATTGAATAGTCCAACTCCCTATCTTTAAACATATGCTTGTAGAATTCCAGAAAGTTGTGCATCATTCATTTCTAGTATATCATTACTCATACTGAGTCTCAGCCTTGTTCACACTTATGCTCTGTTAATTGAAATTCTTCCAAATATTTTATAGGATAATGTAATGTCAGGAATAGACCAAGATCTGAGATCCTTACCTAACTTCCAAATCTAAATAAAAAGTCATTTATAATACATAATAAATTATTATATATTTATAACTAGAAAAATATTATGTGACAGAATTATCTACCTCTTCAAGAAACCCATGCAATTTTGTAATTACTTACTTTATAGCATGCACACATCTGTGCACACACACACCTGTAGGTTTAAAGTAGCATTAAAATCTTTTTTTTTTTTTTGCTAGATAATCAAATATCTTCTAACATCATTTAATGCAAGTATATAATTAATTCTAATTGGAAGTTTTCCCCATCATCCTTGTACCCTTTAATACTATGTGTTTTTGTATTCAACTTGTACAGGTTAACAGAGAACAAGGCCTTTGACTACCCTCTCTCCTGAGTCAAGGACAAAAATATTAAAGATGTAAGCTTAGACACAGTTAAGGTAAGGAGTTATTTTTCACTTTAGAGGATGAATCCACAGATCTTTTAGCTGTTAGCAAGAGAAAATAGATGAGGCAATATAATTCCCAAAAGTAGATATGTATAAAAATTCAAAAGAGAGGTGAAGAAGTAGAAAAAGATCAAGATAAAAACTTACAAAAATTCAGTGCATGGATACTGTGTAATTTAAGTAGCTATTTTGCATAATTTAAAGTACCATTCTTAAAGTGTTCCATATCCTCACTGTATTTATCTTTGAGTATTTTTCTTTGAATAGTTTAGAGTGACAATTTTGATTTTTAAGTTATTTTTTTTTCTGAGTGTTAAAGTTTTATATCTTTATAAGCATATGCTTATCAGAAATTAAACTACATATTTGGGATTCAATATCTCCTATTCACTATATCCTTTTTATATTAGCCAATTAGGAAAAGGATCATATAATACCACAGACAACTAATACTTATTTCTCCAAACAGTAACATTTTTAAAAATAATTGTTATACCATAGATCACAAATTTAATACTTCATGTTATTCCTAAGATTTTTTCTTTAGCCATTTTTCATTATTGCAGTATAGTTAATCTACAGTGCTGTGTTAGTTTTGGGTGTGTACCAAAGATTACTTGGACTGCTTATTTAATTCTTTAACCATCATTATGAACCTTCAACACTGCATTTGCAGTAAGCTTTCTCCAGTGACTACTTGCAACATTTTTCATCTCTGATCTCTTTGTCAACTTGTCATCCTCATGTCTTTGCCATCACCATTCCTGCTTTTAAGAGATAAGCCTATATATGCAGTATTTCCTAGCACTCATAAAGTTAAAAGCTATTGACAACTGAGGATTATTTTGACTGGTCAGAGTTCTTTTCATGAAAGAGTAAACTTGTATAAATAAAAATAGATGGCTAGAAATCTGCTCCCTGAGTAAGAAAACATCAATCTTTGTTATGTTTTTTAAGTGAAACAAAGATGAATATTTTCAATGATAAAAGTTACAATTCACAAAGAAGATAGACATCATAAACCATTAGATACCTTAACAGCAAGGAAATAAGCATACATAAAGCAAAATTGAGAATATATATAAGAAAAAGAAAAAATATAAAATCATAGTGAGGCATATTAACATTTCTCAGAGAATATGTTATCAATGCAGAAAAAGAATAGAAGCATCTTGAATGACGTCAATAATTCAAATATATTTATTAGTCATATCCTACACAATAGCTCAGTTCATTTGCTCAGTCATGTCTGACTCTCTGAGGCCCCAAGGACTGCAGCACGCCAGGCTTACCTTCCCATCATCAACTCGCGGAGTTTGCTCAAACTCATGTCCATTGAGTCCGTGATGCATTCCAACCATCTCATCCTCTGTGGTCTCTTTCTCTTCCCACCTTCAGTCTGTCCCAGCATCAGGGTCTTTTCCAATAAGCATCAAAGGTCTTTTCAGTTCTTTGCATCAGGTGGCCAAAGTATTGGAGTTTCAGCTTCAGTATCAGTCCATCCAATGAATATTCAGGACTGATTTCCTTTAGGATGGGCTAGTTGGATCTCCTTGCAGCCCAAGGACTCTCAAAAGTCTTATCCAACAACACAGTTCAAAAGCATCAATTCTTTGGTGCTCAGCTTTCTTTATGGTCCAACTTTCACATCCATACATGACTACTAAAAAACCATTGTTTTGACTAGACCGAATTTTTCAGTAAATTAATGTCTCTGCTTTTTAATACGCTTCTAGGTTTGTCATAGGTTTTCTTTCAAGGAACAAATGTCTTTTAATTTCATGGTTGCAGTCACCATCTGCAGTGATTTTAGAGCCCAAGAAAATAAAGTCTGTCATAGTTTCCATTGTTTCCCCATTAATTTGCCATGAAGTGATAGTACCAGATGCCATGATCTTAGTTTTCTGAATGTTGAGCTTTAAGCCAGCTTTTTCACTCTCTGCTTTCACTTTTATCAAGAGGTTCTTTAGTTCTTCATTTTTCTGACATAGTGGTGATGTCATCTGCCTATCTGAGGTTATTGATATTACTCCTGGAAACCTTGATTCCAGCTTGTGCTTCATCTGGCCTGGCTTAAGCAGGTTGACAATATACAGCCTTGAAATACTCCTTTCCCAATTTGGAACCAGTCTGTTGTTCCACATCTGGTTCTAACTGTTGCTTCTTGACCTGTATACAGATTTCTCAGGAGGCAGGTAAGGTATTCTGGTATTTCATCTCTTTAAGAATTTTCTACAGTGTATTTTGATCCATACAGTCAAAGCCTTTGGCATAGTCAATAAGGCAGAAGTACATGCTTTTCTGGAACACTCTTGCTTTTTGGATGATCCAATAGATGTTGGAAACTTGATCTCTGGTTCCTCTGCCTTTTCTAAATCGATCTGAAATGTCTGGAATGTCAGAGTTCATGTATTGTTGAAGCTTGGCTTGGAGAATTTTGAGAATTACTTTGCTAGCATGTGACATGAGTGCAATTGTGCGGTAGCTTGAACATTCTTTGGCATTGTCTTTCATTGGGATTAGAATGAACACTAAACTTTTCCATTCCTGCAGTCACTGCTGAGTTTTCCAAATTTGCTGACATACTGAGTGCAGCACTTTCACAGCAGCATCTTTTAGGATTTAATATAGCTCAACTGGAATTCTATCACCTCCACTAGCTTTGCTTGTAGTGATGCTTCCTGAGGCCCATTTGACTTCACATTCCAAGATACCTGGCTCTAGGTGAGTGATAACACTATCATGGTTATCTGGGTCATGAAGATCTTTTTTTTGTGCAGTTCTTCTGTGCATTCTTTGGAGAAGGTAATGGCACCCCACTCCAGTACTCTTGCCTGGAAAATCCCACGGACAGAGGAGCCTGGTAGGCTGCAGTCCATGGGGTCGCTAAGAGTCGGACATGACTGAGCGACTTCACTTTCTCTTTTCACTTTCATGCATTGGAGAAGGAAATGGCAACCCACTCCAGTGTTCTTGCCTGGAGAATCCCAGGGATGGGGAAGCCTGGTGGGCTGCCGTCTATGGGGTCACACAGAGTCGGACACGACTGAAGTGACTTAGCATAGCATAGCATCTGTGCATTCTTGCCACCTCTTTTTAATATCTCTGCTTCTTTTAGGTCTATACCATTTCTGTCCTTTATTGTGCCAATTTTTGTATGAAATATTCCTTTGCTTTCTCCAGTTTTCTTGAAGAGATCACTAGTCTTTTCCACTCTGTTGGTTTCCTCTATTTCTTTGCATTGATCGCCAAGGAAGGCTTTCTTATCTCTCCTTGCTATTCTTTGGAACTCTGCATTCAAATGGGTATATCTTTCCTTTGCTCCTTTGCCTTTTGATTTACTTCTTTTCTCCGCTATTTGTAAGATCTCCTCAGACAACCATTTTGCTTTTTGCATTTCTTTTTCTTGGGGATGGTCTCTTTCACTGCCTCCTATACAATGTCACAAACCTCCACCCATAGTTCTTCAGGCACTTGTTTATCAGATCTAACCCTTAAATCTATTTGTCACTTCCACTGTATAATCCTAAGGGGTTTGATTTAGGTGAAACCTGAATTTTCTATTGGTTTTCCCTATTTTCGTCAATTGAAGTCTGAGTTTGGCAATAGGGAGTTCATGATCTGAGCCACAGTCAGCTTCTGCTCTTGTTTTTGTAGACTGTATAAAGCTTCTCTATCTTTGGCTGCGAAGAATATTATCAATCTGATTTAGGCATTGATCATCTGATGTCCATGTGTAGAGTCTTCTCTTGTGTTGTTGAAAGAGGGTATTCTCTTGGCAAGTTAGCCTTTGCCCCGCTTCATTTTGAATCCAAGGCCAAATTTGCCTGTTACTCCAGATATCTCTTGACTTCCTACTTTTGCATTCTAGTCCCATACAATAAAAAAGACATCTTTTTTTGGTGTTAATTATAGAAGGTCTTACAGGTCTTCATCGAACCATTCAACTTCAACTTCTTCAACATTGCTGGTTGGGGCATAGACTTGGATTACTGTGATATTGAATGGTTCCTGAGACCCGGGTTTGATCCCTGGGTCAGGAAGATCCCCTGGAGAAGGAAATGGCAACCAACTTTAGTACTCTTGCCTGGAGAATCCCATGGAGGGAAGAGCCTGGTAGACTACAGCCCATGGGGTCTCAAAGAGTCAGACACGACTGAGCAACTTTCCTTTCCTTTCCTTTGGAAACAAACAGAGATCATTCTGTCATTTTTGATATTGCATCCAAGTACATTCATTTTGAACTCTTTTTTTGACTATGAGGACTACTCCATTTCTTCTAAGGGATTCTTGCCCACAGTAATAGATATAATTGTCATCTGAGTTAAATTCACCCATTCCAGTCCATTGTAGTTCACTGATTCCTAAAATGTTGATGTTCACTCTTGCCTTCTTCTGTTTGATGACTTCCAATTTGCCTTGATTCATGGACCTAACATTCCAGGTTCCTATGCAATATTGTTCCTTACAACATTGGACTTTACTTCTATCACCAGTTACATCCATAACTTGGGTGGTTTTTTGTTTTGTTTTGTTTATCACTTTTATTTTTTAATTATTTTTTTTGCTTTGTCTCTGTCTCTTCATACTTTCTGGAGTTATTTCTCCCTTCTTCTCCAGTAGCATTTTGGGTACGTACCCACCTGGGGGGTTCATCTTTCAGTTTCCTGTCTTTTTGTCTTTTCACACTGTTCATGGGGTTCTCAAGGCAAGAATACTGAAGTGGTTTGCCTTTTGCTCCTTTAGTGGACCACGTCTTGTCAGAACTTGCCACCATGTCCCATACTTTTTGGGTTGCTGTACAGGGCATGGCTCATAGTTTAGTTGAGTTAAACAAGGCTGTGGTCCATGTGGTCATTTTGATTAATTTTCTGTGATTGTGATTTTTATTCTGTCTGGCCTCTGTATAAGTATGTATATACTTATGTGTAAGTATACTTATGTATAAGTATATACATACTTATAAGGCTTATAAGTGTATAAGTATCTTACGGAAGCTTCCTGATTGAGAGGCTGACTAAGGGGGAAACTGGGTCTTGTTCTGATGGGGATCTATGGTCAGTAAATCTTTAATCCAATTTTCTATTGATGGGCAAGTTTGTGTTCCCTCCTTGTTGTTTAACCTGGGGCCAAACTATGGTAGAAGTAATGAAGATAATGGTTATCTTCTTTGTGCATGCATTGCTGGACTCAGTGCCCAGCAGCCTGCAGCAGGCCACTGCTGACCCCCACCTCCACCAGAGACTTCTGGACACTCATGGGCAAGTCTGAGTCAGTATCTTTGGGGTCACTACTCCTTTATCCTGGGTCCTGGTGTGTACAAGGTTTTGTTTCTGCCTTCCAAGAGTCTGTTTCCCCTGTCCTGTGTAAGTTCTGGTGGCTCTATGGTGGGGTTAATGGTGACCTCCTCCAAAGGGCTTGTACACAGATATATTTAAAATTTTGTGTTTCATACATTGTTAATAAATGTCCACAGGATATTTAGAAAAACTGGTGAAAAGATAAATGTTACTAAATTTCAAAATTTAGAATTCTTTTTTGTATGTGTGAATCAGTTATACATATACACATATATTATTTTTTAAATTATTTTCCATTATAGATTATTATAAGATATTGACTATAATTCCTTGTGCTATATGGTAAACTTTTGTTGCTTGTTTGATATCTATTTTTTAAATTAGAAATCTAGCATTCTATTACTACTAAATTGGACAAGTAGAATCAAAATGTCATGAATTTTTTAGCTAGGCAAAAATTCATAAGTTATCTAAAATATACATAATGCCTGTATTTATATAGTGGAGAGTGAAAAAGTTGGCTTAAAGCTCAACATTCAGAAAATGAAGATCATGGCATCTGGTCCCATAACTTCATGGGAAATAGATGGGGAAACAGTGGAAACAGTGTCAGACTATTTTTCTGGGCTCCAAAATCACTACAGATGGTGACTGCAGCCATGAAATTAAAAGAGGTTTACTCCTTGGAAGGAAAGTTATGACCAACCTAGATAGCATATTCAAAAGCAGAGACATTATTTTTCCAACAAAGGTTTGTCTAGTCAAGGCTATGGTTTTTCCTGTGGTCATATATGGATGTAAGAGCTGGACTGTGAAGAAGGCTGAGTGCCGAAGAATTGATGCTTTTGAACTGTGATGTTGGAGAAGACTCTTGAGAGTCCCTTGGACTGCAAGGAGATCCAACCAGTCCATTCTGAAGGAGATAAGCCCTGGGATTTGTTTTGAAGGAATGATGCTAAAGCTGAAACTCCAGTATTTTGGCCACCTCATGCGAAGAGTTGACTCATTGGAGAAGACTCTGATGCTGGGAGGGATTGGGGATAAGAGAAGAAGGGGATGACAGAGGATGAGATTGCTGGATGACATCACTGCTCGATGGACATGAGTCTCAGTGAACTCCAGGAGTTGGTGATGGACAGGGAGGCCTGGCCTGGTGTGCTACGATTCATGGGGTCGCAAAGAGTCGGACATGACTCAGTGACTGATCTGATCTGTATTTATATATATATAAAACCTTTTCTACTGTGATTGTTAAAGTCTTGAGAAAGAACATCGAAAAAAAAAAAGAAGAGATGGATAAATTGCTCTTTGTTATTTTAATTAGTTATCACCTTGTCACATTAGGCAATATTAAAAAATGAATTCTGATTTAAATTATTTTCTCTACATTTTCAAATTTTCTTAAATAAATATCATACAAGTTCTGATTTGGAAACAGATGTAAGAATTAGCTAAAGGATGTTAGCAGCTTTCTTATATTTCAAATCAGTCTGAAATGACTCAGAAAGATGATTAGGATCCGCTTTAGCACAAAGGATATAATTAGGGCTTGTCAAATCAATCTGCTTAAAATTACTTTACAATGGAAGGGGCATTCATGATTCTTCAGCTGAATCTTATGTAATGCTTTAAAATAATACATCCTCCATCAGTGCCATGGTAATCTGTCAATAGTTTATTATAAGCATATAAATTCATATTTGAACATTATTACCACATAGTCATTTAATATATTTTAGTTTCTTCCCAAGCACTTACTTTTTCTTCCCTCAACTTCTCACTTTTTAAAAAATTTTAAAAAATTTTCTGTTTTTCTCTTTGATTCTTGAATCCCTGTTCTTGGATTATAAATAAAGGCCATATTTATTTTCTTTCTTTTCGTGGGCACCAGCTTGGGTAGTGTTGGCTGCAGAGTCCTCATTTCTGCTGATTTTACTCAGAATTTTCTCAGGGTCTTCTTGCCTTTATTTAATCTTGATATTACTTATCACCATGTTTTCCTCATCACTAAAGATGAAGGTTTGAGTCTCATTCTCTGTTTCTTTCCCCCTTTCCTTGTTGTTGTTTGTTTGTTTGTTTTGTTGTTTTAGAGAAGAAAAGTAGTAAAGAAACTTACTATACCGTCTTTAATATAAAATCCTAATTTTCTAGCATTTATTATAAATTGTGAAAGCAGTATCAGAAACACTTTTTTTCTAGTAATATTGTCCTTGCTAGGTAAGATCTTACACAGGTACTTTTTCTTCTTCTTAAAGAATGATACCCTAAGACAAAAATTTTAATGGTAACTAAAAGTTCATCCATACATATAAAGGGAAGAAATATATGTCTTGTTAAATCGTTTTTATATTGTACTGTATTTTAAAGACAACTTTAATAGAAATATTTACTAGGAGTTAACTTCAGTTTGTAAGAGTGGCAGTATTTTTAGGAGACTCTTGTAATCAATTGTATCTCTGACATCAGTAAAATATAAATACATATCACATGTCCATTCTCAAACATAGCACATGGAGGGACTTCCCTGGTGGTAGAGTGGTTAGGGCGGGGTGCTTCCCCTGCAGGGGTCACATGTTTGATCCCTGGTCAGGGAACTAAGATCCCTCAAGCAGTACACTTAATAACATAAAAGAAAGCACGTGGAGAATCTCTGCAAGCATGAAATTCAATAAATAATAATTTTGTGAATACTGGAAAGGAAGTTATAAAACACACCATCCTGTTTGTAACTTAAATATAACTTTGTCTCTGAAACCCTGGGCTATCATTTTATACATAGTTTCAATAACCCCTTAACAGCTTAACTGTATTAAAATTGTTCTGGATATCAAGAATATTAGAGTGGCTACTTTATATTTAGTATATATAATATTTCCATGGGGTCGCGAAGAGTCGGACACGACTGAGCAACTTCACTTTCGCTTTTCACTTTGATACATTGGAGAAGGAAATGGCAACCTACTCCAGTGTTCTTGCCTGGAGAATCCCAGGGATGAAGGGGCCTGGTGGGCTGCAGTCTATGGGGTTGCACAGAGTCGGACACGACTGAAGTAACTTAGCAGCAGCAGCAGTATGTATTTATTTTCAGGTTCACTTTCTAGTTCAGTACCAAGTATATAGAATAAGAGCACCACAGTTTGAAAATTAAAAATTAAGGTTTTCTAAAATAATAACAGAAAGAAAAATACCAGGTTATATATATATATTATGGAGAAGGAAATGGCAACCCACTCCAGTAAGAGGAGCCTGGCAGGTTACAGTCCATGGGGTCACCAAGAGTCGGACAGGAATTAGCGACTAAAGCACCACATACATACATGCTGCTGCTAATCACTTAAGTCGTGTCCGACTCTGTGTGACGCCATAGACAGCAGCCCACCAGGCTTCTCCGTCCCTGGGATTCTCCAGACAAGAACACTGGAGTGGGTTGCCATTTCCTTCTCCAATGCATGAAAGTGAAAAGTGAAAGTGAAGTCGCTCAGTCGTATCCGACTATGTGTGACCCCATGGACTGTAGCCCACCAGGCTCCACCGTCCATGGGATTTTCCAGGCAAGACTACTGAAGTGGGCTGCCATTGCCTTCTCCAGCATACATACATATACGTATGTATATGTATGTATGTATATATATATATATGAAACAGAATACAAACTCAAATATATATATATATGCATGAAGAAACACAAGTTGGAATCAAGATTGCTGGGAGAAATATCAATAACCTCAGATATGCAGATGACACCACCCTTATGGCAGAAAGTCAAGAGGAACTAAAAAGCCTCTTGATTAAAGTGAAAGTGGAGAGTGAAAAGGTTGGTTTAAAGCTCAACATTCAGAAAACGAAGATCATGGCATCTGGTCCCATCACTACATGGGAAATAGATGGAGAAACAGGGGAAACGGTGTCAGACTTTATTTTTCTGGGCTCCAAAATCACTGCAGATGGTGACTGCAGCCATGAAATTGAAAGACGCTTACTCCTTGGAAGGAAAGTTATGACCAACCTAGATAGCATATTCAAAAGCAGAGACATCACTTTGCCAACAAAGGTTCGCCTAGTCAAGGCTATGGTCTTTCCTGTGGTCATGCATGGATGTGAGAGCTGGACTGTGAAGAAGGCTGAGCGCCGAAGAATGGATGCTTTTGAACTGTGGTGTTGGAGAAGACTCTTGAGAGTCCCTTGGACTGCAAGGAGATCCAACCAGTCCATTCTGAAGGAGATCAGCCCTGGGATTTCTTTGGAAGGAATGATGCTAAAGCTGAAACTCCAGTACTTTGGCCACCTCATGCGAAGAGTTGACTCATTGGAGAAGACTCTGATGCTGGGAAGGATTGGGGGGATGAGGAGAAGGGGACGACAGAGGATGAGATGGCTGGATGGCATCACTGACTCGATGGATGTGAGTCTGAGTGACCTCTGGGAGTTGGTGATGGACAGGGAGGCCTGGCGTGCTGCAGTTCATGGGGTCGTAGAGAGTCGGACATGACTGAGTGACTGATCTGATCTGATATAAATATATATACATACATACACACATAAATACCTATGCCTAGATACATACATACAGACACACATACATTTTTTAACCAGCTATTTTTTTAGAGCTTATAAATTGTATAAGAGTTGATGTGTATGCCTTTGTCTTAATTTTAAATACAAAGCTCCTGAATCTGAAAGTGTCAGTTTGTGGAGGTCATACAGAGGGTTTTAACTCTCATCTATCTATTCATCAGGCCAACTCTCTTATTATAGTAATATAATATTTCCCTGTTGGTATATACTATTTTAAAATACATACTCTAAAAGCCCTTATAAAAACCTAAATAAAAGTTAAAAAGCTAATCAAATTTTGATTTGGTGGCAAGTTGTCATTAATTAAAAAAGAAAAGTTCAAGATGTTCAGAAAGCAAGGCCTTGTATCTATATACCTGTATTTTATTGACAGTCTATAAATTTTAATGAGAGCTTCTTAAAATACTTTATAACCTATGGATTTATGATGATTTGTTTTAAAAACATCAAGAGCTTATCTTTTAGAGACAACAAGTGTTATAATTTATATGTATCTTCTATCATTTCCCTCTTTTTAAATATGCAAACACCAACAACTTTTAACTGCAATCATATTTTGAGGTTTATAGCCTGAAGAAGGATGATAATTAAATTCAACCATAATAGTCTTTGCTGTAAAGGATGTCAGAAAACCCATCTTAAACAACCCATACTGTCCTGTCTTATGGATACATTTTAATTTATTCAATGTTTAGTATGTCATCTATTTTTTTCCTCCAGAGGTATTTGTATATACGTGATGTATTTTGAATGTGTGTCTATATATACGCATGTAATAAAGTCTTATTCAAGAATACGCACATATACATTACTTAATTTCTAAGATAAACTTTTACAAAATTAAATACCGAGCAAAAATTATAACTATTTCTAAACCTTTTGATCTATATTTTAAACTTTTTTTCAGAAGAGGTTTTGTCTATATACCATTCCACAAGCCATGAATGCAGATAGTAATATTGCTGTATCCTTACTCTATTTATTATTTTTAGTTTTAAAATATTACTCATTATTAAGACATATGTTTTCATAGTAGTATGGCTGAAAATGTTGTTTCATGTTTACTGAGTATTGGTATTTTTATGATTTTAGTCTCCCTAAACTTAACTCACTTGTCTTTTTATCTAGTGATCTTTTGAGTAAATGTGCTCTTAATTCTATTTCCTTGTTATGTATACTTGCATTATCAATGCTCCATTCCTTGTGAGAGAAGGCAAAAGAAAGAGAGTCTGTGGAAGTAGATTATAGAAAGTACATATCTCCATTTTTCAGCATACCACCAAGGTCCTCTGCTCAAATTTTTCATAATCTGAAATAATGAAAGTCACTACCAAATTATTATAACCATCTATAATCAGGTTAACAGATTATTTACACTTCTACCTCAGATGCTTTGTGACTGCAGTTTAATTGAAAGAAAATCACACTGTCAATTAAAAATAGAGTGAAAAGTGGATCGTGACTGAAATGTAGTTTCTTAAGAAGCAAAAGGAAATAAGATATGATTAATAGAATACTAATTGGACAATGTGAAAACGCAGATAATTTTTCTTTTCTTTTGTTCTTCTATAGTTCAAGGTAAATCACGTGAGTAAAAATATTAATAAAAGAGATGCATAAATTATATTCTGATGAAAACAATTAATAAAATTGTACTTTTAAATTAATGTTTTTCAAAATCAATGCTAAGAATTCTAGTTTAACATAGGATCTCCTTCAGGGGTAAGCATGAAATGTAAGATCAGTTATCTCCTGACATGTGAAAAGTAAAGAGAAAGAAATAATTCTCTAGGATTGTTAAACTCAGAAACATAAGTCTTTTTGAGATCAGCAGTAAGGGAAAATGAACCCTGAATTGAGACCAAGTGCCAGTCACCATAAGGAAACAAACAAGCACAGCAAGTCCCCCTTGGGAATATTGTTTGTGTGATTATAATTCAGCAGGGAAAGCTGTAGCTGAGGTACATCCTGAGTACTCATGTGCTTTATCAATTTAAAGAATTAGAGAATTCAAAAATATATTTAAGGACATATTCTACCTTGAGAACACTGGAGACCTAACAGATGACAGGATTCTGGAAATGGGATGTAATTTTCAAGCTGTTTGTGAAAACATACATGAAATTGAAATTTGACAAGGCCACTGATGTATTAAAACTAATTCATGAGGAGAAAAAAGGGAGAGGTCAATTGAATAGAAGCAGAAGGGAAAAGAAGAAAGGTTTGAATTATGTGATTTACCTGGAATAAAATACAGTATTTTAGAAGTATGCCAAAGACATATTTTCTTACCCTTTCATCTTCACACAAAAATGTTTACAATAATTTACAAGGGTTAAGAAAACATGTGGGCATGGAAGACCAGCAATATCTTTTGCAGAATGATTTTCTGTCAAAAAGTTGTCATCATATTCCTGTGAAATGAGAAAAGGAGAACAATGTATCCCCTTTTCTAATACGTGCAGTGAAGAGGTATTCATAGCTCAGACTAAACAACAGACAGTGCTTTATTTTCTTGTCCTGGAAAATGACTTCGAAAGTTGCTTTTTATTTTAAATAATTAAAAGGTTGCATGTGGCTTGCTATTATCCTTGTGCCGAGCTTCCTCCCATCTGAGTCTGTCTCTCCACTGTCCACCCCAACCTCCTCACCTTCTAAGAAGACACTTTGCTCAGGAGCCACTGAGAGGTCAAGGCCTTTATTTTAATGATGGAAATAATGAGCAAAGACACAAAAATCTGGAGTCAGGGAGGCTAAATGGATTTATTGCACCATGAAATGTTGAAATAATTTCTAGAGAAAAATAGAAGACTCCAAAAAAGCAGGCAAGAAACTTCATGTTTTTATTTTTGTTTTTCATTTTAGCTTTTTATTTTGGGGTGGGGGAAGGAATTGAGAGGAGAGTGAAGAAGATAAGGGGAAGAAGGTTTTCTCTAAAATGGAATTTTGAGAACAGTATAATTTAAATTTGAAGTATAATGATATATAAAGAATGAAAGTTGAAACCTAAAATGTTCTGTATCTCTTATAAATAACATTCTCCAGCTTTGAATCCTAATATTATATATATCTAAAGTAATAACACATTATTGTTATTCTTCTCATTTTTATATATAATTGTGTCTTGAAAGTCCAACCCCTGAAACAATCAATGAATTCTTTTCTAGCAATGACATGAACAGATATCAGAATAACCTATTAGGGAATGATCTGATGCACTTTCAGTGGTACAAAGTAAGCAGTTTGGGATGTAGTTTATTATAATTTTTTTTTTTTTGCTTCCTAAATTTGTATATATTCATGGTTTTATATTGAAAACTTTTTGTATTTAAGAAAAAAAAATCACCATTTCTAGAGAGAAAATATCTTCCAACTTTAGAGTTCACATTGTTCATCACTCATTAACAAATGATTTGTGTGGGATTTAGAAAATACAGCTCAGAAAGCTCCACTACCTAGAAATAACCTTGCAGTTCTCTCAGTTTAAGTTTTCTGTATTTTGATGTGTTATTCTTAAGTAGATAATGTTTAAGGGTTGTTTTATCTTCTTGCAGAATGGGTCCTTTTATCTTTTTAAAATGCAACTATTTATCCCTGGTTAATTTCCCTATTTTGAACTCTGCTTGGTCTACAATTAATATATTTTGATTAGTTTTAGCTGGGTGTTAGTCTGCCCGTATACTGGTGGCTTGTACAATAGAAATGTACTGTCTAAAGTTCTTGAGGTAAGAAGGTACCAGTGAGGACTTAGGGAGGAGGGTGATAGGGAAGGGGAGAGATAGACTTCTCCTGTCTCTTTACAGAGTCAACATAGGGTTGGAATTTTTCACAGGTCATTTTCATACATATTATTCAAAGACCACAGAGTAGTTAATTAACTTGTTTCATGAAAAGTGAAAGTGAAGTCACTCAGTTGTGTCCAACTCTTTGCAACCCCATGGACTGTAGCCTATCAGGCTCCTCCATCCATGGCATTTTCCAGGCAAGAGAGCTGAAGTGGATTGCATTTCCTTCTCCAGGGGATGTTCCAGATCCAAGAATCGAACCTGGGTCTCCCACATTGCCGGCAGACACTCTACCGTCTGAGCCACCAGGGAAGCATAACGGCATTTCGATTCTAAATAACATGCATGCAGAGATGGGCTCAATAAAGGACAGAAATGGTATGGACTGCACAGAAGCAGAGGATATTAAGAAAAGGTGGCAAGAATACACAGAAGAACTGTACAAAAAATATTTTCACAACCAAGATAATCACGATGGTGTGATCACTGACCTAGAGCCAGACATCCTGGAATGTGAAGTCAAGTGGGCCTTAGAAAGCATCACTACGAACAAAGGTGCTGGAGGTGATGGAATTCCAGTGGAGCTATTTCAAATCCTGAAAGATGATGCTGTGAAAGTGCTACACTCAATAAGCCAGCAAATTGGGAAAGCTCAGCAGTGGCCACAGGACTGGAAAAGGTCGGTTTTCATTCCAATCCCAAAGAAAGGCAATACCAAAGAATGCTCAAACTACCACGCAATTGTACTCATCTCACACGCTAGTAAAGTAATGCTCAAAATTCTCCAAGCCAGGCTTCAGCAATATGTGAACTGTGAACTTCCTGATGTTCAAGCTGGTTTTAGAAAAGGCAGAGGAATCAGAGGTCAAATTGCCAACATCCGCTGGATCATGGAAATAGCAAGAGAGTTCCAGAAAAGCATCTATTTCTGCTTTATTGACTATGCCTTTGACTGTGTGGATCACAATAAACTGTGGAAAATTCTGAAAGAGATGGGAATACCAGATCACCTGATCTGCCTCTTGGGAAATTTGTATGCAGGTCAGGAAGCAACAGTTAGAACTGGTCATGGAACAACAGACTAGTTCCAAATAGGAAAAGGAGTATGTCAAGGCTGTATACTGTCACCCTGCTTATTTAACTTATATGCAGGGTACATCATGAGAAATGCTGGACTGGAAGAAACACAAGTTGGAATCAAGATTGCTGGGAGAAATATCAATAACCTCAGATATGCAGATGATACCACTCTTATGGCAGAAAGTGAAGAGGGGCTAAAAAGCCTCTTGATGAGAGTGAAAGTGGAGAGTGAAAAGGTTGGCTTAAAGCTTAACATTCAGAAAACAAAGATCATGGCATCTGGTCCCATCACTACATGGGAAATAGATGGAGAAACAGTGGAAACAGTGTCAGAATTTATTTTTCTGGGCTCCAAAATGACTGCAGATGGTGACTGCAGCCATGAAATTAAAAGATGCTTGCTCCTTGGAAGGAAAGTTATGACCAACCTAGATAGCATATTCAAAAACAGAGACATTACTTTGCCAACAAAGGTTCGCCTAGTCAAGGCTATGGTCTTTCCTGTGGTCATGTATGGATGTGAGAGCTGGACTGTGAAGAAGGCTGAGCGCCTAAGAATTGATGCTTTTGAACTGTGGTGTTGGAGAAGACTCTTGAGAGTCCCTTGGACTGCAAGAAGATCCAACCAGTCCATTCTGAAGGAGATCAATCCTGGAATTTCTTTGGAAGGAATGATGCTAAAGCTGAAACTCCAGTATTTTGGCCACCTCATGCGAAGAGTTGACTCATTGGAGAAGACTCTGATGCTGGGAGGGATTGAGGGCAGGAGGAGAAGGGGACGACAGAGGATGAGATGGCTGGATGGCATCACTGACTCGATGGATGTGAGTCTGGGTGACCTCCGGGAGCTGGTGATGGACAGGGAGGCCTGGCGTGCTGCGGTTCATGGGGTCGCGAAAAGTCAGACATGACTGAGTGACTGATCTGATCTGCAGGGTACATCAAGAGAAACGTTGGGCTGGAAGAAGCACAAGTTGGAATCAAGATTGCCAGGAGAAATATCAATAACCTCAGATATGCAGATGACACCACCCTTATGGCAGAAAGTGAAGAGGAACTAAAAAGCCTTTTGATGAAAGTGAACTAGGAGAGTAAAAACGTTGGCTTAAAGTTCAACATTCAGAAAACGAAAATCATGGCATCTGGTCCCATCACTTCATGGGAAATAGATGGGGAAACAGTGTCAGACTTTATTTTGGGGGGCTCCAAAATCATTGCAGATAGTGACTGCAGCCATGAAATTAAAAGATGCTTACTCCTTGCAAGGAAAGTTATGACCAACCTAGATAGCATATTGAAAAGCAGAGACATTACTTTGCCAACAAAGGTCCGTCTAGTCAAGGCTATGGTTTTTCCTGTGGTCATGTATGGATGTGAGAGTTGGACTGTGAAAAAGGCTGAGCGCCTAAGAATTGATGCTTTTGAACTGTGGTGTTGGAGAAGACTCTAAAGAGTCCCTTGGACTGCAAGGAGATCCAACAAGTCCATTCTGAAGGAGATCAGCCCTGGGATGTCTTTAGAGGGAATGATGCTAAAGCTGAAACTCTAGTACTTTGGCCACCTCATGCGAAGAGTTGACTCATTGGAGAAGACTCTGATGCTGGGAGGGATTGGGGGCAGGGGGAAAAGGGGACGACAGAGGATGAGATACCTGGATTGCATCACCGATTCGAAGGACATGAGTGTGAGTGAACTCTGGGAGTTGGTAATGGACAGAGAGGCCTGGCGTGCTGCAATTCATGGGGTCACAAAAAGTTGGACCTGACTGAGCGACAGAACTGAACTGAGACTACCCCCATACGGATAATTTTAAATGAATCTCGTTTCACTGGCCAAAAAGCAACTACTCTGAAGCAAGATCCCTAAAGCTATTCATGTGATAAAGCAGCTATTTCTATTTACATGCTTTCTTTAAAAAGTAATTGAAAAATTTAAAAAATGTAGTTTTTAAAACAAATATTTAAAGATTAAGATGGTATTTAGGTTATTAAATATTAAAGCAAATATTTAGATATATAATCTTTTAGATATTGAAAGTAGTCTAAGATCACATACTATTTCAGCAATTTAAGAACAGACATAGAAATTAATTAAAATTTGCATAAAATTAAATATTTGCATTAATATATGCTCAGTTCTAATTTTTAATTCTTAATCTAGTGAAAAGCAACATTTTAAATTGAAGCTTACATATTATTAACACAATATAAAAATGTTACTAAAACAATATATTTTTATCTTAAAACACTTAATAGTAACATTTTAACATTTTCCATACATTTACATTTTATATACATGCAAATTTCTAATAAAAGGAAACAACCTCATAAAAATTTAGAGAAATAAAATAAATAAAATTTATTTATGCTAAACAAGCTAAATAAAATATGCTAAGCAAACTAAATAAAAATGGATTTATGTTTCTTCAGGGAAAATTTGCAATGACTGAAAAATGGAAAAGAATCAGTCTTGGAAACTGCCTGATGAAATTAAAACTTTCAAGCCCTTTTATAGAAAATATAATTTGTTATAAACTTTTTGTAACCCAATTCTTTCCATCTGTTTATTTTCTAATATAAATGTTGGGGGTAATAATTTCCTTGTGGAACTATTGACACAAGATCAAATATTTCTAATTGATACCCTCATCAATATAATACAGAAAATCACCACTGTTCGAAGAATGGATCTCAAATCTA
The DNA here is from genome assembly GCA_935064755.1 of Tragelaphus eurycerus. NCBI lineage: Eukaryota > Metazoa > Chordata > Mammalia > Artiodactyla > Bovidae > Tragelaphus > Tragelaphus eurycerus. Next base: position 3,547,229 of record CAKXYN010000003.1, on the reverse strand, counting down.
AGTCACCTCCTTTATCTCTTTTCTAAAAGAAAGTAGTTTTCCTTCTGTCTTACATACTGTTATGTTTAGACAATTGTAGTTAACAAAGCTCCTTAGTAACCTGGTAAAACAGTAAAATGAAAGTGAAAGTCATTCAGCTGTGTCCGACTCTTTCTCCATGGATTATACAGTCCATGGAATTCTCCAGGGCAGAATGCTGGAGTGGGTAACCTTTCCCTTCTCCAGGGCATCTTCCCAATCCAGGGGTCGAATCCAGGTCTCCTGCATTGCAGGTGGATTCTTTACCAGTTGAGCCATAAAGGAGGCCAAGAATACTGGAGTGGGTAGCTTATCCCTTCTCCAGGGCATTTTCCTGACCCAGGAACCAAACTGGGATCTCCTGCATTGCAGGTAGATTCTTTACTAACTGAGCTTTCAGGGAAACCCTGGTACAGTGGTAAGTAGAATATGTATTTTCTGTACAATATAATACTACAGTGTCTCACATTTAATAGCAAAGAGACATCTAAGACCAATTTTATGCTCTTAGAAAGGGAAAGCAAACTTAAGTTTCACTTTTCACTTTCATGCTTTGGAGAAGGAAATGGCAACCCACTCCAGTGTTCTTGCCTGGAGAATCCCAGGGACAGGGGAGTCTGGTGGGCTGCCATCTATGGGGTTGTACAGAGTAGGACACAACTGAAGTGACTTAGCAGCAGCAGCAGCAGCATCTGTTTATGATCGAGTTCTGTTTTCCATGTTTGTCATAAGTAAAATATACATGAAGATAGTGAAAATCAGTAAGTCTATGATATGAATACACATATTAACCTGTAAACCATTACATATATTGTAGGGGCCCTGTTACTAATGACTACTTTAATAATATCTGCTTTAAAGTGTTAAAAAAACAAAAACAAATAAGGACTGAAGATATAAACCATTTCTTAAATGCTGTTAATGTCACATCTGCAATATCTGTTCTTTGCAAGAAGTAAAAACATGCTTACATTGGAGGCCCACTGTTTTCAGCTGGAGTTTATTTACACTGTGCCTGGTTCACCACTTCTATAATGTAACAATATTCAATACCCATGTTTTTGTTAGGTTCATTTTGGAAGAGTTAAAAACAAGAATATTATTGAATTAATAGTATCTGGAAGACTGTTATGACATTTGTTTGTTCTTTAGTTGCTAAGTCATGTCTGACTCTTTGAGATCCATGTACTGTAGCCCTTCCAGGTTCCTCTGTCCGTGGGATTTCCCAGGCAAGAATACTGGAGTGGGTAGCCATTCCCTTCAGGGGATCTTCCCAACCCAGGAGCTGAATCTGCATCTCCTGTATTGGCAGGTGGATTCTTTACCACTGAGCCACCAAGGAAGCCCTGGAAATTACCAAAAGGTTGACTATCATTTTTATAGAATTGATTTTCATGCTATGTTTGAGAAATCTAAAAGGCCACATAGCTTCTTATCAGTTTATTAAAGATAGACTTTCACACACATGTAAATCATGATAGGTTGTTTTAAAATCTTGGTTACAGTAAGCATGTAAGATTAAGTCAGTGAATGAGGAAGATGCCAAGAGGGACAAGCTGTCCTGATGTGGAGCTAAAGTTGGAAAAAATGTTATTTCATAATATGTAACTGTGGAAATTTATTCTGAAGACCCTTTTTGAAAGATTTTTCTATTTCTGGATTACCTGCATTGTCCCTACATTTTCCCTGCATAGATTTGTGTTTGAAAAAGTTACATATAGAGAGGCTGAATCATTTTTAGACACTAATGTCCCTTTAGAATAGCCCCATGGAGCCCACTGGGTATATAACCAAACCTTAGACAATTTTTTGCACCATCTAGTCAACTGTCTTTCCTGTAACACACAATTATCAACCTAACAGGATAATGTTTGATTAATCTTTGTCTTAGTGCCAACTTCCTTTTTTTTTTTAATTTTCCAGAAAAAAATGGAGATTTCCATTTCTTAATGTATATGCACTAAATATACAGTGCAATATAACTTTAAATACATAAAAATTACCAGTGAAAGAACAAACAATAACAAAAATGTTAGGGCTTCCCTGGTGGCTCAGATGGTTAAAAAATCTGCCTGCAATGCAGGAAATCCTGGTTTGATTCCTGGGTAAGGAAGATACGCTGGAGAAGGGATAGGCTACCCATTCCAGTATTATTGGGATTCCCTTGTGGCTCAGCTGGTAAAGAATCCACCTGCAATTTGAGAGAACTGAGTTCGATTCCTGGGTTGGGAAGATCCCCTGGAGGAGGGCATGGCAACCCACTCCAGTCTTCTTGCCTGGAGAATCCCATGGACAGAGCAGCCGGGCAGGCTACAATCCTTGAGGTCACAGAGTTGGACATGACTGACTAAGTACACTCTCAATTACCAGTTTTATAGTTTTTCCAGTCCTGCTGGTTATACAGATATAATTGTGTATAGTTGTGATCATTGTGTATGTATCATTTTAAATTCTGCATTTTTTTGCTCATTGATTTTTTGTGTGTCTACTGCTGTTTTTAGTTTTCAATTGCAGGATAATTGCTTTACAATGTTGTGTTGGCTTTTGTCATACAGCAATATGAATCAGCCATAAGTATACATATATCCCCTCCTTTTGAACCTCCCTCCAATCTATGGAGGATGAGCTTCCTGTGTTCCTGTGTTATACAGCAACTTCCTATTATTATCAACTTGTTAACCACCTACCTCAGAGTCTTATAGTTTATTTTCTTGGGCCCATCAGCCTTGCCTTGCCAAATAATCCACATGTGATCTTTACCTTTTGTGTACCAATAATCTGAAGTTTTAATAAGCTTCTCCGGTGAATTACAGGCACATTATAGTTTGAGAAACATTTCAGCTTATATTTATGGTTAAGACACATTCTTTCAACATTTGAACATTTAAAAAAGTACCCAAAAAAATCCTCCAAAGTTATATATTAAATATCTACTATTGTCAATCACTACTTAAGCTCTTCTTTTTTCTAGGAGAAACAAAGACAAAGTACATATTTGAACTTATCATAAACATCTTAGATTGATGTTTAGAATGTTTGAGACCAAAACAAGAAACATCACACTAATTCATTTCCACTTTGTTGAACACTTTCTTTTGAATTTGTGCTTTTGGGAAGGTTTAAATTCATGTTAACAGTTAATTATAACTTCTTTTCTTTTTTTTTAGCTTAAGAGGATTCAGTATTGAGCAGACACTAAATTAAATCTGTTTAAATAAAAATAAATAAACTCCTCAGGCTTGTACCAGGGTACCGTGTCTTTTGCTTTACCATTACAATTCTTACCTCAGTGTATTCAAATATTTATGTAATTCATAGATAGTGTTCGATCCCTGGGTCAGGAAGATGCCATGGAGTAAGAAATGGCAACCCACTCCAGTATTCTTGCCTGAAAAATTTCATGGGCAAAGTAGCCTGACAGGCTAGAGTCCATGGGGTTGTAAAGAGTTGAATATGACTGAGCACACATGAAAGGGAAGGTTTCTGTCTTTAAAAACATTTTAACTTATCCTTAGAGTAGAAAGACCCAAGATACTACCTTTTTATGGGGGTGAGTTATTGCACAATTATTTTATAGATAATTATAAAATTATCTATTCCAGCCTATATATTTCTAGGCTATAAAATTTGAAGCACAATCCTGCTCACATGCAATGTATGCATAAGAGGCACAAGATGATTATATGCCCATTATCTGTCTGATCAGATTTCAAGCCTGATATCTGTGTCATTGTTGTTCAGTTGCTAAGTCATGTCCAGCTCTTTACAACCCCATGGACTGCAGCACAACCGGATTCCCTGTCCTTCGCTATCTTCCAGATTTTGCTCAAACTTATGTCCATTGAGTCAGTGATGCTACCTAACCGCTTCATCTTCTGCCGTCCCCTTCTGTGTCCTACCTGGCATCAAATTTGATGTTTATCTTCAGAAAAAGAACCTTGCATTTATCTGTTTTAAAGTGAGAACTTATGTTAATAATTACTCAAAATGTTTTTCTATTTTTCCACATGTTCTGCATGTGTGCACACATAGAGTTGAAGCTGTTTTCATTTTTTGAGATACTGGACTTTCTGATAGTCATATCACTGATTAAGTTCAGTTCAGTCGCTCAGTTGTGTCTGATTCTTTGTGATCCCATGAACCGCAGCACGCCAGGCCTCCCTGTCCATTACCAACTCCCAGAGTCCACCCAAGCCATTGAGTCAGTGATGTCATCCAACCATCTCATCCTCCATCATCCCCTTCTCCTCCTGCCCTCAAACTTTCCCACCATCAGGGTCTTTTCAAATGAGTCAGCTCTTCGCATCAGGTAGCCAAAGTATTGGAGTTTCAGTTTCAACATCAGTCCTTCCAATGAACATCCAGGACTGATCTCCTTGAGGATGGACTGGTTGGATCTCCTTGCAGTCCAAGGGACTCTCAAGAGTCTTCTCCAACACCACAGTTCAAAAGCATCAATTCTTCAGCGCTCAGCCTTCTTCACAGTCCAGCTCTCACATCCATACATGACCACAGGAAAAACCATAGCCTTGACTAGACACACCTTTGTTGGCAAAGCAATGTCTCTGCTTTTTAATATTCTGTCTAGGTTGGTCATAACTTTCCTTCCAAGGAGTAAGTGTCTTTTAATTTCATGACTACAATTACCATCTGCAGTGATTTTGAAGCCCAGAAAAATAAAGTCAACCACTGTTTCCACTGTTTCCCCATCTATTTCCCATGAAGCGATGGGACTGGATGTCATGATCTTCGTTTTCTGAATGTTGAGCTTTAAGCCAACCTTTTCACTTTCCTCTTTCACTTTCATCAAGAGGCTCTTTGGTTCTTCTTCATCTTCTGCCGTAAGAGTGGTGTCATCTGCATATCTGAGGTTATTGATATTTCTCCCGGCAATCTTGATTCCAGCTTGTGCTTCCTCCAGCCCAATGTTTCTCATGATGTAGTCTGCATATAAGTTAAATATGTAGGGTGACAATATACAGCCTTGATGTACTCTTTTTCCTATTTGGAGTCTGTTGTTCCATGTCCAATTCTAACGGTTGCTTTCTGACCTGCATACAGATTTCTCAAGAGGCAGGTCAGGTGATCTGGTATTCCCCATTGCTTTCAGAATTTTCCACAGTTTATTGTGATCCACACAGTCATACGCTTTGGCATAATCAATAAGGCAGAAATAAGTGTTTTCTAGAACTCTTGCTTTTTCCACGATCCAGCAGATGTTAGCAATTTGATCTCTAGTTCCTCTGCCTTTTCTAAAACCAGCTTGAACATCTGGAAGTTCACCATGTATTGCTGAAGCCTGGCTTGGAGAATTTTAAGCATCACTTTACTAGCGTGTGAGATGAGTGCAATTGTGTAGTAGTTTGAACATTCTTTGGCATTGCCTTTCTTTGGGATTGGAATGAAAACTGACCTTTTCCAGTCCTGTGGCCACTGCTGAGTTTTCCAAATTTGCTGGCACATTGAGTGCAGCACTTTCACAGCATCATCTTTCAGGATTTGAAATAGCTCAACTGGAATTCCATCACCTCCACTGGCTTTGTTCATAGTGATGGTTCCTAAGGCCCACTTGACTTCACATTCCAGGATGTCTGGCTCTAGGCCAGTGACCGCACCATCGTGATTATGTGGGTCATGAAGATGTTTTTTGCACAGTTCTTCTGTGTATTCTTGCTACCTTTTCTTAATATCTTCTGCTTCTGTTAGGTCCTTACCATTTCTGTCCTTTTTTGAGCCCATCTTTGCATAAAATGTTTCCTTGTTATCTCTAATTTTCTTGTAGTGATCTCTAGTCTTACTAGCCCCTCAATTCTGTGTCTGTGCCATCCTTGTTTTAATGAATTGTATCACCATTGTCTTAAAGAAATTTGAGTAGTCAAACTGAACTTCTTATCTTTATTCCGTCCCTTTAATCATTGAATCTTATTGATCATGTATCTTAAAAACAAGTGAATCTCTACCACCATTTCCTTAGGATGAAGATGTAAAATGAGACCTCAGCAGTTGTCTCAATTTAAGATAATGCACCATGCTATTGAAAACTGGTCAAATAATTGCTTTAATTTTCTAAAAAGATTCAAAGCACAGTTCCAATGCTTTCTAATGAGACCCCTCAGGCCCATCAACCACCTTCCACCTAGATGAGAAAACAATTCATCAGAAAAATTTAGGGGGATGTTTTACAAAAGCTTTCCAATTACCATGGCTGTTCATTCTTGTGTTCCAACCCCTTTTCCAATCTTGATTCAAGAGGATTAGATTCAAGGAATCTTTATCAGATTCTTAAGACAACTATTTAGATCAAACAACCCCATCTGAAAAAGTCTGTGTATACTCCCCCCACCCCAGGCTATTTCCTCAGGGAAGAATAGTAAGAGATGGTCACTCTGATGCTGAGTAACTATGACTGCCTTGCTAGAAAACGGATTGCAACCATGAGGTCTGTAGGACATGGGTAGAGATATTCTGAATGTGCAAAACAGCTCTTCAAGGAAATGACCAGCCTGGAGTACCTGCCCCACAGACATTGGCTGCACCAGCTCTAGATAATAGCAACACTAGTAAAGCAGGCCTATGCTTATCTCTTAATATTCTTTCCTTCATTCATCCAAAACCTGGGGGAAATATGACTGCCTCTACTTCCCATTTTTAGAGAATTTCCTGGACAATACAAATTAGGAAAATCAAGTGTTCATTTAGGTGAGATTGATATTTTGATATTGCAGTGACCTTTCCCATGTTGAATGTGGTATTGTTATTTACCACCTTCAAGTGCTTGGGAAGATATAGGATGCAAGCAAGATGGTTTAGGGATGAGGAAAAATATGACAATAGCAAGCTTGAATATAAGGTGAAAAATAAATAAATTTGTTTCCTTCCAAACAATTGAATTTAGCTCATTCTGGATATGTGAATTTCACCAGCAATGTTTACTGCAGCAGTCTACTTTAATAGTATATTCACTTCAAATTTTCCCAGCTCTTAGAAAAGAAAAATGACCTTATGGCAGTCCAAGTGATCATTCTTATATATAAATACGTTTATGTCTGAGTCATCGTTAATATTGTTTGCCTGTTTCCTTTAGCTTAAAGATAAATGATGAGATTCTTAGCCTGGGTCTCCTTCCCTCTTTAGCCTCATCTTTTTCACTGTACCCACTTCCCAATTCATATTTCCTTTTCATCAACAGTTAACATTTTTTATAGAGATATAACTGACTTATAACACTTTGCAAGTTTAAGATATACAACATGTTTAGTTGATACATTGATGTAGTGCAGTCTGATTACCACTGTAGCATTAGTTAACACTTCTTTCGCATCACATGATTATTTTGTGTGCATATGGTGAGAAAAATTAAGATCTGATCTTTTCATTTTCTGATGTAGCTGGTCTTTTACAATTTCTTCTCAATGTGTAATATCTTTTTCTAACACTCTCACTTATTTACCTGGCCCACTTTTCCTCATGCCCTTGTTGCAGCTTGTATAACTCTTTTTGCATATTTCCCTAGAGACTTAAGATAGGTTCAGATGTTTATGAGACATGCTTCAAGCTATCTATTTGCACAGTCAGAGCTCTTATAATAGCTTTTCGTGGTAATGTTAATTTTTGGTATCATTTAGTAATCTGTAAGGGAACTTCCCTGGTCAACTACTGATGCCAAGCGATTGTGGTTTCTCTACTGTCTGTCATAGGCCATTGTAGTGGCATTTAACATATTTCTGAATGACTGTTTGAATGGAAGAGGAAAAAATCTGGAACAGCAGAACCATGTAGAAAGCTTGTTATTGTCCTGCCTGTCAGGCACAGTGGAAAACTATCTTACTTTTTTAATGTTTTATTTTGTATTGGGATATAGCTGATTAACAATGTTGTGATAGTTTCAGGTGAACAGCAAAGGGACTCATTCATATATTTATATTAATACATGTATCCATTCTCTCCCAGATTCCCCTCCTATCCAGGCTGTCACACAACACTGAGCATAATTCCATGTGCTATACAATAGGATCTTGTTGGTTACCCAGTTTTGAATATAACAGTGTATACCTGTTCATCCAAACTCCCTATCCGTTCCCCCATCTTTCCACCCACTTACCCACCTCTAGCAATCATAAGTTCATTCTCTGTGTTGCTGAGTCTGTTTCTGTTTTGTAAGAAAGTTCATTTGTATCATGTTTTTTTAGACTATCTTATGTTTTTAGGAATATTTTTGGCTTCATTGTGTCTCAATTAAATATAAGCATACTAAAGGAGAATCTTTAGTATACATTGTCTCTGGAAGCCTCACAAAGGCAAATATGTTGTCTTTATTGCAATGGCAAAGATACTCTGTCATTAGAGATAATAGAAAAATGGAAAAAGATGATAAGATAGCTGAAAATGAAGCAAATAAAAAAAAATCTTTGTCAAGGAAGCCTAACTTAATAATGTATTTTATGGGTATTTATGGAAATTTTGCATGATATTTTTTCTTCTTTTACTCCTTTGTGGGCTTGTGTGTAGGTTAGTCCCTGCTAATTGCACTCTTCTTGTAGTCTTGACTCTTCACTGAGGTCAGCCTTTGGCAAGTTTACAATGCTCCCTTTGTTAACTAAAGATCAGAGATTTAGCAATCTTGGTGCATTACTCTTTTAACGTAATGTAATGATGCTTATTATTGTGGCTTTCTTAGTTAATATCTAAAGACAGGTCTTTGACAATCATGCTACTCTCTCTCATTTAAAAGGCAAAATTAGATTACTCCATTTGCCTTAGTTCACAACACACGGCCATTAGGTTTCTTAATGGATTTGGAAAACTCAATAATTCCTTGCTCAGATTAGATTTGGATGTCTTTTGTACTAACTTTTAAAGAGCTGTAGACAGTATAATCAGATTAAAGTCCCAGACTCAATGGCTTACAATATATTATAACATTTTTATTGGCTCTTTATAAGCACCTAAAGTCACATTGAGAACAATATGGTACTGAGACTTCACAAAATTAAATTCAGAAAGTGAGAAATTGCCATATCCTTACATTGTAGAGTTATTTTTCCCTTTTCAGGATATTTCTTTGTTTTCACATACTCTTATAGTTATCAGGAAGAAGAAGACATATGTTGTTTATAAAATAATAATAAAAAATATTATATGTATCTTATATATATTATCTATTACATAAAATAAGAAAAGGTAGTATGTAAAACGGAGAAGGCAATGGCACCCGACTCCAGTACTCTTGCCTGGCAAATCCCGTGGATGGAGGAGCCTGGTAGGCTGCAGTCCATGGGGTCGCTGAGAGTTGGACACGACTGAGCAGCTTCAGTTTCACTTTTTACTTTCATGCATTGGAGAAGGAAATGGCAACCCACTCCAGTGTTCTTGCCTGGAGAATCCCAGGGACAGAGGAGCCTGTTGGGCTGCCGTCTATGGGGTCGCACAGAGTCGGACACGACTGAAGCGACTTAGCAGCAGCAGCAGCAGCAGTATGCAAAATAGAAATTACTTCTCATTCTGTACATAGTTTTTATGATGCATATGGGATAATTAAGTGCCATATCAGTGCTATCATAATTGAAATCTACATCTTTGATTAAATTACCAGAAAATAAAGGCCATGCATTACAAAATTTTTCCTGTATACTGACTACAGAGACAATGGCATTTTAAATACATATTTTACAATAAATGCCAGAGAGGATATGGAGAGAAGGGAACCCTCCTACACTGTTGGTGGGAATGTAAATTGATATATCCACCATGGAGAATAGTATGGAGGTACGTTAAAAAACAAAATAGAGCTACTATTTGGCCCAGCAATCTCATTCTTGAGCATGTAATCAGAGAAAAACATGATCTGAAAGGATATATGTACCCCAGTGTTCATTGCAGCACTGTTTACATGTGAAAGACATGGAAGCAACCTAAATGTCCATCAACAGAGGAGTGGGTAAATATGTGGTACATATATGCAATGGAATATTATCAGCCATTAAAAAGAATGAAATAATGTCACTTGCAGCAATATGGATGGACCTAGAGAGTGTCATATTGAGTGAAGTAAGTCAGACAGAGAAGGTGAAATATTGTGATATCCCTTATATGTGGAATACTTCTAAAACAGAAACATCCTCACAGACATAGAGAACAAACTTATGGTTCCCAGCAAGGTGGTGGGGGAAGGAATGGTTAAGGAGTTTGGGATGGACTTGTACACACTGCTATATTTTAAATGGATAACCAACAAGGACTTACTGTATAGCATATGGAACTGTGTTCAATGTATTGTGGCAGCCAGGATGGGAAGGGAGTTTGGGGGGTGAATAAATACATGTATATGTATGGCTGTGCCCTTTTGCTGTTCACCTGAAACTATCACAACATTGGTAATCGGCTATACCCTAATACAAAATAAAAGGTTCAAAAGGGGGAAAAAAAAAAAAAAAGAAGAAATAGTTAAGAAAACAAATACAACTGTTTTAATAACTAACTGACTTTACTTCTGATAGTAAAGTTTTCTTGAAAATGAAGGTTAGAGTTCAGTAAGTGACAACACAATAAAGTCAACATCAAAAATAATTTTAAGCATATAAGGCAAATGCTATATCTTAAGTGTGTATAACTCATTCAAAGTAATATGTCATTGTAACATTGAAAGACTTTGGATCTCTATACATTTAAGAAATATGTTTATCAAATTTTTTTCATCCTTATGGTATTTAATTTTTAATCTTGTATTTTTTAAATTAATTTTTATTGGAATATAGTTGATTTGCAGTGCTGTAAATATTACTTCTGTTGTACAGCAAAGTGAATCAGTTATACATGTACAGTTCCCTTTTCTATACAATGGGTACTTCTTAGTTATGTATTTCATATATAGTCATCCTGTGTGTGTGTCAGACTCAACCACCCCGATGTAAAATGAACATTCCTACAGCATGTGTGCCTCACAGAGTCCATTGTCTCCTGGGAATAGTTCCTTTAGTGCTTATGTTTCTTTACTGTCAGCTTAACTTTGATTCTTTAGGAGTTTGGCTGATCATCTTTGCATATATTTCACTTGTACCAAAAACATCTGATGTGCTTGGTTTCCTGGGTGTTACATTTGGAACTGTCTGCTTTTTTGTCCTTGTTGCAGGGCAAGCACTAGAGTGAGAGGAAGAGCATATGAAGCTGGACGAAGTTGAGTCATACTGCAAACACTCCAGGAGAAAGGGTCCAACAGTCCCAGCTACAGTCACTTTATCTCAAATTAAAAACCCCTGACCTGTTCCCTAATATGGTAGTTCTTGTGACCTCAAGTCTTATAAGCATTAGACATTTTCTAGTTTATCTGGATAACTACTTTTTCCTTCTGTAATCTGAAAATATGACCTTTTTCTTACACCCCATGCCTGTCTCTTTGAATAGAGTATAAATAATCCCAGCTATAAAATATGTTGATTCCCTGATGGCTCAGACAGTAAATAATCTACCTGCATGTAGGAGACCTGGGTTTGATCCCTGAGTTGGGAAGATCCCCTGGAGGAGGGCATGGCAACCCACTCCAGTAGTCTTCCCTGGAGAATCCCCATGGACAGAGGAGCCTGGTAGGCTACAGTCCATGGGGTCTCAAAGAGTTGAACATGACTGAGCAATTAAACAGCAGCAGTAGCACAAAATAGGTTAATGTTTTGTGTGACAGTTGATGATAGTTAACTTATTTAGTAGTTTTTCTCACTTGACTGAGAACAGCAGGTCTCCTCTGAATTATACCCTGGGACCACACAAGTTGTTATCCAAATCGAGATGATATTGTGACTAGAAAGGACAGTATTAATAATTATGCTGGGAAAAATGGGTGTAAACTGTCCCAGGCAAACCAATATGTATGGCTATACTTGGAGTATAATACTTTAGGATTTATATATTAAAAAAAAAAAAAAGAGTTATATTGCACTCCAGGACACAGTCATTTGTATTGATCTATTGTTGTTTGTATACATATTTATTGTTGTTCGGTCACTAAGTCCTTCCAGATTCTTTGCTCCCCCATGGACTGCAGCATACCAGGCTCCTCTGTTCTCCTCCATCTCCCAGAGTGCATATATATATTCTCCCAAATGAGAAGAGCAACTCTTAGAAACCTAAGGCTATATTTTGTGATTATTTTCATTTTCTCCAAGGTAAAAAATCAATACTTTTTCTAAGTAAATGTCTATAATTGAAGTACCCATGACATGAATTGTTTCATAATTATTCTGACCATGACTTAAGTGGCCCAGATTACAATAAAGCAGTTGACATTTTAAGTATACACCAGGAACATATTAATCTCCAACAACTATGAGGGTTTTATACATCATTCTCTTTGATTGTTAACTAGTAAATGGGATGGCTTGATTAAAATATATCCAATATATTTTCCTCAAACACAGAATTAGTTGCTGCTTTCTGCTAAGCTCTCACTTTACTGAGCTGTTTTTATGTATTGCTGTTTACTTCAATTATTGTTAATCGCCACGTTGCATTATCTATGGTGTTATTACTGTTATTATTATCAAAATTATCAGATAAAGGAAACTGAACAAGTTGTAGTTAACAAATGGGTTGGTATTTTCATCTAGAACTAACAGTAAAGTAGAGATTAGGAGACATTTTACACAGAAATGTCAAGATGGCAGAGAAGAAGGAAGTTCGCTCATCTTCTCCTGTGAGAACGCCAAAATTACAACTCGCTGCTGAACAACCATCAAAAGGAGAATGTTGGGTCTCACCAAAAAAAAAAAATACCCCAAGTCCAAGGGCAAAGGAGAAGCCCCAGCCAGATGGTAGGAGGGGAGAAATCATGTTTGGAATCAAACCCCATATGGGCCGGAGAGACTCGGAGGGCTCAAAGAAAAACTGCTGTGCACCAGGAGACCCCACAGAGACTGAGTCAGACCTGCCTTTGAGTGTTTCTGTGTCTCCTGTGGAGGTATGGGTCTGCACTAGCCTGCCACAGGGGCAGGGGCTCTGGATGCATCAAACCTGGGTGTGGCATAAGCCCTCTTGGAGGTCACCATTAACCCCACTATAGAGCCACTGGAACTTACAAAGGACTGTGGAAACAGACCCTTGGAGGGCACAAACAAACCCTGTGTGCACCAGGACCCAGTACAAAGGAGCAGTGACCCCACAAGAGACAGACCCAGACTTGCCTGTGAGTGTCTAAGAGTCTCTGGTATAGGCATGGGTTAGCACTGCCCTGCTGCAGGGTCAGGGGTACTGAGTATAGAATTGCATGCACAGAACCGTTTGAAGGAGCTTGCCATTATCTTCATTACCTCCACTATAGTTTGGTCTCAGGTCAAATAACTGGGAGGGGATACAGCCCCACCCATCAGGAGAAAATTGGATTAAAAATTACTGAACATTGCCCTGCCCATCAGAACAAGACCCAGTTCCTCCATAGTCAGTCTTTCTCATCAAGAACCTTTCATAAGCCTCTTATTGTTATTGGTCAGAGGCCAGTCAGAATGAAAACCACAATCACAGAAGACTAATCAAAAGGATCACATAGACCACAGCCTTGTCTAACTCAATGAAACTATGAACCATGCCATGTAAGGCCACCCAAGGCATCCACTTATGGTGGAGAGGTCTGACAGAATAGGGTCCACTGGAGAAGGCAACGGCAAACCACTTGAGCATTCTTGCTTGAGAACCCCATGAACAGTATGGAAAAACAAAAAGATAGGACACTGAAAGATGAACTCCACAGTTCGGTAGGTGCCCAAAATGCTACTGGAGATCAGTGGAGAAATATCTCCAGAAAGAATGAAGAGTCAGAGCCAAAGCAAAAACAACACCTAGTTGTGAATGTGACTGGTGATGGAAGTAAAGTCCAACGCTGTGAAGAGCAATATTGCATAGGAACCTGGAATTTTAGGTCCATGAATCAGGGTAAATTGGAAGTGCTCAAGCAGGAGATGGCAAGAGTAAACATCGACATTTTAGGAATCAATGAACTAAAATGGACTGGAATGGGCGAATTTAACTCAGATGGCCATTATATCTACTATGTGGCCAGTAATCCCTTAGAAAAAATGGAGCAGTCCTCATAGTCAACAAAAAAAAATCCAAAATGTGGTGCTTGGGTGCAATCACAAAAAACAGAATGATCTCTGTTCATTTCTGGGGCAAACCATTCAATATCACAGTAATCCAAGTATATGCCCCAGCCAGTAATGCTGAAGAAGCAGAAGTTGAATGGTTCCATGAAGACCTACAAGACTTTCTAGAACTAACACCCAAAAAAGATGTCCTTCTCATTATAGTGGCTGCTGCTGCTGCTAAGTCACTTCAGTCGTGTCCGACTCCGCGTGACTCCATAGACGTCAGCCCATCAGGCTCTCCTGCCCCTGGGATTCTCCAGGCAAGAAAACTGGAGTGGGTTGCCATTTCCTTCTCCAGTGCATGAAAGCAAAAACGTGAAAGTGAAGTCGCTCAGTCGTGTCCGACTCTTAGCGACCCCATGGACTGCAGCCCACCAGGCTCCTCCATCCATGGGATTTTCCAGGCAAGAGTACTGGAGTGGGGTAGAATGCAAAAGTAGGAAGTCACGAGATTCCTGGAGTAACAGGGAAATTTGGCTTTGGAGTACAAAATTAAGCAGGACAAAGGCTAACAGAGATTTGCCAAGAGAATGTACTGGTAATACAAAACACTGACTTCCAACAACACAAGAGAAGACTCTACACATGGACATCACCAGATAGTCAATACCAAAACCAGATTAATTATATTGTTTGTAGGAAAGATGAAGATGATCAATACAGTCAACAAAAATAAGGCCAGGAGCTTACTGTCACTCAGATCATGAACTCCTTATTGCCAAATTCAGACTTAAAATTGAAGAAAGTAGGGATAACCACTAGACCATTCAGGTATTACTTAAATCAAATCCCTTACCATTATACAGTGGAAGTGACAAACAGATTTAAAGTATTAGATCTGATAGACAGGGTGCCTGAAGAACTACAGACGGGTTCATTACATTGTATAGGAAGCAGTGATCAAGAGCATCCTCAAGAAAAAGAAATGCAAAAGGCAAAATGTTTGTCTGAGGAGGCCTTACAAATATCTGAGAGAGAAGAGAAGCTAAAGGCAAAGTATAAAAAGAAAGATATACCCATTTGATTGCAGTTCCAAAGAATATCAGGAGAGATAAGAAGGCCTTCCTCAGTGATCAGTGCAAAGAAATAGAGGAAAACAATAGAATGGGAAAGACTAGAGATCTCTTGAAGAAAATGAAATACCAAGGTAACATTTCATACAAAAATGGGCACAGTAAAGGACAGAAATGGTATGGACCTAACAGAAGCAGAAGATATTAAGATGAGGCAGCAAGAATACACACAAGAACTATACAAAAAAGACCTTCATGTCCCAGATAACCATGATGGTGTGATCACTCACCTAGAGCCAGACATCTTGGAAAGCGAAGTCAAGTGAGCCTTAGGAAGCACTGCTGCAAACAAAGCCAGTAGAGCTGATGGAATTCCAATTGACCTATTTCAAATCCTAAAAATTGATTCTGTGAAAATGCTGCACTCAATATGCCAGAAAATTGGAAACACTCAGCTTTGGACACAGGAGTGGAAAAGGTCAGTTTTCATCCCAATCCCAAAGAAAGGAAATGCCAAAGAATGTTCAAACTACTGCACAATTGCACTCATGTCACATGCTAGCAAAGTAATGCTCAAAATTATCCAAGCCAGGTTTCAACAGTACATGAACAGTGAGCTTTCAGATATTCAAGCAGGATTTAGAAAAGGCAGAGGAACCAAATACCAAATTGCCAGCATCCGTTGTATCATTAAAAAAGTAAGAGAGTTCCAGAAAAACATCCTACTTCTGCTTTATTGACCATGCCAAAGCCTTTGACTATTTGGTTCTCAACATATGGTGGAAAGTAAAAGAGGAGAGTGAAAAAGTTGACTTAAAACTCAACATTCAGGAAACCAATATCATGGCATCCGGTCCCATCACTTAATGACAAATAGATGGGGAAACAATGGAAACAATGAAAGACTATTTTTTTAGGGGTCCAAATTCACTGCAGATGGTGACTACAGCCATAAATTTAAAAGAAACTTGCTCTTTGGAAGAAAAGCTATGACCAAAGTAGACAGCATATTAAAAAGCAGAGACATCACTCTGCCAACAAAGGTCCATCTAGTCAAAGCTATTGTTTTTCCAGTAGTCATGTATGGATGTGAGAGTTGGACTCTAAACAAAGCTGAGCACTGAAGAATTGATGTTTTTGAACTGTGGTGTTAGAGAAGACTCTTAAGAGTCCCTTGGACTGCAAGGAGATCCAACTAGTCCATCCTAAAGGAAATTGATCCTGAGTATTCATTGGAAGGACTGATGCTGAACCTGAAACGCCAATACTTTGGCTACCTGATCCAAGGAAGTAACCCTGATGATGGGAAAGATTGAAGGCAGGAGGAGAAGGAGACAACAGAGGATAAGATGGTTGGATGGCATCCCTGACTCAATGCACATGAGTTTGAGCAATCTCCAGGAGTTGGTGATGGATAGGGAAGTCTGGAGGGCTGCAGTCCATGGTGTCACAAAGAGTCAGACATGACTGTGTGACTGAACTGAAAATACACAGAAAGTCAAATAATAAAATTTTTAGTCTTTTAGACCACATATGATCTCTGTTATATATTTTTTATTAATTTTTCCTGTACTTTAAAAAAGGAACTTGATGAAGCCCATGGAACGCAGTTTTCCCCACATTCTGTAATGCACGGCAAAATTTCTCTATCCCATATATGGTAAAATAAATGCTTTATGATTCTATGAATCACCTATAAATAACATACTTTCTTTGTGCCTTTAAAATCTCTACTCCTGACAAACCTGACTAGAATTGTTCCAGATTCATGCATATATACTTAACCTCATTATTCACAATGCCTGGCCACATTTTGTAGAGAACCATTGACCATGGAACACACTTCCTATTAGTTTTTGTATTCCTTTGGGCCACTTCACATCTCTGAAAAATAGGAGGGTGGGCTGCATGTGTTCTTAGCTTCGATTTCTATGCCTTCCTGGTCATTTATTGTCAGTGCAATCTTGGGTAAGTAAACTGACTTTGGTGGTGGTTTAGTTGCTAAGTTGTGCCCCCATGGACTGTAGCTCCCCAGGTTCCCCTGTTGATGGGATTTTCCAGGCAAGAATACTAGAGTGGGTTGCCATTTCTTTCTATTTACTGTGCTTCAAATTCATCATCTTTAAAAGTTGACTAAATGATACAACCAAACTCTCTGTGTTGTTCCAGTTTAAAACAATGTCAAGTACATAGTAAGCCCTCAGTAAAGCTATTATCATTATCTTTTTTATTTTAGTGCTAGCTAAAGTCTACCACTAGAATCATACCTACTAGAATATTTTCAGTTTCTTTCACTTTAGTAACAATGTACTTAACTATAGCAACATGAGACATTTGCTGCCAGATGCAAGGGATTTAGTGTATCCTTTTTAAATTAATAAGGCCTTGCCCCTGCCTTGTCAATATATAAAATAATTATCTGAATAATTATAATATCTGACTGGATATGATGAATGGTATTGTGGTTCAAAGTAAAGCTGTGTTAGTTTTCTCTATTAGAAGTAACAGCAAAGGCTTCATAGAGAATGTATAATGTGTGAAATATCTTTGAAAATTTGGGAAAACAATTAGTAATGAGTAGAGGACCATTGTAAAATTTTCAAAGAAGGATGACACAAAGTGTTATCCTGAATGGTGAGATATGTGTTTGCCTTGATAAGCTCTCAGGAAACATTGAGCATACAATACATCTCTTTCTAGAGAGTCACTCAGTGTTGAGATATTTGATCTGACTGGGAAATGCAGGATGGTTCATAGCCACAGGAAACTGCATGCTAAAAAGCTCTGGCAAAGGTGTAAGTTGAAGGTAATCTAGATTCAAGAGTGTGTGATGGTAACAGAAAAGGTGAGATTGACTAGAAAGGATAAAATTTCTACTGGTAGCTTCCATCAACTATACATTTTTTTGTGTGTGTGTCAACCATTTGTAATCAAAGGTTAATGTCTGTCTTAAACCCTTTTGTATGGGATAATCCTGTACCATTAATAGGGACTGGGAACTTAAATGGAAAAGTTTTAGGAAATGGAGAAACTAGTGAAAGAGCAGGCAAAAAAATAGGATTTCAGGACAGAAAAGCAGAGAAATGGGGCCTCCTTTAATAAATCATAGTTGAATCTATGGACCTCAAAATTCAACAAAATAGCAGAGACTTAGAAAAAGAAGAAGGAGGGATACCAACACTGTTTTAGGAAGAACTGTGTACAGAAAATGAGAGCATTAAAAGAAATAACTTCAGAATTAGAAATGTCCAATCCAAAAAAAAAAAAAAATGTGAAGAAGGAAAGTGATATATTCTGTCACAAATTAACTGTTTTACCCTTATTTACTATCCCAAAATTCAGAATTTTGGTTGTGCTGTTGAGTGACATTCTGAACTGAGTTCTAACAAATATAGAAGCTATGTGAGAGTATTAGGAAATGCAAATCAATTAATTCAGAAAGACCTATGACAGTTGAGTCTCAGAATCTTAATGATACCTAAATTTAGGTTTTAAATTCTGTGTGGGCTGGATACTAGCAAAGTCCCTGCAATATGTCAAACATTCAGTCAGTAATCATTGAAAACCTGCTGGTCATCACATAGTCATCCTCACAGACATTTATTCTCTTGCTATTATTCCTTTTGGGATATTTAATAACATCATGCTGTTGTGCATCCAAGAAGTGAATGGTCACTGTCAAGCCCCCTATTTTATTGTGATATCAACTGTGGGATCCTAAAAATATACTAAATGATGGCAACCATAGGCATCATTAACAAGAGTATTAGCTACTGCCACAAGAACCCCAAAACTCAATGTTTTCAAACAACAGTAATGTAATCTGTTCAGTATCTTATGTGGCAGTTACAATCAGTGGTATTCTATTCCTCAGACTTCAGGTTGGCCTGGATCATCTCTCTGTGTCTCTTGTCTCTTTAGAACAGAACTTATCTGGAGTGTATAGTGTTCTCCAAGTTTTCTGTCCTGAAGCACTGGTTACTTGGGTACTGCTATTATAGAAAATCATCCATGTATAAGAGGTGAACCCCAAACTCACCTTTTTAAAGGTAAAGTCATATCTGTTGATATGTCATTGGCTAAAGCAAATCATATGGCAAAGCACACACTCCAGTGGTAAGGATGCCAAGTAATAAGAGAACACAGCAAGATGCAAGCATATGATAACACCTGGAGAGTAAGGTATGAGGATCAGTCACAACACAGAATCCCTTATCCCTACTCCCTCAACTTTTCCCTTTAGTACTTTTCTTAGTGGATTCAGTATTATCATTATTCTCTTTGATTAAGATCACCACAATGGATCACACTACCCTTTCTTTAATAAATAATGCAAATATCTGAGAGCAGGTTAAAAATCAAAACTAGTGCAAATATATGGTTTTGTTGCTTGTTTAATACATGCTAATTTATGAGCATGAAGACTAGAGATCCCTTCAAGAAAATTAGAGATACCAAGGAAACACTTCATGCAAAGATGGGCACAATAAAGGACAGAAATGGTATGGACCTAACAGAAGCAGAAGATATCAAGAAGAGGTGGCAAGAATACACAGAAGAATTATACAAAAAATATCTTCACAACCCAGATAATCACGATGATGTGATCACTCACCTAGAGCCAGACATCCTGGAATCCGAAGTCAAGTGGGCCTTAGGAAGCATCACTACAAACAAAGCTAGTGGAGGTGATGGAATTCTAATTGAATTATTTCAAATCCTAAAAGATTATGCTGTGAAAGTGCTGCACTCAATATGCCAACAAATTTGGAAAATGCAGCAGTGGCCACAGGACTGAAAAAGGTCAGTTTTCATTCGAATCCCAAAGAAAGGCAATGCCAAAGAATGTTCAAACTACTGCACAATCGCACTTATGTCACATGCTAGCAAAGTAATGCTCATTCTCCAAGCCAGGCTTCAACAGTACATGAACTGTGAACTTCCAGATGTTCAAGCTGGATTTAGAAAAGGCAGAGGAACCAGAGATCAAATTGCCAACACCCACGGATCATCAAAAAAGCAAGAGAGTTCCAGAAAACATCTGCTTCTGCTTTATTAACTATGCCAAAGCCTTTGCCTCTGTGAAAAATTCTGAAAGAGATGGGAATACCAGACCACCTTACCTGCTTCCTGAGAAATCTGTATGCAACTGGACATGGAACAACACACTGGTTCCAAACTGGGAAAAGAATATGTCAAGGTTGTATTGTCACCCTGCTTATTTAACTTATATACAGAGTATATCATGAGAAATGCTGGGCTGGGTGAAGCACAAGCTGAAATCAAGATTGCTGGCAGAAATATCAGTAACCTTAGATATGCAGATGACACCACCCTTATAGCAGAAAGTGAAGAAGAACTAAAAAGCCTCTTAAAGCAAGTGAAAGCGAAGAGTGAGAAGTTGGCATAAAACTCAGCATTCAGGAAACTAAGATCATGGCATCTGATCCCATCACTTCATTGGAAATAGATGGGGTAGCAATGGAAACAGTGACAGACTATTTTGGGGGACTTCAAAATCATTGCCGATGGTGACTGTAGACATGAAATTAAAAGATGCTTGCTCTTTGGAAGAAAAGCTATGACCAACCTAGACAGCATATTAAAAAGCAGAGATTACTTTGCCAACAAAGGTCTGTTTAGTCAAAGCTATGGTTTTTCCAGTAATCATGTATGGATGTGAGAGTTGGACTATACAGAAAGCTGAGTGCCAAAGAGTTGATGCTTTTGAACAGTGGTGTTGGAGAAGACTATTGAGAGTTCCTTGGACAGCAAGGAGATCCAACCAGTCCATCCTAAAGGAAGGAAATCAGTCCTGCATATTCATTGGAAGGACTGATACTGAAGCTGAAACTCATACTTTGGCCACCTAATGCAAAGAACTGACTCATTTGAAAAGACCCTGATGCTGGGAAAGATTGAAGGTGGAAGGAGAAGGGGATGACAGAGGATGAGATGGTTGGATTGCATCACCGAATCAATGGACATGAGTTTGAGTAAACTCCAGGAGTTGATGACGGACAGGGAGGCCTGGCATGCTGCATTCCATGGGGTTGCAATGAGTTGGACATAACTGTGCAACTGAACTGAACTGAAGTTATCAGCAAAGAGGTGTCTTTTAATCTAAGCTTAAATAAGCTCTTCAGTTCCAAATGCCTTATATCCCCAGCATAGACTGATCATGGATTTTGTCACACTTTACATCCCCACCAATAAGGTTTTGTCATTAAATATGTTTCTACTTCTAAAAATGATCATATCATGTGTGTTCAATTAATATTTATTAAATAAAATGTAAAGTAATTCTTTGAATCACTGTATTTACAACCAGTCCATTCTGAAGGAGATCAACCCTGGGATTTCTTTGGAAGGAATGATGCTAAAGCTGAAACTCCAGTATTTTGGCCACCTCATGCAAAGAGTTGACTCATTGGAGAAGACTCTGATGCTGGGAGGGATTGGGGGCAGGAGGAGAAGGGGACGACAGAGGATGAGATGGCTGGATGACATCACTGACTCGATGGATGTGAGTCTGAGTGACCTCCGGGAGCTGGTGATGGACAGGGAGGCCTGGCGTGCTGCAGTTCATGGGGTCGCAAAGAGTCGGACACGACTGAGCGACTGATCTGATCTGATCTGATCTGATTTACACTAAGCACTCTATGTTTGATAAAATTATGAAGTACTAACATATGTATTTTCCCCTGATTTTACATTTGTCATGTAGTGGACATTAACTGTATTCCATAGTGAGATATGCACAATTGTAAATATAAATATCCCTGCTTATTAAATGTGTGCCTTCGGGAAGCATATTAAAGCTCCTCTTTATACATAAAATGAAGATAATAATATCTATCTCATAATGTTTTATGAACACTAAATAAGTTACATTAATCATGTGGCCTGCTCTTCAGTACACATAGTTACTAAAGTTTTTTCACCCATTCCCCAATAGATTTAACAATGGCTTAATTGCTTTTAAGAAACAATAATCAATAAATCCAAGAGTCTATTTTTATATCAGTTTTATACTTATTTAAGTCCTAGCTAGAAGAGTGTATCTCTTTTTTTTGCATTAAAGTTGTTTAATAATTTTTATTTAAAATCCTCTGCTTAAAAATTTAGCATGATGCTCTAATACTTCTCACATTTTGATCTAATGATATGAAAACTATATAAAATAACAGCTACTCTTTGGCTCTGAATTATGTTGTTCTTCTAGGTTATTTCATGCCTAATGTTCAAATAAAATAATTGTCTTGCTATCACAAAATAGCATGTTATATTTAATTAAAGTTAATCAGTTGGATCAGTTGGTTTCTAAAAAGTGTCATTCTTTTCCTGCAAGAATAAGTACAATGTCTTTATCAACAGTATGTTATAACCTATTTTTCTCATAATACCCTCTCCTAAGCAGCTTCAGAGAATTGAGGTACAGATGAATAAAACATGTGTTTATCACAGTGGGTGAAGAGACAATGACAAGTTTCTCATCTTCTTTCCATGGCTGCTGTCAGACAGGGGAGGAGTTGGACGACCAGAAAATAGAATGACCCATCGAACTGCATTTAGATGTGATTGCTTTATTTTGGTTTTCTTAGGAAGTTTAAGTCACACTACAAGTGAAAATAAAGACATAAAATTACAAGCATAGGAACTACTTTTAATTATAGGTATCATTAAAATGTAGCCATTATAGATAAAAAACTGAAAAAAAAAGTTGTATATCTTCACACTATGGTATATTAAGCATACTCTTCTAACTGAAATAATAACACATAGAAAGACATGTAAAGTTTCATGTCCAGCTCTGTTTGGAATTATAACTGTACAGGGCAAGCTGGAGTTAGGATCCCACATTCTAGCAGCTACAACTCTGTACATTTGGGGAAAATGGCACGAGAAAATAAAGAGTACAAAGAAATGGTGACAAAAGTGTCAGGGATGATATTCATGAGTAAATACTAATGAGAAAAATTGACTTAAGTAAACAATGTGATGTGTTCTGTTTTAGTGTATTAATAAATGAAAATTCCTTCTGTATGTTTAAAAACTTACAGTAACTTCCCACAGGACAAAGGCGATCGACACAAAGTAGAAAGAAAATCTGTGTTTTATAGTAAAAAGCAATAATAATATCCACACTTAAAGATATGTTAGTATATATTTTAAAATTACGTTTTAATCTTTTTATTAAAGTCTAGTTGATTTACAATGTTGTGTTTGTTTCAGGTGTACAGAAGAATGATACAGTTATATAAATATGTGTGTGTGTGTGTGTGTATGTATACTTTTTCAGATTATTTTCCATTATAAATCATTATAAGACACTGAATATATATTCCTGGTGCTATTAAGTAGGTCCTGGTTGTTTATTTCAAACCCAGTAGTGTGTATCTGTAAATCCCAGACTCCTGCTTTATCTCTGCCCCTGCTCACTACCACCCTTTGGTACCAAAAGTTTTGTTTGTTTGCTTGTGAATCTATGAAAGTTTTCTCTGGGTATGTGCCCAGGAATGGTGTTGCTAAATCATATGGTAAAAAAAATCATATGGTAAAACTATTTTTAGTTTTTTAAGAAGCTTCTGCACAGTGGCTGCACTAATTTTATATTCCTACCAACAATGTGGGAGGGTTTCCATCTCTCCACTCCCACTCCAGCATTTGTTACTTGTGGACTTTAATGATGGTTGTTCTGACCAGTCTGACCTCATTATATTTTGATTTACATTTTCCTAATAATTAGTGATATTGAGTATCTTTTCATGCATGTGTTTTTTTGAGAAATGTCAATTAGGGTCTTCTCCCCATTTTTTGAGTTGTTTTTTGATATTAACCTATATGAGCTGTATGTATATTTTGGAAATATTAATCACTTGTGGGTAGCATCATTTGAAGATATTTCCTTCCAGTCTGTAGATTATTTTTGTCTTGTTCAAAATATGTCATTATATCTTAACGTGAGGAATATCTACTTATTGTATGACAAGATACTGCCTACTATCCACTTGATCCAATCAAAGATATTAAGAAGTCTTTCAATAAAGTCATTAGTTTTAGCCTGACATATTCCCATAAAACTATTTTACTTTTGATTATATGTTAAAATGTATAATTTAAAAGTATATAATAAAATAAAAATATCACTTAGGTAGAAGAAGAAATGCTTGATGGATTCTTATTAGTGTCCTTCATGTATATAAGAGTTTCAGTAAAAGAATGGGGGACAGTGATTCTTTTCTTTTCTTTTCCAAGTGACTGTGAAAGTCATTGAAATAGTTGGAATAGTGTTAAGTATAGCAATACATTTTGAGAAAAAAAATCTTATGGTAAATATACATTATTGAAGAAGTAAGTAACCTATAGGGCCTTTTCTTTTTAACATATATGACAGTTAAGGTAGAAGTTTGCTCATGGGCAGAGAAATAGCTAAATTATCTACCAAGTCTCTTTTGTTTGGATAATTAATATCTACATCAAGAAATTTAAAGTACTATTAGATTAACTTCCTAAATTTTCTTCTTATAAATCAAACATTTAAGCACTTATTTTATGTGTAAATTGCAGATTTAATATGCAAAAGTATTGGTACAGCATCCCTGCTCAATGTTATGACATTGTAACAGTGGAACTTATGAGACACATTACTAAAAAGTAATAAAAAAGAACCTAAGTCATAACATCACACCTTAGCTCTCATGAAACATTTAGAATTGGCTTATAAATGGCTGGAGCCCAAAGTCATAATAAATGGAAAGACGATTATGCACTTTTACTAGTGTCCTGATGTAAGGAGCAGTGGTCTCAAAAAATAGTAAGTTACAAGGGGTTATATGTTTCCCATGGCTTTCAGGAGAGTCATTGATTGCACCACTTAAAAAAGTTTATTAATACCTGGAGATTTTTGAATAGGATATGAAGTAAGTAAATGTGAAATGAGTCACTTATAACCATTCAGTTATTGAAAACCACGGGCCCTTAAAAAGCCTCGTACCCAGAATTCCAGAAGGAAAAAAAAAAAAAGCCAAAAAACAGAAGAAAGAAGAAATTGAAAAAAAAATCTAACAAATTGACTATTTTGACTAATAATGTTATTAAACATAAAGTTTTATAGTGTAATACTATGTACTAATAGTTATTAAAATTAAGTTCTAAAACATAAAAACTGAGATTCTTAGAAGTATTTTTCACATAGTCCTATGCTCAGGCCTCTCATCTTTTCTTACTATTTTTCCTGGATGATCTGTTTTAGTCTCACAGTATCAGAACATGTGCAGATATTCCACCTTTGAGATTTATTTCCATGACATCCTAACACAGTTATGCTAACCTGTGTTCCCACTGCCATGGCTCTAACTTGGGTTTTCATTGCTTCTAATGAACACACACACACACCACACACACACACACATCTTTCCCCACCAATCGAAGGCTCTTATATATCTGTAATTCATTTAAATTACATATCTCTGATAGTTTTTGATCACTCTATCTCCTTTTTATATTATTGTAAACCCTTTCTCTATTCTCTCTCATCAAATGTATGCTATGCTAATGCTATGCTAAGTCACTTCAGTTGTGTCCGACTCTGTGTGACCCCATAGACGGCAGCCCATCAGGCTCCCCTGTCCCTGGGATTCTCCAGGCAAGAACACTGGAGTGGGTTGCCATTTCCTTCTCCAATGCATGAAAGTGAAAAGAGAAAGTGAAGTCGCTCAGTCATGTCGGACTCTTAGTGACCCCGTGGACTATGCTACCAGGCTCCTCTCCGTGGGATTTTCCAGGCAAGAGTACTGGAGTGGGGTGCCATTGCCTACTCTGCATCAAATATATAAACACCACCCATTCAAATTTCTTCAAGAAGACTTCTAGAAAAAAATTTCAGTTTTTGTGTTGATAGAATATTTTGCATTAAATAGTTATGACACTTGCCACATTCTGCCTGTATTTCAATGCTATTTGTGCTTACCTCTGCTCTTAGGTTACAACTATGTAAGGTTATTGTTTTCATTATTATATTTACCAAATAAGAGGTATTTTGTGCAAGTTTGCTGAATTGATATGAAACAGCAAGATAAAAAACTTACAGTGTCAGCTTGGCAATTGCAGAGTAAGAGACAATTGAAAAAACAATAGACTTTTAGTGATTTTGCTACTCATATCATTTAACAATATAAAAAATGAAATTAGTGTCTAAAACATTTTTTGCACAATTCAACAAACATTGATTAAGTATATATGCTATGTCAGAAACTGTCAGTGTTGGGGTATAAAGGCAGCGTTCAAATTCCTCCATAAGTGGCAAAATGGGCTTCCCAGGTGGCTCAGATGATAAAGAATCTGCCTGCAATGTGTGAGACTGGGGTTCGATCCTTGGGTTGGGAAGATCTTCTGGAGAAATGGCTACCCACTCCAGGACTCTTGCCTGGAAACTTCCATGAGGAGAGAAGACTAGTGGCCTACAGTTCATGGGTTCACAAAGATTTGGACATGACTGAGCAGCTAAGACTTTAACTTTCACTTCAAATGAGAAAATAAGGCATGCATGAGAACAGTCAGTGACAGAGCAGTGTTACAAACACAGTGATCCTGCCAGGAAGGAGAGCCTCTGGAAGCCTAGGGGAGGGGGTTC
Organism: Tragelaphus eurycerus; assembly: GCA_935064755.1. NCBI lineage: Eukaryota > Metazoa > Chordata > Mammalia > Artiodactyla > Bovidae > Tragelaphus > Tragelaphus eurycerus. Next base: position 3,520,437 of record CAKXYN010000003.1, on the reverse strand, counting down.
CTACCTCTGTTTCGGGTGTGAAGGGACCAGGGAAGTTCATAGGGACTTTACACATAAACTCCTGACATTTTAAACTTCTTGTCAGATAGGAATTCTGCTGAACTAATCAATAACTTTAAACACACCCATAAATATTACATCAGTCATCTTTAAGATATGAATCTTGAATAGCTACTGAAAGGGCAATTCAGTTACTGAGGAAAGTGGATAAATAAAATATCAAGAATACAAGGTGTCTTCATGTTGATTTTAAAAATGGAAAAAGACATTTTACCATATACAGAAAAATCAACTGAAAGTGATTTAAAGACTTAAATGTAAGACATACAGTTCTAACACTCCCTGAAGAAAACATATAGGAAAAGCTTCTTGACTTTGGTATTGGTAATAGCCTCTTAGATTTAACACCAAAAGTACAAACAAAACTAAAATTAGACAAATGGGATTGCATCAGACTAAAATTTTGGATACAGCAAATAAGCAACAGACTGAAAAGGCAAGCTGTGGAATGATAAAAAATAATTGCAATTATATATCTAATAAGAGATTAATATGCAAAGTTTATAAGAATCTCTTACAACTCAATGACAAAATAATACAAATATTTTGATCTAAAAGTATGCAAATAACTTAAATGAATGTTTCTCTAAGAAGACATACACTTGGCCCAAAAGTATATGAAAAGGTGCTTGACATCACTAATTACCAGAGAAATGAAAATCAACCCACGTGAGCTATCACCTCACACCTGTTAGAATGCCTATTATAAAAAAATAAAAACCAAAAAACCCACAAATAATAAAAGTACTGGTGAGGACGTAGAGAAATTAGAAAATGTATACATCGTTTTGGGGAGTGTAAAATGGTGTGGCCACTATGGAAAACAAAGTTTCTCAAAACAAAACTGTAACCACAGTGGAATCCAGCAATGCTGTTCCTGGGTATATATCCACAGGAATTGAAATTAGAATCTCAGAGAGATATCTGTACCCCTATGTTCATAGTAGCAGTAGTCACAATGGCTAAGATACAGAAGCAGTCAGAGTGTCTATCAACAGATGAATCAAGAAAATATGCCATATGTTACATGTGTACAGGGGTGTTATTCAGCGTTAAAAAAAAAAAAAAAAAAAGATGTTACTATTTATGTCAACATGGGTGGCTCCAGACGATTTTATGCTATGTGAGATGAGCCAGTCACAGAAAAATACTCCATGTGTCCACTTATATAGGATCTAAAACAGAGTCGTAGAGGCAGAGAATAGAATGGTGATTGCCAAGGAGGAGCAGAATGGGAAATAGTTTTTGCTTAGTGGGTATAAAGTTTCAGTTATGGAAGATGAGTAAGTTCTAGAGGAACACTGTAAAACACAGTGCCTATAGTTAACAGTATGATACTGTGTACCTAAAAACTTATCCAGAGGGTAGACATCATGTTAAGTATTCTGGCCACAAAATACACGCACAAACACAAGCACATGGACATTTTTGGAAGTGATAGATGTGTTTAGTGCCTTGATTATGGTGAGTGTGTACTTAGGTCCAAACTCATCAAAATGTATCTATTATATATGTGCAATTGTTTGTGTCCATTATACCTAAATCTTAAGAAAAAGAGGAGTAAAGGTAAGATATTTCATCCTGGTCCTCCCCCACCATAAGGCCTTGGCTTTGTTTCTCCCCTGAAGGCCACAGCTGCTCTCAGATGCACGTGCTCTTCAGTCACTATAACTGATGCCACCATAACTACATCTTCTGCTGGGTTCAAGGATACTCTTTCCTCGTGTTCCTTTTTACTTTAGGATGATAATTTCATGCTGTAGCTCCCTCCTGGAAAACCCTGTCTTCCCTTGTTTATTTCTCCTAACTGCTAACTTCTTCATAAATAGCTCCTTTAGTCAACACTACTCAATGAACCTATGTGAATGTGCCATCTCTTTCCTGCTAAGGTATGTGTGCATGCTAAGTTGCTTCAGTCATGTTCCAGTCGTTGTGATCCTGTAGACGGTAGCCCACCAACTAAGTTTCCTCTGTCCATGTATTCTCCAGACAAGAATACTGGAGTGGCCTGCCATGCCCTTCCCCAGGGGATCTTCCCAACCCAGGGATGGAACTTGTGTCTGTAGCTGAAGGTAGGTTCTTTACCACTAGCACCACCTGGAAAGCCCTGCTAGGGTATAGTTTTATACTTTTATTTGACTAAAATTGTTAATTGTATTGGTAGCTTTTATATACCATAGCTTTTTTGTAGGCAGGTCAATTATTAACAGCAAGGTCTTAAGTGGTAAACATAGTAATGGGAGAATAGCTAATTTACCATTTTAACTTCTTGGTGAATTTTTACTTTTATGTAGCCATCCTATTTATAATTCATTGTTTTTTGTAGTTGTTAATTCACATCAGAAATTTTTACATTTCAAAGACTAATTTAATATAGTAAAATTCATATTAGATCAGATCAGATCAGTCGCTCAGTCGTGTCCAACTCTCTGCGACCCCATGAACTGCAGCATGCCAGGCCTCCCTGTCCATCAACAACTCCCGGAGGTCACTCAGACTCACATCCATCGAGTCAGTGATGCCATCCAGCCATCTCATCCTCTGTTGTCCCCTTCTCCTCCTGCCCTCAATCCCTCCCAGCATCAGAGTCTTCTCCAATGAGTCAACTCTTCGCATGAGGTGGCCAAAATACTGGAGTTTCAGCTTTAGCATCATTCCTTCCAAAGAAATCCCATGGCTGATCTCCTTCAGAATGGACTGGTTGGATCTTCTTGCAGTCCAAGGGACTCTCAAGAGTCTTCTCCAACACCACAGTTCAAAAGCATCAATTCTTTGGTGCTCAGCCTTCTTCACAGTCCAGCTCTCTTCTATGAGCTATCAATAACATCAAAATCAAGATTTACATTACTTTTATTGCATTCTCCCTAAGCATTTTCTATTTTTTTAATGTAATATAGTTGATGTATTATACTGTGTTAGTTTCAATAACACAACATAGTGATTCAGCTACATATATATTTATACATTTTAGCTATATCTATTTCAGATTATATTATATTTTAGGTTACTATAAGATATTGAATGGAGAAGGTAATGACACCCCACTCCAGTACTCTTGCCTGGGAAATCCCATGGAGGATCCTGGTAGGCTGAAGTCCATGGTGTTGCTAAGAGTTGGACATGACTGAGTGACTTCCCTTTCACTTTTCACTTTCATGCATTGGAGAAGGAAATGGCAATCTACTCCAGTGTTCTTGCCTGGAGAATCCCAGGGACAGGGGAACCTGGTGGGCTGCCGTCTCTGGGGTCGCACAGAGTCAGACACGACTGAAGCGACTTAGCAGCAGCAGCAGCAAGATATTGAACATGGTTCCCTAGCTAAAAACAAAGTCCTTGTTTCTTATCTATTTTAAGTATAGTGACTTGTATCTACTAATCCCAGACTCTTAATTACCCCTCCCTCCCTCTCCCATTTGGTAACCCTAAGGTTTGTTTTTTATGCCTGTGATTCACTTTCTGTTCTATATATAGAATCATTCATATTATTTCTTAGTCTCCACATGTAGATGACATCACGTAGTATTTGTTTTTTTTTTTTTTTTTGACTTACTTCACTTAGTGTAATATTTCTAGATCCATCAATGTTTGAAATGGAACTATTTCTTTTTTAAAGACTGAGTAAAATTCCATTCTTATATATATATATATCACATTATTTTAAATATATATATACATGTATACACCACATCTTTTAAAGCCAATCTCTGTTTATGAGCATTAGAGTTGTTTCCATGTCTTGGCTGTTATAAATTGTTGTTATTCAGTCACTCAGTTGTGTCCAACTCTATGCAACCCCATGGACTGCAGCACGCCAGACTTCCCTGTCCATCACCATCTCGCAGTTTGCTCAAACTCATGTCCATTGAGTCAGTGATGCCATCCAACCATTTCATCCTCTATTGTCTCCTTCTCCTCCTGCCTTTGATCTTTCCCAGCATCAAGGTCTTTTCTAATGAGTCAGCTCTTAATCTCAGGCGGCCAAAGTATTGGAGCTTCAGCATCAGTCCTTCTAATAAATATTCAGGATTGACTTCCTTTAACGCTGAGTGGTTAAAGTGCAGTCCACGGGACTCTCAAGAATCTTCTCCAACACCACAGCTCAAAAGTATTAATTCTTCAGCATTCAGCCTTCTTTATGGTCCAATTCTCACATCCTTGCACGAGTACGGGAAAACCATAGTTTTGGCTAGACAGAACTTTGTTGGCAAAGTAATGTTTCTGCTTTTTAATATGCTGTCTAGGTTGTTCATAGCTCTTCTTCCAAAGAGCAAGTGTCTTAATTTCATGGCTGTAGTCACCATCTGCAGTGATTTTGGAGCCAAAGAAAATAAAGTGTATCACTGTTTCCATTGTTTCCCCATCTATTTGCCATGAAATGATGGAACCAGATGCCATGACCTTCATTTTCTGAATGTTGAGTTTTAAGCCAACGTTTTCACTCTCCTCTTTCACTTTAATCAAGAGGCTCTTCAGTTCCTCTTCACCGTCTGCTGTAAGGGTGGTGTCATCTGCATATCTGCTGTTATTGATATTTCTCCTGGCAGTCTTGATTCCAGTTTGTGCTTCATCCAGCTTCTATATAATAAGATAATTATATATAACATAAATGTTCTGATTTATGTTATTTTATATATAATGTGTGTGTGTGTATATATATATATATATTTATATAATGTTTAGAGCAACACTGTTTACAATGGATTGACATATATCCATGCAGTATAAATAGTGCTGCTCTAAACACTAGGGTGCAAGAATTCTTTCAAGAGCATCCCCACTCCTGGATGTATATCTAGTAAGCACACACTTTCTTCAGAATTTCTTATTTTTCTAGTCAATTTCTTTCTCTCAAACCTTTTCCTGACATGTTTCATGCCCCTATAATTTGTCTTTCCGAGAATGCTATGTAAATCCAATTATACATCACATTGCCTTTTAAGTCTGGACTCTATTCTTGGCTTAGTGTATTTGAGATTCCTCCATGCTATTGCATTTATCAGTAGTTTGTGCTTTGTGCATTTTTATTGCTGAGTAGTGTTCAGTTGTATGTATAAAGCATAGTTATGTACTTACCAGTTGATGGGTATTTGTATTGCCTCTATATTTTCCTAATTATGAATAAAGCCATTTTTAACATTTGGCACAAAATGTAAAAAGATTCAGTGTCAATTATTTGATATTTTGGTAATTTTCAGAATATTTATGTTATATATAAGTATAATAATATATTTAATATACCTAAATATCTAAAACATGATAAAAGTATCCATTTCACTTAAATTATTAGATATTTGGCTTTAATCATAGTAAATTTTTAAATGTGTAACTATATATCAATAACCTTATATTCTTTTTATTGAAACTGTTTCCAAAATAAGCAATTGCATATATTTAATCAATATGGATAGGCTACCCACTCCAGTATTCTTGAACTTCCCTGGTGGCTCAGACGATAAAGAATCCACCCGCAATGCAGGAGACCTGAGTTTGATCCCTGGGTTGGGAAGATCCCCTGGATGAGGGCATGGCAACCCACACCAGTCTTCTTGACTGGAAAACCCGCATGGACAGAGGAGCCTGGCGTGCTACAGTCCAGTGGGTTGCAGAGTCGGACACGACTGAGCAACTAAGCATGGGACAATCAATGAAGAAAATTTAAGTAAAACTTATTCTAGGTAGATTATACAAATGCAGTAATAGAAAGGGAATATGTATAAAATAAAGCTAAATCGTATTGAAATCTGGCTCAATTTGAGACACTCAATGATGGGACCACACATATAGTCCTTTATTTCATAAATAACACTGGAACACTGTCAGAGAAGCAAAATTGTTAATGACATTTTCTTATAAGCCTATACCCTTTTTTTCCATTTCATTATGAACTTACAAGAATGATTTTGAAAGGCCTTAGAAGGAAGAAACTGTGTTATTAAAGTGAGTTCTCCAAATTACTATCCCTGAAATTAATCACGATGAAAATGTTTTGTCAAGACTTAGTTGTTTTTAATTATGGTTAGGTAACAGCAGTTATTTAAATAAGTTTTGCTGAATTGCTAATTTGGTTTTCTCTCAAAGTTGATAAGCTTAAGTATAGATTTATGATACACAGAAGGTCTGATAAATTCTCTTTATCAGTACTTATTAACAAACCACCAAGGAAACATCAACTATTTCACCATTTTTTTCTTATTTATAAAAACATATAAAACTACTTTGTAACTGCTTAAAGTGACCAGTAGTTTCTGCCCTGATATCTGAAAACTCTCTTCTCTTTATGGTATACTTCATTCGCTTCATTTTGCCATTTGAGATTATATATGTCCTGAAATGTTGTTAATATTAGGGAGAAATCCATACCAAAAATAAATTAAGAATTCCATTTTAAATAGGGACTGTTTTATATCTTTTTTTTAAAAAAATTGAAAAATAGTGAATTTACAATGTTGTATCAGTTTTAGGTTTACAGCAAATGATTTCATATGTGTGTGTGTGTGTGTGTGTGTGTGTGTGTGTGTGTGATGCCAAATTGTTTTCCAGAGTGACCATATCATTTTGAATTTGCATCAAGAATGAATAAGAGTTCCTGTTACCCCACATCCACACGAGATTTGATTTTGTCAGTGTTATGGGTTTTGCATATGTATGTAAATATAACTTTCAGTCCAGAAATTTATACCCAGAAAAGATTTTCCAAGAAAATGTTCAGGCAAACAAAAATTGGGAGAACATATTACCAAAAGACCACCCTATCAGTTCAATTCAGTTCAGTTGCTCAGTCGTGTCTGATTGTTTGTGACCTCATGGATTGCAGCACATCAGGTCTCGCTGTTCATCACCAACTCCTGGAGTTTACCTAAACTCATATGCATCGAGTTGGTGATGCCATCCACCCATCTCATCCTCTCTTGTCCCTTTCTCCTCCTGCCCCCAATCCCTCCCAGCATCAGGGTCTTTTCCAAAGAGTCAACTTTTCACATGAGGTGGCCAAAGTATGGGAGTTGCAGCCTCAGTATCAGTCCTTCCAATGAACACCCAGGACTGCTCTCCTTTATGATGGACTGGTTGGATTTCCTTGCAGTCCAAGGGACTCTCAAGAGTCTTCTCCAACATCACAGTTCAAAAGCATCAATTCTTCGGGGCTCAGCTTTCTTCACAGTCCAACTCTCACATCCATACATGACCACTGGAAAAACTATAGCCTTGACTAGACAGACCTTTTTTGGCAAAATAATGTCTCTGCTTTTTAATATGCTTTCTAGGTTGGTCATAACTTTCCTTCCAAGGTGTAAGCATCTTGCAATTTCATGGCTGCAATCACCATCTGAAGTGATTTTGGAGCCCCCAAAATAATGTCAGCCACTGTTTCCCCATCTATTTGCCATGAAGTGATGGGACCAGATGTGATCTTCGTTTTCTGAATGTTGAGCTTAAGCCAACTTTTTCACTGTCTTCTTTCACTTTCATCAAGAGGCTTTTGAGTTCCTCTTCACTTTCTGCCATAAGGGTGGTGTCATCTGTATATCTAAGGTTATTGATATTTCTCCCGGCAATCTTGATTCCAGCTTGTGCAACTTTGAGGCCAGTGTTTCTCATGACATACTCTGCATATAAGTTAAATAAGCAGGGTGACAATATACAGCCTTGATGTACTCCTTTTCCTATCTGGAACCAGTCTGTTGTTCCATGTCCAGTTCTAACTGTTGCTTTCTGACCTGCATATAGGTTTCTCAAGAGGCAAGTCATGTGGTCTGATATTCCCATCTCTTTCAGAATTTTCCATACCCTATAAGAGATGTTGGAGAAGGCAATGGCACCCCACTCCAGTACTCTTGCCTGGAAATTCCCATGGACAGAGGAGCCTGGTAGGCTGCAGTCCATGGGGTTGCTGAGAGTCAGATATGACTGAGTGACTTCACTTTCTCTTTTCACTTTCATGCATTGGAGAAGGAAATGGCAACCCACTCCAGTGTTCTTGCCTGGAGAATCCCAGGGATGGGGAAGCCTGGTGGGCTGCGGTCTATAGGGTCACACAGAGTCGGACACGACTGAAGTGACTTAGCATAGCATAGCATAGCATAAGAAATGTTAAAAGAAATTCTTCAAGTAAAAGTTGCATATAAATTTAAAACTTGGAACAAGGTTCCAAGAGAGAAATGAGTTTTGAAAACATAAATTAATATACAATAAAATGCATTATTTTTACTTACCTTAATTGCTCTCATTAATAATTGACTTTTTAAAGCAAAGTTAGTAGCAATGTGTTTTCTTTATAGCACATATAAAAGTAAAATATATGACAAATATAGCAGAAATTACATCAAGGAAAAATGCCATTGTGTAGTTTTAAGGACTTTCTTTTATATATGAAAGTGAAAGTGAAAGTGAAGTTGCTCAGTCATGTCTGACTCCTTGAGACCTGGGGACTGTAGCCCACCAAGCTCCTCTGCCCATGGGATTCTCCAAGCAAGAATACTGGCGTGGGCTGACATTTCCTTTTCTAGTATATGAAATAGTATAATATTATTTGATAATAGACTCAAATTATTAAAAATTTATATTGTGAAATATAACACAACACATTAAATTTTTTAAAAGTATAAAAATTAGTCAATAGAGATGTGAGATAGAATCATTTAAATGCTCAATTAAGTCCATAAATGGGGGAAAAAGTTAAAAGAAATGAAAAATAAATATTAAAATACAGCACATGTAGAAAAGTGGTATGAAACTCCTAGAGGAGAACATAGGCAAAACACTCTCTGACATACATCACAGCAGGATCCTCTATGACCCACCTCCCAGAATATTGAAAATAAAATCAAAAATAAACAAATGGGACTTAATTAAACTTAAAAAGCTTCTGCACAACAAAGAAAACTATAAGCAAGGTGAAAAGACAGCCTTCAGAATGGGAGAAAATAATAGCAAATGAAGCAACAGACAAACAACTAATCTCAAAAATATACAAGCAACTCCTACAGCTAAATTCCAGAAAAATAAATGACCCAATCAAAAAAATGGGCCAAAGAACTAAATAGACATTTCTCCAAAGAAGACATACAGATGGCTAACAAACACATGAAAAGATGCTCAACATCACTCATTATCAGAGAAATGCAAATCAAAACCACTATGAGGTACCATTTCAGGCCAGTCAGAATGGCTGTGATCCAAAAGTCCACAAGCAGTAAATGCTGGAGAGGGTGCGGAGAAAAGGGAATCCTCTTACACTGTTGGTGGGAATGCAAACTAGTACAGCTACTATGGAGAACAGTGTGGAGATTCCTTAAAAAACTGGAAATAGAACTGCCTTATGATCCAGCAATCCCACTGCTGGGCATACACACTAAGAAAACCAGAATTGAAAGAGACACGTGTACCCCAATGTTCATCGCAGCACTGTTTACAGTAGCCAGGACATGGAAGCAACCTAGATGTCCATCAGCAGATGAATGGATAAGGAAGCAGTGGTACATATACACAATGGAGTATTACTCAGCCATTAAAAAGAATACATTTGACTCAGTTCTAATGAGGTGGATGAAACCGGAACCTATTTTACAGAGTCAAGTAAGCCAGAAAGAAAAACACCAATATAGTACACTAACGCATATATATGGAATTTAGAAAGATGGTAACAATAACCCTGTATATGAGACAGCAAAAGAGACACTGATGTATAGAACAGTCTTTTGGACTCTGGGAGAGGGAGAGGGTGGGATGATTTGGGAGAATGACATTGAAATATGTATAATATCATATATGAAATGAGTTGCCAGCCCAGGTTCGATGAACGATACTGGATGCTTGGGGCTGGTACACTGGGACGACCCAGAGGGATGGTATGGGGAGAGAGGAGGGAGGAGGGTTCAGGATGGGGAACACGTATATACCTGTGGTGGATTCATTTTGATATATGGCAAAACCAATACAATGTTATAAAGTTAAATAAAATAAAATTAAATTAAAAAAAAGTAAGGTGGTAGATTTACTTCAATTATGAATTATAAGCTTTGTAAAGAGGATTTATGTGTGTGTTTGTTTGAGTTATATCTCAATAAAGTTGTTACAGTCAAACATCAGGGATATTGTGAGTTCAGTTCCAGACCACTGTAATAAAGCAAAAGTTTTTGGCTTCCCAGTGCATATAGAAATTATGTTTACACTACACTATAGTCTATTATGGAGAAGGAAATGACAACCCACTCCAGTATTCTTGCCTGGAAAATCCCATGGGTGGAGGAGCCTGGTAGGCTGCAGTCCCTAGGGTCGCGAAGAGTCGGACATGACTGAGCGACTTCACTTTGACTTTTCACTTTCATGCATTGGAGAAGGAAATGCCAACCCACTCCATTGTTCTTGCCTGGAGAATCCCAGGGACGGGGGAGCCTGGTGGGCTGTCGTCTATGGCGTCGCACAGAGTCGGACATGACTGAAGCGACTTAGCAGCAGCAGCAGCATAGTCTATTAGGTAAGCAATAGGATTATGTCTAAAAATCAATGTACATAACCTAAATTTGAAAAAAAAAAATTACCATCTGAGCCTTCATCAAGTCATAATCTTTTTGCTGTTGGAAAGTCTTGCCTTGGTATTGATGGTTACTGACTGATTAGGGTGGTGGTTGCTGAAGGTTAGGGTGCCCTATGCAATTTCTTAAAATGCATAGTCTTGCAGTTTGCCATATCCGGATTGATCCTTCCTTTCACAAAGAATTTCTCTGTAGCCTGTGCTGCTGTGTGATAGCATTTTACCCACAGTAGAGATTTTTTCAAAATTGGAGTCAATCATCTCAAACCCCGCTGCTGCTTTGTCAACTAAGTTTATGTAATATTTAAATCCTTTGTTGTCATTTCAATAATCTTCACAGAATTATCACTAAGAGTAGTTTCCATCTCAAGAAACCACTTTCTTTGCATATACTTAAGAAGCAACTTCTTATCCTTCAAGTTTTGTCATAAGTTAAGTGAAGTCGCTCAGTCGTATCTGACTCTTTGCAACCCCATGGAGTGTAGCCTACCAGGCTCCTCCCTCCATGGGATTCTCCAGGCAAGAGTACTGGACTGCGCTGTCATTTCCTTCTCCATAAGGTTGCAGCAATTCAGTCTTATCTTCAGGCTCTAATTTTAGTTCTCTTTCTATTTCTACTGAATCTATAGTTCCTTTTTTTTTTTTTTTTTTTGTCATTAAGTCTTGAACTCCTCAAAGTCATCCATGAGAGTTGAAACCAACTTCTTCCAAATTCCAGTTAATGTTAATATTTGACCTCTTCCCATGAATCTTGAACGTTCTCATGGTGTCTTGAAGCTAAAACTTTTCCAGAAGATTTTCAATTTACTTTGCCAAGATCTATCAAAGGAATCACTAATCACTATCTATGGCAGCTGTGGCCTTACAAAATGGATTTCTTAAACAATAAGACTTGAAATTTAAAACTGTCTCTTGATCTATGAACCGACAGAATGAGTGTTGTGTTAGTGGGCATGAAAACAACATTAATCTTATACATTTCCATCAGAGCTTTTGGGTGACCAGGTGCATTGTCAATGAGCAGTAATGTTTTGAAAGAAATCTTTTTTTCTGAGAAGTAGGTGTAAGCAGTATGTCATCTTGAAAATGAATGTGCTGTTATACAGGTTTTATTGTTCTATTTGTAGATCATGGGCAAGATAGACTTAGAAAAATTCTTTTAAGGATCCTAGGATTTTCAAAATGGTAAATGAGCATTGGCTTCAACTTATTGTCACCAGCTGCGTTAGCCTCTAACAATAGAGTCAGCCTGTCCTTTGAAGCTTTGAGGACAAGCAGTGACTCCTTTCTAGCTATGAAAGTCCTAGATGACATCTTCTGCCAGTAAAAAGTTGTTTTGTATACACTGAAAATCTGTTGTCTAATGTAACCACCTTCATTAACAATCTTAGCTAGATCTTCTGGATAACTTGCTGCTGCTTCTACACCAGCACTTTTTGTTTTAATTAACTTATTTTTTATTGACAGATAATTGCTTTTCAGAATTTTGCTCTTTTTTGTCAAACCTTAGCATGAACCAGCCAGAGGTATACATATATATATCCCCTCCCTTTGGAACCTCTCTCCCATCTCCCTCCCCATCCCACCCCTCTAGGTTGATACAGAGCCCCTGTTTGAGTTTCCTGAGCCACACAGCAAATTCCAGTTGGCTATCTATTTAACATATGGTAATGTAAGTTTCCAAGTTACTCTTTCCATACATCTCACCTTCTCCTCCCCTCTCCCCATGTCCATAAATCCATTCTCTATGTCTGTTTCTCCACTGTTTCCCTGTAAATGAATTCTTCCGTACCATTTTCCTAGATTCCGTACACCAGCACTTGCTTCTTCACCTTGCACTTTTATGTTATGAAGATGGTTTCTTTTTTTAAATTTCATGAAGTTCAAACTTTTCTACAGCTTCCTCACTGTTCCCAGCCTTCATAGAATTGAAGGGAGTTAAAGTCTTGCTCTGGATCAGGCTTTGGCCTTAAGATAATGTTTCGGTTGGTTTGATCATCTGTCTAGACCACTAACACTTTCTCATATCACCAGTAAGGCTCTTTCCTCTTATCACTTGTATGATCAATGGAGTAATGTTTTTAATTTCCTTCAAAAATTTTTCCTTGTCATCACAATTTGGCTAGCCATTTGGTGTAAGAGGTCTAGTGTCTGTTTTGGCTTTCAACATGCTGTCCTCACTAAGCCTAATCATTTCTAGCTTTTGATTTAAAGTGAGAAACATGTGACTCTTTCTTTCACTTGAATACTTAGGGGCCATTGTTAAGGTTATTAACTGGCCTAATTTCAATCCGTGGTGTCTCACAAAATAGGGAGATTGAGGAGTGGGAGAGAGATTTGGAGAATGGCCAGATGGTGGAGTAGTCAGGGCACACAACCATTTATGCATTAAGTTTGTCATTTTGTATGGGCATGGTTCATGCACACACCCCCTCCTACCAATTACAATAGTAACATCAAAGATCAATGATCACAGAACATCATAACAAATGTAATAATAATAAAAAGTTTGAAATATTATAAGAATTACAAAATATGACACAGAGACACAAATTGTGCTGAAGCTGTTGGAAAGATTGCACCAGTTGACTTGCTAGACATGGGGTTGCCATAAACTTTCGATTTGTTAAAAAAAAAAAATGCAATGTCTGAAGAGCACAATAAAGCACAGTACAATACAATGAGGTGTGCCTGTATATTAAAAATAGGTAAATGGTCCAAATAAACGTACCAGTTAAAAAACGTAGATTATCAGACTAGATAAAAAATCAAGATCCAATTATATTGTGTCTACCAGAATCACATTTAAGTATAAACAAAATTAGAATATAAAAGTAAAAAGATTAGAGAAAAAATGCCATGCAGATACTGACTGAAAGAAAACTGGAATAGTTATATTAATTTCTAAGTGAAGACTATTTTCACAGATAAAAAGTACATGTGTAATAATAAAGGGTAATTTCTCAAAGAATATATAACAGATATATAACACATAGCAAGAGTAAATCAAAATGCATGAGATAAACACTGATAGATCTGAAGTGACAAATTAACTTCAGTTCTCACAGTGTATTGATTAATGAAAAACTCAGTAATTAATGAAAAACTTCATAAAAAACACTATCAAGCAACTTTATGTAATCAAAATTTATAGAACACTTCACACAATGGTAGAATATACACCTGTCTTTACTGTGCATGGAACATCAACCAAGATAGACCATATCTTTGTAATAAAATATAACTTTAAGAGAATAGAAATTATATAAAAAACGGTCTCAGGTTATATGAAAACAAATTAAAATTAAGTAATAATAATATATATGGGAAATCCACAGTTGTTTAACAAATTTAAAAATACAATTCTAAATAATTAAAGTTTCAAAGAATCAGTTTCAAGAAACTTTAAATCTGTCTACCTACCTACATAACTACCCACCTATATAACTACCCATCTGCCTATCTATTCTCTATCCATATTCAACTAAGGAAAAATTAAATGTAACATATGAAAATGTGTGCCACAAATATAAAGCAAAACCTAGAAAGTAATTTACAGCATACATTGTAACTAATATTAGAAAAGAAGAAAAATCTAACTTAAGCTTCTAAATAAAGAAAATAGAAAAAAAAACAACTTAAACCTAAAGAGGAATATAATAAAAAGAATAAATAAATAAAAACACAAAACAAGGAAATTAATGAAAACAAAATCTGATTTTTTTTTGAGATCACTAAATTGATATACCTCCAAGCTACACTTCTGTTCAGTCACTCAGTCATGTCCAACTCTTTGCCACCCCACTGACAGTACACACCAGACTTTCCTGTCCTTTACTATCTCCCAGAGTTTGCTCAAAGATTTTTACACTAGGTGGCCAAAGTATTAGAGTTTAAACTTTAGCATCAGTCCTTCTAATGAATATTCAGGGTTTATTTCTTTTAGGATTGACTGGTTTGATCTCCTTGCAGTCCAAGGGAACTTCAAGAGTCTTCTCCAGAACCACAGTTCAAAAGAATCAATTCTTTGGTGCTCAGCCTTCTTTATGGTCCAAATTTCACATCTTTACATGACTACTGGAAAGACTAAAGTTTTGACAATATATATTTTCTTGTATTCATATGTGTTAACTTCCTGCATTATTTATGTCTATGTCCAAATATATACCTCCTTAGAGAAGCCCTCCCTGATACTCTGTGTAGAATAGTCATTATGCAATACTTCATGACTTAATTGATTTTATTAGTCATCAGTGCACTTATTATCTGAAATCAGAATGTATAGTGATTAAAAAAAAATAATGTATAGTGATTGTTAGTGTTACTTGTTTAAGCTGATAGTGATCTCCACCTGATTTGACATATGTTCAGTTCAGTTCAGTCACTCAGTCGTGTCTGACTCTTTGCGACCCCATGGATTGCAGCAAGCCAGGCCTCGCTGTCCATCACCAACTCCCAGAGTCCACCCAAACTCATATCCGTTGAGTTGGTGATGCCATCCAACCATCTCATCCCCTTTCGTCCCCTTCTCCTCCTACCTTCAATCTTTCCCAGCATCAGGGTCTTTTTAAAAGAGTCAGGTCTTTGCATCAGATGGCCAAAGCATTGGAGTTTCAGCATCATCAGTCCCTCCAATGAGCACCCAGGACTGATCTCCTTTAGGATGGACTGAGTGGATCTCCTTGCAGTCCAAGGGACTCTAAAGAGTCTTCTCCAACACCACAGTTCAAAAGCATCAAGTCTTCAGTGCTCAGCATTCTTTATAGTCCAACTCTCACGAGCATATATGACCACTGGAAAAACCATAGCCTTGACTAGACGGACCTTTGCTGACAAAGTAATGTCTCTGCTTTTTAATATGCTGTCTAGGTTGGTCATAACTTTCCTTCCAAGGAGTAAGCGTCTTTTAATTTCATGGCTGCAGTCACCACCTTCAGTGATTTTGGAGCCCAGAAAAATAAAGTCTGACACTGTTTCCACTGTTTCTCCATCTATTTCCCATGTAGTAATGGGACCAGATGCCATGATCTTCGTTTTCTGAATGTTGAGCTTTAAGCCAACCTTTTCACTCTCCTCTTTCACTTTCATCAAGGGGCCTTTTAGTTCCTCTTCACTTTCTGCCATAAGGATGGTGTCATCCGCATTCTGAGGTTATTGATATTTCTCCCCGTGATCTTGATTCCAGCTTGTGCTTCTTTCAGCCCAATGTTTCTTATGACATACTCTGCATATAAGTTAAATAATCGGGGTGACATCATACAGCCTTGATGTACTCCTTTTTCTATTTGTTGTCTGAGAGAAGTCATATTTTTTCATCACCATCCATGTTTACATTTCTTATTTCCACTTTTTGGCTAAAGGGTGTAGGAAAACTATGCAGATACAGTGGGACTATATTTTGGTCCTAAATGTAGGAAAATGGCAACCAGGCTTATACAATAACCTCAAATAGATGAAGTGTTTTCACAAATTTTTCTGAAAAGTCAGTATTAAATTTGAGATTCATGGATCATTTTCAATATTGTGGAAATTGTGGGTTGCCCTGAGTGCTTTTTCCTTGCTGTTAGAATTTGCTGAAGCATTCTACTGATATTTACTGAATACTAGTTGAATGTCAAGCATTTTCTCATGTACCTTTTATCTGATAACATTCTTTATTTTGAAAATACACAATAAAGTCTCTTTATTTTAATTCATATGAAGAAGAGAATCCTGTAGGGATTAAAAAAGGTTAATGAATATTAAGCAGGATCATGCATCCATTTTATATAATTTATAAATACCAGGAGGATACTATGTTGAATGTGTATGTGTGTGTATGTGTACTGTACCTGTGTGGGATGCTTTAAACAACTAATCAGGTTGAGGAGGAAGGTATTTTAAAGAGAATCCACCAAAAGGATTCATTCTACATTCAAAGGCCATTTATACTGGGAAATGAAGTGTCCTTTAGGCCCAAGGATCAATTAGTGTCAGAGCCTAAGGAGACTAGTGTTGAGACAGAAGGTGAAAGTGCTGTGTAACACATCACCCACACAAAGCTGGAAATGATCACTTCTCTATTCTTTGGAAAATTACCTGTTCTTCGTGGCTCATGCTGTTTTACTCTACCACTGTCTTTTCCTTCTTGTCCCTGTCTCACAATTCTCTTAATCATTACTGTCTTCAAGTACCTGATACCATAATTTTATCTATATTTCAAGAGCTTCCATTATCCCCTAGACTTCAATGTTCATATAGAAGATATTTATAGCTTTTCATTATCTTGACCTCTCCATGTTAAATGACTTTTCTATTCATTTCCTCTCAGCAAAATATGGCCATATTCTAGAATTTACAATTACCAAACCTGCTCCAATACTCAGACCTTGATTTAAAATGCCACTCTCTTAAATTCAGTGTATTATTCTTTTATTATTCATTCAGTTACCCACACTAGACCTATTTTCCATCCTAATAAGTTTTTATCCCTCCGTACTTAAGAGTTCCCAGTGTTTTTTTCTTATTCTATCTATATGTAAGCTGATGATTCCCAAAACTGTATCTCAAGACAATATCTTTTTTTTTTTTTTTTTAAACTATGTACTTTCTTACTTGTATTTCTGGTAGACACAACAAACTCAAGGCATTTTGTATTGAATGTATGATCCTTTCCTTCAACTCACTTCTCCAGAGTTCTCAATCTCAATAATGATACTACTAACTAAACAATAACTTAAACCAGAATTTAGACTTTTATCTTTGATTCTTCCTGATCATTCCTCATATGATATTGTCAAATGTTCCCAAATTCATCTTTCAAACATTTCTCAATCCTACCCTCGCTCTCCTGGGGCTTTCCAGGTGGTGCTAATGGTAAAGAATGTGTCTGCCAATGAAGGAGCCAATGGAGATATGAGATTGATCCCTCGATCAGGAAGATCCCCTGGAGGAGGGCAGGGCAACCCACTCCAGTATTCTTGCCTGAAAAATCCCATGGACAGAGGAGCCTGGTGGGCTATGGTCCACCAGGTTGCAAAGAGTCAGAAACAATTGAAGTGACTGAGCAGGTACCCTCACTCTCCTAAGGGAATACCCTAAGGCTTCCATCATGTCTTGACTAAAAAGCTCTGACAATGTTTTAAATATTCTTTCCACAGCCTTGAGACACTTCCAATCTATTCTGTCTACTTAAGACAGAGTGATATATCTTAAATGCACATTTAAGCAAGCAAATTCCTGATACATCTTGGATAACGGTAGTAAAATTGGTGAGGACAACCTAAATGTTCAAAAACTGAAAAACGGTTAAAAACATTTGGTTGCATCAATTTTTATTTGCAGGTATATAACATAGTCAGTATAACAATTAGAGTAATAGGTGCTACTAGCCAAGAAAAAATGCAATGAGATGAACAAAATTTGCCTGCTAATTTAATATATGTAATTGAATTATGTCCGTCTATATGTGCACACATATAAAAATCTCAATTTTACAAAATGTATATGTGTGTACACATAGATGGATATATATAATTCAGTTATATATTTTAAATTAACAGGAAATTTCAGTTAACATTGCAATTGTGTTTCATTTTACTGTAATATATATATTCTTTTGGGGGGATATTTTCAAATGTGGTATACAAATTAATACATATTATTTTAAACATAAATATTTATAAAATAATAAAAGCTCATTTTCTACTTTCTTGTACATTTTATTTATGTAAGTTTTAAGACAGGGCTTGGCCATCAGATCAGATCAGTCGCTCAGTCATGTCCGACTCTTTGCGATCCCATGAACTGCAGCACGCCAGGCCTCCCTATCCATCACCAGCTCTCGGAGGTCACTCAGACTCACATCCATCGAGTCAGTGATGCTATCCAGCCATCTCATCCTCTGTCGTCCCCTTCTCCTCCTGCCCCCAATCCCTCCCAGCATCAGAGTCTTCTCCAATGAGTCAACTCTTCGCATGAGGTGGCCAAAATACTGGAGTTTCAGCTTGAGCATCATTCCTTCCAAAGAAATCCCAGGGCTGATCTCCTTCAGAATGGACCGGTTGGATCTCCTTGCAGTCCAAGGGACTCTCAAGAGTTTTCTCCAACACTACAGTTCAAAAGCATCAATTCTTTGGTGCTCAGCCTTTTTCACAGTCCAGCTCTCACATCCATACATGACCACAGGAAAGACCATAGCCTTGACTAGGCAAACCTTTGTTGGCAAAGTAATGTCTTTGCTTTTGAATATGCTATCTAGGTTGGTCATAACTTTCCTTCCAAGGAGTAAGCGTCTTTTAATTTCATGGCTGCAGTCACCATCTGCAGTGATTTTGGAGCCCAGAAAAAGAAAGTCTGACACTGTTTCCACTGTTTCTCCATCTATTTCCCATGTAGTGATGGGACAAGATGCCATGATCTTCGTTTTCTGAATGTTGAGCTTGAAGCCAACCTTTTCACTCTCCACTTTCACTTTCATCAAGAGGCTTTTTAGTTCCTCTTCACTTTCTGCCATAAGGGTGGTATCATCTGCATATCTGAGGTTATTGATATTTCTCCCGGCAATCTTGATTCCAGCTTGTGTTTCTTCCAGTCCAGCATTTCTCATGATGTACTCTGCATATAAGTTAAATAAACATGGTGACGATATACATAGTAGAGTACAAAAAGGTCATGTGAAAATTCAGATGGACCTGGGCTCAACAGCAAGCTCTGCCAATTAAACAATAACCTTGGGCACTTCTTTCAACCTCTCTAGGGGTTTATTTTCCTTATCCTTAAAGTAAACAAAATAATACACATCATTGTGTTAATTGTGCGGATTAAGTCAAATAATTTAAAAGCTAAAGTAGCTTACAGTAAGTCCTCAATGAGAGTGACTTCTATTCTTAATTTATACTAAGACAGCTGTCATTTTTGTGGAGCCACAACATACTTCTGCTTCATCACGGTGGGCTTCCTTTCTCTGCAACAGCACCCACTTAGGTTACACAGGAGGACCTGGTATGTTCCTGGTCCCTGATCTGCCTAGAGCTTCTCACAGACGTGATGGAGTTACTACTCTTGTATCTGGCCTCAGATATGTAAACAGACAATAAGCTCTCTGAGTTTATTGCATGTTGTTCTCTCCCATTTCAATTTATGTTTTCAAAAAATGGAATGTTTTTCTAAGACAAAACAGTAGGAAGAAGCAAAGCAAAATAACTTTTGGGTAATATGGAGTAACATAAATATCAACTGCATCACGAGACTTAAACAGATGTTCAGTAATTATCGAAAAAATTGTCTTTGTGAAATTTAATTAAAATATATTTGAAAATAACATCAGTTAAAGAGAGGCTTCGATGACCATGATGGTTATTCCAATTAATACCGATGACATAAGAAAAAAGATAAATCATTTATCTTTACTCTCAGTTTTCAAATAATTTTAGGCATGCACTCAGCCAATAGTAATGATATATTAATTTTCTATAAGAGAAACTATGATTTTATTAACTTTAAAATAGCAACCACTGTTTCACTTTTTAAAACTTTCATTGACTGAGCTTGATTTTTTTCTCCCCTAGTTTTTATAGTTCAATGCAGTTCAATCATTCAGTTGTGTCTGACTCTTTGAGACCCCCATGGACTGCAGCACGCCAGGCTTCTGTGTCCATCACCAACCCCAGGAGCTTGTTCAAACTCATGTCCATAAATTCAGTGATGTCATCCAACCATCTCATCCTCTGTCATCCCTGTCTCTTCCTGCCTTAAATCTTTCCCAGGACCACGGTCTTTTCCAATGAGTCAGTTCTTTGCATCAGGTGGCCAAAGTATTAGAGCTTCAGTTTCATCATCCGTTCTTCCCATGAATATCCAGGGTTGATTTCCTTTAGGGTTGACTGGTTTGATCTCCTTGCAGTCCAAGGGAGACCCAAGAGTCCTCCAGCACCAAAGGTCAAAGGCGTCAGTTCTTGAGTGCTCAGCTTTTTTTATTGTCCAGCTCTCGTATATGTGTATGACTACTGGAAAAACCATAGCTTTGACTGTATGGACTTTCGCGGCAAAGAAATGTCTTTGCTTTTTAATAAGATATCTAGGATTTTCATTGCTTCTCTTGCAAAAAGAAAGTGTCTGCTAATTTGGTGGCTACAGTCACCACCTGCAGTGATTTTCGAATCTAAGAAAATAAAATCTGTCGCCGTTTCTATTGTTTCCCCATCTATTAGCCATGAAGGGATGGCACCAGGTGCTATAATCTTACTTTTTTGAATATTGAGTTTTAAGTTTTCTTTTCACTCTCTTCTTTCACTTTCATCAAGAGGCTCCTTAGTTCCTCTTTGCTTTCTGTCTTAAAGGTGGTATAACATGCATCAGTTCAATTCAGTTGCTTATTCGTGTCTGACTTTTTGCAACCCCATGAATCACAGCACACCAGGCCTTCCTGTCCATCACCAACTCCCAGAGTTCACTCAGACTCATGTCCATCGAGTCAGTGATGCCATCCAGCCATCTCATCCTTTGTCGTCCTCTGCTCCTGCCCTCAATCCTTCCCAGCATCTGAGTCTTTTCCAATGAGTCAACTCTTCCCAAGAGGTGGTCAAAGTGCTGGAGTTTCAGCTTTAGCATCATTGCTTCAAAAGGAATCCCAGGGCTGATGTTCAGAATGGACTGGTTGGATCTCCTTGCAGTCCAAGGGACTCTCAAGAGTTTTCTCCAATACCACAGTTCAAAAGCATCAATTCTTTGGAACTCAGTATTCTTCACAGTCCAACTCTCACTCTGGAAAAACCATAGCATTGACTAGATGGACCTTTGTTGGCAAAGTAATGTCTCTGCTTTTGAATATGCTATCTAGGTTGGTCATAACTTTCCTTCAAAGGAGTAAGTGTCTTTTAATTTCATGGCTGCAGTCACCATCTGCAGTGATTTTGGAGCCCAAAAG
The DNA here is from genome assembly GCA_935064755.1 of Tragelaphus eurycerus. NCBI lineage: Eukaryota > Metazoa > Chordata > Mammalia > Artiodactyla > Bovidae > Tragelaphus > Tragelaphus eurycerus. The sequence goes on along the minus strand of CAKXYN010000003.1, from coordinate 3,498,940 downwards.
AATAAAGTCTGACACTGTTTCCACTGTTTCCCCATCTATTTGCCATGAAGTGATGGGGCCAGATGCCATGATCTTCATTTTCTGAATGTTGAGCTTTAAGCCAACTTTTTCACTCACCTCTTTCACTTTCATCAAGAGCCTTTTTAGTTCATCTTCACTTTCTGCCATAAGGGTGATGTCATATGCATATCTGAGGTTATTGATATTTCTCCCAGCAAACTTGATTCAAGCTTCTGTTTCTTCCAGTCCAGCGTTTCTCATGATGTACTCTGCATAGAAGTTAAATAAGCAGAGTGACAATATATAGCCTAGATGTACTCCTTTTCTTATTTGAAACCAGTCTGTTGTTCCATGTCCAGTTCTAACTGTTGCTTCCTGACCTGCATACAAATTTCTCAAAAGGCAAGTCAGGTGGTCTGGTATTCCCATCTCTTTCAGAATTTTCCACAGTTTATTGTGATCCACACCATCAAGGGCTTTGGCATAGTCAATAAAGCAGAAATAGATGTTTTTCTAGAACTCTCTTGCATTTTCCATGATCCAGTGGATGTTGGAAATTTGGTATCTGGTTCTGCTGCCTTTTCTGAAACCAGCTTGAACATCTGGAAATTCACGGTTCACATATTGCTGAAGCCTGGCTTGGAGAATTTTGAGCATTACTTTGCTAGTGTGAGATGAGTGCAATTGTGAGGTAGTTTGAGCATTCTTTGGCATTGCCTTTCTTTGGGATTGGAATGAAAACTGACCTTTTCCAGTCCTGTGGCCACTGCTGAGTTTTCCAAATTTGCTGGCATGTTGAGTGCAGCACTTTCACAGCATCATCTTTCAAGATTTGAAATAGCTCAGCTGAAATTCCATCATCTGCACTAGCTTTGTTCGTAGTGATGCTTTCTAAGGCCCACTTGACTTCACATTCCAGGATGTCTGGCTCTAGGTCAGTGATCACACCATCATGATTGTTTGGGTCATGAAGACATTTTTGTACAGTTTTTCTGTGTATTCTTGCCACCTCTTCTTAATATCTTCTGCTTCTGTTAGGTCCATCACATTTCTGTCCTTTATCGAGCCCATCTTTGCATGAAATGTTCCCTTGGTATCTCTGATTTTCTTGAAGAGATCCCTAGTCTTTCCCATTCTGTTGTTTTCCTCTATTTTCTTTGCATTGATCACTGAAGAAGGCTTTCTTATCTCTTCTTGCTATTCTTTGGGACTCTGCACTCAGATCCTAATATATTTCCTTTTCTCCTTTGCTTTTCACTTCTCTTCTTTTCACAGCTATTTGTAAGGTCTCCCCACACAGCCATTTTGCTTTTTTGTATTTCTTTTCCATGGGGATGTTCTTGATCCCTGTCTCTTGTACAATGTCACGAACCTCATTCCATAGTTCATCAGGCACTCTGTCTATCAGATCTAGGCCCTTAAATCTATTTCTCACTTCCACTGTATAATCATAAGTGATTTGATTTAGATCATACCAGAATGGTCTAATGGTTTTCCCTACTTTCTTCAATTTCAGTCTGAATTTGGTAATAAGGAGTTCCTGATCTGAGCCACAGTCAGCTCTTGGTCTTGTTTTTGCTGAGTGTATAGAGCTTCTCCATCTTTGGCCTCAGAGAATATAATCAATCTGATTTCGGTGTTGACCATCTGGTGATGTCCATGTGTAGAGTCTTCTCTTGTGTTGTTGGAAGTGGGTGTTTTCTATGACCAGTGCATTTTCTTCACAAAACTCTATTAGTCTTTGCACTGCTTCATTCAGTATTCCAAGGCCAAATTTGCCTGTTACTCCAGGTGTTACTTGACTTCTTACTTTTGCATTCCAGTCCCCTATAATGAAAAGGACATCTTTTTTGGGTGTTCTAAAAGGTCTTGTAGGTCTTTATAGAACAGTTCAACTTCAGCTTCTTCAGCATTACTGGTTGTGGCATAGACTTGGATTACTGTGATATTGAATGGTTTGCCTTGGAAACGAACAGAGATCATTCTGTTGTTTTTGAGATTGCATCCAAGTACTGCATTCGGGACTCTTTTGTTGACCATGATGGCTACTCCATTTCTTCCAAGGGATTCCTGCCCACAGTAATATATATAATGGTCATCTGAGTTAAATTCACCCATTCTAGTCCATTTCAGTTTGCTGATTCGTAGAATGTCGACATTCCCTCTTGCCATTTCTTGTTTGACCACTTCCAATTTGCCTTGATTCAGGGACCTAACATTCCAGGTTCCTATGCAATATTGCTCTTTACAGCATCAGACCTTGCTTCTATCACCAGTCACATCCACACCTGGGTATTGTTTTTGCTTTGGCTCCATCCCTTCATTCTTTCTGGAGTTATTTCTCCACTGATCTCCAGTAGCATATTGGGCACCTACTGACCTGGGGAGTTTCTCTTTCAGTATCCTATCATTTTGCCTTTTCGTACTGTTCATGGGGTTCTCAAGGCAAGAATACTGAAGTGGTTTGCCATTCCCTTCTCCAGTCGACCACATTCTGTCAGATCTCTCCACCATGACCCGCCCATCTTGGGTTGCCCCACGGGCATGGCTTAGTTTCATTGAGTTAGACAAGGCTGTGGTCCTAATGTGATTAGATTGACTAGTTTTCTGTGAGTATGGTTTCAGTGTGTTTGCCCTCTGATGTCCTCTTGCAACACCTACCATTTTACTTGGGTTTCTCTTACTTTGGGCATGGGGTATCTTTTCACGGCTGCTCCAGCAAAGCGCAGCCTCTGCTCCTTACCTTGGACAAGGGGTGTCTCCTCATCACTGCCCTTCCTGATCTTTAGCGTGGGATAGCTCCTGTAGGCCCACGCAGCCACCGCTCCTTGGACGTGACCTTAGGTTATTATTTCTCCTGACAATCTTGATTCCAGCTTGTGCTTCATCCAGCCTGGCATTTCGCATTATGTCTCTGCATATAAGTTAAATAAGCAGCGTCACAGTATACAGCCTCCCTGTATATATGTACCACATCTTCTTTATCCATTTCTCTCTCAGCAGACATTTAGGTTGATTCTATTTCCTGGCTGTTGTGAACAGTGCTGCAGTGAACATTGGGGTGCATGCATAACATCCATTACATGTGGAATCTAAAAAGAAATGATACAAATGAACTTATTTACAAAACAGAAACAGACTTATAGACTTAGGGAATGAACTTGTGGTTGCCTGTTGAAGGATGGCGGAAAGGTATATTTTGGAAGTTTGGAATGGACATGTATACACTGCTATATTTAAATGGATAACTGACAGGTCATACTATATAGCACAGGGGGCTCTGTTCAATGTTATGTTGCAGCCTGGATGGGAGGGGAATTTGGGGGGAACAGATACATGTATAATATTTCTGAATCCCTTTGCTGTCCACTTGAAACTATCATAACATTTTTAATCATCTATACTCTAATATAAAAATAAGGTCTTTTTTTTTTTTTTTTAAAGAATGAATGCTAAGTCACTTCAGTCATGTCCGACTCTGTGCAACCCCATAGACGGCAGCCCACCAGGCTCCCCTGTCCCTGGGATGAATAAGTGATAATAAAGAATGGATAGTCACTTACTGGGCTTCCCAGGTGGCAAGAGTGGTAAAGAACCCACCTGCCAATGCAGGTAGACATAAGAGACCCGAGTTCCATTTCTGGGTCTGGAAAATCCTCTGGAGGAGGGCACAACCCACTCCAGTACTCCTGCCTGGAGAATTCCATGGACAGAATAGCCTGGTGGTCTAGGGTCCATAGGGTCACAAAGAGTCAGATACAACTAAAATCACTTAACACTCACAGCATATACTTACTGATGGGGCAAAGGTGGATGAATAAATATTTTAAGCAAGAAACAGTATATAAAAAGTGAAAAAAAAAATCCAACAGTTGAACACTATAAAAGTTTCTCCAAATAAGAGTAGAGGCAAATGAGTTTGGAGAGAAAGGCAAGAGGCAGGGCTTCTTGAAATGCAAATATTTTGCCTCATCTAAGCTTCCTTCATTTTAGAACCAGGAAGATCGTGATAAAAGTATGATTATACATATTTTCTAATTAAATGGTTGGCCTTTAGTCCTTGCCTATGGCTTACTTATATACTTGTGCTGTCTTGCTAAATTGATGAAAAATAGTTAAGCAGATATTTTATAAGCTTCTTATCAAGAAAAATAAAAAAAAGTCAACAGCATCCTTCTGGGTATGTAACATGTGAGAAGACAGTAAATGAAGAGCTATATTCCACATTCAAAGATATTTATTTGAGGTTTACTAGTCTTTAAGAATTAGAACATCATTTAACTTTTAAAAATACTCAAGATTAATTCATAACAAAGGTCATTAAAACTGAAAAAACAGTTTAATGAGCTGTTTACCATTACTCTGTACCAAAGGCAAATTTACTAAACATACTTATAAATTTCCATATTTACAGTCAGTTCAGTTCACTCACTCAGTCGTGTCCAGCTCTTTGCAACCCCATGAATAGCAGCACGCCAGACCTCCCTGTCTATCACCAACTCCCGAAGTTCACCCAAACTCATGTGCATTGAGTCGGTGATGCCATCCAGCTATCTCATCCTCTGTCGTCCCCTTCTCCTTCTGACCTCAATACCTCCCAGCATCAGGGTCTTTTCCAATGAGTCAACTCTTCACATGACGAGGCCATGTATTGGACTTTTAGCCTCAGCATCAGTACTTCCAATGAACACCCAGGACTGGTCTCCTTTAGGATGGACTGGTTGGATCTCCTTGCAGTCCAAGGGACTCTCAAGAGTCTTCTCCAACACCACAGTTCAAAAGCATCAATTCTTCGGACGACAGAGGATGAGATGACTGGATGGCATCACTGACTTGATGGGCGTGAGTCTCCGTGACCTCCGTGAGTTTGTGATGGACAGGGAGGCCTGGCGTGCTGAGATTCATGGAGTCGCAAAGAGTTGGACATGACTGAGCGACTGAACTGAAGTGAATTGAACTGAGCAGAAGAAAAGAACTGAAGAATCTGTAAACATAAAACATAAAATATTAACACAATGAATCATTCAATCAGAAAAGAAGCCATTATCCACTTTTTTTTTTTTTTTTTGACAAAGGATATGACTAGAAGAGGTGGATAGGACATATCAGCAAACTGAAATTTAAACAGTTGTTTACTAAATTTGGTCACATTAGTTATTGCTGTTATAAGCTCTGCTTAAAATAACTGTGTTTATTTGTTTTCTTCACTTTCTCTTTTCTTTCAAGAACAATATATTTACTAGTAAGTAAAGTCATTCTAATTCCTGTTCTGCCATTACTAGTTATGAGAAGCTGAGCTTTTACTAATGTTGGTTTGAGGGAAAATGCCATAGGGTATGAAAAATGTCATAGAGCTTAATTACTGAATAAATATTATTCTTCCTCCTTTATGCTAGTATTCTCCCCTCCTCTTTTTTTCCCTCTCAAATGCTCTTTTCCTCAAGATACTCCTCATAGATAGAAACACAATTCAGTCATTAATCTACTATTATTACCTCCGGGTATGACTTGGTTTTCAATGAACATGCCTTGATTGAGTGATATAGTAGGAATTATGATGATAACAACTAAAAGTCAGTACTAATATTTTCAGGTACTGGCCTACATATTTTCTTATATTAATATGTTTAGTGTTTTTAGTAAACTTCTTAAGTGGGTGTAATTGTTATTTCCATAAGGTAGATGGGAAAACTGAGACATAGTACATTGTGTCATTTCTTTTTTCACATACAGTCTTTAAGTGGCAGAACCAGAATTTAAATACATGAAATTCAGCTCTGCAGTCTATGATTTGAGTGCTGTATTCACTTGAGGGAGAGGACCAATCTTACCTGAAGCAGAAATTTTTATTCTCAAGAGGGAGATATTTTCAGTACCTCTGAAAAAGCAATCCTGACACATTTATTTAACCATGAAGGCCATCACTGTTTATTCTTATAATACAATTCTTTCCTGTGTCATTTCATTATCATTGCTATAAAGTTCTACATAATTGCCCAGAATTATTATTTAGCTTTCATAGGAATATGATTTCTCCAACAAATCATAATATCTCCAAAGATGGTTTTGCTATATGTTAAAATATAACACCTGTTGGATCATTTAAAAAAAAAAAAAAAGGCAAGGGAATTCCAGAAAAACATCTGCTTCATTGATTACATTAAAGCCTTTAACTGTGTGGATCACAACAAACTGTAGAAAATTCTTAAAGAGATGGGAATACCAGACCACCTTACCTGCCTCCTGAGAAACCTGTATGCAGGTCAAGAAGTAATAGTTAGAACTGGACATAGAACAATTGCTACTGCTAAGTCACTTCAGTCATGTCTGACTCTGTGTGACCCCATAGATGGCAGCCCACCAGGCTCCCCCATCCCTGGGATTCTCTAGGCAAGAACACTGGAGTGGGTTGCCATTTCCTTCTCCAATGCATGAAAGTGAAAAGTGAAATTGAAGTGCTCAGTTGTGTCTGACTCTTAGGGACCCCATGGACTGCAGCCCATCAGGCTCCTTTGTCCATGGGATTTTCCAGGCAAGAGTACTGGAGTTGGATGCCATTTCCTTCTCTGATGTGGAACAACAGAATTGTTCAAACTTGGAAAAGGAGTACATCAAAGTTGTATATTGTCATCCTGCTTATTTAACTTATATGCAGATTATATCATGCAGAATGCCAGGCTGGATGAATCACAAGCTGGAACCAAGATTGCACGGAGAAATATTAATAACCTCATATAGGCAGATGACACCACCCTAATGGCAGTAAGCACAGAGGAACTAAAGAGCCTCTTGATGAAGGTGAAAGAGAGTGAAACAAACAAACAAACAAAAAAAATTGGCTTAAAGTGCAACATTCAAAAAATGAAGCTCATAGCATCCAGTCCCATCACTTAACGGCAGATGGATGGGGAAACAATGGAAACAGTGACAGACTTTATTTTCTTGAGCTCCAAAATCACTGTGGATGGTGACTGAAGCCATGAAATTAAAAGAGGCTTGCTCCTTGTAAAAATCCTAGACAGCATATTAAAAACAAGAGATATCACTTTGCTGACAAAGGTCTGTATTGTCAAAGCTGTAGTTTTTCCAGTGGTTATGTATGGATGAGAGAGTTGGACCATGAAGAAGGCTAAGCACTGAAGAACCGATACTTTTGAACCGTGGTGTTGAAGACTCTTGAGAGTTCCTTAGACTGCAAGGAGATCAAACTAGTCCATCCTAAAGGAAATCAACCCTTATTATTCATTGGAAGGACTGATGCTGAAGCTGAAGCTCCAATGCTTTGGCCACCTGATACTAAGAGCTCACTTACTGAAAAAGACCCTGATGCTTGGAAAGATTGAGGGCAAGAGGAAAAGGAGGCAACAGAGGATGACACGGTTGTATGATGTCATCTACTCAATGGACATGAGGTAGAGCCAACTCTGGGAGATAGTGAAGGACAGGGAAGCCTAGTATGCTACAGTTCATGGGATCACAAAGAGTCAGACATGACTGAACAACTTAACATCCACAGAGTACAATTAAGATACTGTCATTACATCCTCCTGCCAACACAGAAGATACAAGAGACATGAGTTAGATCCCTGGCTTGGGAATATCCCTTGAAGAAGGAAATGGCAACCCACTCCAGTTCTTTGCCTGTGAAGTCCCATGGACAGAAGAGTGTGGCAGGTTCTAGTCTACTTGCAAAGAGTCCAACATGACTGAGCACACACACACACACATACATACATAATATTTATTTTTCTGGGCAAAGACAGTGTTGAATGGGGGTCTCCATTTTAATGTTCCTTATAAAAATGAAAATCTAGTCCTTTTTTGGAGTCAGGAGTAATTTCCTAAGTGCTTTACTTTTGTCTTGCTTAGAAACATGAAAGATATGCTAATATAGTGAATGGGTACCAACAAATTTTTTACAGACAAAAACGGGAAGAAAATTTGGAGAAGGATTTTTTTTTCTAAGCTTGAATTCTGGGTTGATAGATCTTGAATTGTGAGGCCATCACGGAGATTTCAGCCTTAACGTGGTCACTTAAGTCCTTCCTTGTACCACAATGTCACAGGCAACAAACATGCTCTAGTCAAGATACAAACTCCCATGTCCAGTGAAAATCTGTCTGCCCATGCAATTTTTCTTCTTATGCTCAGCCAAGTCCCAGAGGTTAATTTTCCTGGGCTATGGGATAGCATTCGGGTGCCACTGCCTCCTAAACGATAATTTCCAGCATGTGTCTCATGACAGACCACATTCAAGTGTCTGGATGCAGTTCCAGATCTGGCCAGGAGAGTGAACTGCTAATATGGAGAGGAAACCTGTTTAAATACACTACCTTTATGTATTCAGAACCAAGAATTGGCACCATAGCCAATGAGTACAAAAACATAGATTAACATTCCAGATAAACAGCAATAGTTTGTCCAAATCAGGGGAAAAAGCAACAACAACAAAAAAACCAAACATGGCTGGGAAGATGATTCAGCTAAAACCTAGGCAGCAATAGCTATGAAATGCGTTAGGCAGAGGACCAATGGCAGTAACAGTGTGAAGAACTAATACTGAGTTGGCCAAAAAATTTGTAACAGCTTATTGGAAAACCCAATATATTAAAAGAAAATCCCAAATAAACTTTTTGGGCAACCTAGTAAAAGTTGGCAGGAACTCAGTCCTATGAAGAAAGAGACACAGAGACACAGGGAGGAAAGATGAAATCTAGGGTGAATAGGGAGTAGTGGAGAGCTTGGTGGTCAGTAATGAAGTGAAATAGTAAGAGAGATTGATTCCCCCTGGACTTGTTTTCTGGGCAAGTGTGTAGATGCCCTGCAGAGTCTAGATTAACCTTTGGGTTGAGTTTTCAGCATCATAATGGCCAAGTTGAGGAAGGCAAAATAAATTCGAAGAAAGGGACTAAAACTAACAAAAACCTCTTTTGTTTGGATTGAGATGGTCCTTCTCCTTCCTAGAAGGGAAGATTTATATTTCAGAATAAAACTCTGAAGTTATTCTCAGCTCACTTTCACAATGCTTCACCAAAAATTGAGAGTTAGCAAGAAACTGTCCTTACAGTTTTAGAGAGCTCTACTGTATCTGTAAGCACAGAAAGAACAATAAGCTCATTTTACACTAACTGGGTGGGTGGTTTTTCTATGTTTCTCTGTGCTCAGAATCTGAAATTCTACCTCCTTATCCAGCAGTGGACCCAGGTGAAAAATATTCACATCCTGCTGATATTCATGAATAATGACAAGCCCAGAGAGAGGTCCCTAAACTAGAAAGAGTTGGAAAGTAGGACAGACAAAATAATGGAAAAAATTAAAGGGACATAGAAAAAAAGAAAAGTAGGTATATGAAAGAGAATACAGACATCCCTGGAGAAGGACAAAAAAAGCTTTCATGTTAAAACACCTAGAAAAGATCATGTCTCAATATTCAGGCAAAAGAATGTGCCAGCCAGGCTGTGAGCATCAGAGGTAAATTACGTGATATTACTCCCATCCCTGACCACCTGTTCTGACACACCCCTAGCATCAGCAGGCTAGAGAAATCCCTTAACAGTGGCCACAAGGTAACAAAAATTTGCAGGTTTCAGTTATTTGAGCTATAAACTTATATAATTATTTCTCTGATTGTTTTTCTTGGTTAAAACATTTGCCCTTTTGGCTCTTATAATCCTTTGCTTAGCTTTGTCATTTATTTGTCATGACTCATAATAAAGATAATACGTTGAAAAATCATTTACTTTTCTATTTTATGTTCTCGTGTTCAGGGTTATTCTGTAATCTGCCAGAGTCATCCATTTGCTACAGAAATAAATAGAATTTGTAGGAGGAATTCAATGGGAAATAAGGAATAAATATGTTTACATTTTGATATCTAGATTACATTCAACAGTAGTCTTGAAAATCAAGCTTTTTCAGAAGATTTTCTTAGTTGATTCATTTTCCATTGACAAATAAAGATTATTTTTTATTGATTAAATCATAGAAATTTAGTAAACTCAAGCTGCAGAAATAAGGATTTGGGGACTTCCCTGGCAGTTCAAAGATTAAGACTTCACATGCTGAAGCAGGGCATGTGAGTTCTGTCCCTGGTCAGGGAACTAAAATCCCACATGCCTCACAGGCAAAAAACCATAACATAAAATAGAAGCAGTATTGTAACAAATGCAGCAAATATTTTAAAACAATGCTTTAAAAAAAGAAGTAAAGCTTTGAACTATTAAAGTTCCCCAATGAGTGAAGGGAATAAAAAGGGAAAAAAAGTGAAGGGAATAAAAAAAAAAAAAAATAATGATTCTAAGTCCCAGAAAACTGGGGAAGGAAGGGGGTCAAACCAGTGAAACAGTGCTTATCTCCTGGACACAGAGATGGGTTCAAATGCTGAAGAGGATGGTCAGAGGGGCAGAGCTTTAGTCTGCTTTTCTCATGGAAGCTTGGGAAGAGACAGTTGTGCAAAGGCTTTATTCCCAGGTGAGGACTGGTAGCACAGCAGTTGTAGCAGCTAGAGAGTGTGGCATCTGGTGTGTGTCTGATTCAGTGCTCCTGATGCACAACAACTCTCATGGCAAAACAAAACAAAACAGAATTAGGAGGTTGTTTATGTCATTGAGGTCATGAAAATATGTCTCTTATTTCTTGCTTTTGAGAGCTAAATTGAAGTACATCCCCAACACTCTTTATTTGCCACTGACTTTTTACCTAGTCCAAATATTCAGAGCTTCTCCAGGCCAGTGACTGAGCCTGAAAAGTGGTAATAAGGCAGGCCCACTTCTGTGAGGTATCAGGTATTTCTAACAGGCAACTTTGGCTCAGGGCCCTCTGTGGCCACAACCCAGATGTTCTTAGAAGCAAATTGTGATATAAGACTCTTGCACGCAATCCTCCCCACTTTTTCCTCTCTTTCTCTGGAGGTAGACTTGTATGATAAACTAAAAGGTCTCTGTGCCCCCCTGCAAAAAACAGATGGTTCCATATGGAGCTCCATTCCACAAAGGAAGCACAGTGTCTGGTAGTCTGCCTTGGGTTTAAGAGGCAATGAATTCTGTATTGGAAATTAGGCCACATTTGAGTGTCTTAGAGCAAGAAAGGGCTATATAGCCAATGTGGATTTTAAGGAAAATAACCCTGTTGCTTACTCCTTGGAAGGAAAGTTATGACCAACCTAGATAGCATATTCCGAAGCAGAGACATTACTTTGCCAACAAAGGTTCATCTAGTCAAGGCTATGGCTTTTCCTGTGGTCATGTATGGATGTGAGAGTTGGACTGTGAAGAAGGCTGAGTGCCGAAGAATTGATGCTTTTGAACTGTGGTGTTGGAGAAGACTCTTGAGAGTCCCTTGGACTGCAAGGACATCCAACCAGTCCATTCTGAAGGAGATCAGCCCTGGGATTTCTTTGGAAGGAATGATGCTAAAGCTGAAACTCCAGTACTTTGGCCACCTCATGTGAAGAGTTGACTCATTGTAGAAGACTCTGATGCTGGGAGGGATTGGGGGCAGGAGAAGGGGACGACAGAGGATGAGATGGCTCGATGGCATCACTGACTCGATGGGCATGAGTTTGGGTAGACTAAAGGAGTTGGTGATGGACAGGGAGGACTGGCATGCTGTGATTCATGGGGCCGCAAAGAGTCGGACACGACTGAGCAACTGAACTGAACTGAGCTGAACGCTGTTGCTGTTGCTGCTGCTTCTAAATCACTTCAGTCGTATCCAACTCTGTGCGACCCCATAGACGGCAGCCCACCAGGCTCCCGTGTCCCTGAGATTCTCGAGGCAAGAACACTGGAGTGGGTTGCCATTTCCTTCTCCAATGCATGAAAGTGAAAAATGAAAGTGAAGTCGCTCAGTCATATCTAACTCTTAGCGACCCAACGGACTGCAGCCCACCAGGCTCCTCCATCCATGGGATTTTCCAGGCAAGAGTACTGGAGTGGGGTGCCACTGCCTTCTCCAATAACCCTGTTATGTGGTCATAAAAGCCAGTAAAATCTATTATGTCAGAAATATCAGTGGTAGGAAGCCATGCAATGAGAAACTCACCACGAATCCCCGAGGGAGGAATAGAATGCATGCCCCTGAGATTCCAGAGGGAGGCTAAGAATTAAACCTCTTGTGATCCTCAGCTTCAGTCTTGTTAGTGGTTCCTGAAGAGACAGAATAGTTAGCACCAAATGACCATGCACCTGAACTACACACTATGACTTCGGGTCTGTCAGTCATGAAATTGGACAGGCCTATTCTGGGGCTTCCCTGGTGGCTCAGATGGTACAGAATCTGCCTGCAATGTGGGAGACCTGGGTTTGATCCCTGGATCCAGAAAATTCCCTAGTGAAGGCAATGCAACCCAGTCATGTATTCTTGCCTGGAGAGTTCCATAGACAGTGGAGCCTGGCGGGCTATAGTCCATGAGATGGCAGAGTCAGATAGGAATAAGCAGCTAACACACACACACACACACACACACACACACACACACACACACACACACTATATATCCATACTCCATCACAGGAGAGTCCACCATCAAGTTTGACCAGTACCAGAGGCACAAGGAAGCCACAGAAGCACAAGGTAGCCTAGACTTCTATATCACCCACCTCAGTGGCCCTAAGGCCTCTCCCTTGGCTTATACCCATGACCACATGAGGTAAAGGAGGGATGAAAATCCTAATTTGGAAGTATGGATGACTTGGCTCTGGAAATGTTGGTAATGAGCTCTTTTTACATCACAGCCACATTCAGTAGTGACCTTGAAAGTAGTGAGGAAAAATCTTCTCCATGGATGGAGGTAGGGGTAAGGGTAGATAATCATCTACTTTGTATGGGAAGAGAAGTGGTCTGTGATGAGAATGCATATTTATTTTTGCATAGGTAGTGAAATGGTCAATTAAAAAGGTCACACATGAGGTCTGGAGCCACAGCCTAAAGATCAACATGAGAGTGGACACAAACTCTGGAGCATTTCACATTTTAACACCAATGAGAAAGCACTCACCAGGAAAGAGACATTGAACAACTAAATATGAAAATGCCTGTTCTACTTGACATTAGCCAGCTTTTGTCACTGGCCACAATGAAATGGGTAAAATGGTACAAGAATAAATTGGTTGTGAGATCAGGAAGAGGAGCACACTTTTCCCTCAATATCAAAGAGAGATTTGAAAGCAGAAGAGGGATAAAATTTGGAATTAAAAATTGCACTAAGTTTAGTTGTCCTGCTTCTGTCCCATCCTAGCCCACCAGCCTTTTATTCTGGGAGTTAGGGTTTGTAATAGGCTGATTGTAGCAATTAGAGAAAATGATAAGTTGCATTTCCTCTTATAGCTATACACTGAATTAATGTGTTAGCTTTCTGCACATGGATTCCAGATATTCAAGATGTGTATATATATATAATATGCTTTGCACAATTCCTGTGACACTGCTTTATACTATTTTCATTCATTAATTGCTATAAATTTTCAGTTCCTGACTTGATTTTTTTCAAGATACTCCATAATCTTGCCCTACCCTACTAATATCTATTTCCTTCAAATATCCTATGTCAGTTTTCACATATACCTAGAAAAATCTAGGTAGACTTAGCTCTGCCTGGATTGGTCTCTTCAAGGTCTTGTGGAGGCAGTAATCATATGTTATACAGCAATAACTGTTGAATTTATAGCATAAATGCTTGGGTTATGATGCCTGCATATGAACATTGTGACCTGGGGCAATTAGGAAAGACTACTGAGATTCAGACTCTTCGGAAAAATGGAAATTTTAATGCTTTATTTTTAAATATTGTTATAAATATTAAAATTAAACAAGGTAAAGGATAGGCAAGCAAAGTGTAAGGTGGGAGAATGCTAAGCAAATGTAATAAATTACTACCATTAAACTTCCTTTTCTAGTTTTTTTGCAAGCTTTGGTGCTCAATCTATATGTCAGTGGCCAAGTTTCACATCATTCCTGAAGAAGGCACTTTTCTTTAAGACTTTTTAGAAACACCTGGAGAGTTTTGAAAGTGCATAGTGATGTCTTGTCTCCCAAAAATCAATTACATGAGAAACTTGAGTGTTGTGCCTGTGCATCAGTATATTGTAAATATCCCCCCATGACCATAATGTATAGGCAGTATTGACTCTCAGGTGTGATCTCTCTTCTAGGATCTCTTGATAACTCATCTGAAATGCAGATTCTCTGGATCTAACCCTGGGGATTGGAGACTCAGCTGGAGGGAGGTTAGGTGTGGAACAAATGCCCAGTAATCTCTATTTTAACAAATGAGTCTCATGCATATTAAGATTTGAAAGCCACTACTTTTAGTAGGAACATATAGCTTTTTTTCTACATTTTTTCTACATATAGTTTTGTATTCTATATTTTAAACTGTGGCTGAAATATGGAGGATTTTAATATGAAGTTTCGTGAATTTTATAAAACGAGATTTTTTTTTCCTCTTCAATATTGGTCATCTGTCTTCTCTGAACTTTCCGGAGGCCATCCTAAAATTATAGATACATTTTACTGTCTCTTGTTCTCCCCTAAAATCATCTAGGACTAGCTATTATTTCTAAAAAAAAAAAAAATACAAGTGTTAATAGTAACTATAAACAGAGTAGGGAGAAGCCCTCTATAGTTATATATTTAGTCAAAAACAAAATATCTCAAAAACTATATTCACATACACTTTCACCTTGTTAATATACCTTCTTGATGAAGGAGAAACAGAAGAGTGAAAATGTTGACTTAAAACTTAACATTCAAAAAACTAAGATCATGGGATCTGGTCCCATCACTTCATGGCAAATAGAAAGGAAAAAGTAGAAGCCGTGACAGATTTTATGTTCTTGAGCTCAGAAATCCCTGCTGATGGTGACTGCGGCCATGAAATTAAAGGATGCTTGGAAGAAAAGCTATGACAAATCTAGAGAGCATATTAAAAAGCAGAGATCTCAATTTGCCGACAAATGTTCATAGAGTCAAAGCTATGGTTTTTCCAGTAGTCATGTGTGAATGTAAGAGTTGGATCATAAAGAAGGGTGAGCACCTTAGAATTGATGAATTTGAATTATGGTGTAGGAGAAGACTCTTGAGAGTCCCTTGGACAGCAAGGAGATCAATCAGTGAATCCTAAAGGAAATCAGTCCTGAATGTTCATTGGAAGGACTGATGCTGAAGCTAAAACTCCAATACTTTGACCACATGATGCAAAGTGCCAACTCTTTGGAAAAGACTAATACTGGGAAAGATTGAAGGTAAAAGAAGAAGATGGCAGCAGAGGATGAGATGGTTGGATAGCATCACTGCCTCATTGGACATGATTTTGAGGAAACTCCAGGAGACAGTGAAAAGACAGGGAAGCCTGGTGTTCTGCAATTCATGGGGTTGCAAAGAGTCAGACATGACTTAGCGACTGAACAATAGCAACAATATGCCTTTAAGTGTTTGCCTGTACAATTCGTATTTATTTTAGTACAACAGAATAGCTTCTGGGTGGCAATAACTTTTATTATTGTATTAAGTTATCTTTTATGTGAGTTAAATGGAAAACACCAATCCTATCAGTTGATCAAGATATGAAATAACACTGGTCAAAATGACTCAGATTATTGACTTATAGTGAGTGCTTAATAAACATATATTCAAGACTCATGGAATATTTTTCCCAAGAGAAACAAGCAAGCTTTGAGTTAAGAACTGAATTTATAATTCCAGAGGTATAGAAAATATGGACTAATATTATTTTACTTCAGAATTTGACATCAAATACATATTTTAGAGAGCTAAGTTTAGGAGAATTCCTTAGATGATGTCATCAATATTAATATTCCACAGATTTTTGATTATATGAATACAAATTATGTTATTTGTGTGAAGAAATCATAAAAATAAAATGTTAGTGAATTCCTTAGCAGTGTAATGATTGGGCTAACATTGCTATCTGAGTATAATAAAGCTATAATTTATGTTTTTATATGACATTAAGTGCTAATGATTAAAATTAATATTTGCATATGACTATATATAAATTTTAAATGTACATCATCTGAAAGTCTTTATGTATCCATTTTTCACTTTTCTCAATTAATTGGATAAATATAGGTTAGATTTTAGGTCAAGTTGTTACCCAGTAACATAATTTCCTGGCTTTTATGTTTTAAGGAAAATTAAGGTTTAGACCATTGATACTAAAATGGAGAGAATATTTTCATTGCCTGAAGCCTAGCGTTAATATAATCTATAACTTTCAATGACAGGATTAATGCTTTAAAATCTTAGATACCAGGGTATCTAAGCCTATCACTTGTATTTCCTTTTATCATAAGAAATGAATAAAAATTGTAGTGTAAAACACCTGCTGTAAAATGTTTATATCAAATGTAAAATATAGACTGCAATAAAATATACACTATGAAAGATTTAGTCATGTTTCTTTTATTTATTGTCAAATAGCAGAAAATATTTAGCAGTAAGAAGCAAGAGTTACACTGAGTAACAGGAAAATGGTCCTCACTTTTTATTTATTTGTTCTTGGCTGCATGGCTTGTGGGATCTTATTTCCTGGATCAGGGATTGAACCCTGGTCCTCAACAGTGAAAGCTCCAAGTCTTAACCACCGGGTTGCCAAATAATTCTCTATCCTTGTTTTTAAATTGTTTAGAAGTAGACCCAATCCTTATTTTCTGATTATTTAAGAGTTCAAACTGCCCTTTAATTTTAATGAAGTTGCATCATTGTAGAAATACAGTGATATAAACCAGCTCTTCCTTGCAGTTAGTTCCAATGAGTGATGTTATTTGTAGATTCTATGATGGAGGAAGCACTGGAATGTGTTAAGAGGAAGTACTTTGTGTCACAATCCCAGGAGGAACACTCAAGTTGTGATTGATACATTTTCAATTTGAAAGATCCAATTCTGTCCTTACTCCTTCCCTCCATCTCTACCTTCTTTTCTTTCTTTCTTCCTTCCTCTCCCAATATCCCTCTCTCTCTCTCTCTCTCCATTTCACTCTTTCTTTCTTCCACAGTGTTTACTTAGTACATAATATGAGGAGTGCCTTAGTCCTAATCAGAACAGATATCATGGAACTTCTTTACATGAGCCAAGAGACTTTTGGGGCTTCCCAGGTGGTTCAGTGGTAAAGAATCCACCTGCTAATCCAAGAGACATAGGAGACATGGGTTCAATCCCTGGGTTGGAAAGATCCCTTGGAGTGGGAAATTGCAACCCACTCCAGTAATATTGCCTGGGAAATCCCATTCATGGAGGAGCCTGGTGGGCTACAGTCCACATGGTCAAAAAGAGTCAGACATTATTTAGCAACTGAGTATGCTCACAAGAGGCTTTACCTGCAGAAAGCAAACCACATAATCCCAGTACGTAAAATCTTCCAGGCATTGGTTTTCCTGCTATCCCACAGGATTTAATATCACATTATGTATCAAGTTACCTTAAACCATCATGCTAACTGCTTATCTTTTAGAAGATGCAGAGGCAAAAGTAGTTATTGCACTGTTTCTCCATCTGCAGGAGGATATAATCCTCTTTAAATTTTTCTTTGTTATTTTGGTAATGGTGTAAAATGAATCCCACAGCCTATAGAAAACAAAAAGAAGTAAAATGCTAATTCCACAGATGCTAAGGCAATTTGTCCCTATATTCAGACCCAACTTCTGAGAATGATCTCATTATTTTATGATAGACATTTTAAAGCACCTGTTGAGTGTCAATCATTGTAACAGACAGTGGAAAGAGAAAGATAAAGAAAGCCAGCTTTTTCTAATTAAGGACTTTCCAGCATAGTAGAAAAGACAAACCACAGAGAACAGATAATTTCCAAAGTCTGCCAAGGAGAGATATTATAATGGTGTGTTTGGGTTGTATAGTCAGTAATAAGGGGAACTCAGTCCATCTCAGAAGTCCAGGAGAGGAATTATAGAGAAAATATTTGATTTGATTCTTTGAAGATAAATAGGGGTTTTTTTTTAATTAAAGAAGCAAGATGGGAGAAATCCCTTCCTATCAGAGTACTAGGAAAATCATAGAGATGGAAAGAGAATATTGCATGCAGGATATTCTGATCTATTCTACATCATTTTCACTAAAATAGATAAGTGAGGGCAAAGAGAAAGTTGGATATGGGTAAGTCACAGGGTACCTTTTGTCTTGGTGAGAGGTATCAGTATTACCACTTGAATTATGATTTCCTGGACATCTGTATGGAGCTTCATAATTTTCCCAAGATAGCCTCACATTCTTAAAATTGTAGAGTTCTACATAGAATTATGATTTTTCGAAAGAGTTTCAAATTTTCACTTGGGTTACATGATTCTTGAAGATGTAAACCAAAATACTTCATGAGTTCTTAGTCACTTATGAAATTATTCATAGGAAACTTGTGTTTGCCAATGTCTTGGTTCCTTTTCTATTACTTACTCATTTATCCAGCTTTTAAAACCAGTGTTCTTTGGCCCTTCCTCTCAAATTTGTTGTCTTTTTTTTTTTAATTTTGTGGAATTAAAAAATAATAATAACAGTGTATTTTAAAGATGGAAATTGTTTTTCTTTTTACTAAATATAGGCTAAAAATTTTCAAAATATATATATTTGTTAAAGTCTTTTTATTAGATCATTTTATTTTTTTGATTTCCACTAGAAAAAAATAGAGGAAGTGATTTCAATGGGTAGGGAAAAAAAAAAAACAGAAATGTAAGAGGAAGTAATGCTCATCTTATGGGCTTCCCAGGTGGCTCAGTGAGAAAAAATCCATTTGCCAATGCAGAACAGGCGGGTTAGATCCCTGGGTCAGGAAGATCCCTGGAGGAGGAAATGGCAACCCAGTCCAGTATTCTTGACTGGGAAATCCCATGGACAGAGGAGCCTGGAGAACTACAGTCCTTGGGGTTGGCAAAGAGTCAGAAACGACTTAGCGACTGAACAACCACCACCACAATGGCAAGTAGGGTTGATATTCATGTGTGAGGATCTCCTTCAAGGAAAGAGATAAGATGTCAATGCACATAGTCCTTGCTTGAGATCTCTTTTTCTGGAATTGCTTCTTCATCTTTTTGTATGTTCTATCACAAGAATTGATGTTTGCATTTTCTTGTTTACTTACCTTTCACTCTGTCTATTCACATACATGTCATAGAAAGAAAAGTGACTATGTTTTCTACAAAACAATTTGAATTTATAGTCTGAAAGCAAAAGATAGTAGTTTCCCCTTATCTGTTATTACATTATTTTTCATCATTGGAAGTTTAATTAAATAATGTTTCTTCTTTCAAAGTCACTGTCACTGAATAGCTTTCCTAACCTGAGTCTCAAAGGAATTTGGCAAAGCTGTATCTTTCTGTCTTTAAAATTGTATTCCTTTCTGTTTTCATCAGTCACTTATGACATAATAAATATTAAAAATGGCAGGTGATATATTTTAACTGCTACTGATAAAGTATTGTGTTGCTATAAATAAGCAAGCTGTTTCTCTAGAGCTTAAATAGGAGTAAAAATTTGACACATTGTCTTCCCCCATCAAGCAGCTGTGGCAAGATGCCATTAGGGAGTTGTTAGATTTGCTAGAGGTTTCCATTATACCAGATATTAAATTAACTGTCATATGTGTTCAGGGGTTTATGGAAGGT
The DNA here is from genome assembly GCA_935064755.1 of Tragelaphus eurycerus. NCBI lineage: Eukaryota > Metazoa > Chordata > Mammalia > Artiodactyla > Bovidae > Tragelaphus > Tragelaphus eurycerus. Next base: position 3,479,311 of record CAKXYN010000003.1, on the reverse strand, counting down.
TGTAATCTTATGAGGATGTTTAAACATACTGGCATTTTCATTCCTCTGAATATAAGAAGATGTAATTATTGACACTTGCCATAGGTTTTTACATGATGTGTTGACCAGCAGCAATTAACATGACTGTGAAGACATTAAACATACACAAATAATGTGACGTTTTTTCAAGAAATGGATCTTAGTACATGCATAAGGCAATGGCACCCCACTCCAGTACTCTTGCCTGGAAAATCCCATGGATGGAGGAGCCTGGTGGGCTACAGTCCATGGGGTCGCTGAGAGTCGGACACGACTGAGCGACTTCATTTTCACTTTTCACTTTCATGCACTGGAGAAAGAAATGGCAGCCCACTCCAATGCTCTTGCCTGGAGAATCCCAGGGACGGGGGAGCCTGGTGGGCTGCCGTCTATGGGGTTGCACAGAGTCAGACATGACTGAAGCGACTTACCAGCAAAGCACCTTGAATTATTCTGTATCAATAAATGAGTGGTGGGGTATAGGTTACAAATATTCATTGGAAGGACTGTTACTGAGGCTGAGGCTCCAATACTTTGGCCACCTGATTTCAAAGTGCCAACTCATTGGAAAAAAGCCAGACTGGGAAAGACTGAAGGCAGTAGGAGAAGGGGGTGGCAGAAGAATAGCATCACTGACTCAATGGACATCAAATTTAACAAACTCCAGGAGGTAGTACAGGACAGAGGTGCTTGGTAAGCTACAGTCTATGGGGCTGCAAAGGGTTGGATACAACTTGATTACTGAACAACAACAACAACAACAAATAGGTTACAAAAACTACAAGGTTTGAAGTAGATGGTATATGAGAACAGATGCTGTTGGAATGCGAGCAGACAAGCTGTAGTACCAGCCATAGTACATACATGTGCCCTGTAATATGTCCACATTTGACAGTGTTCACAAGCTGATAGTGGCATTCACAAGCCTTAGTCCCTAGCCTGTTTTTCCCATGTAATAGGACTGTCTTTCTGCTTTTACTTTTGCTTCTGAGCTCCCACTAATCTAAGTTTCTTATATACTATATATCCCGAGACTGGATAACTGCCACTCAGCAAATACTTAGTAATTTATAGGTTGTGTCATTAGTAGTTGTGTGCTACTTGTTATATAGGAAATCTTTTGCTTATTTTTTCTGCCATATTTTTCCAGAATTTCAAATATTGCTATCAGAATCTAAGTTGATATGATGGAGCTAGTTGTCCCCTTGGACAAGTAGCTTGGTAGATTTCTGAATAATTTTCCTCTTAAATATACCATAAAGATCACCCTGGCTCTTTTGTATTCTGATTATTTTGTGAGAGAAAGCCTTGCCATTCTGAAGAGAAATCCAGGAACTATATACCAATTTTTAGTTTAAAAGTAATTTTTGTAATAACTGATCTGGTACATAAATTTTATAAATGAGTAGAAATGAAAAGACGATCATTTCTGATTGAATATTCAAACATCCAGAGATGTTTAAATATAACTCTAGGACTTTGCTTTTCAGAATCATTTATTTACTATTTGAGTCATTCATTCATACTTAAAATAATGAGAACCAAATATTTGTCAATCTACTCTAGTCTTTTGGGATATATCTGTAAAAATTTTTCTATAAAACTGTAAAATATAAATGCATAAAGATTTCTTACATTGAGGATTTTATATTTTAAAAGGAAATACCTGTGAAATATATTAAGTAAATTATATACTATTATAAAAGTGTTTAAAGCTTATGGAAAAAATGAAGTGAAGTTTGGGAGTGTGAGTATGTGTGTTGTGTAGCAGAGATAAGAAGTACAACAAAGTCCTGGTGTGTTCTTGTGTTTTAGCATCAGCAAGGGGGCCAATGTGAACAGAAAGGCATAAAAAAGGAAAGAGTCAGAGGAAATCAGGTAGAATGGAAAGGAGGCAGGAATGTTTTAGGTATTGTGGCCCCTGTAAGAAGCTACAAAGATGCTCTGCTCTAGTGAAGGAACCATTGTAAGTTACTGCGTATGAGATTAACCTGTCTCACTGGTACTCTATGGGGATTATTCTAGTGACAGCGTTGGTAATGGTTTGGGAATAAAAGGTAGAAGCTGAGAGAATTCTCTGAATGTTCCAGGTATGAAATGATAGTGAGACAAGGCTGTAGCAGTGGAGACAAGAAAACATATGTTTTGAGAACAAAGCCGAAATGATTTTGTGATAGATTGCAGTTGAAATATGAAAGGAATAGACCAAAAATGATTTATGTAATTTTTGACCAACCATCTGGATCTCAACCAACATTTAAGAAATAATTAATTACATAATCTGCACTGTAGATATGATGCTCTCCATGAACTAACTTTTGAGAGCAGAAGGTAAAAGATTAAACATATTTAATGGATGAAGCATCGACATTTTCTTTTTAAAATATCAGATCAGATCAGATAAGTCATTCAGTCATGTCCGACTCTTTGCGACCCGATGAATCACAGCACGCCAGGCCTCCCTGTCCATCACCAACTCCCGGAGGTCACTGAGACTCACATCCATCGAGTCAGTGATGCCATCCAGCCATCTCATCCTCTGTTGTCCCCTTCTCCTCCTGCCCTCAATCCCTCCCAGCATCAGAGTCTTTTCCAATGAGTCAACTCTTCCCATGAGGTGGCCAAAGTACTGGAATTTCAGCTTTAGCATCATTCCTTCCAAAGAAATCCCAGGACTGATCTCCTTCAGAATGGACTGGTTGGATGTCCTTGCAGTCCAAGGGACTCTAAAGAGTCTTCTCCAACACCACAGTTCAAAAGCATCAATTCTTCGGCGCTCAGCCTTCTTTACAGTCCAGCTCTCACATCCATACATGACCACAGGAAAAACCACAGCCTTGACTAGACGAACCTTTGTTGGCAAAGCAGTCTCTGCTTTTGAATATGCTATCTAGGTTGGTCATAACTTTCCTTCCAAGGAGTAAGTGTCTTTTAATTTCATGGCTGCAGTCACTATCTGTAGTGATTTTGGAGCCCAAAAAATAAAGTCTGACACTGTTTGCACTATTTCCCCATCTATTTTCCATGAAGTGATGGAACCGGATGCCATGATCTTCGTTTTCTGAATGTTGAGTTTTAAGCCAACTTTTTCACTCTCCACTTTCACTTTCATCAAGAGGCTTTTGAGTTCCTCTTCACTTTCTGCCATAAGGGTGGTATCATTTGCATATCTGAGGTTATTGATATTGGGTTTTTTAATCAGAAATTCTTATAATGAAAGGGACACAATGGGGAACAACAGGAATGTATTCAGTAAAATTGGTCAGTTCTCTCCAATAAATGTTTATTGATAATCAACTCTATGCCAGACAAGAATGAGGAAGAAGCTTTGGGTAAAAAAACAAAACAAAACAACAACCTCATACAAGGAAATGCACAGACTTTGAAACATCCCTAAACATCATAAAATATCACAAATCATCACAAGCAAAACAGTTCAAGTTTGTACTTTTCTTCGGTTATTCAGGTCATGCATTCTTATATACATATGACTTTATTTATTTAGGACTTTTTTTTTTTTTAGGACATGTTTGCTAAGTAGTACACTGCTTGTACATATAATTTGTTCTGGAATGCAAGTAAAGAACCTACTGTGATAAGTTCAGTAGACTTAAAGTTGTAGTTATTATAAAGATGGTGGTCATAGAAACAACAGCAAAGGAAACAACAAAGAACAATGACAAATGAAAGCCAAAATTAAAAACGCTAGTTATTCAGCAGTATTTTGTCTGTATATTTTTCCATTTTGTATATTTTCCCTACTCAACAGGATTGTAGTAAGAGAATTTAAGTAAGTGAAGTTGCTCAGTGGTGTCCAACTCTTTGTGACCCTGTGGACTGTAGCCCACCAGGCTCTTCCATCTATGGGATTCTCCAGGCAAGAATACTGGAGTAGGTTGCCATTTCCTTCTCAGGGGATCTTCCTGACCCAAGGATGGAACCCAGGTCTCCCACATTGCAGGCAGACTTTTTAACCTCTGAGCCACCAGGGAAGCCCTAACTGGATTGTAACCTATGTGTTAAATTATAATACTATCTGATTAAGTGTGAAATTATTCTGGGTTAAGCATTTAAAAATAATCTAATAATATAGTGTTACATGTCAATTATACCTCAATAAAAAAGAAAAGATTCAATAAAAGAAAATTAAAAGAAAACATTAGAAAGAATTCCTTCTATGATAAATTGAGAAGAAAATTTAAACAATCAACATGCAACATGACAACCTGAAACTTTAAAACACTGTTAATAGGCTGATATATATAAAATAATTAATCTGAAAAGAAAACAAGGAAATAAAAAAGACAGGAATCCAATTTTTTAATGACTTTATCATGTAAAGACAAATATATTGACTACCTGATCTGCCTCTTGAGAAATTTGTATGCAGGTCAGGAAGCAACAGTTAGAACTGGACATGGAACAACAGACTGGTTCCAAATAAGAAAAGGAGTTTGTCAAGGCTGTATATTGTCACGCTGTTTATTTAACTTCTATGCAGAGTACATCATGAGAAACGCTGGACTGGATGAAACACAAGTTGGAATCAAGATTGCTGGGAGAAATATCAATAACCTCAGATATGCAGATGACACCACCCTTATGGCAGAAAGTGAAGAGGAACTCAAAAGCCTCTTGATAAAAGTGAAAGTGGAGAGTGAAAACGTTGGCTTAAAGCTCAACATTCAGAAAACGAAGATCATGGCATCCGGCCCCATCACTTCATGGGAAATAGATGGAGAAACATTGGGAACGGTGTCAGACTTTAATTTTTGGGCTCCAAAATCACTACAGATGGTGACTGCAGCCATGAAATTAAAAGACACTTACTCCTTGGAAGGAAAGTTATGACCAACCTAGATAGCATATTCAAAAGCAGAGACATTGCTTTGCCAACAAAGGTTCGTCTAGTCAAGGCTATGGTTTTTCCAGTAGTCATGTATGGATGTGGGAGCTGGACTGTGAAGAAGGCTGAGCGCTGAAGAATTGATGCTTTTGAACTGTGGTGTTGGAGAAGACTCTTGAGAGTCCCTTGGACTGCAAGGAGATCTAACCAGTCCATTCTGAAGGAGATCAGTCCTGGGATTTCTTTGGAAGGAATGATGCTAAAGCTGAAACTCCAGTACTTTGGCCACCTCATGGGAAGAGTTGACTCATTGGAAAAGACTCTGATGCTGGGAGGGATTTGGGGCAAGAGGAGAAGGGGACGACAGAGGATGAGATGGCTGGATGGCATCACTGACTCGATGGACATGAGTCTCAGTGAACTCCGGGAGTTGTTGATGACCAGGGAGTCCTGGTGTGCTGCGATTCATGGGGTCACCAAGAGTCCGACACGACTGAGCGACTGATCTGATCTGATCCGATTCATGTCAATATCATTTTTCCATTATTTTCCATTTTTATAACATAAACTCTTAACATTACTTGCTGAAGCACACACATGCACACACACACACATACACACACACACACAAATACACACACACACACACACAGTCAAAGAGTGATGGTGAAGTTGCCAGAGCAGAAATGTTGGTCAGCAGGGACCACCCACATAGACTCTTAATGTCAATGCACACTTCCGTAATGGGCACTCACAGAATATAACACAAGGGAAAGTTTTAAAAAATATACTGATGAAGTTTCTTGATTTCCTTGCAAAATGTTTGAAACACTCTACTGCAACCAAAGAATTTGTGCTAGCTCCAGTGCATATTTCAAATTTATCTTTCAATTTTTTTCTATGCTAGCTCTAGTGCATATTTCAAACTTATCTTTCAATTTTTTTTTCATTGTAAATGCCATGAAACACAAAGCTAGGCATTATTTTCCACATCATTTCTATGATGATATTCTCATTTCCTAACTGAGGATGTAGATATTTGTAACTATATTGTTCTTAGGTGTAGATTTGGACATTTGCATCCTAAAGATAAAAGGAATACTTCTTTTTCTTCTTCTTTTTTTTTTAAAATAAATTTATCTAAATCTCTATTTAAAGGGTGCTCTGATCACACAACTAATCATGTAACTGACATTCTTGAAAAACTTTTCATAACAGTGTTATTGTAAAATATTTGAGGAGAAGATAGGGGTGCTGTGATATTGTAATTTATAATAAGAAATAGATATTTAGTCTCCAGCTCTGTTCCTGGCAAAGAGGTCCTAAAGCCTTGCAGTTTTCTAAGTGTGAGAGACATAGTAAGATGTCTTATGTTAATCACTCATCTCACATGCTAGTAAAGTAATGCTTAAAATTCTCCAAGCCACGCTTCAGCAATATGTGAACTGTGAACTTCCAGATGTTCAAGCTGGTTTCAGAAAAGGCAGAGGAACCAGAGATCAAATTGCCAACATCCGGTGGATTATCGAAAAAGCAAGAGAGTTCCAGAACAACATCTATTTCTGCTTTATTGACTATGCCAAAGCCTTTGACTCTGTGAATCACAACAAACTGTAGAAAATTCTGAAAGAGATAGGAGTACCAGACCACCTGACCTGCCTCTTGAGAAATCTGTATGCAGGTCAGGAACCAACAGTTAGAACTGGACATGGAACAACAGACTGATTCCAAATAGGAAAAGGAGTATATCAAGGCTGTATATTGTCACCCTACTTATTTAACTTATATGCAGAGTACATCATGAAAAACACTGGGCAGGAGGAAGTACAAGCTGGAATCAAGATTGCCGGGAGAAATATCAATAACCTCAGACATGCAGATGACACCACCCTTATGGCAGAAACTGCAGAAGAACTAAAGAGCCTCTTGATGAAAGTGAAAGAGGAAAGTGAAAAAGTTGGCTTAAAGCTCACCATTCAGAAAACTAAGATCGTGACATTTGGTCCCATCACTTCATGGGAAATAGATGAGGAAACAGTGGAAACAGTGTCAGACTTTATTTTTGGGGGCTCCAAAATCACTGCAGATGGTGATTGCAGCCATGAAATTAAAAGACGCTTGCTCCTTGGAAGGAAAGTTATGACCAACCTAGCTAGCATATTAAAAAGCAGAGATATTAATTTGTCAACAAAGATCCGTCTAGTCAAAGCTATGGTTTTTCCAGTAGTCATGTATGGATGTGAGATTTGGACTATAAAGAAAACTGAGTACTGTAGAATTGATGCTTTTGAACTGTGGTGTTGGAGAAGACTCTTAAGAGTCCTTTGGACTGCAAGGAGATCCAACTGATACATCCTAAAGGAGATCAGTCCTGGGTGTTCATTGGAAGGACTGGTGTTGAAGCTTAAACTCCAGTACTTTGGCCACCTCATGAGAAGAGCTGACTCATTGGAAAAGACCCTGATGCTGGGAAAGATTATGGGCAGGAGGAGAAGGGGCCGACAGAGGATGAGATGGTTGGATGGCATCACCAACTCAACAGACATGGGTTTGGGTGAACTCTGGGTGTTGGTGACAGACAGAGAGGCCGGGCATGCTGTGGTTCATGGGGTGGCAAAGAGTCGGACACGACTGAGCAACTGAACTGAACTGAACTGAATGTTAATCAGGTGACTTTTGGATAAAACAGTCTAAAGATGGGGGCTGATGTTAGGAGAACCAGCCATGTGATTAGAAGTTTGGAATTGTCAGTCTTACTTCTTTGATTTTGGGGAAGGGGAGAAGTGCTAGAAGTTGAATAAGTCGTCAACTACCAATGAGTTAATAATGCCTATGTAGTGGGCCTCCATAAAACCTCCCCAAAAGGAGTTTCAAAGAGCTTCCAGGCTGGGGAACTAGAATGCTTCCTCATGCCCCAGTCATAACACGCCCAAATTCTACAAGAACAAAAGCTCCTTTGTTCCAGACCTTGTCCAGTGTATCTATTCATTTGGTTGTTAATTCACATCCTTTAATCTCCCTTGTAATTTAGTCAGTAAAGAGGTTTCCTGGCTTCTATGAACTGGTCTAGCATATTTATCAAACCCAAGGAACTAAAGAGACTCTTGATGAAAGTGAAAGAGGAGAATGAAAAAGCTGACTTAAAACTCAACATTCAAAAAACAAAGATAATGGTATCTGGTACCATCACTTCACGGTAAATAGATGGGGAAACAATGGAAACCGTGAGACACTATTTTCTTGGGCTCCAAAATCACTGCGGACAGTGACTCCAACCATGAAATTTAAAAAATGCTTGCTCCTTGGAAGAAAAGCTATGACAAACATTCACAGCATTTTAAAAGGCAGAGACATCACTTTGCTGACAAAAATTCATCTACTCAAAGCTATGATTTTTTTCAGTAGTCATGTATGGATGTGAGAGTTGGACCACAAAGAAGGCTGAGTGCCAAAGAATTGATGTTTTGAACTGTAGTGCTGGAGAAGACTCCTGAGAGTTCCTTGAATAACAAGGAGATTAAAGCAGTCAATCCTAAAGGAAATCAACCCTGAATATTTATTGGAAGGACTGATGCTGAAACCAAAGCTCCAATACTTTGGCCACCTGATGCAAAGAGCTGATTCGTTGGAAAGGACCCTGATGATGAGAATAATTGACAGCAGGAAGATAAGGGGATGACAGAGGACAAAATGGTTAGATGTCAACCCTTGACTCAATGGACATAAATTTGAGCAAACTCTGGGGGACAGTGAAGGACAGGGAAGCCTGGCACACTGCTGTAAATGAGGTCAGAAAGAGTCAGAGATGACTTAGTGACTGAATAACAACAAAGGAGTTGGGTGTGAGGAACTCTTATTTATATAGTCAATTATCAGAAGCAGAGTTGACAATCTGGGGCTTCCTTTCTCATCTTTCAGATGATCATTGGTTCGGTTTCTATCTCCATCACTTCATCATGACTTTTTCTGACTCTGCTCTCAACTTGAATCTATGTGAACTTCTGGATTTGGGTATTATTTATTGTTTTCTTAAATGTTGCTTTTCTAAATGTCTTTGACTTGATTAGTTCCTTTCATTTTCCTGGGTCAGAATTTTGCATCAGACTGAATCCTCTATTCAGCCATTAAGGTAGTTTCTTCATTACAGAAGAGAGTAAAGTTTGGGTGAGATGGGAGTGGAATTAAAAATTCTTAAGAATTTTTGTGATCACACTCAGAAAATTGCCCTCTAAGATAATAATTTCTAGACATTTGGATTTTAAAAAGCAGTGAAGCAATCTTTGGTGCATTGATATAAATTTAACAACATTTAAAAAAGAAGACTATTAAAACAGAAAAGTTGTCATCTAATATAATTTCCTTAAAAAAAAAGTAAACCACAATATAAAAATATCATTGTTCATGTATTTGTTCCATAAATGTTTCCTGGGATGAATTAAATGCCAGGAATATTTATGGGCCCCTGGGCCTTTGACTGTTAGAGGATCTCCTGCAGAAGTATAGATCACCAGTTTGCCTTCGGGACAGAAGCTCTGGCAGCAGGAGTCCTGACAGGCATGGTGTGTGGCTTAAGTCCTCATGGAGGAGGTCACCGTTATCCCCACTATTGAGCTGCTGAGTGGGCAATACACAAACTGGAGAACCATTATACCATAGAAGTTCTCACACTGTTGCAGAAGTTCTAGGCTCCACAACAGACTTCCCAACCCCCTGGGGATCTGGCAAAGAGACTGAGAATCCCCAGGGAATCTGACTTTGAAGGTCAGCAGGATTAGATTACAGAACTTCCACAGGACTGGAGAAACAGAGACTCTTGGAGGGCACTGAGACACAGGGGAAAGGAGCAGTCACCCCATAAAAGATGGAGGCAGACATGCCTATAAGTGTTTGGGAGTCTCTAGTGGAGGCGTGGGTCTACGGTGACCTACCATACGGTCAGGGAAACTGACAGGAGCAGTCCTGGAAGGCGCAGCTCCCTGGCATACATCATTTTGGAGGAAGTTGCCATGACCCCTAACATCTTTTAGTCTTAGCTAAACTACAGGGAGGAAACACAGCCACACCCATCAATAGAACATTGGATTAAAGATTTACTGAGCATGGCCTTACCCATCAAAACAAGACCCAGTTTTCCCCACAAACTGTCCCTCCCATTAATAAGCGTCCATAAGCCTCTTGTCCTCATCCATCAGAGAACGGATAGAATGAAAGCCGCATCACAGAAAACTAACCAAACTAATCAAATTTTAGTCTTTCTGATTTTGGTAAAACCATTGCCATGAAATAAGCTTTACAGACATGCAATATGATACATTTTAAAATCAAATTATTGAATTGGGTGAATTTAGATGTCAGTAAATGTATGGATGCGAGAGTTGGACTCTGAAGAAAGCTGAGCACTGAAGAACTGATGCTTTTGAACTGTGGTGTTGGAGAAGACTCCTGAGAGTCCCTTGGACTGCAAGGAGATTCAATCAGTCCATTCTAAAGGAAATCAGCCCTGGGTGTTCTTTGGAAGGAATGATGCTAAAGCTGAAACTCCAGTACTTAGGCCACCTCATGTGAATAATTGACTCATTGGAAAAGACTTTGATGCTGGGATGGATTGGGGGCAGGAGGAGAAGGGGACGACAGAGGATGAGATGGCTGGATGGCATTACTGACTCGATGGACGTGAGTTTGAATGAACTCCAGGAGTTGGTGATGGCCAGGGAGGCCTGGCATGCTGCCATTCATGGGGTCGCAAAGAGTTGGACACGACTGAGAGACTGCATTGAACTGAACTGAACTGAAATGACACTTTTGAGAAAGCATGCTTATATTTAAATTGATCTCCTGTGAAAATGGACCAGACCCATGGAATTCCATTCAACAATCAAGATGTTTTATAGACAGCTTTCTACCTAATTAAACTGGTAAGAACAGATACTACACTTGATCTTAGCTGAATGGCTGAGAAAACATTTCACAAGATGGTGGAGTAGGAGGATGTGCACTCATCTCCTGTGAGAACTCCAAATTACAACTTGCTGCCGAACAACCACTGACAGGATAATGTTGGACCCCACTGGAAAAAAAGATACCCTATGTCCAAGGGCAAAGGAGAACCCCCAGAAATATGGTAGGAGAAGCAAAATCACGTTTAGAATCAAACCTCATACCTGCCAGAGAAGCTCAAAGAAAAGCTTGTGCACACCAGGAGACCCCCACAGAGACTGAGCCAGACCTGCCTTTGAGTGTTTGGATATCTCCTGTGGAGGTACAGGTCAGCAGTGGCCTGTCTCAGGGGAAGGGGCTCTGGATGTCCTGGACCTGGACCTGGGTGTGGCATAAGCTCTTTTGGAAGAGGTCACCATTAATCCCACCTTAGAGCCACAGGAACTTACAAAGATGAGGGAAACAGATTCTTAAGGGCACAAACCCAAGCCTATGTGCCCCAGGACCCAGGAGAAAGGAGCAGTGACCCCACAAATCACTGATCCAGACTCTCCTGTGAGTGTCCAGGAGTCTCTGGTGGAGGCTTGGGTCAGTGGTGGCCTGCTGCAGGGTCAGGGGCACTGAGTGTGGCAGTGCTTGCATAAGACATTTTGATGGAGGTCTCCATTATCTTCATTATCTTTCCCATTGTTTGGTCTCAGGTCAAATAACAGGAGGAAACATAACCCCATTCATCAACAGAAAATTGGACCGGGAGAGGGTGGGATGATTGGGGAGAATAACATTGAAATATGTATAATATTATATCTGAAATGTATTAATTGTTCAAACTAAATACTGTCATGTTACAATTTGTTCATATTAGATGTTTGTAATGTTTCTGATAATCAATAAAAGAGATTCTTGATAAAAAAAAAAATAATAATAAAACAAAAAAAAAAAAAAAGAAAATTGGATTAAAGATTTACTGAGCATGGCCCTGCCCATCAGAACAAGACCAAGTTTCTCTCACAGTCTGTCTCTCCCATCAGGAAGCTTCCATAAGCTTCTTATCCTTATCCCTCAGAGGGCAGACAGAATGAAAACCACAATGGCAGAAAACTAATCAATCTGATCACATGGACCACAGCCTTGTCTAACTCACTGAAACTATGAGCCATGCCATGTAAGTTTACCCAAGATGGATGGGTGATGGTGGAGAGTTCTGACAAAATGTGGTCCATTGGAGAAGGGAATGGAAAATCACTTCACTATTCTTGCCTTGAGAACCCTATGAACACTATGAAAATGCAAAAATATATGACAATGAAAGATGAACTCCCCATGTTCGGTAGGTGCCCAATATCCTACTGGAGAAGAGTGGAGAAATAACCCCAGAAAGGCTGAAGAGACAGAGCCAAAGCAAAAACAACATCCAGTAGTGAATGTGACTGGTGATGGAAGTAAAGTCCAATGCTGTAAAGAGCAATATTGTAAAGAAACTGGAATGTTAGGTCCATGAATCAAGATAAACTGGAAGTGGTGAAACAGGAGATGGCAAGAGTGAACATCGACATTTTAGGAGTCAACAAACTAAAATGGACTGGAATGGGTGATTTTAACTCAGATGACCATTATATCTACTACTGTGGGCAAGAATCCCTTAGAAGAAATGGAGTAGCCATCATAGTCAACAAGAGTCCAAAATGAAGTACTTGGATGCAATCTCAAAAATAACAGGATGATCTCTGTTCATTTCCAAGGCCAACTATTCAATCACAGTATGCCCCAAACAGTAATGTGGAAGAGGCTGAAGTTGAATGGTTCTATGAAGATTTACAAGACCTTCTAGAACTAACACCTAAGAACAGGCACCCTTTTCATTATAGGGGACTGGAATGCAAAAGTAGGAAGTCAAGAGATTCCTGGTAACATGCAAATTTGGCCTTGGTGTACAAAATTAAACAGGGCAAAGGCTAACAGAGTTTTGCCAGGAGAACACACTGGTCATAGCAAATACCCTCTTCCAACAACATAAGAGAAGACTCTACACATGGACATGATGAGATGGTCAATACCAAAATCAGATTGATTATATTCTTTGCAGCCAAAAATGGAGAAGCTCTATACAGTCTGTGAAAACAAGATCAGGAGCTGACTGTGACTCAGATCATGAACTCCTTATTGTCAAATTCAGACTTAAATTGAAGAAAGTAGGGGAAAAACTAGACCATTCATGTCTGACCTAAATCAAATCCATTAAAATTATACAGTGGAAGTAACAAATAGATTTAAGGGATTAGATCTGATAGAGTGCCTGAAGAACTATGGATGGAGGTTCATGGCATTGTACAGGACGCAGTGATCAAGACCATCCCCAAGAGAAAGATATGGATAAACCCAAAATGGTTGTCTTAGGAGGCCTTAGAAATAGCTGAGAAAAGAAGAGAAGCTAAAGGCAAAGGAGAAAAGGAAAGCTATACTCATTTATACTCTCTTGCCTTGAGAACCCTATGAACACTATGAAAATGCAAAAATAGCAAGGAGAGATAAGAAAGCCTTCTTCAGTGATCAGTGCAAAGAAATAAAGGAAAAAAAAATAGAATGGGACAGACTAGAGATCACTTGAAGAAAATTAGAGATACCAAGGGAACGTTGCATGCAAAGATGGGCACAATAAAGGACAGAAACTCTATGGACGTAACAGAAGAAAAAGATATTAAGGAGAGGAGGCAAGGATACAGAGAAGAACTATTCAAAAACAATTTTATGACCCAGATAACCAAGATGGTGTGATCACTCACCCAGAGCCAGACGTCCTGGAATGTGAAGTCAAGTGGGCCTTAGGAAGGATCACTATAAACAAAGCTAGTGGAGGTGACAGAATGCCAGGTGAACTATTTCAAATCCAAAAAGATAATGCTGTGAAAGTGCTGCACTCAATATGCCAGCAAATTTAGAAATCTCAGCAATGGCCACATGGCTGGAAAAGGTTAGTTTTCATTCCAGTCCTTGAGAAAGCCAGTGCCAAAGAATGTTCAAACTACCTCACTATTCTCACAGGCTAGCAAAGTAATGCTCAAAATTATCCAAACCAGAATTCAACATTATTTGAACCATGCACTTCCAGTTTTCAAGCTGGATTTAGAAAAGGCAGAGGAACCAGAGATCAAGGTGCCGAAAAATTTTGCATCACAGAAAAAGCAAAATAGTTCCAGAAAAACATCTACTTCTGCTTTATTGACTAGCCAAAACCTTTTCCTGTATGGATCACAACAAACTGATGAAAATTCTTAAAGAGATGGGAATACCAGATTGCCTTACTTGCCTCCTGAGAAATCTGTATGCAAGTTAAGAAGCAACAGTTATAACTGGACACAGGACAACATACTAGTTCCAAATAGGGAAAAGCATACATAAAGGCTGTATATTGTCACCCTGCTTATTTAACTTATATGCAGAACACATCATGCCAAATGCTGGCTGGATGAAATACAAGCTGGAATCAAGACTGCTGGGAGAAATATCAATAACCTCAGACATGCAGATGATACCACCCTTATGACAGAAATTGAAGAACTACAGAGCCTCTTGATGAAAGTGAAAGAGGAGACTGAAAAAGCTGGCCTAATATTCAACATACAGAAAACTAAGATCATGGTATCTGGTCCATCACTTCACGGCAAATAGATGGGGAAACAATGGAAACAGTGAGAGACTATTTCCTCGGGTTCCATAATCACTGCAGATGGTAAGTGCAGCCATGAAATTAAAAGATGTTTGCTCTTTGGAAGAAAAGCTATGACCAAATTAGAAAACATGTTATAAAGCAGAGACATTGCTTTGCCAACAAATGTCCATCTATTCAAAGCTATGATTTTTCCAGTAGTCATGTATGGATGTGAGAGTTGGGCTATAAAGAAAGCTGAGCACCAAAGAATTAATGCTGTTGAACTATGGTGTTGGAGAAGACTCTTGAGAGTCCCTTGGACTGCAAGGAGATCCAACGAGTCCATCCTAAAGGAAATCAGTCCTGAATATTCATTGGAAGTACTGATGCTGAAGCTGAAACTCCAGTACTGTGACCATGTGATGTGAGGAGGTGACTCCTTAGAAAATACTCTTATGCTGGTAAAGATTGAAGGCAGGAGGAGAAGGAGACGACAGAGGATGAGATGGTTGAATGGCATCACAGACTCGATGGACATAAGTTTTAACTAGCTCCTGGAGTTGGTGATGGACATGGAAGTCTGGCATACTGCAGTCCATGGGGTCTCAAAGAGTCAGACATGACTAAGCCACTGAACTGAACTGAACTTCCAGCTAATTATCCTGCACCTCTATGCTTTCAAAGTTGAAAAAACAACCAAAGGTTAAGAAACAGAAGACAAGCAATTAAAATAGGAAAATTTCTGGAAAAGATGATAAGTCTTTGGAGTAGTACTAAAAGAATGTGTATAAAATATGTGTATTAAAAATAAAAGTTTGTTCATACTCTAATTAATCTACATACAAAAAATCCAATATACCAAGCATATATTTGAGAATATTAAGATTAATGATGTATCTTCATTATAAGCCTGTTATTTTAATATGTTTAAAAATGTATTCACATTGCAAAAAAAAAAAAAAAACCTACCAATTTTCATTTACACTCTTCAGAAAAAGCCGATTGTTTTACAGGGAGAGCATCTAGTCCCAGAGAAAACACTAAATATAGATCTCACAATGAAAGCCTAAAATTAGATATATTTTCTTAAGAGGGAAAAAAAATGTAAAGTGAATTTATTCTTGCACTTCCCTGTTTAAAGACACTAACATCATGGCAGTTTATTTGTTGTTTCTAATAATGTTTTAGGGAGATTTAAAATGCCATTGTCAAAGAAAAACAACTAGCATTTACTAAGGGCTCTCTGTGTTGAAAGAGTAAGGCTAAACCCAATGCCAAAGATAAAGATGATAAGACTTGGGCTCTTCTCTCTGTTTATCATGTAATATGGTAGAAACATTAAAAAAATTAAAAAAATCACAATTGAGGGCAGTGGATGCTGGACGTAGTAATATATTCTCTGAACAGATAAACTGAAAATACTACTTTTTTTTTTCCTGTGAAGTAGCAGAATCCTTAAAGAGTATGTGCATTTTACGTTGTGTGTTTTGAAGGAGCAGAATTTGTTATAGAAAAGTGAGCAGCTATCAGAGTGAACAGGCTAGAAAGAGAGAACCACAAATTCTTCTAAAAAGAGTCATGGAAAGAGATTTAGCAGAGTGTTTTGTTATGTTAAGGATTGAAGATATAAGAGTCATGTCAGAGAGTTGGTCTGCAAAGCTGTCCTATGATTTAAATAGTCTAAGTGACCCAGTAAATCAAGAAAAAAAGAGCTGAAAATTGTGCCTAGAGGTTTGTTTTTCTTTTCTCCCCTTATTATTTTTTAATCTGGCGGCAAGAGAAGAGCCAGTAAAGTGGGCTTATAATTAATAATTGCAGATACAAGAGCAGTGCATTATTAGGCAAAACAATTGAGAAAAGATTTCTAGAATAACTGTGAAAGAAAGAAAAAAACATGCAGAATGTGATCGGAGGAGTGAAATATTTCAGAAGGTTTAAAAGATGCCAACTGATAACAGATCAGAGGAATTAGCAATGAAGGTGGGTACTGAAGATCTTTAAAATACAGCCTTGTTTGAATGAATATAAGACTTTAGGTATTTAGGTATAAACTTAAAAAGAGGAAAAAAATACCGTGAAACTATAGACTACTTCCAATCTGAGTTTTTACACAATTTTCTATTCTTCAACAGAAGAGTAATTTGGGTAATAGAAAAGATCTTCAGATTTCTCCCTTTAATTTAGTATGTCCTTACTTCTGCATCACTTAATAGGGTTTTTTTCACCCTTATGTCACTTATGTATTTTATGGGCAATTTATGTTGGTCAGTGGAGGTCAATCATTCAGACACTGAAAACTGTTGACCTCTGAACTGTGGAGCACTTCATTTTACAGCTTCTTTTCACACTTTTAACTGACCTTCAGCTGAACTATTTCTTTTTTCTATTATTATTAAATTTTATTTTGCTTAACTTTACAATATTGTATTGCTTTTGCCATACATCGAGATGGATCTGCCCCAAGTATACATGTGCTCCCCCCTCCCAGAATATTGGAAATAAAATCAAAAATAAACAAATGGGACCTAATCAAACTTAAAAGCTTCTGCACAACAAAGGAAACTATAAGCAAGGTGAAAAGACAGCCTTCAGAATGGGAGAAAATAATAGCAAATGAAGCAACAGACAAACAACTAATCTCAAAAATATACAAGCAACTCCTACAGCTCAATTCCAGAAAAATAAATGACCCAATCAAAAAATAGACCAAAGAACTAAATAGACATTTCTCCAAAGAAAACATACAGATGGCTAACAAACACATGAAAAGATGCTCAACATCACTCATTATCAGAGAAATGCAAATCAAAACCACTATGAGGTACCATTACACGCCAGTCAGAATGGCTGCGATCCAAAAGTCCACAAGTAATAAGTGCTGGAGAGGGTGTGGAGAAAAGGGAACCCTCTTACACTGTTGGTGGGAATGCAAACTAGTACAGCCACTATGGAGAACAGTATGGAGATTCCTCAAAAAACTGGAAATAGAACTGCCTTATGATCCAGCAATCCCACTGCTGGGCATACACACTGAGAAAACCAGAATTGAAAGAGACACATGTACCCCAATGTTCATCGCAGCACTGTTTACAATAGCCAGGACTTGGAAGCAACCTAGATGTCCATCCACAGATGAATGGATAAGGAAGCAGTGGTACATATACACAATGGAGTATTACTCAGCCATTAAAAAGCTGAACTATTTCTTAAGTGGGAACCAATGGATGGAAACCAGTTCAAATCTATGCAACCTTTTTCTTACGTTGAGCCTATGAGCGCTTGAGACTGTAAATGATCCCAACAAAAACCTGACATACACTAAGCAAAATTTAACTTTCTGTATTTAATGTATACTTTAAAAGTGCAATTATCAGGTTAAAAAAAAAAAAAAAAAGATCTTGGGCTTCCCAGGTGGTGCTAGTGATAAAGAACCTGCTTGTCAATGCAGGTGACACAAATGATCTCTGGGTTTGATCTCTGGGTCAGGCAGATGCCCTGGAGGAGGACATGGCAGCCCACTCACTCCACTGTTCATGCCTGAGTAGTCTCATGGACAGAGGACCCTGGGGGCTACCGTCCATAAGGTCACAAAGAGTTGGACAGGACTGAAGCAACTTAGCATGCAGATTGATTGGAACATTCTTCATTTCTTTTTTCTGGATAATATAAATGCCAAATTTTAGAATAATATTCTGGCAGCCTGGAAAAAAACAGAATTTCCTTCTTGTTTATTTTAATTGACTGGCAGCAAAGAGACTATTATGTCATTAGAAGTGCTCTAAATAGCAGATGGTTACCATTATAACAGATACTTGAAAGAACAACCAGGAAGACGATGCCCTTGAGATCTAAAAGTCAAAATGCCAAACAGGAAAAAGGCTAGTGAAAGCTAATTATTTCAGTTCAGAGAACAGAGAGGAAGAATAATTAATATTTTAGAAGACACCTTTTCTAAACTTAAGGTGCCTCATTTATTTCAGTTTTTTATTAAACTGCAGCTGTTAAAATTAAAGGGAACCACATGATTTCTTATTCAGTCCTCCTCTTCCTTACACTTCTGTGGCATCACTGACTGGCTTTTATTGAGAACTTTATCTTGTCTGTAATATTATGTTATCTTGACTAGGTATGCAATAATTTCTCAGTGTTTTTCTTTTCTGAACTCATCACCTAAATGTGAGCATGAGTCTAAAGAGACAGCAGGCTAAGACAGATGCTGATGCCAAAGCATCTGACTGTTTCTGCTCTGCCACATATTAGCTGCGTGAACTGGAATAAATGACTTACACTCTCAGGATTTCCAAGTTCTCTTTCACTTTCCTCTGTATCTCTGCTTCTACCACTCTGACTTAGAGTGTATCAACTGCATTATTAATAAAAATGATAAAAATCAAAGTAAGCACAGTGCACACTTTCTACAATTGAGTGATTTATTTGGTAGCATCTTATTTGTGTAGCCTTCTTGGAAATTCCACCTGTCTTGTAACCTTTACAATTACCCTTACATATCTTGTCCCATCCTTTACTCAGTAATCACCTTTTATACTTTCAGATCTCCTGGATTTTTTCCTCCCTAGTATATGGCTAAAACCTTAGTAGCTACATTTGGTCTTCAACCAGCTTTTTGTATGCTATTAGTACCCACAGTTATATGACCTGATGATTGGAATTGATTTTTATATGCCACCTGCCTCAGTGACCAAACGTTCTAAGTTTTTCTTCCGAGTATGTCTGATATGTAATTTTTGATTTTTTTCACTTTAAATATAAGTA
The DNA here is from genome assembly GCA_935064755.1 of Tragelaphus eurycerus. NCBI lineage: Eukaryota > Metazoa > Chordata > Mammalia > Artiodactyla > Bovidae > Tragelaphus > Tragelaphus eurycerus. The sequence continues at coordinate 3,460,088 of CAKXYN010000003.1, read as the reverse complement.
TTAAGTATTTGCCAAGTGCCTGGAGAATTCCATAAACGGAGGAGCCTGGTGGGCTGCAGTCCGTGGGGTCACAAAGAGTTGGACACAACTGAGTGAATAACACTTTCACTGAACTTTCTGATAATGGGGCAGCAACAATGAAACAGATCAGGTAGACTCTCTCATGCAGAATACACTCTAGCAGTGAAGAACACAACATCTGAATATGGCTAATACCATAATGGTGAAATTACAGGATGATTAAGGAGGATAAACAGGAATATTATATTTTGGGAAATAGGGTGTGATGGTTAATTTTATGTGTCAGCCTGTGCCATGGGACTCAGATACTGGGTTAAATATTACTCTAGATGTTTTCCTGAAGGTTTTTCTGTTGTTTTTGTGGAACTAACATTTAAATCAGTAGATATTAAGGAAAGCAGATTGCTCTCTATAATGTGATGGGCCTCTATAATCAGTGAAAGTTCTTAAAATAATTGACCTTCCTGGAGAAGAGAATTCAGCTAATTAGGCTATGTAAGGACCTGAACAAGTCTTCCCTGCACCTTTGGCCTGCAAGCCTAAAATACAACATCATGCAGATTTTGGACTTGTATCTACATAATTTCATGAGCTAGTTCCTTAATCGTTCTTTGTCTTCCTCTATCTCTCTGATTGTCTGACTCTCTCATTTCTTTCTCTCACTCTCTTTGTGTATACATGCATGTGTGCTCAGTCACATCCAACTCTTTGTGACCTTAGGGCTACAGCCCAGCAGCCTCCTCTGTCCATGGTATGTTTCTAGGTAAGAATACTTCGGTGGCTTGCCATTTTCTCCTCCAGGGGATCTTCCTGACCCAGGGATCAAACCCACGTCTCCCATGTCTTCTGCATTGTAAGCAGATTCTTCATCACTGAGCCCCTGGGGAAGCCCTCCCTCCTCCCCAATTCTGGCTTCCCTGATGGCTCTGATGATGACAGTTCTGCTTGAAATATAAGAGACCCAGGTTCAATCCCTGGGTCAAGAAGATACCATGGGGTATGGATACTAGAATACCTATTCTAGTATTCTTGCCTGGGAAATCTCATGGACAGAAGATTCTGGTGGGTTACACTCCATGGGGTTGCAAAGACTCTGACATGACTGAGTGACTAACTGTACACACACACATACACACACACACACATATAGACATACACATATGCATCATATATATTTTTTTTCATTTTGCCATGTGTCCATAGCCTTATCCATTTAAAATCCCCTACCACTGTGGCATCTTTGTTAAAACTGATGAACCTATATTGACACATTAAAATCATCCAAAGTTCATAATTTACATTGATATTCATTCTTGGGGTTGTTCATTCTATGGGCTTGCACAAATGTGTGACATGTACCCATCATTATGGTATCACATGAAGTGTTTTTATTGCCCTAAAGATTCTGCATATAAGTTCTTCCCACTCCTCCTGGAAATCCTGATATTTCTACTTAATGTCATATCCTTGAAACTACATAGTATGTAATCTTTCAATCTGGCTTCTTTCACTTAAAAATGTCAATTTAAGGTTTTTGCATGTCTTTTCATGGCTTAATGTTTTAGTTGCTTTTAGTATTTAATAACATGTCATTGTCTGGATGTACCACAGTTCATATATTCACTTACCATAGTGCATCTTGATTATTTCCAAATTGTCACAATTATGAATAAAGTTACTGAACCCAACCATGTGCAAGGTTTTTTGTGGACCTAAATTTTCTGCTTTGAGTAAATACCAAGATGTGATTGCTCCACATCCTCACCAGCATTTGGCACTATCAATGTTCTGTATTATTGACTTTTCTAATAGATGTGTAATAATATCTCATTTTTTTTAAGTTCATTTCCCTGTTACCTATGTTGTAGATCACCTTTTTTATATGCTTATTTCACTTATTTGCCATCTGCTTATCTTCTTCATTTCAGGTCTTTTGTCCATTTTTTATTCAGGTTGTTGGTCTTAATGTTGAGGTTTAAAGATATTTTGTACATTTGAGATAAGTCTTTTAATAGACCTTGGCAAAATTTTTCTCCTTATCTGTGGCTTATTTTCTGAGTTTCTTGGCATTATCTTAGAACAGAAGCTTTTAATTTCAACGAAGCACAACTCATCAGTTGTAACATACTTTTACTTTCAAAACTTCTTTTGCATTTTTTAAAACTGAAAATCTGCTGCTGTTGAAGACTCTCAGTATTTTTTTGCCCCAAAATTGTTTCTATTTTGCCTTAATTTTTGCAATTTTTTATACTACTTGTATAATTCTTTGTTGGTTTCAGTTATTTTCATTTCAGCTCTTGAAAAAGAATTCATCCCATGGTCTTGTTTTCCTCTCATTTATATTGCTGAGTCAATTCTTCGTCTTCTTATTTTTAAACATATCTAGTTGTTTATAATATTTTCTTTTTGACATTTTAGATGTTTTCCTATAATATGTGTTATAGTCACTTCTATATTCTATTCGATGTTTGAAAATTTCCTTAAAACTTTGAATTGTATAATTGACTAGTTTTGGTATCATCAGCTATTATTTTTCAGATAATTTTTTTATCTCATTCTGTTTATCCTTCTAGAAGTCCAATTATATGTATGTTAGACCTGTTCATGATAACCCTTTTTCTGTTTTCCTCTCTCTGGATATTTATATATGACTTGTTATTCACATATACAAACTTGTATTTCTCTGTGTGTTCATGGTACCCCTTCTTTTCTGTTTTCCTCTCTCTGGATATTTATATTTGACTTATTATTCACATATCCAAACTTGTATTTCACTGTGTCTCATCTGCTTTCTAATCTAGCTCTTTAATTACTGATTTCACTTACAGCATGTTTTTCATTCTCCAGCTTTCTAAAATCATTTTATATAACCCAACTTCCTGATTTAAAAAATTCCAACTTCACCTCTATTGTTTTTAAATACTAATTTAACTTAGCTTAAAGACTATGTCTCAAAATTCCAAGCTTTCATCTGGATCTATTTTCTGTCTTTTTAAAAAATCTTCATCTTTATTATTATCATTATACTAATCCTATTTATTTTTATCTCTTCTTACTCAATTTTAAAATTGATTTCTGGACTTTCCAGAAATAATGTAATATATTGGATCATTTTCTTTTATTGAGGTTTTGTTTTGTTTCTCACAGTCATTTCAGTATGGTCCATTTCATCCAATATGAAATTCAGCTTATTTAAAGCCAGATATCAGTCGTTTTGGGAGTTGCTTTCATCTCCTTGAGTATATCTGAAGACTATTGTCTTCATCAAAATTGCCCCATCTCTGTAAGCCCTGAATTCCATGAACTCCATCTTTCTTCCAGGTCTAGTAAGATTACTGACAGCTATCTTCAGTTTCCAATCTCTGGGGCTTTATATAAGTTACGGGAAGATTACCATAATTCAGTCAGTTATTGAGCTCATCTTTGTTGTGATTTCAGTCTTTAGGAGAGCTCGTCTATTTATAGGCTGCCATTACATTAACAGTTTATTTCTCCATGTCTTGTAAATGAAAAGCTAAACGCTGAGTACTCGTCTCCCTTAGAGGAGGACATGGCAACACATTTCAATATTCTTGCCTGAGAAATTCCATGGACAGAGGAGCCTGGTGGGCTACAGTTCATGGGGTCACAGAGTCAGACATGACTGAATGACTAACACTTTCACTTTCCCCCTTGATGGATCTTAAGTTTAATTTCTGTTATCCCACCTTTTCAGAGATTGCAAAAGTCATTGTTCAGCATCTTGGCTTCTACAGCACCACAGGTGGATTGTTGGATGCCTCAAGGGAGAGGCACTCAGGAAGTCCAGGGCAACCCCTCTTCTTCCCTTCTGTCCAGAATTCTGCATCCTCAGACCTTGGCAGCCTTAAAGTAACAGTTTGAAAAAATGTATCTCTTTTCTAGTTTGAGTTTGGAAGATTTGTAGGATACAGGCTAATTTGACATCACTGGAAGAAGTAATTCTGTTATTTTTATCCCTAAAGACTTACCTATTTGTTCCCTAGAGACAACTTTGGACCCTCATCCATGGAGAAAGTCTGTATAACAAATATTACCCTCATTTACTATGCTTTTTCTGATAGTCTCTCTGTAACTGCCTCCCCTAGCCCCACAAATCCTTTTTTCTTTTCCTGTTGTCTTTAGGTGATGATATTAGTATTTAGCTAGAGTTCTAAAACACTTTTTTATCAAAAATTATTTATTTTTTCATTGAAGGATAATTGCTTTACAGAATTTTGTTGTTTTCTATCAAACCTCAACATGAATCAGCCATAGGTATACATATATCCCCTCCCTTTTGAACCTCCCTCCCATCTTCCTCCCCACCCGACCCCTTTAGGTTGATACAGAGCCCCTGTTTGTGTTTCCTAAGCCATACAGCAAATTCCCCTTGGTATCTATTTTACATATGGTAATGTAAGTTTCCATGTTACTTTCTCTATACATCTCACCCTCTCCTCCCCTCTCCCCATGTCCATAAGTCTATTCTCTGTTTCTCCATTGCTGCCTTGTAAATAAATTCTTCAGTACCATTTTTCTAGATTTTGTATATATGTGTTAGAATATGATATTTATCTTTCTCTTTCTGACTTATTTCACTCTGTATAATAGGTTCTAGGTTCATCCACTTCATTAGAACTGACTCAAACGTGTTCCTTTTTATGGCTAAATAATATTGCATTGTGTATATGTACCACAATTCTCTTATCCATTCATCTGTTGATCAACATCTAGGTTGCTTTCATGTTCTAGCTATTGTAAATAGTTCTGCAATGAACAGTAGGATACATGTGTCTTTCTCAATTTTGGTTTCCCCAGGGTATATGCCTAAGAGTGGGATAGCTGGGTTTTTTAAACTATTCCTAGTTTTTTAAGGAATCCCCATACCATCTTCCATAGTGGCTATATCAATTTACGTTCCCACCAATAGTGCAAGAGCGTTCCCTTTTATCCACACCATCTCCAGCATTTATCATTTATAGACTTTTTGATAATGACCTTTCTGACTGGTGTGAGGTGATATCTCATTGTAGTTTTGATTTGCATTTTTAAAATAATGAGTGATGTTGAGCATCTTTTCATGTGTTTGTTAGCCATCTGTAAGTCTTTGGAGAAATATCTATTTAGGTCTTTTTCCCACTTTTTATTTGTTTTTCTGCTGTTGAATTGTATGAGCAGCTTGTACGTTTTGGAAATTAATTGTCAGTTGTTTAACTTGCTATTATTTTCTCCCATTCTGAGGGTTGTCTTTTTGAGATATTCTTTTCCTCTGGGTATTTCTCTAGTATTCATAAGATATACATGTTAATAAACATGTATATTTTTCCTCCCCTACAGTATGAAAATATTAAATTAGATCTATTTAGTATTGTAAGCTAATTTCTTTTAGTATTGGCTGTGATTAACTGCAGTGGTCAAACCCAGAATTTTATATATGCTATCATGTAGAATCAATATAAATGTATTAAATACTTTAAAAGTCTTTAGTAGTCATAGATTATAATTTATCAACCTCAGAAATATGTTTAAGTAGCAAAATTTTATTTTGTATTTGTTAAAGGACAGTTACTGCTTCAGGCACTGTGTTTGACATAAGGGTATGATAACTCATTTCAAGACCACATGGTCTAACCAAAAATAAATAAATAAGAACACTTATACTTAAGAACAATGCAGGTAGCCTCCAGCATTCTGGGGATTTAGAGTTTGACCTCTTAATTCAGACAAAGTGAGGATAGTGGGATTCCAAGCGACATAGGAAAAGCAGCTGCTGCTGCTGTTGCTAAGACGCGTCAGTTGGGTTCAACTCTGTGCGACCCCATAGACGGCAGCCCACCAAGCTCCCCAGTCCCTGGGATTCTCCAGGCAAGAACACTGGAATGGATTGCCGTTTCCTTCTCCAATGCATGAAAGTGAAAAGTGAAAGTTAAGTCACTCAGTCGTGTCCGACTCTTAGCGACCCCATGGACTGTAGCTTACCAGGCTCCTTCATCCATGGGATTTCCCAGGCAAGAGTACCTGAGTGGGGTGCCATTGCCTTCTCCGTAGGAAAAGCAGCTATGCTATGCTATGCTATGCTCAGTTACTTCAGTCGTGTCCGACTCTGTGTGACCCCATAGATGGCAGCCCACCAGGCTTCCCCGTCCCTGGGATTCTCCAGGCAAGAACACTGGAGTGGGTTGCCATTTCCTTCTCCAATGCATGAAAGTGAAAAGAGAAAGTGAAGTCGCTCAGTCATGTCCGACTCTTAGCGACCCCATGGACTGCAGCCTAGCAGGCTCCTCCGTCCGTGGGATTTTCCAGGCAAGAGTACTGGAGTGGGGTGCCATTGCCTTAGGGAGTTACAAATAACATGAATTATGAACGAGTTACAAATAACTCATGATGGCTGAATGTAGGATGCAGAGACTAGAGAGAGGTAATAAAATGTGAAAGATAGCGTACAGCAAATACATCTGTTAGTGGTGAAACTCCGGCACCTTACTTTTTCCCCTTTACCCTAAAACTTATGTTAAAACAGGTCTGAAACTGAAAGTGTTACTCACTCAGTGGTGTCTGACTCTGTGAATTGCAACCCCATGGGTTGTAGGCAATTTACAGGAGGAAAGGATCTTGATGTCTCAAGTGGTCAGTAACATAAAGGAACTCTAGAATTGACAGCTTAGCATCAGGAGGCTACTCTTCCTAGGATTTTTAGTAATTGATTATGTTTAAAGTAATTTTATTTGTTTTTGGCTGTGCTCGGTCTTCATTGCTATGTGGACTTTCCTCTAGTTTAGGTAAGCAGGGGCTACTCTCTAGTTGAGGTGTGCAGGCTTCTCATTGCAGTGGCATCTCTTGCTCCAGGGTATGAGGGCTTCATTAGTTGTGGTACATGGGCTTAAGTGTCTCATGGCATGTAGATTCTTGCTGGATCAGGGCTCAAACCTGTGTCTGGATTGGCATTGGCAGTGTCCAACAGATTGGACACTGAGCCACCAGGGAAACACAGTAATTTGTATTTTTTATCATGAGATATTAATTGACAAATATTCTTCACAAACCAAAAAAATAAAATAAAAATAAGATATTAACATCATTTACAAATTTGTATTTTAAATTAGACTCAGTATGGCAAGCTGTTGCTATAGAAAGTGAGAAAATCAGTATATATTATTTATTCTAACTTTAACTTCTTTCCAATCTTCCATCTTCTGAATTGTTACTTAGAGTGTTAATTTTAAAATATAAAGGTTCAAGGCTTTTATATTCTGTTCTTTTTTCAGACATTTTCTTTCTGTTCCTTTCTAAACATATTTGATGCTTAACAAAAATCTTTCTTAATGCAATCATTCTGCTTTGCTTCAAATAATATCCTGTCCCAAGAATTGGGACATATAAAATTTTAATAGTTTTTTGTATCTGCTTTATTTTCTGAATTCTGGTATGATGCAATATGATCTGTATTTTCCCATCATACCTAGAAGATCATTGGATATTTATTATTGGATATTTGTTATTGGATATTTATTACCTGCTTCATTATTTTTTTTTAATTTTTCTTAACTTTACAATATTGTATTACTTTTACTATACATCGAGATGGATCCGCCACCAGAATACATGTGTTCCCCATCCTGAACCCTCCTCCCTCCCCCCTTCCCACACCATCCCTCCAGTTCATCCCAGTGCTCCAGTCCCAGGCATCTGTTATAGGGCATCGTACCTGGACTGACTCGTTTCAGATATGATATTATACATATTTCAATGCTATGCTTCATTATTTTTATGAGATTTTTGTTAGAATTACCTTTTTGTCATCTGTAGATCAGAGTGTGGCTGCAGAAATTCTGAGGCCTGATTTTCTACACGTCAGTGAGGCATTATTACTTACTTTTACCTAAACTCATTTTGATTTCATCATTATGATTAAATTCATTGCCTTCACTTGGATCATTATTTTTCCCTTTCTGATAAAAGTAAGGCATTCAATATAACATAATCTTTAAGTAAATGTGTTTTTTTTTCCTCTTAGACACAGGAATTTTTTCTTTCATTTTTGTTTATTCTATAGAAATACTAGTTATTCATGGTAAATCTTATTTATTGGTTTATGTAATTAAATAGTTCAGTTCAGTCACTCAGTCGAGTCCGACTCTTTGCAACCCCATGGACCACAGCATACAGGGCTTCCCTGTCCATCACCAACTCCTGGAGTTTAGCCAAACTCATGTCCATTGAGTTGGTGATGCCATCCAGACATCTCATCTTCTGTCATCCTCTTTTCCTCCTGCCTTCAATCTTTCCCAGCATCAGGGTCTTTTTACAATGAGTCAGCTCTTCACATCAGGTGGCCAAAGTATTGGAGTTTCAGCTTCAGCATCAATCCTTCCAATGAACACCCAGGACTGATTTCCTTTAGGATGGACTGGTTGGACCTCCTTGCAGTCCAAGGGACTCTCAAGAGTCTTCTCCAACACCACAGTTCAAAACCATCAATTCTTTGGTGCTCAGCCTTCTTCACAGTTCAACTCTCACATCCATACATGAGTACTGGAAAAATCATAGCCTTGACTAGATGGAAATAATCAGTAAACATTCTCATATGTTCATCCTACTCCATTTTATGTCTTGTGTTCTCCTCGAGCCTGATATCAATTACTGTATCACTTGCTTTAATTTTTAGTTTGATGCTTATCATAAGGCTTTCAGTGCAGTTTAAACTCTTGAATTTCTTATACCTATCTTTCTAGGATGTTAGTCTGATGCTTTTAATACTCTGTATTTTTCCTTAAACTGTTCTAAGTTGATGTTTTAGAAGATACCTAATGTTACATATAATCTTTTTCATATTTTGATGAACTCGTCTTTCTTTGTTTGTTGAGGATGCTTGTGAGGTTTCTATTAATATTATCTGCCTGTTAATTTTGTCCTTTTCTCTACTTTCTTTTCTTTTTAATGTCTTAAGACAGATGTCTACTATTGGTTCATTTGTGATAATTTCTCAATTTTGAAAAAAATAGCTTTTGCCCAAAACTTTGTCCGTGAATCAAAATTACTTTGTATAGATATCTCTTATGATCAGATAATCTATATATCCTGAAGAATTGCTTGAGGTCAGAGATAGCATCACCAGCTCTCAGCCTGGGACAGCCATCAGAGCACCAGCCACGCTGTGTTATCACAGTTTGACACAGAGGTAACTCTTCATCCTTCTATGTATTTCTTGTTGCTGCTGTGTTTTGTAGGGTACAAAAGAGTGAAATAAATAAGGCTTTACTCCACTGTTTTTAAACAAAAAATCTGCTTTATAAAATACTCAAACTAAATGGACCCTTTGTAGCCATTTCATTGAAACACTCTATTTTGCAGATTGGAAAGTGGAGTCCCAGGACTCAGTGGTAGATCTGGAACTAGAAGGCAAGGCTCCTGACTTTCAATCCATGCTTATATCACTTTATCTTACTGACTTTCTGTAGAATGAACACACCTGTCCACAGCAGACGTTCTGGTTGCGTTCACAGGCTGAAGAGTTTCTGTTCCACAGTCATCTCAGTGTCATCACTAAAGCTCCTCTTCTTTTAGACTCTGAGCCACAATTGAACTTCCTACCTTTCTTTGATTTTACTGGGGAAATCGGATTGCTTTGGATAGAAAGCAGGAGGTGCAGATGGAATCACAAGTGGTATGTTGTTAATTTTTCTTGGCTGGAAAAGAACTCTTAGGCAGAAGTAGTAATAAATGAATCAACAGTATTCACATTCAGTATAAAATTTATTTGTGAAGCTAGAAGGTCAGGATTGTTTTCGGATCTATAGCCTACGTGGACTAAATATCTGGTTATTTATTTATGTTTTTGGGTATCATCCTGTCAGAACTGATGTATCAGACCCAGCTGCAAAGCCTCCTTTGGCATCCTAGGGCTCTGACCTTCAGAGATGCAGATCTTTATGATTTTTAATCACCCACATCCATCAGGGTAAAGAGAATCACATCTGAGAGGAAGGAGCCTGTGCCCTAAGACCAGAGGTTAAAGCCTTATTGTTCACATTGCTATTCTCTGCTTTTCACCCATTTTTCAACATTAAGTGCTTTAAGTCTAACAAAGTAGACTTTAGCTACTTGTTCTAATTTGAAAGTCCTGACTGGATCTTTGCAAGGCCCCATCAACCTTGATCAGGACTCTAGCCTCACCTGCCTGACTACCTGGATCTCAGTACTGGCATTCTCTCTGGGTTGCACTTGCCCAGGATTTGATTTATTGACTGGTTAAAATGCTACTATTTCTGAGTCCTTCTCTACAAGATGCATTACTCTGCTGGGCTTCTTTAATCTGTTTCAGCCCAAAGAACATGATGTGTTTTCAAAAGAATACAACCAATCTATTTTTAGAATTTTACACTCTTTTGGATTTTTTTTTTTGATATTTATCTTTTCAGAGTTCTATCTAAACATGTTGTTTATAAACAACTTAATGTTTGGAGGTTCTAATTTCAATTGAATTAATGATGGCTAATGCCCCCTTTCTAGATAGCATATTCAAAAGCAGAGACATTACTTTGCCAACAAAGGTTCGCCTAGTCAAGGCTATGGTCTTTCCTGTGGTCATGTATGGATGTGAGAGTTGGACTGTGAAGAAGGCTGAGCTTTTGAACTGTGGTGCTTTTGAACTGTGGTGTTGGAGAAGACTTTGAGAGTCCCTTGGACTGCAAGGAGATCCAACCAGTCCATTCTGAAGGAGATCAGCCCTGGGATTTCTTTGGAAGGAATGATGCTAAAGCTGAAACTCCAGTATTTTGGCCACCTCATGTGAAGAGTTGACTCATTGGAGAAGACTCTGATGCTGGGAGGGATTGGGGGCAGGAGGAGAAGGGGACAACAGAGGATGAGATGGCTGGATGGCATCATTGACTCGATGGATGTGAGTCTGAGTGACCTCTGGGAGTTGGTGACGGACAGGGAGGCCTGATGTGCTGCAGTTCATGGGGTCGCAAAGAGTCGGACACGACTGAGCGACTGATCTGATCTGATCTGATCTGAATGCCCCCTTTCTCCTAAGTGAGTATATAAACAGTAGAATGTGAGTTCTCAAAAATTTGAATTTCACTTTTTAAATCTGTCTTCCTCTTCCAAGTCTTTTATAATTCAATTCAAGCATGAACATTTCCAGAATTATTGTTCTGACTCCTTTAGGTTCCCCTTTGTAATTCAATAATTCCCATTCATAGATTTATTTGTGTCTTTCTTTAGTAATTTTATAATAATCATATGCTTCTTTCATTTCTTTCACATTGCTTCATATTCCTGAAAAACTTATTCATCTTGATTTTCCTGACACTTAGCATAATGTCTAGTATACAAAGCATTCAATAAGTGTTTGATGGACAAATGAATAAGTCATATAAATTGAATTTTCAGCTATGCCATTCCTATAGCCTAAAGAGGCTGAATTAGGTGAATTGTAATGTTCCTTCCAAGTCTGAAATTCCCTTTTTCATTTTTCAGAAATTTGGAGTATAGAAAAAAAAATTGAGAAATTTAAAATGTTAGTCATGTCCATTGAGTAAGTTATCTAGACACAAATCTTTATTTTTTAAGCCAGAAATAGAATTTCACTTGCAGAGAATACAGGATAGGAGTTACATATTACAGGATTAGAGTTTCATTCTAATTCTTACAATAATTATAATGTAAAATTCTGAAAGAGATGGGAATACCAGACCACCTGATCTGCCTCTTAAGAAATCTGTATGCAGGTCAGGAAGCAACAGTTAGAACTGGTCATGGAACAACAGACTGGTTCCAAATAGGAAAAGGAGTACGTCAAGGCTGTATATTGTCACCATGTTTATTTAACTTATATGCAGAGTACATCATGAGAAATGCTGGACTGGAAGAAACACAAGTTGGAATCAAGATTGCCGGGAGAAATATCAATAACCTCAGATATGCAGATGACACGACTCTTATGGCAGAAAGTGAAGAGGGGCTAAAAAGCCTCTTGATGAAAGTGAAAGTGGAGAGTGAAAAGGTTGGCTTAAAGCTCAACATTCAGAAAACGAAGATCATGGCATCTGGTCCCATCACTGCATGGGAAATAGATGGGGAAACAGTGGAAACAGTGTCAGACTTTGTTTTTCTGGGCTCCAAAGTCACTGCAGATGGTGACTGCAGCCATGAAATTAAAAGACGCTTCCTCCTTGGAAGGAAAATTATGACCAACCTAGATAGCATATTCAAAAGCAGAGACATCACTTTGCCAACAAAGGTTCGCCTAGTCAAGGCTATGGTCTTTCCTGTGGTCATGTATGGATGTGAGAGCTGGACTGTGAAGAAGGCTGAGCGCCGAAGAATTGATGCTTTTGAACTGTGGTGTTGGAGAAGACTCTTGAGAGTCCCTTGGACTGCGAGAAGATCCAACCAGTCCATTCTGAAGGAGATCAATCCTGGAATTTCTTTAGAAGGAATGATGCTAAAGCTGAAACTCCAGTATTTTGGCCACCTCATGCGAAGAGTTGACTCATTGGAGAAGACGCTGATGCTGGGAGGGATTGAGGGCCGGAGGAGAAGGGGATGACAGAGGATGAGATGGCTGGATGGCATCACTGACTCGATGGATGCGAGTCTGAGTGACCTCAGGGAGCTGGTGATGGACAGGGAGGCCTGGCGTGCTGCGGTTCATGGGGTCGCAAAGAGTCGGACACGACTGAGCGACTGATCTGATCTGATCTGATCTGATTTTTTCAGTGACATACGGCAATTTTGAGGAAGTAAGAATATATTGAAAAGTTAGCAAAAATATATAATGACAATTATAAATTGTAAGTAAGTGCAGTAGGTGCTAAGGAAAGTAATTATGAGAGATTATGGGTGAAGTGGGATAAACATTAGACACAGAAATTTGGTAGGATATAGATACAAAAGAGGATGCAGACAGATGCTACTAATATATTTGTGAGCATGTTTGGCTTATTTAGGTACTTTAAGAGGGAAGTTGTAGTCAAAAGTTTTGTTCATTTGCCAAGTTGTGTCTGACTCTGTGACCCCATGGACTGCAGCACTCTAGGCTTCTCCATCCCTCACTATCTTTCAGATTTTGTTCAGACTCATGTCCATTGAGTCAGTGATGCCATCCAGCCATCTCATCCTGTTTCTGGACCATCAGTTCAGTTTAGTTCAGTCACTCAGTTGTGTCCGACTCTTTGCGACCCCATGAATCCCAGCACACTAGGCCTCCTTGTCCATCACCAACTCCCAGAATTCACTCAGACTCACGTCCATTGAGTCAGTGATGCCATCCAGCCATCTCATCCTCTGTCGTCCCCTTCTCCTCCTGCCCCCAATCCCTCCCAGTAGCAGGCTCTTTTCCAGTGAGTCAACTCTTCGCATGAGGTGGCCAAAGTATTGGAGATTCAGCCTCAGCATCAGTCCTTCCAATGGACACCCAGGACTGGTCTCCTTTAGGATGGACTTGTTGGATCTCCTTGCAGTCCAAGGGACTCTCAAGAGTCTTCTCCAACACCACAGTTCAAAAGCATCAATTTTTCAGTGCTCAGCCTTCTTCACAGTCCAACTCTCACATCCATATAGGACCACTGGAAAAATGATAGCCTTGATTAGAGGCACTTTTGTTGGCAAAGTAATAACTCTGCTTTTTAATATATTATCTAGGTTGGTCATAACTTTCCTTCCAAGAATTAAGCATCTTTTAATTTCATTGCTGCGATCACCATCTGCAGTGATTGTGGAAGCCCAAAAAATAAAGTGTGACACTGTTTCCACTGTTTCCCTATCCATTTCCCATGAAGTGATAGGACCAGATTGTCATCTCTGTTCTGATATTTAGGGTTCTCTTATTACTACTATTTCCTTTTCAAAGCTAATATCTTTTAATAGTCTCCCATATTTTCTAATTATTTTTGTGTCTCTATGCTTACTTTCTTTTGATGGTGTTCTCTTTGTTCATAGATTTTTAAGTTTATATATATTTCTCTGTGTTTTTATATTTCTTTAAGATTTTGAAAAATGTCATAAAAACTGTCAACAGTACATTGATAGTGTTTAGAAAAATAGTCAGTTTAATGGAAAGTCTCAAGTTTTAGAACTGATTTGTGTAAGTCTACAGCCTTCTTTGTAGGTAAGACCTCACTGGAAATTTTAGCTGTTCAATTGTAAGATTCATTTATTTTATTGGTAAACAATTTTCTGAGCTAGTGTTACTTATTTGACAAAATAATGGCTTGATTGTTTAGCCTAGATTCTAGTCCCAATAGTGGAAGCACTGATATATCAGTTTTTTCTGATATACGTATTGTTGAAATGATTTTGTTTATAAATCCTGTTTCTTTTTTATATTTTATTGAAGTATAGTAGATTTACACTATTGTGTTAATTTCTGCATAGCAAAGAGATTCAGTATACATGGATATATTCTTTTTCATATTCTGTTCCATTAAACCAGTTTCATTTTTAAGGCACAATTACATGTGTTAGCATGTAATTGTTCTTGAAAATATTTAATATTTAATAATTGTCTGCTTATTTTATGCCCTTAAGGTATGCATAGATTTCCAAAGTACCAATGTTTTGTTACTATTTTTACTTCCATTATGTAACCACAATATATTTTATTGTGTTTGCAGATAAGACAAACATTTAAAAGAAAATACATGAGTAATTAAAAAAATTTAACATGCTTCTGATTTCAAACTTTCTTGCTATTTCTTTTTTCCTTGCTATTTCTAAATGCAAAATTCTTTACTAAGACTCTACTTTCATATTTTTATTAAATTATATCTCCTCCTGTTAATGATTGAATTTTGTATTCCTAAGACAGATAATTTTGCCCTCAAGATATTAGGTCACTCTCTGGAATTCTGTGAAAGAGCCCACTTCTGTTCCCACATGGATATTCATTTGTGGGGAAAAAAATATATATATCCTCACAGTTATAATTTTTTTTTTCAAGCATATTCTATTGTTACAACTAAAGTGAGGAGCAATATGTCCCTTATCCTTGTACAGCTGGCACAGTGGTAAAGAATCCACCTGCTTTTGCAGGAAACGTAAGAGACACGGGATCGATCCCTGGGTCAGGTAGATCCCCTTTGAAAAGGGAATGGCTGCCCACTCCACTATTCTTGTCTGGAGAATCCCATGGACAGAGGAGCCTGGTGAACTACAGTCCATGGGGCCACAAATAATTGGACACGACTGAAGCGACTTAGCATGTACAAAGAAAAAATACAATATTTTTATGGGATCTACAGCCAGAAAATGACCTTTTAATAATGCTAGGTGAATATTAGAGGCTATCAAATGTTCTGATTTTCTGATTTAGCCCTTGACAAATATATTTGTTTATACTTAAAAATATACTTTATGTTCTTTGATAACTTCTGCATTTTCTCCATTGATTTTTCAAAATAAACTGGTCTTGCTTGGGTTGCTGATTATTTTTGTTTCTTAAATGACCAAACTGTGCAAAACTAGGTGAAATCAGCATTTTAAAAATTTCCACGGATTGTTACCTGTATTTCTAGACGAAAAGATTATTGGAAAATATATTCCCTTATCATAATAAACATCCCGATTGTTATGTTTACAGAAAAAATGGGTAATTGGTCAATGCAGTGGGAAAATGATTTAATTATTTTTTAAAATATTTTTATTGAAGAATTGATGCTTTTGAACTGTGGTGTTGGAGAAGACTCTTGAGAGTTCCTTGGACTGCAAGGAGATCCAACCGGTCCATTCTGAAGGAGATCAGACCTGGGATTTCTTTGGAAGGAATGATGCTCAAGCTGAAACTCCGGTATTTTGGCCACCTCATGCGAAGAGTTGACTCATTGGAGAAGACTCTGATGCTGGGAGGGATTGAGGGCAGGAGGAGAAGGGGACGACAGAGGATGAGATGGCTGGATGGCATCACTGACTCGATGAATGTGAGTCTGGGTGACCTCCGAGAGCTGGTGATGGATAGGGAGGCCTGGCGTGCTGCACTTCATGGGGTCGCAAAGAGTCGGACACGACTGAGCGACTGATCTGATCTGATTGAGGTGTGATTGGTATAAAGTCTGTATATATTTAATGTATATATTTTTAACAATTTGAATTGAAATATACACATGTGAAATCATCACCATATACAGTGCCCTAAGTTGAACTATTATCTCTAAAGTTTCCTCTGTCCTCAATTTTTTTGAAAAGAATATTTAACATTATTAAGTTCTTATCATTTCTTCCCATATACTGGAAGCATTCACTGCCTCCATTTTCCCCTGCAGTCTTCTATATATTATGAAATCACACAATAATATTGTGTCCTTTTTTTTTTTTTTTAACATTTTCACTCTATGTTGAAAAAAAGGTAAACTTTGAAGTTTAATTAACCAGTTTTATTTTTATTATGTCACTTATTGGTTTGCTTGTCAGTATTTTCTCACAGAAATATCTTTTATCAATATTTTAGTTCTTCAATTAGGGATATCTCTTTATTTTACCCTTAAACTTGTTATTTTCATTTCTTTAACATAGAATCCATATTCAAAATTATTTTTTTCTTCAGAACTAAGGATTTAGGTCCATCATATTGCTTTATGCTGGAAATAAATGAGGCAGATATAACAAGTATTCATTTAACAGGTTACCTGTTTGCTATTTTTATTGTTTTGTTTTCTCAAAATTTTTGATTTTATTTTTAATTATTGGAGTTTGTACATTTTACTATTTTGTATCTAGGTATTTCATTATTTTCACTAGGTTCCAAGAAAGTCTCCTTTCTTATGATATTACTTTGATTATGTCTACTTCTTTTTTTGCAATTGCATTCTTAAACTGCTCTGAGACAAAGGTTGGGACTTCAGTATATTTATAATCTGTGACATTTTCATTTTACAGTATGTTTACTTGACATTTGCTGCCCAGTGACTTAAATTGCAGCCCTGCTTCTGTGCTATTAGGTTCAAATACTGAGTTTTAAAATGGTTTATTTCAGTTTAAAGAGGTTTATTTATATATTTCAAAACCTCTTAATTTTTATCAAAATTTTTATCAAAGCCTCCTCTTTGACTGTGGATAAATATCCTCATATTATTTTTATATATATTAATTTTTCGTATTTTAAAATGTTGTTTCTTTAACTCTTTTGTTGTTAGCTAAAACTTTCCAAACGCTTAAGCAAAGGGCATCCAAACTGGGGCCAAGTATTGTCACAAATATTTAGTGTTTAGGATCAACATATCTTTTTGTTGTTGCTCTACCATCTAGTTATAATTTTTATCATTTTAAAATTTAAATTTCTTTATTCATTCATGTGTTTGTTTTTGACTGCCCTTGGGTCTTCATTGCTATGTGCAGGCTTTCTCTAGTTGCAGCAAGTGGGGCTAGTCTTTGTTGAGGGGTGTGTGCTTCTCACTCTGGTGGCTTTTCTCATTGCAGAGCATAGATTGTCTGGTGTGAGCTCAGTATTTGCAGCACATGGGCTTGGTTGCCACACAGCATGTGGGATCTTCCCTGACCAGGGATTGAACCTATGTATACTGTACTGGCAGTCAGATTCTTAACTGTGAATCACCAGGGAAATCCCTAGCTTCTACTCCTAATCACTCCTCAGTGAGAAATTATTTTTTGGCAGTTACTTCTGATAGCACATATTCTTCTCTGTAGCACTGCTATAAATTTATATCCACTGGCTGTCTTTTCTCCAGTGATACTTGGAAGGACAGAAAGGTGAGGGTAGGATTCGCTGATCTAACTTTTATTAACTTGGTTGCCACATTCTCCCCGGAAGCTGATGTATAGTCAGCACATGTGTAATATGGGTTGGAAGTTGTTGTTATTGTCAATCTTATCTTTGTGATTTTTGAATTATCAACTTCTTTTTTTGGCAGTAAATTCATATAGTTCTAATAAATTAGTTTCTGAGAAGTGCACATCCTGTTTCTAAGTTACAAGTCCCTAATTATATACTTATTTTCAATACTAAACCTATATCTAGAAGGAAAATTAAGCATAATAACAGTAATATATAGTTCCCCTAATCTGCAGGGATAATGGTTTATGGAACCTATGATGAAATGTGATTGTTTTCTAGTAAAAAACTCATCAGTTATTATACTTTAAAGTCTTTCCTCAGATTTCTTATGAATTAAGGAACAAACAGTGAATCTTACTTCATTTGACTTTCAGAAAGTAGTAATTGGAAGGGACTTCTTAACATTATAGCTATTTCCCAGTGTTATCAGTATTTTATTATTGCTTTTCAGAAAGCAATATATCTCCTGTTGAGGAGATGAAGTGAGAGAAATCAATTGAATGCTTCAAAAGATGTTTCCTAAGCTTTTCTTGAAATTCACTTTTTTTTTAAGCCCTTGACAAGTGAGACTATTAAACAGAGACCAATGAATATATAACATAAATGACTGCATTTTAGCATAAAAGTCCTTCTGACAGTGGACATTTTTAAAAGGTAAATCATGTAAAAACAAAAAAGTTGAAAATGAATTTAGCTTTACCAAATATATGACTACCTATATGTAATGAAAAAAAAACACTTGAATAAATATTCATTTTATGATGCCTATTTCTGTTGCATTTAAAAATATAGCATCTGGAAATAAGGACTTGTAAATTATAGTCTCTTTTGCAGAAGAGTAATAAATAACCTCATCTAGAATGAGACAGAAAATCAAATTAAAAAGCTTAAAGAAAATACATGAAGTTCTTTTAAAAGCAAATTAAAATGTAAATCTAAAGGAGTAGAGTGTTTATCTAAATTAATAGTTCTTTTTGTTAAAAAATCTGCTTCCTCCTCTCAAGCATCATCTACAGCGTGAATGTATTTTGAGGTAGTATGGATTCAGGTCATTTTCTAAGTGGGTCAGAACAATTTTCAGAAGGCTGTAGGACCTTGGAAATCCACAGGACACCCACCAGTATATTGGGTAAATAAGCCGAAGAAGATTCAGAGACGAGCCTTTGGGAGAGATTGTTAGGATTCTTCTGTATTCCTCCAAACCACTGTCAGGATATTTATGGTGATTCAGGTGACTCCCCAGTGCTTGCCAGTAGAAGTCTCTCCCCTCGCCTCCAAATGAGTAACCTTCAAGCTGCGAGTCTGTGGTGTTTCTATACATAATGAGGGTAGAGGATTTCTAATCACAGCATGGAGATATTTTAATGTGACTTGAAGACCTTGGGCAAGTGCATTGGTATTTGAGTCTTACTTTAATGAATTCTGAAAGATACCAAGTAAAATTCCTGTTATTGCTATTTGTTTGCTAAGTCATGTCCAACTCTTTGCAACCCCATGGATTGCAGCATGCTAGGCTTTTCTGTCCTTCACTATCTTCTGAAGTTTACTCAGATTCATGTCCATTGAGTCAGTGATGTCATCCAACCATCTCATCCTCTGTCACCCCATTTTCCTCCTGCCCTCAATTTTTCCCAGCATCAGGGTCTTTTCCAATGAGTCAGCTCTTTTCATCAGGTGACCAAAGTATCGGAGCTTCAGCTTTAGCATCAGTCCTTCCAATGAATATTCAGAGTTGATGTCCTTTAGGATTGACTGGTTTGATCTCCTTGCTGTCTAAGGGACTCTCAAGAATCTTCTACAGCATCACAATTCAAAAGCATCAATTTCTGTTCAATAGGGCCCATTTGTTTACTAAGGCTGCTGTAATAAATTACCATGGACATTGTGGTTTAAAACAATATACATTTATTCTTTTACACTTCTGGAGGCCAGAACTTTCGAGACAGAATCCCTGGGCCATGATCAAAGTTTCAGCAGAGCCATGGTCCTCCCAGAGACTCTGTAGGTGACACCCTCTTCCTTATCTTCTCCTGCTTATGAGGGCTGCCATTCCTCCATTGCTTGTCACTGCCTTATTCCTATCATTAAGGCTCGAACCTTCAGATCTTTCTCTGCCTTCACATTGTCTTTCCCCCTTTGTGTGTTTAAAATGTTCCTCCCTCCCTTCCCCACACAACTTTGTCTCCTTTTTACAAGAATTCATATAACTGTACTGATGGCCCACTCATAATAAGAATAATATAGCTCAAGATCCTTAATCTAATCTGATGAAAAGGCCCTTTCTTGCCAGATAAAGTAACATTGACCAGTTCCAGAAATTAGGATGTGAATATCTCGTGTGGAGAGGTGGGTGCAGGATCAGTTTTGACCTATCAATTGGGGTAGAAGATATGGTACAAAGAGAGAGATTCTGCTCTTATAGCCAAGGCCAGAATGATGAGGCAGGGGTCCACTTGAGGAAGTCATCTGGACTTCTTTGCACTGACAAAACAAAAACAAAAACACATAATATGTCCTTAAAGCAGGAATTGGAATTTGCCTAGAGGAATAATTGCCGTAAAGTATCAAGCTCCAGGACTCACTTGAAGAGTCCAGGCACTTAAAGTGCTCAGTGCGTATGGTCAAATGTATTTTTTTCTTATGATAGATTTCCCCAAATGTGTAAGTCGCATGCTCCACTAATCCTGGACTTGCCTGATTCTGTCTGGGAGCCATTACTTCCACCTAAGGAGCATTACTTCCATCTCTAAATTCAATGAGCCATTGAAATGTATATGTAAAAATCTTAAGAGATAAAGGAAATACTAGACTCTTTCAGATAAAAACAATAAATTGTTTAAAAGGGAAAAAGGCATACTTGAAAAGGACAGTACAAAAATTCTAGAAGTAAAAATTTTGTAATGAAATTAAAATCTCAGTATACAAGTTAATGGAAAAATAAAAATTGTTTAATGGTATTTAAATGAAAACTAATGAATTCTTTAAATTATAATGAACTAACCCTGTTTCAAGACAGGTTATTTTGATTTATTTATTTTAATTTTAAAAAAACTTTTTATTTTGTAACGGAGTACAGATGATTGACAATGTTGTGATGGTTTCAGGTGAACAGTGAAAGGACTCAGCCATACATATACATTATCCATTCTCCCCCAAACTGCCCTCACATCCAGGCTGCCACATAACACTGAGCAGAGATCCATGTCCTGTACAGCAGGTCCTTGTTCATTATCCATCTTAAATATAGCAGTGTGCACATGTCCGTCCAAAATGCCCAAACTATGCCCTCCCCCCATCCTTCCCATCTGCAACCGTAAGTTTGTTCTCTAAGTTGTGAATCTTTCTTTTTTGTAAGTAAGTTCATTGTATCATGTGTGTGTGTGTGTGTGTTTTTAAGATTCTGTGCCATATGGTGTTTCTGCTGATCTGATTTACTTCACTCAGTATGATGATCTATATGTCTATATTGCTGCAAATGGTATTATTTCATTCTTTTATATGACTGAGTAGTACTCCATTGTATATATGTATCACATCTTCTTTATCCATTCATCTTTCCATGGACATTTAGGTTGCTTCTATGTCCTGGCTATTATCAACAGTGCTGCAATGAACATTGAGACACATGTATCCTTTCAGACCATGTTTTTCTTTGTATATATGCCCAGGAAAAGATCAAAAGTATAGGATGAAGGGGGCAAAAGAGAAAAGTAAGACTTCACTACATCTGTCTTGTTTTGTTTTGACTTTTAAAAGAGTGTAACTATTATACATATTTTAGAAAGCAGTAAGGAAAGAAAAAATATAATTTCTAAACCTTGAAAATGAATGGGGACACACTACATAAGCACATATAAATTGACAGTAAACTTAGGTGCAGAGTATAAACAGATATGCAAAAAATGTGAAATGTCATTCAGGAGTCTTATTTTAGCATCGATATCATTATTGTCATTTGAAAGTCTTATATATGTACTGCAGCATAAAGCAGGCAAGAAAATATGCTGATGTTTTAAGAACCAATATTTTCAGCATAAAAAATAAAACCAGAATAAAAATTGTCCAAAGTATTAACATTGTCTTCAAATTCAAGTTACTTTTGAGACACATACATTTCTTAGCTCTCTACTGGAATTGACTGGAAAATGACGTTCTAATAATCATTTGCATCACAAATGGGTTGTTAATGCCATTTCTTCCTAAAAGAACTGGAGTTGGGGGGAGTAATGGGGCAAGATGAAGGTGGTGAAAGGTTTATCTATCATACTGAAAAGAACAAGGAATCTTAAATCAGAAAGCAAGAAGCTACTCGGATTATGTTAAAAAAAGACAGAGAAACACACTTGAAGGGGATTCCCCTACCTGAGAATGGAACAATTTGAGATTTAACATGAATAATGACTGATACTTATTGAAATACATCAAATATATCAAATTCACTTTAGGATTCTAGGAAATCAGCTTTTTACTCTCAAAATTAAGAAGGGGAAATATATTCTCTCTTTCTTATAAACACACAGGAAGTGGAGAAAACATTCTTCTGCATAATAAATGAAGAAAGATGCCTCCTATAAAGCAATAATAGTTCTAGTCAATTATCATGAGTGGATTCTGCAACAATCCTGTTAAAGGTTAATAAGAAATTTTCTAATGATTAGATCACACTGCCAACACCTGAACTCTCTAATCAGTCTTCAATCTTAGCAACCTTAAAGTCATACCACATTTGTTTTGTGTATATTAATATGATGCAGTGGGAGTACAGAATGTCACTTATGAATTGTGCTTGCCAAAAAATTTCCTTATCTAAGCAAATCCCTAGATCTACCTACAAATTACTCACTTATTTTAACAGGAAGATTTTTAAAAATTTAAAACTTTAAAAAATGAGTTAGCAAGTTTAAGGATATTATAAAGAAACAAACAGTCAGGCACATCCAGGAAGTATCTGCAGTAGTGATTCAATTTCTTCAGCACATAAATGTCATGGAAAACAAAAAATAAAGCAATCAATACATATTTAGAGAGTTAAGAGATGTAGCATACAAATGCAATTTGTTGCTCTTGTTTTGGTTCCTATTTGAATGAGTCAACGTTAAAAGACATTTTAATCAAATGGCAAAATTTGGATATGGACTTTGCATTAAAATATGTTAAAGCATTATTATTATTATGTATTAGGTTAGGTTGATAATGGCATTGAGATTACCATTTATCAAAACAAAAGAAAAAGCTTAGGCATTGTAATGTATATTGACTACTTTATTGTTTATTCCCTGAGTCCTGTCCAGCTCTTTTGTGACCCCATGGACTATATAGTCCATCAGGCTCCTCTGTCCATGGGATTTCTCAGGCAAGAATACTGAAGTGGGTTGCCATTTCCTTTTCCAATATTGAATTGCTTACCTGTTTAAAAAAAAAAAAATGTGCTGGAAAATATTCCAAATAGGAAAAAATGGAGAGAAAAACATTGATAAAAAGATTGAAAAAATATGTATAGTTCTTAAAGCTGAGTGCTAAATGCATGGGGTTTATTATACAATTCTCGCTATTCATTTGTAAAGTAAAATTTTCATTGGCAGGGGGTAACCTGAGAAAATACACATTACCATATAGGGAAACAATCATTTATCACTTAGTGGACAGTAAATTTCACAGCTGCACTAATAATGGCCAAAAGATAATGGAATACCATTTTCAAAATGCTGATGCTGCAAATTCAAGAATTAACAAGGATATAATATCTAGTCAAAGATGACATGAAATCAGATCAAAAACTTAGATGGGAATATTAATCTTGAACTGTGATAGTACATCTAGTCTTGGAAGGCTGGAGAAGAAAAATGAAGTAAGAGCAAATAAAAAGTTTTATATATGAGCAAGCATGGGATTGAATGCATTTCCCTGTGAATTAGAAAGCAAGGATATAGGTTAAACATAGGACCCAGGAACAGAGGTGTATATCTGATAGGAGTTCAGTTACTAAGACACAGTTACCAACCTACTGAAGTTATTAAACTTGTTTTGTATTTTTCTGTACCACAAAATGAATGCCTCCAGAGAGCTTGAGAATAAGAGTAGAGACTGTGGGTAGTAGCCCCAGGGTAGGGGATTTATACTTTAGAAGCAGCGAAGAAAGGGGTGATGAATTGAAAACTGTGAAAAGGGTGGTTAAAAGGAGTCACCTTTGATAAGAGTGTGAAATAGATAAATCTTGTGAAGATTAATGGAGAATTTTCCTTGAGAATGCAGAGTTAATTATACCTACTAAAAGGACCCAAACTGTGTGAAACTTAAAATAGTTTTTTTAAAAAAAAATCATTCATGAGTTTTGAAGAGAAATTCACTAGGTGACTGTCTGAAGGGACTCACTCCCTTCTTGGTTCACTTTCCTCAGTTTTCACTAAAATCTCACATAAGAATTAGATTTGGTGAGAATGACAGACATAGCAGGTATGAATAATGATCTATTGCAAATAATGGATGTAATTCTGGTGCCCTCAGAAACAGGGTCATGGAAAAAGAGGTAACACTTCAGTGCATTTCTGGCATATGTAGGAAATCTGTGCAAAACAAATGTCTCTGTCTCTGGAGCAAGTTTTCTAAAAAATAATCCAATAACCCCTAAATTACAAAAAATGTGAGTGTATGTATAAATACTTATGAAAATTTCTATGCCAACAATATACCCAGGGAGGTGAAAAAAGCTGGTTTAATTATCTATAAATTGGTGTATTTGCATATTTATATATTTGTACATTTTCTATTTTACTATGATTTTGTAATTATTTACTAATTGAAACTCAGGGAAGAGACCATGGGTAGTTGATCCAAGGCAGGAGGTTCACGACTTAGAAACAAAGACTTTTAATTTTTAAAATTAAATAGATTTCTTTATATTTTGCCTTCTGTATGAGTTGGCACTAGTGTAAAGAACCTACCTCCCAAAGTAGGAGCTGTAAAGTGGTGCAGGTTCGATCCCTGGGTTGGGAAGATCCCCTGGAGGTGGAAATGGCAACCCCCTCCAGTATTCTTGCCTGGAGGACCACTTGGACAGTGGAACCTGGTGGGCTACATTTCACAGGGCTGCAAATAGTCGGACACAACTGAAGTGACTTATCACATCCAAACACAATAATTATGAAGTGGAAATGGGAAATTATAATAGTTAAATATGTTCTTTGGAGTTCACTAGAATAAGTTCAATTCTTGCCCTTGTTTTGATTGACTCCATGCAGGTCCCCTGACATCTCTGAGTCATGACTACCTCATCGGATGAAAAATGCATCCTCAGTAGATGTGATACGAGTCTTGGAGGGTGGTGACAGAAATCTTACTCTTTTATGCATAAAGCTCAGGTATGCATCAAGTACATAGAGCTGTGCAGTATATATGTGATATTAAAATTTAATGAAAAAAAATGATTAGAAGAAAAAAAAGTATGAAATGACTCCTGGTGAGAGGTAGTTGATAAGAAAACAACACTGATGAATACTCTGATGAATTAATGTATCTCTATTTACTGAAGATCAGTTTCTGTTCAGTCGCTCTGTCATGTCTGAATCATTGTGACTCCACGGACTGCAGCACACCAGATCTCCCTGTCCATCACCAACTCCTGGAGTTTGCTCAAATTCATGTCCGTCAAGTTGGTGATGCCCTCCAACGATCTCATCCTCTACATCCCCTTCTCCTCCTGCCTTCAATCTTTTCCAGCATCAGGGTCTTTTCCAATGACTCAGTTCTTCACATCGGGTGGCCAAATTATTGGAGCTTCAGCTTCAGCCCTTCCAATGAATATTCAGGACTGATTTCCTATACAAATGACTCGTTTGACCTCCTTGCAGTCCAAGGGACCCTCAAGAGTCTTCTCCAACACCACAGTTCAAAAGCATCAGTTCTTTGGTGTTCTTCTTCCTTAATGTCTGACTTCCATATACATACATGACTACTGGAAAAAACCAGAGCTTTGACTAGAATAACCTTTGTTGTCAAATGCCTCTGCTCTTTAATATGCTGTCTGCTGCTGCTGCTGCTGCTGCTAAGTAGCTTCAGTCATGTCCGACTCTGTGCGACCCCATAGACGGCAGCCCACCAGGCTCCCCCATCCCTGGGATTCTCCAGGCAAGAACACTGGAGTGGGTTGTCATTTTCTTCTCCAATGCATGAAAGTGGAAAGTGAAAGTGAAGTCGCTCAGTTGGGTCCAGTGGGTTGCCATTTCCTTCTCCAATGCGTGAAAGTGAAGTCGCTCAGTCGGGTCCGACTCTTAGCGACCCCATGGACAGCGGCCCACCAGGGACCTCTGTCCATGGGATTTTCCAAGTAAGAGTACTGGGGTGGGGTACCATTGCCTTCCCCGAATATGCTGTCTAGGTTGGTCATAAATTTTCTTCTAAGGAGCAAGCGTCTTTTAATTTCATGGCTGCAGTTATCATCTGCAGTGATTTTGGATCCCCCAAAATAAAATCTGACACTGTTTCCACATCTATTTCCCATGAAGTGATGGGACCAGATACCATGATCTTCGTTTTCTAAATGATGAGATTTAAGCCAGCTTTTTCACTTTGCTCTTTCACTTTCATCAAGAGGCTTTTTAGTTCTTCTTCGCTTTCTGCCATAAGGTGGTATCATCTGCATATCTGAGATTATTGATATTTCTCCTGGCAAACTTGATTCCAGCTTGTGCTTCATCCAGCCCAACATTTCTCATGATGTACTCTGCATATAAGTTAAATAAGCAGGGTGACAATATACAGCCTTGATGTACCCCTTTCCCTATTTGGAACCAGTCTCTTGTTCCATGTCTAGTTCTAACTTGCTTCCTGACCTGCATGCATATTTCTCAAAAGGCAAGTCAGGTGGTCTGGTATTTCCATCTCTTTAATGATTTTCCACAGTTTGTTGTTATCCACACAGTCAAAGGCTTTGGCATAGTCAATAAAGCAGAAGTAGATGTTTTTCTAGAACTTCTTGCTTTTTTGATGGTCCAACAGATGTTGCCAATTTGATGTCTGCTTCCTCTACCTTTTCTAAATCCAGCTTGAACATCTGGAAGTTCACGGTTCACATATTGTTGAAGCCTGGTTTAGAGAATTTTGAGCATGACTTTATTAGTGTGTGAGATGAGTGCAATTGTGTGGTAGTTTGAGCATTCTTTGGCATTGCCTTTCTTTGGGATTGGAATGAAAACTGACTTTTTCCAGTCCTGTGGCCACTGCTAAGTTTTCCAAATTTGCTGGCATATTGAGTGCAGCACTTTCACAGCATTTTCTTTTTGAATTTGAAATAGCTCAAGTGGAATTCCATCACCTCCACTAGCTTTGTTCATAGTGATGCTTCCTAAGGCTCACTTGACTTTGCATTCCAGGATGTCTGGCTCTATGTGAGTGATCACACCATCATAATTATCTGGTCATGAAGATCTTTTTTTGTAAAGTTCTTCTGTGTATTCTCGCCACCTCTTAATATCTTCTGCTTCTGTTAGGTTCATACCATTTCTGTCCTTTATTGAGGCCATCTTTGCATGAAAATTTTCCTTAATATCTCTAATTTTCTCGAAGAGATCTCTAGTCTTTCCCATTCTATTGTTTTCCTCTAATTTCTTTGAATTGCTCACTGAAGAAGGCTTTCTTATCTCTCCTTTCTATTCCTTGGAACTCTGCATTCAAATGAATATATCTTTCCTTTTCTCCTTTGCCTTTCACTTCTTTATATTTTCACAGGTATTTGTAAGGCCTCCTCAGGCAATCATTTTACTTTTTTGCATTTCTTTTTCTTGGGGATGGTCTTAATCACTGCCTCCTGTACAATGTCATGAATCTCAGTCCATTCATTCTTCAGGCACTCTATTAGATCTAATCTGTTAAATCTGTCTGTCATTTCCAGGTCATACATGAATGGTCTAGTGGTTTTCCCTACTTTCTTCAATTTACCTCTGAATTTGGCAATAAGGAGTTCATGATCTGAGCCACAGTCAGTTCCCAGTCTTGTTTTTGCTGACTGTCTAGAGCTTCTCCATTTTTGGCTGCAAAGAATATAATCAATCTGATTTTGGTATTGACAATCTGACAGTTTCCATGTGTAGAGTCTTTTGTTGTGTTGTTGGAAGAGGGTGTTGGCTATGACCAGTGCTTTCTCTTGGCAAAAGTCTATTAGCCTTTGTCCTGTTTCATTCTGTACTCCAAGGCCATATTTGCCTGTTATTCCAAGTATCTCTTGATTTCCTACTTTTGCATTCCATTTCACTATAATGAAAAGGACATCTTTTATGGGTATTAGTTCTAGAAGGTCTTATATAGAACGGTTCAACTTCAGCTTCTTCAGCATTACTGTTTGGGTCATAGACTTGGATTACTGTGATTTTGAATCATTTGCCTTGGAAATGAACAGAGATTATTGTGTCATTTCTGAGACGTCACCCAAGAACTGCATTTCAGACTCTTTTGTTGACTATGAGGGCTACTCCATTTCTTCTACGGGATTCTTGCCCACAGTAGTAGATATAATGGTCATCTGAGTTAGATTCACCCATTCCTCTCCTAAATTTTAGTTTGCTGAATCCTAAAACGTCGATGTTTACGCTTGCCATCTCCTGTTCCTATTTGCCTTGACCGATGGACCTAACATTCTAGGTTGCTATGCAGTATTGTTCTTTACAGCATCAGATTTTATTTCTATCATCAAGTACATCTACAATTGGGCATTGTTTTTGCTTTGGCTCCATCCCTTCCTTCTTTCTGGCGTCATTTCTCCACTCTTTTCTGGTAGCATATTGGGCACCTACCGACCTGTGGGATTCTTCTCTCAGTGTCATATCTTTTTGTCTTTTCATAGTGTTCATGGGGTTCTTAAGGCAAGTATGCTGAAGCGATTTGCAATTCACTTCTCTAGTGGACCACATTTTGTCAGAACTCTCCACCATCACCCGTCCATCTTGGGTGACCTTACATTGTATGGCTCATAGTTTCATTGAGTTAGACAAGACTGGTCCATGTGATCAGATTGATTAGTTTTTTGTGATTGTGGTTTTTATTCTGTCTTTCCTCTGAGGGATAAGAATAAGAGGCTTATGGAAGTATCCTGGTTGGAGAGACTGACTTTGGAGGAAACTGGGTCTTGTTCTGATGGGTGGGGCCATGCTCAGTAAATAATCCAATATTCTATTGATGGGCAGGGCTGTGTTCCCTCCCTGTTATTTGACTTGAGACCAAACTATGGTAGAGGTGATGAAGATAATGGCGATCTCCTACAAAAAGTCCCGTGCAAGCACTGCCACACTTAGTGCCCCCAACCCTGCAGCAGGCCACCCCCGACCCATGCCTCCACTATAGACTCCAGGACACTCGCAGGCCAGTCTGGGTAAGTCTCTTGTGGGGTCACTGTTCCTTTTTCCTGGTCCTGGTGTGCACAAGGTTTTGTTTGTGCCCCCCAAGAGTTTCCCCAGTCTGTGTACGTTCTGGTAGCTCTGTGGTGGGGTTATTGGTGACCTCCTCCAAGAGGGCTTATGCCACATACAGGTCTGGGAAACCCAGGCCCCTTCCCCTGAGGCAGGCTACTGCTGACCTGTACCTCCTCAGGAGGCACTCAATCACTCAAAGGCAGGTCTGGCTCAGTCTCTGTGGGATCTCCTGGTGTGCACAAGCTTTTCTTTGAGCCCTCTGAGCATCTCTGGTGGATATGGGGTTTGATTCTAAACACAATTTTGCACCTTTTACCATCTTGCTGGGGCTTCTCCTTTGCTCTTGAATGTGAGGTATCTTCTTTTGGTGGGATCCAACATTCTTCTGTCGACAGTTGTTCAGCAGTGAGTTGTAGTTTTGGCGTTCTTGCAGGGGAAAATGAACACATGCCCTTCTACTCAACCATTTTAGTGTGCAAACAAAACATAATTAAAATTAACTTTTTCAATGTAAATTAATATTATGTGATTTTTAGTGCAGTACTAACAAAATTATTTTACTTTCCTTACTACCTCTGAATATGTTTTCAAAGCATAGCATTCATGATATAAAGAAAAGTAGTCATAATTCTAGGGAAATTTATAATTCTAATAATATGTAATCTTTACATGCAAGCACATTTTCCACAAATGTCCTAAAAAGAACAAGTAACCATCAAATATAGGAAATGTGATGATCTAAGAAGCAGAATTATCTATGGCATGTACACAATCACAGGAATTTCTGAATCTCACTTCTCCCAGATGAAAAATTAATTTATATGACTGTTAATTAAATATTATCAATAATTCACTCATTGACTTATTAATCCTTTCATAAATATTTCAATATGTTTTTAAGTGTCAAATAGATCTTGGACACTCTAAAGAAAATGTGACCGCAAGCATTAAAACAACTATAGTTTCTTCCGATACTTACAATCTGATGTCTTTTCACATTAGAATTGAAAGTGAATTTTATTAGTTACTGATAACCTAATGTTGATTTACATACCATACATCTTGTAGTTTTACTTATTTAATCCCTATAGTATTTTATTGTATATATATCACAGTAAGATTTAAAGTTGACCTTGGCACTTAGCCAAGGGCTTTAGGATACACCAAGTCTGCAAACAATTTAAAGTAATGACTGTATGTTTTCTCCTGTATAAAATCCATAGATATTTTAATTATTATATAAACTCCCTAAAATAATTTTATTCTCTGCCATCCAAGTTTTAAGAAATAGAAGTAAACAGGCTTAGAACTCCAGGCGAATAAACTTTTATTTTTGTGTTTTAAGATTTGAAGCAGTATCATATTAAGAAAGAGTGAGATCAGTTAGTAAATGTACATTATATTACAACTTAGTAACATTTACCTAATGAAAAACAATGTGTCACATGAATACTGATCAAAGGTATTCATTGTTTAAACTGTGAATTTGAAAACATTTGAAAAATGAGTATATACTCTTTAATAATCAATAGCACCTAGAAAAGTAGTATACCTGTATTTGAAAAAAAAATTATTTTTCATTTTTACATCATACTTATATTTCTTTTTATAGACATCTGTATAGAAGGTTTAGGAAAGTGTATATATTATCTTCTTAAGTAACAATAACATGTCTATCTGGTAAGATCTCTCTAATCTAATATAACAATAACATGTCTATCTGGTATGATCTCTCTAATCTAATATATATTACACAAATTTCTAAAATAATACACAAAAAATATCAGAAAATTATTACTTTAGAGAAACTAGAGTACAGTAAATGTCACATTTTAAAAAACAATTTTTAAGTTAACAAAATTAGTGGTGATAGAATAGATTTTTATTTGATGGCTTAACAAAATTGATCAGTTTTAAGGAATTACAAATATCCCCTCTACATTCCAAAGAATATAAAATTTTAGTACATATATCATTGTATATGATACCCTAGAAATCCCCATTTCACTAAATATCTTGTCTCTAAAAAATGTGATTCAGTTCAGTTCAGTAACTCAGTCCTGTCTGACTCTTTGCGACCTCATGAATCACAGCATGCTAGGCCTCCCTGTCCATCACCAATTACCGGAGTTCACCCAAACTCATGTGCATCAAGTCTGTAATGCCATCCAGCCATC
This sequence comes from Tragelaphus eurycerus, assembly GCA_935064755.1. Classification (NCBI taxonomy): domain Eukaryota; kingdom Metazoa; phylum Chordata; class Mammalia; order Artiodactyla; family Bovidae; genus Tragelaphus; species Tragelaphus eurycerus. The sequence goes on along the minus strand of CAKXYN010000003.1, from coordinate 3,428,697 downwards.
TCATCCTCTGTCATCTCCTTCTCCTCCTGCCCCCAGTCCTTCCCAGCATCAGGGTCTTTTCCAATGAGTCAACTCGTCACATGAGGTGGCCAAAGTGTTGGAGTTTCAGCCTCTGCATCAGTCCTTCCAATGAACACCCAGGACTGGTCTCCTTTAGGATGGACTGGTTGGATCTCCTTGCAGTCCAAGGGACTCATAAGAGTCTTCTCCAGCACCACAGTTCAAAAGTCAGCATCAATTCTTAGGCATTCAGCTTTCCTCACAGTGCAAATCTCACATCCATACATGACCACTGGGAAAACCATAGCCTTGATTAGATGGACCTTTGTTGGCAAAGTAATATCTCTGCTTTTTAATATGCTATCTAGGTTGGTCATCAGATCAGATCAGATCAGTCGCTCAGTCATGTCCAACTCTCTGCGACCCCATGAATCGCAGCACGCCAGGCCTCCCTGTCCATCACCAACTCCCGGAGTTCACTTAGACTCATGTCCATCGAGTCAGTGATGCCATCCAGCCATCTCATCCTCCGTCATCCCCTTCTCCTCTTGCCCCCAATCCCTCCCAGCATCAGAGTCTTTCCCAATGAGTCAACTCTTTGCATGAGGTGGCCAAAGTACTGGAGTTACAGCTTTAGCATCATCCCTTCCAAAGAAATCCCAGGGCTGATCTCCTTCAGAATGGACTGGTTGGATCTCCTTGCAGTCCAAGGGACTCTCAAGAGTCTTCTCCAACACCACAGTTCAAAAGCATCAATTCTTCGGCACTCAGCCTTCTTCACAGTTCAACTCTCACATCTATACACGACCACAGGAAAAACCATAGCCTAGACTAGACGGACCTTTGTTGGCAAAGTAATGTCTCTGGTTTTGAATATGCTATCTAGGTTGGTCATAACTTTCCTTCCAATGAGTAAGCGTCTTTTCATTTCATGGCTGCAGTCACCATGTGCAGTGATTTTGGAGCCCCCAAAATAAAGTCTGACACTGTTTCCACTGTTTCCCCATCTATTTCCCATGAAGTGATGGGACCGGATGCCATGATCTTCGTTTTCTGAATGTTGAGCTTTAAGCCAACTTTTTCATTCTCCTCTTTCACTTTCATCAAGAGGCTTTTTAGTTCCTCTTCACTTTCTGCCCTAAGGGTGGTGTCATCTGCATATCTGAGGTTGGTCATAAGATACACTTAATCCTTTTTTTTTTTTCCCATGGCAATCTTTGAAAAAATTTTCCAAGTTCTGAAGACATTCTGATTTTGTGTTCAACCATACTAGAAAATGTATTAAATATCTTTTTAACTGAATTAGATTATTCATCCACTTATTTGAAATGTCATTACTTTTTAACGTTTGAAAAATGATTTAAAAACCATTAATTTTCAACGATTTAATCATTAATAGATACTCATTATTGAGTATGTATTATAAACTAGGGATACTCACAATCTGAAATTTTAGATTCAAGATACTTTATAGAGACTGAATATTACAATTTAAAGCAATGATTTTTTTTTTTTTTTTTCATACAGACAAAAAGGGGAGCCTTATTTGGGACTTTGTTTCATGAATATATCTTTCTTTCTTGTCTTCAGAATCTTTCCTCTTTAGATTATCTCCCTACATTTGTATAAACATATTAAATCCCAGCTATCCTTTGATCATGATTGGTCGTTTGCTCGAATTTCTCATCATTTCTTCGCAATCTAGGTAAGCAGTGGGACCCCTCATATAAAACCTTTGCTAACCATATTTCCCCACTTGCTCTCAGTTCATCACTACGGAATGTGTCATGAAGATGCTATGAAGTTTGCACCTGAATTTCCCCTTCAGCAGGGATGCCACTTCCTGTGGTACAGCCTACATCTGACTTGAGAATGATTATGTAGATCAGGGTCCACCATCCCAAACCCCATCACTAACTCATGCTGGACAAGCATTAGAGAAAACCAAGCAAATCTTCATGGAATTAAGCTATTGAGGTTGCAGGGTTAATCTGTTAGTACAGCAAATGTATTAATAATTTATCCTGTTTCATCAATGATCCATAGTTCACTCTATCTGAGGATATTTTGGGGGCAAAGGAGTTATTTGATTTGAGTAGAATCAGAGTTATATTATTCATTTAATCTAAGAAAGGTATTTAATGTCTTTACTTCTTAGTGTTAATGGGCTTCTTCTCAGTAGCCTTCTATAAATTGGTAATACTAATCACTAAGTCATAACTTTGTTGTAAAAAAACAAAGAGTGGTTAAATAAATATTCTTGTCTCTCTTGTTTCCCTTGAATAACCTGGTTTCTATATCATTTTAATCTCCAAATGTGCCTAAGTTTCAATTTTCTCTGCTGCCTTGGATGACTCATGTACTCTTACTCAGCAATTTATAATAAACAGCACCAAAGCACCATTCTCAGAATCTCTCTTTATTACATCTATTTTTTCCCCTCAAAATTCTGATTTCTTTTCATAACTTGAACTAACATTTCTATGATCTTATTCTCCAGTCAGGACCCCTCTTCTGACATGTCTTCTCTTCTTACTTCCCATTAGAGCTTTCTCATATTATGCAACAGCCCAGCATGTCCACTTGTTTTTACTCAGATCTACCTCCCTCGGCAACGTTTCCTTTATGCTCCTTGTTAGCACGCCTCTTCTCAGATGAATTATTAAAATGTTCTCTTCGACCAACAGATTGTAAGCTGTTCAATTATTTTGCTGCTATTTTATAATCATTCTCCTCTTTCCTCATGTGTGCTCCATTGGTTCAAGCTTTATTAGGCTTATACTTAACAGCCCACATTGCATACAGAATAAACGCACACACAATTTAACACTTAAAATCTATCACAGTAGAACCTCAAATCTTGTCTCCCAAATCTTAGCACATACGTCTTTCCCACACTCTGTGAACACAGGGGGTTCCAGGCTGGAAAAGTGTAAGAATAAGATCATAGAAGTTTGATATTTGTTAGTTTCCTCTCTGCAACCACATCTGAATACAAATCACCTGCATGTCAGCCCTGCACTATAGAAAGATTGTTTCACCCAACAGACAGTCATCTCTCCCTAACCTCCTACAGAATCTGGTTCTTGCTTAATCACGGTACGGCTTACCCATTACTAACCAAACTGTTAATACATACTCTATTAACAGGCTGCTCATGCAGAACAGCAAGGAAGGTCTAATTTCCTTCTATTTCTCACAATACCCAGAACAGACTGGAGAAAGTTGCTAGGCTATAAAATTGGAGCAAACATCTTTATTAGATTATGTATTAAAATATGATCTTATTTATAATTATGTGAGCAGCACTTATTAATTGTAGTTTATGGGTATAGTCTGTACACTTTGTGTAGGGCTGATGCCTGGATGCATTTTACAACTTCCCACCCTAGCAAATGGAACAGATAATGCTGTATTTGAAAGCAAGTTGTCTTGGAGCACTTTGGAAGATAAAATTAATTTATTTTTATATTAGAAGGCCCATCTGTCCATGTTTTATTAGCATTATTTCTGTACATGTCTACTATTTAGCCAGAGCATATACCTTTCTTAATAATATGCTACACTAAACACACAGCATAACATAACTTTAAAATTAAAACCCTTGTGAGACACCACTCCACATGCTCCCACTAGAATCAAAAAGCAATACCAAGTGTAGGAAGGATATTTCTGTTCAGGGTGTTCATATTGGCATTTAAAATGGGTAATTGATGTTTTACTCATAATTCAAATTATAGTTGTAGAATTTCAATGTTTGTTGACTTTACTGCTAAAATCAGGAATCATGTTCTGTAAGTATTTAGCAATCTTCTGGTAATTCATTTTTATTATATATAAAATGTTGTTCCATATTGGAGAGCATAATATAAAATATATTATGGCATATCATAATAAAATATTTTAATAAATTCATATACAGGGTTCTTGCCTAGATAATCTCAGGGACAGAGAAGTCTGACAGTCTACAGTCCATGGGGTCATAAAAGAGCTGGACATGACTTAGTGAGTATAAAAATAAAAATTCCATAATACAAAGCTGACCTTTTACCACCCATGACTTGGAAGCACTCCTTACACCCAGTGAAAGGATACACATATGGCAGACACTTGGAAAAAATTATTGCAGACAGAGACCAGACGTTATGGGATTTCATGGACTGGGAGTGAGTTTGATACCCACCAAATATCACTAAGGAAGAGACTCATGTGCTGTGGCACTCTTTTAATTATGAGAGGCAGTGTCTTTATCTGAGTCATTTACCTTGTACCTAGTCAAACTGATCACATTTAAAGGAATCCATAGGGACATATTTTTAGTAGGTCCACGTTCCCCATGTTTCATCTGATTATGAAGGGTTGGAGTTAGTGACACTCAATCACATGAAATGACCCACTTTTAAATGAGTTACTTGATTCTCAAAATCATGATTTCTGATAATCTGGAAGTTTTATGACTGCTGGAGGGAGTCTGGTCAGCTGGAAGTTTCAGGCTTCTCATGTCATTAGAAGAACAGAAATAAAAGAGACCTACAGTATGGTTTGAGCTCATGGGATTTATAGGCAGAGACCAACAGGCTCCAGTTTCTAATTTCACTGCAGTTGCTACAGTGAGAATTAATGGGAGAGCATTGCACTTATATGCACAATGGGTGCTGAGAATCTCTGAAAGTGGAGGCTAGATTTTCTCCACTAGGTAAGGGGAGTCACTTGAAAATTCAGCAAAGGGCAAGAGAAACCTGGAGGTGGTAAAAGAGGAAGGAAGAAATAAGATCCTGGCACTGTGACGGATTTGGTTGTAGGCTTAAATTTCATATTAGTTTTCTTTCTGTTACTTTTTGTTTAGTCACTAAGTCATGTCTGACTCTTTGTGCTCCCATGGACTGCAGCCCTCCAGGCTTCTCTGTCCATGGAATTTCCCAGGCAAGAATACTGGATTGTGTCTCTTTTCTCTTCTCCATGGGATCTTCCTGACCCAGGGATTGAACTCAAGTCATTGCACTGCAGGAAAAGGCAATGGCACCCTACTCCGGTACTCTTGCCTGGAAAATCCCAGGGACGGGGAAGCCTAGTGGGCTGCCGTCTATGGGTTCGCACAGAGTCAGACAGGACTGACGTGACTTAGCAGCAGCAGCAGCGGCAACATTGCACTGGATGTGGATTCTTTACTGCTGAGCCACAGGGAAGCCCCTTTCTGTTACTAATGAGTATAATATTTAGGTACTTGGAAATTACAGGAAATATTTACTTCCAGTTTTTATCTTTACTGATCAGTATTCACTGCACTAAAGCTTTTACCATTTGATGCACAGAATAAAATGTAAGAATACTGGAACTGAAAGAAATTACACAAATACTATAACAAATGGTTACCAGCTAGTCCACAGGTTGCAAACCGGCAAGAAGTAAGCCAATTAATGGTATCGCTATGAAAAAATTGACACAAGTTCACATTGCTATGTGATAATGGACTCTAAGGCTTGAAAAATCACTCCAGGTGAATAAACATGTATAAGTGAAAGTGAGTGAAGTCTCTCAGTCATATCTGATTCTTTGCGACCCCATGGACTGTAGCCTATAAGGCTCCTCCATCCATGGGATTTTCCAGGCAAGACTGCTGGAATGGATTGCCATTTCCTTCTCCAGGTGATCTTCCTGACCCAGGAATTGATGCAACTTTCTAGCTGCAACAGGGACCACTCCATAAATTGAAGGCAACTCTGTATGGAAATACAATGAAGACATTATGAATGTCAGCACCAGAAGCAATCAGTCACTATTTTCCATTTGGAAGTATAATTTCAGGAAAAAGAAAATGAGTAATATCCTTCCACTCCGAATCACTCTCCTTGGTTAGGGGGTCATTGACTATGCCTGTGTGTGAAGAATTCTTAAACAGAACCACTGCTACTCTGCTAATTCCTTTTCAGCCTCCTGTATCTTGGCATTTGAACTTCCATTGTTGTAAATGATATGAGTATAACTTTATCTCAGTTTCTGAGCAGTCTGGCCAGAAAGTTCATGGGAATACTGTTGGGTAACTATAAGAAAGTAAGAAATGAGATTTTCTTACTCATTATTTCCTCCTGAAGGACAGAAATCATGTCTTTTTAAATATACTATCTTCATTTCTGAGCACATTTTCAGCTGGACCATATCAATGATTCTAAACTTCGTTGAAAAATATGGAAAATACAAGTAACCTAGAATACTTACATTTGTAACCTTTGTCAATTTCCACAATGGAAGATTAGGACTAGGAGTTGGAAATGATTGAATTTGGGAATAAACATGGAAAAACATGTGTGGAGGGATAGAACAAAATGAGAGGAGTTCTGTTGGATGCTTCCTAGTCTGTATCTCTTGATTTAAAAGTTATAATTGCATGTAATTCCTGCTGCATGCACTTTCCCATGCAATATATCCTGTACAAACAGAACCTAGTACAGAAAAGAAGCTCCCCATGTAATTTTAGGCTAATGGACAGATACAGGAAGAAAATAAAATCAATGTAAAGAAGAGAAACCTGATAGAAACAACTCTGGAGAAAAAAAAATCAGGGGAAATGCTCTAAAGAAAGAAATGGAGGAACATTCACAGTGAAGGAGCTGGACTACATGGGGTTCCACGTAATATATTGACTTTCACATAGTAAATATGTTAAGGTCAAGATGTTTTTATACACTTACAGGAACAGGGGAGAGAGAGTATTATTTTGAATATTGAGAATTCAGAATAGAAATATTTTATCTACTCACTTGGAGGAAATTTGGTTTATGAGTGTGACAAACTTGTAAAATAAAACTAGATTTAAGATTTTTTTTTTTTTTTTGCCTCACTTTCAGATTTTTCACTTTACCAGTTTTGCTTTAGAAATTTACAGAATTTTTAAAACATATTTTCCAAGATGAGTTTGTTCCATGCCTGTTGTGTATGTTTTGTATTACAGCAGACATGGCAGGATTGGGTGTCTTGGATTTAGAAAATCTTCTGCTGTTGCCTCCTAATCTTAATTAGTTACCTGCTACACTTGTTCATTCCTGTACTATCTTTTCCACTCTGTTGCCTTACGGTGACAAGCACTGATGCACCATGCCTGCCCAGGGCTTTACTTGTCAAATTGAAGTCACAGAAAGCACAGCACCTGTTTTGGATGGAGCAGGATAAGATAAATCTTGTTTTTCTCTTCTTTCTGTTAACAGCTAGCTGCTTTTGAAAAAATCGGACTCTTTCAAACTGAATACATAAAATTGGGAAGGTTGAAGCTGCCGAGGTCAGCTTGCAAGGGCTAAAGCCAAATAAACCACACTCTGTTGGGGTATCAGCTTGTAGGAGACTTTCAGTCTTTTTTGCCCCTTGTATTGGATTTAGATCAAAGAAGGATGAAGTGAAACTCTAGCTCTCATGGGTGAAGAGGGGCTGATGGCTGTGAGTGGTTTTTGGTTTTGACAATGACACGATATTGACAATCTAGGTTAAATAATAGGTCTTTAAAATGAGCTCCTAATAGATTACAAAATATGATAATGATAAATAATTGTCATTATCACATCAGATCAGATCAGATCAGGTCGCTCAGTCGTGTCCGACTCTTTGCGACCCCGTGAACCGCAGCATGCCAGGCCTCCCTGTCCATCACCAACTCCCGGAGTTCACTCAGACTCACATCCATCGAGTCAGTGATGCCATCCAGCCATCTCATCCTCTGTCGTCCCCTTCTCCTCCTGCCCCCAATCCCTCCCAGCATCAGAGTCTTCTCCAATGAGTCAACTCTTCACATGAGGTGGCCAAAATACTGGAGTTTCAACTTTAGCATCATTCCTTCCAAAGAAATCCCAGGGTTGATCTCCTTCAGAATGGACCGGTTGGATCTCCTTGCAGTCCAAGGGATCTTGGACTGGAGAAGACTCTTGAGAGTCTTCTCCAACACCACAGTTCAAAAGCATCAATTCTTCCGCGCTCAGACTTCTTCACAGTCCAGCTCTCACATGCATACATGACCACAGGAAAGACCATAGCCTTGACTAGGCGAACCTTTGTTGGCAAAGTAATGTCTCTGCTTTTGAATATGCTATCTAGGTTGGTCATAACTTTCCTTCCAAGGAGTAAGCGTCTTTTAATGTCATGGCTGCAGTCACCATCTGCAGTGATTTTGGAGCCCAGAAAAATAAAGTCTGACACTGTTTCCATTGTTTCTCCATCTATTTCCCATGTAGTGATGGGACCAGATGCCATGATCTTCGTTTTCTGAATGTTGAGCTTTAAGCCAACCTTTTCACTCTCCACTTTCACTTTCATCAAGAGGCTTTTTAGTTCCTCTTCACTTTCTGCCATAAGGATGGTGTCATCTGCATGTCTGAGGTTATTGATATTTCTCCCAGCAATCTTGATTCCAACTTGTGTTTCTTCCAGTCCAGCATTTCTCATGATGTACTCTGCGTATAAGTTAAATAAACATGGTGACAATATACAGCCTTGACGAACTACTTTTCCTATTTGGAACCAGTCTGTTGTTCCATGTCCAGTTCTAACTGTTGCTTCCTGACCTGCATACAGATTTCTGAAGAGGCAGATCAGGTGGTCTGGTATTCCCATCTCTTTCAGAATTTTCCACAGTTTATTGTGATCTACAGAGTCAAAGGCTTTGGCATAGTCAATAAAGCAGAAATAGATGTTTTTCTGGAACTCTCTTGGTTTTTCCATGATCCAGTGGATGTTGGCAATTTGATCTCTGGTTCCTCTGCTTTTTCTAAAACCAGCTTGAACATCAGGAAGTTACGGTTCACATATTGCTGAAGCCTGGCTTGGAGAATTTTGAGCATTACTTTACTAGTGTGTGAGATGAGTGCAATTGTGCAGTAGTTTGAGCACTCTTTGGCATTGCCTTTCTTTGGGATTGGGATGAAAACTGACCTTTTGCAATCTTGTGGCCACTGCTGAGTTTTCCAAATTTGCTGGCATATTGAGTACAGCACTTTCACAGCATCATCTTTCAGGATTTGGAATAGCTCCATTGGAATTCCATCACCTCCACTAGCTTTGTTCGTAGTGATGCTTTTGTAAGGCCCCCTTGACTTCACATTCCAGGATGTCTGGCTCTAGGTCAGTGATCACACCATCATGACCATCTGGGTCGTGAAGCTCTTTTTTGTACAGTTCTTCTGTGTATTCTTGCCACCTCTTCTTAATATCTTCTGCTTCTGTTAGGTCCATTATCACATAAACATCTTCAAATGAGTGGAAGTGTTAGTCTTTTAGTCATGTCCGACTCTATACAACCCCATGGACCATAGCCAGTCAGGTTCCTCTGTCCATGGGATTCTCCAGACAAGAATACTGGAATGTGTTATCATTCCTTTCTCTAGGGGATCTTCCTAACCCGGGGCTCAAGCCTGGGTCTCCCATATTGCAAGTAGATTCTTTACTGTCTGAGGCCCCAGAGAAGCCCCCATAAACAGCTTGGTTGTATCTAAATCTCTGTAAGAATAAAATACATAAAAATGGTAAGCAACTTGAATATTATATAATGTGATATAATTTTTAATTTTATAGTATTTTTTTGTGATGTTAGTCTTTGATTCTATTATCTGTGCTTTATGCTTAAAGTTGAAATGAGAATGATGACAATGAAATACCTATATAGACCTTTATAGGTACAAAGCGTATTCACATATATTTTCTTAATTGTAATAATAAGGGTGGTATAAGACTGTGACTGAGACCCTTAGAGAGGGATGGTATAAGGCACAAGTACAAAATAGGAAGTGGTTAATAGGAACCCATATCATAAGAATGTCTTCCTTCTCCAAACCATTTTCTCTGGATAAGAATCAAAATAGCCCATTTTTAGTTATCCTTGAGCTTTTGATCATTTCCTTGGGAAAATATGTAATCATATAATATAGCAAGTAATTTTTGATTACCTACTAAGGAAGAGCTACACTTCTTGGCAAAGATGTAATGACAATCAGTATGAGAGGACCTTCTACTGTCATATAGAAAAAAAAAGTATGTGGAAATAAAGAGAATACACACACAAAAAATCACTTCTTGATAAGCATTATAGTGAATTGCACAATGGTGGAGGACCATAGAAAAGATAAGTGACCTAGTCTTGAAGGTAAAAGACTTCCAGGGAAATAGCTAGTAATTTGGGGTGAGACGCTCATGAGAAGATAGGTGATAAGTTTGAAATTTGTGCTAAAGAATGGAGGACACAAAAGAAAAGATCTGAATATTTCTCTTACTGATTTGGTAACAGTCAGTGTCAGCAAGTGAAGTAGTAAACAGGGCAGCATCTCACAAGTTATAAATATTGGCATATCTGCCTTCGAAACAGTCTTGTTGGGAAAATGAAGTTCATTTTCCTAATGACCTGCATAAGTTTATTTTAAAAAAAGAAATTTGGCACCTAAAGAGTGAGCATTTTTTTTTTTTTGACATTACTCAATCAGTGGCTGAGGCAATATGAAACAGATTCCTTTGATCAATACTCTACAACACCAAAACAATTCAAATAAAAAAAGAATCTTAAATATAATGACATTGTAATGTTTTTCAAACCATTTTGCTACCAAATTAAATGTTTTGATGACAAAGAAACCACAACCAAAATGTGTCCCCTTACATTTAGAAGAAATGTACAGCAGTCCATTTATGATAGCTTAGAGCCTGCTCAATAAAAATATTTTTGAGATTATTCCATGGTTCTTGTATGCAAAGTGTCCTCAGTTGTGTCCGACTCTTTGCAACCCCGGGTACTGTAGCTTTCCAGGCTCCTCTGTCCATGGTATTCTCCAGGCAAGAATACTGGAGTGGGTTGCCATGACCTCCTCCAGGGGATCTTCCTGACCCAAGATTGAACCTGTGACTCTTACATCTCCTGCATTGGCAAGTGGGTTCTTTATCACTGGAGAAGGCAATGGCACCCCACTCCAGTACTCTTGCCTGGAAAATCCCACGGATGGAGGAGCCTGGAAGGCTGCAGTCCATGGGGTCGCTAAGAGTCGGACATGACTGAGCGACTTCACTTTCTCTTTTCACTTTCATGCATTGGAGAAGGAAATGGCAACCCACTCCGGTGTTCTTGCCTGGAGAATCCTGGGGATGGGAGGCCTGGTGGGCTGCCGTCTATGGGGTCGCACAGAGTCGGACACGACTGAAGTGACTTAGCATAGCATTCTTTATCACTAGTGCCGCCTGGGAAGCCCATGGTCCTTATGGGCTTATAATTCATAAATTCTTTTTTATTAGTTAAATGAAAACAATAAAGAATCATAACCCAAGAATGAGGTATCTAAAGGAATATTAAAGGCTCTTAATTTAGCCCCTACATTTTAAACTTTCATGTAGAAGAATTGTGTGAATTGTTTTCATTTGAAATTTTTTTGTTTTGTTGTTTTGTCCTTTAAGAAAATATGCAGTCACTCAATATACTACTTGTCAAAACCTGCCAAAATAATTCTAGTATGTTGTTTTACAGACAGACAGTTTTTCAATTTTAAATCAAAGAAACACTGTTGTTGAGAACTAAATGTAGAAAAGTATTGGTTGTGTTTTGGTTTTGTTTTTGCAAGAAAAGGAAAACTAAAGTACACAGAGCATTTGTTCATTAAAAGTGTCTAAAACTTAAATAGAAAAAAAAAAAAAAAGAATGACTTCCGTTCTCCTGGTCAGACTCCAAACTGGGTAATTGCATTTTGCTTTCTTACAGTTCCTTGCCAGCTTCTAGCACAGCTGTCATCCTCTTCTATTTCTATGCTAAACTACAGTGCAGTGTTTTATGCATAATGGGAAGCAGCAAATTGTTTTACCCTCCAGAGAGAGGTGAGGCTCTGAAAAGGGATGGATTCTTTACTTCTCTTCTCTGATTCCAGGAATGTTATATAAATATTTTGAAAAAAAAAAAAAAGAAGTAAAAAATACTGTTATGTATGTAGTATTTTCCCATTGTTATCATGCTCTGCCTCCAGGCACTAGCTCTAATAAAAGGACATACTATAAAACAAAACATAAGGTTAAATACAGCTTCAACCAAAAGATCAAATACATATGTATAGAATACATAAAACTCTATGGAGGCATATAATTGAATGAGCTTAAAGTGTTCATATAAATGTTTCTTAGATGAGGTTTTAAGTATTTTTTTTAGTATATGGAGGCTTTTTAACTGTGAGAATTGTGAGATCCTATAATGCCTAGATATGATTTTTTGGTTTTGCTTAGAGAAGAGTAGATTAAAAACCCTTAGTCATCATCAATCTGCCTATTTACTTATATTATAAATAACTTTATTCTATAAACTTACTAAAGCTGAGGATGTGCATACCCATACCTCACAGGAAACATATAGAGGTGTGAACCAAAAAATATGTGCAGCTAATGATCATAGCAATAGAAAAATAAACTATTATTACATGCAACAGAAATAAAATTATGCAGATTACATAACTCCATTGATATAAATTTCAAAAAGAAATAATACTACTTTAAGGTGTTACAAGAATATGATGATGACTGGACCAGGATTGTGGGATTTTTCTGGGCTATTATTAATATCTTGTAGTGCATCTGGCTTTGGTTACATGGCTGTAGTTCACGAGCAATATACCTATGCTGTGCAGTGCTTTCTAATGCATACTTTATTAAAGAATATGATAATTTAAAAATTTGTTAATATTTTCAACAATTCCAGTTTATCCATCTGCTAAAAGTTTCCCATCTATATTTCATGTAGTGCTAGAATTGGTAATTACTAATGCTAGTATTGATAATTGTGGCTTGGATTCCATAATTTTCTTTGGAGATGATAAAATATTTTCATTTTTGACTCAACAGCTCTGGGCATATTATCTAACAAAATAAAGTGCTCAATATTTGTTTTTTAAAGAAGGAACAGATACATAAATAAATTACATTGCTGACAGAATTCTGTGTAGTCAAAGCTATGGTTTCTCCAGTAGTCATGTATGGATATTAGTGTTGGACCATAAAGAAGGCTGAGCACCAAAGAATTGATGATTTTGAACTGTGGTGTTGGAGAAGACTTGAGAGTCCCTTGGACTGCAAGGAGATCAAACTATTCAACCCTAAAGGAAATCAGTCCTTAATATTCATCAGAAGGACTGATGTTGAAGCTGAAGCTCCAATACTTTGGCCACTTGATGTAAAGAACTGCCTCATTGGAAAAGACCCTGATTCTGGGAAAGATTGAAGGCGGGATGAGAAGGGGACAACAGAGGACGAGATGGCTGTATGGCACCATCGACTTAATGGACATGAGTTCCAGAGAGCTCTGGGAGATGGTGAAGGACAGGGAAGCCTTGTGTACTGCAGTCCATGAGGTTGCAAAGAGTTGGACAAGACTGAACAACTGAACAAGGGTGGGATCCAGATTCTGAGAGTTTAGAATCAGAAAATTAGAAGTGAAGTTTGTTGTTCTACAGACAGGTGTAAAATAAGCAATGAGAGAAAATAATAAAATGAAGGCATCAAAGGAAAAGAGAAAGGACATGAAAAAGCAGTCAGGAAATCTAATAAAACCGGAATCTGTAACCACTTAGTTTAGTGATAGACATTGCAATATACTTCTATGGACCTTACAGATATCTCTAAAATAAACACACTGGAGAGATGAAAATGATTAAATTAATGGAGGGCTTTTGGGTTTTGTGTCTATTTTTAACTGCACTCCTTCAAATAAGGACATATACAAGAAATGTTTGATATGATGGTTTTACTGCACATGGCTTTACTTTTCTGTTTAGCAGGGATTCTATTGGATGGTATCTAGAAATGTCTCTTTTAAGCCCTTGTTCAAGATCAAAGAGATATTTATGGAAAAACTGAGAATGCATTTTTCCAGTGAATCCCTCCCCCAGGTTAGTTATCCATTCCACTGTGTCCACATTTCTCCTTCAAAAAATCTTTGCATTATTTTAGTGGTTGATGTAATCATCGACATGAATTGAAATAGTGTATTTGTGTATTTAACTACTGTATCTGTCTGCCTCACTGGACTTCAAGTTCCTGGACAACAGTCATAGATTCACTCCTGTATCTCCTGCTTTGGGTATAGTTTTGGGGACATAGAACATGTTTATAAAAATGGGTTAGCACAGTGATATTTTGTGTTAAACCTAAAACTTACAGTGGACAAATTCTACACAACTTCAGTTACCTTATAATTCTGATACATAAAGAGAGTTTGCTATATTTATTTACATTGTTGAAAAAGTGAGTTTTCTATTGTCAACAGGATATCAACAACATGGTCATTTTGGGAAAATGTTTAGGAGCTATTCAGATGTTGATGTTATTAGCATTCTAACCCAATCAAGTCGCTATATAGAAATATAAATAAATAACTAATTGTAAATGTGTCAATCAGAAAACCTTAGCAACCTTCAGTCTGCCAATTATAATGTTGTTACCTCATTCTATAAATACACTAAAGCCAAAGATATGCATACTCTTAGCTCAACAGTCCTACTCTTAGCTATACTAAGCATAAATGTGTACATCTGTGCACCAAAATATGTACCAGGATGCTGAGGGCAAAGGATTTGTAAACAGTTGGATGAGGTAGGAAACCACATTCTCATTTCAGTCTAGGTCACCATGGCTGCATCCAACACTGCATCCAACAATAACATTTGTTATTCCCATGTTATTTACTGACTGTAACATATATTTGTACAGTTATCCAGGTCACTATTTTTTTTTAAATTATTATATGTAGTGTCATTTTATTAAATGATGATTGCACATGGGCTCTGAAGTTAAACTTCTGGGGTTTGACTCTCACCCAATCATAGTTCTCCCTGACTGTGTAAATTTAACTTTCATGCCTTCCTTCACCTTCATCTTGCAAAATGAGGAAGAAACCTAACAAAAACACAGGACAACTGTGAGGGTTGAATGAAAAAATAGTTGGGTGGCACTTAAACAGTGCTACTCATAGTAAATGTTCAATATGATCTATATTATGGTAACTATTAGGAATTTTATTGGCATATACAATATCAATGTCTATTTGAAACTAAGATGTATAGAAAATTAAAAAGGTAATGAAAAAGCCTGGATTACATAGAGGAAGAACTCTAAATGTGAGTTTCTGCTCTGACGCCCATGGTGTGTGATGTCATTAAATTTAATTAACCCCTTACAGCCTCAATACTCCCATGTTTAAATGAGATTCAGTTCAGTCCAGTCGCTCAGTCATGTCCGACTCTTTGCAACCCCATGAACTGCAGCATGCCAGGCCTCCCTGTCCATCATCAACTCCCGGAATTCACCCAAACTCATGTCCATTGAGTCGGTGATGCCATCCAACCATCTCATCCTCTGTCGTCCCCTTCTCTTCCTGCCCTCAATCTTTCCCAGCATCAGGGTCTTTTCAAGGGAGTCAGCTCCCAAACCACAGTTCAAAAGCATCAATTCTTTAGCACTCAGCTTTCTTTATAGCCCAACTCTCACATCCATACATGACTACTGGAAAAACCATAGCTTTGACTAGACAGACCTTTGTTGGCAAAGAAATGTCTCTGCTTTTTAATATCTGTCTAGGTTGGTCATAACTTTCCTTCCAAGGAGTAAGCGTCTTTTAATCTTATGGCTGCAATCACCATCTGCAGTGATTTTGGAGCCCCCAAAATTAAAGTCAGCCACTGTTTCCCCATATGTTTGCCATGAATTGATGGGACTGGATGCCATGATATTAGTTTTCTGAATGTTGAGCTTTAATGAGATTAATAATTTCAATTCCATAGGGATCTTACAAGAATCCCTTTCTTCTTTTAAATGCATTTGTTTCATAAATGCAAGGATTTTTTTTTAAATTTTTATTTAGTTATTTTTGACTGTGCTGGGTCTTTCTTGCTGCATGGACTTTTCTTTAGTTGTGCAGAACGGGTACTCTCTAGTCGCATTGCGTGGGCTTCTCATTGCAGTGGTTTCTCTTGTTGCAGGGCATGGGCTCTAAGCTCATGGGCTTCAGTAGTTGCAGCTCCCAGGCTCCAGAGCACAGGCTCAGTAGTTGCAACACATGGGCTTAGTTGCTCCACGGCCTGTGGGACCTTCTCAGACCAGAAATTGAGCCCATGTGTCCTGCATTGGCAGACAGATTCCTTACCACTGAGCCACCAGAGAAGACCCGTGGATTTCTTAACATCAATGATATGACTGTGCTTGATATATAAAAGATATTTAAAATGGAAGAATCCCTTCTGGTAAAATCGCACTGTGGGACATGGACAAATGTAATGCTATGTTAATCTCCTTTGTCTCCCTTTGATATTGTCCTTTATGGAAATTATGTTTTCCTGATTAAATAAATACATTCTGCTTTACTATGAGTTAATAATGTAGACTCCTAGACCCAAGGAGATTGTGCATAGAATGAGTAAACTCACTGACAAAAGGAAAAAGAAAGAAGAGGCCGGGGTCAGCATGAGCAACACTGAGACGACTGTTAACAGTCCTGAGAGCAACAGAAAAAGACAATTGCCTGACAGTATTTCCTCCTGCTTGGGCTTGACGTTTGGAAAGTACTGAACCAAAAGAACTGTTTCAGCTCCCCACCACCCTGTCTGGACCAAATGGTTTTCACACCTTGTTTGTGTTTTTACCTTGCATTTTGCTTCAAGAACAGGGCCTGGTGTGTGGTATCTGGCCAAACTGTGTCTCCACAGTTTGCACACCCTTGAAAACCCCTCTGTTACTTTGTCTGACAGTAGAGTTGTCTATCAGTGCTTTTCTTTCAGTTGATATCACACAGAAGTTATTTGTCAATCCTTTATTTTCTATGAGGTTTTGAAAATCTTGAGAAGATAGACCCAGAAAAATCACAAAATCGTCTTTCACAAGGAAGAATTGTCAATAAAAATTTGCCAAATGGGTCATTGACATATTGTTCCCATTGACAGAATGAACAGAACCAGAAATAACTTTATATATGCAGAAGTAAATGTTATTTTGCTGAGAATTCCAGAGTTATAAAAATGAAAGTAAAAACAGATGAGAAATATAACAAGATATTGAATATAGTTCCTGTGCCATACAGTAAGGGCTTATTATCTATCCCAAACTTGTAGTTTGTCTCTCTATTCCCTTTGGTAACCATAAGTTTGTTTTCCCTATCTGTGAATCTATTTCTGTTTTGTAAACAAGTTCATTTGTATCAGTTTTAAAAATTCTCTTTGGTTACAAGTTTGTTTTCTATGTCTGTAAATCTACTTCTGTTCTGTAAACAAGTTCATTTGTATCATTTTTAAAAATGCATATACAAAAGCTATACATAAGCATCTCCAAGCCAGCCTTCAGCAATATGTGAACCGTGAACTTCCTGATGTTCAAGCTGGTTTTAGGAAAGGCAGAGGAACCAGAGATCAAATTGCCAACATCCACTGGATCATGGAAAAACCAAGAGAGTTCCAGAAAAACATCTATTTCTGCTTTATTGACTATGCCAAAGCCTTTGACTGTGTGGATCACAAGAAACTGTGGAAAATTCTGAGAGAGATGGGAATACCAGACCACCTGATCTGCCTCTTGAGAAATCTGTATGCAGGACAGGAAGCAACAGTTAGAACTGGTCATGGAACAACAGACTGGTTCCAAATAGGAAAAGGAGTACATCAAGGCTGTATATTGTCACCCTGTTTATTTAACTTATATGCAGAGTACATCATGAGAAACGCTGGACTGGAAGAAACACAAGGTGGAATCAAGATTGCTGGGAGAAATATCAATAACCTCAGATATGCAGATGATACCACCCTTATGGCAGAAAGTGAAGAGGGGCTAAAAAGCCTCTTGATGAAAGTGAAAGTGGAGAGTGAAAAGGTTGGCTTAAAGCTCAACATTCAGAAAACGAAGATCATGGCATCTGGTCCCATCACTGCATGGGAAATAGATGGAGAAACAGTGGAAACGATGTCAGACTTTATTTTTCTGGACTCCAAAATCACTGCAGATGGTGACTGCAGCCATGAAATTAAAAGACGCTTACTCCTTGGAAGGAAAGTTATGACCAACCTAGATAGCATATTCAAAAGCAGAGACATTACTTTGCCAACAAAGGTTCGCCTAGTCAAGGCTATGGTCTTTCCTGTGGTCATATATGGATGTGAGAGCTGAACTGTGAAGAAGGCTGAGTGCAGAAGAATTGATGCTTTTGAACTGTGGTGTTGGAGAAGACTCTTGAGAGTCCCTTGGACTGCAAGGAGATCCAACCAGTCCATTCTGAAGGAGATCAGCCCTGGGATTTCTTTGGAAGGAATGATGCTAAAGCTGAAACTCCAGTATTTTGGCCACCTCATGAGGAGAGTTGACTCATTGGAGAAGACTCTGATGCTGGGAGGGATTGGGGGCAGGAGGAGAAGGGGACGACAGAGGATGAAATGGCTGGATGGCATCACTGACTCGATGGATATGAGTCTGAGTGACCTCCGGGAGTTGGTGATGGACAGGGAGGCCTGGCGTGCTGCAGTTCATGGGGTCGCAAAGAGTTGGACACGACTGAGCGACTAATCTGATCTGAACTGTATATTTTGGAAATTTAATTAATCCCTTGTAGGTAGCATTGTTTGCAAAAGGGATTGGGGGCAGGAGGAGAAGGGGACGACAGAGGATGAGATGGCTGGATGGCATCACTGACTCGATGGATACGAGTCTGAGTGACCTCCGGGAGCTGGTGATGGACAGGGAGGCCTGGCGTGCTGCGGTTCATGGGGTCGCAAAGAGTCGGACACGACTGAGCGACTGATCTGATCTGATCTGATCTCTGATTGGTATCATCAATCACAAATATTTCCTCTCAGCTCATAGGTTTTCCTTTGTTGTTTATTCCTGGTTTCTTTTACTGTGCAAAAACTTTTAAGTTTAATTAAGTCTCATTTGTTTATTTTTGGTTTTGTTTTCATTACTCTAGGCAATGGATCAAAAAAAAAAAAAAATGGTGCAATTTATGTCAAAGAATGTTCTATGTTTTCCTTTAGGAATTTTATAGTGTCCAGTCTTACATTTAGGTCTTCAACTCATTTTGAGTTTATTTTCTTGTACAGTGTTAGAAAATGTTCTAATTTCATCCTTTTCCATGTAGCTGCCCAGAGTTCCCAGTGCCATTTATTGAAGAGACTTTTTTCTCCATTATATATTCTTGCCTCCGTTGCCATAGGTTAGTTGGCCATTAAGTGTGTGGGTTTATTTCTAGGACCTCTGTTTTGTTCCATTGATCTATATCTCTGTTCCTGTGCCAGTATCACACTGTTTTGATTACTTTAGCTTTGTAGTATAGTCTGAAATCAGGAGTCTGATCCCTCCAGCTTTGTTCTTTTTCAGGATTGTTTTGCCTGTTTAGAGGAGACTTTCTATCACCAATTTAAAATTTCAGTTTGAAAATAACACAAAAGAATATATGGATAAAAATCTTTAATCTGCTTTATTTTGGAAAGTGATTCATGGGGTCACAAAGAGTCAGACACAACTGAGGGACTGATCTGATCTGATTTTGGAAAGAGGTATAAAAAGATGTTATGTTGGTAGACATTTTATAACACAATTACTTGAATAAATAATACAATTTTATGTATTTTTCTTAAAATCATATGTGTACCAATCAGTCCATCTGCTTTTTCTTTTAATACTTTAAATTACAGGTAGAAATTCCATTTTAGATTGTGTGATGCTGAATTTTTTCTTAATTATTTCTCAATACAGTTTATTCTTAACATGAACAGACAAAAAAGCTGGATTCTGATTGTTTTCTGTTTCTCTACTGAGTATGAAGCTTATTTTATATTGATATTTAATGTACAATCCTGGTACATATACCAGCTTCTACTTGGACACACTAAGGCATTGCTCAGCTTCATATCATTATGAAGTCCATAATATCATTATGATCATTATGTAAAAAATATTGAATCTGCATTTCATTTGTTTTTTGAGGATTTGCATTGGGTTTTTGTTACAATGTGCAGACTCTTTGTTGTGTCATGCAGGCTTTTCTAATTGTGACCTATGGGCTTAGTTGCCCAACTAGGGATCAAACCCATGTCCCTAAATGATTAAATAAAATAATCAATTAAATATGATGCTATTTATTTAATGTTATTAAATACAATTATTTATTTTAATAATAAATTAAATACATAATGATAATATAATGTATTTATAAAATATTCCAGTCTATTGCCATTATATTCCTCTAACAGTACTTTGCCTAATGTACTAATTGCTTTATACCTCTGATCATGTACATCTTGCCTAAGTCCTATAATCTGGAAAAACAGTGAAGATTAAGAAATTCTTCAATCCTTATGCTATAGAAAACCACTTATTCTAAACAACCACCTTTCCCCATATGACTTTAGATAAAGACTTCTAGGTGCCCACTGTGTTTACCTAGGACAAGACTAAAATCAGACCCCCCCCCCAAAATTTCCATTCTCTGGTTCATAAATGATTAGCTAAACTGCTTGTTTTCATTGATTAATTAGAATAAATGCTTATTATTCAAACTCTGGTTAAGATAATCTCCTACTCCCAGACTCTGGAACCTCTGGCTCACCCTCACCCTGAGCCAACAGACAATCCACCCTCAAGAGGTCCTCTTGGGAAATAGGCTGGCTTTAAGATAAGACATTTTCAGACTCGCTTTCTGATCACACCATCCTTTCTTCCCTGTTCCCACATCTTTCATTCTACTTCCAAACACACAATTCTTTTCAGCTTTGTTGACTTCTTTCTGTAAAAGAAAATGCTTTTTTTTTTTTTTTTAATAACCCTTGCCTGACTCGATGATTTATGATCAGAAAAAGCCCCTTGTTGCAAGAGTCCCTGTCCTTCTGTAGGTTTCCCCACATGACAACAATTCCTTTCAATAAAGTCTTTCCTTACTAAGTCAAGACTTATTTTCTTTTTGCTTTTGTTTATTTCAAAGTTCTCATATTGCTTCAATTTGACTTAAATGTGTAAATTATGACACCTTGACTCAGCATCGCTTAAAATGTTAATTCTATTTTCTAAGGGTGGATGACAATTTATTTGCTAATATATATGATAGAAGGAGTATACATTTCCAAGATTTATGCATGTAATAAAACTTTAATCATCCTCGCACATTTTGTGAGAGATCAAATATTCTCTCATCTAAACAGTCCAAACCCAAAATCAGACTTGAGGAAGGAAAAAAAAAAAAAATGGTGTATAAAATTAAACAATGCGAAGACTTTATAATTCAAGAATTCTAAATGCTTCATTTTGCAGATGAGATAATATGAGAGTACAGACGTAAACTCTGTCACCCAAGACAAAAGAGGTAGTAAGAAGTAGAATCCTGGAGAAGACATTGAAAATACAAGCAAAAATTATTATATACTGCATCTGGCACTAAAAATGCCCTTCTGCTTTCTTTCAGAACTTCTTAGGTACATTCAGTCAACCTCAAAGCTCTCATTCATTTTATAACACTTTGTATTGAAGCACAAAACACATTCAGACAAATCCACATATCAGAATTGTATAAACTAGCTGATTTTTCACAAACTAAACCTACCTGTTTAATTTTAAAGCCAAGTCTTGAAACTGTCAGTGAATGAATCCTCTGGAAGAGCAAGAGAACATAATTACCTCATCATGAGCTGTGGTTCTAAGCAAACTTGTGTCTGAATTAGGATGCACTACTTAGTGACTGTGTAACATTGGAATGCTGATTAACCTTTCAGAACTCAGTGTAGCCATTTCTAAAAGAGGTTGTAACCCCCTCCACAGATTCGTTATGGGATAAAAGAGATATTGTGAAATGTAGAACACAAGTTTAGCACATAGCAGACACTTTGAAAAATTCTTAGCTATTAGTATTGATCTGAAAGTGAAAGGAAGTGTTAGTTTCTGGGTAGCATCCAACTCTTTGTGACCCCATGGACTTTGCGGCTCTATGGACTGCAGCCTATCAGGCCCTTCAGTCCATGGAATTCTCCAGGCAAGAATACTGGAGTTGGTTGCCATTCCCTTCTCCAGGGGAATCTTCCCGACCCAGGGATCAAACCTGGGTTTTTTGCATTGCAGGCAGATTCTTTACCATCTGAGCCACCAGGAGAGCCCATTAGTATAGGGGAAATATAGCCTGATGAAAGAGCATTCAGCAGCAACAAGGGCATACAAAGAGAGAAGGATGGTGAGATTATTTTAAGGACAGGGTTTTTTTAGTGTCTTAAGTCACTCTTCAGCTGATTTAGAGGGTCCTTCTAAGGCCCTTTTAAAATGATCTTTCCATCCCTCTCTGTCTGTAAACTCTCATACATGCTGAATGCTCCTTCATCAGGTTATATAACCCCATGCCCCTGGGTAGCCAAAGCCTACCAGCGAGAAGTGACCTAACAGTGTTAATTGCCTCATCAAAATGTATGATTTCTCACCTTGGATAGGTTTGCAGCCCTACTCAGCAATCTTATTTAGCCCTAATTGGCTTCTTTTCCCATTTTCTACAGTGCCAATTAATTTTTTTTTTTTACTCCTCTCAAACCCTTCATCTTCTTTCAGCCACTTTATGCACATGTGGATGTTCTTTCTCACAGGTCCCTAAGAAGATCAAGACCAGCAGCCCTTTGAATTCCTTCAGCTCCTCCTGGTCCCATCTGTTTGATGGCCTGTATCTTTTCTAATGGCCCTCTGTCGTCCTTGCCTGCTCATTTGTTTAGAACCATCTTTTGAATCCACATTATTGTGTGTGTCTTTCAATCTTTTCCTTTAATTAACCCAGCAGGTTTCCAGTGACTCGTATTTTCTTATATTTGATGTGTCAGTCTCTTCCAATTTGGCCTGATCCAAGATGACCTGCCTCTCTTTTTCCTTTTTTTTTTTTTTTTTTTCATTTTTTCATGGGATAGATCTAAACCTATGAAATTAAAACCAGGATACTTGGTAAGGGAGAGAAATTTGGAATGCTCCCTATAAATGTTAAGTAATTACTCTTAATTTTTTTTTAAATTGAAGGATGATTTCTTTATAGAATTTTGTTGTTTTCTGTCAAACACCAGTAATGACTCTTAAAGCGTAATAGCATAGCTGTCCACTTCACTTGTCTACATAAACAATATCTGTGAAAAAATAATCTGGAGTTGTCTGTTTTTATAAAAAGATATGGTTCAGAAGCAAATACTGTGATAGCTCTTTGGAATTTTGAAGTTGCAGCTGAGTGATCTGAGACTGGAGAGAAATTTACTGTTTTAATTCTGCTGATGTTATAGGAGCTGAATACTGTTTTGGTGTTATACAGATTCAGAGTGACTGATTAAAGTGCCACTGGGCTATGTGACTCCATTATTTATTTTTATTTCTTAAAATTTTCATACGAGATATGAAATATCATTTTCTAACAGTAAAGACAAAATCAGAAGTTGTACTGATGAAGGAGTTCAAACTTTGTAAAATCATGGTTAAGAATTTAACTTTTCAAATGCATGCAGGAAAAAAAATGACCATGATTTTGTATATAACATACAATATAAATAAGAATTTCCAGTCATTTATCTGTAACTGCCAGTGTGAGCAGTTAAGGATAATGAGAATGTGTCGAGGGAACCTTGGGTTGGGGGTGGGGAAGTGGTGAAGTGGTGACAGATGAACAGGACGGGAAAGCTGAGAAAATAGACCAACTTTCTGAGATCTCCGACACAACGGCTCCTAGATTGGCCTAAAGAAACTCACCTTTTATACTTTGGGAAGTCACTTGCTCTATTTTATAGTTTTTCTGTTCTTTTACTTTTTTCCCCTGCCATTTAAAAGCCATATCTCAGTTACAGCAGTTGCCATTTCTTGTGGATACGATACAATTTTGATTTGAAAGAATACTTTTATATAGCTTCTCTGTGTTGTACTTAAACTGATATAGAAGTATGAGAAAGTTAACTTGATTAATTCATTGATTAATCCACTATAGAAGTGGATTCAGTCAACAATTTCTTTACTTAATTTAAATGATCATTATGAAGGAGTAGTTTGTTTATGCAACTTTTTTTTTTTTTGTCAAACACTTGTGACAGAAAATCACCTTCTTTCAGAGTTTCACTTGAGAATGTCTCTCATCAAAGATTAGAATAAGTTGGACTCTCCACTCCAGACAGCTGTGGCAGCGATGAGTTTTCTTCTGTCTCTGTTCCTACTCAGGCCACAGAGAACTCATTCTGCTGTGTCTGCAGAGGCAAATATTCAAGTAAAGGAGGCTGTGATGGCTGAGGGCTCCTTTCCTACATCCAAGCCCCACTGAAAAGAAGGGAGCTCGATGCCAGACATGGCAGGCTGACAATACTAAAGCCCTGATTTCTTACCCAAGCTTGCTGGTTGGTCAAAGTCTCTAGTCCAAGAGAGACAAGCTCAGAAAAAACAGATGCTACCACGATCGCCCCCTCCCTTCTCATAAAGCAGGAAAATCTCTCTCAGAGAACTTTACCACTTCTGTGCACTAGAGCAGTGATTCAGATATTATGGCCATGGAGTTAGGCAATATATATATATATATATATATATATATATATATACCCACTCCGGTGTTCTTGTCTGGAGAATCCCAGGGATGGGGAAGCCTGGTGGGCTGCCGTCTATGGGGTCGCACGGAGTCGGACACGACTGAAGCGACTTAGCAGTAGCAAAGCCTTCAGAAGATACTTTATGAAAGCTGATTGATATCCAAGAACCAAATGTAATGTCATTTTGTGAATTTTATGACTCATTTAGTTCGGTTCAGTTGCTCAATCACGTCTGACTCTTTGCGACCCCATGGACTACAGCACAGCCAGGCTTCCTTATCCACCACCAACTCCCAGAGTTTGCTCAAACTCACGTCCATCCAGTCAGTGATGCCATCCATTTCAGCTTCAGCATCAGCCATTCCAATTAATATTCAGGACTGATTTCCTATAGGATGGACTGGTTTGGTCTCCTTGCAGCCAAAGGGACACTCAGGAGTCTTCTCCAACACCACAGTTCAAAAGCATCAATTCTTTGGTGCTCAGTTTTCTTTATGGTCCAACTCTCACATCCATACATGACTACTGGAAAAACCATAGCTTTGACTAGACAGACCTTTGTCATTACTCATTAGGGAAGTATAAATGAGATAAGAAATGAGATAGTCTACATTGTCTCTATGAGTCCGCATTGGCTAAAATTTTTTTGTTTAATGTATTTTACACATGTATCCAATGTATGTGTAGCTGGGTCCCTTTACTATTCACCTGAAACTGTCATAACATTGTTAGTCAGTTATACCCCAATACAAAGTAAAAATTTAAATATATATATATATATATATATAAAAATCTATTCAAGAAGATTTAAAAGAACTTGACCTCTGAAGTTGTGTTGATAGGTAGGAGTTTTATTCAGTACTAACACTTTGGAAAGTTGCCTAAAAATCCCTAATGAAGCTGAAATTGTCAACCTAATATGTTAATATTTAAATTCCATTTGTAGTAATAGATCCAGCAAAAATGCTTAACATTTTCACCAAAATGCCCACATCAGTTTTCTTTGAAAAAATTTCATGTGTTCTAAACTGGAAGCAAGCCAAATATCCATCTGTTGTAGGATAGATAAATGTATCTTTGTGTATTCATACAGTATAGTATTATAAAGTGATGAAAATCAACAAGCTGTTGCTATAAGCAGTGATATGGAAGCATCTCTCAGAAATAATGCTGAGAGAAAAAAGCCAGATGTAAAATAGCATTTATGGTATAATTTTGCTCACATGATATTCAAATACAGATAGAATCAATGTGTTGACTAGAGGTCCAGTAATGCTTACCTCTGGAGGGTAATGACTAAGAGGAGTAGTGGCAAGGCTTCTGGAGTGTTGCTGAAGTTCTCATTTTATCCTAGATAGTGGTTACATAAATATGTACATTTTTTGGAATTTCATTTGAATATTTAAGATTTTGTATTGAAACTACATATTTCTAGAATGGTCTTTATTTTCTATTCCTTCCAAATTTGAATTAAAGGTGAAACTATGAACCATTAAGTTTTATATCATAAACATTTTTAGGTGAAAAAGTAACAATGCTGAATGGCAATATCAGAAATATGAAAGGCACAGTTTTTTCATAGCAATAGGGTGAAAATGAATAGCGAAACAAATAGTGAAAGTTTGATATGTTCTATCTTGTTTGGTTGCTTTAATAACTGAGTTGACTTGAGGTATTAAAGCAACCAAATGAGGCAGAACACATCAGATTTTCATTGCCTCCCTGGTGGCTCAAATGGTAAAGAATCTGCTGGCAATGTGGGAGACCTGGGTTCAGTTCCTTGGTTGGGAAGATCTCCTGGAGAAGGGAATGACAACCCACTGCAGTACTTTTGACTAGAGAGTCCCATGGACAGAGGAGTCTTACAGGTTACCCCATGAGTCCATTGGGTCTCAAAGAATTGGACACAACTGAGCTACTGACACTTTTACTATACCTGACTTGTCCTTAAGTTTCATCATATCGCCTCCTTTAATAAATTCTTTTTTATTAAAGATATCACATAGGATTTTTTCTATATGAGACCTAAAAATATGACTTTAAATTGAACTAAATTAAGAAGCATTAAAGAGTACAGTATAATAAAATTTAAAAGGTCAGTGTGTTTTAAAGTAGGAATTTCTTTACTTGAGAAAGCTCTCATTTAAAATTTCAAACCCCTTTTCTTCATATATTAAACACTTTAGTTGGCTTAAAACTATTAAAGAATATTATAAATTTTATTTTCTTGACTGTGAAATTATAGTTCAGTTCAGTTCAGTCACTCAGTCATGTCCAACTCTTTGCAACCCCATGAACCCCAGCACACCAGGCCTCCCTGACCATCACCAACTCCCGGAGTCCACCCAAATCCATGTCCATTGTGTCAGTGATGCCATCCAACCATCTCATCCTCTGTCATCCCCTTCTCCTCCTGTCCCCAATCCCTCCCAGCATCAGGGTTTTTTCCAATGAGTCAACTTTCGCATGAGGTGGCCAAAGTATTGGAGTTTCAGCTTTAGCATCAGTCCTTCCAAAGTACACCCAGGACTGATCTCCTTTAGAACAGACTGGTTGGATATCCTTGCAGTCCAAGGGACTCTCAAGAATCTTCTCCAACACCACAGTTCAAAAGTATCAATTCTTCTGCGCTCAGCTTTCTTTTTCATAGTACCCAATGGCAAGATTTTTTTTTTCCCATTTATTCATAATATTCATTTTCTTCTCTCAACTTGCTAGTGCTAAATATTCATTTGTATCCCAAAGCTCACCCCACTAACCAGCTTGCCTGAACCCAGAAAGCAGCTGCTTAAAAAAAATGGGTTGGGGCATTCAGCCCATTAACATTTAAAGTAATTATTGATAAGTATGATCCCGTTGCCATTTACTTTATTGTTTTGGGTTCGAATTTATACACCCTTTTTGTGTTTCCTGTCTAGAGAATGTCCTTTAGTTTTTATTGGAGAGCTGGTTTGGTGATGCTGAATTCTCTCAGCTTTTGCTTGTCTGTAAAGCTTTTGATTTATCCTTCATATTTGAATGAGATCCTTGCAAGGTACAATACTCTGGGCTGTAGGTTATTTTCTTTCATCACTTTAAGTATGTCTTGCCATTCCCTCCTGGCTTGGAGAGTCTCTATTGAAAGATCAGCTCTTATCCTTATGGGAATTTCCTTGTATGTTATTTGTAGTTTTCCCCTTGCTGCTTTTAATATTTGTTCTTTATATTTGATCTTTGTTAATTTGATTAATATGTGTCTTGGGGTGTTTCACCTTGGATTTATCCTGTTTGGGACTCTCTGGGTTTCTTGGACTTGAGTGATTATTTCCTTCCCCATCTCATCACCTGTGCTGCTCAGACCTGAGAAGGACACAAAACGCAGGCAAGATTTTTATATAATGCATAAACATGGATATTTTCAGTAAGGCCTTAATTGGCCATGACTTATTAATTTTTGTTGTGAATATAGAGATAAACTCTGAAGCTGTGTCAGTGTTGTTTTTAAATATTTACTGGAAACTAAGTAAAAGCAACATGAATATACTATAAACAAAATGCATCTGTTTCTCTCACTCTTCATCAAAATATGAGATATATTTTTGAGAAATTCTCTTCAACATTGGTTGTTAAAAGTTCTGGAAGTCATTGTGAATTCAGTAGATTGTTTAACTCCTTGTTGTATATTTCATTAAAAAGATTGCTTATTATTTTATACATTAGGTCATGGCCTATTGTATATGCTAGACATATTATAATCAAACTTCATATCAGTGCTTTTAATTTAAGTATTAGTAATTAGTACATATATATCTATATTTTCTAAAATTAAGTTATACTTTAGTTGAAAAATCAGTCTTATGGTGGTATTCTTACAACTATATTTTTCTGAGAAACTCTACATAGTCAAGGATAAGGAAAGAGTCTACATTTTCTTTGTTTGGCTTTATAGGTATTATAACTTAATTTTTGTGAATTGTTAGGTAATATTTAAATGAGCCTGTGGTCATGTATGGATGTGAGAGTTGGACTGTGAAGAAGGCTGAGCATCGAAGAATTGATGCTTTTGAACTGTGGTGTTGGAGAAGACTCTTGAGAGTCCCTTGGACTGCAAGGAGATCCAACCAGTACATTCTGAAGGAGATCAGTCCTGGGATTTCTTTGGAAGGACTGATGCTAAAGCTGAAACTCCAGTATTTTGGCCACCTCATGCAAAGAGTTGACTCACTGGAAAAGACTCTGATGCTGGGAGGGATTGGGGACAGAAGGAGAAGAGGACGACAGAGGATGAGATGGCTGGATGGCATCACTGACTCAATGGACGTGAGTCAGTGAATTCCGGGAGTTGGTGATGGACAGGGAGGCCTGGCGTGCTGTGATTCATGGGGTTGCAAAGAGTCAGACACAACTGAGCGACTGAACTGAACTGACTGATTCAAATGCAATTATGAAAATGAAAGCAAAATATATAGATCTGTAGGTTCACAAATTACTGAGACTGATTGTCTAAGGGAAAAAAGTAGATATTACACTATATACTGTAAAGAACACCAATATTCATTTAGAATTTAACTCTATGAGTATTAGTTTTCTTATCTAGAAAAGTACAGTATTGAATTAAATGATCCCTGAGATGCTATGGTTCAAAGTTTTTAATGTACTATAATTTTATATTATCAGTGTAATAACAGAGCCTATGTATTGTGAGCTCTTGAAATACAAATACAAGATAGAATTTGTTTTTCTCATCATCTAGTATAGCACCTAGTATATTTAATTATTCATTATTCCATTAAATTTTTCCTTAAATAAGCATAAATTGAAAAGTTGTATCTATAATGATGAAAATTCTTCTCTCGGTAGTAATAAGTTCATTTTCTAAGTTTGGGAGTCTGTTTCTATTTTGTAAATGTATTTCATATATATATATATATTTAAATTCTGCATTTAAGCAATATCATATGATATTGTTTTTCTCTATATAACTTACTTCACCAGTGATGATGATATCCAGGTCCATCCACATTACCAGGATGGGGAGGAAGGGATAGATATGGAGTTTGGGATTGACATATACACACTGCTATATTTAAAATAGACAACCAACAAGGACCTACTGTTAATAAAAAAATAAAAAATAACTAAAGGAATTGAAACTCATTCAACAAGAAGCGAATTTTGAGACATCTCAACTTGTATCACTGACTGCTCTTTATTCAAAGTGATTAGAAGGTAAGGAAATACAATCACGGGTGTCTTCCTAGAGGAATTAATGGCAGAGAATCTGAAGGATAGAGGAGTGAAAATACTGCTAGAACTAGGGAAGAGCAGACATACAGAGAATAATTTGGTCTGGATGCAGCTAACCCATGGTGACCCGGCAGGAAAGGACACAGTTTAGCAAATAGTGCTACTGCCTTGAGCACACACCTTGAAATACAAATACAAGATATAATTTGTTTTCCTCATCATCTAGTACCTGGCATATTTAGTTATGCTTTGTTCCATTAGACCTCCAGTCTCCTGTGGGATCGTCCCACTGGTGAAATCTAATGGAAACCAAAAGACAATGGAGCTCAGATGAAACAATCTCTGGGTGGTAAAACAAGGTAAAGCACAATGGGGAGTGCGTGTGAATGTGTTTGTGTGTACGTGTGCATGTGCATTTGTGTTGCAGGAACCAGAAGACACCCAAACATCAACCATATTATTAATAGCTTATTTTTATGAAAGAAATGATAAAATCTTATTTTTCAAAATTTTCATTCTCAAGACAGTATTTTGGAATAGCCTCATATGTTTGAGATACTTGGGTAGCTTCCTTGTTGTTGTTATTTTTTAAGTTTAGTTACAGATTGTGTAATGTAATAAACACATTCTTTAATTTGTGCATAATTAACCTAAATATTATTTTTTCTTTGTAAGCTTCTTCCTAATTATCTTGAGAACTTCACACAAGTGACAAGTGGGAATACCACAAGAAACAAGAATGATAGACCCCATTAATGAAAGGCACATTGCTTGACTGTGATTAAGTTAAAAGAGATGATCACCTGATTGTGTTTAATTGTGCAGAAATGACTTTTATTTCTCTATATATTTTGGTAAGAGGGATATATTTCAAAACTCTAGCTCTCTTTCAAACCTTATGTACTGTGACTATTAGCTTCTGGTTTTCATAATTTAAAAATATTACTATAAATATGAATTAGAACAATATTTTTGATGTTTTGCAGCTGGAAAGCATACAGTAATTTTTATACCATATTTTGGAAAAAATACTAGTGAAAGTGATTCAGTTGTTTGTATGTGTGTGTCTCTCTGTCTCTGTACATTTTATGTGTGCACATACATACTAGTTTATATCTCAAAACAACTGTATAATATAAGCACTATTATTATTTGTATTTGATAGATAAAACATTTATGGCATAGAGAGTTAAGAAACTGACTCTATTATTAGTTAATGGTTGGGAAAAAATTGAAATGAGCCCAGGAAATCTTGCTACAGAAATCCAGTATTGGAACACTACACTGTATTGCTTCAATTGGAAATATAAATAAAATACACTCTGTAGTTTGAAAAAATCAAGACAGGCATTATAAAAAAGTTATAAAGTAAACATATGTGCAATGACATTGCATGCACTGCATGCATTAATGTTTTCAAGGATTCAGAAAAGAGTATCAAAGAATTGAGGGAGTGGATCTGAACTAGAAGTTTCAAGTAGCAAATTCCAAGTGTAATTTTAGGACCACTAGGGAAGGCCAAGCATACTGCAGGGGATCTGCCAATTTCTCTGTGTTCAGTTATATATCTGTATGAGGCTGGATTTTCTCATACGCAACCAAAAAAATACCTTGCAAAAGATCGTACAATTATGTTTCCAGTTTTAACTTCTAAAATGGTAAATGTCATTATATTATATCAACATAAACAAAAGCTTTTAAGGGTCCACTCATCTCGCATGCTAGTAAAGTGATGCTCAAAATTCTTCAAGCAAGGCTTCAGCAATATGTGAACCGTGAACTTCCAGATGTTCAAGCTGGTTTTAGAAAAGGCAGAGGAACCAGAGATCAAATTGCCAACATCCGATGGATCATCAAAAAAGCAAGAGAGTTCCAAGAAAACATCTATTTCTGCTTTATAGACTATACCAAAGCCTTTGACTGTGTGGATCACAATAAACTGTGGAAAATTCTGAACGAGATGGGAATACTAGACCACTTGACCTGCCTCTTGAGAAACCTATATGCAGGTCAGGAAGCAACAGTTAGAACTGGACATGGAACAACAGACTGGTTCCAAATAGGAAAAGGAGTACACTGAGGTTGTATATTGTCACCCTGCTTATTTAACTTATATGCAGAGTACATCATGAGAAATGCTGGACTGGAAGAAGCACAAGCTGGAATCAGGATTGCTGGGAGAAATATCAATAACCTCAGATATGCAGATGATACCACCTTTATGGCAGAAAGTGAAGAGGAACTAAAAAGCCTCTTGATGAAAGTGAAAGAGGATAGTGAAAAAGTTGGCTTAAAGCTCAATATTCAGAAAACGAAGATCATGGCATCTGGTCCCATCACTTCATGGGAAATAGATGGGGAAACAGTGGAAACAGTTTAGTCTATTTGGGGGGGCTCCAGAATCACTGCAGATGGTGATTGCAGCCATGAAGTTAAAAGATGCTTACTTCTTGGAAGGAAAGTTATGACCAAATGAAATAGCATATTAAGAAGCAAAGACATTACTTTGCCAACAAAGATCCGTCTAGTCAAGGCTATAGTTTATCCAGTGGTTATGTATGGATGTGAGAGTTGGACTGTGAAGAAAGCTGAGGACTGAAGAATTGACACTTTTCAGCTGTGGTGTTAAGAAAAGACTCTTGAGAGTCTCTGGGACTGCAAGGAGATCCAACCATCCTAAAGGAGATCAGTACTGGGTGTTCATTGAAAGGACTGATGTTGAAGCTGAAGCTCCAATACTTTGGCCACCTCATGGGAAGCGTTGACTCATTGGAAAAGTTCGTGATGCTGGGAGGGATTGGGGGCAGGAGGACGACAGAGGATGAGATGGCTGGATGGCATCACTGACTCGATGCACATGACTTTGGGTAAACTCCAGGAGTTGGAGATGGACAAGGAGTCCTGGCATGCTGCGATTCATGGGGTTGCAAAGAGTCAGACATGACTGAGCAACTGAACTGAACAGAACTGAAACTAAAAAGGTGGATAATGAAAGGATTTAAATAGCCAGAGCAATAGGGAATTGTTCTTATTCTTTAGTCGCTCAGTTATGTCAAACTCTTTGTGACCCTATGGACTGTAGCCTTCCAGGCTCCTCTGGGATTTTCCAGGTGAGAATACTGGAGTCGATTGCCATTTTCTCCTCCATGGGATCTCCAGAACCAGGGATTGAACCCACATCTTCTGAGTCTCTGGTATTAGCAGATGGATTCTTTACCACTGAACTCCCAGGGAAGCCCAGGGGAAGACGGTTCAGTTCAGTTCAGTTCAGTCACTCAGTCGTGTCTGACTGTTTGTGATCCCATGGACTGCAGCACTCCAGGCCTCTCTATCCATTACCAACTCCCGGAGCTTGCTTAAACTCATGTCCATTGAGTCAGTGATGCCATCCAACCATCTCATCCTCTGTCGTCCCCTTCTCCTCCCACCTTCAATCTTTCCCAGCATCAGGGACTTTTCAAACGAGTCAACTCTTTGCATGAGGTGGCCAAAGTATTGAAGTTTCAACATCAGCATCAATCCTTCCAATGAACATTCAGGCCCGATTTCCTTTAGGGTTGACTGGTTTGATCTCCTTGAAGTCCAAGGCACTCTGAAGAGTCTTCTCCAACACCACAGTTCAAAAGCATCAGTTCTTAGGTGCTAAGCTTTCTTTATGGTCCAACTCTCACACCCATACATGACTACTGGAAAAACCAAAACTTTGACTAGATGGACCTTTGTTTGCAAAGTAATGTCTCTGCTTTTTAATAAGCTATCTAGGGGAAGGTTGCTGCTGCTGCTGCTGCTAAGTCACTTCAATAGTGTCCGACTCTGTGCAGCCCCATAGATGGCAGCCAAGTAAGACTAAAGCCAGACTAAAGCGAGGTTGAATAATGAAGACAAAGGTGATGATGACATATATTGATCATATTGAGAGGTCAATCTGATAGAATTCTTGGAATGAATGGCTTAGTTCTAAAGATAGTGGCAAATATGTTTTTTAGGGTAGGGCAAGGACAAAGTATTTAAAACAGTAGGGTGAAATGTTTGTTATGAACTGATAATGGTATTTAAGACTCAAAAATGCTGTTTTGTGTGTGTGTGTGTGTGTGTGTGTGTGTGTGTGGTTTAAAGACTGACTGTATCCTGCTTAAATGAGGAGCTAAGAATTCCTTCCCATGAAAATTAATGGATTTTTCCATGAAAATCAAGATACAGAGTGACTTTGAATAGAATAAATATGATGATGGGGTTATAGAAACATGGCCTATTCTAGACATATGAAAAAGTAAACTTTGCTAAAACTTGGCTGAGTGTGGCCGGTGCAAATGAAGTAAGAAGCAAAAGTAAATATAGGATTCTGAATATTGACTATTGGAGTAGACATCAATACATTTTCCTTATTCTGTGTGCAATATCTTCTAACACACCTCACAAGTCCTGCAATATTTATTGATTCCAGAGCTATCATTGAATATATTCTTTGATATTTCATTACATGTTTTAGAATTTCTCTTGCCTAAGGATATAAAAGTTTGAGCAAGTTGTTGATTAAAATATTTTCTTCAAAGAGCAACACATTTATATGTTGTGCAGCTAGTCAATGATATTTTGGTATATGAAGACTCAGCCTGTGAAGTAGGCAAAATGACTAGATACTTGAAGTCGCACATAAGGTTGTACTACAAATATTTAACAATTTGTAGAACAGAGAAACTGAAAGACTAGAACAGAGTTTATTTAAGGAATCTACATATCCATGTCAGAGTATACAGTTGAAATTATCTATTAGCCTCCAGATAGGATGCTATGCTAAATCACGTCAGTCGTGTCTGACTCTGTGCGACCCCATAGACGACAGCCCACCAGGCTCCCCTGTCCCTGGGATTCTCCAAGCAAGAACACTGGAGTGGGTTGCCATTTCCTTCTCCAATGCATGAAAGTGAAAAGTGAAAGTGAAGTTGCTCAGTCGTGTCCGACTCTTAGCGACCCTATGGATTGCAGCCTAACAGGCTCCTCTGTCCATGGGATTTGCTAAGCAAGAGTACTGGAGTGGGGTGCCATTGCCTTCTCCAGATAGGATAGCTCTGTGTTATATATTTGAGGACATTCAAACTAACTGAAGGTTTTAATTCTAATGTTGTCACCAAATAAGAACACCAGTCATATGACTGAAGGTTGCAGTGTAACAGGTTCCTTAATGGTCTTGAAGTTGAGTTCGAGGTCATTAAATTGAATTTCATTCCACCAGACTGAGAACAGAATGATGTTCCTTGTTCAGATGTGCATAAACAAATTAACAGTAGTTTGTGAAATGTAGAACTCTAATGGAAACGTTTATTATCTTGTGTGTGTGTTTTAGTCATTCAGTTATGTCTGACTGTTTATGACCTCATGAACTGTAGCCCACCAGCCTTCACTGTCCATGGAATTCTCTAGACAAGAATACTGGAGTGAGTAGCCATTGCCTTCTCTAGGGGATCTTCTCAACCCAGGGTTCAAACCCTGGGCTCCTGAATTACAGGCAGATTCTTTACCATCTGAGCCACCAGGGAAGCTTGCTACCTTAAAAAGTAACAAATATATTTTGTTTTATTTCTATCTATGTGTTAAAGAAGATTGGGTGAGTGAGTGCTTAAGTGAAGTTGTTGTCATGTCTGACTCTTTGCGACCACATGGACTATAGGCTGCCAGGCTCCTCCGTCCATGGGATTTTCCAGGCAAGAATACTGGAGTGGATTGTCATTTCCTTCTCCAGGGGATCTTCCCGACCCAGGGGTTGAACCTGAGTCTCCCGCACTGCAGGCAGACTCTTTACTGTGTGAGCCACCAGGGAAGCCCTGTGAGCGCTTAATTACCTTTTCAATTCTATCTAAAGCACAGTTGTGTGTCAGTGAAATTCAAAATCATTGTTCAAGTTTATTCAATGAAGAAAAATATCTGAGATATTTATTTCCTGTTTCTAGCTCTCCTAGATCTGAACTAGTTATTAGTTTCAGAGCAGACAGATGTAACCATTGGTAGCCATCATTACATCACTTCATTGGTACAGTAAATGGAGTACACATGGTTATTCTGGTTCAGTATTTTAATTTGAGATAGTTTACTATTGAGAGTCAGTAATGGCACAGAAGTTACAAGTGGGGATATTTTATTCATGCAGCCTGAGGTTAAAAGTCATAAACACTGTATGGTCTTAAATAAATCATGTAATCACTCTAAACCCCACTCTCTTCATCTGCAAAGTAAAAATGATGATAGTACTTACCTCATAAGTTAAGGTGATGAATAGATTTATTTATAGTATATACGTATAAAAATATTTAATAGATATACATACATATTAATATATGGACTTCCCAGGTGGTGCAATTGGTAAAGAATCTGCCAGCCAATACAGGAGATGTAAGAGATGTGGGTTTGATTCCTGGGTTAGGAAGATTCCTTGGAATAAGAAATGGCAACCCACTCCAGTATTCTTGCCTAGAAAATTCTGTGGACAGAGAAGTCTGGCATGTTACAGTCCATGAGGTCACAAACAGTAGGACAAGACTGAGTGACTGAGCACACATACATACATATGACATATGACTGATAATTAATCAATATTATTCTATAGAAGTATTTAAATATTTTATGTTTTTTGATGAAAACCAGGTAGTGCAATAATCATTGTCAAAAACATTTTAATATGCAAACTTGTAGCCGTTTTTGTTTTTTTTTTTTTTTCATGGTTCTACTTCTTCCTTACTCTCTCTCTGCTCTTCAATTTATCCCACAAGACTTAAAGTCCCCTCACCTTAAGTAGTAGGTATGTAGATAAAAATTTTAACAGCACGATCTTGAGATTCTTGCTATTGGGAGCAATATAAGATATAGTCACTATTTCTGAGTTTGGCTGGAGGTACCAATACATAGTGAAACAATCTGCCTTCACGTGTGGTTATGTTCAACATATTTAAAGATAGTGCTAGAACAAAATAACAATAAAAATATCTGACTGCAATCTTTTTACCATCTGCATAGACTGGCATCCAGGAAGCCATATGTAAATTTCTTTTTGTAACAGCTGTGTTACATTTGTGCTGTTAAAGAAAACTCCAGTCACATTTTCACCAAGTTCTATAGGCTAAGTCTATGATTAATGATCACTGAAGAAGGCTTTCTTATCTCTTCTTGCTATTCTTTGGAACTCTGCATTCAGATGTTTATATCTTTCCTTTTCTCCTTTGCTTTTCGCTTCTCTTCTTTTCACAGCTATTTGTAAGGCCTCCCCAGACAGCCATTTTGTTTTTTGCATTTCTTTTCCATGGGGATGGTCTTGAACCCTGTCTCCTGTACAATGTCACGAACCTCATTCCATAGTTCATCAGGCACTCTATCTATCAGATCTAGGCCCTTAAATCTATTTCTCACTTCCACTGTATAATCATAAGGGATTTGATTTAGGTCATACCTGAATGGTCTAGTAGTTTTCCCTACTTTCTTCAATTTCAGTCTGAATTTGGTAATAAGGAGTTCATGGTCTGAGCCACAGTCAGCTCCTGGTCTTGTTTTTGCTGATTGTATAGAGCTTCTCCATCTTTGGCTGCAAAGAATATAATTGATCTGATTTCGGTGTTGACCATCTGGTGATGTCCATGTATAGAGTCTTCTCTTGTGTTGTTGGAAGAGGGTATTTGCTATGACCAGTGCATTTTCTTGGCAAAACTCTGTTAGTCTTTGCCCTGCTTCATTCCGTGTTCCAAGGCCAAATTTGCCTGTTACTCCAGGTGTTTCTTGACTTCCTACTTTTGCATTCCAGTCCCCTATAATGAAAAGGACATCTTTTTTGGGTGTTAGTTCTAAAAGGTCTTGTAGGTCTTCATAGAATCGTTCAACTTCAACTTCTTTGGCGTTACTGGTTGGGGCATAGATTTGGATTACTGTGACATTGAATGGTTTGCCTTGGAAACGAACAGAGATCATTCTGTCATTTTTGAGATTGCATCCAAGTACTGCATTTCAGACTCTCTTGTTGACCATGATGGCCACTCCATTTCTTCTGAGGGATTCCTGCCCACAGTAGTAGATAGTCAAGGCTATGGTCTTTCCTGTGGTCATGTATGGATGTGAGAGCTGGACTGTGAAGAAGGCTGATTGCTGAAGAATTGATGCTTTTGAACTGTGGTGTTGGAGAAGACTCTTGAGAGTCCCTTGGACTGCAAGAAGATCCAACCAGTCCATTCTGAAGGAGATCAGCCCTGGAATTTCTTTAGAAGGAATGATGCTAAAGCTGAAACTCCAGTATTTTGGCCACCTCATGCGAAGAGTTGACTCATTGGAGAAGACTCTGATGCTGGGAGGGATTGAGGGCAGGAGGAGAAGGGGACGACAGAGGATGAGATGGCTGGATGGCATCACTGACTCGATGGGTATGAGTCTGGGTGATCTCCGGGAGCTGGTGATGGACAGGGAGGCCTGGCGTGCTGCGGTTCATGGGGTCGCAAAGAGTTGGACACAACTGAGCGACTGATCTGATCTGATGATTAATGAATGATTCAATATAGTTTGTGTATATTATGGTCAATATAGAAATCAAAGTGATAACATTCTTTCTAGCCAATAATGGAGAAGCTATATACAATGAGCAAAAATAAGACCAGGAGGTGACTGGCTCAGATCATGAGTTTCTCATAGCAAAATTCAGGCTTAAACTAAAGAAAGCCAGGAAAAGCACCAGGACAGCCAGGTACGACTTAAATCAAATCCCCTAGAATATGTGGTAAAGGTGACGAATAGATTCAAGGGATTAGACCTAGTAAAGATCTAATCTTCTGCCTGAAGAACTATGGACAGAGGTCCATAATATTGTATAGGAGGCAGAGAGACATCCCAAAGAAAAGGAAAAGCAAGAAGACAAAGTGGCTATCTGAGGATTCTTTACAAATAGCTGAAGAAAGAAGAGTGGAAAAAAAAGAAAGAAAGGGAAAGGTACACCCAACTAACACAAGGTTCCAAAGAATAGCAAGGAGAGACAAGAACTACATCTTCAGTGAACAATGCACAGAAATAGCGGAAAACAATAGAAGGGGAAAGACTAGAGATTGCTTCAGGAAAATTGGAAATATCAAGGGAACAAAGATACCAAAGATGGGCATGGTAATGGACAGAAATGTTAGAGACCCTAGTAGAAACAGAAGAGAATACATGAAGATCAGATCAGATCAGTCGCTCAGTCGTGTCCGACTCTTTGCGACCCCATGAACTGCAGCACGCCAGGCCTCCCTATCCATCACCAGCTCTCAGAGGTCACTCAGACTCACATTCATCGAGTCAGTGATGCCATCCAGCCATCTCATCCTCTGTCGTCCCCTTCTCCTCCTGCCCTCAATCCTTCCCAGCATCAGAGTGGTCTCCAATGAGTCAACTCTTTGCATGAGGTGGCCAAAGTACTGGAGTTTCAGCTTTAGCATCTTTCCTTCCAAAGAAATCCCAGAGCTGATCTCCTTCAGAATGGACTGGTTGGATCTCCTTGCAGTCCAAGGGACTCTCAAGAGTCTTCTCCAACACCACAGTTCAAAAGCATCAATTCTTCGGTGCTCAACCTTCTTCACAGTCCAGCTCTCACATCCATACATGACCACAGGAAAGACCATAGCCTTGACTAGGCGAACCTTTGTTGGCAAAGTGATGTCTCTGCTTTTGAATATGCTATCTAGGTTGGTCATAACTTTCCTTCCAAGGAGTAAGCGTCTTTTAATTTCATGGCTGCAGTCACCATCTGCAGTGATTTTGGAGCCCAGAAAAAGAAAGTCTGACACTGTTTCCACTGTTTCCCCATCTATTTCCCATGTAGTGATGGGACCAGATACCATGATCTTAGTTTTCTGAATGTTGAGCTTTAAGCCAACCTTTTCACTCTCCACTTTCACTTTCATCAAGAGGCTTTTTAGTTCCTCTTCACTTTCTGCCATAAGGGTGGTATCATCTGCATATCTGAGGTTATTGATATTTCTCCCGGCACTCTTGATTCCAACTTGTGTTTCCTCCAATCCAGCATTTCTCATGATGTACTCTGCATATAAGTTAAATAAACATGGTGACAATATACAGCCTTGACATACTCCTTTTCCTATTTGGAACCAGTCTGTTGTTCCATGTCCAGTTCTAACTGTTGCTTCCTGACCTGCATACAGATTTCTCAAGAGGCAGATCAAGTGGTCTGGTATTCCCATCTCTCTCAGAATTTTCCACAGTTTATTGTGATCTACACAGAATACATGAAAGAACTGTACAAAAAAGATCTTAATGAATCAGATAACCATGATGGTATGATCACTCACCTAGAGCCAGACATTCTGGAGTGTGAAGTCAAGTGTACCTTAATAAAGCTAGTGGATGTGATGGAATTCTAGTAGAGTTATTCAGAACTCTAAAAGATGATGCTATCAAAATGTTGCACTCAATAATATCAGCAAATCTGGAAGACACAGGAGTGGTCACAGGACTGGAAAAGGTCAATCCTTATCCCAGTCCCCAAGAGGGGCAGTACTAAAGAATGTTCAAACCACTGGACAATTGCTCTCATCCCCCATGCTAGAAAGTTCATGTTTAAAATCATGCAATCTAGGCTTCAGCATTATTGGAATCCAGAGCTTCCAGATGTCCAAGCTCAGTTTAGAAAAGGAAGAGGATCTAGAGACCAAATTGCTAACAGTCACTGGATCATGGAGAAAGCAAGAAAATTCCAGAAAAATATCAACCTCTATTTCATTGACTATACTAAAGCATTTAACTCTGTGGATCATAACAAACTGTGGAAAATTCTTAAAGGAATGGGAATGCCAGACTATCTTACCTGTCTCCTGAGAAACCTGTATGCAGGTCAAGAAACAACAGTTTGAACCCTGAATGGAACAACTAATTGGTTCTGGTTTGAGAAAGGAGTACGACAGGGCTGTCTGTTACCACCCTGTTTATTTAACTGAGCACATCATGAAAAATGTCAGGTTGGATGAGTTACAAGTTAAAATCAAGATAGGCAGGAGGAAAAAAAAAAAAAAAGATAGGCTGGAGAAATATCAACAACCTCAGGTATGTGGATGATATCATTCTCATGGCAGAAAGCAAAGAGGAGCAAAAGAACCTCTTGATGAGGTTGAAGGAGGAGAGTGAAAAAACTGGCTTAAAACTAAATATTAAACAAAGATCATGCCCTCTGGCCCTGTTACTTCACAGCAAATGGAAGAGGAAGAGGTGGAAGCAGTGACAAATTTGCTCTTCTTATGCTCTAAACTCACTGAGGATGGTGACTGCTGCCATGAAATCAGAAGAGGATTGCTTCTTGGCAGGAAATCTATGATAAACCTTTGATAGTGTGTTGAAAGTCAGAGACATCACTTTGCCAACAAAGTTCAGTATAGTCAAAGCTATGGTCCTCCTAGTGGTCATATATGGTTTTGAGAGCTGGACTGTAAAGAAGGCAGATCACCAAGGAATTAATGCCTTTAAACTGTGGTGCTGGAGAAGACTCCTGAGAGTCCCTTGGACAGCAAGGAGATAAAACCAGTACATTTTAAAGGAAATCAATCCTGAATATTCAGGGAGGAAGATCAGTGGAAGGACTGATGCTGAAGCTGATGCTCTATCCTTTTGGTCACCTGATGCGAACAGCCGACTTACTGGAAAAGTCCCTGATGCTGTGCAAGATTGAGGGCAGAAAGAGAAGAGGGCAATAAAAGATGAGATGGCTGGATGGCATCACTGATGCAATGGATATGAACTTGGCCAAACTCTGTGAGATGGTGAGGGACAGGGAGGCCTGGAGTGCTGCAGTCCTTGGGGTTGCAGAGTCGGACATGTCTGGGTGACTGAACAACAACAGCATAGCTTGTGTAACCCTTAAGCATATGATTAAGTTTATTGAATTTCACTTAGAGGAAGTGTGCATGTATACATACAAGCATCACTTGCATCAAGTCTTTAATGTCTCCCTTGAAAGTCATCTGTATACCTGATCTATATAGAAGAAACAAAATAGAGAAGACATATTCCAATAACTGATAGATATTTGTAAATTCAAACTTTTAATAAAATATTTGAGTGTATTTTATATTATTTCTATTATATAAAAAAGCATGTACATGCCATTAATTATATGTAGGAATATATGCATATCATATTTATGATAAGTATGTATAAGTATATAAAGTTTATACACAGAGATATAAATGCATACACATATACCCATGGGGAGACAAAAATAGGAAAAGGAAGAATCTGATTAAAGCACATAGTTTTTCTTCAAAACTTTTGTGCCATTATTCCTCAGACAGTTGCTTTAGAAATGAATTTCATTTTATTGATAAACACATCATTCTAAATAAACTTTACTGTTTTTCTTTAAGAAAAATCTCAATCATAGTATTTTATTTGGCAAGAATGTATTACCAAATTAAATATATTCAGTTTATTACAGATATAGAGAAGTACTTCAAACAACTACATTTAGTTTTTGCCTTTAAGCACTAAATCTCAAGTGTATGTGTATTCATTGAGAAGAGCTTCATGAGCCTGGTAACTCAATTGTGAAACACTAATTAATTCTCAACTCTATACAAAACTATCAACCAAAATAGAAATTATAATATTTTTTAAAATAAAAATGATTCTTCTAAGATTATTTAAGTGATTAGGACAGGAAACAAGATATTAAAATACAATTTGTATTAATACCCTACTTACTTTTGCCATTGAGATATGCATAACTATCTCTTTATCAATGAAATGGCATTGGCTAGTTTACAAAGCTTAAGCAAATTGTTTTGTTTACAAATATATCACGTTTTAAATTTATATTTACCAGTAGCTTACCAGTTCTCCTTTTTAGTTACAGTAGTTTTATGTCACTGCTATGACAGTTAAAATACGGTACTTTAGAAATCAGAAGCTTTCTGCTGTCGTTGGCAATGCACAAAAAGCTCTGGAGGGTTTTCCCTTTTGCAAAACTTATCCCCTCAATATAAAAAGCCTTAATCAAATCTACAAAAGTCAAGGAAGCTGGTATAAAAAAGAATTGTGATGCTAGAGCTGGCACAATCACAGTAAGGTCTATTCATGAGGGAACAGCATATGTGACCCAAATGATAAAAGCTAAAATCATGCCAATGACTGCATTCTGAAAGTTTAATACAAGAGTAACTACTCCATAAGTCAGGTGATTTTTTTTTCCTGCAGAAATTTGCATTTCATCATACACTTTGGAGTGTTTAACTGTGCATTAACTAGTAAGTAAGAAAACATTTGCTCTCCTAGAGGAAGCCAGAGAAAAACACATATACTTTCTTATGTGAATATCTTAGTGATGATTCATACAAATCAATAGCTGAAGGGTTAAATTACAGCATCTTTACTCATGTGGTACCCAGCAGGCTGCCTCAGTTCAATCTCCTCTCTATCAAGTCTAAGCCTGTGAAATATTCATTTTGGCATAAGCAAACAGAGGATTTCTCTCTTTATAATACAGTCAAAATCCAACAGGTGGAAGAATAATTTTACTTATATAGTCTCTTCTTTCTCTGAGGCTATGCTAGATAAGTGTTACAAACTTGGTAATTGTCTATTTCTAAACTTCCCATTTACCAAAAAAAATTACATATTTTAATTCATGGGGCTTTTATGTGTGTGTAGAAATAAACTTTTGAATATTTCAAACATTACTGATAATGCCTGAATAAACAATGAATCTAGTTAACCTCACTTTGGCAAGGTTATATATATCAGATCAGATCAGATCAGTCGCTCAGTCGTGTCCGACTCTCTGCGACCCCATGAATCGCAGCACGCCAGGCCTCCCTGTCCATCACCAACTCCCGGAGGTCACTCAGACTCACATCCATCGAGTCAGTTACGCCATCCAGCCATCTCATCCTCTGTCGTCCCCTTCTCCTCCTGCCCCCAATCCCTCCCAGCATCAGAGTCTTTTCCAATGAGTCAACTGTTCGCATGAGGTGGCCAAAACACTGGAGTTTCAGCTTTAGCATCATTCCTTCCAAAGAAATCACAGGGCTGACCTCCTTCAGAATGGACTGGTTGGATGTCCTTGCAGTCCAAGGGACTCTCAAGAGTCTTCTCCAACACCACAGT
Organism: Tragelaphus eurycerus; assembly: GCA_935064755.1. Taxonomy (NCBI): domain Eukaryota; kingdom Metazoa; phylum Chordata; class Mammalia; order Artiodactyla; family Bovidae; genus Tragelaphus; species Tragelaphus eurycerus. The sequence goes on along the minus strand of CAKXYN010000003.1, from coordinate 3,384,832 downwards.
TCAAAAGCATCAATTCTTCGGTGCTCAGCCTTGTTCACAGTCCAGCTCTCACATCCATACATGACCACAGGAAAGACCATAGCCTTGACTAGGCGAAACTTTGTTGGCAAAGTAATGTCTCTGCTTTTGAATATGCTATCTAGGTTGGTCATAACTTTCCTTCCAAGGAGTAAGTGTCTTTTAATTTCATGGCTGCAGTCAACATCTGCAGTCATTTTGGGGCCCAGAAAAAATAAAGTCTGACACTGTTTCCACTGTTTCCCCATCTATTTCCCATGAAGTGATGGGACCAGTTGCCATGATCTTCGTTTTCTGAATGTTGAGCTTTAAGCCAACCTTTTCACTCTCCACTTTCACTTTCATCAAGAGGCTTTTTAGTTCCTCTTCACTTTCTGCCATAAGGGTGGTATCATCTGCATATCTGAGGTTATTGATATTTCTCCCAGCAATCTTGATTCCAACTTGTGTTTCTTCCAGTCCAGCATTTCTCATGATGTACTCTGCATATAAGTTAAATAAACAGGGTGACAATATACAGCCTTGATGTACTCCTTTTCCTATTTGGAACCAGTCTGTTGTTCCATGTCCAGTTCTAACTGTTGCTTCCTGACCTGCATACAGATTTCTCAAGAGGAAGATCAGGTGGTCTGGTATTCCCATCTCTCTCAGAATTTTCCACAGTTTATTGTGATCTACAGAGTCAAAGGCTTTGGCCTAGTCAATAAAGCAGAAATAGATGTTTTTCTGGAACTCTCTTGCTTTTTCCATGATCCAGCGGATGTTGGCAATTTGATCTCTGGTTCCTCTGCCTTTTCTAAAACCAGCTTGAACATCAGGAAGTTCATGGTTCACATATTGCTGAAGCCTGGCTTGGAGAATTTTGAGCATTACTTTACTAGCATGTGAGATGAGTGCAATCGTGCAGTAGTTTGAGCATTCTTTGGCTTTGCCTTTCTTTGGGATTGGGATGAAAACTGACCTTTTGCAATCTTGTGGCCACTGCTGAGTTTTCCAAATTTGCTGGCATATTGAGTGTAGCACTTTCACAGCATCATCTTTCAGGATTTGGAATAGCTCCACTGGAATTCCATCACCTCCACTAGCTTTGTTCGTAGTGATGCTTTCTAAGGCCCACTTGACTTCACATTCCAGGATGTCTGGCTCTAGGTCAGTGATCACACCATCATGATTATCTGGGTCGTGACGATCTTTTTTGTACAGTTCTTCTGTATATTCTTTCCACCTCTTCTTAATATCTTCTGCTTCTGTTAGGTCCCTACCATTTCTGTCCTTTATCGAGCCCATCTTTGCATGAAGTGTTCCTTTGGTATCTCTGATTTTCCTGAAGACATCCCTAGTCTTTCCCATTCTGTTGTTTTCCTCTATTTCTTTGCATTGAAGAAGGCTTTCTTATCTCTTCTTGCTATTCTTTGGAACTCTGCATTCAGATGTTTATATCTTTCCTTTTCTCCTTTGCTTTTTGCTTCTCTTCTTTTCACAGCTATTTGTAAGGCCTCCCCAGACAGCCATATAACATCCAATATATTGAAGTCCAGCATTGTGAAAAATATCTGATCGGATTGTGATATATATATTTGTAATCTATTTGACTCTATTATGGCAAGGAAATAAAATATATTTTTTTCTAAGAAACTTCACCTCTGTAAAAATTTTGTCTGATATTTTTCCTTAACAGATTTGGTTTTCTAGCTATTTTAATAGTTTTATTAAGTATATAACACACAATATACAATTATTATTATATTATAATATATATTATATTATATATTATATATACTTGTATATATGTATATACTTGTATTATAATTATAATATATAATAATATATATATTATAATTATAATACAAGTATTTAGACTTATAATAATTAGTATATTCAAAATTGTACATCCATCATCCCCATAAGAAATTCATGGCCATTCTCAGACACTCCACATCCCTCCTCACCATAGAACAAGGACAAACCTATTTTTTAAAATAAATTTGCCTAATTTACTTTTTAATGTACATGGAATTCTACAATTTTTGAATCTGACTTTTTTCACCTATGTATAATATAGTTAAGATTTGCCTATGTCCCATACTTTATTCATTTTTATCTCTGAATTATATTGTATTGAAATGTCACTTTTTATTTATTGATACATCAGTTAACAGATATTTGAATTGTACCAATTTTGGCTACTATGAATAATGTTGATAAGAACAATTATGTACTGTTTTTTAGTCTATGTTTGTCTTCGTTTATCTTGTATATTTTCATTTCTCTTTGGTATGTATCTAAGAGTAGAATTGCTAGATATTTGAGATCTTTAAGGGGCTTCCCTGGTGACTCAGATGAATGAATCTATTTGCAGTGTAGCACAGATTTAATACCTCGGTTGGGAAGATCCCCTGGAGGAGAAAATGGCAACCCAATCCAGTATTCTGCCTGGAGAATTTCATGGACAGAGGAGCCTAGAGGGTTATAATCCATGTGGTCACAAAGAGTCATACACAACTGAGTGACTAACACACATATACACAGGAACTTTAAGTTTGACAATGGCTGTCCCACATGTTTTCCATAGGAGTTTTCACCATTTTTCATTTCCTTAAATGATGTATGGGAGTTCAGAATCTTCCATATCCTCACAAATGCTTATTATGTATTAAATTATAACCATTCTAGAGTGTGTGTGTAGGGGGGGTGGCTGGTGCTGGTAGAATATTATTTCATTATGGTTTTTCTTTGTATTTTGATATTGGATAGTGTCACACATATTTTTAAATGTGGTTATTGGCCATTTGTGTAATAATTTAATAGAAATATCTATTCATATTCTTTTCTCAATTTTGAGTTATTTATCTTTTTAGGGAAATATACGTTTTTTAAAATTTTTTTCTTAGCATCATTCCATTATCAGTTCTATGATTTTCAGAAGTGGGAGCACTTGATAGGTTATATTTGCCCTTTCTTGAGGTATCCTTTAAGCTTGAAAGTTTTAAAATATGATTAAGTCTAATTTTTTTTTTTTTTTTTTCATGGATTGTGCTTTTGGTGTCCTTCTAAGATTTTTTTGCCTAAATATAGTTCACAAGATTTAATCTTATATTTTCTTCTAAGAGTTTTATAATTTTAATTTATACATTTAGGGACATGATTACTTTTGAGTTAATGTTTGTTTGTGGTATGGAAGAGGTCCAAGTTCTTTCTTTTGTTTGTGAATATCTAGTTGTTCCAGCACCAACTGTTGACAAATCTATTCTTACACCACTGAATTGCCTTGGTACCCTTGTCAAAAGCACAGGCGGCTGTGACGGGCACGCTCAGTACAGCCGAGAGGAGCCACCCCACGTCCAAGGTCAGGGGCAGAAGCCGGGAGGACCCCCATGCCTGAAGGGCGGTGACCAAGAGGAGTTACCTGGTGTCGGAGGCCAGGGGTGACGGGCGGGAGGAGCTACCCCAAGCCCCCACAACCGAGGCCAAGGGCTGCGGCTGGGAGGAGCAACCCCATGTCCAAGGAGCCCTGGCTGCGTGGGTGCATGAGGGCCTAGAGGAGCTATCCCACATTGAAGGTCAGGAAGGGCGGCACTGAGGAGATACCCCTCGTCCAAGGTAAGGGGCGATGGTTGCTTTGCTGGAGCAGCTGTGAAAAGATACCCCACGCCCAAGGTAAGAGAAACCCAAGTAAGACAGTAGGTGTTGCAAGAGGGCATCAGAAGGCAAGCACACTGAAACCATACTCACAGAAAACTAGTCAAACTAATCACACTAGGACCACAGCCTTGTCTAACTCAATGGAACTAAGCCATGCCCATGGGGCAACCCAAGACGGGTGGGTCATTGTGGAGAGATCTGACAGAATGTGGCCCACTGGAGAAGGGAATGGCAAACCAATTCAGTATTCTTGCCTTGAGAACCCCATGAACAGTTAGAAAAGGCAAAATGATAGGATACTGAAAGAGAAACTCCTCAGGTCAGTAGATACCCAATATGCTACTGGAGATCAGTGGAGAAATAACTCCAGAAAGAATGAAGGGATGGAGCCAAAGCAAAAAGAATTCCCAGCTGTGGATGTGACTGGTGATAGATGCAAGGTCTGATGCTGTAAAGAGCAATATTGCATAGGGACCTGGAATGCAAGGAACATGAATCAAGGCTAGTTGAAAGTGGTCAACCAAGAGATGGCAAGAGTGAATGTCGACATTCTAGGAATCAGTGAACTGAAATGGACTGGAATGGGTGATTTTAATTCATATGACCATTATATCTACTACTGCCGGCAGGAATCCCTCAGAGGAAATGGAGTAGCCATCATGGTCAACAAAAGAGTCCGAAATGCAGTACTTGGATGCAATCTCAAAAACGGACAGAATGATCTCCATTCGTTTCCAAGGCAAATCATTCAATATCACAGTAATCCAAGTGTGTGCCCAACCAGTAATGCTGAAGAAACTGAAGTTGAACGGTTCTATGAAGACCTACAAGACCTTTTAGAACTAACATCAAAAAAAGATGTCCTTTTCATTATAGGGGACTGGAATGCAAAAGTAGGAAGTCAAGAAACACCTGGAGTAACAGGCAAATTTGGCCTTGGAATACGGAATGAAGCAGGGCAAAGACTAATAGAGTTTTGCCAAGAAAATGCACTAGTCATAACAAACACCCTCTTCCAACAACACAAGAGAAGACTCCACACATGGACATCACTAGATGGTCAACACTGAAGTCAGATTGATTATATTCTTTGCAGCCAAAAACGGAAAAGCTCTATACAGTCAGACAAAACAAGACCAGGAGCTGTCTGTGGCTCAGACCATGAACTCCTTATGCCAAATTCAGACTGAAATTGAAGAAAGTAGGGAAAACCACTAGACCATTCAGGTATGACCTACATCAAATCCCTTATGATTATACAGTAGAAGTGAGAAATAGATTTAAGGGCCTAGATCTGATAGACAGAGTGCCTGATGAATTATGGAATAAGGTTCGTGACATTGTACAGGAGACAGGAATCAAGACCATCCCCATGCAAAAGAAATGCAATAAAGCAAAACGGCTGTCTGGGGAGTCCTTACAAATAGTATGGACTTAACAGAAGCAGAAGATATTAAGATATTAAGAAGAGATGGCAAGAATACACAGAAAACTGTACAAAAAAGATCTTTATGACCCACATAATCACGATGGTGTGATCACTGACCTAGAACCAGACATTCTGGAATGTAAAGTCAAATGGGCCTTAGAAAGCATCACTACAAACAAAGCTAGTGGAGGTGATGGAATTCCAGTGGAGCTATTCCAAATCCTGAAAGATGATGCTATAAAAGTGCTACACTAAATATGCCAGCAAATTTGGGAAACTCAACAGTGGCCACAGGACTGGAAAAGGTCAGTTTTCATTCCAATCCCAAAGAAAGACAATGCCAAAGAATGCTCAAATTACTGCAAAATTGCACTCATCTCACACGCTAGTAAAGTAATGCTCAAAATTCTGCAAGCCAGGCTTCAGCAATATGTGAACCGTGAACTTCCTGATGTTCAAGCTGGTTTTAGAAAAGGCAGAGGAACCAGAGATCAAATTGCCAACATCCGATGGATCATGGAAAAAGCAAGAGAGTTCCAGAAAAACATCTATTTCTGCTTTATTGACTATGCCAAAGCTTTTGACTGTGTGGATCACAATAAACAGTGGCAAATTCTGAAAGAGATGGGAATACCAGTCCACCTGATCTGCCTCTTGAGAAACCTGTATGCAGGTCAGGAAGCAACAGTTAGAACTGGACATGGAATAACAGACTGGTTCCAAATAGGAAAAGGAGTTCGTCAAGACTGTATATTGTCACCCTGTTTATTTAATTTATATGCTGATTACATCATGAGAAATGCTGGACTGGAAGAAGCACAAGCTGGAATCAAGATTGCCAGGAGAAATATCAATAACCTCACATATGCAGATGACACCACCCTTATGGCAGAAAGTGAAGAGGAACTAAAAATTAGCCTCTTGATGAAGTTGAAAGAGTAGAGTGAAAAAGTTGGCTTAAAGCTTAACATTCAGAAAACGAAGATCATGGCATCCGGTCTCATCACTTCATGGGAAATAGATGGGGAAACAGTGTCAGACTTTATTTTTCTGGGCTCCAAAATCACTGCAGATGGTGACTGCAGCCATGAAATTAAAAGACGCTTACTCCTTAGAAGGAAAGTTATGACTAACCTAGATAGCATATTGAAAAGCAGAGATATTACTTTGCCAACAAAATTTCGTCTAGTCACGGCTATGTTTTTTTCCTGTGGTCATATATGGATGTGAGAGTTGGACTGTGAAGAAGGCTGAGAATGGAAGAATTGATGATTTTGAACTGTGGTGTTGGAGAAGACTCTTGAGAGTCCCTTGGACTGCAAGGAGATCCAACCAGTCCATTCTGAAGATCAGCCCTGGGATTTCTTTGGAAGGAATGATGCTAAAACTGAAACTCCACTAGTTTGACCACCTCATGCGAAGAATTGACTCATTGGAAAAGACTTTGATGCTGGGAGGGACTGGGGGCAAGAGGAGAAGGGGAAGACAGAGGATGAGATGGCTGGATGGCATCACTGACTCGATGGTCGTGAGTCTGAGTGGACTCCGGGAGTTGGTGATGGACAGGGAGGCCTGGCGTGCTGCAATTCATGGGGTCAGAAAGAGTCGGACATGACTGAGTGACTGATCTGATCTGATCTCATAAAATATTAATTCTGGACTCTCAATGCTATTCCATTGATCATGTTTTCTATGTTCCTGCTAATATCATACTTTATTGACTACTGGTGCTTTATAGTAAGTTTTTTTTTTTTTTTTTTTTTATGAACAGAACTGAACTAACATTTAATTTATTTTTTTTGATTGAATAGTAATTTCACATAATTCAAAAGTCAGAACAACATAAATAGTTACATGTTGGGAGGTGTCACATCCATTCCTTCCCCTATCCTCCTGTTATCTATACCTTTATCCCCTAGAGATAGACATTTTTTTATTAATTTTTTTAAAATTTAAATTTACTTATTTTAATAGAGGTTAATTACTTTACAATATTGTATTGGTTTTGCCATACATCAACATGAATCCGCCACGGGTGTACACGTGTTCCCAATCCTGAACACCCCTGCCACCTCCCTCCCCATACCATCCCTCTGGGTCATCCCAGTGCACCATCCCCAAGAGTCCTGTATCCTGCATCAAACCTGGACTGGAGATGTGTTTCTTATATGATATTATACATGTTTCAATACCATTCTCCCAAATCACCCCCGCACCCCCCACAGAGTCCAAAAGACTGTTCTATACATCTGTGATTCTTTTGCTGTCACAAACAGGGTTATCGTAACCATCTTTCTAAATTCCATATGTATGTGTTAGTATACTGTATAGGTGTTTGTCTTTCTGGCTTACTTCACCTTGTAAAATAGGCTCCAGTTTCATCCACCTCATTAGAACTGATTCAAAATACATTCTTTTTGATGGCTGAGTAATACTCCATTGTGTATATGTATCACTGCTTTCTTATCCATTCATCTGCTGATGGACATCTAGGTTGCTTCCATGTCCTGGCTATTATAAACAGTGCTGCGTTGAACATTGGGGTATACGTGTCTCTTTCAGTTCTGTTTTCCTCAGTGTGTATGCCCAGCAGTGGGATTGCTGGGTCATAAGGCAGTTCTATTTCCAGTTTTTAAAGGAATCTCCACCCTGTTCTCCATAGTGGCTGTACTAGTTTGCATTTGCATCAACAGTGTAAGATGGTTCCCTTTCTCCACATCCTCTCCAGCATTTACTGGTTGTAGACTTTTGGATCGCAGCCATTCTGACTGGCATGAAATGATCCCTCATTGTGCTTTTGATTTGCATTTCTCTGATAATGAGTGATATTGAGCATCTTTTCATGTGTTTGTTATCCATCTGTATGTATTCTTTGTAGAAATGTCTATTTAGTTCTTTGGCCCATTTTTTGATTGGGTCATTTATTTTTCAGGAATTGAGCTGCGGGTGTTCTTGTATGTTTTTGAGATTAGTTCTTTGTCAGTTGCTTCATTTGCTATTATTTTCTCCCATTCTAAAGACTGTCTTTTCACCTTACTTATAGTTTCTTTTGTTGTACAGAAGCTTTTAGATCCCATTTGTTTATTTTTGCTTTTATTTCCAATATTCTGGGAGGTGGGTCATAGAGGATCCTGCTATGATGTATGTTGGAGAGTGTTTTGCCTATGTTTTCCTCTAAGAGTTTTATAGTTTCTGGTCTTATGTTTAGATCTTTAATTAATTTTGAGTTTATTTTTGTGTATGGTGTTAGAAAGTGTTCTAGTTTCATTCTTTTACAAGTGCTTGACCAGTTTTCCCAGCACCACTTGTTAAAGAGATTGTCTTTTCTCCATTGTATATTCTTGCCTCCTTTGTCAACGATAAGGTGTCCGTAGGTGCATGGGTTTATCTCTGGGCTTTCTATTTTGTTCCATTGATCTATATTTCTGTTGTGCCAATACCGTACTGTCTTGATGACTGTGGCTTTGTAGTAGAGCCTGACATCAGGCAGGTTGATTCCTCTAGTTCCATTCTTCTTTCTCAAGATTGCTTTGGCTATTCAAGGTTTTTTTTGTATTTCCATACAAATTGTGAAATTATTTGTTGTAGGTCTGTGAAAATACCATTGGTAGCTTGATAGGGATTGCATTGAATCTATAGATTGCTTTGGGTAGTATACTTATTTTCACTATATTGATTCTTCCTATCCATGAACATGGTATATCTCTCCATCTATTAGTGTCCTCTTTGATTTCTTTCACCAGTGTTTTAGAGTTTTCTATATATAGGTCTTTAGTTTCCTTAGGTAGATATATTCCTAAGTATTTTATTCTTTTCGTTGCAATGGTGAATGAGATTGTTTCCTTAATTTCTATTTCTATTTTCTCATTATTAGTGTACAGGAATGCAAGGGATTTCTGGGTGTTGATTTTATATCTTGCAACTTTGCTATATTCATTGATTAGCTCTAGTAATTTTCTGGTGGAGTCTTTAGGGTTTTCTATGTAGAAGATCATGTCATCTACAAACAGAGTTTTATTTCTTCTTTTCCAATTTGGATTCCTTTTATTTCTTTTTCTACTCTGATTGCTGTGCCCAAAACTATGTTGAATAGTAGTGGTGAAAGTGGGCACCCTTATCTTGTTCCTGACTTTAGGGGAAATGCTTTCAATATTTCACTTTTGAGGATAATGTTTGCTGTGGGTTTGTCATATATAGCTTTTATTATGTTGAGGTATGTTCCTTCTATTCCTGCTTTCTGGAGAGTTTTTATCATAAATGGATGTTGAATTTTGTCAAAGGCTTTCTATGCATCCATTGAGGTAATCATATGGCTTTTGTTTTTCAATTTGTTGATGTGGTGTATTACATTGATTGATTTGCAAATATTGAAGAACCCTTGCATCCCTGGGATAAAGACCATTTGGTCATGGTGTATGATCTTTTTAATGTGTTGTTGGATTCTGATTGCTACAATTTTGTTAAGGATTTTTGCATCTATGTTCATCCATGATATTGGCATGTAGATTTCTTTTTTTGTGTGTGGCATCTTTGTCAGGTTTTGGTATTAGGGTGATGGTGGCTTCATAGAATGAGTTTGGAAGTTAAACTTCCTGTGCAATTTTCTGGAAGAGTTTGAGTAGGATAGGTGTTAGTTCTCTAAATTTTTGGTAGAATTCAGCTGTGAAGCCGTCTGGACCTGGGCTTTTGTTTGCTGGAAGATTTCTGATTACAGTTTTCATTTCTGTGCTTGTGATGGGTCTGTTAAGATTTTCTATTTCTTTCTGGTCCAGTTTTGGAAAGTTGTACTTTTCTAAGAATTTGTCCATTTCTTCCACATTGTCCATTTTATTGGCATATAATTGCTGATAGTAGTCTCTTATGATCCTTTGTATTTCTGTGTTGTCTGTTGTGATCTCTCTATTTTAATTTCTAATTTTATTGATTTGATTTTTCTCCCTTCATTTCTTGATGAGTCTGGCTACTGGTTTATCTTGTTTTTGTGTCCATTTGTATCCATTCAGCCAGTCTTTGTCTTTTGGTTCAGGCATTCAACGCATTTATGTTTAAGGTAATTATTAAGTATGATCCCGTTGCCATTTACTTTATTGTTTTGGATTCAAGTTTATACACCGTTTTTGTGTCTCCTGTCTAGAGAAGATCCTTTAGCATTTGTTGAAGAGCTGGTTTGGTGGTGTTGAATTCTCTCAGCATCTGCTTGTCTATAAAGCTTTTGATTTCTCCTTCATATTTGAATGAGATCCTTGCTGGGTACAGTAATCTGGGCTGTAGGTTATTTTCTTTCATCACTTTAAGTATCTTGCCATTCCCTCCTGGCCTGAAGAGCTTCTATTTAAAGATCAGCTGTTATCCTTATGGGAATCCTCTTGTGTGTTATTTTTTTGTTTTTCCCTTGCTGCTTTTAATATTTGTTCTTTGTGTTTGGTCTTTTTTAATTTGAATTAATATGTGTCTTGGGGTGTTTTGTCTTGGGTTTATCCTGTTTGGGACTCTCTGGGTTTCTTGGACTTGGGTGATTATTTCCTTCCCCATTTTAGGGAAGTTTTCAACTATTATCTCCTCAAGTATTTTCTCATGGTCTTTCTTTTTGTCTTCTTCTTCTGGGACTCCTATGATTCAAATGGTGCAGCACTTAATATTGTCCTGGAGGTCTCTGAGATTGTCCTAATTTCTTTTAATGTGTTTTTCTTTTTTCCTCTCTGATTCATTTATTTCTACCATTCTAACTTCTACTTCACGAATCCTATCTTCTGCCTCTGTTATTCTACTATTTGTTGCCTCCAGAGTGTTTTTGATCTCATTTATTGCATTATTCATTATATATTGACTCTTTTTTATTTCTTCTAGGTCCTTGTTAAAACTTTCTTACATTTTCTCAATCCTTGTCTCCACGCTATTTATCTGTGATTCCATTTTTATTTCAAGATTTTGGATCATTTTCACTATCGTTATTCAGATTTCTTTATCAGGTAGATTCCCTATCTCTTCCTCTTTTGTTTGGTTTGGTGGGCATTTATCCTGTTCCTTTACCTGCTTGGTATTCCTCTGTCTCTTCATCTTGTTTATATTGCTGAATTTGGGGTGGCCTTTCTATATTCTGGCAGTTTGTAGAGTTCTCTTTATTATGGAGTTTCCTCGCTATGAGTGGGGTTGTATCGGTGGTTTGTTAAGGTTTCTTGATTAGTGAAGCTTGTGTCAATGTTCTGGTAGGTGGAGCTGGATTTCTTCTCTCTGAAGTGCAATGAAGTGTCTAGTAACGAGTTATGAGATGTCAATGGTTTTGGAGTAACTTTGGGCAGCCTGTATATTGAAGCTCAGGGCTGTGTTCCTGTGTTGCTGGAGAATTTGCGTGGTATGTCTTGCTCTGGAACTTGTTGGCCATTGAGTGGTGCTTGGTTTCAGTGTAGGTATGGAGGCATTTGATGAGCTCCTATCGATTAATGTTCCTTGGACTCAGGATTTCTCTGATGTTCTCAGGATTTGGACTTAAGTCTCCTGCTTCTGGTTTTCAGTCTTATTTTTACAGTAGTCTCAAGACTTCTCCTTCTATATAGCACCATTGATAAAACCTCTAGGTTAAAGATGAAAAGTCCCTCCACAGTGAGGGATGCCCAGAGAGGTTCACAGAGTTACATGGAGAAGAGAAGAGGGAGGAGGGAGTTAGAGGTGACCCGAATGAGATGAGGTGGCATCAAAAGAGGAGAGAGCAAGCTAACCAGTAATCACTTCCTTATGTGTGCTCCATAGTCTGGACTACTCAGAGATGTTCATGGAGTTAGAATAGAAGAGGGAGGAGGGAGATAGAGGTGGCTAGGAGGATAAAAGGGAGGAATGAAAAGGAGAGAGACAGATCCAGCCAGCAATCAGTTCCCTAAGTGTTCTCCACCGTCTGGAACATACAGAGATTCAGAGAGTTGGGTAGAGAAGAGAAGGGGGAAGGAGGAGACAGAGGCGACCTTGTGGAGAAAAAGGAGAGTCCAAAGGGGGAGAGAGCAATCAAGCCAATAATCTCGCTCCCAAGTAAAAATGGGTACTGAAGATTGGGTTCTTAAAGGTATGAAATTGATAACAAATACCAAAAAGCAAAGGTTAAAATTCTAGAGTATAGGTTGAATTTTCAAAAATACAATATTAAAGAAAAAAAGAAGAAGAAAAAGCAAAACAAAGTCACAAAAATTCTTAAAAAAAAAAAATATATATATATATATAAAGTTTGCTTTAAAAATAGTCTTTTTTTAGAAAAGTAATAGTAGGTTATAAAAATGAAAATTAAAGGAGTAATAAAGGACTTTAAAATTAAAGAAAGTTAAAAAAAAGAAAATAAAAAAGAATGATTGTAAAAATAGTAAAAATATATCTAGGACTTTCTCTGGTGTTGTTGTGGGCAGTGTGAGGTCAGTTCTTTTCGGACAGTTCCTTGGTCCTGCTTATATTTCTCAAGATCTATAGGCCCCTTCCTATGTAGTCGGTACGAACTACAAGGTTTTAATCTATTGCACCTGTCACTTCCAAGGCCGTTCCCTTGGTTTTAGCTTCTGTTTGCTGGTCTGTTCAGTGTCTGATTTCCACCCTGGCACAAGGTGGGTGGTGGTAGACACTATTTTTTTTTTTTTTTAGGCTCACTTGTTCCGTCACACTGTGGGGAGGGAGGGACGCTGCAAACAAATAACACTGGTGTGTGCCCACAGTGTCTCAGCCACACTTGGCTTGCCCCTGCTCACGGTGCATGCACCCTCCCTTCCCACACAGCTCAGGCTCTAGGTTGCTCTGCCGGGAACCGTCCAAGGCCGGCCCTGGGCTGCATGCACCTCCCAGGTCTAAGCCTCTCAGGTTCAGGCACTCAGGTAGTTCTCAGAGGCACAGACTCCATTGGGCCTGCATTTTGTGCCCTTCCCAGCTCCGAGCAGCTCAGGTGTTGAGGTGTTTGGCGAGCACGGTCACTGTGACTTATCGCCTGTCCCATCCCTGCCACTCGGTTTTCTGGGTGTACAACCGGTGTACCTTCTCAGGCGAATGATGAACCCCAAGAAGTCTTAGTTAGCAAATAAACCTGCTTGCAGTTTGGTAGATAATGTCTCTTTTGACCTGCGATTGCTCCCTTGTGGCTCAGGCTGCCTGTCACCGGTGGGGGATGGTCTGCAGCCAGCTAGGTCTGTTCGGCCCTTTGTTCTGTGTGTGGGCTTGGCGGTGTCTTAGGGCTTTTCACGTGATAGCTATCCCACAGTCTGGTTTGCTAGCCCAAATTAGTTCACTCTGATTGTCCTCGGGACATTCAGGCCCAATCCTTACTCTAAGCAACGCAGCCCGTGCCTCTCTGCCCAGGCCCTGCTTGCTAGTGGGGGGTGCAGGCATCTGTAATGCTTCTCTGCTGGAGGAGTTACCGTTAGGCTCGTAATCTGTGGGTTTTAATTATTTACTTATTTTTCCTCCCTATTAGGTTGCCCTCTGTGCTTTCAAGGCTTGCCACAGACTCAGCAGTGAGAGTGTTTCCTGGTGTTTGGAAACTTCTCTATTTTTGAGACTCCCTTTCAGGGATGGAGCTCTGTCCCTCCCTCTTTTGTCTCTTTTTTTGTCTTTTATATTTTTCCTACCTCCTTTCAAAGACTGGGCTGCTTTTCTGGGTACCTGATGTCCTCTGCCAGCCTTCAGATGTTGTTTTGCGGAATTTACTCAGCATTTAAATGTTCTTTTAATGAATTTGTGGGGGAAAAAGTGGTCTGCCCGTCGTATTCCTCCGCCATCTTAGGACCACCCTATAGTAAGACGCTTACTCCTTGGAAGGAAAGTTATGACCAACCTAGATAGCATTTTCAAAAGCAGAGACATTACTTTGCCAACAAAGGTCCGTCTAGTCAAGGCTATGGTTTTTCCCGTGGTCATGTATGGATGTGAGAGTTGGACTGTGAAGAAGGCTGAGCACCAAATAATTGATGCTTCTGAACTGTGGTGTTGGAGAAAACTCTTGAGAGTCCCTTGGACTGCAAGGAGATCCAACCAGTCCATTCTGAAGGAGATCAGCCCTGTGATTTCTTTGGAAGGAATGATGCTAAAGCTGAAACTCCAGTATTTTTGCCACCTCATGTGAAGAGTTGACTCGTTGGAGAAGACTCTGATGCTGGGAGGGATTGGGGGTAAGAGGAGAAGGGGACGACAGAGGATGAGATACTGGATGGTGTCACTGACTCGATGGATGTGAGTCTGTGTGAACTCTTGGAGTTGGTGATGGACAGGGAGGCCTGGCATCCTGCGATTCATGGGGTCACAAAGAGTTGGACATGACTGAGCGACTGATCTGATCTGATGTGATAGTAAGTTTTAAAACTGGTCTTTGTAAGTCCTCCTACCTTTGTTCTTTGCTATGATTGTTTAGCCTATTCATAGTGTGAATTTCTATTTCCATATGAATTTTATAATCTATTAATTTCTGGAAAAGAAGTAGTTGAAATTTTGAAGGATATTTCATTAAATTTGTGGATAAGTTTGAAATGTCTAATGAAATCTCATTTGGTGTTTTTAATGATATAGTTGAATTCATGTCAGCCACATTATGTTTTGGTTTTTATGTTATTATTTTTTAATTCCTCTGTTGCTCTTTTACTGCTCTCTTTTGCACTACATGAATACTTTCTAATACAACACTTTAATTATTTTATCTATATACTTTTATTTTTTTTTAAATGATTATCCTACCATGCTTAGTATGTGTATGTGCTGTGTGCTAAGTCACTCAGTCATGCCCAACTCTTTGCAGCCTCACTCACTGTAGCCTGCCAGGCTCCTCTCCATGGAATTTTCCAGGCAAGAGTACAGGAGCAAGTTCCCATTTCCTACTCCAGAGGATCTTGCTGACCCAGGGATTGAACTCATGGCTCTTATGTCTCCTACATTGGCGGGCAGATTTTTTTTTTACCACTAACCACCTGGGAAGCTCATAGTATAAATCTTATCAAAATCTACTTCAGATTCACAGTCAGTTAATTCTAGTGAATTACAGAAATATTTTGGTTATAAAGCTTTATGGCCTCCTTTCTGTGCTGTTGTTATTATTATACATATACATCTATATATGGTATATTCCCTAACATACTTTGTTATGAATGTTGCTTTATATGATTTTATTTCCCTTAAAGAACTTGAAACAAGATAGGAGTGGGTTGCTAAGTTGCTAAGTCACTTCAGTCGTGTTGGAATCTGTGCAACCCCATAGACAGCAGCCCACCAAGCTCCCCTGTCCCTGAGATTCTCTAGGCAAGAACACTGGAGTGGGTTGCCATTTCCTTCTCCAATGCATGAAAGTGAAAAGTGAAAGTGAAGTCGCTCAGTCATGTCCGACTCTTAGTGACCACATGGACTGCAGCTTACGAGGCCCCTCTGTCCATGGGATTTTCCAGGCAAGAGTACTGGAGTGGGTATGTATATATATATATATATATATATATATATATATATATATATATATATCACCTGATGTAAAATAGTGTGTGTGTGTGTGTATACACACACTAGTGTATGTATATGTGTGTGTGTATGTGTATATATATATATATGTGTGTGTGTGTGTGTGTTTGTATGTGCATACACATACACACACTTCCCTAATATCTCAGCTGGTAAAGAATCCACCTGCAATGCAGGAGACCCAAGTTTGTTTCCTGGGTCTGGAAGATCCCCTGGAGAAGGGATAGGTACCCACTCTAGTATTCTTGGGCTTCCCTGATGGTTCAGCTGGTAAACAATCCACCTGCAATGTGGGAGACCTGGATTTGATCCCTGGGTTGGGAAGATCCCCTGGAGAAGGGAACAGTAGAACAGATTATATTTTCTATTTCTTATCTATCTTTTCTGTTCTATTTTGCTTTTTCCATTTCTTCCTGGTAATCCAAGTTACCAGCTAGTGTTATTTGACTACTCCAGTACAACTTATTCCCACCTACCCCTTTTATCTTATTATTATCAAATACATTGCATGTTTATATTTTATATTGCTAACAATTATACCGGGGAAGGCAATGGCACCCCACCCCAGTACTTTTGCCTGGAAAATTCCATGGACAGAGGAGCCTGGTAGGCTCCAGTCCATGGGGTTGCTAAGAGTCAGACACGACTGAGCAACTTCACTTTCACTTTTCACTTTCATGCATTGGAGAAGAAAATGGCAGCACACTCCAGTGTTCTTGCCTGGAGAATCCCAGGGACGGGGGAGCCTGGTGGGCTGCCATCTATGGGGTCGCACAGAGTCAGACACAACTGAAGCGACTTAGCAGCAGCAGCAGCAGCAACAGCAACAATTATAACATGCTGTTTTTTGCAATAGCTATTAAGTAAGAAAGAAAAAGAAATATGCAATCATATGTTTTTGTCAACATTTGCATAATTAATTTTTTGGGTATTTTTGTTTATTTGTTTTCATGTAGCTTAGAATTACTCCTTAGTGTCACAAACTTTCAGGCTGAAGAATTTCCTTGAACATTTTATTGCAATGAAGGTTTACCAGCAACACATTCTCTTAGCTTTTGCAGATATGTGAATGTTTTTATTTCATGTTCACTTTCAAAGGCTATTTTTGCTGGATATTAGAATTTTGGTTGAGAGTTATTTCATTTTTTTCTATTACCACTTTGAACATGCTCTCTCACTGCCTTCTAGTCTCTATTATAAACAGTTAGCTCTTAACATTCTTGGTTGCCTCACATATGATAAATAATTTTACTCTAGATCCTTTCAAATTTTTCCTTTTGTTTCTGGCTGTCAACATTTTGAATGTTCATCTCTTAGTATTTATCCTCCTTCAAGCTCATTGAGCTTCATGAATGTGTAAATTAATGTTTTTCATCAGGTAGGAGAAGTTTAAGCTGTTATTCATTTGCACATTTTTCTGCCCCTTTTTGTCCCTCTCCTCCAGGTTCTCCCATCATGTGTAAATTGGTATATTTTATGATGTCGCACATTTCTCTGATTCTTTCTTTGTTCTGTTTCCTGTTCATTCCTCAGATTGAGTAATTTCTGTCAATCTATTTTCAAGTAATTTTTGTCAATCTATTTTCAAGTAGTTTCTGTTAATGTATTTTCAATTTCACTAGTTCTTTTCTCTGCCAGCTTAATTCTATCTTTGAGCCTCTCTAGTAAAATTTCCATTTCATTTATTATACTTTATGATTCCATCATTTTTATTTGGAGATATGTTCAATTTTTAAATCTTCATATTTTCTATTCAGTGAGATATGATTACCATATCTTGGCCTCCTTTCTTTACTCCTTTAAAATTTTTATAATATATTTTGATAGTTACTAACTGAAACCTGAGCCTTCTTATAGGCAATTTCTATTGGCTGTTTTTCCTCCTGTAAATGAATCACATTTTCTGCCTCTTTCCCTGGGCCTTTTGAATGGTTCATAATTTTTGTTGTTGCTGCTGTGGTTAACAAAACATATCAGGTAATGTCTTAAAATAGTACTAGATTCTGACCCCTCCCCCACAACTGCTCGCTGTTTGTTTTCCTCTTTATCAGCTTAGTAACTTGTGTAGGTGATTCCAGTGAAGTCTAATTCTGCAGAATTGAAATCTCTAATGCTGGTTTTCAAAGAGTGCAGCCTTGGGCTTGTGACAGTTACCCTGACTCCTTGTCCTCAAGGATGGCAGTGTTTTTTAACAGGATTCTCTTTGACAGGCTCTTTCACAGATCTCTGTTAATCTTCCTGCTTTTGTTAGCTTCACTCACAGCTATTAGGTTTAACTGATTTTCAGCTACTAGCTATGGAGCCACCGAGGTCTGTTTTTACAAATTGTCTCTAGTCCTGGCAGGACTCCTGCACTACTGTTTTGGAAGTGGGTGTGAGACAGCAATCTGCTTCTCTCAGAGCATCAACCCTGCTTTATGAGCAGAGTTCTGGACAGTTTAATAGTCTCTGGGCTTTTTGCCATTTTTCTTCTAACATGTGACTTGAAGGTCATCTGGGGAAGGGTGATTAGTGCTCAGTATTCTCTGCCTTCAGTGTCTGGGGTAGTGTTTCCACCCTACAAATGGGTACTGGATGGAAGAATTGACCCTCAACCTCTTGCCTCCTCTTGTCTAAAATAGCACTTTTGCTACATGGAATTGGGGAAATGCTTTTAGCTTCCTCCTCCTGGAATAGCCTTAAACTAGAAAACTAGGTAACAGGGGCCCCTCTTCTCTTAGTTAAATTCACCTGGAGTAGAGCTTCTGAAATATATATCTGAGTTGGGGGTGGTGTTCGAAAGGGCTGGTTTGATTTCAATGTAATTAACTCTCACTGTTCTTATGGAGATTTAATAGATTTTCCTGAATAAATGTTTCTATACTTGCTTTATGCCCTGAGTACAGTTTCCAGAGATTTTAAATGGTCATTTTACAATAATTTCCACAAGGTTGTAAAGATGACAGTGTGATAACATGGGCATGGCTCCCTGTAGAGCAGCCTGGTGGCTGGGGAAACAGCTTCACAAAGATCACCCCAGAGATGGAGTCAGGAGCAGGGTAGTGAACAGTGACCCCAGTTCCCAGTGCAAGGCTGGTGGTGATGGCAGATTGACCCCAGGGAGACCAGTGGCAGTGGCAAGGCCTGGGTACCTCTGACTCCTGGGCAGTGGATTGGTTCCTTGTTGGACAGCGGCTCCTGGGCTGCCACAGATCCTGGGCAGCAGACTGGCTTCATAAAGGCCAATGGCTCCTGACTAGCTCCAGAGCAGCCAGCAACAGCAGTGAGGCCAGGGTGCCCTCTGATCCTCGACATCCTCCAACATCAGCTCCAGCCTTCACTGGACCTCTTGCCAGCCATTATAGCAGGGCCTTTGCCTCGAGCCCTGACTATATGTTGACTAACACTCAATGGTCAAGGAAGGTTTAAACACTCAATGAAGACCAGCAGAGGGACAGCGAGGGCACCAGGCATGTCATCCATCTACGCTGAGTGGCCGAAGGGCATGTCCCTGCTAGTTACAACCTGACAAAACATGGTCAACATGGACTCTACACATGGACATAACCAAATGGTCAGTACCAAAATCAGATTGATTATATTGTTTGCAGTTAAAGATGGAGAAGTTCTATACAGTGAGAAAAACAAGACTGGGAGCTAACTGTGGCTCAGATCATAAACACCTTATTGCAAAATTCAAACAAAAACTGAAGAGTGTAGGGAAAACCACTAGGACTTTCTGGTATTACCTAAATCAAATCACTTATGATTATATGGTAGAAGTCACAAATAGATTCAAGGGGTTATATCTGATAGAGTGCCTGAAGAACTGTGGATGGAGGTTTGTGACATTGACAAGCAGGTGGTGATCAAAACCATCTCCAAGAAAAATAAATGCAAAAGGTAAAATGATTGTCTGCAGAGGCCTTATAAATAGCTGAGAAAAGAAGCAAAAGGCAAAGGAGAAAAGGAAAGATATATAATCTGAATGCAGAGTTCCAAAGAATACAAAGGAGAGATAAGAAAGTTTTCCTACATAAACGATGCAAAGAAATAAAGGAAAGGAATGGAATGGGAAGACTAGAGATCTCTTCAAGAACATTAGAGAAACAAAGGAATATTCCATACAAAGATAAATGCAATAAGGTACAAAAATGGTAAGGACCAACAGAAGCAGAGGGGATTAAGAAAAGATGGCAGGAATACACAGACAATCTGTTCAGAAAAGCTTTAATTACAACGATATGGTCACTCACCTAGACTAGCCAGACATCCTGGAATGTGAAGTCATGTGCGCCTTAGGAACCATTACTAGGAACAAAGCTAGTGGAAGTGATGGAATTCCAGCTGAGCTATTGCAAATCTAAAAAGATGACGTTGAAGTACTGCACTCATTATGCCAGCAAATTTGGAAAACTCAGCAATAGCCACAGGCTGGAAAAAATTCATTTTTCATTTCAATCCCAAAGAAGGGCAATGCCAGGGAATGTTCAAATTACTGTACGATTGCACTCATTTCACATGCCAACAAGATTATACTCAAAATCCTTCAAGCTAGGCTTCAGCAGTATGTGAACCAAGAGATTCCAAATGTACAAGCTAGATTTAGAAAAGATAGAGGAACCAGAGATCAGGTCAACATCCATTGGATCATAGAAAAAGCAAGAGAATTCCAGAAAAAACATATAGTTCTGCCTCACTGACTATGCTAAAGCCTTTGACTGTGTGGATCCCAACAAAATTGTGGGGATCTGTGGAAAATTCTTCAAGAGATGGGAATCCCACAACACCTTACCTGCCTCCTGAGAAACCTGTGTGCAGGACAAGAAGCAACCAATAGAAATGGACATAGAACAACAGACTGGTTCCAAACTGGGAAAGGAGTAAGTCAAGGCTGTATATTGTTCACCGTCCCCCGCCCCCACCCCCCACCCATGCCCAGTCCCTGCTTATTTAACTTCAATTCAGAGTACATAATGTGAAACACTGGGCTGGATGAATGAAAAGCTGGAATCAAGATTGCTGGGAGAAATATCAACAACCTCAGATATGCAGTTGACATCACCCTAATGTCAAAAAGCAAAGAAGAACTAAAGAGCCTCTTGATGAAGGTAAAAGAGGAGAGTGAAAAATCTGGCTTAAAACTCAACATTCGAAAAACAAAGATCATGGCATCCAGGCCTATCATTTCGTGGCAAATAGATGCAAAAAAATAGGGAAATAGTGTCAGATTTCATTGGGGGGGGCGTTCAAAATCAGTGAGGATGAGACTGCAGCCACGAAATTAAAAGATGCTTGCTCCTTAGAAGCATACCTATGACAAACCTAGACATATTAAAAAGCAGAGGCATCACTTTCCTCTACACAAAGGTAGACACAAAGGTCTGTGTAGTCAAAAGTATGGTTTCTCTAGTAGTCATGTACGGATGTGAGAGCTGGATCGTAAAGAAGGCTGAGTGCTGAAGAATTGATGCTTTTGAACTGTGGTGCTGGACAATACTCTAGAGAATCTCTTGGACTGCAAGGAGATCAAACCAATCAATTCTAAAGGAAATCAACCCTGAATATTCATTAGAGGGAATGTTCCTGAAGCTGAAGCTCCAACAGTTTGGCCACCTGATGGGAAGAGCTGACTAGACTCACTGGAAAAGACCCTGATGCTGGGAAAGATTGAGGGCAAGAAGAGGAGGGGACAGAGGATGAGATGGTTGGATGGCATCACTAGTTCAATGTACATGGGTTTGAGCAATCTTAGGGAGATGGTTAAGGACAGAGAAACCTAGTGTGTTACAATCCATGGGGTTGCAAAGAGTCGTACAAAAGTTAGTGACTGAACAACAACAATGGTTGTTTTTCAGGGGAGGAGAACTGAAAAGCAACTCATACTCCCATTCTGAAAGTGCTTTCTGCTCAATTTGTTTGGGAGGAGTTTTTGATACATATAACTTTTGTATATTTAGGAACTGCCACCACATCAAACTTAACCTTTGTTTGAATAGGAATAAATATTAAATATGAAAGAGTAGATTTATATTAAAGTTAAGGATGTAGTGGGATTGTAAGTGGGAATAGCTTACTCCTATCAGACCTTTACTGTTACTTCTCATCTTAAAGCAACATCCTAACATTAGTCTTGTGTCCACTTTCCTAAAATGGTCCTTGGTGAAAATGTAAATTTTCTTCCTACTTCAAGTATGCTTTTTTATCATATGTAGTTTAAATTAATAGTTGAAAATGAGAACAAAATAGATACATTGAAGTAATACACTCAACATAATTCTTATTTTTGTCTTAAATTTGTTTTTACTAATCACTCAGTGATTTCCTTTTATACTTACACCTAATCTTAGCCCAACAGTCTCTCATAGATAGAAATGGTAACATGCCATTTAACTCATGGGAAAATATATTCTGGTAAAATTAAATGCTTTTAAAATAATATAAATGTTAATATATTATTTATTAATATCCACATATTTTGAAATACATGTCCTCAACTCTAGTTTTTTCCAATGTAATTTCTAGGAAACAATACTTTTAAAAAGTTAGAACAAGTTTACAGAGTGAGAAAAATGTCTTTCAGTTCAATCCCTTTTGCTTATAGAAGAAATTTAGCTTTGCAGCATAGACATTTCCTGAGGTAATGTACCTTCTTTGTAAAATGTATTTCTGCTAAGAAATATGGTACTGGGAAATGAAGTGCTGCTATGACAAATACTTAAACATGTGGAAGTGGATTTGGAATTTGGTAATGGGTATGAGCTAGAAAATTTGGAGGCACATGATAGAAATGTCCTAGATTGCCTTATACAGATTTTTCATAAAAACATGAATGCTGAAGGTGTGTCTAGTGAGAGCTAAGAAGGATTGGGGGACATGTTGAAAACTAGAAAAGAAGGCAATGGGACAAAGAAGTCATAAATTGGCGTGATCTGGCCATTGACCCAAACATAGCTGCTGCTGCTGCTGCTATGTCACTTCAATCGTGTCCAACTCTGTGCGACCCCATAGACGGCAGCCCAGCAGGCTCCTGCGTCCCTGGGATTCTCCAGGCAAGAACATTGGAGTGGATTGCCATTTCCTTCTCCAATGCATGAAAGTGAAAAGTGAAAGTGAAGTCTCTCAGTCATGTCTGACTCTTAGCGACTCCATGGACTGTAGCCTACCAGGCTCCTCCATGGGATTTTCCAGGCAAGAGTACTGGAGTGGGGTGCCACTGCCTTAGCTAGCAGTCATCAAAGCTGAGGAAACAAGAAATGATACTTATCTTGAGCTTTGGAAGAAGGGTGGGTCTACCAACACCTTGATTACAGCCCGGTGACCCTAATTTCAAACTTCTGATTTCTAGATTCATATGATAATAAATTTCTGATGTTTTAAGCCACAAAGATTGTGGTAATTTATGATTGCAGCCACAGGAAACTAACCTATACTTTCTCTGTTTTTTAGTCTATTGGCCTCTGAGTGGGAATTCTAGATGAAATGCATTTCCCACTCAGCATTCTTTGCTGAAGTGTATAAATATTCCAACTAAGAAGAGATAAAATATTCTTGTGAGAGAAGTGAACTTTTTCATTTATTTTTCACTCATTCAAAAACAGTTTAGGTGGATGAATTAATTAATTCAGTGATGTTATTTGAATATCTTTCATATGTTAAATACCTGTCACATCCTAGAATATAGACAAAAATATATTAACATGTACACACTGCTATATTTAAAAAAATAATCAACAAGAGCCTACAGTATAACACAGAGACCTCTATTCAATATTATGGAAAAAATAAATAGGAAAAGAATTTGAAAAAGAATAGATACATGTGTATATATAACTGAATCACTTTGCTCCACATCTGAAACTAAGACAAAATTGTTAATCAACTGTATTCTAATACAAAAGATTAAAAATTAAATAAAATAAGAAGAAAACACCACCCCAAAAAACATCTCGTCCATCATAGAAATCACTGTTAATGTTGAAACTCATATGTAAGAGAGTTTGTTAAACACCATGAAGCCTTGCATGTAGAAGTTGTTGTTGTTCAGTCACTCAGTCTTGTCTGGCACTGTGACCCCATGAACTGCAGCACACTAGGCTTCCCTGTCCTTCACTATTTCCTGGAGCTTGCCCAAACTCATGTCCATTGAGTTGGTGATGCCATCCAACCCTCTCATCTTGTCATTCCCTTTTCCTCCTGCCTTTAATCTTTCCCAGCATCAGGGTATTTTCTAATGAGTCAGCTCTTCGTATCAGGTGGCCAAAATATTGGAGCTTCAGCTTCAGCATCAGGTACTCCAATGACTATCCAGGGTTGATTTCCTTTAGGATTGACTGGTTTGATCTCCTTGCAGTCAAGGGGACTCTCAAGAATCTTTGCCAACACCACAGTTCAAAAGCATCCGTTCTTTGGTGCTCAGTCTTCTTTATGGTCCAACTCTTACGTACATACATGACTACTGGAAAAAAAAAATACCTCTGACTATATGGACCTTTGTTGGGAAAGGAACGTCTCTGCTTTTTAATACACAGTCTTTATTTATCATTGCTTTTCTTCCAAGGAGCAAGCATCTTTTAATTTCATAGCTATAGTCACCATCTTCAGTGAATTTGGAACCCAAGGAAATAAAGTCTGTTACTGTTTCTATTATTTCCCCATCTATTTTCCATGGAGTGATGGGACCAGATGCCATGATCTTCCTTTTTTGAATGGTGAGTTTTAAGCCAGCTCTTTCACTTTCCTCTTTCACTTTCATCAAGAGGCACTTTAGTTTCTTATTGCTTTCTGTCATTAGGGTGGTGTCATCTGCATATCTGAGATTATTGAAATTTCCCCCGGCAATCTTGATTCCTGCTTGTGCTTCATCCAGCTTGGCATTTCACATGATGTACTCTGCTTATGAGTTATATAAGAAGGGGGACAATTTACAACCTTTATATTCCTTTCCCAATTTGGAACCAGTCTGTTGTTCCATGTCTGGTTCTAACTGATGCTTCTTGACCTGCATACAGGTTTTGCAGGAGGCAGGTAAGGTGGTATGGTATTCCCATCTCTTGAAGAATTTTCTGCAGTTTGTTGTGATCCACAGTATCAAAGGCTTTAGCATAGTCAATGAAGCAGAACTAGATTTTTTCCTTGAATTCTTTTGCTTTATCTATGATCCAATCAGATCAGATCAGTCGCTCAGTCATGTCCGACTCTCTGCGACCCCATGAACTGCAGCATGCCAGGCCTCCCTGTCCATCACCAACTCCTGGAGGTCACTCAGGAGTGAACATCCATCGAGTCAGTGATGCCATCCAGCCATCTCATCCTCTGTCGTCCCCTTCTCCTCCTGCCCCCAATCCCTCCCAGCATCAGAGTCTTCTCCAATGAGTCAACTCTTCGCATGAGGTGGCCAAAATACTGGAGTTTCAGCTTTAGCATCATTCCTTCCAAAGAAATCCCAGGGCTGATCTCCTTCAGAATGGACTGGTTGGATGTTGGTAAATAGAGGATAACTATAAAACTACAATGAGATAAGAAGCTATTTAAAGGTATATTCAGGTAAAAGGAAGGCAAAATGCCAAAGAATTTATGCCTTCCAACTGTGGTGCTGAAGAAGACTCCTCAAAGTCCCTTGGAGAGCAAAGAAATCAAGCCAGTCAATCTTAAGGGAGATCAACCCTGAATATTCACTGGAAGGATTCATGCTGAAGCTGAAGCTCCAGTATTTTGATCATGTGATGCGAACAGGAGACTCATTGGAAAAGTCCCTGATGCTGGGAAAGATTGAGTGCAGGAGAAGAAGAGGGCATCAGAGGATGAGATGAATGGACAACATCACCAATGCAATGAACATGAACTTGGGCAAACTCCAGGAGATGATGAGGGACAGGGAGTCCTGGCATGTTGATGTCCATGGGATCACAAAGAGTCAGACATGACTGGGCAACTGAACAACAACAACAGCAAGATATATAAAAGATCATTTTTTAAAATTTTAGTTATAGTTGATCTTCAAAAATATGCATGGCATCAGTTTTATAAGACAGAACATTCATACTCTCATTACCTAAATATTGTGGTTATTTTAGACCCTGTGGTGATTTTATAAATTACTAAATGTTATGATTATATGATGATAAAAAGAATTTTACTTAGAAATTACTCTGAAACTGTTTTATGTCATTGCATGAAAATAATAAATGTGATTTTAAGGAAAGCTAAATCCAAGAATAATTTCCAAATCAATAAACATCATTATTATGGTAAAATAATATTATGTGATTTAGTTAGAATGTATAATACATACTATTAGAACAAAAGGTGACTTAATGTTGAATTTCTACATTAAACATACTTTCACATATATACATATTAATATATTGTTTATGTATTAGGGTTCTCTAGAAAAAGAGAACCGGTAGTGAAAGGTTGTTGCTGACGACCCACAAGAAGATGCTGGGATTTTTGGCCTCTGGAGGAGAAGATTTCAATCTGGGGCCAGAGACAAGGCTTGATTGCACAGAGCTTTTGTGCAATACAGTTTTATTAAAGTATAAAAGGCATAGAGAGAGCTTATGACATAGACATCAGAAGGGGGCATAAAGAGTAACCCCTTGCTAGTGATAGCAGTGGAGTGACATACTTTTTAATTAGTTATTGCAATGAATCAAAAGAATGCTTCAAGTTTGTGAAAATTTTACCAGACCTACTCCCACAATTTACATTTTAGGATAAGAAGATTAGAATTTAACAATAGAAAGATCCTCCAGACCCACTCCCATAATATACATTCTAAAATATCAGGATTAGTCAGAAAGTTTTCAGGAAGGAGAAACTGTCCTCAAGCAGGATACACTGTTGTTGTATAATCCCTAGTACAGAGTTTAAACTGAGTTGTGTAATTGACTAAGAAACCCTGGGCTGGAAGAAGCACAAGCTGGAATCAAGAATCCTGGGAGAAATATAAATTACCTCAGATATGCAGATGATACCACCCTTATGGCAGAAACTGAAGAGGAACTAAAAAGCCTCTTGAAAGTGAAAGAGGAGAGTGAAAAAGTTGGCTTAAAGCTCAACATTCAGAAAACGAAGATCATGGCATCTGGCCCAATCACTTCATTGGAAATAGATGGGTAAACAGTGGAAACAGTGTCAGGCTTTATTTTGGGGGCTCCAAAATCACAGCAGATGGTGACTGCAGCCATGAAATTAAAAGACGCTTACTCCTTGGAAGGAAAGTTATGACCAACCTAGACAGCATATTCAAAAACAGAGACATTACTTTGCCAACAAAGGTCTATCTAGTCAAGGCTATAGTTTTTCCAGTGGTCATGTATGGATGTGAGAGTTGGACTGTGAAGAAAGCTGAGCACCGAAGAATTGATGCTTTTGAACTGTGGTGTTGGAGAAGACTCCTGAGAGTCCCTTGGACTGCAAGGAGATCCAACCAGTCCATTCTGAAGGAGATCAGTCCTGGGTGTTCTTTGGAAGGAATGATGCTAAAGCTGAAACTCCAGTACTTTGGCCAGCTCATGCAGAGTTGACTCATTGGAAAAGATTCTGATGCTGGGAGGGATTGGGGGCAGGAGGAGAAGGGGACGGCAGATGATGAGATGGCTGGATGGCATCACTGACTCGATGATCATGAGTTTGAGTAAACTCTGGGAGTTGGTGATGGACAGGGAGGCCTGATGTGCTGCAATTCATGGGGTCGCAAAGAGTTGGACACGACTGAGTGACTGAACTGAACTTAACTGAAGGAATAAGAGAGAGAAAAAAAAAGTTTGTCCTTTTCTTCTTGAGAATTCCAGAACCCTATCACCACTTGGAGAGCCCCAGACCCCTTCCTTCTCCTTGGGGACCCTGGACTTCTTATCAATCTCCCTAGGAATTGACTCTCTCAGTAGGATATATGTATATATATATATTTGAGTTTTTGCAGTGCTATGATTTGAGGGTAGTGTCTACAAAATATGCTCCCTCTAAAGGCCTATATTAGTCACTGTTGGAATCATCCATTTTGTACTGTGAAGGTGTTTACAAGTACAGAAGAATACAAATACAAAGAGATCCCCATAAGTAACATGTTAATAAAATACACTAGTAGATTTTTTTTCTTTTTTACTTGATAAATCTGTTACACTTGAGTCTTAGTAAGTCATTGTAATTTCCTTCCTAGAAAAATAGGAAATATATAACCATTTCATTTACAAGGAGTCTGAGACTCAAGAGAGCAAAATGAAAGTGAAATTGAAAGTCAGTCCTATTCGACTCTTTGCAACCCCTTGGAATTCTCCAGGTCACAATACTGAAGTGGGTAGCCATTCCCTTCTCCAGGGGATCTTCCCAACCCAGGGACTAAACCCAGGTCTCCCACATTACCAGCAGATTCTTTGCCAGCTGAGTCGTAAGGGAAGCCTAATCCCAAACCAGGGAGCCTTCAGGGACAGGTCGGACCCATCTAGCTCCTCTGATAAATGCCCCAGCATATCTTCCTTGTGGTACTGACCTCTTCTTTCAGATTGCAAGTATGTACTTGTATATTTCTGATTCCATTAATATATACTCTTCTACCACATAAACCCACTGTTGTATTTTAAAGACCAAGGATATGAGAAAAGAGAATACCTAAGTAGACAGAGTTTTTAATCATATTTCAGTAGTGAAGGGCTTAGAAGTTTAATAGTTTAATGTTATTATTATTTTGTCTTGAGTGGTTTAGAGGTATATGAAGCACATGGAAACAAAAAGGTAGGTAGTATTAAGAAATGAAAATAAGTCATTAAATATCATTGTTGTGATAACAGAAAATCTATGACATGTCTTTTTATTTTTAACCACCAAACTAGTGAGCATTAAAAAGTGATGACCTAAATGTTAGAAGAATAATGAGTCATACACCCTTATATTGCATCAGATTGCAAATTGCTATGGTCTTTCTGGAAATGTATTTGTAAATAGGTTAACATATGTGTTAAAATATCTTCCATGTTTGGCTTTGAGTCAATTACTTTCCATAATATTTCTTAAGAAAAGAATAAAGATATAACTAAACATTTTACAAAACAGTTATTTTATGTGATGTACATTCTTAAGATATGTTTTTATTTTTTATGTATAATCAACAAAGTTATTGGAAATAACTTAATTATTCTAAAATAGGACAAAGTAAATAAGGGTATAATTAAAAGATAAAATATGTAGCAAATAAAATCCTTTGTGAAAAAGAATGACATATTAATAGACTCATATTCATAAGATTATATTATATTAGAACATATTTGCAAAAATTATATACATTTCAGATATACACAGAGACATAGTTATATAGATATATATGATCATATTAATTTAAAATTTACATAGGAAACTCTGAAAGAAAATAAAATATAAACAATAATATCATATTAGAAATGATAAAGATAGCTTTTGATTTTTGTCCCAGATACTTTTCTCTGTTAGTTTTCAAATTTCTAAAATAATTGTGATTAATTTTTATAAACTTTATCTCTCATGCTGTTTAATACTATATATACTATATAATACTATATATATTCCTATATATTTTATAGGAACTATGAAGATAAGCTTTTCCTGGTTAATTCTTTGCTTTCTTTACTTTTTGAGATTTTTAGCTTCTGAAAGTAATGTTTAAATATTTCAGGGTTCCTTCAGGAATCCTTTGCTTTGGGATTCTTTGCTTAAAAAGTAAAATAAATATGTGAACCTATAAAGTCTACAGTGAAGCATTGATTTCCACTGGGAATACTAATTACCTAGGGCAGGGTAGTTTTTTTTTTTTTTTTTTTTTTGGCAGTTATGTTTTTAGGAGAATTTGCCAGTCATTAGTTTTTGGAGTAGCTGAGTGATGAGTGCTATGATGTATCTTGAGGTTGAACAATCCTCTCTAAACACATTTATTCTACTTACATGACATGTAATGTGACACGAGAGTATGTTCATGTCCTTCGTATTCTCCCCACCTAAATTTAAAAAAAAAAAAAGTAGTTTAAAATCACTTCAAAGTATCTGCTCTGATTGGACTGAATCTAACTGATTCTGCATATTAATAGATGCAATGTTCTGGAGAATATTCAAGTCAATTGATGTGATTTAAGCTTCATTTAAACTGTTCCCTAAGGTGAGAGGTCCTCTCTTTATGTCTGTTCTAGAGACTACTATATAGTTTTTTATAAACCTGAGACTGGCATTATCTTAAAAAGCTTAAAAGGATGCTATTAAATGCTATTGGACTCTAAGGGCTTAAGATAATTGTCTATCATCATTTCCTTTAAACTGTAGTGTATGTTCTAATTTATATGATAGAGCTTGGGGAAAAGATAAAACAATAAATGCAATTCTTGGCACATCAATTAATAGGAATAAATTATATTTAATGTTAATTTTATAAGGGTATGTTCTTATCCTAAAATATAAAATTATTTAGATCTAAAAATTTTAGTAGTTTGCACTTTAAATATTCTTTTTGTGATGTAATCATAATCAGCATGGTAATAAAGCTTTAAATTCCAGTCATCTAATATAATGAACATTTTTTTCTGATCATGAATTTTTTATCATTTTAAATATTTCACAAAATAAGACAATCTAATAGCCACTTTTGAGCAGACAGTGAAGGGATAGATAAAATGTAAACTTAGCTTTATAGTTTAAATGGGTAAAAATGTTAAAATTGATAAATTTGTGTGGATTAAGTATCCTTACAGAAATTCTGATTTTTATTCTTATCGCCTACTTAGCTAAATTCATATCTTGAGGTCATTTAATTTAGCAAACTTCAAATTGAGTTTTTTTTTTAAGCATTTGTAGATATTCTTCCATTTGTTTAAGTAAAAAAAAAAAAATAAGTAAACTTAAAAATCTTCTTATACGGATTACCACTACCATTTAGGGCATATAACAAGCAGAATAAGCTACAAACTCATATATTTAAAAACAATCAGAGTGCTGAGGACCTAAAGATCTCATAAAGAAAGTTCTGGGTAGATACAATACCTTACTGAAGACAAAGAGACCCATGACTATGTTCACATATGTTTGAATGCTAGAAGGAAAAATCTACCACAGAGAGAAATAAGGAAAAATAAGCTTATTTTTCAATGAATCAGTGGTAGCATATGCATTATACATGCTGAAATGACAAATATCCCCAGGTCCAAGTGAGTCTGCTGGCACTCACCCACCCATGCTCCTGCGGGCTTGCACCAAGAGCCCAGAGAGGCAAACCCGAAGCTAGCAGCAGGGCAGGGGGCTGAGACACACCTTGCTGGTTTGCACAGGGTTTTCCCAATTTTCTTGGGCTCCAAAATCACTGCAGATGGTGACTGCAGCCAAGAAATAAAAAGATGCTTACTCCTTGGAAGAAAAGTTATGATCAACCTAGATAGCATGTTTAAAAGCAGATACATTACTTTACCAACAAAGGTCCATCTAGTCAAGGCTATGATTTTTCCATTAGTCATTTACGGATATGAGAGTTGGACTGTAAAGAAAGCTGAGCAGTGAAGAATTGGTGCTTTTGAACTGTGGTGTTGGAGAAGACTCTTGAGAGTTCCATAGACTCTCTCTCCTTGGACTGCAAGGAGAACCAACCAATCCATCCTAAAGGAAGTCAGTCCTGAATGTTGATTGGAAGGGCTGATGTTGAAGCTGAAACTCCAATAATTTGGCCACCTGATGCGAAGAACTGGAAAGGACTCACTGGAAAAGACACTGATGCTGGGAAAGATTGAAGGCAGGGGGACAGGGGGATGACAGATGATGAGATGGTTGGATGGCATCACCAACTCAATGGAGATGCGTTTGAGTAAACTTTGGGGGTTGGTGCTGGACAGGGAGGCCCCATGCTGCCATCCATGGAGTCGCAAATAGTCGGACACAACTGAGTGACTGAACTGAACTGAACTTTCCAAGTAAAAGCAGCAGCTTTTTTTTTTTCTTTTTTTAAAATTTTATTTTATTTAACTTTACAATATTGTATTGGTTTTGCCATATGTCAAAATGAATCTGCCACAGGCATATATGTGTTCCCCATCCTGAACCCTCCTCCCTCCCCATACCATCCCTCTGGGTCGTCCCAGTGCACCAGCCCCAAGCATCCAGTGTCGTGTATTGAACCTGGACTGACGACTCATTACATATATGATACTATACGTATTTCAATGCCATTCTCCCAAATCATCCCACCCTCTCCCTCTCCCACAGAGTCCAAAGGAATGTTCTATATATCTGTGATTCTTTTGCTGTCTCGTATACAGGGTTATTGTTACCATCTTTCTAAATTCCATATATATGTGTTAGTATACTGTATTGGGAATACCAGTATGGGAATACCAGACCACCTGATCTGCCTCTTGAGAAATCTGTATGCAGGTCAGGAAGCAACAGTTAGAACTGGACATGGAACAACAGACTGGTTCCAAATAGGAAAAGGAGTATGTCAAGGCTGTATATTGTCACCCTGTTTATTTAAATTATATGCAGAGTACATCATGAGAAATGCTGGACTGGAAGAAACACAAGTTGGAATCAAGATTGCTGGGAGAAATATTAATAACCCCAGATATGCAGATGACACGACCCTTATGGCAGAAAGTAAAGAGAAACTAAAAAGCCTCTTGATGAAAGTGAAAGTGGAGAGTGAAAAGGTTGGCTTAAAGTTCAACATTCAGGAAACAAAGATCATGGCATCTGGGCCCATCGCTTCATGGGAAATACATGGAGAAACAGTGGAAACAGTGTCAGACTTTATTTGTTCTGGGCTCCAAAATCACTGCAGATGGTGACTGCAGCCATGAAATTAAAAGACGTTTACTCCTTGGAAGGAAAGTTATGACCAACCTAGATCACATATTCAAAAGCAGAGACATTACTTTGCCAACAAAGGTTCGCCTAGTCAAGGCTATGGTCTTTCCTGTGATCATGTATGGATGTGAGAGCTGGACTGTGAAGAAGGCTGAGCACCAAAGAATTGATGCTTTTGAACTGTGGTGTTGGAGAAGACTCTTGAGAGTCCCTTGGACTGCAAGGAGATCCAACCAGTCCATTCTGAAGGAGATCATCCCTGGGATTTCTTTGGAAGGAATGATGCTAAAACTGAAACTCCAGTATTTTGGCCACCTCATGAGGAGAGTTAACTCATTGGAGAAGACTCTGATGCTGGGAGGGATTGAGGGCAGGAGGAGAAGGGGACGGCAGAGGATGAGATGGTTGGATGGCATCACTGACTCCATGGATGTGAGTCTGAGTGGCCTCCGGGAGTTGGTGATGGACAGGGAGGCCTGGCGTGCTGCGATTCATGGGGTCGCAAAGAGTTGGACACAACTGAGTGACTGATCTGATCTGATACTGTATTGGTGTTTTTCTTTCTGGCTTACTTCACTCTGTATAATAGGCTCCAGTTTCATCCACCTCAGTAGAACTAATTCAAATGTATTCTTTTTAATGGCTGAGTAATACTCCATTGTGTATATGTACCACTGCTTTCTTATCCATTCACCTGCTGATGGACATCTAGGTTGCTTCCATGTCCTGGCTATTGTAAACAGTGCTGCGATGAACATTGGGGTACACATGTCTCTTTCAATTCTGGTTTCTTGTGTGTATGCCCAGCAGTGGGATTGCTGGATCATAAGGCAGTTCTATTCCCAGTTTTTTAAGGAATCTCCACACTGTTCTCCATGGTGGCTGAACTAGTTTGCATTCCCACCAACAGTGTAAGAGGGTTCCCTTTTCTCCACACTGTCTCCAGCATTTATTGCTTGTAGACTTTTGGATCACAGCCATTCTGACTGGTGTGAAATGGTACCTCATAGTGGTTTTGATTTGCATTTCTCTGATAATGAGTGACATTGAGCATCTTTTCATGTGTTTGTTAGCCATCTGTATGTCTTCTTTGGAGAAATGTCTATTTAGTTCTTTGGCCCATTTTTTGATTGGGTCATTTATTTTTCTGGAATTGAGCTGTATTCTCTATGACCCACCTCCCAGAATATTGGAAATAAAAGCAAAAATAAACAAATGGGACCTAATTAAACTTAAAAGCTTCTGCACAAAAAAGGAAACTATAAGCAAGATGAAAAGATGGCCTTCAGAATGAGAGAAAATAATTGCAAATGAAGCAACAGACAAACAACTAATGTCAAAAATATACAAGCAACTCCTGCAGCAGCTTTCTAAAGAGCACTTCTGAACTTCACCACACTTATGGCAGGAAAATACCAATGAACCTAACAGGGCAGATCTGCTCAGAGACACGCTGAATCCTTACCAAGTGCACCACAGTAACCCTCCAAAACTGTAGTCTGGGAAGTCAGTGAAGCCAGGGCAAGAGTGTTCTCCTTAGGGGTAGGATTTCAGAGCAAGAGAGTCCCACAGAACACAAAAGTATGAAAACAAACTGTAAAATAGAATACATATCCCCAGAGTTGGAAAACTGCTGGTTAGAGTGTAACCATAAAGAGATCTGGGTCTCATCAGTGTTCATGTTCTGATTTGCTGAAGGACAAAATCACCTCACTCTCCCAACACTTTGAAACAAATAGTCAACTGGACCTATCTAAAACTGCAACAAACAAGACACTTCTGTACTTGCATACCCAGCTGTAGTGCCCCAGTGTGCAACATTGTAGGCACAAATGTCATTACTTCCACTTCTACTGATCTTTCATACACAATATGTGCTATACCATACAAATAATATATGAGAAATGTAGAGAAGCAAGTGAACCCTTTGGATGAGTTGAAAAGAATTAACAGAAACAAATATAGAGAAACTGAGAATCTGGAATTATAAAATAAGGACTTTAAATGACTATTCAAAAATGTTAAAGAGACAATGGAAAGTATAGATATTATGTATGAACAAGTACATTATTTTAGTAGAAATTGAAGTTAATTTTAAAAATTCAAATAGAAATGGTAGAAAATATATTGCAATTGAACAAAATATTCATTTAGTGTGCAAACAAGAAAGACACACATCAAAGGAAAAGAAATCAGTAACCTAGAAGGAAACTTAAATAATTTTTTGTTGCAATGAAATACAAATCCCTAAAGGAAAACAAAACAAAACAAAACAAAACAAAACAAAACACAGAACAGAGCATCTGTGATTTGCCCATTAACCAGTTTAACTTTGAATAGCTCAACTGAAGTAGTCTCCCTTTATTTTTGAATTTGTAATTTCATCCTTTTTTGTTATTTTTTTTTTACAAAATACAGTAGTATGATCCTAATGATGAAGTGGAACTGTAGATATGATAGAGTTAATACTTGTTGATAATTTGTTACCTCTTTTCAATTTTGGTTTCAATACCACCAAACATGACAGAAGTAGAGAAAGTGTAGAGAGAAAAAAATACCTAATCAAATTTTAAAAATATTTTACTACAAAAATGATGAAACATTTCAGGTTAATTTTCTTTAAGAAGTATTTTTTATGTAGTTTTGCTCATGCATATTTCCAGGTGTATTTGAATAGTATCATCTTTGTGGTACATCATAGTTGATCCATAGAATTGCTTTCTTGGAATTTTTTAAGTTGGGTAAAACCCAAATTGATCTTGAATTTAACTATTCCCTAAGCCCTTCAGTTATCTGTGTTTTATTAAAGTTAATTTATTAAGTGTTTTTGGTGTTCAATTACTAAGTCACATTAGATTCTTTGCAACACCATGGATGGCAGTGTGCCAGGCTCCTCTGTACTACCCCATGATTCTGCTCAAATTCATGTCCATTGTGTTGGTGATGTTCTTGAACCATCTCATCCTCCACCAGCCTATTCTTTTACCTTCCAGTCTTTCCCAGCATCAGGCTCTTCTCCAGTGAGTTGGCTTTTCCCATCAAGTGGCCAAAGTATTGGAGCTTCAGCTTCATCATTAGTCCTTCCAGTGAATATTCAGGGCTGATTTCCTTTAGGATTGACTGCTTTCATCTCCTAGAAGTCCAAGGGACTCTCTAGAGTCTTCTCCAGGACAACAATTCAAAAGCATCAAGTTTTCAGCCCTCAGCCCTCTTTATGGTGGTGTTTTTCAGTTGTTCTGTTATGTCAGACTCTATGACACCATGGACTGCAGCACACCAGGCTTCCCTGTCCTTTACCGTCTCCTGGAACTTGCTCAAACTCAAGTCCATTGAGTTGGTAATGCCATCCAACTATCTTGTCCTCAGTCACCCCATTCTCCCCCTGCCTTCAGTCTTTTCTAATGAGTTGGCTCTTTTCATCAGTGTTTTTTACAATGAGTCAGCTCTTCACATCAGATGGGCAAAGTGTTGAGCTTCAATTCCATTCCTTCCAATGAATATTCAGGGTTGATTTCCTGTAAAGTTGACTGGTTTGATCCCTTGCAGTCCAAGGGACTCTCAAGAGTCCTCTCTAGCACCACAGTTCAAAAGCATCAATTCAGTGCTTGACCTTCTTTATGGTCCAACTCTCACATCCATACATGACGACTGGAAAACCATAGCTTTGACTAGACAGACCTTTGTTGGCAAAGTAATGTCTCTGCTTTATAATATGCTATCTAGATTTCTAATGGCTTTCCTTCCAAGGAGCAAGCATCTTTTAATTTAATGGCTGCAGTCATTGTCCACAGTGATTGGAGAGCCCAAGAAAATAAAATTTGTCACTTCTTCCATTTCCCCCCTTCTATTTGCCATGATGTGATGGGACCAGATACCATGACCTTAATTTTTTAATGTTGAGCTTTAAGCCAACTTTTCCACTATCCTTTTTCACCCTCATCAAGCGACCTTTTAGTTCATCTTCACTTTTTGCCATTAGAATGTTATCATGTGCACATCTGAGGTTGTTCATATTTCTCCCAGTAATCTTGATTACAGCTTGTGAGTCAAATAGCCTGGCATTTCATATGATGTATTCTGCACATGAGTTAAATAAGCAGGGTGGAAATATACAGTCTTGTCATACTCCTTTCCCAATTTTGAGACAGCTTATTGTTACATGTCCAATTCTAATCTTTTCCTCTTGAATCATATATAGGTTTCTCAGGAGACAGGTAAGATGTTCTTGTATTCCCATGTCTTTAATAAATTTTCTACAGTTTGTTGTGATCCACACATAAGAGTCATTAGCACAGGGAGAAGTAGAAGTAGATGTTTTTCTGGAATTCCCTGTGAAGAAGGCTGAGCGCTGAAGAATTGATGCTTTTGAACTGTGGTGTTGGAGAAAACTCTTGAGAGTCCCTTGGACTGCAAGGAGATCCAACCAGTCCATTCTGAAGGAGATCATTCCTCGGATTTCTTTGGAAGGAATGATGCTAAAGCTGAAACTCTAGTACTTTGGCCACCTCATGTGAAGAGTTGACTCACTGGAGAAGACCCTGATGCTGGGAGGGATTGGGGGCAAGAGGAAAAGGGGACGACAGAGGATGAGATGGCTGGATGGCATCACTGACTCAATGGATGTGAGTCTGAGTGACCTCTGGGAGTTGGTGATGGACAGGGAGGCCTGGCGTGCTGCGATTCATGGGGTTGCAAAGAGTCAGGCAAGACTGAGCGACTGATCTGATCTGATCTTGCTTTCTCCATGATCCAATGAGTGTTGGCAACTTGCTCTCTGGTTCCCCTGCCTTTTCAACACCCAGCTTGTACATCTGGAAATTCTTGTTTGACATGCTGCTGAAGCCTAGCTTGAAGGATTATGAGCAAAACGTTGCTAGTATGTGAAATGAGTGCAATTTTATGGTAGTTTGAACATTCTTTGGCATTCCCCTTCTTTGGGATTGAAATGAAAACTGACCTTTTCTAGTCCTGTGGCCACTGCTGAATTTTTTCAGATTTTCCGGCATATTGAGTGCAGTGCTTTATCAGCATCATCGTTTAGGATTTGAATTAGCTCAGCTGGAATTCCATTATCTCTATTAGTTTTGTTCACATTAATGTGTTCTAAAGCACACTTGACTTAACACTCCAGGATATCTGACTCTAAGTGTGTGACCACACCATCCTGGTTAGCCAGCTCACTAAGACCTTTTTTGTACCATTCTTCTTTGTTTCTTGCACATGTTCTTAATTTTTTCTGCTTCTGTTAGATCCTTATCATTTCTGTCCTTTATCGTGCACATCCTTGCGTGAAATTATACCTTGATATCTCCAATTTTCTTGAAGCGATTTCTAGTCTTTACATTCTATTGTTTTCCTCTATTTCTTTCGTAATAGTGTTAGTTGCTCAGTTGTGTCTGACTCTTTTGTCCACATGGCCTGCAACGTGTCACACTCCTCTGTCCATGGGCTTCTCCAGGCATGACCACTGGAGTGGACTGCCATTTCCTTCTTCAGAACCCCATTTCCTTCCAAAACCCAGGGATTGAACCAGCGTCTTCTGCATTGCAGGCAGATTCTTTACCATCTGAGCTACAAGGAAGTTCCTTCTATTTCTTTGCATTGTACATTTAAGAAGGCCTCCTTATTTCTCCTTGCTATTTTCTGTAATTCTGCATTCGGTTGGGTATATCTTTCCATTTCTCCCTTGCCTTTCACTTCTCTTCATTCCTCAGCTATTTTTAAAGTCCCTTCAGACAACCAGTTTGCATTCATGCTTTTTTTTTTTTTTTTTTGCAATGATTTTGGTCATTGTCTCTTATACAATGTTATGTACCCCCATCCATAGTTCCTCAGGAACTCTACTAGTTATAATCCCTTGAATCTATTAATCACCTGCACTATATAATCAATCATAAAGGATTTGATTTGGGTTATACTTGAATGTCCTTGTAGTTTTTAATACTTTCTTCAATTGAAGCCTGAATTTTGCAATAAGCAGCTTGTAATCTGAGCCATAATCAACTCCAGATCTTGTTTTTGCTGACTATGTTGAACTACTCCATCTTTAACTGTAAAGAATATAATCAAATCTGATTTCAGTATTGACCATCTGGTGATGTCCATGTGTGGAGTGTTCTCTTGTGTTATTGGAAGAGAGTGTTTGCTATGACCAATGTGTTCTCTTGGGAAAACTCTGTTAGCCGTTGCCCTCCTTCATTTTGTACTCCAAGGCCAAACTTACCTGATATTATGGGTTATCTCTTGACTTTCTACTTTTGCATTCCAATCCCCTATAGTGAAAAAGAATGTATTTATTTATTTATTGGTGTTAGTTCTAGAAAGTGTTGTATGTCTTCATAGATCTGGTCAACTACAGCTTCTTTAGCATCAGCAGTTTGGGCATAGACTTGAATTAGTGTGATATTGAATGGTTTGCCTTGGAAATTATCCAAGATCATCCTGTCATTTTTGAGACTGCACCCAAGTACTGCATTAGGTATTCTTGTTAACTATAAGGGCTACTCTATTTCCTCTATGGGATTTTTGCCAATTGTATTAGATATAATAGTCAATTGAATTAAATTTGTCCATTTCCATCCATTTTAGTTCACTGGTTCATAAGATGTTGATTTTCAGTCTTGCCATCTTCTGCTTGACCACATCAAGTTTACCTTGATTTATGGTCTTAACCTTCCAGGTTCCTATGCAGTATTGTTCTTTACAACAGTGGCCTTAACTTTCACCATCAGACACGTCCACAACTGGGTATCATTTCCACTTTGGCTCAGTTGTTTCATTCTTTCTAGAAAGTGAAGTCACTCAGTCATGTCTAACTCTTTGTGACCCCATGGACTATAGACTACCAGGCTCCGCTATCCATGGGATTTTTCCAGGCAATAGTACTGGAGTGGATTGCCATTTCCTTCTCCAGTGAATCTTCCCAACCCAGGGATGGAACCCAGGTCTCCCACATTGTAGACAGATGCTTTACAGTCTGAGCCACCAGGGAAGTCTTATTTCTAGAGCTATTAGTAATTGCTCTCTGCTCTTCCCAAGTAGCATATAGCATATTGGACACTTTGTGACCATGGTGGGGGTGGGGGGCACTCATCTATCTGTATCATACCCTTTTGCCTTTTCATACTGTCCATGGGGTTCTCTAGGCAAGACTACTGGAGTGAGTTGCCATTCCTTCCTCCAGTGGACCATGTTTTGGGAGAACTCTTCACTATGACTCATCTGTCTTGGGTGATCCTGCACTGCAAGGCTTATAGCTAAATTGGGTTACGCAAGTCCCTTCACATGACAAGGCTGTGATCTATGAAAGGGTTATTTAGTGTACTTCTATGTATATTTGTGATAGTGACTGGATAATTTAATCCCACTAACCTATCTTAGATAATATGCATACTAATTCTAGACCTTACCCTAAAAAACGCCCACCTCATCTATTATTTGATCTCATCCCCTGTCTAGTGACTGGAGAAAGTGAGAGCATTTGCTAATCTGGGCCTGATTGAAATGGGTTAGAATTGCTTGACCCCAACTCCCGTTTCAGCAGTTGCACTCAGAACCAATTAGAATTGATGCTAATGAGAAGTAACAATTCCTTAAATTAAATCACTGGAACTCAGTGTGTATCTGTTATAGCAGGTTGTGATCTTCTAACTAGTATAACAGTTTATAATTTATATTGTCTTGTACTAAAATAAAGAACATGTAAAGGACAAGTTTAGGACTTCCCTGGTAAAGAATCTGCTTGCAATGCAGGAGATCTGGGTTCAATTCCTGGGTGGGGAAGATGCCCTGGAGAATGGATGGGCTACCCACTCCAGTATTCTTGGGCTTCTCTGGTGGCTCAGATGATTAAGAATCCTCATGCAATGTGGGAGACCAGGGTTCAATCCCTGCGTTGGGAAGATCCTTGTAGGAGGGCATGGCAACCCACTCCAGTATTCTTGCCTAGAGAATCCCCATGAACAGGGGAGCCTGCTGAGCTACAGTCCATGATGTCACAAAGAGTTGGACACACCTGAGTGACTAAGCACAGCACAGCACAATAGAAAAGTTTAAAAAAGGAAACATGGCATTCCTTCTCAATTTTTGCTTTTTTGTGGAGATCTTGATATAGTTTTATTAAAATCTGTGTTAATCATGCTTTTAGTTTAAGTGTCTCCTTGTTCTACCAGTGTTATCCCATTTTTCAAGGATAGAAATGCTTGTTATATCTTATATGGTGCTTAGCAATGTGTTATGTATAACTTCTGATAAATACATATTGTTCTTACAAAATAAGAACTTATTTAACTGACCATGTTGATATATTCCACTTTTGTAGGGAGCATCACATAGCTGCCTGAACATATTTACACATTTACATTATCTTACTTTATAGAAAAAGCTCAAAAACAGACATGTCAATTTAAAGCATACCATACACAGAAAGAAAGAAGAATGGCAATACTCTTTGGTAATTTTTTGATTAAATAATCAAACATTTATTAGAATACTTCTATATTTAAGATATGGAATGAGGTTTGTGACATTCTACGGGAGACAGGGATAAAGATCATCCCCATGGAAAAGAAAGGCAAAAAAGCAAAATGGCTGTCTGGGGAGGCCTTAGAAATAGCTATGAAAAGAAGAGAAGTGAAAAGCAAAGGAGAAAAGGAAAGATATAAACATCTGAATGCAGAGTTCCAAAGAATAGCAAGAAGAGATAAGAAAGCCTTCTTCAGCAATCAATGTAAAGAAATAGAAGAAAACAACAGAATGGGAAAGACTAGAGATCTCTTCAAGAAACTCAGAGATACCAAAGGAACATTTCATGCAAAGATGAGCTCGATAAAGGACAGAAATGGTATGGACCTAACTGAAGCAGAAGATATTAACAGGTGGCAAGAATACACAGAACTGTACAAAAAAGATCTTCACGACCCAGATAATCATGATGGTGTGATCACTGACCTAGAGCCAGACATCCTGGAATGTGAAGTCAAGTGGGGCTTAGAAAGCATCACTACAAACAAAGCTAGTGGAGGTGATGGAATTCCAGTGGAGCTATTCCAAATCCTGAAAGATGATGCTGTGAAAGTGCTACACTCAATATGCCAGCAAATTTGGAAAACTCAGCAGTGGCCACAAGATTGGAAAAGGTCAGTTTTCATCCCAATCCCAAAGAAAGGCAATGCCAAAGAGTGCTCAAACTACCGCACAGTTGCACTCATCTCACACGCTAGTAAAGTAATGCTCAAAATTCTCCAAGTCAGGCTTCAGCAATATGTGAACCGTGAACTTCCTGATGTTCAAGCTGGTTTTAGAAAAGGCAGAGGAACCAGAGATCAAATTGCCAACATCCACTGGATCATGGAAAAAGCAAGAGAGTTCCAGAAAAACATCTATTTCTGCTTTATTGACTATGCCAAAGCCTTTGACTCTGTAGATCACAATAAACTGTGGAAAATTCTGAGAGAGATGGAAATACCAGACCACCTGATCTGCCTCTTGAGAAGTCTGTATGCAGGTCAGGAAGCAACAGTTAGAACTGGACATGGAACAACAGACTGGTTCCAAATAGGAAAAGGAGTATGTCAAGGCTGTATATTGTCACCCTGTTTATTTAACTTATATGCAGAGTACATCATGAGAAACCCTGGACTGGAAGAAACACAAGTTGGAATCAAGATTGCTGGGAGAAATATCAATAACCTCAAATATGCTGATGACACCACCCTTATGGCAGAAAGTGAAGAGGAACTAAAAAGCCTCTTGATGACAGTGAGAGTGAAAATGTTGGCTTAATGCTCAACACTCAGAAAACGAAGATCATGGCATCTGATCCCATCACTACATGGGAAATAGACGGGGAAACAGTGGAAACAGTGTCAGACTTTATTTTTCTGGGCTCCAAAATCACTGCAGATGGTGACTGCAGCCATGAAATTAAAAGATACTTACTCCTTGGAAGGAAAGTTATGACCAACCTAGATAGCATATTCAAAAGCAGAGACATTACTTTGCCAACAAAGGTTCGCCTAGTCAAGGCTATGGTCTTTCCTGTGGTCATGTATGGATGTGAGAGCTGGACTGTGAAGAAGGCTGAGTGCCGAAGAATTGATGCTTTTGAACTGTGGTGTTGGAGAAGACTCTTGAGAGTCCCTTGGACTGCAAGGAGATCCAACCAGTCCATTCTGAAGGAGATCAGCCCTGGGATTTCTTTGGAAGGAATGATGCTAAAGCTGAAACTCCAGTATTTTGGCCACCTCATGCGAAGAATTGACTCATTGGAGAAGACTCTGATGCTGGGATGGATTGGGGGCAGGAGGAGAAGGGGACGACAGAGGATGAGATGGCTGGATGGCATCACTGACTCGATGAATGTGAGTCTGAGTGACCTCCGGGAGTTGGTGATGGACAGGGAGGCCTGATGTGCTGCGATTCATGGGGTCGTAAAGAGTCAGACACGACTCAGCGACTGATCTGATCTGATATTTAAGAAATCATGTGATATGTTGATTATAAAAAGATACAAACATTTCCTGATGCTGTATTCTAGTTAAAAAAAAATAAATGAAAATTACAGTGAAATCCACATTAATAGAAAAGTGATATTATAAGTAAATCACCTACTAACAATGGAGGACTAAAACCATAAACTACTCTAAAATGCTCATGGTATGAAAATGGCTTAAAACAAAATCTCAGAGAAATGATTTTTTGTGGATCTTGAAACACTGTGGCCAAGAAAAGAGGTGGGAGGAGAGATTTTTCCCAAATGGAAGAAGTAGCTGTGAAAAGGCATGAAAATATGAGCAAAGCAATGCCTCTTCAAGGAAGGATAATATTTCAGAAATTAGCAAAAACTGTGGTAGGCAGGGTCGAACCCTGAAGTGCTAAGGATATCATTCAAAGTTTATGGACTTTAACCAGAAAGCTGTGTATTAGATGTCATTGGCATATTTTAGTCTGTTACATGACATGATCACTTTTACCACTTCTCACTGTGTCCACCAGCCTTGTTACCAACCATGACAATCTCATCAAAGGAATCAAAAGCTTCCTAGCTGTTGTCTGTTGTTAATTTCATTTCCTTGCAGTCTATTTTTATGTAGCAATCACAGTGTTTCACAGTAGCTTTAGTGTGATAATGTTTGTCCCATGCTTAAAAACTTCCAGTAGATAAGAGTGAAATCAGAAAATAAAAGTCAAATTTGTTTCCATGACCTACATGAGTGGGATGCTCTCTACCTCCCTAAGGCCATATCCTACAATTACTCATTTCCTATTTTCTTGCTACATCGGGCCACCTTCTCTCTCTCTCTCTCTCTCTTTTTTTTTTTTTTTTTAAGAGGATCTTATTTTTTTCCTCTTAAGTATTATGCACAGATTGAATAAAAGATCCAAGTTCATAGCAACTTTTAATCACTGGAGTCTATGCAAAGTCTGTGATAGATTTTTAATCATTTATTCAGTCCTATACTCTTTCAGTTTTATAGCCATCACGCACCCCACCCCAGTACTTTTGCCTGGAAAATCCCATGGACGGAGGATCCTGGTAGTCTCCAGTCCATGGGGTCGCTAAGAGTCAGACAGGACTGAGCGACTTCACTTTCATTTTTCTCTTTCATGCATTGGAGAAGGAAATGGCAACCCACTCCAGTGTTCTTGCCTGGAGAATCCCAGGGACGGGGAAGCCTGGTGAGCTTCCGTCTATGGGGTAGCACAGAGTCGGACACAACTGAAGTGACTTAGCAGCAGCAGCAGCAGTAGCACCTAGTATCCTGTCCTTGTATAAAAATAACCATTCTCATGTGTTTTTCTTATAATATATTATTGCAAGAGAGGATTTCTTATCTCATGCACATATTTTTTTTTTTCTGTACAGTTTGTTTTGCTATATATGTTATACTTCTTTTAGTAATAACTTTCTTTTTTAAGACTCATTCATGTTGCTAATTGTGCATCTAATCTATTACCCCAGGCAATAGACATGTTCCTTCTTTCTTTGATGGGGGCTTCCCAGGGGACATGACAAAGAATATACCTGCCAATGCAGGAGACACAAGAGATACAGTTTTGATCCCTGGGTTGGGAAGATCCTCTGGAGTAGGAAATGGCAACCCACTTCAGCATTCTTACCTGGTAAATTTCCAAGAGACAGAGGAGACTGGTGGA
Source organism: Tragelaphus eurycerus (assembly GCA_935064755.1). Taxonomy (NCBI): domain Eukaryota; kingdom Metazoa; phylum Chordata; class Mammalia; order Artiodactyla; family Bovidae; genus Tragelaphus; species Tragelaphus eurycerus. Next base: position 3,340,338 of record CAKXYN010000003.1, on the reverse strand, counting down.
TTATAGTTCATGTGATCGCAAACAGTCAGACATGACTGAGCACACACCCAATTCTTTCTTTAACTAAGGTAGGGATTGTTTTTAGCTGTTGTTTCTATCATATTATCTACCCACTAGTGGTAGTAGACAGGGCAGCTTCAATGAGTGAAGAATTTGTATTGAGCAAAAATACTTGCTACATGTTATTGGTTGAAAAGATATGTTTTTGCTTCAAAATTATAGTGGTCTCCATTATAAGTTTTCTTTCTAGACTTTCCTCAGACTCAATAGAAAATATGACATCCCACAGAGACTTTGAACCCAATTGGCTATACTGGATCATAAAATAAGATTTAAAAAAAAAAAAAAAAAAAGCTCACTGTAGTGAACACTCCCTCCTGAAAAACCCTGATTGTGGATTGAGGAAAGGATGGCAAGATGGCAGATAAGGGCATTTTGGAAAAGTGAGCAACATTCCATGTAACTTTCTTACACATTGGCACATGTATATCCTAGCAGACCTGTTTAATGAGAAAATGATACTAGGAAAGCCTTAGCTTACAGCTTTGTTGATCAGGTTATTCACAATTCATAGTGGCAAGCTAGGGTCCCAGTTTCATGTTTCAGTTTATGATCAGACATATAGTCTCCACAAACATTCCTTGGAGAAGGGAATGGAAACCCACTCCAGTGTTCTTGCCTGTAGAATCCCATGGACAGAGGAGCATGGTGGGCCATGGTCAATGGGGTCTCAAAGAGTTGGACATGCACACAGAGTCTGGTAGAAAACCAAGAATCATTTTCCATCTCTAGTAAATGCAGCTTATTAAACAATCTACCAAATATGAGTCATTTCTTTCTTTGAGTTTCTGTTTAGAAAATGAAGATAATCAATCAATATAATGGACCAGTGTGGTGGCCTTTGGGAGGGTGAGATAATCCATGTTCCTGCAGAATAAACGTAAGCTGGATTCAAGATTGCCAAGAGAAATATCAATAACCTCAGATATGCAGATAACACCACCCTTATGGCAGAAAGTGAAGAGGAATTCAAAAGCCTCTTGAAAGTGAAAGTGGAGAGTGAAAAAGTTGGCTTAAAGCTTAACATTCAGAAAATGAAGATCATGGCATCTGGTCCCATCACTTCATGGGAAACAGATAGGGAAACAGTGGAAACAATGTCAGACTTTATTTTGGGAGGCTCCAAAATCACTGCAGATGGTGACTGCAGCCATGAAATTAAAAGACGCTTACTCCTTAAAAGGAAAGTTATGACCAACCTAGATAGCATATTCAAAAGCAGAGACATTACTTTGCCAACAAAGGTTCGTCTAGTCAAGGCTATAGTTTTTCCACTAGTCATGTATGGATGTGAGAGCTGAACTGTGAAGAAGGCTGAGCGCCAAAGAATTGATGCTTTTGAACTGTGGTGTTGAAGAAGACTCTTGAGGGTCCCTAGAACTGCAAGGAGATCCAACCCATCCATCCTGAAGGAGATCAGCCCTGGGATTTCTTTGGAAGGAATGATGCTAAAGCTGAAACTCCAGTACTTTGGCCACCTCATGCGAAGAGTTGACTCATTGGAGAAGACTCTGATGCTAAGAGGGATTGGGGGCAGGAGGAGAAGGGGACGACAGAGGATGAGATGGCTGGATAGCATCACTGACTTGATGGACGTGAGTCTGAGTGACCTCTGGGAGTTGGTGATGGACAGGGAGGCCTGGTGCGCTGCGATTCCTGGGGTCGCAAAGAGGTAGACACAACTGAGCGACTGAACTAAACTGAACATTGAAGAACTGATATAAATATGAAGCAGGATGGTCAGAGTCTACCACTGCCCCTGCTGCTCTCTCTGTCCACTGGGGCAGGTTCCTAAAGCAATGGCCATATTAAGAGTTGCATAGGGCCACCTGGGGGCTCTAAAATAAATTTATGTAACAGTAGCACACCTGGAAAGATAGGTTTTATCATGATTTACATATGCTTACCATAACAATATCTTTCAGAATATTCAAAATAAGAACTTTATACTTTCAGTTAACTGATATTTACTAGGACTTTAGTAGTGGGACTAGTGGGTCACTGCCTCCGAACTTGGAAACTATCCAAAAACAAAGGACAAATTTACAGTCAGGCTTAAACACCATGGGCTGCCCAGGCTTATCTGCTCTAGAAATGTCCCTAAGGGATAGGGTTTCTGGTGGGTTCAGCTCTTCCTCCTGGGATTCAACTAGGAATGTGAAGCACAGAGTTTTTTTCTCATATATCCTTCAGCACATGACCTGTGCTTACATTCTATTTAGTTTCCAGTGTCTTCCACCCTACCCCAACTTCACAACAAGAGGAAAGGAAAATAACTTTAATTATATTAAAAATATCATATTGCATTATTTTAAAAGTGCTCTGATCACAGAAAGTAGCCAATAGCTATCCTGAACTGCATGCCCATTTTAGAGTTATACTGATTAACTCAATTTACTTATGTATTGTCTTCATGGTATTTGATTCTCTCCTTTGTTTGAACATAGTGCTATCAAGTCACTTTTATTTCTTCCTTAAGTTTGAAAGATTGGAGAATAAACTCTTAGAATGATAATGACACAGGTGTTAAGATTACTTGACTTTAGAATATTTAATACTTTCAAGTAATTGTTGTTTTGTTGTTCAGTTGCTAAGCCTTTTCTAACTCTGTATGAACTGCAGCATACCAGGTTCCCCTGTCCTATACTATCTCCCGGAGTTTACTCAAACTCATGACCATCCAACCATCTCAACTTCTGTCACCCTTTTCTCATCTTGCCCTCAGTCTTTGTCAGCATCAGGGTCTTTTCTAATGAGTCAGCTCTTCTCATCAGGTGGCCAAAGTTGGGAGCTTCAGTTCAGCACTGGTCCTTTCAGTGAATATTCAGGGTTGATTTCCTTTAGGATTGACTGGTTTGATTTTGCTGTCCATGGGACTCTCAAGAGTCTTCTCCAGCACTGCAGTGCAAAAGCATCAGTGCTTTGGTGCTCAGCCTTGTGTATAGTTCAACTCTCACATCCATACACGACTACTGGAAAAATCATAGCTTTGATTATATGGACCTTTGTCAGGAAAATGATGTCTCTGCTTTTTAATACACTGCCTAGGTTTGTCATAGCTATTCTTTTAAATAATTGTAAAGTATGAATTCTGAAGTGGAATAAACATTATGTGACTTTTAACTTTATGAAATCATTTTCTAAAGGGAAATATTTTTAAAAGAAAAAGAAAAAATAATAGATGCATATTTTCACTATATAAAATACCATTGTTTATAGACTATCATCCTACAATAAAATTTTACTAAAAACTTTGTTATAATTTAAAATGGAAAATAATATTTGAGAAGATCATAAAGTAACCTATACAATTAAGCTGGATAAATGTTTCCTAACAATGGAATAGCATAAATCAAGGCTATTTTAGGATGCCCTTTAGAAACACAAACCGGATAAAATAGCAATTTCTTTTGAAAGGAAAATCAAATTCTCCCACTCTAATATAAATGAGCAGAGGATTTCTCCAAAAGCTTTTAATCCACTCCAGCAGTCAATCTTCTTATAGACAGAGCTGTCCTATTATTTAGACATTCTAAGTAAAATTCTACCTGAATTAATGGTGATTTCATTGTAATAAGATAATAAGAACTGGTTTATATGTGTAAATTCTGTTCCTTTAATTGTGGATGGAATGTATGATAACGTCCATTATAAAACAAAAAATATTGATAGTACTGGCAAGTCACTTCTAGTCAGAGTACATATATAGTTCATTCTGGCTTAAGGTTCCTACTATAACCCACATAATGTCAGTGGGAATTTGAGAACATCCCTCCCCTTTATTCAGCTCACTTAAAACAACTCAAGAAAAATTAATCTTGGCTGTTGAGTCCACACCATGTGACCTGATTATTCTTTATTTCAACCTCAATTGCTCTGTTTCCCTCACCCCACACCCATGCTGTCACTTCAGGATTTAAGAGCCAGTCATTTCCAAGTAACATGTAATTATGCTACTTGATGTACTGGGTTTGTATTAATACTTTATGGGTGAGGAATAGGAGGGGGAATAAACAGTCTTTTACACTAGCCCACCTCCAGGTGATTTATCTTGATGTATTTTAGCTCTGTGGCCATATTTTAAAATGGTCTCAGTTGAATTTGCCCCTGCCCCAAATTTTCTACTTTTATTCAGTTTTCCACGAAAAAGGAGTTTGTAAAACAGCTGTCTCACCATATGTTTTACATAAATTGAGTTAACAACAACAACGACAAAAACCTTTCTGAAGGGAACTGCATTTCTGATATATCAGAAAATATACTTCGCTTTTCTAAAAGCTCTGATTTGTATTATTCCTTAACATAAAGAAAACAAAAAAAAAACTCATTGTTCTTCTAATTTCTTGAGTCATGTTCTACTGATCTTTCTTTTGACTGTTTATATGTGTGTCTCAGAATATGTCAGTTATTATCAGTCCATGGGATCGCAAAGAACCGGACACAACTGAGCGACTGAACAACAAAAATCAATCTGTTCAAATTATTTTCTCATTTCAATTATGATATTTTAATCAGTCATGTCTGACTCTTTCCAACCCCATGGACTGTGGCCCACCAAGTTTCTCTTCACATGGAATTACCTAGGCAAGAATACTGGAGTGGGTTGCCATTTCTTCCTCCAGGGGACCTTCCCAACCCAGGGATTGAACCTGGGTCTCCTGTATCACAGGCAGATTCTTTACTGCCTAAGCCACCAGAGGAGCCCCCAAACAATGAACTGTTCGATTATATATTATCATCCTCCTCTCCCACAATATACTCAGCATCAATGAAAATTTATCTGCTGTGCCCTAAGAGTTATCTCTATTTCACACTTCCACTGAGGTTGTATATTTTTTGAGTTCTGAATTTTCGAGATAGAGTTGGGTCCCTATCAGTCTCTACTTACACTCTGGGATTTCAAAGTTGTTATTCTCAGCTCAAGAGTCTATCAGAACAGGAAAATTCTATACAGCAAGTGCATGTTCTATGCATGACATATTTTTCTCAGTTCTTTTGCCCAAATGCTGGCATGATAATTCCTTAATATTTTGTCACCTCTTCATTTTTCATTAAATATTTTAAAAATATATTTTATAAACAACTGTATTATTTTATTCATGAGATTTTATTAAAATATTCCAGCCCATAATTTCCTCCCCATTGCCCAAATGAAGAATGTATACTTCAATTTTACTGGAGGTGTCCAATAAAGAGATGTTGGTATGCTTGGGATAAGATATTAGCCAAATGATTTGAGTGGATACTGAATAAATAATGCTTATAGTACTATATGGGGATTGTGGGGAAATAGATGAGAATAAAGTTTCAATGAATGTCACTAACACTAAAATCATGTGTGTGTGTGTGATGTGTATGTGTATGTATATATTTCTTTTTCTCCTTTGTATTTGCTTTTTTCTGAACTCACCCCTATTGTTTATATTTCATGAGTGTAATGTTTTCTATTTTAAGCACACTACTCAGTTTCATGAATTTTTCAACTATGTCCTTTATTGCCTCATGTTATTTTGGGGATTTATTTTTATCTCTTGTTGAAAGAGGGTTTTCCCCTGATGTCTGATTATTCCGGGCTATTAGATAATATTATGAGCAAAAGGGCTCATTCTGAACCCTGGTTATTTGGAAGGAGCTTGTTAGTCATTGATTCTGACAAGTGGATAATGCAAGGGTGCAGACATTTCTTTAGGGAACAAATTTTAATGTCACTATTTGTAGGCTTTCTTTATGAGCTGACCATTTCTCCCAGAAAGGAAGACAGCATTAGGGAAAAGGCCTTACCATTCTGCTTACGGGCTTTCACCTAATCCTGCTGATTTTAACGTGATAACACATAGTGGTTCTCATCTCCCACCAGTGTCTATGTTATGAATAGAAAATTTTATTTTCAAAGTCTTCCTAGAGTAAACTTTTGAAGTCCTACTATAGGAAGAAGGAGAAGTTGCATGCCCCACAAGGTAATGAAAGGAATCTTGACTCCAAGTGGTTCTTATTCACAATTTTGACACTTCAATTTTGTATTTTTTTCCCACATCCCTGAGTCAGTGACTGCTAATATACTACTTTGTTATTGCTGTTGTTTAGTCACTCAGTCACGTCTGAGTATTTGTGACCCCATGGACTGTTGTATGCTAGGCTCCTCTGTCCATGGGATGTCCCACGCAAGAACACTGGAATGGGTTACCAGTTTCTCTTCCAGAAGATCTTCCTGACCCAGGGATCAAACCTGCATCTCCTGCATTGGCAGGCACATTCTTTACCACTGAGCCACCTGGGAAGCCCAAATATCCTGCTACAAGTCCATAAACTGAACTGAACTGAGTTTTGGAATAAAGACTGCATTTTCTGGTTTTCCTTGAAAAGCTAATATATTTCCTTTGGAAATGTTTTCTACCTATATTCTTACCAGTGAGAGGCAGGAGGATGTATGTGGAATTTTAAAAGACATTTGGCTCAAAATTGCTGAGTCTACTACATTAGGGCTTCCCATGGGGTATTAGTGGTAAAGAATCTGCCTGCCAATGCAAGAGGCATAAGAGATATCAGTTTGATCCCTGGGTCAGGAAAATCCCCTGGAGGAGGGCATGGCAACCACCCCAGTATTATTACAGTTCATGGGGTCCCCAAAGAGTTGGACACTACTGAAGTGATTTAGCACTCCCAGTAAATTGTCTTTTTTCCATGTTTTTGTTCTTCTGTCTTATGTGATGAGTATATGTTGACTCAGATGCCCACAGTCATCTTCGCTCATGAGGGTGACCTGAGGATGGCAGCAAGGCAGTGGAATCATGAATAAGAAACTTCGAGTTGGAATGTGTAACAGCACCATATAGGATCTAAGCTGCCTACCTCATTTTTTTTCATAAAAGAGAAACAAAATTTTATCTTGATTTAGTCATTTTATTTTTGACTTTCAGAAATATATAATATTGAATTTAACTGAAAGAAACATTGCTTTCAGTGACATTTGTTGATTCTGATTCCTGAGACATTGCTTAGTTTTGTGATACAAATATTCTTATTCTTCATGCTGGTTCTCCTGTGTCTTAAAGTTTTTCTCTTGTTTTGTTTGCCAAATCAGTTATCTGCCAACTACAGTGTGTTTCCAACTTTAAACCTTCTATTATTACTGTATTTTTGGTTGTTGTTGTTTATTGTTTTCTTATAGTTTGTCTCTGCTATTTCAGTGATATTTAGGGAAGGACCAGGTAAAATATTTAATATGCCATATTTACCAGTGTTATTATATTTATAACTTATAAAATATTATCTTAATGAAATAGCAACCTGAGATTGCAATAAGCTATGCAAATAGATACTGTGGTATGCAGAATAATCATCACCACCACCCCACCACTACTCACTACCAGAGCTGTTCATTTCCTAATCTTTGGGGCTATTGACTAAGGTATATGATGCGGCAAATGAGAATTAAGATAGTAGAATTGAGATTATGATCAGCTGACCTTCAAATAGAATATTCTGGATTATAGGAGCAATGTTAAAACAAAGACAGTGTACTATGTAAGAGGGAGGCAGAGGGTCAGTCAGGAGGATGCAGTACAAGAAAGTCTTTGCTGGCCATCACTGGCTTTGAAAAAGAGGAAGGAGGTGAATCACAGAGAGTGTTTGGAAGAAGGAAAGGCAAGAGAGAAGGTTCTCCTCTACCTAGAGAGTCCAGAAAGAAACTCAGCCTGCTGACACTTTGATTTTAGTCCACTTTGAAACTATAAAATACATTTTGTTGTTGCCAGCCATTAAGTTTGTGGAAGTTTGTTTAGACAGGTTAAGACAGTCCCTAGAGAAAACCACGGTGCTTCTCATTTACTCATACAGACATTATTTCTAACACCAGATATATGGATTTTTCCACCACAGCAAGCAATTTTCTGTGAACCAGCTAGGTGTCTTACAACTTAATTCAATTCTGACAATAACCTGGGTTAGTGCAGATAGAGGTTAAGGGCTCAGTCTGATAAAAATATTCCCTGCTCAGAGACCAATTGCAAGTGGTATGTTGCCGTAATTCATAACTTCTATCCAACGTGGCCATAAATCAGAAGGTCCCATAATTCCTTCCTTGGATTCAATCATTTGCCAGAAGAGCTCACAGAACTCAAACATAAAGGTTTACTTATATTTACCAGTTTATTATGTAATAAAAGGCATGATAGAAGATGTAGGTGACTGCTCAGATGAATGAATAAAGATAAAAGGTATAGGTGACCCTGCCTGGATGAAAGAATAGCACTAGGTCTGGAAAGGTCCAGAGTTTAGGAGCTTCTGTTCTCATGGAGTTGGGTGGTGCCACCCTTCTGGAATCCTGAATGTATTCACCAACATGGAAGTTTCAAACCCCACACTGTTGGGACTCTTATGGACGCTTCATCACATACATGTGACTGGTTACTGACTCCATTTCCAGACCCTCTCTGGAGAACAGGAGGTGGGGTTGAAAACTTCTGATCAAAGCTTGATCTTACTGGTGATCAGTCCCCACTCAGAACTGAACAAGAGTTGTCTTACTAGAACAAAGGATATTCCTATCACTGAGAAAATTATAAGATCTCTGTCAGGAACCAGGGTCAAAGGCTAAATATTAGAATAAAGGTTCTCCTGTCATCTCTATTTACTTGAGTTTTAAGAGCTCTGTCAGGAAATGGGGACAAATAGCAATATATATTTTCTATTTTTTTGTAAGTAGCCAAAGGAAACTAATACATACATTAACTCTTACCCTCTCTGTTATCAGCTTAGTTAGATTTTGGTTTTCACACTAGGAAGTGGAAGTGAAAGCACGCTTTACTGCAGGTCCACATGTGAGGGGGCAGGTGCAAAAGGGGGTGAGAAGAGAGACAGAAAGACATAGAGGGAAAACACACTCATGTGCTTGTGATGGAGAAGGAAACAGACGATTCTTGATGTGTTATTCAAAGGGAAACAAGTATTTTAAACAAGTTTGTGAGTGAATGACATGATTATTCGCTGAAAGTGTATGCTGAAAAGGAACAAATCTGGGAGAGAAAGACCATTATTTTGGTTTATACATATTGATTTTAAGATGCCCAAGAAGATACATCAAGTAGATGTTGGGCATTTAAGTCTGGAACCAAACATAGAGCACATGATTTCTCCCACTTTCCTCTTTCACGCTGAGGGACTTTTGCTGCTGATTTATTTTGCATAATAAAACTGTCATCCCATCCAACAAAAGCAAGAAATGGAAACATGAAAGATACTGTGCTGTGAACAGTTTAGTCACTTAGTTATGTTGGACTTCTTGCAACCCTGTGGACTGTTGCCTGCCAGGCTCCTCTGTCCATGGGATTTCCCAGGCAAGAATACTAGAGTGGGTTGCCATTTCCTTCTCCAGGAGATCTTCCAGACCCAGGGATCAAACCCATGTCTTCTGTTTGGTGGGTGGATTATTTACGACTGAGCCACCTGCGAAGACCAAAAGTTATTATAACCAGGAGCAAAACAGTTAAAAGAAAACATTAATTTTCCCCTGGTTAATTCCTGGAGTTACATTAAGTATTATCTCAAATTTATGCCAGTTGTTCTTTCCATAATTTATAATACTGAGTCTCCTTACAGTCCTGATAGTTAATGTTTCTGAAAAACACTCTCTGATCTGTCTTGCTGATGCCTGAGCTTCTGACTGAGATGTGCTTGTATTACCTTGTTCAATGAGAAAACAATCAGTCCTCTTTGAAAACCCACTTGCAAGGTTTCTTCTCTTCTAGTCTCCTGGTTAACACCTTCCAGTTGGATTTTTTGGCTTCTAATGTGCTCTCTCATCACCTCACATTAACCAGATAAAACTTAAAGAATTTTTTTATGACACCATAATCAAACCACTATGGTAACAGAGTGTACATGTAGTGCCCCAGATAGAATTTCTGGTGAATAAAATCCACAGAATTTGGAAGAATGTGAGGGAAAAAAATAGTTTCAATTTGAGATATACATTAAAATCCTTTAAAGGGACACCACGAATAGGCTCAGTGGTAAAGAATCTGCCTGCCAAACAGGAGACAGGGGTTCAGTCTTTGGGTAGGGATGATCTCCTGGAGAAGGATATGGAAACCCAATTCAATATTCTTGCCTGAGAAATCCCATGGACAGAGGAGCCTGGCGTGCTGCAGTCCCTGGGGTTGCAAAGAGTCAAATGTGACTTAGCCATTATACAACAACAAAAATGCTGAACTAATCAGTAGTGGTTAATCTGTCCTTTTCTGTTATCATCATTGCCACCAATTTTCCTCCCTAGTGAGGACTTCAGATCTTCACCATTTTCTATGAACACAAGATGGAGAATCGCAGAGCATATTCTTCCTCTTGAACCATCTGTCTATTCCTCCTCTCTCCTGGGTTCATTTATCTCTCTACTTTTACTGCTAGTCACAGGCACCTTACTTTTCTTATATTGACTGAATCACTTAAAAGTCAACTCTCTCAATTTTTTGGTGTAGAGGAGGAAAGAAGAAAATGGGTCTTTGCATAAATTTGCTCTTAGGCTGCGTTATCATGAAGATAATGAGGCTTCTTATACCTCCCAATTTAACAATCCTTTGATCATCTTTAGTATGATGTTTACGCTAAAAGAGTATCTCTATTATCGGGCATCGTACCTGGACTGACTCGTTTCAGATATGATATTATACATATTTCAATGCTATTCTCCCCAATCGTCCCACCCTCTCCCAGTCCCAGAGTCCAAAGTCTTTCTATCATCAGTGTCTCTTTTGCTGGGACTGGAGCACTGGGATGACCTCGAGGGATGGTGTGGGAGGGGGGAGGGAGGAGGGTTCAGGATGGGGAGCACGGGTATTCTGGTGGTGGATCCATCTCGATGTATAGTAAAAGTAATACAATATTGTAAAAAAAAAATAAAATAAAAGTCTAAAAAAAAAAAAAAAAAAAAAGAGTATCTCTACTTGTCTGTTATCTGATTTGTGTTTGACTCTAGAGGAGAAAGAAATAGGAAGCAGAAAAGCCCTGCTCATTCTCAATATGCAGTTGGTTAAATTTCAAGTACTGAATTGATGAGATTATTAAAGGCAGGTCCTGCTTCCTGTTTATCTTTGCATCCTTGGCATCTAACATGGTTTGGAAAGCATTAAGATCCTTCATATATGTTTACCAGAGTTTAAGAACATATTTACTATCTATATAAAACTTATATTTAACTCATTGAAAATAAGTTGGGTTAATGTTAGCCAATAATAATATCCGCAGCGCTTGTAGTATAAAATTTGAAATTATTTAGTCAGAGGCATTCTTATGTACTAACTAGAAATGCTCTAGAGTTTGTAAATATGTGTGTACTTTCATTGGAAATTCTTTATGTAGCTGGAAAGAAGAGCATCTTTTTAGAATAATCAAAACTTGCCAGCACTTTAATGACTCAGCCAAATAGTATTTTGAGTGCTCAGAGAAAAGTTGCAAAATAAAGTTTCTAAAATATAAATTTGCTTTTTTCTCTAAAGGATGCTAACATGTCATGAGGCCATTTTCAAGTGTTTATTAAAAGGACCTGATTGTGGTGGCATGTGTTTAAAAAAACAAAGCTGTGTATTCACATTTTTATAAGAATATTAATCAAAACATCAAGACATTTTCCATTCTATAGCAGTAATTTCACTGCTATTCAAGAGAAAATACACACTGTCTCTCTATGCTGTATTTCCTGACAATTTGGTTTGGTTTCTTTAACAGTTTAGGTGACTTTTTTTTTTAAAATTGCAGGATAAATGCTTTACAATGTTGTGTTAGTTTCTGCTGTGAATTAACTATAAGTGTATATATATATATCTACACTTTTGAGCCTCCCTCCACTCCCCACAATTCTACCTCTGGAAGCTGAACTCCCCATGTTATAGAACAGCTTCCTACTAGCTATCTCTTTTACACTTGGTAGTGTATAAATGCAAATCAAAAGTACAATGAGGTATGCCTCACACCAGTCAGAATGGCATCATCAAAAAAATCTATAAACAATAAATGCTGGAGAATGTGTGAAGAAAAGGGAACCCTCCATTGGTGGGAATATAAACTCATACAGTCACCATGGAGAACAGTATGGGGATCCCTTAAGAAATAAGGAATGAAACTACCATATGATCCAGCAACCTGACTCCTGGGGATATACCCTGAGAAAGCCATAATTCCAAAAGACACAAGTATCCTAGTGTTCAGTACAGCACTATTTACAATAGCCAGGACATGGAAGCAACCTAGGTGGCTTTTAAATATATATCCGACATCATGCATGTTCGCGCGCACACACACACACACACACACACACACACACACACACACACATAAAACAACTAATAGAAATCATACACTAGTGTCTTTGCTCTCAGGTGTGGAGGTGAACTCTTAATCCATCACTTGCAAACAGCATTGAGAACCTAATATGTTCTAGAATTATTATGATCTAGACTTGACACTACACTGAGGAATTGTGGCTCCTGTTGCAGGTTATATTTCCTGGGATCTGTGAGATACAATTTCTGGTGGAGGTTTCTATTAGGAACTCTGACGTGGAGATGATCCTACAAAGTTGTCCCAAACTGGGGAAAGGAGGCAAGGAATGTCTAACTCACAGAGATCAGTCATTGGATACAGGCTACCCTGAGAAGGGCACATGCCCTTGAGTGAAGATGCTATTTTCAAAAGAGGCAATTCTGGTTGTTGTTGATTGTTAAAAGCTATCTGCTAGCAATACTCACATAAGGTAGAAAATGTAAGGATAGGTAATATATAAATAGATATATGCTAGATTAAAAAGATAGAGCCTTATTAAATTAATATTGACTCTATTTTAAGCAATAAAACATAAATTATAAAAATCCATTCTTATTGATAAAACAGAAAGGCATAGATTATTCCTTAGTGGACTATTTTATACATTATTACATTAAAATTTTTAAGATACAGAAAAATTCAGTCTTGGTAGTTTTTATGTGAGTTGGCCAAGTTAATGGATTTGACCCTGCCTACTAAAGGTAATGGACTGATATCTAAGCTTAACTAGAAATGAAAATCTAAATGTCTATGTGAAATACAGATTTGAATATCCAGCTGGTGATAATATCACTCTAAGTTAAAATTAGTTTTAGTTCTTCAAAATGTATGATTTTGACCTTCTCCAAAGCTCTCTTACGCAATTCATTTTATCTTTAATGGAAAAAGAATGTTAGGCAAATTTTAACACTCCAAGAATCATAAATTTCTGTCATCTATATATTTTACTTCATAGCTCATAACTTATCCTGAACAGGCAAAATGATTAAGTGATTAATTCTATATTTTTAAATTGTATGTATATTATTTATAACTTTTAATCCTATATTTAAGTGGTTAATTTAATTGAACATTATTTTATTACTAGTCCTTTGAATTTTCTGAATTTTTGCAGAATCACAGGGTCATTTTGGAAATAATAAGAAAATGTTATTGTGAAACATTAAAATTATTTATATTTTATCCATTAATGATGAAATTCATTAGTAATTCCATCACATCAGCTGCTTTCATATGCCATAAGAACCAAGCAACATGCTTTTTTAAAATGCAATATTTGAACCTAGAAAATATAACTTAATGATATGATTCAAATACAAAACAGTAGGGTTAATAAATAATATTTAACTGTCAAGTATGCTTGCAAAAAGGAATCACAATTTCTTAAAAGGAAATGATGCTAAAATGCAAATACTTATAAAATATCACTTTAATCTAAAGTTAAGTTTCTCCTTGAAATTGCTTGCTGAAACTTGAAATGTATACAGTAGATGAAAATGTATTACTTAAAACTTTCTTAATGTCTGTGCCAAGGATGGAGAATGTGGTCGGCTTCCTTTCCAAGCCCCAACAAACATATCTGAAAGTCCTGGCAAGTCAGGAAAATTTTTGAAAGCACACAAACCCTGACACACAATGGCAGTTAGAAAATGAATGCATTCTGCAGCTCTGTTCATTTCTCTTTGCCAATTTGCAAATAGTCTATTTTTATAGACAGTTGGAATTATCTTTGCATACAAAATTTAAGCATTTTTGAGGAAGTATCTGGCTTTTAAAGATATTTTATGAAAGATTTTGATCAGGGCCTCAGTTATACAGTAAAAATTATATGTTAGTACATGCTCATCATTTATTTAAAAATGTATCAACAGTCATCAAATTAATGTAACTTAAAGGCTATATTAGATATTTCACATAGGTAGTTGTGTAGCCTTGAATATATGACTATGTACCTTTAGACTGGGTGAGTGATAATCACTCAGTTGTGTCAGACTCTGCCACCCCATGGACTGTAGCCTGCCAGGCTCCTTTGGCCATGGACTTCTCCAGGCAAGATACTGGAATGGGCTGCCATTTCCTTCTCCAGGACTACTTTAGGAAAAAAAAAAAAAAAAACCCAGAAATATTTGCTACTTATTTTCTGATTTTGAGTATTTAAAAATTTTTTGAAGTACACAATTTACTGTGTTATACTAGATTCAGGTGCCCAACATAACGATTCAATATTTTTATACAGTCCATTTGAAGTTATTACCAAATAATGCCTATATTTCCTTGTGCTGTATAATATATCCTGTAGTGGTTTGTATCTCTGAATCCCATACTAATGTTCTGCCCCATCCCCAATCCCTCTCCCCACTGGTAAGCCCTAGTTTGTTTTCTATATCTATGTTTCTGCTTTGTTATATACATTCATTGGTTTTATTTTTTTAGATTCCACATATAAGGAATATCATGCAGTATTTGTCTTTCTCTGCCTGATTTATTTCACTTAGCATAATACCCTCTATGTCCATACACATTGTTGCAACTGGTAGAGTTTCATTCTTTTTTTTTTTTTTTTTGGCTGAATGTATGTATGTGTGAGTGTGTGTGTGTGTGTGTGTGTGTGTGATGTATATATGTATCTCACATCTTTTTCATTCATCTTTTGATAGACACATAGGTTTCTTCCATATCTTAGCTATTATAAACAATGCTACTTTGACCATTGGGGTGCATGTATCATTTGGATTAGTGTTTTCATTTTCTTCAGAGCTATACCCAGTAGTGAAATTAGTGCATTTGTAGGGTAATTCTAATTTAAGTTTTTTGAGGAACATCCATACTCCTTTCCAAAGTGGCTGTATCTATTTACATTCCTACCAACAGTATAGTAGAGTTCCCTTTTTTCTACATCCTCACCTACATTTGTTATTTTTAAACTTTTTGATGATAGCCATTCTGATATATGTGAGGTAATATCTTATTGTGGTTTTGGTTTGCATTTCCCTGATGATTAGCAATATTGAGCATCTCTTTATGTGACTGTTATCCATCTGAACTTCTTTGAAAAAATGTCTACTCATGTCCTCTACCCATTTTTAAATCAGTTTATTTGTAGGTTCTTTTATGTTTAATTATATGAGTTTATATATTTTGGGTATTATCCCTTATGAATCTTATAATTTGCATTTTTTGCATTCTATAGGTTATTTTAAAATTTTATCGATGGTTTTCTTTGTTGTGCAAAATCTTTTACATTTCATTGGATCCCATTTGTTTATTTTTGCTTTTGTTTTGTTTTTTAAGTGACAGATTCAAAAAATGTTTCTAAGATTTATGTCAAAAGTGTTCTGCCTGTATTCTGTTCTGGGGGTTTTATGGTTTTAGGTCTTACTTTTAGTTGTTTAATCCATTTTGTGTTTATTTTTAAGTATGGTGTGAGAAAACATTCTAATTTCATTCTCTTCCATGTAGCTGTCCATTATGCCCTTTACAGGAATAACTGAAAGTTTTGTAAGACTTTCTTTTTTTTTTTTTACTGATTCAAATTATATACTTAAACTAGCAGTGTATAAATATCAGCCAATTTTAAGTATATTCACAGAAATTAAGCCCACATTATCTTTATATCAAAAAGAAATACATTAAACTTTAAAAGAGGTAAAATAATAGAAGAAATATTAGAAACTGTTATTTGATTTTTGTCTTCAACTCTCATCTTTATGTTACATATACACAAGTATAAAAAATGAAAAACTGTTTGCATGCAAATAGCATTATTTAATTTTTTGTATTTAATTCAGAACTTATTCCCAGATTTTTTTTGCAATCAATTGAAATATACCCCAAGACTACAAATTAAAATATTATCCATCGCTGGCTTATTTTTTTTTTTTTTACAGATTTTTCAATTAAGTTGCAAGAATGCTTAAGCAAAATAAATTGCTGCTACTGAACGTTAATTTAAAAGATTTTTTTTTCATTTTCCAGTGAACAATAAGCCAGATATTTGACATATAGATAGATGGTTAAAACACATCAAAACATACATAAAATTGTCATAACTAAGAGAATAAATATTCAGAGAAATAGATGCTCTTAACAATAAAAAAAATTCTTTGAAAGGATTGACATTTCAATTCTAAAGAAATTATTTTGAACAATACTTGCTGTTAGCATTAATTTATTTACATTCTAATACAAACAATTCATTCTATTTTAAAATTCATAGGATTTCTTGGATCTACCATTTGCTCTTTTTTGCAATTTTAAGAAAATTCTCAGACACTCTCTCAAATATTGATTTCTATCATTCTTTTTTCTTTGTACTGTAAAAAACATCATTCACTTCTCTTAGGGGTTTGCATTATATGAGTGGTGACTTTTGTTCTTTATCTAAAATGCCCCTTCCCTCCTCTCTTCCTCTCTTCTCCCCTCCTCTCCTTTTTTTCTTTCCTTTTCTCTCTTCCTACCTCTTTCCCCTCCGCCCTCTTCTTTATCTTTCCCTCCTTCCTTTGTGTTCTGTTTCCTTAGGTATGTTTACACTAGGACACTTCACCCATTATAGGTTAAAAGACACTACAGTTTTTTAAGTGTAAAATACCCCTGGAGTCACTAATTACCTATAGGCTAAAGTATTCAGCCACTAAGGAAGGCAAATTTTCCAGTGTCCAGCTACTAATGGCAAAAGTAATAATGAAGAAAGATAATATTTGAAGAGGATGGGAAGAAAATCTACAGGTAAATGAACAATATTTCTCTATCAGTAGACAAAACTAGAATCTACTATAGAAATGTTTTCTATTCCTAGTGTAAGATCCCCACTCACTGTCTCTCCTGGGATTTCTGGACCATTCTGCCATGTTTTGCACCTGCCTCATCCACTTCAAATTGCAGTTTCCAGTGTCATTTTAGAATTTCTTTTTCTCTAATTATACAGAAATCCATAATATTGCACAGATTATCATGTTACCATGCTATCACTGTAAGGATTCTTTTCTTCTACTGTGAAGCAATGGGTGTATTTTTAATATGAAAAAGAGAATGAACTTAAAGGTGGTTAATTAACCAAAACAGAGATTGTTGTTGTTCAGTTGCTAAGTTGTATCTAACTCTTTGCGACCCCATGGACTGTAGCATGCCAGGATCCCCTGTCCTTATCTCCCGGAGCTTACTCAGACTCATGTCCATTGAGTTCTTGATGCCATCCAACCATCTCATCCTCTGCATCCTGTTCTCCTTCTGCCCTCAATCTTTCCCACCATCAGGGTCTTTTCCAGTGAATCAGTTCTTCGCATTAGGTGGCCAAAGTAATGGAGCTTCAGCTTTAGCAACAGTTCTTCCAATGAATATTCAGGGTTGATCTTCTTTAGGGTTGACTGGTTTGGTCTCCTTGTAGCCCAAGGGACTCTGAAGAGTCTTCTCCAGCACCACAGTTTGACATTGTAGACATTTGTACTAGGGACAGACATTTCATTTTCCTTTGTTCTAGGCATGAGGTAGGATTATACTTCCCAATTCACCAGATATTAAGTTTGGCAAAATGATTTACTTTATCTGGTAATATGAAATTGGAGGCATGCTTGGTCATTTCTGGCAGGATCTTGAAGATTGAGTGCAGGGTAGGCCGTGTTTTGATTTTCTTTCCTCCATAATCTCTGGCTGTTTCTCCCAGAATCTAGTTACCACAAAAAGGACAACATGACTATGTCCCCGGTGAGCTATGTACATAGCATGAGCCAGAAATAAACTATCACTGTTTTACAACACAGATTTGGGGTTAGTCCTTATTACAACAAAATATAACCCATGTTTCCTGATATTATTACCTTCTCATCTCAATACTCAATTTTCTCTAAACTTAAAAAAATTCACAACTTTTGGTATATATTGTGATACTATTCATTCAAGTAAAGCCTATTTTTTAAAAATTAGTACTTAAGTATATAACGTAAATATATATATATATATATATATATATATATATAGACATTAAAATATATGTTCCAAATAGGAACAATAAATAGTTTATATTAAATAAGAATGTATATTTTTTGATAATAAATTATTAGATGTTTCAGGATGTATTTGGACTTCTCAGGTGACAGTAGTGGTAAAGAGTCTTCCTGCCAGTACACAATACACAGGAGATGCAGGCTTGGCCCTTGGATGGGGAGGATCCCTGAAGGAGGAAATGGCAACCTACTCAAGTGTATCTTCCTTGAATAAGACAAATTATGTAGAGAATATTAAAATATATTTCACATATTTTTGTCAATTGAAATTGGCTTGATTTCTAGTACCCAGAATCTTGTGTGATAAAGTTTTATAATATTTGAGTTGTATGCCTAAATTATACTATGGTTCTTTCAAGACTGTACTATGCAAAAAGCTACTGAGTATCTTCGAGTTTTGCCAATCAATATTAAAATAATATGCTCTTTGAAATCAGAACATGCTACAAATCTAATAGTTCTTTCATATTTAACAATTATTTAATACCACACAGTAAAATGAGAGTACATATATTATTTGCTATAGTTTTACTACTAAATCAGTTTTATGAAAAAGGAAGTGTTGTCAGGATTTTGCACTTATGGGATTTTTTTCACATTCATTATTGGCCTTAAAGTTGAGTAAGTCAAAATTGTTGAAAGTAAATCAGAACCATGTTAGACTTGCTATCAAAATATATAATACCCCACACCACAATGAGCAAGCTGGATTTATCTTTTTCAGAAAAATGAAAATTATTTCATATAATTTTAAAAGTCATTTTAACAGCGCTTGATTTGTCATTCCTCTCATCTGTGTCAGGATCTGCAGGCCTTTGAGATAACACGTACAATATGAAACATAAAATTACATGTATGTAGTGATGGCTGTGCTTTGCTGGAGCAGCCGGGAGGAGATACCCCAAGCCAAAGGTAGGAGAAACCCAAGTAAGAAGGTAGGTCTTACAAGAGGGCGTCAGAGGGCAAGCACACTGAAACCATACTCACAGAAAACTAGTCAATCTAATCACACCAGGGCCACAGCCTTGTCTAACTCAATGAAATTAAGCCATGCACGTGGGGCAACCCAGGTTGGGCGGGTCATGGTGGAGAGATCTGACAGGGTGTGGTCCGCTGGAGAAGGGAATGGCAAACCACTTCAGTATTCTTGCCTTGAGAACCCCATGAACAGTATGAAAAGGCAAAATGATAGGATACTGAAAGAGAAACTCCCTAGGTCAGTAGGGGCCCAATATGCTACTGGAGATCAGTGGAGAAATAACTCCAGAAAGAATGAAGGGATAGAGCCAAAGCAAAAAGAATACCCAGCTGTGGATGTGTCTGGTGATAGAAGCAAAGTCCGATGCTGTAAAGAGCAATATTGCATAGGAACCTGGAATGTCAGGTCCATGAATCAAGGCAAATTGGAAGTGGTCAAACAAGAGATGGCAAGAGTGAATGTCGACATTCTAGGAATTAGCGAACTAAAATGGACTGGAATGGGTGAATTTAACTCAGAGGACCATTATATCTACTATTGTGGGCAGGAATCCCTCAGAAGAAATGGAGTGGCCATCATGAACAACAAAAGAGTCCGAAATGCAGTGCTTGGATGCAATCTCAAAAATGACAGAATGATCTCTGTTCGTTTCCAAGGCAAACCATTCAGTGTCACAGTAATCCAAGTCTATGCCCCAACCAGTAACCCTGAAGAAGCTGAAGTTGAACGGTTCTGTGAAGACTTACAAGACCTTTCAGAACTAACACCCAAAAAAGATGTCCTTTTCATTATAGGGAACTGGAATGCAAAAGTAGGAAGTCAAGAAACACCTGGAGTAACAGGCAAATTTGGCCTTGGAATATGGAATGAAACAGGGCAAAGACAAACAGAGTTTTTGCCAAGAAAATGAACTTGTTATAGCAAACACCCTCTTCCAACAACACAAGAGAAGACTCTACACATGGACATCACCAGATGGTCAACACCAAAATCAGATCGATTATATTCTTTGCAGCCAAAGATGGAGAAGCTCTATACAATCAGCAAAAACAAGACCAGGAGCTGACTGTGGCTCAGAACATGAACTCCTTATTGCCAAATTCAGACTGAAATTGAAGAAAGTAGGGAAAACCATTAGACCATTCAGGTATGATCTAAATCAAATCCGTGATGATTATACAGTGGAAGTGAGAAATAGATTTAAGGGCCTAGATCTGATAGAGTGCCTGATGAACTATGGAATGAGGTTCGTGACATTGTACAGGAGACAGGGATCAAGACCATCCCCATGGAAAAGAAATGCAAAAAAGCAAAATGGCTGTCTGGGGAGGCCTTACAAATAGCTGTGAAAAGAAGAGAAGCGAAAAGCAAAGGAGAAAAGGAAAGATATAAACATCTGAATGCAGAGTTCCAAAGAATAGCAAGAAGAGATAAGAAAGCTTTCTTCAGCAATCAATGCAAAGAAATAGAGGAAAACAACAGAATGGGAAAGACTAGGGATCTCTTCAAGAAAATCAGAGATACCAAAGGAACATTTCATGCAAAGACGGGCTCGATAAAGGACAGAAATGGTATGGACCTAACAGAAGCAGAATATATTAAGAAGAGGTGGCAAGAATACACAGAAGAACTGTACGAAAAAGATCTTCACGACCCAGATAATCATGATGGTGTGATCACTGACCTAGGGCCAGACATCCTGGAATGTGAAGTCAAGTGGGCCTTAGAAAGCATCACTACAAACAAAGCTAGTGGAGGTGATGGAATTCCAGTGGAGCTATTCCAAATCCTGAAAGATGATGCTGTGAAGGTGCTGCACTCAATATGCCAGCAAATTTGGAAGACTCAGCAGTGGCTACAAGATTGGAAAAGGTCACTTTTCATCCCAATCCCAAAGAAAGGCAATGCCAAAGAATGCTCAAACTACCGCACAGTTGCACTCATCTCACACGCTAGTAAAGTAATGCTCAAAATTCTCCAAGCCAGGCTTCAGCAATATGTGAACCGTGAACTTCCTAATGTTCAAGCTGGTTTTAGAAAAGGCAGAGGAACCAGAGATCAAATTGCCAACATCCGCTGTATCATGGAAAAAGCAAGAGAGTTCCAGAAACACATCTATTTCTGCTTTATTGACTATGCCAAAGCCTTTGACTGTGTAGATCACAATAAATTGTGGAAAATTCTGAAAGAGATGGGAATACCAGACCAGCTGATCTGCCTCTTGAGAAGTCTGTATGCAGGACAGGAAGCAACAGTTAGTACTGGTCATGGAACAACAGACTGGTTCCAAATAGGAAAAGGAGTACGTCAAGGCTGTATATTGTCACTATGTTTATTTAACTTATATGCAGAGTACATCATGAGAAATGCTGGACTAGAAGATACACAAGTTGGAATCAAGATTGCTGGGAGAAATATCAATAACCTCAGATGTGCAGATGATACCACCCTTATGGCACAAAGTGAAGAGGAACTAAAAAGCCTCTTGATGAAAGTGAAAGTGGAGAGTAAAAAGGTTGCCTTAAAGCTCAACATTCAGAAAACGAAGATCATGGCATCTGGTCCCATCACTACATGGGAAATAGATGGAGAAACAGTGGAAACAGTGTCAGACTTTGTTTTTCTGGGCTCCAAAATCACTGCAGATGGTGACTGCAGCCATGAAATTAAAAGACACTTACTCCTTGGAAGGAAAGTTGTGACCAACCTAGATAGCATATTCAAAAGCAGAGACATCACTTTGCCAACAAAATTCACCTAGTCAAGGCTATGGTCTTTCCTGTGGTCATGTATGGATGTGAGAGCTGGACTGTGAAGAAGGCTGAGCGCCGAAGAATTGATGCTTTTGAACTGTGGTGTTGGAGAAGACTCTTGAGAGTCCCTTGGACTGCAAGGAGATCCAACCAGTCCATTCTGAAGAGATCAGCCCTGGGATTTCTTTGTAAGGAATGATGCTAAAGCTGAAACTCCAGTATTTTGGCCACCTCATGCGAAGAGTTGACTCATTGGAGAAGACTCTGATGCTAGGAGGGATTGGGGGCAGGAGGAGAAGTGGACGACAGAAGATGAGATGGCTGGATGGCATCACTGACTCGATGGATGTGAGTCTGAGTGACCTCCGGGAGTTGGTGATGGACAGGGAGGCTTGGCGTGCTGCAGTTCATGGGGTCACAAAGAGTCGGACTCGACTGAGCGACCCATCTGATCTGATCTGATCTGAGTGTTTGAACAAAACCTCAACTATTCCTGGGCCACTTCTAAGAGATGCATAATGGTGTAGCATGGAATTCCTTGGCCTGAAGAGTGATTTTTTGTTTATCCTACAGTATACAAGGAAAGGTTTTGAATTTTCATAACTATAACATATAATAAAGAAGAAAGAGAATCCATGAAGAAAAATGCAGCTGCCTCTGCCTCAATAAAAGATCAAAGAGAATACAGATTTAGAAGATTTGATTTAGTGAGACATCACACAGTCAGACTGTATTTGGCATCACATATTGGAGCTTAGCATTCTGAATAAATCAACTGATAAATATCTACTGCTCACAATATATTTTGAAGAAGTCAAAAAGCAAAGTTATAAAGCACAGCACACAACTAAGGATTTCAGACCTGGAATATGGTGTGGAATCAAAGCAATGTATGGCAGAAGTTACATCAATCAAGGACACAGAAACTTTCATTTTCACACTGATTAAATGTCTGTGACATTCCCTTATTGAAGCACTGGAGTTCTACATCACAGATTCTTCACATTGATGAACATAAGTATATTTAATATACTGTGTGATCAATTCCTTCAACAGCAAAGAGAAATTCAATCATTCTTAACAAACTGTTGTATATCTGTGTAGATATGTTCTGTTTTCTTTTTCCTGAAGTCTCAAAATTAAGAAAATTCCCTCTTAGAGCTACTCAACATTGAAATAGCTGTACTGTATAAATTTCTTGATTTTTATGATAAGATTTTTCCATGCCTAAATTTCTATTTTTTATGGAATGCTTTATGTATGTGACTGTAGGGATACTTAAAAATAGTAAAAATTCATATCATCAAGGTGCTGACAATTTAAATAATATGAAATAGAAATATTTAGCATATAATTGGAAGAAATAAAAAATCACTACTGATATTCAGACAAAAGTACAAATATTGTGTATATTCAATGAGAAAAATGATAATGGATGCAGTAATAGGTGATTAAAACCTGAAAAGAAGTTGGAGGATTTGATCAGCAAAAAGTAAGGAAAAAATTGTCAGATAATGTATTATAATTTTTTTCTTCTCTTTCATATATTTTATTTCCTATTGTAACTTCATACCTAAATTAAATGCATCTTTATCATGGTATAAACCTAAATAATTCTATTAATTGTTAGCTATTTAGAAAGTCTAGGAACGAAGAATCATTCAAAAGTACAAAAAATTTGGAATGTCCTCAGTTATTGGTAATAGATCTTTGGCCAGAATATGGGCTTCCCAGAAGGCAATGGCAACCCACTCCAGTACTCTTACCTGGAAAATTCCATGGATGGAGGAGCCTGGTGGGCTACAGTCCATGGGGTTGCAGAGTCGGACACAACTGAGCGACTTCACTTTCTTTCTTTCTATAGTTCCTTTTGGAGAAGGAAATGGCAACTGACTCCAGTGTTGTTGCCTGGAGAATCCCATGGACGGAAGGGCCTGGTGGGCTACAGTCTATGGGGTTGCAAAGAGTCGGACATGACTAAGCAACTAACACACACACACACACACACACAGGTGGAGTAGTGGTAAAAAAATCCACCTGCCAATGCAGGTGTCTCAAGTGACACAGGTTCATTCCCTGGGTCAGGAAGATTCCCTGGAGGAGGAAATGGCAACCCACTGCAGTATTCTTGTCTGGGAAATCCAATGGACAGAGGAATCTGGTGGACTAGAGTCCATGGGGCCACAAAGAGTCGGGCATGACTAAGCAACTGAGTGGTCATGCATGCGCGCGCGCGCACACACACACACACACACACACACACACACACACACACACACACACACATTTGGCTTGAATATTTTTAAACTGAAAGAGTTTATTCTCTCATGAAAGGAAATACCGGTGTAGGGACTCCGTGCCTGGCATAGGATCATTTTGTCATGTTGTTGTTGTTCAGTCTCTAAATCGTGTCTGAGTCTTTGCAACCCCATGGACCGCAGCATGTCAGGCTTCTCTGCCCTCTACTATCTCCTGGAGTTTGTTCATGTCAATTGAGTCAGTGAAGCCATCCAACCATCTCATCCTCTGCTGCTCTCTTTTCCTTTTGCCTTTAGTCTGGGTTGGGAAGATCCTCTGGAGAAGGGAAAGGCTACCTACTTCAGTATTCTGGTCTGGAGAATTCCCTGGAAGGTCCATGAGGTCTCAAAGAGTCGGACATGACTGAGTGACTTTCACTTTCAGTCTTTAAGAGCATAAGGGTCTTTTCCAATGAGTCAGCTCTTCGCATCAGGTGGCCAAAGTATTGGAGACATTAGATCATTCTTTGATCTGGTGCATGAGTGTCCTTAGCTAAGACTGGTGAAGTTCCCACCGTTGCAAGTTCTCCAGTTAGCAGGAAGGAGGAAGAAAAGGAGTCTCAATTCCACCCTCATAAAAAGTGCATTCCTGAGAGCTCACACTAATTTATTACCTATAACATATTGGTGAGGATTTAAGTTTATGCCCATTTTTGTTAAAAGCTAAAAAGATTTAATTCTAGCAAGCAAAACACATTTTCCTCTTAGGCAGGTACATGTTCAGTGATATGTTGGGAATCTGAAGGTAGGGGCAATGTCCTACAATAAGCCAATACCACAGAAAGAATTTGTGTTCATTGCAGACCCACGAGCAAGAACCCCGTGTCCCCAAAGGAGACCAAAGATGATTTTTGAGAATTACTGGCAAGCTACATTGAGACTGAGTAGGCCTGAAAGTCCTCTCTATTCAAGTTCAGAAACAATAGAGATTTAGAGAGAGAAGTTAAGTATATAGAATTCAAAATTAGCATTAATGTGGAGGAAAGTTAAGTTGGAGAAAAGCTTGATAGTGCAAATAAATACCCTCTCCTGCTACTTTGAAATTTTGTCGCAAAATTTTTATTTTTTTTTAATTTTAATTTTTTTTTATTTTGCTTAACTTTACAATATTGTATTGCTTTTACGATACATCAAGATGGATCCACCGCCAGTATACACGTGTTAAAGAAATGGTTTGCTCCACAAAGCAGGCATACTTCAACTCGTTACTGGAAAGGTTAGACATGGGGGAGAAAAATTTATAGTCTTTAAGACTTGAGATACACTCAAATGAAGAAGGTATACAAATCAGTGTAATGAATTTATTGGTAAAATTTTTAGTATACTGTTTCTACAGGAAAGTGTCCAAACCACAAGGCAGAGCTTGATAAATTATTACCAACTAAGCACAACCAGATCTAAAACTAGAAGGTGAAAAGCACCTCTTAAGCTTTCTACCTCATGTCTCTTGATCACTACCTACTCCCCCCATTCTGACTTTATTATTGATAATTTTTTGCTATTTTTGAACTTGACAGAAGTAAAATCATTCAGCATATGTTATTTTGTTATTTGACTGATTTACACAATATTTTTCTGTAGGGTTCATACACATTGTTGGGTATTGCTGTAGTTCATTTATCTGCTTTGCTGTATAGGGTTCCCATATATGTTTATTCCACTGTATGTTGAAATCAATTCTTTGATTGTTTTCAACTCCTATTATTGAAATAATGCTGTTATGCACATTTTGGGGGCATTATTGTGTGCAGATATACATGTATGCATTTCTTGGTTTTATAACTAGTGTTAGAATTGATGAAAAAAAAAAAAAAGAATTGATGGATCACTGAGTATATATACTCAACTTTGAACTTGACAACTTCCAGAGCATTGTACCAATATATATGCCCAACACACACACACACACACACACCACACAAATACTTTCTATATTTCACTGGCATTTGCTGTATGCTCTTACAGACTTTAAATTGCAAATATCTACATTTTTATGCCTGAAAGCTTTGAAAATGTGGGGAAAAAAAGGATGGTCAGTTAAAAGGGCAGGCAAGTATTGTTACCCCACCACTCTTCAACTAATAGCTCACGGGAGTTGGTCTGTAAATCCATTTCACAGCTGCCTTGGGGAAAATAATTCTGAGATGTGTGTTGCACTATTAATCAGACTTTCTCCGCTGAATTGAAAGAGGCGGATAAACATTAAGAATAAGACATACTACACTAAGTTTTGACAGAAGCTATACTGGATCGTGATTAAAATGAAGACTAAAAAGCAACCTCTTGACATGACTACTTGCTTCTAACCAGTGATGCACCAACACCACTTTGTTCCGCATTTACTGCTGCTGCTGCTAAGTCGCTTCAGTCGTGTCCGACTCTGTGCGACCCCATAGACGGAAGCTCACCAGGCTCCCCTGTCCCTGGGATTCTCCAGGCAAGAACACTGGAGTGGGTTGCCATTTCCTTCTCCAATGCATGAAAGTGAAAAGTGAAAGTGAAGTCGCTCAGTCGTGTCCGACTCTTAGCGACCCCATGGACTGGAGCCTACCAGGCTCCTCCATCCATGGGATTTTCCAGGCAAAAGTACTGGGGTGGGGTGCCATTGCCTTCCCCGTCATTACTTAATCCTTGCTTCTCTGAATCCTGCTGCAAAAACAGCAAACAACCCTGAACTGGCACCTAGTTCTCTTAAATTTGCCACAGAGTTCTTTGGAACCTGAACCATACAAAATAGCCTTTCCTTCATTGGGGCTTCCCAGGTGGCTTGGTGGGTAAAGAATCTACCTGATACAAGAGACACAGGTTCTATCTCTGGGTTGGAAAGATCCCCTGGAGGAGGGCATGGCAACATACTCCATTATTCTTGCCTAGAGAATCCCATGGACAGAGGAGTCTGGCAGGCTATAGTCCATAGGGTAGCAAAGAGTCAGACATGACAAGTGTCTGAGCACACACACACTCTTCTTGAGTGATTCTCCTTGGTTCTTCTCAAGTTCCCTTCTGTACAGGATGGAGTCAATAAATATCATTTTTTCAGATTACATGTGGTTCTAGTGGTCTTTAACTGATACGATTTCATCAAGATTAAAGGGCAATCACCTCCAGTAGAAATTGTCTAAACACACACACACACACACACACACACACACACACCGTACATATATATGCATATATTGACCCTTGGACAACAGTCAAGGGTTCTTATCTCCTTGAATGTTTATGTATCTTTTTTATTGAATGTTTCCATAATCTGAATTGCTGCCATACTCCCCAACTAGTCATTCTTTCCTTAAAACACAAACTGCTTTAACTAGAACCCTTGTCTCAGAGTCCACGTCTGGGGAACTGAAAGATATTATGTGTTTAGATCAGCAAAGAAGAGACATTACAAGCCCCTTAGGGAAGTAGTGAGAAGTACACTCTCAAAACAACAGAGTGATAGAGAGTGGGGAGTACAAATGGTTGTGTATCCATGCCTATAAGAACAATAGTTACCTACATGAGGGCTTATCATTAAAAGCATACCAGGACAAGCAACATGGTGTAAGTAATGGATGATTAAATGAGGTACACCTCACCATGGTTCAGTTTATATAGTTAAGGGTGCATATATTGCCTGCTATTTGAAGGATTATTAGGGAAGCCACAGAGAAAATGGGACTTTTTAAGGGGGAATTGGAATAGCAATTAATAATATGCAGATAAATTACAATGTATAAGTGTATACATTTTTATAATAAACTATAAAATCAAAATATAAATAAATATGTTGTTCCTCTTCATTTGCAATAAGGTGATATTTTATTAGATAAAATTGTTCAGTCAAGCAATGTGCTTAAGGTGTGGTTTTCCTTTACTATTTAGATATGTGTTAATATCTTTTTTTAAAGCTTTTGAGAACAATAAATATCTCAATAAAAATAGGACCTCATGTTCAGAATTTTTCTACATATTTCATAGAAAATAAGCTAAAATACCAATGATAAATTGATCCTGAAATTAGTACATAATTTATTGTTGGTTAGTTGTGAAACTTGTTGAACAACCTAGATGTGTGGTAACATGTATTATTTTCCCAATCATTCACTGCTGTTCCCTTAGAGGATTATATAGTCCTGTCTCCTGATATGTGGGTTTCTGAGCTTCCCTCTGCCATTGACATTAGCCTTGGTTGTGAATTGTCCTTTGAAAGATGATGAAGAATCAGCAGTACAAGGCAAGTTAGTTCCAAAAAGAAGCTATAGGTGTTATTGAATGTTTCATACACTCTCTTACTGTTTCCCTCTGGCATAAGAATGGCATGCCCCATTACCTGTGTTTCTTCAATCTGGATCCAGGCTGAAGAAGCATGTGGTACCTGTAACATGTCACTCACCAGGTAGATGGTGAGAAACATAAAGAAATCCATACTGGATACTTCATCCAGAGAATTTTGAAACATTTGATTTCTCTTGAAATCTTCATCAGTTCAGTTCAGTTCAGTCGCTCAGTCGTGTCCGACTCTTTGTGACCCCATGAACCGCAGTATGGCAGGCCTCCCTGTCCATCATCAACTCCCAGAGTCCACCCAAACCCATGTCCATTGAGTCAATGATGCCATCCAACTATCTCATCCTCTGTTGTCCCCTACTCCTCCTGCCCTCAATCTTTCCCAGCGTCGGGGTCTTTTCCAATGAGTCAGCTCTTCGTATCAGGTGGCCAAAATATTGGAATTTCAGATTCAACATCAGTCCTTCCAATGAACACCCAGGACTGATCTCCTTTAGAATGGACTGGTTGGATCACCTTGCAGTCCGAGGGACTCTCAAGAGTCTTCTCCAACACCACAGTTCAAAAGCAACAATTCTTCTGCACTCAGCTTTCTTTATACTCCAACTCTCACATCCACACATGACCACTGGAAAAACCATACATATAAGCTTTACTAATTAAAAATTAGTTTTATTAGTAATTATTAATTTTGCTATTCCATTCAAAAGTAATTAGCTTTACTATCAATTATTACTTTTGCTGTTCGAAAGGATTCATAGGAAGCTGTAAAGGAGGATTCTGGTTCTCTTGAGTGAGCATTAAAGACAGCTTTTCTGGAATCAATCTTCATTGTCACTTTGGTGCTTGGCAGTGTACAATGGTAAGATTTCAAGTGGATGAGGAATGTGTCTTTCTTTTCAAAGGGGAAATGGCTATTGTTGAAGGGTCAAGAGTAGGTGTAAGAGGGGAAAAAAATCCAACAGGTGGTCACAGAGAGAGTAGTGTTGTCCTTTTATCAGGCCAAAAGAATTGAGAACTGAGTATATAGGAAAGTTGAATGTCTAGAAATGGGTGTGGGTGTGTGGGTGTGTGTGTGTATTTATGCCTAGAAATTGTTTGGAGGGCTTTCCCACAGCCCCAGAGATCGAGATGCAATTTAATATGTCTGTATGCTTAGAAATGGGATATCCAGGTGGTTCGGGGTAAAGATTTCTCCTGCCAGTGCAGGAGACACCAATTAGATCCTTGGGTTGGGAAGATTTCCTAAAGCAGGAAATGACAACCCATCCCATGGACAGAGGAGCCTGGCAGGCTGTGGTCCATAGGGTCACAAAGAGTTGGACATGACTGAGAAACTGAGCATCAGCTTACTTAAATATATAATCTCTGGGTTAAAGAAAGTACAGGTTAAATAGTACTCACTCACTAGTTATGTCAAAAAATTTTCCACGATGTTGATATTGCTCAATAGAACAGCAATTCATGAAGTCTTTTCCTCCTACATATCTTGGTTTTATCAGTCTTTTAGGGATTCCAAAGTCATTGTTTATAAAATCTCATTATTGTTTTAATGTGTGTTACATTTTCTCCGATACTCAAAGGATGACTCTTTCTCAGGGTATGTTTTTTTTTATTTAGGCTCTTTTGGTAAGTTGCTTGCTCTAACCCAAGTAGCTTATTTTCTTACATATATAATTTAAAAATCAAGAGCCTGTGGGATCTTCTGTAATGTCTAGGTTTTTGCATCTTCACTTATTTAATTCAGATGTAACGAATTAAACTATTTCTAAAGCTTCCATCTCAACATTAAATATTGTTTAATTATTATAATCTTTAATTTTATCTTAACAATGATATCAGTTGCTATAACTCATCATCCAAATAAAAATGAAAACAATCACATCATTAAATTGTAGCTATCAATGTGTTTCTCTCCAGTCTTTTCAATCTGGCTTCCTTCACTGAAGAAATAATTGCTTTTTACTTTTTCTTAATCTTTTGTTTATCATGCCCTTGCTTTACATACGTGTGTCAACATGCACATATACACTATCAGTTCAGTTCAGTCACTCAGTTGTGTCCAACTCTTTGCAACCCCATGAATTGCAGCACGTCAGGCCTCCCTGTCCATCACCAACTCCTGGAGTTCACTCAAACTCAAGTCCATCAGGTTGGTAATGCCATCCAGCCATCTCGTCCTCTGTCTTACCTTCTCCTCCTGCCCCCAATCCCTTCCAGCATCAGAGTCTTTTCCAATGAGTCAACTCTTCCTGAAATACATATCATTTATTATTAATCATTTTAAATTCAATACAAGGAAATCATATTTATGAAATGTATTTTCCACTTAATATTGTATTTTAAAGATTAATCATATTTTAAAATATTTTTATGTTTTACTTATTTTCAAGATGTTACTGTTTCAGAATGTTTAGATACAACTCTCTTCCTGGAAGATTTTATTGTTTCCAGATTTTTGCCACTACAGAGTTGCTAAAAATACATTCAAAGAAACACAAACTGAAAGAGATTTTGACCAACATTATGGTATATACTTAAAGTAAAACTTCAGTTGATAGCATCTGTGCCTCTAAACATTAACATAAAAATGATGTATTTTTTGTATATTAAAATTCAACTGCAAACCAAAACTCTAAAAAAGGACCATGTCAATTAGGAAACTGGTTTTCAAATTTAGGCATATTCTAAAACAATTATATTGATTGGATAATAATATTGATTCAATATAGGCTTAACATAAAATGTTTAAAATTTCTTATATAACAATCAAAGTAATAGAAGTGTAACATAATCCAGGTTTCCAGTGAAATCTCTTGTCAGTTTATTAAATTGAGTATATTGTCAGAGTTACTAAGAATAAGGGGATGTAGTTTGGATTATGGTTAACACCCGCATTTCAGTGAAGTGTTTTTTTGGTGCAGTACATCCCCAGGAGGATGTAATATATTAGGCAGCAAAGGATTCTGGGAAGATAATGGAATGAGAAGCAGTAGGACTCTCTTCAACTAGACAGCAATCTCACTGACTGTCCGATGTAACCATTTTGGAACTCTGTAGTTTCCTGAAGTTCTTCAACTTTGAGGAGTGGCTTGGACAATAAGTTGTAGTTAATTTTGATCAATTTCAGAACTCAACTGCAGTATCAGCAACCCATCACCCACTTCCTAGGCCTGTGACAGGCATCCTTGCGCACATTTCAAGAGCAGTTTGCATAACTGGACCAAAGGAACTTGTCATTCAAATATTGGAGATCTGAAATGGCCTTCAGGGCTTTAAAGAGCCAGTGCCCCCCGTGCTGTTAATACTACATAAAACAACCAGACAGATGAGAACCAAACAAATAGATACTTGATAATACAATAAACCAATTAGATATAACATAATTCCACAGAACACTCTTCCCAAAATCAACAGAATACACATTTTTTCTCAAGTACACAAGGGACATTTTCTAGGATAGATCATATATTAAGCCACACATTAAGTCTCAGATTTAAAAAGATATCATATAGACTATTTTCTTTTGATGACAATGGAACAAGGCTAGAAATAAGTAACAGAATAAAATTGGAAAATTTTAAAAATTTGTATAAACAACACACTCTATAATAGCAGATAGAAAGGGAAGACATCACAAAGAGAATTAGAAAATACCTAGAGATGAATGAAAACAGAAACACACTACAGACGTACCTTGAAGATATTGAGGGTTCAGATTCACATCACCCATAATAAAGTAAATACTGCAATGAGGTGAGTCATAGAATATTTTTGCTAAGTACATATGAAAATTATATTCACACTATACTGTAGTCTAGTAAGTGTACAATATCATAATATCTTTAAAAATGTAATTAAAATTACTTCATTGCTAAAAAGTGCTAATCATCATCTGAGCCCTCAGCAAGTCATATTCTTTTTGTAACAGTAATGTCAAAGATCTCTGATTACAGGTCACCATAACAAATATAATACTAAGGAAAGGGTTTGAAATATTGTGATCTTAATGAAGAAAGCATGAAGAACTCTTTCTCTCACACACACACACGAAACTATTAGAACTACTAAATTCAGCAAAGTAACAGACTACAAAGTCAACAGAAAATGACATCAGTTGCATTTCATTTCTATATAATAACAATGAACAACATAAAAAGAAAACTAAGAAAACAATTCTAATTTTAATAGCATCAAATACAATAAAACTTTTTGTCAATGAGGTGAATAATAAACAACTACAGAGGTGTATGGCTTGTACAGTGAAAAGTTCAAAATACTGCTGGAAGAAATTTTAAAAGATATAAATAAATGGAAACACAGTCTAATTTCATGCACTGGAAGACTAAATATTAAGATGTTGATACTACCCAAAGCAATCCATAGATTCAATGCAATTCATATAAAAATCCTAAAGGTATTTTTTTTGAAATAGAAAAACTCATTCTAAAATATATAAAGAATCTCAAGGAAACCAGGGTAGCTAAATCAGGCTTGAAAAAGAACAAAGCTGGTAGTCTGACATTTTTTCATTTCAAAACATACTACAACACTTAGGACTCCAAACAGTATGGTATTGACATAAAAATGGAAATACATGTCAGTGGATTACAACAAGGAACCCAAAAATGAACCCTAATATGTATGCTCAAATATTTGACAAGGATGCTAGGCCATTCAATGAGGAGAGGATAATCTTGCAGCAAATTGTGCTAGAAAAGTTGGATCAGATCAGATCAGATCAGTCGCTCAGTCGTGTCTGACTCTTTGCGACCCCATGAACCACAGCACGCCAGGCCTCCCTGTCCATCACCAGCTCCCGGAGGTCACTCAGACTCACATCCGTCAAGTCAGTGATGCCATCCAGCCATCTCAACCTCTGTCGTCCCCTTCTCCTCCTGCCCTCAATCCTTCACAGCATCAGAGTCTTCTCCAATGAGTCAACTCTTCACATGAGGTGGTCAAAATACTGGAGTTTCAGCTCTAGCATCATTCCTTCCAAAGAAATTCCAGGATTGATATCCTTCAGAATGGACGGGTTGGATCTTCTTGGAGTCCAAGGGACTCTCAAGAGTCTTCTCCAAAACCACAGTTCAAAAGCATCAATTCTTCGGCACTCAGCCTTCTTCACAGTCCAGCTCTCACATCCATACATGACCACAGGAAAGACCATAGCCTTGACTAGGCGAACCTTTGTTGGTAAAGTAATGTCTCTGCTTTTGAATATGCAATCTAGGTTGGTCATAACTTTCCTTCCAAGGAGTAAGCGTCTTTTAATTTCATGGCTGCAGTCACCATCTGCAGTGATTTTGGAGCCCAGAAAAACAAAGTCTGACACTGTTTCCACTGTTTCTCCATCTATTTCCCATGTAGTGATGGGACCAAATGCCATGATCTTCGTTTTCTGAATGTTGAGCTTTAAGCCAACCTTTTCACTCTCCACTTTCACTCTCATCAAGAGGCTTTTTAGCCCCTCTTCACTTTCTGCCATAAAAGTGGTGTCATCTGCATATCTGAGGTTATTGATATTTCTCCCGGCAATCTTGATTCCAACTTGTGTTTCTTCCAGTCCAGCATTTCTCATGATGTACTCTGCATATAAGTTAAATAAACATGGTGACAATATACAGCCTTGACGTACTCCTTTTCCTATTTGGAACCAGTCTGTTGTTCCATGACCAGTTCGAACTGTTGCTTCCTGACCTGCATACAGATTTCTCAAGAGGCAGATCAGGTGGACTGGTATTCCCATCACTTTCAGAATTTTCCATAGTTTATTGTGA
Organism: Tragelaphus eurycerus; assembly: GCA_935064755.1. NCBI lineage: Eukaryota > Metazoa > Chordata > Mammalia > Artiodactyla > Bovidae > Tragelaphus > Tragelaphus eurycerus. The sequence goes on along the minus strand of CAKXYN010000003.1, from coordinate 3,305,880 downwards.
TCTACACAGTCGAAGGCTTTGGCATAGTCAATAAAGCAGAAATAGATGTTTTTCTGGAACTCTCTTGCTTTTTCCATGATCGAGCGGATGTTGGCAATTTGATCTCTGGTTCCTCTGCCTTTTCTAAAACCAGCTTGAACATCAGGAAGTTCACGGTTCACATATTGCTGAAGCCTGGCTTGGAGAATTTTGAGCATTACTTTACTAGCGTGTGAGATGAGTGCAATTGTGTGGTAGTTTGAGCATTCTTTGACATTGCCTTTCTTTGGGATTGAGATGAAAACTGACCTTTTCCAATCTTGTGGCCACTGCTGAGTTTTCCAAATTTGCTGGCATATTGAGTGCAGCACTTTCACAACATCATCTTTCAGGATTTGGAATAGCTCCACTGGAATTCCATCACCTCCACTAGCTTTGTTCGTAGTGATGCTTTGTAAGGCCCACTTGACTTCACATTCCAGGATGTCTGGCTCTAGGTCAGTGATCACATCATCATGATTATCTGGGTTGTGAAGCTCTTTTTTGTACAGTTCTTCTATGTATTCTTGCCACCTCTTCTTAATATCTTCTGCTTCCGTTAGGTTCATACCATTTCTGTCCTTTATCGAGCCCATCTTTGCATGAAATGTTCCCTTGGTATCTCTGATTTTCTTGAATAGATCCCTAGTCTTTCCCATTCTGTTGTTTTCCTCTATTTCTTTGCATTGATCGCTGAAGAAGGCTTTCTTATCTCTTCTTGCTATTCTTTGGAATTCTGCATTTAGATGTTTATATCCTTCCTTTTCTCCTTTGCTTTTTGCTTCTTTTCTTTTCACGGCTATTTGTAAGGCCTCCCAAGACAGCCATTTTGCTTTTTTGCATTTCTTTTCCATGGGGATGGTCTTCATCCCTGGCTCCTGTACAATGTCACGAACCTCATTCCATAGTTCATCAGGCACTCTATCTATCAGATCTAGGCCCTTAAATCTATTTCTCACTTCCACTGTATAATCATAAGGGATTTGATTTAGGTCATACCTGAATGGTCTAGTGGTTTTCCCTACTTTCTTCAATTTCAGTCTGAATTTGGCAATAAGCAGTTCATGGTCTGAGCCACAGTCAGCTCCTGGTCTTGTTTTTGCTGATTGTATAGAGCTTCTCCATCTTTGGCTGCAAAGAATATAATCGATCTGATTTCGGTGTTGACCATCTGGTGATGTCCATGTATAAAGTCTTCTCTTGTGTTGTTGGAAGAGGGTATTTGCTATGACCAGTGCATTTTCTTGGCAAAAATCTGTTAGTCTTTGCCCTGTTTCTTTCCGTATTCCAAGGCCAAATTTGCCTATTACTCCAGGTGTTTCTTGACTTCCTAGTTTTGCATTCCAGTCCCCTATAATGAAAAGGACATCCTTTTTGGGTGTTAGTTCTAAAAGGTCTTGTAGCTCTTCATAGAACCGTTCAACTTCAGCTTCTTTGGCGTTACTTGTTGGGGCATAGATTTGGATTACTGTGACATTGAATGGTTTGCCTTGGAAACGAACAGAGATCATTCTGTCATTTTTGAGATTGCATCCAAGTACTGCATTTCGGATTCTTTTGTTGACCATGATGGCCACTTCATTTCTTCTGAGGGATTCCTGCCCACAGTAGTAGGTCAGGTCATCTGAGTTAAATTCACCCATTCCAGTCCATTTGAGTTCGCTAATTCCTAGAATGTCGACATTCACTCTTGCCATCTCTTGTTTGACCACTTCCAATTTGCCTTGATTCATGGACCTGACATTCCAGGTTCCTATGCAATATTGCTCTTTACAGCATCGGACTTTGCTTCTATCACCAGACACATCCACAGTTGGGTATTCTTTTTGCTTTGGCTCCATCCCTTCATTCTTTCTGGAGTTATTTCTCCACTGATCTCCAGTAGCATATTGGGCCCCTACTGACCTGGGGAGTTTCTCTTTCAGTATCCTATCATTTTGCCTTTTCATACTGTTCATGGGGTTCTCAAGGCAAGAATACTGAAGTGGTTTGCCATTCCCTTTTCCAGTGGACCACACCCTGTCAGATCTCTCCACCATGACCCGCCCATCCCGGGTTGCCCCACGGTCATGGCTTAATTTCATTGAGTTAGAAAATTTGGATATTCACATGCAAAAAGAATAAACTTGGATCTTTACCAATATCATATACAAAACATTCAAAATGAATCAAAGAACTAAAAATAAATGCTAAACCTTTGAAACTTCACAGCATTGGATTTGTCAATGATTTCTTTAACATGCTATCAAAGGGATTAGAAAACAATAGACTTCATAAAATTATTTTAAATAATTGTGCACCAAATGATACTATCAACAGAATAAAAATGGAACACAGAGGATGGCAGGAAATATTTGCAAATCATATATCAGATAAGTGATTAGTATTCAAAATATACAGAGAATACCTACAATTTAACAACAAAAGTAGAACACAATCCAGTTCAAGAATGGTACTTTAATTAGACCATTCTCCAAAGAATATAGTCGTGTCCGACTCTTAGTGACCCCATGTACTGCAGCCTACCAGGCTCCTCCATCCATGGGATTTTCCAGGCAAGAGTACTGGAGTGGGGTGCCATTGCCTTCTCCCCCAAAGAATATATACAAATGACAAATAAGCACGTGGTCATATGCTCAACAATCATTAATCATTAGGAAAATTCAAATGAAAACTCCAATGATATACTACCTCATGCCTTTTAGGATGGCTACTATTTTTACAAAGCAGATAAAAGTATTTCTGAGGATGTGAAAAAGTAGAACTCCTCTGCACTATTGGTGGGAATGTGAAATGGTAGAGTCACTGTGAAAAAGAGCATGGTGACTGCTTAATAATTAAAAATAGAATCACCTAATAATACACTAATTCTACTCTGGGAATATACTCAAAATAGTTGTAAAGAGTCTTAAAGAGATATCTCTGTACTCATTTTCATGGCAGCATTATTCATGATAGCCAAAATATAGAAACAACCCAAATATGTCTATTGATTATTTTCATACAAATTTTAGGATTCTTTGTTCTACTTATGTGACAAATGCCATTACTTTTGATAGTGTTTGCATTTATATATATATATATATATATATATATATATATATATATATATCAGATCAGTCGCTCAGTCGTGTCTGACTCTTTGCGACCCCATGAACCGCAGCACACCAGGCCTCCCTGTCCATCACCAGCTCCCGGAGGTCACTCAGACTCACATCCATCAAGTCAGTGATGCCATCCAGCCATCTCATCCTGTGTCATCCCCTTCTCCTCCTGCCCTCAATCCCTCCCAGCATCAGAGTCTTCTCCAATGAGTCAACTCTTCACATGAGGTGGCCAAAATACTGAGTTTCAGCTTTAGCATCATTCCTTCCAAAGAAATTCCAGGATTGATCTCCTTCAGAATGGACTGGTTGGATCTTCTTGCAGTCCAAGGGACTCCCAAGAGTCTTCTCCAACACCACAGTTCAAAAGCATCAATTCTTCGGCGCTCAGCCTTCTTCACAGTCCAGCTCTCACATCCATACATGACTACAGGAAAGACCATAGCCTTGACTAGGCGAACCTTTGTTGGCAAAGTAATGTCTCTGCTTTTGAATATGCTATCTAGGTTGGTCATAACTTTCCTTCCAAGGAGTAAGCGTCTTTTAAGTTCATGGCTGCAGTCACCATCTGCAGTGATTTTGGAGCCCAGAAAAACAAAGTCTGACACTGTTTCCACTGTTTCCCCATCTATTTCCCATGTAGTGATGGGACCATATGCCATGATCTTCGTTTTCTGAATGTTGAGCTTTAAGCCAACCTTTTCACTCTACATTTTAGCAATATTAAATCTTCCAATTCATATTTTACTTATTGTGTGATGTTCAATTTATTTTATTGTCTTATTATTTGCAATATACAGGTCTTTTTCTTCCTAGGTTAAAGTTATTCTTAGTTATTTTATTGTATTTGATGCAATTGTTTGATATAGATATAGAACGAGTATTTGATCCAGCAGATCAACTTCTGTGCATTGATCTGAGAAAAAAAGACACACACACATAATACTTATTTGAAAAAATATATGCACACCCATGTTCATTACAGCAATATTTATGACAGCTGGGGTGTGGAAACTTTTTATCAGATAGATAAAGAAATTGTGGTATATATACATGTGTGTTAGTCGCTGAGTTGTATCCAACTCTTTGCAATCCCATGGACTATAGCCGCCAGGCTCCTCTGTCCATTGAATTCTCCAGTTCTCCAAGCAAGGATACTGGAGTGGGTTGCTATTCCCTTTTCCCGGGCATCATCCCAACTGAGGAATCAAAGTCAGGTCTCTTGCATTCAGGGAGATTCTTTACCATCTGAGCCACCAAGGAAACCCAGGTAAAGAAATTGTGGGATATATAATTCATTCATAAAAAAAAAAAAAAAAAAGGAAATCTTGCCATTTGGAACAACATAGTTGAAACTTGAGAGCATTATGCCAAGTGAAATAAGTCAGAGAAAGACAAATACTGACTATATATATATATATATATGTAAAGCTCATAGGTACAGAAAACAGATTGGTGGTTCCCAGAGGTAAGAGTTGGGAAGTGGGAGAAATGGGTTAATTGATATTGTTTTTAATTTAGACACAAAACCTCTTAAGATGAAACTTGCAAGAATATTCTCCTCTCTCAGATGAACAGCAAGGTTAGTTTGTCAGAAGTGATTTTACCTTCTATTGGTTATGAAAGGGACTACCAGATCTTATAGTCCACGCTGGCCATGAATAATCATGAGAGTGAAGTAACAGAAAGAGACCAGGAATTTCCCCAAGCATTTCTTAAATTTGGTTTTCAGATTATATGTCCAAGATAAGTTTTCCCAAAATGCTTTCTCTGATTGGGTGGGGGGAAGATTAGCATTTCAAAAGACAATACTGCAGTGTTGTTGGCTAGAGACTGGCATCAGTGTTTGGGAACCTGTAGTTGAGGTCAGGTGGTACTGGAGGCCAGAACAACAAGAAAAAATCGTGGAAAAATATGAGGCGTTAATTTGTAATCAAAACACATCTCATATTTTATAAAGAGAAATGTATTTCTTTTTTTGGCCAGTGTCATATTTTGGTCTGATTTTTTTTTTTTTTTTTCATAAATCATCTACATGTTCAATACGTTCTATATGTTGCGATCACAGCATCTTCTTTACGAGTGACAGTGACATCATATCTCAACTGACAAGAGAGCGTATGACGGTAAATATCTTCAGCTATTTGCAAGAACAAACTGTACATTCATTTCACTTTAATGGCAACTCATTGATTCCTCCTTCAGGATCACTGAAGGAAAATGTGCAAATACTAAATTTGAAATGAAAAAATGGATGTTTGGTTTAAAGTTGCTTAATATTAGACTTGTCAATTAAGTTTTGAAGCACTTTATCTAGAATAAGACATAACACTCTTTACAAGTTTTCAAAGAAAATGTAATAATATTTTGAGATTGTTGTATAGTTTGGGATGTTAATGACAGTAGTAACAGGTCAAGCTGTATATTTATAAACTGCTTGCACTTGATTATTTATGATTTTAATGGAGATTTTATTGCACATTTATGGTAATTTCCCGTTTCAAACTCATTATTTTATTAAATCAGTTGAATCTCACATTCTGTTTTTTTCCTGAAATGAGAATGTTAGCAGTTTGTTCCATTTTATAATGAACTACAATTATCATATATTAGAAAAGGATTTTTACTTTCTGATGTCAAATTATTTTAAAAATGACTCCCAACTGAACACAAGGGTATAATTTAATTTCTGCTGACATAATAAATTATATGAGTTCAATATAAGTAGTTTATGAAAGATAAGAGAACAATTAAATTATACCCTAAAGATTTATTTTAACAAAGTAAAAGTTTAAAAAAGCATCTTTTACTGAAATTCAAATAATGCATTTTCTTTACAAAGGGCAGTGAGGCAGAATATTTTCCCTAAAGAAATGTTATTTTATAAGTAAGGATTACATAGTGTAAAAGATATTTATAAGATGAATTAATTTCACATAATTAATATATGATCACAGGGTCTATTTTAACTATACTGCCAATTTGTTAATATTTTATTATTTAAGTCTTTGTAAAAGTCACAAAACACATAGTGTTCTTTTTCACATTGTTAATTACAAATTCAAGACATCATAACACTTATAATGAGTAACCCTGACAGTATATTATTCCATGAGTTGTAGGAAGATAGTGTAAGATCAAGAAGGAAGTTCAGTCACATTATCATGTTCTAAATGAAGGAAGTGCCTGGCTTCTTTGAAGATTATGATAACTTATTTTATTTTATTTTTTTCCAATAAGCACTTTTCATAAGGATTACATGAAACTATGGGTATACCAACAGGAATATTTTCTTTGTATGCATCAATTCCACGATTGCAATAATTGATGCCTTTTAATAAACATCCTTTAATTTCACCTTCTCCTCTTAATTTCCATTATCAGTCACTTAGTTTAACCCACAGTAACTCTTTTCATGTCAAATCTATGTATTTTTCCCTTGATTGCAGCAGTTTGTCGTCCCAGCACATATATATTGAAGTTTTATATACTTGGTCTATTTAAAATTCATCAATGAGTACTCACTCCTCAGATATAAACCTACAACTTGTATAGGATATATAATTCTACTAAATATATGTTTGTAACTGCTCTCCCGTTACTCCATGAAGGGAGAAAAATGCAAGTGAACCAAAGGATTATCAATATTATGAGTCTTGATAAGGATCTAATGGATGCTGAGTACCTAAGACTCTTCATTTCAGGCCTGAATAAATCTTGGGTATTGCAGGAGTGGAGTAGTGAGATAAAACCAGTAGGCATTAGATGCTCTTTTTATTTCATTAGGCCCTGAAGGTATAATTGTCAGATGCTAAACAGTTCCACAATTTATCACTAATCCTGCCTCTAAATTCTACCTGATTAATGTAAACATTTTTGGAAGGAAGTGTGAAACAAACATCTTTCTTTCTAATTTATTTTAATTTAAAAATATTACAGTTTCAACTGCCCAACGATGTTTATTTACTTATCTCTTGATGGATATTGTACAGAAGTTGTGATGGGCACCCAAGCAATACAGTTGAGATAATTTGTATAGGAGACAGAAAGTCTTCTACCCAAGAAAACTTTGCTGTGACTCTGCACCATCCCTTTCTACTTCAATGATGTTACAATGAAAGCAGTGCACATTCTCCTAATAACTGAACATCTCCCTGTCTGAAACTGAATTTCTACCTGTCAGCACTATACCTTTGGTTATTCTTTCTTCTCTATGATAGTCAGGATATGCTTTTCATTTTTATTCTACTCATTGGCATTTAAATATACATGAAGTTCTCCCATTTTCTACAAAACCTTTGCCTTATGCCACTCTAGTTGTGGAAATTTCTCTTATTTCTGCTTTAGGACCAAGTTAGATTTTTCAGCACTCATTCTCTTTTTTTTTCTGCTTCCATTCATCCCTAAATCCATTAAATCTAGTTAGCATACTGTGAAACTCTGTTTGTTGAATCTAAAAGTTTTTCTACTGACTTTCTTGACTTTTCTAATTTGACAGTTTTGGACATTATATAATTCTTGAAATAGTCTTTATCATTTGTGTTTGAACATATGTAAATACACATAAATACGTGTATATGTGGAAGTTCTATAATCGAGTCCTATTGGCCTTGAACAAAAGTAGAAGATATAAAGAAGAGGTGGCAGGAATACACAGAAGAGCTATACAAAAAAAGATCTTGATAACCCAGGTAACTGGCTCCTATAGAGCCAGACATCTTGGAATGTAAAGTTAAGTGGGCCTTACGAAGCGTCACTGCAAACGAAGCTAGTGGAGGTGATGGAATTCCAGCTGAGCTATTTCAAATCCTAAAAGATGTTGCTTTTAAAGTGCTGCATTCAAAATGCCAGCAAATTTGGAAAGCTCAGCAGTGGCCACAGGACTGGAAAAGGTTAGTTTTCATTCCAATCCCACCAAAGAAAAGCAATGCCAAAGGATGTTCAATGTACTGCAGAATTACACTCATTTCTCATGCTACCAAGGTAATGCACAAAATTCTTCAAGCTAGGCTTCAACGGTATATGAACTGACAACTTCCAGATATACAAGCTGAATTTAGAAAAGGCAGAGGAACCAGAGATCAAATTTTCAACATCCACTGGATCATAGAAAAAGCAAGAAAATTCCAGTAAAAACATCTACTTCTGCTTCATTGACTATGCTACAGCCTTTGACTATGTGGATTACAACAAAATGTGGAAAATTCTTCAAGGGATGGGAATACCAGACCACTTTACCTGCCACCTGAGAAACCTATAAGCATGTGAAGAAGCAACAGTTAGATTTGGACATGGAACAATGGACTATTTCAAAATTTGGAAAGGAGTATGTCAAGGCTATGGTTTTTCCAATGGTCATGTATGGATGTGAGAGTTGGACTGTGAAGAAAGCTGAGCACTGAAGAATTGATGCTTTTGAACTGTGGTGTTGGAGAAGACTCTTGAAAGTCCCTTGGACTGCAAGGAGGTCCAGCCAGCTCATCCTAAAGGAGATCAGTCCTGGGTGTTCATTGGAAGGACTGATGCTAAAGCTGAAACTCCAGTACATTGGCCACCTCATGCGAAGAGTTAACTCATTGGAAAAGACCCTGATGCTGGGAGGGATTGGGGGCAGGAAGAGAAGGGGACGACAGAAGATGAGATGGCTTGATGGCATCACGGACTCGATGGTCATGAGTTTGAGTGAACTCCGGGAGTTGGTGATGGACAGGGAGGCCTGGCGTGCTGTGATTCATGGGGTTGCAAAGAGTCAGACATGACTGAGCGACTGAACTGAACTGAACTGATGTCAAGGCTATATATTGTCACCCTGCTTGTTTAATTTATATGGAGAATACATCATGAGAAATGCTGGCCTGGATGAAGCACAAGTTGGAATCAAGAATGCCAGGAGAAATATCAATAACTTCAGATATGCAGATGACACTACCCTAATGGCAGAAAGTGAAGAGGGACTAAAGAGCCCCTTAATGAAGGTGAAGGAGGAGAGTGAAAAAGCTGGCTTAAAACTCAACATTAAGAAAACTAAGATCATGGTAGCCAAAAGTAATCTTCAGCCAAGTAAAAAGGCTCTTGCTAGAACCCAGTTAGTTATACTGCATCCTGATTTTGGAATTCAGCCTCCAGAATAATGTGCAATTAATTTCATTGCAGGTGGCTGGGACCGGCGCGCTAAGCGCAGGCGGCTGGGACCAGCACACTAAGTGCAGGCGGCTGCGACCGGTGCTCTAAGCGCAGCCGAGAGGAGCCACCCCACATCGGAGGTCAAGGGCAGAAGCCGGGAGGACCCCATACCCGAAGGGCTGCGGCCAAGAGTAGTTACCCCACGTCCAAGGTCAGGGGCAGCGGCCAAGAGTACCAGACTGCCAAGGCACAGGAACCGCGGAGAGAAGCTACCCCACGTCCAAAGTCGGGGGCGGGGGGGCGGCCGAGAGGAGATACCCAGCGTCTGAGGACAGGGGCAGCAACAAGAGGAGTTACCCCGTGTCCGAGGTCAGGGGCAGATGCCGGGAGGAGCAACGACACGCCAAGGCCGGGGCAGTGGCCAGGAGTACCGATCCCATGTCCAAGGAGCCGAGGCTGCGTGGGCGCAGGAGGGCCTAGAGGAGCTATCCCACATTGAAGGTCAGGAAGCGCGTGGGGGTGAGGAGAAACCCCTCCTCCAAGGTAAGGAGCAAAGGCTGTGATTTGCTGGAGCAGCCATGGAGAGATACCCTGCTGGGGACCAGCCCCAGCTGATCCAGGGACTTTGAAGCAAGGACGGCGTCGGTGGGGGTCAGGACACGATAGTTATAATTAGAGATATAAAGAATACTAGAACAAGGATAGCTCAGTAGGAAAATTCAGTGGAGAAAAGAGGCTGAGTAGCTTGGTTTACGCGGGGGACCAATAAAACTTCAAGACAAGAAGTTTGCACCACTTACGTAGGCCGCAGGCGTCTTTCCGTTCTCCCGAAGGAGAGGAGACACTGAGGCCTCCCCGGTCCGATCTTAGAAGCCCAGGCATAATTAGTAAGCATGGTGGGTTCCGTGCCCCAGATGGAGACTCAGCCAGAATTTGAGAGAGAGAGCGACATGGGGAGACCAGTCTTTCCAGGAACTGATCCCAATTCTTTATTTTCCACGGTCTACTTTTATACACTGAGATGTTATACAAAAGTCACATGGGGTCAGCAGCCCTGACTTTTATCAAAGTCAGGTGCTTCTTACAAATGTATACAGAAGTCTTAGGGGTGTTACATCATCTTCTGGCCAGGGTGATTATTCTTAAAACAGACTCCACTAGATAAATTTACATTCCTATAGGGTGAGGGTGTAGTGGGTTTTAGTCAGGGAAAGAATTTACTTAGCTAACTTGATTAGTATCAAAGGTTGATACTTATTTTTTCTATATATTCATTAATGTGTATAAGGGCAGGGGAAGTGGAGACTTAGCAGCAATCATTGGCTCAACAAATGAAAAACCCTTCACCAATACAATTTCTAATCAGCCCACTATACTTATGCTAATAGTTTTCTGACTTCTGTAAAGAACCTGTTTTAGAAGCACATGTGGCCGGACAAGCCTGTCAGGTGGGCTAAAGAACCTTCAGAGGAGTTTGTAGGTTAAAACACTCCTGTCACACCCAGGAATTTTTATTAACTGAAGCTTTAAGTTAACTCTTTTCAGAGAGAGGTAGTGGAAGACAGCCCCCCATAAAGTCAGAGGTGTAGGTGAGAGCACAAGTAGTAAAGCAGGCAGGCTCTGGTTTTGCGGGTAGATGCTCAAGAACCTCCAAGGGGCTCCTGAGGCTTGACCCCACCTTTGTGTATGTCAAGCCTCCTTCCTCATGACCTTTGCCATGGGCGGAGCGCTAATTCAAACCAGGTCCCAACATCACCCCACGCCCAAGGTAAGAGAAACCCAAGTAAGATGGTAGGTGTTTCAAGAGGGCATCAGAGGACAAAGAAACTGAAAACATACTCACAGAAAACTAGGCAATCTAATCACACTAGGACCACAGATCACATCAGATCAGTCGCTCAGTCCTGTCCAAGTCTTTGCGACACCATGAATTGCAGCACACCAGGCCTCCCTGTCCATCACCAACTCCTGGAGTTCACTGAGACTCACATCCATCAAGTCAGTGATGCCATCCAGCCATCTCATCCTCTGTCGTCCCCTCCTCCTCTTGCCCCCAATCCCTCCCAGCATCAGAGTCTTCTCCAATGAGTCAACTCTTACCATGAGGTGGCCAAAGTACTGGAGTTTCAGCTTCAGCATCATTCCTTCCAAAGAAATCCCAGGGCTGATCTCCTTCAGAATGGACTGGTTGGATGTCCTTGCAGTCCAAGGGACTCTCAAGAGTCTTCTCGAACGCCACAGTTCAAAGGCATCAATTCTTCGGTGCTCAGCCTTCTTCACAGTCCAACTCTCACATCCATGCATGACCACAGGAAAAACCATAGCCTTGACTAGACGGATTTTTGTTGGCAAAGTAATGTCTCTGCTTTTGAATATGCTATCTAGGTTGGTCATAACTTTCCTACCAAAGAGTAAACGTCTTTTAATTTCATGGCTGCAGTCACCATCTGCAGTGATTTTGGAGCCCAGAAAAATAAAGTCTGACACTGTTTTCACTGTTTCCCCATCTATTTCCCATGCAGTGATGGGACCAGATGCCATGATCTTCGTTTTCTGATTATTGAGCTTTAAGCCAACTTTGTCACTCTCCACTTTCACTTTCATCAAGAGGCTTTTCAGTTCCTCTTCACTTTCTGCCATAAGGGTGGTGTCATCTGCATATCTGAGGTTATTGATATTTCTCCCGGCAATCTTGATTCCAACTTGTGTTTCTTCCAGTCCAGCGTTTCTCATGATGTACACTGCATATAAGTTAAATAAACAGGGTGACAATATACAGCCTTGACGTACTCCTTTTCCTATTTGGAACCAATCTGTTATTCCATGTCCAGTTCTAACTGTTGCTTCCTGACCTGCATACAGATTTCTCAAGAGGCAGAACAGGTGGTCTGGTATTCCCATCTCTTTCAGAATTTTCCACAGTTGATTGTGATCCACACAGTCAAAGGCTTTGGCATAGTCAATAAAGCAGAAATAGACGTTTTTCTGGAACTCTCTTGCTTTTTCCATGATCCAGCAGATATTGGCAATTTGATCTCTGGTTCCTCTGCCTTTTCTAAATCCAGCTTGAACATCAGGAAGTTCACAGTTCACATATTGCTGAAGCCTGGTTTGGAGAATTTTGAGCATTACTTTACTAGTGTGTGAGATGAGTGCAATTGTGCAGTAGTTTGAGCATTCTTTGGCATTGCCTTTCTTTGGGATTGGAATGAAAACTGACCTTTTCCAGTCCTGTGGCCACTGCTGCATTTTCCAAATTTGCTGGCATATTGAGGGCAGCACTTTCAAAGCATCAACTTTCAGGATTTGGAATAGCTCAACCTGAATTGCATCACCTCCACTAGCTTTGTTTGTAGTGATGCTTTCTAAGGCCCACTTGACTTCACATTCCAGGATGTCTTGCTCTAGGTCAGTGATCACACCATCGTGATTATCTGGGTCATGAAGATCTTTTTTGTACAGTTCTTCTGTGTATTCTTGCCATCTCTTCTTAATATCTTCTGCTTCTGTTAGGTCCATACCATATCTGTCCTTTATTGAGCCCATCTTTGCATGAAATGTTCCTTTGGTATCTCTGATTTTCTTGAAGAGATCCCTAGTCTTTCCCATTCTGTTGTTTTCCTCTATTTCTTTGCATTGATCACTGAAGAAGGCTTTCTTATCTCTTCTTGCCATTCTTTGGAACTCTGTATTCAGATGTTTATGTCTTTCCTTTTCTCCTTTGCTTTTTGCTTCTCTTTTCACAGCTATTTGTAAGGCCTCGCCAGACAGCCATTTTGCTTTTTTGCATTTCTTTTCCATGGGGATGGTCTTGATCCCTGTCTCCTGTACAATGTCATGAACCTCAGTCCGTAGTTCATCAGGCACTCTATCTATCAGATCCAGGCCCTTAAACCTATTTCTTGCTTCCAATGTATAATCTTAAGGGATTTGATTTAGGTAATACCTGAATGGTCTAGTGGTTTTCCCTACTTTCTTCAATTTCAGTCTGAATTTGGCAATAAGGAGTTCATGGTCTGAGCCACAGTCAGCTCCTGGTCTTGTTTTTGCTTACTGTATAGAGCTTCTCCATCTTTGGCTTCAAAGAATATAATCAATCTGATTTCGGTGTTGACCATCTGATGATGTCCATGTGTAGAGTCTTCTCTTGTGTTGTTGGAAGTGGGTGTTTTCTATGACCAGTGCATTTTCTTCACAAAACTCTATTAGTCTTTGCCATGCTTCATTCCGTGTTCCAAGGCCAAATTTGCCTGTTAGTCCAGGTGTTACTTGACTTCCTACTTTTGTATTCCAGTCCCCTATAATGAAAAGGACATCTTTTTGGAGTGTTAGTTCTAAAAGGTCTTGTAGGTCTTTATAGAACTGTGCAACTTCAGCTTCTTCAGCATTACTGGTTGGGGCTTAGACTTGGATTAATGTGACATTGAATTGTTTGCCTTGGAAACGAACAGAGATCATTCTGTCGTTTTTGAGATTGCATCCAAGAATTGCATTTCAGACTCTTTTGTTGACCATGATGGCCACTCCATTTCTTCTGAGGGATTCCTGCCCTCAGTAGTAGATATAATGGTCCTCTGAGTTATATTCACCCATTCTAGTCCATTTGAGTTTGCTGATTCGTAGAATGTCAACATGCACTTTTGCCATCTCTTGTTTGACCACTTACAATTTGCCTTAATTCATGGACCTGACATTCCAGGTTCCTATGCAATATTGCTCCTTACAGCATCGGACCATGCCTCTATCACCAGTCACATCCACAGCTGGGTATTCTTTTTGCTTTGGCTCCATCCCTTCATTCTTTCTGGAGTTATTTCTCCACTGATCTCCAGTAGCATATTGGGCACCTACTGACCTGGGGCATTTCTCTTTCAGTATCCTATCATTTTGCCTTTTCATACTGTTCATGGGGTTCTCAAGACAAGAATACTGAAGTGGTTTGCCATTCCCTTCTCCAGTGGACCACATCCTGTCAGATCTCTCCACCATGACCTGCCCATCTTGGGTTGCCCCACAGTCATGTCTTAGTTTCATTGAATTAGACAAGGCTGTGGTCCTAGTGTGATTAGTTTGACTAGTTTTCTGTGAGTATGATTTCAATGTGTTTGCCCTCTGATGTCCTCTTGCAAAACCTACCATCTTATTTGGGTTTCTCTTACCTTGGGCGTGGAGTATCGCTTCACGGCTGCTCCAGCAAAGCACAGCCATTGCTCCTCACCTTGGACAAGGGGTCTCTCCTCACCGCCGCCCTTCCTGACCTTCAATGTGGGTAGCTCCTCTAGGCACTCCTGCACCTAGGACCACAGCCTTGTTTAACTTAATGAAAATAAGCCATGCCCGTAGGGCAACCCAAGATGGGTGGGTCATGGTAGAATCTGACAGAATGTGGTTCACTGGAGAAGGAAATGGCAAATCACTTCAGTATTCTTGCCTTGAAAACCCCATGAACAGTATGAAAAGGCAAAATGATAGGATACTGAATGAGAAACTCCCTACGTCAGTAGGTGCCCAATATGCTACTGGAGATCAGTAGAGAAATAACTGCAGAAAGAATGAAGGGATGGAGCCAAAGCAAAAAGAATACCCAGCTGTGGATGTGACTGGTGATAGAAGCAAGGTCTGATGCTGTAAGGAACAATATTGCATAGGAACCTGGAATGTCAGGTAATGAATCAAGGTAAATTGGAAGTGGTCAAACAAGAGATGGCAAGAGTGAATGTTGACATTTTAGGAATGAGTGAACTGAAATGGACTGGAATGGGTGAATTTAACTCAGATGACCATTATATCTACTACTGAGGGTAGGGATCCCTCAAAAGAAATGGAGTAGCCATTATGGTCAACAAAAGAGTCTGAAATGCAGTACTTGGATGCAATCTCAAAAAAGACAGAATGATCTCTATTTGTTTCCAAGGCAAACCATTCAATGTCAGAGTAATCAAAGTCTATGCCCCAACCAGCAATGATAAAGAAGCTGAAATTGAACGGTTCTATGAAGACCTACAAGACCTTTTAGAACTAACACCCAAAAAAGATGTCCTTTTCATTATAGGGGACTGGAATGCAAAAGTAGGAAGTCAAGAAACACCTGGAGTAACAGGCAAATTTGGCCTTGGAATATGGAATGAAGCAGGGCAAAGACGAATAGAGTTTTGCCAAGAAAATGCACTGGTCATAGCAAACACCCACTTCCAACAACACAAGAGAAGACTCTACACATGGACATGACCAGATGGTCAACACCGAAATCAGATTGATTATATTCTTTGCAGCCAAATGTGGAGAAGCTCTATAGAGTTAGCAAAAACAGGACGAGGAGATGACTGTGGCTCAGATCATGAACCCCTTATTGCCAAATTCAGACTTAAATAGAAGAAAATAGGGAAAACTACTCATCTCACACGCTAATAAAGTAATGCTCAAAATTCTCCGAGCCAGGCTTCAGCAATATGTGTACCATGAACTTCCTGATGTTCAAGCTGATTTTAGAAAATTCAGAGGAACCAGAGATCAAATTGCCAACATCTGCTGGATCATGGAAAAAGCAAGAGAGTTCCAGAAAAACATCTATTTCTGTTTTATTGACTTTGCCAAAGCCTTTGACTGTGTGGATCACAATCAACTGTGGAAAATTCTGAAAGAGATGGGAATACCAGACCACCTGATCTGCCTCTTGAGAAAATTTGTATGCAGGTCAGGAAGCAACAGTTAGAACTGGACATGGAATAACAGACTGGTTCCAAATAGGAAAAGGAGTACGTCAAGGCTGTACATTGTCTCCGTGTTTATTTAACTTATATGCAGAGTACATCACGAGAAATGCTGGACTGGATGAAACACAAGCTGGAATCAAGATTGTCAGGAGAAATATCAATAACCTTAGATATGCAGATGACACCACCCTTATGGCAGAAAGTGAAGAGGAACTGAAAAGTCTCTTGATGAAAGTGAAAGTGGAGAGTGAAAAAGTTGGCTTAAAGCTCAACATTCAGAAAATGAAGATCATGGCATCTGGTCCCATCACTTAATGTGAAATAGATGGGGAAACAGTGGAAACAGTGTCAGATTTTATTTTTCTTGGCTCCAAAACCACTGCGGATAGTGACTGCAGCCATGAAATTAAAAGATGCTTACTCCTTGTTAGGAAAGTTAAGACCAACCTAGATAGCATATTCAAAAGCAGAGACATTCGTTTGCCAACAAAAATCCGTCTAGTCAAGGCTATGGTTTTTCCTGTGGTCATGTATGGATGTGAGAGATGGACTGTGAAGAAGGCTGAGCCCTGAAGAATTGATGCTTTTGAACTGTGGCGTTCGAGAAGACTCTTGAGAGTCCCTTGGACTGCAAGGAGATCCAACCAGTCCATTCTGAAGGAGATCAGCCCTGGGATTTCTTTGGAAGGAATGTTGCTAAAGCTGAAACTTCAGTACTTTGGCCACCTCATGGGAAGACTTGACTCATTGGAGAAGATTCTGATGCTGGGAGGGATTGGGGGCAAGAGGAAGAGGGGACGACAGAGGATGAGATGGCTGGATGGCATCACTGACTCGATGGACATAAGTCTGAGTGAACTCTGGGAGTTGGTGATGGACAGGGAGACTTGTCATGTTGTGATTCATGGGGTCGCAAAGAGTCGGACACGACTGAGCGACTGATCTGATCTGATCTGATAGTCTATGCTGTTTTGTTTCAGAAGGTTCCATGGACCCAAAATGTCATCTTCTCCTTACAAAAATGGTTCTGTGCCAGTTTTCTCTCCATCTTAGTAACTGTCACTGCCATGTCTTCAATGAAGCCCCTAGTGTTGATAATTTAGATCACATACTGGCACCTTAATCCAAATATAATAGTAATTTTAATGTTGAGAATTATTGGATTTCTTCATTCTTCTTTATCAAATCTCTACTACTGCCCCACTCCTGGTCACCATCCTCCCTCATTAATATTATGTGCTGTGCTGTGCTGTGCTTAGTGCTTAGTCATGTCTGACTCTTTGCGACTCCTTGAACTGTAGCCACCATGCTCCTTTCCATGGGATTCTCCAGGCAAGAATACTGAAGTGGGTTGCCATGCCCTCCTCCTCCAGGACATCTTCCTGACCCAGGGATCAAACTCAGGTCTCCCATATTGCAGATGGAGTCTTTTCAGTCTGAGCCCCCAAGAAGTCCCATGAAGTATATGAGAGGCTCCTAATCATTGCCCTCTAATTTATTTTTTCACCCTACAGATCCACTGATTTTAGTAAGATTCACATTCAGTATTGTTACTCCTCTTTTTTGTAGTGACCCTACCCAACTATTTGATAATTAATCATAATAATTTTAAAATAATATGAGTAAAAATGATATATATCAAGTATCACATAGCAGGTTCTAAGTGAATTGTCTATATTAACACATTTATTAATGAAAATACCACTGTGAAATATGTACTGCTGTTATACTCTTTTGTCTTCATTTTACTATTGTTTATTTATTTATGCATTAATTTATTTAAAGGTAAAGAAATCAAGACAAAAACTGTGGCTCAGCATCACACAGCTGATAAAGTTACCAGCCACGTCATACAAAAGATAAAAATCACAAAACTTGATTCCTTCACATAAACTTTAATGTGTAGCCCTAAATAATTTTGCTTCCTTAAAGAAGTGTTTATTTTTTTCTCTTGCAGGCCTTCTTACTTTCTTTGCACTAGAAGACTATTTGGCTAGTCTTGTTTCACTCTACAACCTCTATTTTAAGAACACTTCCAATCAGAGACATTTTTGACTCCTGGAATCAGGGTTTTCTCCTCAGCCCCTACCTCTGCTTGAGCACTTCTAGAATGCTCTCTATCACTTTTGTCACATCTCTGTCTGCCTTGTGTGAATTACCTGGTTATTTGTTCATTTCCTTTGCTGGTGTACAAGCTTACTGAAGCCTGAAACTTTCAACATCTTGCTCATTGTTTTGTCTCTAACCCTGGGCACTGTCTCTTCTGTGACAAATGTTGAATAAATATTAGTTCAATCAATTAAGAGTCTAAAGACTAAGTATTCAGTATCAAGCAAATTTGAACACTTAAAAACCTGAATACTGAATATAACTATTGCATTGCATATTAAATATCTGAAACTTTTTATGTCTGCCAAAGTTTGTAGTTTATTATTTAAATGGTGGCTAGTAATTTGGGGCACTGAAAAAAATGTTGTGCTTCTTCCATTTGTCTAAGTATCAATTTGACTGTCTTTTATCTTGTAGGGTTATGATAAACAATTTGTACAAAATAAAATGAAACTCCTTGTACTTTTTTAAGCAGATGTGTGTTACAAATGCTTTCTGAATATGTCCTAGCAGTTCCCAAAATGGAATGTACAAACACTGAGAACTATTTTGAATTAAAGAAAAAAATCACTAAAATATTGAACTTAAATCAGGTGAGTTAGAATAGAATGGTCAGCTATCTAAGGTTTAAGAAGAAAGCAGGAAGAAAGTAATTTAGGAATATGGTTCACTTTAGATAAAAAAGTCATGCCAGAAAAAGCATCAGATCAGATCAGATCAGTCGCTCAGTCGTGTCCGACTCTTTGCGACCCCATGAACCGCAGCACGCCAGGCCTCCCTGTCCATCACCAGCTCCCGGAGGTCACCCAGACTCGCATCCATCGAGTCAGTGATGCCATCCAGCCATCTCATCCTCTGTCGTCCCCTTCTCCTCCTGCCCTCAACCCCCCCAGCATCAGAGTCTTCTCCAATGAGTCAACTCTTCGCATGAGGTGGCCAAAATACTGGAGTTTCAGCTTTAGCATCATTCCTTCCAAAGAAATTTCAGGATTGATCTCCTTCAGAATGGACTGTTTGGATCTTCTTGCAGTCCAAGGGACTCTCAAGAGTCTTCTCCAACACCACAGTTCAAAAGCATCAATTCTTCGGCACTCAGCCTTCTTCACAGTCCAGCTCTCGCATCCATACATGACCACAGGAAAGACCATAGCCTTGACTAGGCGAACCTTTGTTGGTAAAGTAATGTCTCTGCTTTTGAATATGCTATCTAGGTTGGTCATAACTTTCCTTCCAAGGAGCAAGCGTCTTTTAATTTCATGGCTGCAGTCACCATCTGCAGTGATTTTGGAGCCCAGAAAAACAAAGTCTGACACTGTTTCCACTGTTTCCCCATCTATTTCCCATGCAGTGATGGGACCAGATGCCATGATCTTCGTTTTCTGAATGTTGAGCTTTAAGCCAACCTTTTCACTCTCCACTTTCACTTTCATCAGGAGGCTTTTTAGCCCCTCTTCACTTTCTGCCATAAGAGTCGTGTCATCTGCATATCTGAGGTTATTGATATTTCTCCCGGCAATCTTGATTCCAACTTCTGTTTCTTCCAGTCCAGCATTTCTCATGATGTACTCTGCATATAAGTTAAATAAACATGGTGACAATATGCAGCCTTGACGTACTCCTTTTCCTATTTGGAACCAGTCTGTTGTTCCATGACCAGTTCTAACTGTTGCTTCCTGACCTGCATACAGATTTCTTAAGAGGCAGATCAGGTGGTCTGGTATTCCCATCTCTTTCAGAATTTTCCATAGTTTATTGTGATCCACACAGTCAAAGGCTTTGGCATAGTCAATAAAGCAGAAATAGATGTTTTTCTGAAACTCTCTTGCTTTGTCCATGATCCAGCGGATGTTGGCAATTTGATCTCTGGTTCCTCTGCCTTTTCTAAAACCAGCTTGAACATCAGGAAGTTCACGGTTCACATATTGCTGAAGCCTGGCTTGGAGAATTTTGAGCATTACTTTACTAGCGTGTGAGATGAGTGCAATTGTTCGGTAGTTTGAGCACTCCTTGGCATTGCCTTTCTTTGGGATTGGGATGAAAACTGATCTTTTCCAATCTTGTGGCCACTGCTGAGTTTTCCAAATTTGCTGGCATATTGAGTGTAGCACTTTCACAGCATCATCATTCAGGACTTGGAATAGCTCCACTGGAATTCCATCACCTCCACTAGCTTTGTTCGTAGTGATGCTTTCTAAGGCCCATTTGACTTCACATTCCAAGATGTCTGGCTCTAGGTCAGTGATCACATCATCATGATTATCTAGGTCTTGAAGCTCTTTTTTGTACATGCTTTTGAACAGTTGTAGGGGAGTGGTGCTTGCTGCATTTTTAAATTTTATTTTTCAATGAAAATTGTGTATATTTCAGGTGTAAAACATGATAATTTTATATACATATGGTGTGCAGTCACTCAATTGTATTTGACTCTTTGTGACCCCACAGGCTGTAGCCCATAGGCTATTATGTCCGTGGGATTTCCCAGGCAAGAACTGAAATGGACTGCTGTTTCCTCCTCCAGAATATCTTCCCCACCAAGGGATTGACCCCATATTTCTTGCGTCACCCAATATTCAGAGTGTAATAATTACTACTGTCAAGCTAATGAATTTAGCATCCCCTTACAACAGTTACCATTTTTGTGTGGGCTTCTGTGTGATAAGAATACCCCAGATCTACTCTCTTAGCTACTGTTCAGTATTTGGTAGAGTATGAGTAACAGTAGTCACCATACTATACAGTAGATCTCTAGACTTATTTATCCTAAATAACTGCATTTGTACCCTGTGATCATTTCCCCAATCTCCTGCTCTGAGTAACTACAAGTCCACTTTCTGATTATCAGATCAGATCAGATCAGATCAGTCACTCAGTTGTGTCTGGCTCTTTGTGACCCCATGAACTGCAGCACACCAGGCCTCCCTGTCCATCACCAACTCCCAGAGGTCACCCAGACTCGCATCCATCGAATCAGTGATGCCATCCAGCCATCTCATCCTCTGTCATCCCCTTCTCCTCCTGCTCTCAATCCCTCCCAGCATCAGGGTCTTCTCCAATGAGTCAACTCTTCGCATGAGGTGGCCAAAATGCTGGAGTTTCAGCTCTAGCATCATTCCTTCCAAAGAAATCCCAGGGCTGATCTCCTTCAGAATGGACTGGTTGGATCTTCTTGCAGTCCAAGGGACTCTCAAGAGTCTTCTCCAACACCACAGTTCAAAAGCATCAATTCTTCGGCACTCAGCCTTCTTCACAGTCCAGCTCTCGCATCCATACATGACCACAGGAAAGACCATAGCCTTGACTAGGCGAACCTTTGTTGGCACAGTGATGTCTCTGCTTTTGAATATGCAATCTAGGTTGGTCATAACTTTCCTTCCAAGGAGTAAGTGTCTTTTAATTTCATGGCTGCAGTCACCATCTGCAGTGATTTTGGAGCCCAGATAAAGAAAGTCTGACACTGTTTCCACTGTTTCTCCATCTATTTCACATGTAGTGATGGGACCAGATGCCATGATCTTCGTTTTCTGAAAGTTGTGCTTTAAGCCAACCTTTTCACTCTCCACTTTCACATTCATCAAGAGGCTTTTTAGTTCCTCTTCACTTTCTGCCATAGGGTGGTGTCATCTGCATATCTGAGGTTATTGATATTTCTCCCAGCAATCTTGATTCCAATTTGTGTTTCTTCCAGTCCAGCATTTCTCATGATGTACTCTGCATATAAGTTAAATAAACATGGTGACAATATACAGCCTTGATGTACTCCTTTTCCTATTTGGAACCAGTCTGTTGTTCCATGTCCAGTTCTAACTGTTACTTCCTGACCTGTATACAGATTTCTCAAGAGGCAGATCAGGGGGTCTGGTATTTCCATCTCTTTCAGAATTTTCCACAGTTTATTGTGATCTACACAGTCAAAGGCTTTGGCATAGTCAATAAAGCAGAAATAGATGTTTTTCTGGAACTCTCTTGCTTTTTCCATGATCCAGCAGATGTTGACAATTTGATCTCTGGTTCCTCTGTCTTTTCTAAAACCAGTTTGAACATCAGGAAGTTCATGATTCACATATAGCTGAAACCTGGCTTGGAGAATATTGAGCATTAGTTTACTAGCATGTGAGATGAGTGCAATTGTGCAGTAGTTTGAGCATTCTTTGGCATTGCCTTTCTTTGGGATTGAGATGAAAACTGACCTTTTCCAATCTTGTGGCCACTGCTGAGTTTTCCCAATTCGCTGGCATATTGAGTGCAGCACTTTCACAGCATCATCTTTCAGGATTTGGAATAGCTCCACTGGAATTCCATCACCTCCACTAGCTTTGTTCGTAGTGATGCTTTCTAAGGCCCACTTGACTTCACATTCCAGGATGTCTGGCTCTAGGTCAGTGATCACACCATCATGATTATCTGGGTCGTGAAGCTCTTTTTTGTACAATTCTTCTGTGTATTCTTGCCACCTCTTTTTAATATCTTCTACTTCTGTTAGGTCCCTACCATTTCTGTCCTTTATCGAGCCCATCTTTGCATGAAATGTTCCTTTGGTATCTCTGATTTTCTTGAAGAGATCCCTAGTCTTTCCCATTCTGTTATTTTCCTCTATTTCTTTGCTCTGATTATATATTTACCTTTTTTAATTCCAAATATAAGTGAGATCATATAAGTTTTTTTTTTTTTTTTTTTTCCTTTCTGTAGTTATTTCATCTCTAAGTCATGTTTAACTCTTTGTTACCACATGGATTGTATCCTACCAGGCTCCTCTATCCATGGAATTTCCCAGGCAAGAATACTGGAGTGGTTTGTAATTTTCTTTCTATATCTGGTTTATTTTATTTTTGCATAGTTTCCTATAGGTCTATTTATATTGTTGCAGGTGGCATGATCACCTTATCTTTTAAGATTAAATAACATTTTATAGGTATATAATTTAATGTAACATTATATTTTCTGTTGTTCCTATATATAAAATATTTTCTTTATCCATTCATCCATTGACAGATATTTACATTTTGTCCATTCCTTACGTACTGTAATGTTGTAATGAACACAGGAACATAAATATCTCTTCCAAGTACCAATTTCATGTTATATGGATATACCCAGAATGATTACTGGATCATACGGTAGTTCTATTTGTAGGTTTTTGACCTCTGTATGGATTTAAATAGACATTCAACCAATTTACATTCCAACCAACAGCATACAGAACATCTCTTTTCTTTATATCCTTTCTAACACTTATCTCTTATCTTTTCTGAGATGCAACTGAAAATCAAAACTAAGACTTTCAGTCTGAGATTTCAGTCTGAGATCTCAATCTGTCAACCAACCATACTGATGATTTTAAGGGCAAAACTCTAGTATATAATAGATATATAGATTAGTTTTGCCAGCAAAACCAAATTAAGCTTTATACTTAAGCAGCATGGGCTTCCCTAGTGACTTAGATGGTAAAGAATCTGCCTACCAATGCAAGAGATATGGGTTTGATTCCTGAGTCAGGAAGATCCCCTGGAGAAGTAAATGGCGACCCACTCCAGTATTCTTGCCAATGGACAGAAGAGCCTGTTAGGCTACAGTTTATGGGATTGCAAAGAATCAGACACGACTGAGAGTCTAACACTCTCACTTTCAGCATTGGCTACGTACTCTAAGATAAAAAGAAGTCAAAATCCAACTAATCAGTCTTTCTTATCATGAAGTAGTTGAGTTTTGACATGCACATGTATGTGTGTGTGAATTGAAGACCTCTTTAATCACTTCTGCAGAATTTTAAATTGCACTGGATTTCAATAAATTCTAGGATATCTATGACCTGCACAATTTATTTGCACAGATGGGTTGCTCAAAAATTAAAAGTTCATCCATCATATATGCTTATGCCAAAGCATGAACCTCAGATGAGAGTACGGTTGTCTAAGGTAAATATATATTGAACAGAAAGAATTTTCAAAATTTGACCTCTTGACTTCTGAATCTAAACTAAAACTGAGAAGCCTGTTCAGTGGGAAACAGAAACAATACTTAAAAGTCTAAAACAATAAAACATATTCATGGAACAAGAAAGGCCAACCCACAGTTTACTACATAAATGGTGTGTACTTCATAAATTTGCTAACCTGGGCTAATATGATTCCATATCTTGGCTCATTTTGCTGTGGTCAGAGGGATCACTTGTGAGATAAATATTTTTTGACGTTTTAAGGAACTATCCCCTCGTATTATTCATTTTTAGAACGCAGAGTTCAATTGTGGGTCATCACAGAAACTATTTTTCATAAATTCCTAGACTTTATTAGTTTTTATCTGAAAACACTTCGTGAGTTCCAATGTAATATTGTAGAAGAGAAACAGCTTTTCTAAAACCACAATTTCTTATGTGAACAGAATCCTTTATCTCTGCTCAGTCTACAGGGAAGTGTTACAATGATGAATGACTTTCAATCCCCCTACTTTTCCCTCCTTAGCATTGCAAATTTTCATTTGGTAGGCCACTCTCCTGTCTGAGAAGTTGCAATTCTCAGATTGAAAAGACTCATTATGGGGGCGTTTGAATCTTCCTGTCAGTCGTGAATCAGGGCAAGTTTAGTCTGTTTATAATTTCTGTCATTTTCTAGCTTGTACAGTGCATTATTGTAACTAATATTCTGACTTATTTAATGTTCATGCTGTTGTCATTGAAAGGTTGCCTCACATTAAGTGATGGGTCTTTTTTGCAAATATAGAAAAATTGCCTTTTGTGAAGTCTTCAAGAACTAAGAGCAAAGAATCCAAACTCCCAACTTTCACTCCCTGAGCTTTAATTTAAAATTGGAGTGGCTCTGTTTCAGCCCATGGTATTACACATGCCAGATAAGTCATATTTATTTTGCCAAGTTAAACCATAGATTTAACAAGTTTTGTCCTTCCTTTAATTTTACATCAAAATCAAATAATGAGGGGAAATACATATGTCTTTTTCTCACTTAAACAAAAACTAAAGATAATGATTTTTGGAAGACATAGGCAAAAAGGTATGATGCTGGTAACTTGAAAAAATATATTTTTTATATGTTGGGTTCATCAATTTTGAGCCTCTTCCTCTGAAATCAATAAAGTAAATTTATTGAGTCAGTGGGGAGCCTGAAAACCAGAAGTACCATACTGGCAACAGAATGTTTATCTCAGGAATCGGCCCTACCCACTTCCCTTTTGGAAAACAGCTTGCATAGAAATGAAGAGGTTGAGAACTCTTAAGGACACAATTTGCCTGAGCCTAAGAAGCAGGTTAAATTTCCCACTTGATACTTAGACCCTGAAAGAAGGGAAGAGGTCATGAACAGCTCAAATGATCCACCTAAGGTAGGAGCAGTGAATCTCTAGCAGGAATTTCAAAGTCCCTGCAGTTGTCGGTTTAGCTCCCAGTAAACAGAAAAGCTGAGAAAGCATATGCAAATGCAGAGATGAATTGTATCATACATCAGCAAAATTAGGAACACTGTCCCTGAAACTCAAGATTATGTCACCTTCATGGTCTGTTCCTGGTCTGAGCAGAATTTCCTTCATCACAGAACCTCTTCCCTCATCAACTTTCATTTTAAATAATTTGAAAACAATGGCATGAAGGATATTCAGAAAGAAAACACATTATTCTGGAGCAGGATGTCATGAAGTCAGCTAGGTGTGCAACAAAGCATAGAAGAGAAGGAAGATGGTAATTGTGAGACAAGTCATCTTCTATATTTGTGATAAACTGAAGTCAGAAAACATATAATAATAGCGACACCAAAAAACACAAGTTAAATTTTGGGTGCTTTAGTGATACATCGGGGAAGGCAATGGCACCCCACCCCAGTACTTTTGCCTGAAGAATCCCATGGACAGAGGAGCCTGGTAGGCTCCAGTCCATGGGGTCGCTAAGAGTCGGACACGACTGAGCGACTTCACTTTCACTTTTCACTTTCATGCATTGGAGAAGGAAATGGCAACCCACTCCAGTGTTCTTGCCTGGAGAATCCCAGGGACAGGGGAGCCTGGTGAGCTTCCGTCTATGGGGTCGCACATAGTCGGACACGACTGAAGCGACTTAGCAGAGCAGCAGCAGTGATACATACCTATGTCTCAGATGTCACCATTCCAGAATACAACCGACAGTGGCCTCTACAACAAACAGATGCCGGCTCAGCAGTGCCTTATAATGCCATTGGACCCCTTGTCTGATCACTGTGACAACAGCACAAGGTGTAGGGGAGGATGTTAGCCTTCTTCACAGGTGCCAAGTGTCTCTGGAATAGGATTTGTGAGACCAAGAGTTGGATGTACTTTTGTGCAGAGAGATTAATGTGGTTGTAACCACAGCCTGCCCTGAAGTGTTAGGCCTATGTGTATTATTCTCTTCTAGCCTAGGTAAATGGAACTTTTAAAAGTTGACTTGAATAGCTTGAAAATAAGCATTTATGAATAAGAGTTTCAGTTTAGGGAAGGGCGTGCAATGGGTCACTTGTTTCAGAGGCATTTATAATAAATAACTAATAATACTAAAAATATGAATTTTTAAATTAACTAATATATGTATTCACAAAATAATTTCCCATGATAAGTTTTCTCTTTCCTCCCAAGAAGTATTTATTTATTATTACACACATATGAGAACTTCCCTGGTGGCTCAGATGGTAATGAATCCACCTGCAATATGGGAGATCCACGTTTGATCTTTGGGTTGGGAAGATGCCCTAGAGAAGGGCATGGCTGCCCACTCCAGTATTCTTACCTGAAGAATCCCAGAGACAGAGGAGCCTGGTGGGCTACAGTCGAAGGGGATCACACAGAGTTTAACATAACTGATCGACTAAGCACACACACATATAAATTGAACAATTATTATAGCTCAGCCTCTAGACTGGTTTACATCTTGGCTTTTCCATTAATCCTGGGGAAGCACTGACTGGATTTTCTTGATTTTCTTATCTATACACGCAGATCATAATAATTCTTTATTCTTGCATGTGTTGGTAGGATTCATTGCATTAGAGCATGTAAGCCAGTAAGCCATTCTATAAAAGTTAGCAATTATTATAATTAACATTGCCATCACTATTAGCCTTTTGTAAAAATTGTAATGTCCTCAAAATGCTCAATACAAATGCTCGATACAAAATAAAAGCCAATAGTCTATATGCATATGTATCATATAATTTGAGTTATTTTAAACATGTGACTGCATAGAAAAATAAACAATTGCTTTACCTTAGGTGAAGGGATCTAGTAGAATCAGTATAGACTAGACTAGTGTTTTGATGAAATTATTCTGCATGTGATCTAGAAAATGGATTAGTAGGGATCAAATGTGGAGGGAAAACGACCCAAATAGGAGGAAATACATTAGTTAAGGTCATAGTTATTTAAAAATTGAATTAAGATCATGATGGTCATAGAAATAGAGACTGTCAGTCTGAGAGATTATTTTGGAAGTACAATGGATGGGTTCAGGGATACATTGGTGTGGAGCCTGAGGTCAAAAACCAGTCATTTTCTGGCCAGCAGAATTGTGGAGTGTCTGGGTTACTTCTAAAGATATTGAATATTGGAAGAAAGACAGGTTTCGTGAGAGGAAAAATCATAAGAAAATTTGGAGCTTGCTGAAATGGACCTAACTTTGTACATTCAAAGGGTAGTTATAAGGAGTGTGTAGGGTTTAGTGATGAGGGGTTTGGGCTAAAGATAACATGTAGAAGTCCTTGGTTTAATCCAATGTGGCACAGTGGTAAAGAATCCACCTGCCAATGCAGGAGACACGAGAGACACAAGTTTGATCCCTGGGTTGGAAAGATCCCTTGGAGGAGGAAATGGCAACCTGTTCCAGTATTCTTGCCTGGAAAATTCCATGGACAGAGGAGCTGATGGGTTACAGTCCATGGGTTGCAATGAGTCAGACACAACTGAAGTGACTTAGCATGGCACATCAGACTGTAGCCTGCCGGCTCCTTTGTCTATGTGATTTCCCAGGCAAGAATACTTCAGTGGGTTGCCATTTCCTCCTTCAGGGGATCTTCCCAACCCACGGATGAAACCCACGTCTCCTGTGGCTCCTGCATTGACAGGTGGACTCTTTGCCACTGAGCTACTTGGGAAGCCTGGCAGGGGTTGGTAAGGCCATCATATCCTTGGTGACTTGAATATTCTGGCTCCTGCCCAAGATTATATCACCATGTGAACACATGGCTTTTAATGTCAGTGTGGCAGGAAAGAGAGAAACAGAGGAGGCACATGACCCTTAATTACCTGAAACCCAAAGTGACATATCCCAGAAAAAATAGTCCACTGGCCAGAACCAATGAATTATGCTCAACTCCCCTGCAAAAAAGGGTTGGCTGTAAAAAGCATCACCAGATGCCTAGTCAGCATTGTTATTGCCTCAACTTGTCTTCCTACTTTTATATTAACCCCCAACTTCTGGTTAATACTTTAAACAAGTTTCATTAGCATTATGGAATTCACATTTAAGTTGTTGGACTTTTGGAATGATTGGCTTTACTTAGGCATATTTTAATTGGTTGCATGTTTTCTTAACATTGTTAAAATGACTTTCAATACTTATTTAATTAGTGACAAAAATACTGAATGAGTCTTGAGTTTAAATTCCTTATTTAACATGTATCCCCTACATAATATATTAAACTACTATATAGTTTAATACAGGTCTTCTTGGCTATATGAAAAATGCAACAGAAATCTCTTCTATTTTTCAAAGTATTATATAGACTTAAACATAAAAAAAATATTTTAATCTACATATTGCAATACCTAGATTTCAAGAAAAACATCATTAACAGATTATTAGGACCATGAATGCCTGATAATCTCTTTTTAAAATTCTAAACATTATGATTTTTTGCCTCCCTGGAATTGTATTTACAGGATTAGGCTTCTTCTGGTAAATCCTACTTAGTAATACATTTGCTTCTTTAATATGAATATATACTATAAAAATATTATATTAACTTTAATAAGCTTGTTGAAGTAAAATTTTCAGTGCTTTTGTAAGCTGTATGAGAAAAACATATAACAAAAATATTCCTCTTGCATTTATATAATTATTAATGCATGCTTTCAATTAATCTGTAATATTTGTGGTGGGAAATACTAATGACTAAACAAACCAACAAATGAGAATGTGCAACTTACTTGTTTAAATAAATGAAATCTATTCTTGAATAAAAAGACATTTTAGAAAGAGCTCTTAAAAGTTAGCCTTTCTGACCTTTATTTTTGTCTCTCACACATGCTACAAACCTTTCTTCAACATCTATTAAATGTTGGGTTCTCTGTTGAGCTCTAGAGTCATACATACACACACACACAAACACACACATACATACATGATATAATCTCTGCCCCTAATCATGTAACAGTCTGAGAGGAAAATTTAGACTTGGTCACAGAGATACTAATTTAAAGCCATTACAAATTCTGCACCAGAGATAGAGAGCTCCTTAGAGTTAGTGCTTAAGAGACCCAAAATGATAAATGATGAAGCACATTTTCTTTATGACTTGATTGCAATTTAAAGTTGCATTTTAACTTTTCTGAATTCAATGTCTTTATGAACTTTTCCATCACTTCAAAGAACTTGAAGTTTCGGGGCAATTCCAGAGACACTTTGAAATTCCTCCCATGCACTCTGCTTTTATTGCTAGTGTCTGTCAGTAGGTGATTAATGATTGTTCATTAAGTATAGTTACTCTGGCCAGACTTTTCATGCATAAATAAAAAAGGAGGAAATAGGAATATTACTATTTAAAATGCTCTCTGGTTCCTTTTTATAAATTAAAACATATATTTTATATGTGATACAACTTATTTAGTGTTAAGTTTCTACATATAATATGTAAAAAGTGTACTATAAATGTTTAAAAAAGTAGCAAGTAATTCTTAGAACAAATCATGTATCTTGTTACTAATTTATACTGGGATGCATTGTCTCTAGAAGTATTCAGATGCATGTCTGTTGAATCTTTAGGCTTCCCAAGAATACATTTTATTTTTTTGCTTTTTAAATAATTAGTTTATCATTCAAGTTTCATTTTTTAAAATATTTTAGAAGTAATGTATTAATTGTGAGGCTTCCCTTGCAGCTCAGCTGTAAAAAATCTTCTTGCAATGCAGGAGACTCAGGAGATGCAGTTTCAATCCCTGGGTCAGGAAGATCCCCTAGTGGGGAATGGCAATCCACTCCAGTATTCTGGCCTGGAGAATTCCATGGACAGAGAAGCCTAATGGGCTATAGTCCATGGGATTGCAAAGAATTGGACACAACTTAAGCCAAAGCAACTGAGCACACGTGCAAGTACATGTTGTTGTTATTCACTCACTCAGGCGTGCCTGACTCTTTGTGACTCTATGGACTGCAGCACGCCAGACTTCCTTGTCCTTCACCATCTCCTGGAACTTTCTCAAGCTCATGTCCATTGAGTCAGTGATGCCATCCACCATCTCATCCTCTGTTGTCCCCTTCTCCTGTCTTCTATCTTTCCCAGCATCAGGGTCGTTTTCAGTGAGTCTGCTGTTTGCATCAGGTGGCCAAAATTTTGGAGCTTCAGCTTCAGCATCAGTCCTTCCAATGAATTTTCAGGGTTGATTGTAGGACACTGCATGTCCTTTCTCTTTGAATCTCTTTATTATTCACTATTTATATTCTTTCAGGAAATATGATCTTAATACTGGTTAAATGTTACTCTCTTCTAAGTTGCCTACTTAAGGACAAATAGTTCAAGTTAGTTTGTGCCCCATTACCTCTTAAATCTCTCAACTTATCCCATTTCCTTAACTTTTTCAGTGGGCTGAATCAGTAGACTTCAACCTTTGGTTTGCTGTGTGTTAAAATTCTGTAGGATTCTTGTTAAAATCCAGAACATTGGAACCTGTCTTCCAAGTACTTTTTTCCTTAAAGCTGGGTGTGATCCTAAGAACAGGAGACACTACTGCTGATTTTTGATGCAGGTGACTTGCATGATACAGATTATACTTTAAGAAAACTGTAAAAAGCTAAGAATAGTCATATGGATTGCATTTATTATTAAGCTAGAAATTTAAATATCATTATTTTAAAATTCACATTAAGTACTGAAACTGTAGTAGACAAAATAGCAGCTTTCTCACAGATGCCCACATTTGATTCCCTTGTGACTAGTTAGTTACCATACATAAGGGTGAGTTAAGGCTGCTAACCACCTGGCTTTAAAATAAACAGATTAGCCCAGATTACCCAGGTGAATCCAATGTACCATGAAGGCCCTTAAAAGTAGCAGAAGGAGAAGGGATTGAAGTGGCAGAAGGAATCACAACAGTAGAAGGGTAGTCGGAGGGGCACGACATGATAGACTTGGAAGATGGAAGAAGGGAGCCTGAGTCAAAGAAGACAGGCGGCCTTTAAAAACTGGAAAAGGCAAGGAAAGAGATCCTCCCCTAGAACCTCTGGCAGAGACACAGCTCTGTCAGCACCTTGTTTTTGGTCCCATGAAACATATGTCGGACTTCCACAGATGTAGAAGGTAAGAAGTATGTGTTATTTTAGGTCCCTAAATTTGTGATAATGTGTCCCAGTAGTGATAGAAAGGGCTTCTCTGGGGGCTTAGGGGTAAAGAATCTGAATGCCAGTGCTGGAGACCCAGCAAGAGCTGTGGGTTCGATCCCTGGGTCGGGAAGATCCCCAGGAGAAGGACATGGCAGGCCACTCCAGTATTCTTGCCTGGAGAATCCCATGGACAGAGGAGCCTGAGGCTACAGTCCATAGGGATCACAGAGAATCGGACATGACTTAGTGACTAAGCACATATAATGACAGAAACGTGAAGTCGCTCAGTCGTGTCCGACTCTTTGCAACCCCATGCACTGTAGCCTACCAGGCTCCTCTGTTCATGGGATTTTCCAGGCAATAGTATTGGAGTGGATTGCCATTTCCTTCTCCAAGGGATCTTCCCAACCCAGGGATCGAACCCGGGTCTCCCACATCATAGACAGACGCTTTACCGTCTGAGCCACCATGGAAGCCATAATGACAGAAAACTAATGCAAATACCTGGCAAAACTTTTTGAAAAATCACTAAGTAGCCACGAAAATCAGGTCTCCTTTCCAATACTTTACTTTTCCAGCTCTGCTTCTAGAGTGACTCGTTTTTAATCAGTTTTCTCTTTAGTGTCACTGGTGTTCATTTTCAAAGTTGTAAATATTATTCTTATGCTTCTATTTTCTGATTTTCTTAAATGAGGCAATATCAACCTCTGGCTAAAAATGGTAAGGATTAAAAGATATACACTTGCCTCCAGCTCCCATTATCTCTTCGGAGAAACAAAAAACTTTATAATTCATTCTTTGTTTGTGAATGGGCTTCCCAGGAAGTGCTATTGTGAATAGCACTTCCCAGGTGCTGGGGGTAAAGAACCAGCCTGCCAGTGAAGGAGATATAAGACATACAAATTCGATCCCTCAATGGAGAAGATCCCCTGGAGGAGGGCATGGCAATGCCAGTATTCTTGCCTGGAGAATCCCATGGACAGAGGAGCCTGGGAGGCTACAGTCCATAGGGCCACAGAGAGTCAGACACGACTGAAACGACTTAACACACAAGCATGCATGCATGTATGACAAAAAATAGCACAAAGTGTCAGAGAGTAAATGGAAATAGTGTTTTGTAAGGATGAAATGGCAACCCACTCCTGTGTTCTTGCCTGGAGAATCCCAGGGACGGGGGAGCCTGGTGGGCTGCCGTCTATGGGGTCGCACAGAGTCAAACACGACTGAAGTGACTTAGCAGTAGCAGCAGTAGCAGTATATTTCAAATTAGTGGGTAAAAATTAACTCTAAAGTAGACTAAATTAGGAATGAAAATCCTAACACCTCATAGGGAAAAAAATGATGCGAAAGGGGTAGCTAAATTACCTATAGAAGGAATAGAGTAATAAAGAATATTTCTTTAAAACAGTGAAGGCAGGAGAGGAATTATACAGAAAGAAAAAAAAAAAAAAGTAGTGAGGCAAGTATAAAGAAAATAGTAAAAAGTTGTTTAACTGAACTCCAAACCTATCCATAGTTATTCCAGTAACTATAAATGGGTAAGTGAAGTTTTCAGATATTCCAAATATAGACAATTTTATTATACAATATAATATAACACCAACCACTTCTCAAAAGCTTTAAACTTTGGTAATCTGTCAAAATCGAGTGGTGGCTAGAAGTTGCCAACAATTTTAACTTTTTCTTTAAAAGCTTGAATTGTATCATTGGCTACATGTGTAGCCAAATCCCTTAAAGTGACAGGTTCAATTCATTCATTTTTAAAGAAAATACATACCAAATTCCCAAGCCAGAAACGCCATAGTTTGTTTGGCTATCATGTATTCTTCCATGCAAAACTGGTATTCCATAATGAAGCAGCTGGTCTTTATGCTTCTGTGAAATGTACAAATGCATCTTCTTAGGACAATCATCTTCTTTGTGCATCAGAAGAGCTTTATACCTATTCACTTCATCAGATATTTTATTAAGAGGCATATTCAGAGGTTGAGATTCAGTAAGTCTACCAATTTTATTGCTTAATCAAGGATGGATTTGAATATATTTGGCTTTTTCTTCTGCACATTTGTGAGAGCGGAAAATGCCAGTAATTACTTCCAGAGTTTAGTGCTACTTTCTTGATTCATGGTGTACCAAGTTTTACTACGAGAGCTTTTGAATCACTAGTGGAAATATCACCATGGTGAAAAGATTGCTTTGTCTTGTTATTAATTCGTGATTTTGATTTCACTGAGTCTTAAAGGTATCCTCTGTCTTGACTGTATTTTGAGAATTACTGGATTAAATACTAGTATTGTACTAATCATAAAACATCCAATCTTCATAATTATGCTGTAGTTATATCATGCATTATCCTTGAATGTAGAGAGTACACAATAAATTACTTAGGGTATACTATCTCCACCACAGTCTCAGCAATTTTATAATATTTACAGACATATGTAAATATGTACATATAAACATATAAAATATATATGTATGTGTGTCAAAAATCCAGAAAAAGAAAAATGTAGACCATTAGATTAATAAAACAATTATTCAGGGTTCATTTTTTACGTGTGTGCACATAAAAACAGTTTGTTCTCTGGAAGCTCTAAACCAACAGTGAAACTCAGAGGTAGATTATTATAGAACAACTTATACAGTGAAAACCCAAGGCTGTTTATTCTTATAATGATAGGTTATAAAATATAATTTTCATAATGATAGAGAATTGGTTAAAAATGTCGCTGAATGCCAATTTAGAGAAGAGCTTAAGTTTTATTTATGATTTTTAGGCACATTTATAAGAAGCAACCCTAGTTTGACTTATTTTGCAAAATAAGGTAATTAACTTTTACTTATGCGGTAAAACTGGTTTTGCCTGCTCAGGGAATTTTCATGTCTGGTCTTCACTTTGTATTTAATTATAACATGTAATATAAATGAACTATATATGTGCATGTGTATAATATGTAAATTGTATGTGCACTTATATACATATTTTGTATTTCTACAGTGAAAGAACTGGGCAAAATATGTCTGGTTAAACGGTGTATAGGAGTTCCTTGTACCATTCTTATGCTTAAGACTTGAGATTATATCACAATTATAAATGGACATCAGGGGTGGTGCTGTAGCAAAGTGCCAGATTGTCATATCAGACACACCAGAATGAGAAATGAAACCAATTCCAAGCATTTTAATAATATTATGTGTATAAGTAATTATGCAGCAGAGAGAAAACACAAAGCAGTCCATGATTTCAATGCTACCTCCCAGGTCCTTTCTTGCCTTGTGTAAATGGCCCAGAGTCAACATCTTAAATCACTGAGTGAGACAAGTGGTCCTTGTTTACATAAAAGGAATCTGTCTCAGTCATAACTCTTCCCTGGTGGCTCAGATGGTTAAGAATGCACCTGCAATGCAGGGGACCTGAGCTTGATACCTGGGTTGGGAAGATCCCCTGGAGAAGGGAATATCACCTCAAGCCAGTGTTCTTGCCTGGAAAATTCCATGGACAGGAGCCCAGTGGGCTACAGTCAATGGGGTTGCAAAGAGTTGGACACGACTGAGCAACTAACACTTTTCACTTTCTCTACATTTCAGTCGTAAGACCCTTCCAATTTTTACTCCAATAATTACATCATTTGCATGAAAATTTTAAGGAGCCATGCCCCATAAATCCATAGACACTGGGTTAGGTTAACATAATCTAACTTAGACCAGATAAGGACTATCCACTAGTAAATAACTTTATATGTTTTCCAGGAGAGGTATCATAAGCACTTATAAGGGGATTTGATAGATCATCTTTGTTACTTTGACTGGCTGTCCCTGATAAAAGGTGAGAATGGATTGCAGGACAACAACTAATCATTTTGTTCCCAACTGGAAGGCAAATAGGTGTATGTGGGCTCAGTCCTGTCCGACTCTTTGCAACCCCAGGAACTGTAGCCCACCAGGCTCCTCTGTTCATAGGATTTCCCAGGCAAGAAGACTGGAGTGGGAAGGCAAATGGGGGAGTGCTATCTTGTTTTTAACAATAAGTAATTCTATATTAATGAAACTGAAATGATTAAAGATACTCATGGAAAATTTCTTAATTGATTTTATGATGTGGCACTTTACATGAAATCAGAATTTAACAAAAACTTCACATATACACAAAGGCTAAATATATATGTATATAAATGCACACATTTAAGTGAATATGTGTGTTTATTCAGCATTTTGACTCACATAAGCATTGATTACTTTTATTTTTCTTTGGGAAATATAAAGGAAATTATCAGCCTATATATAGAGTTTTCCTACAGAGTATTTATAAGTAGATCTTGCTTCTTAAAAAAAAAGTAATTCTGAATGATTTTAACTACACTTTAGGTTTAAGTATGAACACAATTTTGCTTTAAATGTTGCTGTTCATAAGGCTTCTATTGTCCCTGACAATTTTGAATAGTTTATTAAAATAAATTTAGGAACTTATACCAAAAATTAAACTCCTATATTTTTAAGTAGACCATAAGAAAAATATGGAGAAGGCAATGGCATCCCACTCCAGTACTCTTGCCTGGAAAATCCCACGGACAGAGGAGCCTGATAGGCTGCAGTCCATGGGGTTGCTAAGAGTCAGACATGACTGAGTGACTTCACTTTCTCTTTTCACTTTCAAGCATTGGAGAAGGTAATGGCAACCCACTCCAGTGTTCTTGCCTGGAGAATCCCAGGGACAGGGAAGCCTGGTGGGCTGGCGTCTTTGGGGTCACACAGAGTCGGGCACGACTGAAGTGACTTAGCATAGCATAGCATATAAGAAAAATAAATTCATAAGAAATAAATCCACTTCTCTGAGTCAAAAATTCTTTCAAGAAGCTGATCTCTGTATCAAATGCTGCAGTGCAGTTAGGATGAGAACTAAGAATGACCATTGAATTATGCAACGTATTGCTGACCTAGTCAAAACAGAATTAGCCATCCATGGGAGAGAAAGCACAGATTTCTGTGTGTCTGGGGGTGAATAGATCAGAGAAAGGCAAAAACCTTTAATAAAGGCCATCAGTGTTTTGCTATAAAGACAATCAGATTAGTAAACAGAAAATCACATAGATTTGTAGGATTTTATTTAACATAGGAGATGGTGTACTGTATTTCTATTCTGATAGGAAGGTTCCAGTAGAAAAATATTTCACAGTGTAGGAAAGAGTAGGATAAATTGGAGAATCATAATCTTTGAATAGATCAAGGGATAGAATCCAGTAGAGAAAAGAAGAAACATGAGCAGCAGAAAGAATCCATCCATTGTTATTGGAAGGAAGACAGAATATGGGTATAGGACTTTTATGGAAATATTTTACGATAAAATGATACTGAGAATGCCTGCTGCTGCTGCTGCTAAGTCGCTTCAGTCATGTCTGACTCTGTGCAATCCCATAGACGGCAGCCCACTAGGCTCCTCTGTCCCTGGGATTCTCCAGGCAAGAATACTGAGAATGCCTATGCTATGCTAAGTCACTTCAGTCATGTCCAACTCTGTGTGATCCCATAAACGGCAGCCCACCAGGCTTCCCCATCCCTGGGATTCTCCAGGCAAGAATACTGGAGTGGGTTGCCATTTCCTTCTCCAATGCATGAAAGTGAAAAGTGAAAGTGAAGTCACTCAGTTGTGTCTGACTCTAGCAAACCCATGGACTGCAGCCTACCAGGCTCCTCCGTCCATGGGATTTTGCAGGCAAGAGTACTGGAGTGGGGTGCCATAGCCTTCTCCTGAGAATGCCTACTGAAAAGCAATGAAAAGCTTGTGTTTTGTTTTTCCAGTGAAATAGAAACCAATTTTTCGTTGGTCATTGTAGTTTTATTCATGAAAATAACAACAACAAAAAACAAAAACAAAAAAAACTGGATATAGTCCAGGAAACTAGAGAAATAAACTGTGAAGCAATGGAATACTACTCAGCAACAAAAAGAAAGCAATTACTGATAAATGCAACCATGTAGGTGAACTAAGAGTTTTGACTGAGGATTATGACTGGGAATCTTGACGCTGTAAGAGAAGGTTTGACTAAACTAAGCATAAGAGAAAAATACTCAGCAAAGTGTATGATAGTCAGGTACGATTCTGGCCAACAGTAGGTTTGTGTATTGAGAACAATGGAGATGAGTCAGCATGGTTGGCATGTCTCAGTTGCTGAAGGACAGTGACCTTGCCTAACTCATCTCTCTATATTCAGGATCCATCATGGAACCAGGCATACAGCAAACATTTTCTTGGAATTAATTAAATATATTTATCATATTGATAGGGCTTTCCTGGTGGCTCAGACAGTAAAGAATCCGCCTGCAATGCAGGAGACCTGGGTTCAGTCCCTGGGTTGGGAAGATCCTCTGGAGCAAGGCATGTCAACCCACTCCAGTATTCTTGCCTGGAGAATCCTAATGAACAGAGGAGCCTGGCGGGCTACAGTCCATGGGGTCACAAAGAGTTGGACATGGGTGAGCGACTAAGCACAGCACAGTACATATCATTTTGATAAATGCTAATAAAATATGCATTCTAATTAAAAAAGATGGAATATTCAAGCAAACTAAAAATAGAATAAAATCCTCTCAATATTATAAAGAATATTTATTCAAAGAAAAGAGCAAACAATCTTCTAAAATGTTAGAAGCTGTATTTTTTAAGTGTGACTCTCAGTTAAGAAAACCACCCCATCAAGAGGTGAAGTCTTTTCTTCTCTTGAATATGAATGAGCTTTTGATTGGTCAACAAACAGAATACTTTGGAAATGATGCATTCTAACTTTCATGGCCAGGTTGTAAAAGGTAATACGGTTTCTGCCTTGCTCTCTGGAATATTTGCTCCTGAAGCCTTCAGGGGTCAGGTAAGCAAACTAAATGCTCTGAGCATACGATACCTTAGGGGAAGCCCAAACTAGCCTTTGCAGAGATGACAAGGAGAGGCCATAGGAAAAGAAAGCTATACCTGGTCAGCCACCATCCAAGTGGTCCCCCCATCACCCACAACTACTCTAGCTTCTGCCGGCCAATATCTGACTACAGCCACATTGGAGACCCCAAGCAAGAAACACCTAGCCAAGGACTTTTTGAGTTCCCACCCAGAAGAGATTATGAAAAGTAAATGATTTTTTAAACCACTGATTTGGGGCGAGATTTGTTAACAGAGAAATAAATAAACAATAAAAGAATGTAGTCAGAAATGAAAGTATTTTAATTCTTATTTTTTAACACAGCTCAAGTTTTTTCAGCTTGCATTTTATTATGGAGTAGAGTCGATTAACAATGTTTAGTTTGAGGTATACAGCAAAGTGATTCAGTTAGACATTTACAAGTATCTATTCTTTTTGGAATTATGCTCCCATTTAGGTTACTACAGAATGTTGAGCAGAGTTGCCTGTGCTATACAGTAACTCACTGTTGGTTTTCTATTTTTATATTTATAAGAGTATGTATTTGTCAACCTGAAACTCCTAATCTACCCTTCCTCCCTACCCTTTCTACCTGATAACCATAAATTCATTCTCTAAGTCTGTGAGTGGTTGTGTTTTGTAAATGTTAATTTGTATAATTTTTTGAGATATAAATCATATCAAATATCATTTGTCTTTTTGTCTGACTTACATCTCCAGGTCCACCCATGCTGCTACAAATGATAATCTTTTAAAACTTAGTGGATACTGTTCTATCATTTAAAAATCAGAAAAAAATGTATGTGTGTGTGTGTGTGTTTATAGAAGAGGGAAGATATGAACTTAAGCTTATTGCTTTCAAAATTTGTCACATTATGACCTAGAAGATAACAACAAAAAAAAAAAAAAGAAAAGAAAAATATCAATAAAAAAGTATTGTGACCTGATAAAAGAAACTAGGTAAGTGCATATAAATCAGTTTTATTTTTCATAACTTAAAAATCCCATGACTAAATACAACATGAAAATACTTTTTAAAATAATACAATTAACAGTATTCGACAAGTACCTAGGAACTGTATGGAAGAAATGTTAATGTATAAATGAAACATAAAATAAGACCTGACTCAATGGAGAAATTATATGTTTTTCTAAACTTGAAGCTCTGAAATTCTGAACATTTCATTCTTAACAAACTAATATGTCAAAGTTAAGGTAATTTTTCAATGTAAACCAGTAAAGTGATGATAAATTTCATTTGGGTAAATAAGCAGCAAAATACAAAATTTCTCTGTATTACCAGAATGGGCAAATTTAATTCAGATGGCCATTATATCTACTACTGTGGGTAAGAATCCTTAAAAAGAAATGGAGTAGGTCTTATAGTCAAGAAAAGAGTTTGAAATGCAGTATTTGGGTGCAATCTCAAAATTGACAGTATGATCTTTGTGGTTTCCAAGGCAAACTATTCAATCACAGTAATCCAGGTCTATGCCCCAACCACTAATGCAAAAGAAGATAAAGTTGAATGGTTCTATGAAGACCTACAAGACCTTATAGAGCTAACATTAAAACAACAACAAAAAAAAATTTCTATTTATCATGGGGGACTGGAATGCAAAAGAAGGAAATCAAGAGATACCTGGAGTAACAGGCCAGTTTGGCCTTGGAGTACAAAATGAAGCAGAGCAAAGTCTAACAGAGTTTTGCCAAGAGATTGCACTGGTTATAGCAAACACCCTCTTCCAACAACATGAGACCACTCCACACATGAACATCATCAGATGGTCAATACTGAAATCAGATTGACTATATTCTTTGCAGCCAGAGATAGAGAAACTATACAGTTAGCAAAAACAAGACCAGGAGCTGACTGTGACTCAGATCATGAAACCCTTACTGCAAAATTCAGAATGAAATTGAAGAAAGTAGGGAAAACCACTAGATCATTCAGGTATAACCTAAATAAAATCCCCTGCTATTATACAGTGGAAGTGACAAATAGATTCAAGGGATTAGATCTGATAGAGTGCCTGAAGAACTATGGACAGAGGTTCATAACACTGTACAGAAGGCAGTGATCAAAACCAGCCCCAAGAAAAAGAAATGCAAAAAGATAAAATGGTTGTCAGTGTGAGCCTTACAAACAGCTGAGAAAAGAAGTGAAAGACAAAGAGGAAAAGGAAACATATAACTATCTGAATGCAGACTTCTAAAAAAAGAGCAAAGAGACATAAGAAAACCTTCCTGAATGATCAATGTAAAGAAATATGGAAACAACAGTGTGGGAAAGACTAGAGGTCTCTTCAAGAAAATTAGAGCTGCCAAGGGAACATTTCATGAAAGATGGGCACAATAAAGGACAGAAATGGTATGGATCTAAAAGAAGCACAGGATGTAAAGAAGAGGTGACAAGAATACACAGAACAATACAAAAAAGATCTTAATGACGGATATAATCAAAATGGTGTGATCACTAACCTAGAGTAAGATATCCTGGAGTGTGAAGTCAAGTGGGCATTAGGAGGCATCACTATGAAGAAAGCTAGTGGAAGTAATGGAATTTCAGTTGAGTTATTTCAAATCCTAAAAATGATGCTGTGAAAGTGCTGCACTCAACATGCCAGCAAATCTGGAAAACGCAACAGTGGCCACCGGACTAGAAAAGGTCAGTTTTCATTCCAATCTCAAAGAAAGGCAATGCTGAAGAATATTCAAACTACCACACAATTGCACTCATCTCACATGCTAGCAAGTGAAAGTGAAGTCGCTCAGTCGTGTCCGACTCTTTGCGACCCCATGGACTGTAGCCTATCAGGCTTCTCCATCCATGGGATTCTCCAAGCAAGAATACTGGAGTGGGTTGCCATTTCCTTCTCCAGGGGATCTTCCCAACCCAGGGATCGAACCCAGGTCTCCCGCATTGGAGGCAGACGCTTTAACCCTTGAGCCACCAGGGAAGTCCCACATGCTAGCAAAGAAATACTCAAAATTCTCCAAGCTAGGCTTCAACAGTATGTCAACTGAGAACTTCCAGATGCTGAAGCTGGATTTAGAAAAGACAGAGGAACCAGAGATCAAATTGGTAGCACCCACTGGATCATTGACAAAGTAAGAGAATTCCAGGAAAACATCTACTTCTGCTTAATTGACTACATTAAAACTTTTGACCGTGTGGATCAAAAGTTTTGTTGTGTGGATCACAACAAACTGTGGAAAATTCTTCAATAGATGGGAATACCAGACCACCTTACCTGCCTCCTGAGAAATCTGTGTGCAGGTCAAGAAGCAGCAATTAGGACCAGTCATGGAACTACAGCCTGGTTCAAAATTGGGAACAGAGTATGTGGAGTCTGGACATGGTCACACTGCTTGTTTAACTTATATGCAAAGTATATCATGTGAAATGCCAGACTGGATGAAGCAAAAACAGAAATCAAGATTATCAGGAGAAGTATCAATAACCTCAGATATGCACATGACACCACCCTTATGGAAGAAAGCAAGAGGAATTAAAGAGCCTCTTGATGAAACTGAAAGAGGAGAGTGAAAAAGATGGTTTAAAATTCAATATTCAAAAAACTAAGTTCATAGCATATGGTCCCATCACTCCATGAGTAGTAGATGGGGAAACAATGGGAACAGTGACAGACTTTATTTTATTGGGCTTCAAAATCACTGCAGTTGGTGATTGCAGCGATGAAATTAAAAGATGTTTGTTGCTTGGAAGAAAAGCTATGACCAACCTACACAGCAGACCCTACACATTCTATTAAAAAGCAGAAAAATAACTTTGCCACAAGGTCTGTCTTGTCTGAGCTATGGTTTTTCCAGTAGTCATATATGAATGTGAGAGTTGGACTATAAAGAAAGCTGAGTGCCAATGAATTGATGCTTTTGAACTGTGGTGTTGGAGAAGACCCATGAGAGTCCCTTGGACTGGAAGGAGATCCAACCAGTCCATCTAAAAGAAATCAGTTCTGAATATTCATTGAAAGGACTGATGCTGAAGCTGAAGCTCCAATGCTTTGGCCACCTGAATTGAAGAACTGACTCAGAAAAGACTGTGATCCTGGGAAAGATTGAAAGTAGGAGGAGAAGGGGACAACAGAGGATGAGGCAGTTGAATGGCATCATTGACTCAATGGACATGAGTTTGAGTAAACTCCAGGAGTTGGTGATGGACAGGGAGGCCTGGTGTGCTGCAGTCTATGGGGTCTCAAAGAGTCAGACATGACTAAGTGGATGAACTGAACTGAACTGAAGGCCATGATCAAGACCAGCCCCCAACAAAGAGAAATGCAAAAACGCAAAATGGTTGTCTGAGGAGGCCTTACAAATAGCTGAGAAAAGAAGAGAAGCAAAAGGAAAAGGAGAAAAGAAAAATTATACTACTTGAATGCAGAGTTCCAAAGAATAGCAGGAGACATAAGAAAGTCTTCCTCGGTGATCATTGCAAATAAATAGAGGAAAACAATAGAATGAAACAGACTAGAGATCTCTTCAAGAAAATTAGAGATACCAAGGGAACATTTCATGCAAAGATGGGCACAATAAAGCACAGACATGGTAAGGACCTAACAGAAGCAGAAGGTATTAAGAGGAGGTGACAAGAATACACAGAACTGTGCAAAAAAGATCTTCAAGACCCAGATAACCACAAAGGTGTGATAACGCACTCTTTCTTCTGTGGAACTATTAATATGTTCAGTTAAATTATATGAATGCAACATGATAAACAAGTTTTTGTATTGATAGGAATTTTGTTTTTCTTTGAGATGAAAATTGAACCATAGAGGTGTTATTTCTTTAGTCTATAACGGAGTATGTCGAAAAAAGAACAATCAGAAATTCTTGGCACACAACAATTTCCATCCCTCCCAAATGTTACCTTCTATTTATTCAACCTCATAAATGTTTGGGAAGGAATTTATGACTCTAACTGCTGTGAAGTTGCATTTATGATGATGCTCCTGAGACCACTTTATCTGATGCCTCATAAATGTCAGTGAAATGTTTATTTTTAAAACATGGGTTTTAAAAGTTAACACTGCATTTTTATTCGATTTAATCTTTCATTTTATAATGAAGAATTTGCATTGCCAATAACTTGGCATCATGGTGTATTAATGAGAAACATGAAAAAAAATTATATAGACCTTTCAGAAATTGTCAGTGGAATTGTATTTTGATCCACAAAGTATTGGCATTTAAAGTATTCCTAAGATCAGTATTCTATTTTGTGATCCATAAAAGCAGGTAAATTATTATATGGTACACTGTAGAAAAGAAATTCATTTTTTATTAGATAGTTCCTTTTATTCCAAAATTTGAGATTCCTGTTGGTGGGATAATAGTAGTATAAAATTCTGCCTATAAGTTAGTCCTTAACCCTAGTGTAATAGATCAGGGTCCCCGGCTTCTAGGATATAATGCTTGATGATCTGAAGTGGAACTGATGCAATAATAGGAATAAAGTGCACAATAAATGTAATGTTGTTGAATCATCCTAAAACCACACCACCCAACCATTCATGGAAAAGTTGTCTTCCACAAAACCAGTCCTGGTGCCAAAAAGGATGGGAACTGCTGTCATAGAATACTCTGCACACACTTTGTGCAGTGGATTTGGGGATGCACAA
This sequence comes from Tragelaphus eurycerus, assembly GCA_935064755.1. NCBI lineage: Eukaryota > Metazoa > Chordata > Mammalia > Artiodactyla > Bovidae > Tragelaphus > Tragelaphus eurycerus. Next base: position 3,261,723 of record CAKXYN010000003.1, on the reverse strand, counting down.
GTGACAATGACTAAGCCTTTAATTTTTACCTTTACTGTCATTTACATTAGTTTATAAAACATATATATATACATTATATCCAATAAATAGCATTGTATGCAATCTGAGTTTTCTACTTACTGTTAAATATGTGTGTACATATACAAATATATAAAGAATCAAATGTGTGCAATATTTTATAATGTAAAATGTATAAAGAATTATGTGTATAATATATATTATATATCATATATGATCAAAAGCTATAATATCATAGAGATTAATTCTCTGACACACAGAAATTTCAGAATATTATTTAATGAGCTTGTTATGGTTTACAAATGATATATTAACTTATTTAATAATTTAATTAATAATTGGTGAACTTATGGATAAAATTACATGAAGCTAACTCCATTGGCACAACACATTATTATATCCCAAACATGACAACTATTAGATTTATTTTATTCAATATAGAAATTAGTATCAACTAGTTTGATGTCATTGTCTGTCATTGTTGTTCAGTCATATCAGTTCAGTCGCTCAGTCATGTCCAACTATTTGTGATCCTATGAACCACAGCACTCCAGGCCTCCCTGTCCATCACCAACTCCTGGAGTCCACCCAAGCCCATGTCCATTGAGTCGGTGATGCCATCCAACCATCTCATCCTCTGTTGTCCCCTTCTCCTCTTGCCCTCAGTCTTTCCCAGCATCAGGGTTTTCTCAAATGAGTCAGCTCTTTGCATCAGGTGGCCAGAGTATTATAGTTTCAGCTTTCAACATCAGTCCTTCCAATGAACACCCAGGACTGATCTCCTTTAGGATGGACTGGTTGGATCTTCTTGCAGTCCAAGTTAATTTCAAGAGTCTTCTCCAACACCATAGTTCAAAAGCATCAATTCTTTAGTGCTCAGCTTTCTTAGTTTAGATTAAGTAGATAAATAGATAATAGACAACTGATGGATGGATAGATAAATGAACAGATAGAGAGTCATACAGAATGGACGGAGGGTGAGAAGGAGGGAGGAAGAAAGACAGAGAAAGAGAAATACAAACAAAGGAGGAAAGGGGAGGGAAGGGAAAGAACAGTGGTAGAAAAGAAAATGCTTAAAAGGAGCTAGAAGTGTTAGAGGCAAAATAGATATAAAAAATTGAGTAAGGAACACCAACATATAATAGGTTAGAGTCTCCAGTGGAAAAAAAGTAAGCTAGAATTGAAATCATTTACCTAAAATAAAAGATAATCAGTTCTACATACTTAAAGAGCATACCACATAGTGTGGAACACTGAGGTATAACAGTTAACATTATATTTGCATCAGGCCGACAAAGTATTGGAGCTTAGAATTCAGCATCAGTCTTTCTGATGAATATTCAGGGTTGATTTTCTTTAGAATTGACTGGCGTGATCTCCTTGCAGTCCAAGGGACTCTCAAGAGTTTTCTCCAACACCATCGTTCAAAAACATCAATTCTTTGGTGATTAGCTTTCTTTATGGTTCAACTCTCACATCCATACATAATTACTGGAAAAACCATGGCTTAGACTATATGGACCTTTGCAAAGTGATGTTTCTGCTTTTTAATATGTTGTCTAGGATGTCATAGCTTTTCTTCCAAGGAGCAAGTTTCTTTTCATTTCATGGCTACAGTTACTGTCCACAGTGATTTTGGAACCCAAGAAAATAAAGTCTGTCACTAATTCCATTGTTTCCCCATCTATTTGCCATGAAGTGATGGCACTGAACACCATGATTTTTGTTTTTTGAATGTTGAGTTTTAAGCCAGCTTTTACCCTTTCCTGTTTCACCTTCATCAAGAGGCTCTTTAGTTCCTTTTCACTTTCTGCCATTAGAATGGTGTCATGTGCATATATGAGGTTATTGATAGTCCCCTGGCAATCTTGATTCCAGCTTGTAACTCATCCAGTGCAACACTTTGCATGATGTACTCTGCATAGAAGTTAAATAAAGCAAGGTGAGAATATACAGCCTTCATGTAGTCCTTTCCCAATTTTGAACCAGTCTGTTGTTCCATGTCCGGTTCTAACCTTTGCTTTTTGACCTGCATACAGGTTTTTCAGCAGGTAAGGTAGTCTGATATTTGCATCTCTGTAAGAATTTCTCACAATTTTTTTGTGATCCACACAGTCAAAGGATTGAGCCTAGTCAATTAAGCGGAAGTAGATATTTATCTAGAATTCCCTTGCTTTTTCAATGATCCAATGGATGTTGGCAATTTTACCTCTGGTTCCTCTCATTGTTTATATGCAATAAATATAATTACATTATAAGTATCCATCATTGTATCGACTATGATGGATAGCACACACTATGGCATTCTTTGAATGTAGAGTATCGACCAAAGTCAATCTGAGAAAAATTAAACATTTCCAAAAGCAATACATGATGTAAAATTCAATTTTGAAATAGTACCTTATTTATGAATTTTCTAATAGCCTTATAGAATAGGATAAACTCTAAGTTTAGTTCAGTTGATCAATCTTGTCTGACTCTGCAACCCCATGGACTGCAGCATGCCAGGCTTCCCTGTCCATCACCAACTCCTGGAGCTTGCTCAAATTCATGTCCATTGAGTTGGTGTTGCCATCCACAATCTCATCCTCTATCATCCCATTCTCCTCCTGTCTTTCTGAGCATCAGAATCTTTTCTGATGAGTCAGTTATTCACATCAGCTGGCCAAAGTATTGGAGTTTCAGCTTCAGCATCATGCCTTCCAATGACTATTCAGGACTGATCTCTTTTAGGATGGACTGGTTGGATCTCCTTGCAGTCCAAGGGACTCTCAAGAGTCTTCTCCAGCATCATAGTTCAAAAGCATCAATTCTTCAGCATTCAGCTTTCTTTATTGTACAACGCTCACATCCATACACGACTACTGAAAAAACAAACAAACAAACAAAAAAACATAGCTTTGACTAGACAGACCTTTGTTGGAAAAGAAATGTCTCTGCTTTTTAATATGCTGTCTAGGTTGGTCATAGTTTTTCTTTTCTTTTTTTCAATTTATTTATTTTTTAATTGAAGGATAATTGATTTTCTTTTGTTTTCTCTGAAACCTCAACATGAATCAGCTATAGGTGTACATACATGCCCTCCCTTTGGAACCTCCCTCTCATCTTCCTTCCAATCCCAACCCTCTAGGTTGATACAGAGCCCTTTTTTGAGTTTCCTGAGCCATACAGCAAATTCCGGCTATTTTACATATGGTAAAATAAGTTTCCATGTTACTCTCTCAATACATCTCACCCTCTCCTCCTTTCTCCCCATGTCCATAAGTCTTTTCTCTATGTCTGTTTCTCCAGTGCTGCCCTGCAAATAAATTTTTCAGTACCATTTTTTACCATTTTTCTAGATCCCGTATATATGCATTAGTATATGATATTTATGTTTCTCTTTCTGACTTACTTCACTCTGTATAATAGTCTCTAGTTTCATCCACCTCATCAGAACTGACTCAAATGTGTTCCTTTTTTATGGCTATTATTCCATTGTGTATGTGTACCACAACTTCTTTATTCATTCATCTGGCGATGGACATCTAGGTTGCTTCCATGTTCTAGCTATTGTAAATAGTGCTGCAATGAACAATGGGATACATATGTCTTTTTCAATTTTGGTTTCCTCAGGGTATATGCCTAGGAGTCAAATTGCTGGGTCATATGGTGTTTTTTTTTTTTTTTTTTTCAAACTGTTCATGGGGTTCTCAAGGCAAGAATAGGGGGCCCAATATGCTACTGGAGATCAGTGGAGAAATAACTCCAGAAAGAATGAAGGGATGGAACCAAAGCAGAAAGCATACCCAGCTGTGGATGTGTCCGGTGATAGAAGCAAAGTCCGATGCTGTAAAGAACAATATTGCATAGGAACCTGGAATGTCAGGTCCATGAATCAAGGCAAATTGGAAGTGGTCAAACAAGAGATGGCAAGAGTGAATGTTGACATTCTAGGAATTAGCGAACTAAAATGGACTGGAATTGGTGAATTTAACTCAGAGGACCATTATATCTACTACTGCAGGCAGGAATCCCTCAGAAGAAATGGAGTGGCCATCATGGTCAACAAGAGAGACTGAAATGCAGTTCTTGGATGCAATCTCAAAAACGATAGAATGATCTCTGTTCGTTTCCAAGGCAAACCATTCAGTGTCACAGTAATCCAAGTCTATGCCCCAACCAGTAACGCTGAAGAAGCTGAAGTTGAACGGTTCTATGAAGACCTACAAGACCTTTTAGAACTAACACCCCAAAAAGATGTCCTTTTCATTATAGGGGACTGGAATGCAAAAGTAGGAAGTCAAGAAACACCTGGAGTAACAGGCAAATTTGGCCTTGGAATATGGAATGAAGCAGGGCAAAGACTAACAGAGTTTTGCCAAGAAAATGCACTGGTCATAGCAAATACCCTCTTCCAACAACACAAGAGAAGACTCTATACATGGACATCACCAGATGGTCAACACCGAAATCAGATCGATTATATTCTTTGCAGCCAAAGATGGAGAAGCTCTATACAATCAGCAAAAACAAGACCACGAGCTGACTGTGGCTCAGACCATGAACTCCTTATTGCCATATTCAGACTTAAATTGAAGAAAGTAGGGAAAATCATTAGACCATTCAGGTATGACCTAAATCAAATCCCTTATGATTATACAGTGGAAGTGAGAAATAGATTTAAGGGCCTAGATCTGATAGATAGAGTGCCTGATGAACTATGGAATGAGGTTCATGACATTGTACAGGAGACAGGGATCAAGACCATCCTCATGGAAAAGAAATGCAAAAAGGCAAAATGGCTGTCTGGGGAGGCCTTGCAAATAGATGTGAAAAGAAGAGAAGTGAAAAGCAAAGGAGAAAAGGAAAGATACAAACATCTGAATGCAGAGTTCCAAAGAATAGCAAGAAGAGATAAGAAAGCCTTCTTCAGCGATCAATGCAAAGAAATAGAGGAAAACAACAGAATGGGAAAGACTAAGGACCTATTCAAGAAAATCAGAGATACCAAAGGAACATTTCATGCAAAAATGGGCTCGATAAAGGACAGAAATGGTATGGACCTAATGGAAGCAGAAGATATTAAGAAGAGGTGGCAAGAATACACAGAAGAACTGTACAAAAAGAGCTTCACAACCCAGATAATCATGATGGTGTGATCACTGACCTAGAGCCAGACATCCTGAAATGTGAAGTCAAGTGGGCCTTAGAAAGCATCACTATGAACAAAGCTAGTGGAGGTGATGGAATTCCAGTGGAGCTATTCCATATCCTGAAAGATGATGCTGTGAAAGTACTGCACTCAATATGACAGCAAATTTGGAAAACTCAGCAGTGGCCACAAGATTGGAAAAGGTCAGTTTTAATCCCAATCCCAAAGAAAGGCAATGCCAAAAAATGCTCAAACTACCACACAATTGCACTCATCTCACACGCTAGTAAAGTAATGCTCAAAATTCTCCAAGCCAGGCTTCAGCAATATGTGAACCATGAACTTCCTGATGTTCAAGCTGGTTTTAGAAAAGGCAGAGGAACCAGAGATCAAATTGCCAACATCTGCTGAATCATCGACAAAGCAAGAGAGTTCCAGAAAAACATCTATTTCTCCTTTATTGACTATGCCAAAGCCTTTGACTGTGTACATCACAATAAACTGTGGAAAATTCTGAAAGAGATGCGAATACCAGACCACATGATCTGCCCCTTGAGAAATCTGTATGCAGGTCAGGAAGCAACAGTTAGAACTGGTCATGGAACAACAGACTGGTTCCAAATAGGAAAAGGAGTACGTCAAGGCTGTATATTGTCACTCTGTTTATTTAACTTCTATGCAGAGTACATCATGAGAAATGCTGGACTGGAAGAAACACAAGCTGGAATCAAGATTGCTGGGAGAAATATCAATAACCTCAGATATGCAGATGATACCACCCTTATGGCAGAAAGTGAAGAGGAACTCAAAAGCCTCTTGATGAAAGTGAAAGTGGAGAGTGAAAGGGTGGCTTAAAGCTCAACACTCAGAAAACGAAGATCATGGCATCTGGTCCCATCACTACATGGGAAATAGACAGGGAAACAGTGGAAAGAGTGTCAGACTTTCTTTTTCTGGGCTCCAAAATCACTGCAGATGGTGACTGCAGCCATGAAATTAAAAGACGCTTACTCCTTGGAAGGAAAGTTATGACCAACCTAGATAGCATATTCAAAAGCAGAGACATCACTTTGCCAACAAAGGTCCGTCTAGTCAAGGCTATGGTCTTTCCTGTGGTCATGTATGGATGTGAGAGTTGGACTGTGAAGAAGGCTAAGCGCTGAAGAATTGATGCTTTTGAACTGTGGTGTTGGAGAAGACTCTTGAGAGTCCCTTGGACTGCAAGGAGATCCAACCAGTCCATTCTGAAGGAGATCAGCCCTGGGATTTCTTTGGAAGGAATGATGCTAAAGCTGAAACTCCAGTATTTTGGCCACCTCATGCGAAGAGTTGACTCATTGGAGAAGACTCTGATGCTGGGAGGGATTGAGGGCAGGAGGAGAAGGGGACGACAGAGGATGAGATGGCTGGATGGCATCACTGACTCGATGGATGTGAGTCTGAGTGACCTCCGAGAGCTGGTGATGGACAGGGAGGCCTGGCGTGCTGCAGTTCATGGGGTCGCAAAGAGTCGGACACGACTGAGTGACTGATCTGATCTGATCTGATCTGATGGTGGTTTTATTCTTAGTTTGTAAGGAATCTCTATACTGTCTTCCATAGTGGTTGTATCAATTTACATTCCCACCAACAATGCAAGAGTGTTCATATTCTCCACATCCTCTCCAGCACTTATTGTTATAGACATTTTGATGATGGACATTTGACAGGTGTGTGGTGATACCTCATTGTAGTTTTGATTTACATTTATTTAATAATGAGCAATGTTGAGAATCTTTGCATGTGCTTGTTAGCCATCTGTGTCTTCTTTGGGAAAAAATATCTGTTTAGGTGTTTTTCCCATTGTTTTATTGGGTTATTTGTTTTTCTGGTATTGAGTTGTATGAGCTGCTTTTATATTTTGGAAATTTATCCTTTGTCAATTTTTTTCTTTTGCTATTATTTTCTCTCAATCTGAGGGTTGGCTTTTCACCTTGCTTATCGGTTCCTTTGCTGTACAAAAACTTTTAAGTTTAATTGGGTCCCACTTGTTTACTTTTGTTTTTACCTCTATTACTCTAGGAGGTGGGTCATAGAGAATCTTACTTTAATTTATGTCATTGAGTGTTCTGCCTATGTTGTCCTCTAAGAGTTTTATAGTTTCTAGTCTTACATTTAGGTCTTTAATCCATTTTTGATTTATCATTGTGTATGGTGTTAGCCACCCCAGTACTTTTGCCTGGAATATCCCATGGACGGAGGAGCCTGGTAGGCTCCAGTCCATGGGGTCGCTGAGAGTCGGACACGACTGAGCGACTTCACTTTCACTTTTCACTTTCATGCATTGGAGAAGGAAATGGCAACCCACTCCAGTGTTCTTGCCTGGAGAATCCCAGGGACAGGGGAGCCTGGTGAGCTTCCGTCTGTGGGGTCGCACAGAGTCGGACACGACTGAAGCGACTTAGCAGCAGCAGCAGCAGCATGATGTTAGGAAGTATTCTAATTTCATTCTTTTACATGTAACTGTCCAGTTTTCCCAGCACTACTTATTGGAGAGGCTGTATTTGCCCCATTGTATATTCTAGCCTCCTTTGTCAAAAATAAGCTACCAATATGTACATGGGTTTATTTCTGGGCTTTGTATGTTGTTCCATTGGTCTATATGTCTGTTTTTGTGCCAGTATCATACTGTCTTGGTAGCTATAGCTTTGTAGTATAATCTGAAGGCAGGAAGATTGATTCTTCCAGCTCCATTCTTCTTTCTTAAGACTGAGCTATTCAGGGGTCTTTGTGTTTCCATATGAATTTTGAAATTTTTTGTTCTAGTTCTGTGAAAAATGCCATTGTAATTTGATAGGGATCACATTGAGTCTGTAGATTGAATTTGATAATATAGTCATTTTCACAATATAGATTCTCCCTACCCAGGAACATGGAATATCTCTCCATCTTTTTATGTCATCTTGGATTTCTTTCATCAGTGTCTTGTAATTTTCTGTATACAATTCTTTTGTCTCCTTAGATATGTTTATTCCTAGATATTTTGTTCTTTTTGTTGCAAAGGTGAACAGGATTGATTCCTTAATTTCTGTTTCTGATTTTTCATTGTTAGTATATAGGAATGGAAGTGACTTCTGAGTATTGATTTTCTATCCTGTGACTTTGTTAAATTCACTGATTATCTCTAGTAATTTTCTGATAGTATCTTTAGGGTTTTCTATGTATAGTCATATCATCTGCAAACAGTGAGAGCTTTACATCTTTTCTAATCTGGATTCCTTTATTATTGGATTCCTATTATTATTGTGTTACTGTCAATTTCTCCTTTTATGTCAGTTCATGTCTGTCTGATATATTGAAGTGCTCCTATGTTGGGTGCATAGATATTTACAACTGTATGACTTCCTCATGGATTGATCCATTGATCATTATGTAGTGTCCTTCCTTATCTCTTGTAATCTTCTTTATTTTAAAGTCTATTTTGTCCGATATGAGGATTACTGCTTCAGCTTTCTTTTGCTTTCCATTTGCATGGAATATATTTTTCCATCTTCTCACTTTCAGTCTATATGCATCTTTAGGTCTGTAGTGGGTTTCTTATAGACAGCATATATACACGTCTTGTTTTTGTATCCGTTCAGCCAGTCTATATCTTTTGGTTGCAGCATTTAATCCATTTATATTTAAATTAATTATTGATATATATGTTTTTATTGCCATTTTCTTAATTGTTTGGTGTTTGACTTTGTAGATATTTCTCTTCCCTTGCATTTATTGACTATATAAGTCCCTGTAACATTTGTTGTAAAGCTCGTTTGGTGGTACTCAATTCTCTTAACTTTCGCTTGTCTGAAAATTTTTTTATTTCTCCATAAATTTTGAGTGAGATCCTTGCTGGATAGAATATTCTTGGTTGTAGATTTTTGCCTTTCAGTACTTTAAATATATCCTGCCAATCCCTTCTGGACTGCAGAGTTTCTGCTGAAAGATCAGCTGTTAAAAGTATGGGGTTTCCCTTGTATGTTACTTGTTGCTTCTCCCTTGCTGCTTTTAATATTCTTTCTTTGTGTTTAATCTTTGTTAATTTCATTAGTATGTCTCTTGGCATATTTCTCCTTTGGTTTATCCTGTAGGGGACTCTCTGCATTTCTTAGACTTGATTGACTATTTGCTTTTCCATGTTGGAGAAATTTTCAACTATAATCTCTTCGTAAATTTTCTCATACCCTTTCTTTTCCAATTTTTATGGGACCCTATAATTAGAGTGTTATTGAGTTTGATATTGTCCCAGAGGTCTCTGAGACTATTCTCAGTTCTTTTCATTCTTTTTCATTTATTCTGTTCTTCAAAGATCATTTACACCATTTTATCTTCCAGCTTACTGATTCATTCTTCTGCTTCAGATATTCTGCTATTGATTCCTTCACCCCACTCCAGTACTTCTGCCTGGAAAATCCCACGGATGGAGGAGCCTGGTAGGCTGCAGTCCATGGGGTCGCTGAGGGTTGGACACGACTGAGTGACTTCCCTTTCACTTTTCACTTTCATGCATTGGAGAAGGAAACGGCAACCCACTCCAGTGTTCTTGCCTGGAGAATCCCAGGGACGGGGGAGACTGTTGGGCTGTCATCTATGGGGTCACACAGAGTCGGACACGACTGAAGTGACTTAGCAGCAGCAACAGAGTATTTTTAATTTCAGTTATTGCATTGTTTGTCTCTGTATGTTTATTCTTTAATTCTTCTAGGTCTTTGTTAATTGACCATCTTACTATCATTATTCTTAATTATTTTTCAGGTAGTTTGCTATTTCCTCTTCATTTATTTGGACTTCTGTGTTTCTAGTTTGTTCCTTTACTTGAGCAATATTTCTCTGCCTTTTCATTATGTTTGTAAAAAGCTTACTGTGTTTGGGGTCTCCTTTTCCCAGGCTTCAAGGTGGAATTCTTTCTTCCTTTTGTTTTCTTCCATCCTGGGCTTCCCTGGTGGCTCAGAGGTTAAAGCGTCTGCCTGCAATGCAGGAGACCTGGGTTCGATCCCTGGGTCAGGAAGATCCCCTGGAGAAGGTAATGGTAACCCACTCCAGTATTCTTGCCTGGAGAATCCCATGGACGGAGGACCCTGGTGGGCTACAGTCCACAGGATCGCAAAGAGTTGGACACGATTGAGCGATATATATATATAGTTGGTGCAGTGGTTTCTGTAAGCTTCATATAGGGTGAGATTTGTGCTGAGGTTTTTTTTTTTTTTTTTGGTTGCTGTTTGTTTGTTTGTTTGTTTTTCCTCTGATGGGTAAGGTTGAGTGAGGTAGCAATCCTGTCTGCTGATTATTGGGTTTGTATTTTTCTTTGTTTATTGTTTGGATGGGGTGTCCTGCACAGGGTGCTACTGGTGTTTGTTTGATGGTGGGTCTTGTATTCAAGTGGTTTCATTGGTGGTAGTCCTCACCGTTTGATATTCCCTAGGGTTAGTTCTCTTGTAGTCTAAAGTATTGGAGTCTGTACTCCCACTCCAAAGGCTCAGGGCTTGATCTCTGTCAGGAACGAAGATTTCGCGAGTGGTTTGTTATGGCATTAAACAAGATTAAAACAAATATTGAAAAATGAGCAACCAAATATGAACCCCAGACAGATGACAGTTTCAAAGTCAGGCAAATAATAATTAAAATAATGGAATATACACATATACATATACACCCATAAGCAACAGTCCAACTAAAATAAAGTATAATAGATTGATCGGCGAACAGAGGAAACCAAGAATTATATCTACCAGTTAAGAACAAAACTAACTAAAGCACAAATGGGAAAACAAAACTAAAGCAAAGTGCCAAGTGGGGAGTAAAGCAATGAAAACAAAACTAACATATGTTGAGAGGAAAAGAAAGAAAAGAGAAAAAGAATAGATATTCAAGGTTAAATAGTTAATAAAGAAGATTTATATACATTAAAGATTAACTGCAAGGGGAAAAGAACAGTAGGAAAAGCAAACAAAGGAATAAATGAGAAAAAATAATAATAGGTTTAAAAAATTAAATTAAAAAAAAAAAGATTGAAGAGGAAAGAAACAAAAAAAAAAAAAAAAGGAAAAACTCCACAGAACTACAAAAACCCAAAATAGAAGCAGGGATTTATTACAACAATCAAAAGTGTGATTAAAAAAAAAAAAAAAAAACCTCAAAAATAAATGTTTCTCTTGAGTCACTGCTGTCAGGGTCCTTTCCCTCACTGGGAGGCACGGTCCACCTCACCTCCATAGGATGCCCTCCCACACCGTGCTGGTCTCTGGACCTGCTGTGGGGGCAGCTCAAATTCTAATCTGGTCCTACTCCTGTGTTTTCTTACTTCCACATGTTTTCTTTTTTGGGAGGGCTCAGTGTCCTTTTACATATCCTGTAAACACAGATTCTGCCTAGTTGATCATGTAGAGTTAATCTGCAGCTTGTACTGTTGGTGGGAAGGTTTCGGGTCTTATTTTTTAGCCACACTGCTCCTGGGTTTCAATTGTGGCTTTATTTCCACCTCTACATGTGATTCGCCCAGTGGGGTTTGCTCCTGAGGCTGCCCTGGAGGACTTGGGTCTGCCCCTGTGAGGGCAAATGCAGAGGTGGTGCAGCTGCTTGGGTCACAGGGGTTCTGGCAGAACCAGGTACTCAGGGGAGTTGGTGGTTAGGGCAGCAGGAGGTATAGTGCTCTAGAAGGGTATGGAACCAGTATTGGCAAACACACTCCAGAACTCTTGTCTAGAGAATCCCTCTGACATAGAAGCCTGGCAAGCCACAGTCTACAGCATCTCAGTGAGTTGGGAACTGCCCAAGTGACCCCTTATGCATAGACATAAGACTTTTTTTGCCTCTGGCAGCTTTGCCCCAGTAAGGGTTGAGCATGAAGGTGGCACAGCTGCTTGGGTCATGGGGACCCTGGTGGTACCAAGTGCACAGGGACCCGCACTGTCTCAGCCACAGGAGTTATGGCCCTATCAGAGTCTTTTTTGAGTCTCTGGTAGCTGGTGATCAGAAGGTCTCTTTGGCTAGTCTTTCTCCATAGTCCACCAGTTCAGGCATTTAGATCTCCCTTGTCTGAGGTCCTTCTCTGTTGTTCAGCGTATCAGGCACATAGAGGGCCCCCACCCCCACCCCCAGCTGGGGTCCGGTGCATCAAGCACTTAAAGGGGCACCCTGGGTGGGGTCTTACTCTGTAGTTCATCAGGTGCTTGATGGGCCAGCCTCTCTATTGTTCAGCTGCTGATGCTGGCCTGAGGGGAGGGAGAGGCTATGGGGATGGCTCCATGGGCTATGTATGACTCAGCAGTATCGCCTGGCTTCCATGGCTGCCTGGCATTTCCCACCACAGTCTCCTCCCTCACATCCCCTTGGTCCATCTCTCAGCAGTCAACAGCATCCCTCACCCTGGGATTGCTCCACATACCTAAATTCCAGCTCCCAACTATGGCATCTTCTAAAGGACCAGCATCCCTGTCCGGTGTATATATGGCTGAGGCAAGGACTGTCTGATTCTCATTCCATTCAGGTTGCCACAAATCAACTATTTCACTCTCAGCCTTAAATGTTTCTCCTATCAATCAGACAGTTGGCCTTGATGTGGGGATCAGACCCTTGTTTCAGTTCCCCCATCCACCGAGGGTGGGTCCAGTCCTAGTAACACTCCTGTTTTTCCCCTAGTTCCTTCATCCTACCGAGTTTTTGTGTGGTTCTATATGTTTTCTCCTGGTCAGATACTCCTGTCCACTCTCTGGTGTTGTGCACGCACTTCTGGCTCTGAAGGTGTATTCTTGATGTATCTGTGGAGAGAGATGTACTCCATATCCACCTACTCCTTTGCCATCTTGTTCTCTTCCTGGTCATAAATTTTCTTCCAAGTAGCATATCTTTGTAACTCTGCATTCAAATGGGTATATCTTTCTTTTTCTCCTTTGCCTTTAGCTTCTCTTTTTTTCTCAGCTATTTGTAAGGCCTCCTCAGACAACCATTTAGCCTTTTTCCATTTCGTTTTCTTGGGGATGCTCTTGTCACCACCTCCTGTATAGTGTTACGAACCTCAGTCCATATTTCTTCGGACACTCTATCTATCAGATCTACTCCCTTAAATCTATTTCTCACTTCCCCTGTATAATCATAAGGGATTTGATTTAGGTCATACCTGAATGGTCTTGTGGTTTTCCCTAATTTCTTCAATGTAAATCTGAATTTGACAATAACGAGTTCATGATATGATTGACAGTTGGCTCCCAGTCTTGATTTTTTGCTGACTGTATAGAGTTTGTCCATCTTTGGCTGCAAAGAATTTAATCAGTTTAATTTGGTATTGACCATTTGGCAATGCCAACGTGTAGAGCCTTCTCTTGTGTTATTATAAGGGTGTGTTTGCTATGATCAGTGCATTCTCTTGGCAAGAAAATGAAGCAAGGCAAAAGCTAACAGAGTTTTGCCAAGGCACTAAGATATACTTTAAATAATTCAAAGGATTAATGAATAAAGAAAAGGAAAAGTAGAAAGATATAAGAAAATACAATTTAGAAGCTAAAATAGAAAACATTAAAGCCAAAAAAGTAGAATATTTTTATATTCAGATATTTTGTAAGATCAAACACAATAGTCAGCATTACCGATGGAGAAAAAATATTTTTAAATACTAATACTGAAATCTGTTAGGGGAAAAATGTATACATTGATTAAAATTCCAGGTAAATATTATGAGTCCTTATTAGAAAAATTATTTTTTATTACTAAAATTTTTTCATAATCTTTTTTTCTATGTTTAATTTTTAAATGTTTTTTCTACAGATTTTGATACTTAAACTGTATTTATGAAAATTTACATTCATATGGCATCTATTAATGGTTATTGAGATATAATGGGCCTTATTCTGTTTCTCAGAGCTAACAATTAAACCACTTAGGGGCTTGTAAAAATTGGCATATGGAATCTTTTCCAGAACAATTAAATCAGAATATTTAGATGTAGTCTTTAAAAGCTTCTCATCTTATGATCATGTTCACCAGAGCTAGGATACTTAGCTGTGGCAACTCTGCAGATTCATCCCACTGGCGAACTCATGTCCTTCCAATACAACTTCATCTTGTTCAGCTGCTCCTCCAACAGACATGCTGCTGCTGCTGCTGAGTCGCTTCAGTCGTGTCCAACTCTGTGCAACCCCATAGACGGCAGCCCATCAGGCTCCCCGGTCCCTGGGATTCTCAGGCAAGAACACTGGAGTGGGTTGCCATTTCCTTCTCCAATGCATGAAAGTGAAAAGTGAAAGTGAAGTCACTCAGTCGTGTCTGACTCCTAGCGACCCCATGGACTGCAGCCTATGTCTTCCATCTAGTTGCATGAGCCAGCCTGGGAAGTCTTCATCATACTTACTTTTCATTTCCTGTATCAGATACATCATGGAATCAGCTTTACCTCCTAAAATATTTTGTACATTTGGCATTTGTTATGTTTACATCTCTAACATGCTAATCCACCCTCACAGCTAACAGCTGATTTCTTCCTGCCCTCACCATTCCATGTGTTATACATTAGGACAATTCTCCACACTGTAGTCAAGGTAATTATATTAAGAAAAAAATAGAATACCTAACTTTAATGTAACTATTTTCTATTATGCAACTTTCTTCCATACAATGTCTATTAACATAAATTTCAAGTGCATCATACAGAAATATTTTATTAAAATTAAATCATAATAACTTTCACGTTGTGAAGCTATTATTTTCCAGGAAAAATAGTGATGCTTGTCTTACAATGACATGATCAGCTTTCTGTAGCAAAATGTTCTTTTAATAGACATGGGAGGCTATTAAATTATTCCCTACTGAAGCCTTTGACTGTGTAGATCACAATAAACTGTGGAAAATTCTGAAAGAGATGGGAATACCAGACCACCTGATCTGCCTCTTGAGAAATTTGTATGCAGGTCAGGAAGCAACAGTTAGAACTGGACATGGAACAACAGACTGGTTCCAAATAGGAAAAGGAGTACATCAAGGCTGTATGTTGTCACTCTGTTTATTTAACTTATATGCAGACTACATCATGAGAAATGCTGAACTGGAAGAAACACAAGTTGGAATCAAGATTGCTGGGAGAAATATCAATAACCTCAGATACGCAGATGACACCACCCTTATGGCAGAAGATGAAGAGGAACTAAAAAGCCTCTTGATGAAAGTGAAAGTGGAGAGTGAAAAGGTTGGCTTAAAGCTCAACATTCAGAAAATGAAGATCATGGCATCTGGTTCCATCACTACATGGGAAATAGATGGGGAAACAGTGGAAACAGTGTCAGACTTTCTTTTTCTGGGCTCCAAAATCACTGCAGATGGTGACTGCAGCCATGAAATTAAAAGACGCTTACTCCTTAGAAGGAAAGGTATGACCAACCTAGATAGAATATTGAAAAGCAGAGACATTACTTTGCCAACAAAGGTTCGCCTAGTCAGGGCTATGGTCTTTCCTGTGGTCATGTATGGATGTGAGAGTTGGACTGTGAAGAAGGCTGAGTGCCGAAGAATTGATGCTTTTGAACTGTGGTGCTGGAGAAGCCTCTTGAGAGTCCCTTGGACTGCAAGGAGATCCAACCAGTCCATTCTGAAGGAGATCAGCCCTGGGATTTCTTTGGAAGGAATGATGCTAAAGCTGAAACTCCAGTATTTTGGCCACCTCACGTGAAGAGTTGACTCATTGGAGAAGACTCTTATGCTAGGAGGGATTGAGGGCAGGAGGAGAAGGGGATGAGATGGCTGGATGGCATCACTGACTCGATGGATGTGAGTCTGAGTGACCTCCGGGAGTTGGTGATGGACAGGGAGGCCTGGCGTGCTGCAATTCATGGGGTCGCAAAGAGTCGGACACAACTGACCGACTGATCTGATCTGATCTGAACCAAAATTGGTATTGAAATAATGTGCAAGTATATATGTACACTAGGTTTCTATGTAGTTGAAGTGACTTGATTTTTAAACAATTTTAACAGTTTTTACAGTGTCATGAATAGTCATTTGGTAAAAAATGAAATTAATAATCATTATAATCTTAAATATTTTATACTGAAAGGACCTTTAGAATTCACAAAGAATCGAAGGAAAGAAATACTTTTAGGTATATTCATAGTAGCTATTTTCTGTCTAGTTATTTTTATAACATACCTAATACTAAATGCAATCTTTTAATTTAGCTGTTTTATTTTTATTTACTTTTAATAAATAATTCCTTAGTGATAAATATGGACTTGCTTCACCTAAAATATATGCTTTCCACTCCATAGATAGTCATTTGCCCTTATCATCTTATAAGCCTCCTGGCTCTGGGATTTGGAAAAGGTAATTAAATATAAAGCAGAGCGTATTTTTGTGGAGAAAGCACCTAATAATAGAGGTTAATTAGCTGCTTGAAAAGCAATAGGGCTATAATGAGAAACCACAAAGGAATGCACAGGCAATTAAAAACAGAAGAGATACACTAGAATCCTAATATATTTTATACCTACCTAATTTTATAAACACTAAACAAGTGTTTTCCAGAATTCACACATCTATTTCTAAAATACAAGATACCATATTTTAAAAATGAAAATTGTACATCTCACTTTGCAGCTTAGTTTTATTTTTTATTATAATAATATGTTCTCTCTTTATTCAGTAATATCTAGCAAATTTCAAAGGTTTTTGCCCTTTGAAACGTCATATCTTCTTGCTGTAAGTGCATACCTCTTTATATTCTCTGCTTAACAAAAGATGCAAAAAGAGTGGCAAAATTTCTGTGACACCTATAATTATAGAATTCAAATTAGAGTGTTTTAAAGTGGTACTGCTTGACCTCTTTTCATACCTCATTTCATACATTCACTATTTTATGTTTCAGTTCATATTACTGCTCCATTATATCTCTATATTTAGTTGGATATTTTACTAGCTTGAAACAAAGAGTATGATTATACAGAATGTTGATAGATACTACATAACAAGAGGTTGAAAAGAGTTCATCATTCCACTTTCAAACACATAGGAATAAGAGTTCTCAACTAAAAATGATGATAATGAAATAAACATTGATTGCCTTTTTATTCCAGAAACTATGTCAAGAACCCTCAAGAGTTCTTGGGGAGACAGCCTTGCAACCCCAACACTTGGATGCAAAAAGTTATTGTATTACTTAGTTTGTGAAACTGTGAATCCCTCAAGATAATGTTCCTCTATAGCACTGTGCCCGTCCACTGTGGTCCAGGAGGTTATCAGATAGGGAGGAAACCCTGCCTCCATAAGGTGGACCAGAGAACAGTGCATAAGAGAGTTCCTCTAGAAAGTAGGGTCTCCAGTCTAATGAAAATCTTTCTTTTGCTTGAGGCAATGTTTCCATAATGTTTCCATCAGGATTTTATCATTGCATTTGACACCAAAATAGTGAAAACTATATCTCAGTGTGAAAAAATGCCGTAAAGTATTTTAATATTTCCCACTAATGTTAGTTATTGATGTAGTTGGTTGAAAATATATTAATAAATTATCTTGTTGTTGTTTGGTCCACACTAAGTGTTGTCCACACTAAGTGTGGACACTTAGTTGTGTCTAACTCTTTGCAACCCCATGGACTGTAGCCTGGCAGGCTCCCCTGTCCATGGGATTTCCCAGGCAAGAATATTGAAGTGGACTGCCATTTCCTTCTCCAGGGGATCTTCCTGACCCAGGGAACCAACCTGTGTCTCTTGCATTGCAAGCAGATTCTTTATCACTGAGTCACCTGGGGAGCGCCTTTTGAATTACCTAATTATGTTTATTGATTTAATTTTTCTTCCCCACCTTTTTTTTGGAGGAAGTAGATTCTGAAAGAACCCCATTACTGCTCCTTGAATGTTTGACCATTTATTGCAAAAGTCTAAAATCCCCCAACTGGTTCTTCATCTCCACTATAGATAAAAAGAGAGTTGGAAAGAGTACTTCCTGTGAGAGCCTTGCTAAGAGTTATTCATGATTTTTAAAAGATCAGTGCCCCAAAATTGCATCACCAAATTAACATCATGGGTATCAAGCAATGCAGGGGACAGTGGAGAAGAAAGTTCAGGCTCCTTAACAGTGAGGAAACAGGAAGCTTTATAATATCCAGACCCCTAATAGGTGATGAGATACTGTCCTAGAATTCTCTGACCATGCTAAGCTTTTCATTAGCTGCAAAAATGCTGGCTTTGCTGCCATAGGAACATAAAGAATATGACTCTATATTAGACCCATGAACTAATAACAAAGGAATTTTTCTTTTTTTTTCCAAAGGAAATTTTCTAACCTTAAAAGAGCCGTGGCCCATTTTTTCAAGGGGTGTCTTTTGATGGAGAGTAACTCATCTTACATATATGCACCAAAATTGATGAGAGATGATGGTGCCTTTACAAAAAGAACTTTCAGTGTTGGCTGGATAGCAGGTATCATCAACAAGAAAGTATTCTTTCCATGGGTAGTTGAAATTATTCCCTAGGGTAAAGTCATGACAGTTTAGGATTATAAAAATAAATAGGCAATGATCCTGAAAGGATTTTTGCCTTGTGTTTGAGAATGACCCTGAAGCAGTACCAAACCCACAACTAGTAACACGACTCTAATTGTCACTAACAGTTTAGTTCAGCCACTCAGTCGTATCTGACTCTTTGTGACCCCATAGACTGCAGCACACCAGGCTTTCCTGTCCATCATCAACTCCCAGAGCTTGCTCAAACTCACAGCCATCGAGTTGATAATATCATCCAACCATCTCATCCTCTGTCATCCCCTTCTCCACCTGCCTTCAATCTTTCCCAGCAGCAGAGTCTTTTCCTATGAATCAGTTCTTCACATCAGGTGGCCAAAGTATTAGAGTTTCAGCCTCAGTATCAGTCCTTCCAGTGAATATTCAGGGTTGATCTCCTTGCACGCCAAGGGACTCTCAAGAGTCTTCTCCAAAACCACAGTTCAAAAGCATCAATTCTTTGGTGCTCAGCTTTCTTTATAGTCCAACTCTTACATCACTTCCCTATAGCTTAAATGGTAAAGAATCTGCCTCTGATGCAGGAGACTAGGGTTCAATCCCTGGGTTGGGAATTTCCTCTGGAGAAGGGAAAGGCAATCCACTCCCCTATTCTTGAATGCAGAATTCCATGGACAGAGAAGCCTGGCAGGCTATAGTCCATGGGTTCACAGAGTCGGACACGACTGAGCAACTAACATACACACTCATATCCATACATGACTATTGGAAAAACCATAGCTTTGACTAGATAGAATTTTGTCAGCAAAGTAATGTCTCTGCTTTTTAATATGCTGTCTAGGTTGGTCATAGCTTTTCTTCCAAGGAGTAAGCGTCTTTAAATTTCATGGCTGCAGTCACCATCTGCAGTGATTTTGAAGCCCAGGAAAATAAAGTCTGTCACTGTTTCCCCATCTATTTGTCATGAAGTTAATTCACTACCAGAATTAGAGCTAAGAAGTGAAGGATGTTGTAATATACTGTCTCCAATTTTAAGGAAGTGACAAAGGAAGGGGAGCAAAGACTCTTGGCATGAGAATTTGAGTTCATTACTTTTTATTGATGGTTTGTGATAAGAAGTATATGATCTTTTCATTGGTAAGTATATTACTTTTAATATTACAGATCTAGACCCCAAGTCTTTGAGAGAGGCAAGAAAACTTTCAGATTCAACCTTGCTGTATTGTTTTTCGTCCTCTAAGATTTAGGCCCAAGTCAGTTTATTCAAACTACAATAGCCTTGTTTCCTTTTTTTTTCCCCAGAAATCAATAGATCACACATGAGCCCCCTCCTATTTTCCTGTCCTTGAACTGAGGCTCTACGAGATCTAAAACATGAAGACTTTACCCACCTTATTGGAGGAGAGAGCTAGAGCTGTGAGTCATAGTCACTTGACCTTTCTAACCCCTCTGTTTTTGTCTTTGCAGCTTCAGGAAAGTGAGTCACTCGATTGTGTTCGACTCTTTGCGACCCCATGGATTGTACCTTCCATGGAATTCTCCAAACCAGAATAATGGAGTGGGTAGCCTTTCCCTTGTCCAGGGGATCTTCCCAACCCAGGAATTGAACCAGGTCTTCTGCTTTGCATGTGGATTCTTTACTAGCTGAGCCATAAGCTTCTTTCAAATCATAGTATCATAAATGTCCCCCTCCAGCTCACTTTCAGAGAGATTTTACTTTTCCATAAGTTGATTGTCTGAGCACAATAGACTGATGATAGATAAACACATATGCAGATAGATAGCATGCATATTATAGACTGTTAACATTTAAACACATATTTTATATGTATACACACCTGGTTTATATGACTTTTTATAATTTCTAGACATATATATTTTAAATATAAATGTATGATTCATGGACTAAATATAAACCTTATACATAAAATATATGTTATAAAATATTCTTCAAAGCTACTAAAAAAGAAAAGTTAAGTAGCCTTCTTTTAGACAATTTATTAAAGTTTTTTTAGTAAGTATTCTAATATAATAAAAACATTTATAAAGAAAACAAAAACAGTTTGATAATATTGTTCAATGTGAAATAAATTTTGCACAATCATATAAAGTCTGTATTAGTGAATCATATTAAATAATAGAAAAAATAAATGTCTATGTCTAATAACAAATATTACTACAGATGTATTGTTTTTATCCATACAATGAGATATTTCTTGGTATTTCATGAAACTTAACATTATTTGCCCTAAAAATGCGATGTGAATTAACAAAAAGTTTGTTTCTTTCATGTAAGTATATTCAGACTTAAGTGGCAATGGCAAATAAAATACTAGATTTTCTCCTATTAGAGTTACGCTTTAGAATATCATGGGCTTCTCTGGTGGCTCAGCTGGTAAAGAATCCACCTGCAGTGTGGGAGACCAGGGAAGATCCCCTGGAGAAGGGAATGTTTACCCATTCCAGTATTCTGGCCTGGAGAATTCCATGGACTGTATTTTGCATGGGGTTTCAAGAGTTGACCACAACTGACAAACTTTCATAGACACTTTAAAATGTTACATTGTTAATAATTATGAAAGAAATATAGTGACAGCCTTGATTTTTAGAAGGTATTAGATAGAAAGAAGGAAACTTTGCAAGGAAAATTCACTGGACTGGGAATTTCTAACTCTGGAACAATTCCAGTAAAATTTTTTTAATGCCTAAGAGGAAAACAGGTGCATTTTATAGTTGCAAATAATATTTCTCAAAAGTATAAAAATAAATAGACCTTTTGGGTGACCAATACTGAGGATAAATGGAATAGTGTTACCTTGTGGGATATTTTTTAAAGAGATCTCAATCATTTATGCCCATAAAATAGTAGATTATATTTAGAACACTAAATTTATTTCTGTCAATTAGTAGTTTTTCAGTTTCATTGCGTGAGACAGAGATAATGATATAATGATTTTCTGAGACGTTTGGGATATCATAGTGGGCTGTTCTATGCAGTTTTTAAATGTTCTGATAAGTGACAGGTCATTAATTCATGACTACCTTAACAAAAACAACTGAATAAAAGTTAAGCAGATTTGTATTCAAAATACTCAAATCAGAAGGGATGGGAAAACAGCTTTTCTTAACAATTTTTTGTAAACAAAATTGATGGGACAGCAGCTTTTTTTTTTTTTTTTTTTTTACGATTTTTAAAAAAGTTGTACTGTATAAAAGTAAGCACTGTTGGAAACTCAGGACTTAGGAAACAAAGGATAAAAATAAAATGAGAGACATAAAGAGCACATAAGTGATCATTAAGGTTTTTGCAATCTATTATTAGGTCTCCTGGACAAAATTAGTTAAAACTTCTATAGAGTAAGACAGAAGAATAATTTTCTCTGATATTAAAACAGGTTCACATAATTAATTTTGAGGTAATATATCATGGGAAATAGATGGGGAAACAGTAGCTGACTATTTTTCTGGGCTCCAAAATCACTGCAGATGGTGATTGCAGCCATGAAGTTAAAAGACACTTACTCCTTGGAAGGAAAGTTATGACCAAACTAGATAGCATATTCAAAAGCAGAGACATTACTTTGCCAACAAAGGTCCTAGTCAAGGCTATAGTTTTTCCTGTGGTCATGCATGGATGTGAGAGTTGGACTGTGAAGAAAGCTGAGTGCCGAAGAATTGATGCTTTTGAACTGTGGTTGGAGAAGACTCTTGAGAGTCCCTTGGACTGCAAGGAGATCCAACCAGTCCATTCCAAAGGAAATAAGTCCTGGGTGTTCTTTGGAAGGAATGATGCTAAAGCTGAAACTTTGGCCACGTCATGCGAAGAGTTGACTCACTGGGAAAGACTCTGATGCTGGGAGAGATTGGGGCAGGTGGAGAATGGGACGACAGAGATGAGATGGCTGGATGGCATCACCAACTCAATGGACATGAGTTTGGGTGAACTCCGGGAGTTCACCGGGTGATGGACAGGGAGGCCTGGAGTGCTGCAATTTATGGGGTCACAGAGTTGGACACGACTGAGCAACTGAACTCAACTGAACTGAAATGATATCAGAGATATGATAAACATTTGTTGTTTTCTAATAACTTTTCAAACAATAGCTTCAATGAAAATCTTAAAAGGTGTTTAGTTATTAGTATAGAAAAAAGGTGAATTAAAATTAATATAAACATTTATTCAAATACAAATTTATGAATTCATATACAGTTTATCTGAGTTCTTGCAGTTGGATTGCAGTCTTCTCAAAATCTTGCTCTTTTTATAAAATAATTTTATGTAATTAATATATCTCCTTAAACTAAGCAGTCTAAGTAGTGAATATTCTATACCTATTTTTACATTTTATGCTTGTTTGATGAATTTTAGAAATTTATTGAGGGAAAATTTGTCAAATATAATTGTATATATTTCAAGTACACAACATGATAATCTGATGTACATACACATTGTAGAATGATTACCAGTTTAACCTAATTAATATCCATCATCTCTGTGTATGTGTGTGTATGTGAATGTGTGTGTGCGATGAGAATGCTTAACATCTATTCTCAGGAACTTTCAAGTATTAATCATTGTAGCTATGCTATGTGCTAGATCCTCAGAATTTACTGTTTCATAACTGAAAATTTACATTATTTGACCTATAGTACCCTATTCCTCCTCCCCTAGCCACTTGGAAATCAGCATTCTAAGCTCTTTTTGTTTGATAATTGGCTTTTTAAAAAAAGATTCCACATGTTAGTTATTCCATACAGTATCTGTCTTTCCATGTCTGACTTATTTCACTTAGCCTAATGACCTACAGATTCATATTCATGTTGCTTTGTTATAGCAAGTGGCACGACTTCCTTACTTTTTATGGCTGAATAAATAATATTCAATTATATATACTTATATTTATATGTAACTTTTTCTTTATCCAGTCATCCTTTGAAAGACATTTAGCTCATTTCCATATCTTAGCTATTTTTCATTGTTGCAATGAACATGGTATGAAGGTATCTTCTTAAGATACTGATTTTAATTCCTTTGGATAAATAGCCAGACACTAAAATTTTGAATCATAAGGTAGTTCAATTTTTGAGAAATGACCATATTGTTTTCTGTAATGGCTGTGCTGTTTTACATTCCCACCAACAGTATGTAATAGTTGCCTTTTCTCCACGTCCTCACCAGTGCTTTTCACTTGTCTTTTTGATAATAGCCATTCTAAAATGTGTGACGTGATACCTCATTGTGGTTCTGACTTGCATTTTCCTGATGATTAGTGGTATTGAGCCCTTTTCATATACCTATTGGCCATTTGTATGTATTCTTTTGAAAAATTCCTACTCAAATTCTTTGTATATTTTTAAACTGCATTCTTTCTTTTTTTGCTTTTCAGTTGTATGAGCTCTTCATATACTTTGGATATTAATCCCTTACCAGATATGAGGGCATTGTCTTCATTCTGTAGACTGCCTTTTCAATTTGCTGATTGTTTCCTTTACTACACAGAAGGATTTTTAGTTTGATACAGTCCCACTTTTTCACTGTTGTTCCCTTTGCTTTCAGTGTCTTGTCCATGCAATCACTGCCAAGATCAATATCAAAGATCTTTTTTCCCAGCGGTTTCCTCTAGAATTTTTGTAGTTTCAGGTATTATTAATACATTGAAATCTTTGATCTATTTGGACTTAAGACTGGGGTCCAGTTTCATTCTTTTGCATGTGGAAATCAAGTTTTTTCCCAGTAGCATCATTTATTGAGGAGATTGTATTTCTCCATATTATGTTCTTATGTTCTTGTCAAATACTAGTTGACCGTATATGCGGTGGCCTATATCTGAGCTCTGAAGTTTGATTCATTAGTCTGTGTGCCTGTTTTTAGCTCATACTTTAGCGTTATGACAACATATCTTTGTGATATATTTTGGAATCAGAATATGACATCTCCTGATTTGTTCTTCCTCACAATTGTTTTGGCTATTCAAAATCCTTTTGCTTCTTCACAAATATTTGAATAGCTTTTTTTTTTTCTACTTCTGTGAAAAATGCCACTTAAACTTTGATAGAAATTACATTGAATCTTTAGATTGTTTTGAATACTTTGGACATTATCACAAATTAATTCAATTATTTCAATCCAAGAACATGGAATAGCTTGACATTTATTTGTATCTTTTTAAATTCCTTTCATCAATATATTTAGCTTTCAGTGTATGGGTCTTTTACCTCCTTCCTTAGATTTATTCCTAAGTATTTTACAGGTTTTAATACTGTTGTGAATGGGGCTGTTTCTTAATTTCTCCTTAATATAATTCATTAGTGTATAAAATGCAAGATTTTTTAAGTTAATTTTATATCTTGCAGTTTTATTATTTTATCCTAACAGACTGGTTCCAAATAGGAAAAGGAGTATGTCAAGGCTGTATATTATCTCTCTGCTTATTTAACTTATATGCAGAGTACATCATGAGAAACGCTGGGCTGGAGGAAGCAAAAGCTGGAATCAAGATTACCGGGAGAAATATCAATAACCTCAGATATGCAGATGACACCACCTTTATGGCAGAAAGTGAATAAGAACTAAAGGGCCTCTTGATGAAAGTGAAAGAAGAGAGTGAAAAAATTGACTTAAAGCTCAATATTCAGAAAACTAAGATCATGGCATCTGCTTCCATCACTTCTTGAGAAATAGATGGGGAAACAGTGGAAACAGTGTCAGACTTTATTTTTCTGGACTCCAAAATCACTGCAGATGGTTAATGCAGCCATGAAGTTAAAAGACGCTTACTCCTTGGAAGGAAAGTTATGACCAAACTAGATAGCATATAGAAAACCAGAATTGAAAGAGACACGTGTACCCCAATGTTCATAGCAGCACTGTTTGCAATAGCCAGAACGTGGAAGCAACCTAGATGTCCATCCACAGATGAATGGATAAGCAAGCTGTGGTACATATACACAATGGAGTATTACTCAGCCATTAAAAAGAACACATTTGAATCAGTTCTAAGGAGGTGGATGGAACTGGAGCCTATTATACAGAGTGAAGTAAGCCAGAAACAAAAACACAAATACAGTATACTAACGCATATATATGGAATTTAGAAAGATGGTAAAAATAACCCTATTTACGAGACAGCAAAAGAGACACTGATGTATAGAACAGACTTTTGGACTCTGGGACTGGGAGAGGGTGGGATGATTGGGGAGAATAACATTGAAATATGTATAATATTATATCTGAAATGTATTAATTGTTCAAACTAAACACTGTCATGTTACAATTTGTTCATATTAGATGTTTGTAATGTTTCTGATAATAAAAGAGATTCTTGATAAAAAAAAATTAAAAAAATAAAAAGCAGAGACATCACTTTGTCAACAAAGGTCTGTCTAGTCAAGGCTATTATTTTTCCAGTGGTCATGTATGGATGTAAAAGTTGGACTATAAAGAAAGCTGAGTGCTGAAGAATTGATGCTTTTGATCTGTGGTGTGGAGAAGACTCTTGAGAGTCCCTTGGACTATAAAGAGATCCAGTCCATCCTAAAGGAGGCCAGTCCTGGGTGTTCACTGGAAGGACTGATTTTGAAGCGGAAACTCCAATACTTTGGCCACCTCATGTGAAGAGCTGACTCATTGGAAAAGATCCTGATGCTGGGAAAGTTTGAGGGAAGGAGGATAAGGGGATGACAGAGGATGAGATGGTTGGATAGCATCACCGACTCAATGGACATAGGTTTGGGTGGACTCTAGGAGTCGGTGACGGACATGGAGTCCTGGCATGCTGTGGTTCATGGGGTCACAAAGAGTTGGACATGACTGAATGACTGAACTGAACAGTTTGTTTGGTGAATATTGCAAGTCTTCTATATATAAGATTATATCATCTGCAAATAGATAATTTTACATCTTCCTTTCTCATATGGATAGTTTTTTATTTCTATTTCTTGTTAACTTACTGGCTAGTATTTCCAGTATTATGTTGAATAGAAATGGTAAGAGTGGTCATCTTTGTTTTGTTTCTGATCTTAGAGGAAAATCTTTTAACTTTGAACCACTAAGCATGATATTAACTGTGGTCCTATCATATGTGACCTTTACTATGCCAAGGAGCTTTCTTCTATTACTTGTTTGTTGAGAATTTTTATTATGAATGGATTTGAATTTTTTCAAATATTTTTGACACCGATGCATCTGGTCCCATCACTTCATGGGAAATAGATGGGGAAACAGTGGGAACAGTGTCAGACTTTATTTTTCTGGGCTCCAAAATCATTGCAGATTGTGACTGCAGCAATGAAATTAAAAGACGCTTACTCCTTGGAAGAAAACTTATGACCAACCTAGATCACATATTCAAAAGCAGAGACATTACTTTGCCAACAAAGATTCGCCTAGTCAAGGCTATGGTTTTTCCTGTGGTCATGTATGGATGTGAGAGCTGGACTGTGAAGAAGGCTGAGCGCCGAAGAATTGATGCTTTTGAACTGTGGTGTTGGAGAAGACTCTTGAGAGTCCCTTGGACTGCAAGGAGATTCAACCAGTCCATTCTGAAGATCAGCCCGGGGATTTCTTTGGAAGGAATGATGCTGAAGCTGCTGCTGCTACTGCTGCTAAGTCGCTTCAGTCGTGTCCGACTCTGTGCGACCCCATAGACGGAAGCTGAAACTCCAGTATTTTGGCCACCTCATGTGAAGAGTTGACTCACTGAAGAAGACTCTGATGATGGGAGGGATTGGGGGCAAGAGGAGAAGGGGACGACAGAGGATGAGATGGCTGGATGGCATCACTGACTCGATGGATGCGAGTCTGTGTGAACTCCAGGAGTTGGTGATGGACAGGGAGGCCTGGCGTGCTGCAATTCATGGGGTTGCAAAGAGTCGGACACGACTGAGCGACTGATCTGATCTGATTGAAATAATCATATTATCTTTTTCCTTCATTCTGTTAGTCATGATTTGCATTTTAGAATCATCTGTATATTGCAAAATTAAGTCTCATAATGTGGATCATTTTATAACATATTCTTGAACTCAGCTTGCTGGCAAGTTGTTGAGAATGGCTTCACCTATGTTATCAGACATCAGATCAGATCAGTTGCTCAGTCCTGTCCAACTCTTTGCGACCCCATGAATCGCATCGACCTGTAATTTTCTTTTTCTTGTAGTGTCCTTGACTGTAAATCTTTGTCAGAATAGTAAAGTCCTTGTCAGTTTTTAGTCAGGATAATGCTGGTCTCATAAATGAGCTCTTTCCTCTTAAATTTTTTGTTAGACTTTGAGAAATACTTCTATTTATTCATCTTTAAATGTTTGGTAGAATTCATCTGTGGAGCCATCTACTTCTGGGCTTTTATTTGCTGGAAGATTTATAAATTATTGGTTAAATCTTCTTGCTAATTATCAATCTCTTCAAACTTCTCTTTCATGATTCAGTCTTGGTAAGTTGTTTGTTTCTAGGAATTAATGCAGTTCTTTCAGGTTTTACATTTTCTTTGTATATACATGGTTATAGTAGTATCTTACAATCCTCTGTGTTTTTGTGGTATCACAATGATTTCCTCATTCATTTATAATTTCATAAAATGGCATCACGTCTCTTTTCTTCCTGGTGAGCCTAGCTAAAAATACTTATCAATTTTATTAACTTAGAAAAAACTTCATTTTTTTGGTATTTCATTGTCTTTCTAGTCTCTTTTTCAGTTATTTCGACATTGGTCTTCATAGTTTTTCTTTCTGTAATGTTAAACTTAGTATGTTCTTACTATTTTTTCCTTGTGATTTAAGATCAGGATGAGATAATTTGAGACTTTTAAAAAATGTAACCCTATGTCACTATAATCATCCATCTTAAAACTGGTTTTGCTCCACCATGTGAATTTTGGTATGTTGTGTTTTCACTGTTTTTTTTTTTTTTTTTTTTCTCCCAAGATAATTTTTATACTCATTTTGATTAATTCTTTAATCCATTAGTTGGTCAGAGATGTGTTGTCTCATTGTCACATATTTGTGAATTTTTAGCATTTGTCCTGCTTCTGACTTCTAGTTTCATACCATTGTGGAAATAAAAAATACTTCTTATATTTTAATTTTCTTAAATTTCTTGGGACTTGTTTTGTGATCTAACATATTGTCTGTTCAGAATGTTCCATGTGCATTTGAGAAAAATGTGTATTATTGTGCCTTTGGATGGGATGTTGTGTGTATGTCTATTCATTTGATATGAAGTATAATTCAAATTTATTATTTTATTTGATTTTCTACCTGGAGGATATAGCAATGGTCAGCAGTGAGATATTGATGTTCTCCACTATTATTGTATTGCTATATATTTCTCTCTTCAAATCAGTTAATAATTGTTTGATATATTTATATCCACCATATTGAGTTTATGTATGTTTACAAGTTTTCAATCTTCTTTGGGCTTCTCTGGTGGCTCAGTGGTAAAGAATCCTCTTGCCAATGCAGGAGATATGGGTTCAATCACTGGGTCAGGAATATTCCCTGGAGAAGGAAATGACAACCCACTCCAGTATTCTTGCCTAGGCATCTGGCATGCTACAGTCCATGGGGTCACGAATGAGCCAGATACAACTTATTAACTAAACAATAGCACATCGTTTTTAGGAACTGACCTTTGTGTTAATATATACTGACTTTCTGTGTCTTGTTACAGGTTTACACTTGTAGTCTATTTTGCCTGAAATAAATATAATTACCCCCACTCTCATTGGAGAAGACTCTGATGCTGGGAGGGATTGAGGGCAGGAGGAGAAGGGGACGACAGAGGATGAGATGGCTGGATGGCATCACTGACTCGATGGATGCGAGTCTGAGTGACCTCCGGGAGCTGGTGATGGACAGGGAGGCCTGGCGTGCTGCGGTTCATGGGGTCGCAAAGAGTCGGACACGACTGAGCGACTGATCTGATCTGATCTGATCAGTGAAGATCTCTTTGAGTTGAATACCTTTGGGGATATTTGAGCTTTTGGTACCTAAATGGCCATATCTTAACCACAGTTTGGGGGAAGATTTTAGCCATTATTTTTTGAAATAAATGGTTTGTCCCTTTCTCTCATTTTAATCTAAATTTCCATAACATGTTTAGTTTTGTTAGCTTGTGTCCCATAATTCATGTAGATCTTATTTAGTCTTTTCATTCTAATATCTTTTTTTCCCCTCCTTCGACTGGATAATATCTGGAGATCTTTCTTGAAGTTCATAGGTTCTGTCTTCTAATTGTGTCTGCTATTGAAGTTCTCTATTTCATGTTTTATTTTGCACACTGTGTTCTTCATTTCAAGAATTTGTTTAGTTCTTTTATATGGTTTCTTCTTGTTGAACTTCTCATTTTGTCCATGCATTGTTTTCCTGAGTTTATTGAATGGTCTATCTTGAAACTTGCTCAGCTTCCTTAAATCAATGATTTTGAATTCCTTTTAGATAACTTGCAGATCAACATTTTTTATGTAGAATTGCTGGAAAGTTGTTTTCCTTTGGTGTAATGTTTCCTGGATTTTTGTGTTTCTCATGTCTTTGTTCTGATGTCTGCACAACTGAGGGCAGAGTCACCTCTTTAAGTCTTTTTGATCTCAGTTCAGTGAGGAAAGACTTTCACCCAATGGTGGCAGTGAGGACACCAGCTGGATGGGTTGCAGTAGCTTTGGTTCTTTGTAAGGCATGGTGGCCCAGCACTCTGTAGCTGTAGCTCTATTAGCTATGGTACATGACTTGTGGGGAGGGGTGTCTTCTGTAGCCAAGACTTCATTGGTCCTTGTGGCAGTTGTGATTAGGGTTATGAGTATCCTTAAAAACAAGGCTTGGAGAAAGAAATGGAAGCCCACTCCAGTATTTTTGCCTGGAGAATCCCATGGATGGAGGGACCTGGCAGGCTACTGTCCATGGGGTTAGCAATAGTCATACACAACTTAGCAACTAACCACTACCACCAGAGACAAGGCTACTAGGGTCCTCTTGTTTTGTTTTATTTATTTATTTTTTGCCTTGGAAAGGAGGTTGTAGCCAAGGGGATCCCTTCTAGAATCTGGTCTTGCATGCTGGCACTCAGAGCTGAGATCAGGCACATGCAGAGCTAACATATTACTTGGATACTGAGGTAGAAGTTGACCTGCTACAGAAGTAGTACTACTGTCTAAAGTGTGGCCATGTGTAGATCTCCTGTGGAACCAAGGGTCTGTGTCTCTGGAGATCACCATGGTAACTATGGCTGCAGGGTCAGTGCAGCAACAGCAGGGGTCCTGAAATGACAAGGACTAGAGGGTTAGGCACAGAGGGCAGGGTGTGGTATCAACATAGCCTGGAGATGGTGGATATAAGTCCCAACTGGACCCTCAGAGAACAGCAGCAGGAGAGCAGTCACATATCATGATCCATCAAAGCCTTGTTTTAGAAACCTGTACAAGAGCTCAGCAGAGGCTACCCGGATATCCTGGGACAAATCTATGACCTGGAACTGTGAACAGGTCTGAGTATTGAGAGTTCTAGTATGTTTGTGCTGAGGCACTATGGTAACCTGGTTTTGGAAAGCAGGGCCCAGCATTGACTGGAGCCCCTTGCAGGCAGCTCGCATCATAGCAACACCCTATCTCCTGGAGTAGGTATAGCAGGGGATGCTCTAGGCAACCCCATCAGCTGGTGTCAGCTTTAATGAAGATTAGAGGAGATATTTTTATCAAAGAGTGCAAGAATCCACATGGCTAGCCTTCCAGAGATCCTCCTGCTCCCTGCGGGCTATCTTTCTTCTAAGGCTGTCCTACCTGGCACTGTGCTGTTCTTGACAGGAGAATGGGGTGATAGGGCGATGCAGGCAAAATGTTCCCTGTGATTTCTCTGTGGCCATTCTCAGTTTTTTATCTTTGTGGAATTTTTGCTGCTGCTTTTCTGTAATCCAGAGCTTCCCTTGAGCTATTTTTGTTGAATTGCAGCTGTACATTTGTTGCATTTTCTTTTTTTTTTGGGGGGGGGGGTGGTGGGTGAGATAAGTATTGGAATCTCCTAACCCTCCATTTTGCTGACCTCACCTCCCCTAATGTATTTTTTAAATTACACTGATCTATGGAGAAGGCAGTGGCACCCCACTCCAGTACTCTTGCCTGGAAAATCCCATGGATGGAGGAGCCTGGTAGGCTGCAGTCCATGGGGTCACTGAGAGTCGGACATGACTGAGTGACTTCACTTTCACTTTTCACTTTCCTGCATTGGAGAAGGAAATGGCAACCCACTCCAGTGTTCTTGCCTGGAGAATCCCAGGGACGGGGGAGCCTGGTGGCTGCTGTCTATGGGGTCACAGAGAGTTGGACACGACTAAAGTGACTTAGCAGCAGCAGCATGTAGATTTGGGAACTTAGGATAGGGAACACAGGTCCACTGTCTGGAAAATATCTTATGGTTAAGATTTCATTTGGATTTTCCTGTCTTATATATTTTGGTATTGAATTAAACACGCAGAGACAAGGCACATATTGCACCTCAACTCATACTTCATCAAATGTAGAAACAGTCTTAGGTCAGAAACATCAATATCCAAATTATCAACGCTATTTTAGTACATACTATATTCAAGATACTGTTTCAAGAACTGCTTCAACTCTGAAGGTCTATAGTATGATCCCTTTTCCTCTTGAGATGCCTAGTGTCCAGCTATGATCCTGAAAGTATACATAGAACACTACTATGATCTATTTGAGCTTTTAAAGAGAAAAAGCATTTATAATAGGAAGGAGAGTTTGTTTTGTGAAGGCACAGTGATGGACTAGGGTTATTACAGAAT
Organism: Tragelaphus eurycerus; assembly: GCA_935064755.1. NCBI lineage: Eukaryota > Metazoa > Chordata > Mammalia > Artiodactyla > Bovidae > Tragelaphus > Tragelaphus eurycerus. Next base: position 3,229,335 of record CAKXYN010000003.1, on the reverse strand, counting down.
AAGTTTATATTGTAGTTACTGAGGCTTTCCTCATATAAGCATTTTTTACAGTAAGGATACATAATCTTTTTCCTTCCACAAATGTTTCCAATCCAGATATATTTAGGAAACTCAAGAAAATCATATAACTAAACTTCTTGCAGCAAATATGCATTGTGAACATATAACCAAGGGTAATTATATTCTGATTTCCCAAACTAACATGGCAGGAGTATCCATTTTTGGGAACAATATCTCAATATTCTGTATATGATAGATTGAAAATTGTTGCCATTGTTGAATGAAATTGAATAATACTTTCTTTCAAATGCAATATGAAGGGAAAGTTATATTAATTGCATTGATTAATAAAACATTAATATATACAGGAATGAACCTGGTACCTCTTGTTACAGATGAGATGCTAATCAATCTCTACATTTTCCAAAATTACACAATAGTTAGCATTCTCTAATCTCATGTATATAGTGATTTGTAGCATTAATGTTAACTGAGCACCAGAATGATGAATTTTCATTCAGCTGGTTAGTTCATAATAAGTACTTAAAGCTTGTCCCAGAGATGCATCAGAAATTCATGAACACTTGCAGATAGATGGTATGCTAGCACTCTGTTTCATCAGGGCTCTCATCTCTTCAAATATTTAAGGATATTTTACTCAGTTAATATTCTTTTTATTCTAGGGAAGCATTTATTTTTTTGGTTGAGGGAAATTTGATGTACAGTTTTGCCAGTTAAAAAGTGAGCTATACATTTGATTTTAAATAGACATGACTCCACACCTTTTATTTTTTGTGTTGTCCCATGGACACACATTTGTTTGATTGCACTTCTGTGAGTCAAGAATTTGAAAATACCTAGTTTTTTAGAATACAGTCAGCTAATCTCTTAACCTCCTTTCTCTAGTTCATATCAAAATTCTGACATTTATGGCAAAAAAGCATATTTTAAATTGTGCCACTAGCATAATAAAGTACATTTTTACCATTTTGAGTTTTCCAATAACAGTTTTTACAGTAAAATCATGAGTTTTAATAAATCTTAAATAGTCAACTGCTTTAGGATGTCATTCATTAAAAAAAAAATATTTACTGATCATTGTCAGTCATTCAAAGATGGAAGGTAAATTTTTGTGTGTCATTTTTATTTTTTAATGTTCAATTGACACACATGTAAAGACTATGTATTTTATATTGTCACCAATAAACTTTAACTTTTATTTTAGGGGTCTGTCAATCTAAAAACTATATCTTGTGCACACATTAGCAAGAATGACTGAATTGATTATATAGATAAGTTCCTTATTTTAGTTTTATCAATTCTTTTGATACCTTCCCAAGCATGACTCTTGTTTCACATATTTTGTTGTTTCTTTCCACTTGGAAGTAAATATTAACTTTGTTTATACCAGACAATAGATATTTTCAGCAATAACATGAAAAGCTATGGTATGCTTTCAAGTATGTATATCCATCAATCATTAAGAAATTATGTTCCATTGTGTTTACATTTGTATAGCTTTTTTTTTTTTTTTTTCCCTGGAGAAGGCAATGGCACCCCACTCCAGTACTCTTGCCTGGAAAATCCCATGGATGGAGGAGCCTGGTAGGCTGTGGTCCATGGGGTCGCTAAGAGTCAGACACAACTGAGCGACTTCACTTTCACTTTTCACTTTCATGCATTGCAGAAGGAAATGGCAACCCACTCCAGTGTTCTTGCCTGGAGAATCCCAGGGACGGGGGAGCCTGCTGGGCTGCCGTCTATGGAGTCGCACAGAGTCAGACACGACTGAAGCAACTTAGCAGCAGCAGCAGCAGCAGCTTTTTACCATGTACTTTCATACACATAGTTTGGTTTCAAACTTTACTTTATGTTCTCTTAGTTTTCCAAATTAGATTAAATTCTCATATTGACTTTTTTGACAAATGTAATAGCATATGTGGTAATAAACTTTTTGCAAGGTGTATATTAATCATTCAGACTAAAAGCATTTTTATTATAATGAGAAAGCAAGAAAACTTTTACAGTTATACATTATAGTCTAATTCAGCAACACCATTTAAAGGATTTTAACTGGGTGACCTCCGAGAGCTGGTGATGGATAGGGAGGCCTGGCGTGCTGCAGTTCATGGGGTCGCAAAGAGTCGGACACGACTGAGCGACTGATCTGATCTGATCTGAACTCCATTTTGCCTTTTTATTATTTTTATCCTCTTATCATGTCCCTGTCTCAGAAACAACCACCAGATTTCTGTGATAACAAATCACAATTACTTCCAAATTCCCTCTGGTGCTGTTACTGCTGGTGCTAAGTTGCTTCAGTCGTGACTGACTCTGTGCGACCCCATAGACCGCAGCCCGCCAGGCTCCCCCGTCCCTGGAATTTTCCAGGCAAGAACACTGGAGTAGGTTGCCATTTCCTTCTCCAATGCATGAAAGTGAAACTGAAGGCGTTCATTCGTGTCCGGCTCTGTGCGACCCCGTAGACGGCAGCCCACCAGGCTCCCCCGTCCATGGGATTTTCTAGGCAAGTGTTCTGGAGTGGAGTGCCATTGCTTTCTTCGAGAATAGCTCCAGTGTTCCATATTAGAAGAAAGAGTATTCTTTACACTACTTTTCTTTTTCCATATATTATCTACATTGACAGCTTGAGAACTGTAAACAAAAGGGTATTGTACTCTAATTAAAGACATGATATAACAGAAAAACAAATGTACAGGAGTATTTTGAAAGTAAATGCAAAAGAAAGACAAGCCTAATAAAACTTTCAAGAGGTTAAGAATTAAAATGAGAAGAAATATAAAAACATTTTTATTTCTATTTTTAAATAATCTTTTTAGGATGCTTAGTTTCAGAAATATTTTAAAAATAATACAAAGAAGTCCTATATAACTACCTCACACCTAGTTTCACCTATTATTATCATCTTACATAAGTTTGGAAACTTTGTTACAATTAATGAACAAATATTTATAATATTATTTTTAGCCAAAATCCATAATTCAGATTTTTGTTTATTTACTTTTTTTACTTTTTATGTTCTTGAATCCTATTCAGGATCTTACATTTAGTTATTATATCTCCTAGGTTGTACTTGGCTCAGATATCTCAAACTTTCTTTGTTTCTCATAAAGAAAAGAAAAAAACTTCCTTTGAAATACATATACCTATGACTGATTCATGTAGATATATGGTGGAAACCAACACAATGTTATAAGGCAATCATCCTCCAATTTAAAATAACTAATTTTCTTAAAAAAGAAAATTGCTTGGAGTGTGTGTCAGCCATTTGTAACACGTCCTTCAGTTGGGAACATTCCTGATACTTTTCTCATGATTAGACTGCTCCTGTGTCTTTTGGGGAGAAAGACCACAGAGATAAAATGCCACTTTGATTACATCATATCAAGGTTACATGCTTATCCATCTGATTTATGTTGATATTGATCTTGATCATGTGACTGAGACTGTATTTGACAGTCACGTTGTATTTGATTGTATTTGAGACTGTATTTTCTACACTGTAAAATTATTCTTTTTTCTTCCTTTTCATGCTATAATCTTTGGAAATAGGGCACTACACCCACATTTAAAAATGGGAAGTTGTGCTTCCTTTCCTCAAGGGAGGATTATTTACATATTTAAAAAAAGTTCTCCCTGAGATTTATCTCCCAATCTCCATTTATTTATTTATTAAATTATTTATATCTTCATGAACTCATGGATATTTTATACTTTGAAATATAATCTAATACTTTGTTGGTCAGATTATTCTAGCTTTGACTGGGTAGAGCTCTTTTGCTTGGTTCCTATGCACCTTTGAAATGTCCTTTCTTAATGGATTGTGCACTTGTGTGTGTTTTATTTTCCTTTTGAAGACTTCCATAAGCTGATTCTTGTGTATTTCTTGTTCCTGTCCTGGAATCAGTCACTGCTCCAAAAGTCCTAGCTTCTTTTAGTAGGGAATGATACGAAACCACAGTCTTAAGTGCTAGATACAGTCGTTGATATTATTTTGGCTTACCAAGTCTTTTGCCTTTCCATATAGAATTTATAAGCAGTTTGAGCATATGTACAAAATAGTTTTCTCGGATACTGATTGAGGTTGCATTGTATCTATAGGTGGATTTGGGATATACTAACATCTTAGCAATATCAAGTCTTCTACTCCATAGACATGAAATGTAGCTCCATTTATTTAGAACTTTGATTTCTTTTATTAGAGTATTCTATTTTTCCATAAATAAATTCTGTACATATTTGATTAGATTTATACCCACATATTTCACTTTTTGGTGCAGTTTAACTTTTTACATTTCAAATACATATTATGCATTTTTTTGTATATAAGAAATTAATTTTTTTATGTGAATTTTGTATACAACAGACTGGCTATACACTTTTAGTTTCAAGATATTTTTGTTGATTCTTCAGAATGTGTTACATAGGCAATCATATCATCTGTGAACAAGGATAGTTTTATTTCTTTGTTTCTGATCTATTTTCTCTTTTATGACATTCAGCACATTGTTGAATAGAAGTAGTCAGAAAGGACCTTCTTGCTTTGTTCCTGTCTTTGGGGTCAGAAGGTCAACTTTATCTCATTAGTCTTCCTTTAGCTATAAAGTTTTTGTAGAAGTTCTGAAGTCGAGGAAGTTTCCCTCTATTTCTAGATTTCTGAGAATTTTATAATAAAAGAATGTTGGAATTTTTCAAATAGTAGATGTTGTTGCTGTTGTTTACATTGATCAATACAATCATTTGTTTCTTCTTCTTTATCCTGTTGATGAACTGGATCACTTTTACTAATTTTCAAATAACAGCCGGAATTGATCCCAGGTGGGTATGGTGTAAAACTTCTTGTATACATTTTTATGTTTAATTTGCTAATACACAGTTGAATTTTAGGTACGTTTTAAGAAAGCAAAAGCCCACATAATATTACATAACATGCCATTTTTTGATATATGTTTCTTTTGCTACTTATGTTAGTGAAAAACTATCTTCAATCATTGCCTTTATTTACCTGAGAGCCATGTATTTTTGTCACAATTATAGTTGTAATGTTTTTAAACATTTTGATTTTTCAAACTTTCATTTTAAGAATAATTATCATTGGCATATAGATTTTTGTCTACTATAAATATTCATATCTCTGGTTTACTCTTTGATATTATAGGCTTAATATTAATAACCAGATAACATACTTTTTACCTTACACATCATTTTTTCACTAAATGTATTCACATTTTATTTTTTATAACAAGTAATGTTAAAGGTTAAAGAACATTTTATTGTATGTATAAAACATACATGTATGAAGATAATTTCATTTCTATCCTTTGTAATTGTACATAAAGCTAATATTTTTCTATTTGGGTTTGAATGTAGACAATATTTCAAGACTATGATTTAGAAACACATAATCTGTATTATGGAGCTTCGCTGGTGGCTCAGTGGTAAAGAACCCATCTGCTAATGCATAAGACATGAGTTTGATCCCTGATCCAGGAAGATCCCCTGGAGAAAGAAATGGAAACCCACTCCACTGCCTAGAAATTCCCATGGACAGAGGAGCTTGGTGGGCTATAGTCCATTGGTTGCAAAGAGTTGGATATGACCTAGTGATCGAAGAGCAACAATCTCTTATTATATTTTCAGTACATACCTTTGCTGCTGCTGCTGCTGCTGCTAAGTCGCTTCAGTCGTGTCCGACTCTGTGCGACCCCATAGACGGAAGCTCACCAGGCTCCCCTGTCCCTGGGATTCTCCAGGCAAGAACACTGGAGTGGGTTGCCATTTCCTTCTCCAATGCATGAAAGTGAAAAGTGAAAGTGAAGTCGCTCAGTCGTGTCCGACTCTTAGCGACCCCATGGACTGGAGCCTACCAGGCTCCTCCGTCCATGGGATTTTCCAGGCAAAAGTACTGGGGTGGGGTGCCATTGCCTTCCCTGACATACCTTTGGTAATTGTCAATATAAAGTATATAGTATATCATGACTTTTCTTATGTTTTTATATGTTAATTGCTGAGAACCATTCATGTGCATTTCTGCTAGATAAATGATGCTTGCACTATGCAATCCAATCTAACTCTTCATTTTTCAATGGATAAAACACTCAAAAGTCAGGATTATACAGTTATTATCGGATATATTTGAAAGTATAGAAATAAAACAAAACGTTCTCTGGCTTCATGCTTGTTGTCACATATTGCAGGATTTCCTTCTTTTTAAGGCTGAACAATTAGAAGAGCCGTGTTTTCTGTATCCATTCATCCATCCATGAGTTTTTAGTTTGTTTCCACATCTTGACTATTGTGACTAAGGCTACAATGAATATAAAAGTGTGCTATTTATTTCAAAATTTGCATTTTAGTACTTGTGGATAAATACTCAGAAGTAGGAAATGGCAACCCACTCCAGTGTTCTTGCCTGGAGAATCCCAAGGCCGGGGGAGCCTGCAGGGCTGCCATCTCTGGGGTTGCACAGAGTCAGACACGACTGAAGTGACTTAGCAGCAGTAGCAGCAGCAGGATTGTTGGATCATTTCATAGATATATTTTAATTTTGGAGGAATCTCCATATGGTTTTCCATAGTGACTTTACCATTATAACTTTCCACCAATAGTGTACAAGAGTTCCAACTACTCCACATTTGCACCAATATCTGATATCTTGTTTTTTGGAGGTTTTTGATAAAGTTATTCTAATGGGTATGAGGTGACATCTCATTCTGATTTGATTTCCATTTTCTTGATGAATAGTGATGTTGAGCATCTTTTTATATACCTGTTGACTATTTGAACATTCTTTGGCATTGCCCTTCTTTGGGATTGGAATGAAAACTGACATTTCCAGCCCTGTGGCCACTGCTAAGTTTTCCAAATTTGCTGGCATATTGAGTGTAGCACTTTCACAGCATCATCTTTTAGAATTTGAAATAGCTCAACTGGGGATTCCATCACCTCCACTAGCTTTGTTCATAGTGATGCTTCCTAAGTCTCACCTGATTTCACATTCCAGGATGTCTGGCTCTAGGTGAATAATCACATCATTGTGGTTATTTGGACCATGAAGATCTTTTTTGAATAGTTCTTCTGTGTATTCTTGTCACTTCTTAATATCTTCTGCTTCTGTTAGGTCCAGTCCATTTCTGTTCTTTATTGAGCTCATTTTTGCATGAAATGTTCCCTTGGTATCTCTAATTTTCTTGAAGAGATCTCTAGTCTTTCCCATTCTATTGTTTTCCTCAATTTTTTTACATTGATAACTGAGGAAGGCTTTCTTATCTCTCCTTGTTATTCTTTGTAACTCTGCATTCAAATGGATATCTTTCTTTTTTCCTTTGCCTTTAGCTTCTCTTCTTTTCTCAGCTATTTGTAAGACCTCCTCAGAAAACCAGTTTGCATTTTTTGCATTTACCCCCCTGATGGCAGAAAATGAAGAGGATCTAAAGAGCCTCTAGATGAAAGTAAAAGAGGAGGGTGAAAAAGCTGCCTTAAAACTCAACATTCAGAAAACAAAATCATGGCATCTGGTCCCATCACTTCATGCAAATAGATGGGGAAACAATGGAAACAGTGACAGACTTTATTTTCTTGGGCTCCAAAATCACTGCAGATGTTGACTGCAGCCATGAAATTAAAAGATACTTACTCCTTGGAAGAAAAGCTATTACCAACCTAGCATATTAAGACTCAGAGACATTACTTTGCTGACAAAGGTCTGTCTTGTCAAAGCTATGGTTTTTCCAGTAGTCATGTATGAATGTGAGAGTTGGACTATAATGAAAGCAGAGCACTGAAGAATTGATGCTTTTGAACTGTGTTATTGGAGAAGACTCTTGACTGCAAGAGTCTCCTTGGACTGCAAGGAGATCCAACCAGTCCATCCTAAAGGAGATCAGTCTTAAATATTCATTGGAAGGGCTGATGCTGAAGCTAAAACTCCAATGCTTTGGCCACCTGATGCGAAGAGCTGCAAGGAGATCCAACCTAATGGAAATCAGTCATGAATATTAATTGGAAGGACTGATGCTGAAACTGAAACTCTAATACGTTGGTCACCTGATCCAAAGAACTGACTCACTGGAAAAGACCCTGATCCTGGGAAAGATTGAAGGCAGGAGGAGAAGGGGATGGTAGAGGATGAAATGGTTGGATGGCATCACCAACTTGATGGACATGAATTTGAGCATGATCTGGGAGTTGGTGATGGACAGAGAAGCCTGGCATGCTGCAGTCCATGGGGTCACAAAGAGTTGGACATGACTGAGTGACTGAACTGAATTGACTGTTTATCTTCTTGGTGAAATGAATATTCTAGTGTTTTCTGCATTTTTAAAGAAACTAAATGCATAATTGAGAACATTTTAAATGTCTGTTGTGTGCCAAAGATAGGAATAACAGAAATCTTCATCAAGAGGGCATTGGTTAAAAAACATTTTAGAAAAGGAGATTATAGAGAAGAATTGTTCTTCGGGGCCTATTGGAATTGTTCTGTATTAGAGTAAAATGGCTAATTCTTTATGTCTTCTCCATCAATGAAAACGGATCATCTCAAGTGTGAGCTTGGGGCAGGTTAGCCCTTTGAAGCTGAGATGTACCTTGAAGGGACTGACACTGACAACACTGAAGGTCATACACTGATGACACTCCCAGAAGTTGTGCATAGATTTATTTCTTGCATTCCCATGTCCATCAAGGCTTACCTGTGATGCTTGCATCCATTACCTTCTATGCCTTAACAAAGAAGCTCCTCCAGGAACCACATGGGCCTCTATTCCTAGAGAAAACTTAAAAGAAAGGACTAGTGAGAAGAACTTCAGATTCTGTTGCCTCAGCTTCCCCTTGGACATAACTGATAATTATATTTTTCATTGTCTACTTTTATTCTAAATTTTTCTCAGCCTTAGCTGGTCACAATGTTGGTCTTCGTGTCATACCTGTTGGGGGTAAATCAGATGCTTATTACTGAGGCTTCTGAGTCACTGGTCACCACTGTATGTCTCATTCTGGGATTACTGCTGTTTTTAAGGTATTATTAGAATTGGAGAAGGGAGCAAATAAATGGGGAAACAATGGAAACAGTGACAAACTTAATTTTTTTAGGCTCCAAAATCACTGCAGATGGTGACTGCAGCCATGAAATTAAAAGATACTTGCTACTTGGAAGAAAAGTTATGACCAACCTAGATAGCATATTAAAAAGCAGAGACATTACTTTGCCAACAAAGGCCTGTCTAGTCCAGTCTGTGGTTTTTCCAGTAGTCATGTATGGATGTGAGAGTTGGACTATAAAGAAAGCTGAGCACCGAAGAATTAATGCTTTTGAACTGTGGTGTTGGAGAAGACTCTTGAGAGTCCCTTGGACTGCAATGAGATCCAACCAGTCCATCCTAAAGGAAATCAGTTGTGAATATTCATTGGAAGGACTGATGATGAAGCTAAAACTCGAATACTTTGGCCACCTGATGGGAAGAATTGACTCACTGGAAAAGACCCTGATGCTGGGAAGGATTGAAGATGGGAAGAGAAGAGGATGACAGGATGAGATGGTTGGATGGCATCACCAACTCAATGGACATGAGTTTGAGTAAACTCTGGGAGTTGGTGATAGACAGGAATGCCTGGCATGCTGCAGTCCATGGGGTCACAAATATTTGGATATGACTGAGTGAGTGAACTGAAGTGAACTGAAGGGTATACTGAGCAATATTACCAACCATTTCTTCCTGAACCCATTGGTTAGTAGCAATGCAATCCTAGTTCCCTTTTCAGAAATAGGAAGTACAAATTTCCCAAGGGAGTCTTTGGGAGTGGTAATAAGTGGGACCACCCCTGCTCTTGGCATCAGTATCATATATACTTCCAACTGGTGACACAATACTGAATAAGGAACTTTGATTCAACTATTAACTGCAAGTTTTCAATCAGTATTGTCAATAGCTTACATGTAACCTCTATCAGTCCCTCCTGTGAATGCAGTATGATACAGCCAGTGGATCTCGTGATCATTAGCTGGTCTTACACCCCCTTGGTCTGATGATTTTTTCTGTGGGATTACATGCTGGTGGAGCAAACACTCTGTAAGACCCTGGGTGGTTGTGCTGACTAAGGTCTGGAATAAAGTAGGTAAACTTTTATCTGGGATATGTATCTACTTTAGTCAAAATGTATGAGTTGTTTTCTGAAACGAGTTGCCAGTCCAGGTACGATGCCCGATAACGGATGCCTGGGGCTGGGGCACTGGGACGACCCAGAGGGATGGTATCGGGAGGGAGGAGGGAGGAGGGTTCAGGATGGGGAGCACGTGTATACTGGTGGCGGATCCATCTCGATGTATGGTAAAAGCAATATAATATTGTAAAGTTAAGCAAAATAAAATTTAATTTAAAAAAAAAAAAAAGGATAAGCAACTATGCCTGGCTGATGGCATGACTTTCTCTGGAACACTAGGGGCCCATGAGGTAATATTTCCACTGAGACCTTTCATGAATGTAGCACTTTTGTACAAATACGACTAGGTTCTTTCATTTTCTTGAACATTGAAGGGTCTGCCAGGTTGTGTGGCCCAAACAGCAGGGCTATTGTGGAATAGCCTGCACTACTTGTGGATACTTTTCAGCTCCATGTATCCCCTCCAAATTAAAACCCTTTGTGTTATTCATCATAAGACCCTAAGTTCCTCATATACAGATTGTGCCTTTTCTGGGATTTGAAGAAACCTCCAGCATTGTCCTTCTTTCTTTGTGGCAGGAGATGTAATTGACAATCATTTTTTTTTTTTTTTTTAAGATGGGATGTCCTTGATTACTAGGTCCCTAAATTTTACTGATGTGACTGGCCTCTGATCATTCTTCCTAATGATAGTGTGAGTTTATTAGATCCTTGCCGTTCTTTTTCCTTTGAGTTTTTGTTTTCTACCAACTATCTCCACAATTTGCTTAAGCCTGGCCTGCTAGGTAAGTGAGGCTATCTTAGTACTTTTCATCCAGTCTAGCTACTCAGTGTCATGAAGCACGTAAGAGGTTGTTCAGTCCTTTATTATCAGAGAAATGCGTATCAAAACCACAATGAGTTACCATTTTATACCTGTTAGAATAGCTCTCATTAAAACACACAAACACACACACACATGTATAAAACCACAAAATAACAAGTGTTGGCAAGGATATAGAAAAAATCAAACCCTCTTGCACAGCTGGTGGTGATGTAAAATAGTGTAGCCCCTGTGGAAAACAGTTTGCAATCCCTCAAAAAACAAATAAACATAATTATTGTATGATCCATCATTATACTTCTGAATATATACCCAGATAAAAGAAAAGACTTTAACAGATATTTGTACACCTATGTTCATGACAGCATTATTCACAATAGTCAAATTAGGAAACAATCCAAGTGTCTCCTGATGAATAGATGAATATATACATGTACACAAGAGACTATTCTTCAGTCTCAGAAAGAATCAGATTCTGATGAATGCTGTAATATGGATGTATTTTGAAGCATTATGCAAAGTGAAATAAACTAGTCACTAAAGAAAAAATATTGAATGAATCCACTTAAATAAGGTACCTAAAGTAGTCAAATTCATAGAAACAGAAATTAGAACGGTGGTTTCCAGTGGTTGGGGGAGGGTGGAAAGGGGATTTAATATTTAATAGGTATAGAGATCCTAACAGGGAAGATGAGAAAGTTCTGGACATGGATGCTAGTGATCGTTGCATAACCATGTAAATATACTTAATTCCACCAATTTGTCCATTTAAATATGATTAATTTCATGCTATGTATAGTTTCACTTCTTTGTTTGCATACTCAGTTGTTTCCAACTCTTTGCGACCCTACGGACTGTAGCATACATGGCTCCTCTGTCCATGGAATTTCCCAGGCAAGAATACTAGAGTGGGTTGCCACTTCCTCCTCCAGGGGATCTTCCTGACCTAGAGATCAAATCCACATTTCCTGCATTGGCACGCAGATTCTTAGTTTACTAATATATATATATTACTATATGTGCTATATAGTTTACTAATATATATTATATATTTGTTCATTTTCCAAAAATAAAAAGTATATCAATATTTTCTGTTCCTTCATCTCAAATGATACCATGTAATATTGCATGCTCTCAACATTTTGTGAAATTTGCCTTTCTCAAGATATTAATCCTACATACCAATTCATGAAATAATAATCTAATAACTTAATAAATACAAATAAAACATTCATTCAGAATTGTATAAATATTTTTTCACTAGAATATAGTGTTATTAACATTTGAGGTTGATTAATAATCTTCCCCAAAATATTAGTAATATTTTCTCACATTCTCTACAGTCTCTGGACTAATTATAGCATGACAAACTTGATTTTCAAGACATCTAAGTATCTTCTCTGTCCTTACTCTGTATTAGTCACTTCCTGCTGTCATATTACTTATTTACTCCAATATTTTGTTATAACAGAGGGTAAACTCCATGAGGATGAAGCTTGTCCATTTTATTCACTCAAATAATCCCATCCCATTTCAGTAAGGGTGCTGAAAATATAATAGAGTTGCTAATAAAATGGTCAAACAATTAAATAAATGTAATTTTCTTACTCTTGATTTCAAGTGATTATATTACTAGATACTACTCACTGGATGCTATTCACCTATTTGGGCTTCCCTGATAACTCAGTTAGTAAAGAATCCACCTGCAGTGCAGAAGATCCTGGTTCAATTCCTGGGTTGGGAAGATCCCCTGGAGAAAGGAAAAGACTACCCACTCCAGTATTCTGGCCTAGAGAATTCCATGGATTGTATAGGTGGTGGGGTGTAAGGAGTCCAACATTACTGAATGACTTTCACTCACTCATTTATTCACCTGTTAGGTAAAATATGTTATGAATTTTAACTCAATACATGTAAGCAATTGCAATTACTAAATGTATTTATGAATTTTGCTATTTAAAGTGGAATTTTTTTTTTTTTTTTTTTTTGGTTGTGCAGTGAGGCTTATGGGATCTTAGTCCCCCAACCAGGTATCAAACCCAAGCCCTTAGCAATGACAGTGCACAATCCTAATCACTGGACCACCAGGGAATTAGCAATATATTTATTTAAAACAAATTTAAACTAATAATTTTTGTTCAACTTCATGTGTTATTGACTATCCCTAGATTCTGTATGCTTTCTTGGAATACTTTCAGAAATTCTGTGTTTGTAGCCAGACTCTGTTCAGAAATCTGAATAAATTGTTCTTTGGGAATATTTAGTTATGATAGCATTTCAGTTGTACTTGTTTTCTGTTTGTCTATTTGTTTCTGTCTAGGGTGATTCTATTGGATAATATTGTTACTTCTCTTGAAAAAAATCTCTAGTACTATATGTGAATTGATTTGGATATCTGGAACTGTACAAAAAAGATCTTCATGACCCAGATAATCACGATGGTGTGATCACTGACCTAGAGCCAGACATCCTGGAATGTGAAGTCAAGTGGGCCTTACAAAGCATCACTACAAACAAAGCTAGTGGAGGTGATGGAATTCCAGTGGAGCTATTCCAAATCCTGAAAGATGATGCTGTGAAAGTGCTGCACTCAATATGCCAGCAAATTTGGGAGACTCAGCAGTGGCCACAGGACTGGAAAAGGTCAGTTTTCATTCCAATCCCAAAGAAAGGCAACGCCAAAGAATGCTCAAACTATAGCACAATTGCACTCATCTCACACGCTAGTAAAGTAATGCTCAAAATTCTCCAAGCGAGGCTTCAGCAATATGTGAACTGTGAACTTCCTGATGTTCAAGCTGGTTTTAGAAAAGGCAGAGGAACCAGAGATCAAATTGCCAACATTCACTGAATCATGGGAAAAGCAAGAGAGTTCCAGAAAAGCATCTATTTCTCCTTTATTGACTATGCCAAAGCCTTTGACTGTGTGGATCACAATAAACGGTGGAAAATTCTGAAAGAGATGGGAATGTGTATGTAGGTCAGGAAGCAACAGTTAGAACTGGACATGGAACAACAGACTGGTTCCAAATAGGAAAAGGAGTTCATCAAGGCTGTATATTGTTACCCTGTTTATTTAACTTACATGCAGAGTACATCATGAGAAACGCTAGACTAGAAGAAACACAAGCTGGAAGCAATATTGCCATGAGAAATATCAATAACCTCAGATATGCAGGTGACACTACCCTTATGGCAGAAAGTGAAGAGGAACTAAAAAGCCTCTTGATGAAAGTGAAAGTAGAGAGTGAAAAGGTTGGCTTAAAGCTCAACATTCAAAAAAGGAAGATCATGGCATCTGGTCCCATCACTTCATGGGAAATAGATGGAGAAACAGTGGAAACAGTGTCAGACTTTATTTTCCTGGGCTCCAAAATCACTACAGATGGTGATTGCAGCCATGAAATTAAAAGACACTTACTCCTTGGAAGAAAAGTTATGACCAACCTAGATAGCATATTCAAAAGCAGAGACATTACTTTGCCCACAAGGGTCCGTCTAGTCAAGGCTATGGTTTTTCCTGTGGTCATATATGGATGTGAGTGTTGGACTGTGAAAAAGGCTGAGCACTGAAAAGCTGATGCTTTTGAACTGTGGTGTTGGAGAAGACTCTTGAGAGTTCCTTGGACTGCAAGGAGATCCAACCAGTCCATTCTGAAGGAGATCAGCCCTGGGATTTCTTTGGAAGGAATGATGCTAAAGCTGAAACTGCAGTACTTTGGCCACCTCATGCGAAGAGTTGACTCATTGGAGAAGACTCTGATGCTGGGAGGGATTGGGGGCAGGAGGAGAAGCAGACGACAGAGGATGAGATGGCTGGATGGCATCACTGACTCGATGGATGTGAGTCTGAGTGAACTCCGGGATTTGTTGATGGACAGGGGAGGCCTGGCATTCTGCAATTCATGGGGTTGCAGAGTCGGACACAACTGAGTGACTGATCTGATCTTATAGTTATGTAACTAGATGGAAACATTAGTGTGCAATTCTCTTATGCTCTCAGTCCTGCCATGTCATGAGTCTGTGTCTACTTCATGTTTACCTCATCTGTAATTATAAAAGAACCGATTTTCAATGAGGTGAATGGATAAATAAGATATAGTAAACAGCTATTATATAGGAAACATCATATTAAAGTTTTTCTTTGTTACTGAATATTATTAGCTCTTAATATTCTGGTCTTGTAGAATAGCAGGAACTATAAGAACCAGCAGTGTTTGTCTCTGAGCCTTGTGTGTACCCTGTGAAACAAATTCTTTAGAACAACAGAAACAACTTCAAATACCTACCACTTATTTTTCAACAATCAGGAGTTAGTGTTAGGTTTATTCATTTATTTTATTTCATGTATAGCTTAAATGTTAATAATTTGTAAATCAGCCTTCTATTATCTGTTAAACTTACAAGTAATCCAGTTGTTATAAACCATTTTATCATTGTCTTAGATTATTTTAAATTTCAATATGAAGACTTGGCTAAATCACAAACAGCACAGTTGTTTTCTCTAGTCAGAGACTTGCAAACATTTATTCTCACAAAAGTATGCTATTTGTCACCAAAGAAGTTAGATGCATTGATAGAGATTGCTCAGGGAAAAACTTTCACTGTAACTGAGAAAACAAGGAAATGTGCTTGCCCAGTTGAAGGCTGGTTAATAGTGTTATCTCTATATACAAAGGATAGCATATTAAACACAGAGTGAATTGGTATGACACAAATAAAAATACTTATTTTACCAACAGAATAAGACTTGCATAGATTTTAATATTAAAAATATATTTATATACTATTTGCAGAAATTTTAATTAAAATGGAAATTGGATTTACATTGAGAGTAGAAAAAATAGCAATATTGAGTAAATTTATTGTTGCATGTATCTATGACATGTGACCGCAATGTAATTTTGGCTGTATAATTGGGTTTCTTACAAAAGTCAAAGACCCCAATTTTACCTTCAGTTCAAAGCAGAAGGTAGACATATATTATTGTGAGTTTTATATGAAAAACAAATGATAGAATTTTACTTATGTTTATTTCATGCTAGCTGCTGAAAAATATGAACAATATATTTAAAAACAGGCAATATAACTATATGTTTTGGAAGGAAGTAACAAACACATTTGGCTTTGCAGCAATCTTGACAATTATCAAAATTTTATAGTAATTTTTCATAATTATATATGTTTATTTTGTTAATTAAACTACCATAAAAATGTCTCAAGTTATCACAGTGAGAAAAATAAACGTGCTTTTATTTAGTATTTCTTGTTAGCCACAATAAGCATCTAACATGTAGTTAGCCTTTGACATATGCTTTATATAAAGTTCTGTCACCAATTTTAATAATTCTAAAGACAAGGATATAGTAACTCGACTTTCAGATTCAAAATACAAATGTACAGGCTTAGATATTAAATACCTTTCTCTAGTAAATACTGCTAGTATCTGAGACTCAAATTTATTAGATATTCAGACATGCTTTAATTTTGTAATGTCCTGATGCTTTTTCCAAGATATAAAACTGCTCCAGATTTTGCCATATTTTCTGACATAGTTCTCTAAAAACTAATGTGCTATATTAGCAATGTAAATTATCAGACCATGAAATAACTATTAAAGTCATTTTTTAACAATATCACTATTTTTTTGCTAATATACTTAAGAAACATACTCTCAGTAGATAAAGCATAGCCATGGGTTAAAATTCAAAAGTTCCAGGGATAAACATTTACAGTGAATCCTTATTATGCCCTGGCCCCTCATAACATTGTTCTCTTTCCTAGGGCAGCTTTTGTTATCAGTTCTTCCTGAGTGTAACTAGAGACAGTTTATTCATAGAAAAACAAATAATTATATAGTCTTGACCAGAACTGTTACTTCTCTTGATAGAATCTTTACTAACTTAATTTATATGTATTGATTTATCTATGGATTGATAGATATGGTTATCTATGGATAGATATTAAAAATAAAACTATGTAACTAGACAGATGTTTCAGTTCAGTTCAGTTGCTCAGTCATGTCCGACTCTTTCCAACCCCATGGACCACAGGACTCCATGCCTCCCAGTCCATCACCAATTCCCAGAGTTTGCCCAAACTCATGTGTCTCTATAGGAGGTTTTCTGAGAGACTATATTCTTGTATTTAAGGGCGTGTCTGATGAGAACTGCCAGGTTTATATGTGTGTGTTTTAACTCTGTGTTCTGTGTTGTGATTTTTGATGGCCATTTTGCTTTGTCTGGCCACCATTTGGAGAAGGCAGTGGCACCCTACTCCAGTACTCTTGCCTGGAAAATCCCATGGACAGAAGAGCTTGGTGGGCTGCAGTCCATGGGGTCACTAACAGTCGGACACAACTGAGCGACTTCACTTTCATGTCCATTGAGTCAGTGATGCCATCCAACCATCTCATCCTCTGTCATCCCCTTCTCCTCCTGCCTTCCTTCTTTCCCAGCATCAGAGTCTTTTCAAATGAGTCAGTTCTTTGCATCAGGTGGCCAAAGTATTGACGTTTCAGCTTTAGCATCAGTCCTTCCAATGAACACTCGGGACTGATCTTCTTTAAGATGGACTGGTTGGATCTCCTTGCAGATAGATAGATATGCAGAATCTGGAGAAATTGTCCTTTTCAGATCATAATGCTGTGGCAGTAATTCAGTCATACTTTCTTTTCTTTTTTTTATTTTTTTTATTTTTTTTTTAAGGAATTCTTTTCTTTTTTATTATTATTATTATTTTTTTTAATTTTTCTTAACTTTACAATATTGTATTACTTTTACTATACATAGAGATGGATCCGCCACCAGAATACACGTGTTCCCCATCCTGAACCCTCCTCCCTCCCCCCTTCCCACACCATCCCTCCAGTTCATCCCAGTGCTCCAGTCCCAGGCATCTGTTATAGGGCATCGTACCTGGACTGACTCGTTTCAGATATGATATTATACATATTTCAATGCTATTCTCCCCAATCGTCCCACCCTCTCCCAGTCCCAGAGTCCAAAAGTCTGTTCTATACATCAGTGTCTCTTTTGCTGTCTCATAAGCGGGGTGATTGTTACCATCTTTCTAAATTCCATATATATGCGTTAGTATACTGTATT
The DNA here is from genome assembly GCA_935064755.1 of Tragelaphus eurycerus. Lineage (NCBI taxonomy): Eukaryota > Metazoa > Chordata > Mammalia > Artiodactyla > Bovidae > Tragelaphus > Tragelaphus eurycerus. The sequence goes on along the minus strand of CAKXYN010000003.1, from coordinate 3,211,227 downwards.
TGTGTTTTTCTTTCTGGCTTACTTCACTCTGTATAATAGGCTCCAGTTCCATCCACCTCATTAGAACTGATTCAAATGTATTCTTTTTAATGGCTGAGTAATACTCCATCGTGTATATGTACCACAGCTTGCTTATCCATTCATCTGTGGATGGACATCTAGGTTGCTTCCACATCCTGGCTATTGTAAACAGTGCTGCTATGAACATTGGGGTACACGTGCCTCTTTCAATTCTGGTTTTCTCAGTGTGTATGCCCAGCAGTGGGTTGCTGGATCATAAGGCAGTTCTATTCCCAGTTTTTTGAGGAATCTCCATACTGTTCTCCATAGTGGCTGTACTAGTTTGCATTCCCACCAACAGTGTAAGAGGGTTCCCTTCTCTCCGCACCCTCTCCAGCATTTATTGCTTGTGGATTTTTGGATCACAGCCATTCTGACTGGCGTGTAATGGTACCTCATAGTGGTTTTGATTTGCATTTCTCTGATAATGAGTGATGTTGAGCATCTTTTCATGTGTTTGTTAGCCATCTGTATGTCTTCTTTGGAGAAATGTCTTTTCTTGTATTGATTGGTTTCCGCCTCTGGTAATTCTCTTGGATAAGCTTTACCAAGTGCTGCAGTGATGTTCAAGGTTCCACAAAGCCTGTGATAGGAGAACCCAGCCAGTCAGTGATTTACCAAAGTCTTCCTCATTAATAGGACTTGTTGCTACTCTTGACATTGAGTAGAGCTTAGCTAGGCAAGCAATTGACAGTGAGGCTAAGGTTTCAGCCACTTTGAAGATCTACAGGTAGGAAACATGTTCAGACACCTTATGCTATGCTATGCTATGCTAAGTCACTTCAGTCGTGTCCGACTCTGTGTGACCCCATAGACGGCAGCCCACCAGGCTTCCCCGTCCCTGGGATTCTCCAGGCAAGAACACTGGAGTGGGTTGCCATTTCCTTCTCCAATGCATGAAAGTGAAAAGAGAAAGTGAAGTCGCTCAGTCATGTCCGACTCTTAGCAACCCCATGGACTGCCTACCAGGCTCCTCCATCCGTGGGATTTTCCAGGCAAGAGTACTGGAGTGGGGTGCCAGGAAGCCAATATGGATAAAGAGAGAGGTTTGGAGGGTGAGGTGCACCTTAGAGAGTAAGAAGTAGTGTTTCCATGTGTTAACTATGGAAGTTTAGTTTCCAGATAATGCAGGCCTTTCTCAGTCATGTGAACTATTTAGATAGCACGTAAATGTCATGGAAGATTTTTAAAGGAATGATGGGACCAAATTAAGGAGTTTAAAAGTTCATAAAATAGTGAATTAACATTAGTGTGAGAAGTGAGAGAGACAGACACAAAAGGATAAATAGGAAGATGGCATAGAATTTGAGGCAAGATTTGACATAAGCCTTTAGAAAGTGGCAGCATTTGAGATGGAGGGCAAAGGTTTTCAGAGAAGATAGGAAATTAAAATTGGTAAAAATGGTGGTGATTTAGAAGACCAAGTGAGAGCCTCTGTCAGTGCCTTGTGCTTTTTATCTTGCATGCTTCCCTGTGTTGTGGAAGAGAACAGACCACCCTTGTTTATTTCATGAGTACAGAAAATGGAAAGATTGGATCTGGGGACCCAGTTTGTGGTCCAGTTTTCTGGACTTGACACAATTCCTTTAGTTCTTTTTAGAAAACATTTATCTGTTTTTGTTTTTTGCTTGTAGATTAAATCCTAAAAACCAGATATAGGAAATTAGATAGAATGTAGTAAGAGGTTGCTTATGCCATATACTGACTTCTGACTACCAGAATCCTCCCCTGAAATCCTCGTTCTTATTTCTAGCAGCCACTGTTTCCAGAGCACAACCCTCTCCTGGCTTCAGTAGGTAAATCAGATTCTTTCTTTGCTGCCTCTGTTGTTGCTGTTCAGTTATCGACACATATCCTACTCTTTGTGAACCCATGGACTGCAGCACACCAGGCCTCTTTGTCCCTCACTATCTCCTGGAGTTTGCTCAGACTCATGCCCATTGAATCAGTGATGCCACTTAGCCATCTCATCCTCTGTCACCCCCTTCTCCTCCTCCCCTCTGTCTTTCCCAGCATTACAATCTTTTCCAATGAGTCAGCTCTTGGAGTTTCAGCTTCAGCATCAGTCCTTCCAATGACTATTCAAGGTTTATTTCCTTTAGGATTGATTTGTTTGATCTCCTTGCTGTCCAAGTGACTCTCAAGAGTCTTCTCCAGCACCACATTTTGGCAGCATCAGTTCTTTTGCACTCAGTCTTCTTTATGGTCCAACCATCACATCCATACATGACTACTGGAAAAAGCATAGCTTTGACCATGTGGATATTTGCCAGAAAAGTGATGTCTTTACTTTTTAAGATGCTGCCTAGATTTGTCGATAGCCTTCTTTCCAAGAAGCAAGTGTCTTCTAATTTCAAGGTTGCACTCAACATCTGTAGTAATTTTGGAGCTGAGAAGAGAAAAATCTGTCACAGTTTCCATTGTTTCCCCATCTATTTTCATTGAAATAGATGCAAATCACACTGTTGGCAATTTGATCTCTGGTACTTCTGCCTTTCCTAAACCCAGTTGTACATCTGGAAGTTCCCAATTCACAGACTTCTGAAATCTAGCCTGAAGAATGTTGAGCATAACCTTGCTAGCTTGGGAAGTGAGCAAAATTGTCTGATAATTGCAACAATTTTTAGCACTGCCCTTCTTTGGAATTGGGATGAAAACTGACATTTTCCAGTCCTGGGGCCACTGCTGGGTTTCCAGATTTGCTGACATATTGAATGCAGCACTTTAACACTGTCAACTTTTAGTATTTTAAATAACTCAGCTGGAATTCAGTCACTTAGATTAGCTGTACTGATGGTAATGCTTCCCAAGGCCCACTTGACTTCACACTCCAGGATGTCTGGTTCTAGATGTGTGACCACACCATCATGGTTATCCTGGTTATCAAGACCATTTTTGTACAGTTCTATGTAGATGGTGTATGGCTGAGTTTTAAAGGGTGGACCACAAGCTTTTTTCTTCAAATATTCTAGACAATTCTTTTCTAGCATTTAATATTTGGATATGAAGTATGATGATTTCCATTTGTAAAATTCTTTTTCCATACATGGATGCTTGAATGACTTTGTTCTATTTAAATTCCCACGCTTTTAATGTCTAATAAGGAAAATTCCTCTTGTCAGATATAATTGTTAAAATTATAGCAATTAATTTTGATAACTATTCTACTGAGAGTCACATGTACCCTTTATTTTTACATCATTTTCTGTAAATATATTTGAAATAATGATAGACTTAACCGGAGGAATACAAGAAACAGTATTTAATACTTAAATAAAGTTATTCTATAACACAAGATAATTAGAATCCCAGAGAATCTCTCTCTCCTTCTTCATGGTGAATTCCTACATTTATGGGGTTTCATCTTGAAGGTGAAAAGCAGTTTCTATCACTAATTGTTGTTTCTGTCACTAATTTTTGGAACCCATTAGTGCCCATCTTAAATGAATTCTGTAGCAGGCCATGTTTGTGTGTGTGTGTGTGTGCGCTCAGTCACGTCAGTCTTATCTGACTCTTTGTGACCCCATGGACTGTAGCCCCTCAGGCTTTTCTGACCCTGGGTCTTTTTCCCAGCAAAAACACTGAAATGGCTTGCCATGCCCTCCTCCAGGGGATCTTCCCAACCCAAGGGTGGAACCCAAGAGTCTCTTGTGTCTCCTGCATTGTTGGCAGATTCTTTACCTGCTGAGCCATCAGGAAGCCCAAAGCAGACCTTGGATTGTATGCAAATAAGCCTATTACTGCAGTGCCTGCTATCTCCAATTCCCAGAGCAGCAGTCTTCTTTTCTTGTACCATGTATGTCAGTTGTTCTGCTAAAAAGTGATATATTATCTATTAATATGCATAAAATATTATAAGATTTTTGATGAATTCATAGTACTATATATGTGTGCCTGCAATCTTTTTCATTGCCAAAGACAATGCATTTTATGTTTAAAATATATCTGTCCTTTATTTTGCTGAAGTACTTAGTGGAGATATACATGGCTCTGGTTGGGATTCTCAAACTAGCAAGGAGATCAAATCTGTCAGTCCTAAAGGAAATTGGGCTTCCCTCAAGGTTCAGATGGTAAAGAATCTGACTGCGATGTAGGAAACCTGTGTTTGATCCCTGGGTTGGGAAGATCCCCTGGAGGAGGGCATGGTAACCCACTACAGTATTCTTGCCTGGAGAATCCCCATGGACAGGGGAGCCTGGCTACTGGCCACCCTGAATATTCATTGGGAGGATTGATGCTGAAGCTGAAGCTCCAATAATTTGTCCACCTGATGCAAAGAGCCAACTCATTGAAAAAGACCCTTCTTCTAGGAAAGATAGAGGGCAAGAGGAAAAGTGGACGATAGAGGCTGAGATGGTTGGATGGCATCACTAATTCAATGGACTTGAGTTGGAACAAATTTCAGGAGATAGTGAAAGACAGAGAAGCCTGTCATGCTGCATTCCAGGGTGTTGCCAAGAGTCAGACACGACTGAGTGAACAAAAATGACAACATGGCTCTGATAGTTTGATAAACACTAGTGTTACTTTCAGTTACAGCTGTTTACTGGCACAATTGTTAATCCTTCCTGCCCTTAGTGTTTGATAGACTTACTGATTCATTTCTTACAAAAACTATGGCAGAAATTATGGGATGTCAGACTGAAATTAAGTTATCAAAATTGATGGCCACCAAAGCGGCCTTTGGTGTTGTCTTATCTTTGTCTTGCATTGTCCTACGGAAGCCATTTGCTGTGACATTAGGAAAGCTCATTGAGATATCCACATGATGAGAAACTGTCCTACCAATAACCACAGGGCAACTCAGATACAGACTCTTACTCTCAGTCAAGCCTTCAGATAAGACCACAGCTTTGGTTGACATCTTTCCTGCAAGCTCATGATGAACATTGAGCCCAATACATGTGCTAAATCGTGACGGGTTTCCTGCACTGAGCTAAAGGATTTTGGGTATTTAGACTTCCTAAATGTTGATGTAATTTGTAGATTAAAAATACAGTGTTTTTCCTGTTTAAATTATTCTTCTCTCCAACTCAGTAAGAGTAATATTCCCACATACTAGGGTGGTAGAGTCTATTAGAATACAATTAATCATTGACAACTTTTGTAGTCAAAGTAATTACCCAAATTAATCAGGTCAGTAGATAATGTCCTATGTCATCTGGCCTGTAATTTGACTATCTGATTCAATCTGAACTGATTTTGTTTTTTCAAGATTTTTTCTTGGTTCTTTACTAATGTAAATTCCCACATGTTATTTTTGTTTTTGTCATTTCTGTTTTTATTGTTATTAATTTTATAGAAATTCATCAAGAGCTAGGCTTTATTCAAATGAAGCCAAGAAATAAAGTTGGGAGATTTATCAGATCAGATCAGTCACTCAGTCGTGTCCGACTCTTTGCGACCCCATGAACCGCAGCACACCAGGCCTCTCTGTCCATCACCAGCTCCCGGAGGTCACCCAGACTCATACCCATCAAGTCAGTGATGCCATCCAGCCATCTCATCCTCTGTCGTCCCCTTCTCCTCCTGCCCTCAATCCCTCCCAGCATCAGAGTCTTCTCCAATGAGTCAACTCTTTGCATGAGGTGGCCAAAATACTGAAGTTTCAGCTTTAGCATCATTCCCTCCAAAGAAATTTGAGGATTGATCTCCTTCAGAATGGACTGGTTGGATCTTCTTGCAGTCCAAGGGACTCTCAAGAGTCTTCTCCAACACCACAGTTCAAAAGCATCAATTCTTTGGCGCTCAGCCTTCTTCACAGTCCAGCTCTCACATCCATACATGACCACAGGAAAGACCATAGCCTTGACTAGGCGAACCTTTGTTGGCAAAGTGATGTCTCTGCTTTTGAATATGCTATCTAGTTTGGTCATAACTTTCCTTCCAATGAGTAAGCGTCTTTTAACTTCATGGCTGCATTAACCATCTGCAGTGATTTTGGAGCCCAGAAAAACAAAGTCTGACACTGTTTCCACTGTTTCCCTATCTATTTCCCATGTAGTGATGGAACCAGATGCCATGATCTTCGTTTTCTGAATGTTGAGCTTTAAGCCAACCTTTTAACTCTCTACTTTCACTTTCATCAAGAGGCTTTTTAGCCCCTCTTCACTTTCTGCCATAAGAGTGGTGTCATCTGCATATCTGAGGTTATTGATATTTCTCCCAGCAATCTTGATTCCAACTTGTGTTTCTTCCGGTCCAGCATTTCTCATGATGTACTCTGCATATAAGTTAAATAAACATGGTGACAATATGCAGCCTTGACGTACTCCTTTTCCTATTTGGAACCAGTCTGTTGTTCCATGACCAGTTCTAACTGTTGCTTCCTGACCTGCATACAGATTTCTCAAGAGGCAGATCAGGTGGTCTGGTATTCCCATCTCTTTCAGAATTTTCCACAGTTTATTGTGATCCACACAGTTAAAGGCTTTGGCATAGTTAATAAAGCAGAAATAGATATTTTTCTGGAACTCTCTTGCTTTTTCCATGATCCAGCAGATGTTGGCAATTTGATCTCTGGTTCCTCTGCCTTTTCTAAATCCAGCTTGAACATCAGGAAGTTCACAGTTCACATATTGCTGAAGCCTGGCTTGGAGAATTTTGAGCATTACTTTACTAGCGTGTGAGATGAGTGCAATTGTGTGGTAGTTTGAGCCTTCTTTGGCATTGCCTTTCTTTGGGATTGGGATGAAAACTGACCTTTTCCAATCTTGTGGCCACTGCTGAGTTTTCCAGATTTGCTGGCATATTGAGTGCAGCACTTTCACAGCATCATCTTTCAGGATTTGGAATAGCTCCACTGGAATTCCATCACCTCCACTAGCTTTGTTCGTAGTGATGCTTTCTAAGGCCCATTTGACTTCACATTCCAAGATGTCTGGCTCTAGGTCAGTGATCACATCATCATGATTATCTGGGTCTTGAAACTCTTTTTTGTACAGTTCTTCTGTGTATTCTTGCCACCTCTTCTTAATATCTTCTGCTTCTGTTAGGTCCACACCATCTCTGTCCTTTATCGTGCCCATCTTTGCATGAAATGTTCCTTTGGTATCTCTGATTTTCTTGAAGAGATCCCTAGTCTTTCCCATTCTGTTGTTTTCCTCTATTTCTTTGCATTGATCACTGAAGAAGGCTTTCTTATCTCTTCTTGCTATTCTTTGGAACTCTGCTTTTAGATGTTTATATCTTTCCTTTTCTCCTTTGCTTTTCACTTCTCTTCTTTTCACAGCTATTTGTAAGGCCTCCCCAGACAGCCATTTTGCTTTTTTGTATTTCTTTTCCATGAGGATGGTCTTGATCCCTGTCTCCTGTACAATGTCACGAACCTCATTCCATAGTTCATCAGGCACTCTATCTATCAGATCTAGGCCCTTAAATCTATTTCTCACTTCCACTGTATAATCATAAGGGATCTGATTTAGGTCATACCTGAATGGTCTAGTAGTTTTCCCTACTTTCTTCAATTTCAGTCTGAATTTGGCAATAAGGAGTTCATGGTCTGAGCCACAGTCAGCTCCTGGTCTTGTTTTTGCTGATTGTATAGAGCTTCTCCATCTTTGGCTGCAAAGAATATAATCGATTTGATTTCGGTGTTTACCATCTGGTGATGTCCATATATACATATTCTTAATTCCCTATTTTAGACTAGTTTTAAAAACAATGAAAATTCCTGGAATATTTCAGAATATAGGTCCTTTATATCAATAATAAAAGTTAAAAGGTCTAATGCATGTACATTTTATATATTATTTTTGGGAATTGAAAACAGAGACTATATCCATCTCTTTTGGAAGTTGCCTTAACATATTGAAGTCATTAGAAAATAGATTATATAATGCCAATGCAAAAAAATACCAATTGATTTAGGATAATTGTGTGTTCTCAAATTTATTTTCATAAATATTCGTCTATCCTAAATTGCCCTTGACAAACATTTTAAAAATGTTTTTGGTGTTAACATTGTTGTTTTAAAGTACCTCATAAAGCTGTCATAAAAACAGCCTTCAAAATGTCATGAAATGTTAAAACACAACGTCAAATAGGAAGTTCATTAAGTCAAGAGGTCAGGATATTTTAAAATGCCAGAGACTATGTGATACATGCTGTTATGTTGAGTGAAAACTAATCCTTCAGTTCATTTCAGATCAGTCGCCCAGTCGTGTCCAACTCTTTCTGACCCCATGGACAGCAGAATACCAGGCTTCCCCATCCATCACCAACTCCCAGAGTTCACTCAAACTCATGGCCATTGAGTGGGTGATGCCATCCAACCATCCTCTGTTGTCCCCTTCTCTTTCCGCCTTCAATCTTTTCCAGCATCAGGGTCGTTTAAATGGGTCAGTTCTTTGCATCAACTGGCCAAAGTATTGGAGTTTCAGCTTCAGCATCAGTCCTTCCAATGAATATTTAGGACTGTTTTCCTTTAGTATTGATTGGTTGGGTCTCCTTGCTGTCCAAGGGACTCTCAAGAGTCTTCTTCAACACCACAGTTCAGAAGCATCAATTCTTTGGTGCTTAGCTTTCTTTACAGTCCAACTCTCACATCCATACATGACTACTGGAAAAACCATAGCTTTTGCTAGACAGACCTTGTTGGCAAAATAATATCTCTGCTTTTAAACATGCTGTCTAGGTGGGTCATAGTTTTTGTTCCAAGGAGCAAGAGTCTTTTAATTTTATGGCTGCAGTCACCATCTGCTGTGATTTTGGAGCCCAAGAAAATAAAGCCTCTCACTGTTTCCAAAATTTCCCCATATATATGACATGAATTGATGGAATTGGATGCCGTGATCTTAATTTCCTGAATGTTGAGTTTAAGTTAACTTTTTCACTCTCCTCTTATATATTCATCAAGAGGCTCTTTAGTTCTTCACTTTCTGACATAAGAGTGGTGTCATCTGCATATCTCAGGTTATTGATATTTTTCCTAGTGATCTTGATTCTATCTTGTGCTTCATCCAGCCTGGCATTTCACATGATATACTCTATATATAAGTTAAATAAGCAGGGTGACAACATATAGACTTGATGTATTCCTTTTCCTATTTGGAACCAGTCTGTTGTTCTATGTGCAGTTCTAACTGTTGCTTCTTGACCTGCATACAGATTTCTCAAGAGATAGGTCATGTCGTCTGGTATTCCCATCTCTTGAAGAATTTTCCAGTTTGTTGTGATCCACACAGTCAAAGGCTTTGTCATAGTCAATGAAGCAGAGTAGATATTTTTCTGGGACTCTCACTTTTTCAATGATGCAGAGGATGTTGGCAATATGATCTCTGGTTCCTCTGCCTTTTTAAAATCCTGCTTAAACACCTGGAAGTCCATGGTTCACATACCGTTAAAGCGTGGCTTTGAGAATTTTGAGCATTATTTTTCTGGTGTGTGAGATGAGTGCATGTCTGTGGTAGTTTGAACCTTCTTTAGCTTTGCCTTTCTTTGGGATTGGAATGAAATCTGACCTTTTCCAGTCCTGTGGCCACTGCTAAGTTTTCCAAATTTTATGGCATAATGAGTGCAGCACTTTCACAGCATCATCTTTTAGGATTTGAAAAAGCTCAGCTGGAATTCCATCCCCTCCACTAGCTTTGTTCGTATAGGGCCCACTTGACTTTGCATTCCAACATGCCTGGCTCTAGGTGACTGACCATACCATTGTGGTTATCTGGGTGATGAAGATCTTTTTTTGTGTAGTTAACTGTGTATTCTTGCCACCTCTTCTTAATATCTTCTGCTTCTGTTACGCCCATTCCATTTTTGTCCTTTATTGTGCCCATCTTTGCATGAATATTCCCTTGGAATCTCTAATTTTCTTGAAAAGATCTCTAGTCTTTCGCATTCTATTGTTTTCCTCTATTTGTTTATGTTTATTACTGAGGAAGACTTCGTTATCTTTGCTATTCTTTTGATCTCTGTATTCAAATGGATATATCTTTCCTTTTCTCCTTTGCCTTTAGCTTCTCTTCTTTTCTCAGCTATTTGTAAGGCCTCCTCAGACAACCAATTTGCCTTTTTACTTTTCTTTTTCTTGTGGATGGTCTTGATAACTGATTCTTGTACAATATCATGAACCTCTGTCTGTAGTTCTTCAGGCACTCTATCAGATCTAATCCCTTGAATCTATTTGTCATTGCCACTGTATAATTTTAAGGGATTTTTTTAGGTCATATCTGAATAGTCTATTGGTTTTCCCTACTTTCTTTAATTTAAGTCTGAATTTGGCAATAAGGAGTTCATGATCTGAGCCACAGTCAACTCCAGTCTTGTTTTTGCTGACTGTATAGAGCTTTTCCACCTTTGACTGCAAAGAATATAATCAATCTGATTTCAATATTGACCATCTGGTGATGTCCATATGTAGAGTTTTCTCTTGTGTTGTTGGAAGAGAGTGTTTGCTATTACTAGTGCCTGCTCTTGGCAAAACTCTGTTATCCTTTGTCCTGCTTCACTTTGTACTCCAATGCCAAATTTGCTTGTTACTCCAGGTATTTCTTGACTTCCTACTTTTTAATTCCAGTCCTTTATCATGAAAAGGACATCTTTGTTAGGTGTTAGTTGTAAATGGTCTTGTAGGTCTTCATAGAACTGTTCAACTTCAGCTTCTTTGGCATTACAAGTTGGGGCATAGACTTGGATAACTGTGATGTCAAATGATTTGCCTACAAATCAAATAGAGATCTTTCTGTCATTTTTGACATTGAATCCAAGTACTGCATTTAGGACTCTTGTGTTTACTCTGATGGCTACTCCATTTCTTTTAAAAGATTCTTGCCCATCAGATCAGATCAGATCAGTCACTCAGTCGTGTCTGACTCTTTGCGACCCCATGAACTGCAGCACGCCAGGCCTCCCCTATCCATCACCAGCTCCCGGAGGTCACTCAGACTCACATTCATCGAGTCAGTGATGCCATCCAGCCATCTCATCCTCTGTCGTCCCCTTCTCCTCCTGCCCTCAATCCCTCCCAGCATCAGAGTCTTCTCCAATGAGTCAACTCTTCGCATGAGGTGGCCAAAATACTGGAGTTTCAGCTTGAGCATCATTCCCTTCAAAGAAATCCCAGGTCTGATCTCCTTCAGAATGGACCGGTTGGATCTCCTTGCAGTCCAAGGGATTCTCAAGAGTCTTCTCCAACACCACAGTTCAAAAGCATCAATTCTTCGGTGCTCAGCCTTCTTCACAGTCCAGCTCTCACATAGTAGTAGATATAATGGTCATCTGCATTAAATTCAGCCATTCAAGTCCATTTAAGTTCCCTGACTCCTAAAATGTGAATTCTCACTCTTACCATCGCATTTTTGACCACTTCCAATTAATCTTTACAACTTTTTATTTTAACTTGACTTATAAATACTTCAATAGGTTACTAGTCTTCAACTTCATTTGAACTGTAACAAGTTAGACTCAACAATTCATATTTCTAGCCACAGATTCAAAATTAAGGCACAGGTCTTAATTTATGTGTGATGTTAAACCTTTTAATCCTCTATGTTCTGTTGTCTTCATTTAAAAATATTTAAGAAAAGTTTAGGCACCAAAGTGGTCTTCAAGTCTTGGTTACAAGCAATGGTATTATGACTTATTTACTTGTAGATCACTGTTGCATAATAATGTTTTCATGTGCAAAACAAAAATATAACAAATGTGAGTTAAAACTGTACCCAAGTCCCTCTTCTCACTCTATACCAAATATGTTTTGGTCAGTATTGAGCTAGTATATCATTTCTGGACAGAGTAGTACAAAGAGTTAAAAAGAATGAAGATTGCTCTTTATCATCATTTTTTCCCCATTCTTGCTGCCCAAGCTTGTGATTGAAACTCATCACATCCAAACTCCTTGATAAATTTTTAAACCACAGAAGTGAAGATGTTATCAGCCCAGTATTAGTCCATTGCAGTCTTTCAGGCTCCCCTGTCCATGGGATTTTCCAGGCAACCAACTGGGTTGGTTGTCATTTCCTTCTCCAGGGGCTCTTCCTGACCCGGGGGTCAAACCTGTATCTCCCACATTGGAGGCAGATTCTTTACCATCTGAGCCACCAACAAAGCATGTTGTAATTTTTTCAAACCCCACTGAATAAACAGAAGAGGAAACATATTGACTTCTGTAAATGAGAGTGGTAGGTAGTGAGTGGGCAATGGGGTGGTAAGGTAGCCACATAGGAGGACACTTAGGTGCCTAGTCATGTGCATTTTGTTTTTTTCATCTTAAAGACTGAATATTTTTTCAATTTCTCTTTAAAGCCTCCAGGCTTTTTACATTTTACTTTCTAGGAATTCTTCTTCAGCTTTACCTATTTCTAGTCACACATAGTTTTCAGCAAAGTGATTTTTGAATGGAAGAAATAAGTGATAAAACAGAACTAACCATAAACCACAAAATAAGATAAAAAAAATTAAATTCTTCCAGTTCTTAAGAAAATATTTCCTTATTTCACTTTGGTGGACATCAAGTCTTTGTTTCATTGAATTTTTATTACATATAAACTTTATTATTTAACCATCTTTTTCTTACTTTGATCTACATAGAGTTTCAGTTCAGTCCAGGTCAGTAGCTCAGTTGTGTCCTATTCTTTGTGACCCAATGGACTGCAGCATATCAGGCTTCCCTGTCCATCACCAACTCCTGGAGTTTGCTCAACTCATGTCCATTGAGTTTATGATGCCATCCAACCATCTTATCCTCTGTTGTCCCCTTCTCCTCCTGCCTTCAATCTTTCCAAGCATCAGGATCTTTTCAAATGAGTCAGATCTTTGCATCAGGTGGCCAAAATATTAGAGTTTCAACATCAGTCCTTCAAATGAATATTAAGGACTGATCTCCTTTAGGATTGACTGGTTGGATCTCCTTGCAGTCCAATGGACTCTCAAGAGTCTTCTCCAACATCACAATTCAAAAGCATCACTTCTTCATTGCTCAGCTTTCTTTATGGTCCAACTCTCACATCCATATATGACTACTGGAAAAGACATAGCTTTGACTGGATGGAACTTTGTTAGCAAAGTTATGTCTCTGCTTTTTTAGCATGCTGCTTAGGTTGGTCTTAGCTTTCTAAATGTAGAGTTTAGGGGATATAAAATGCTGATCTTGTATTACCTGAAAAAGGGAAGAATATGGTAGAAATGTAGAGAAAGTACATAGATTTATGTAATGGATTGAATGTTTGTGTCCAGCCCCAATTCATACCTTGAAATTCTAATGCCTAATATAATGGTATTAGTAGATGGAGCCTTGGGAAGTAATTAGGGCTAGATGAATCACTCAAGTAGAATCCCCATGATGAGATAAGTGATCCAATAAGAGGAGAAAGACACCAGAGTCTCCTTCTATACTATATGAGGATACAGCAGGAAACAAACAAACAAATAAACATCTGCAAGTCAGGAAGAGTGCTTGCACTGGAACTCAATCGTGCTGATACCCTGATCTTGGACTACTCACCCTCCAGAACTGGGAGAGATAAATGTCTAAATTCTTAAGCCACAAATATATGGTATTTTATTATAGCAGTCCAAGCTAAGGCAGAGATTAATACTTTAAATATAAGTGTGTCACATGACCACTTAATCAAATACTGAAGAATGTTTCTGGGATATCCACTTGTTCACCACACTTAACAATTGTTTGAAAATTTTATGAAACAGCATGGAAACTGAACAGAGCTGAAGAGACTTTGATGACTTTAAAGTACTCTATTGGAAATAGCAACATACAGGGCACACCATTTTGTTCAAAGACGCACACCTGGAACTTTTGGAACCATGGTCGTTGCTTCATGAAATCTCGTCCAATGAACCACAGTAATCTCTCATTTAATAATCTGAAATAAGAATGTGATTACTTTTGTCATTTTCTAAAATTACAAAATAGATGAACTGTGTAACCAGTTCTGATGAAAGAAGCACAATAGTGCTGCATTAGCAAGTGGAAGCCTAATTAACCAAATACAAGTAACAACTGAATAATTACTTCTAATATTAAAATAATTATATTATAATTACATAGCTTCAAATAGACTAAAATGCATTGTACAAAGCCCATCAAAAAGTAAATGTCACATCTTACTGTGTATAATTAAAACCCTGTACAACACTTTCATTTTATTTATAGACAACTATATGTTAGTACTTTATTTTTTAACTGCATCCATCATACTTTATAGAACTATCTTTTGGTGTCAACAGATGAAATCTCTAATGAGTTATGATCAGAAAAAGAAATACAGATGTACTGTACATCACATTTTCCTTTCCTAATTAGCACAGCAGCTGTTTGGCTGACAGTTTGAATGATGTTTTTTGTGTTTATTCTAAATTACCTGTATAATTTATGGACGTTTTGGTTGGAACTTGCCATATTTTTTGATTTCTTTTCAAAAAAAAGCAGGATAAACTAAGCTTAGGTGAATTACCTATTCTATTATTAAACTACGGTTATATACACAATGACCAAAAAACCAAATAGTATAAGTTGTATTATAAAAATGCAAGCAAAAAACAAAAGACAAAAATATATTTCAATATATATATTTTTGTGATTTGTGAAATCTGTATGACTATGTAACACCCTACATATAAATATAAAATAGACCTACATATAAAATATAAAATATTTATATAAAATATAAAATAAATATAAAATAGAATATAAAGTAGACCTATGCATCTTAACTATTTTAAGAAATACTTTATCTCAAGCATATTCCTGTACACAATAAAAGTCAAATAAAAAGCTAACTGAGATTTACATGAGAAAGTGATTAAAAATTTGTAGGACTTATGTGTATGTTAAAAATGCAATAACAGTCTAGAAATATCTGGAATATAGAAAGAATATTGTGTACAAAAAATACCACCTGCTATTTCAATAAGCCAAGAATGTTGCATCTATCAAGCCATCAGCCACCACCGTTGCCCCCATGGCTATGCCCTGATGGGAAATCAGGATAGAGAAAAACAGGATACTGGTCCTAGATAGTTGAGATGCATATCAAAGGAATAATTTTAATGAGCCCAGACACTTGCATCTTCCTATATAGTAAAGCATTAAACTCTTTAACTTGAGATGTCTGTTTTTTGTGATTAGCTGTAATCTTTGGATGTTCAGTACTTCCCTGGTGGCTCAGATGGTAAAACGTCTGCCTAAAATGGAGGAGACCAGGGTTCAATCCCTGGGTCAGGAAGATCTACTGGAGAAGGAAATGGCAACCCACTCCAGTATTCTTGCCTGGAAAATCCCATAGATGGAGGAACATGGTGGGCTACAGTCCACGGGGTCGCAAAGAGTCAGACATGACTGAGTGACTTCACTTTCTTTCTTTGGATGTTCAACTACCTGTTTTATTTTCAACAAAAACTCCTATATATCCTTGCTCCTGGCTTATCTCTTTAGAACAGTTTCTCAGAGATATCTGAGAGCTGTATCTCAGGCTATAGTCCTTAGTCATGCCCTGATTAAAACACAATTCTAAACTTTCAGGTTGTGCAATTTTTGTTTTTCACTTGATAATATACTACAGAATAATTTATCTTAAAATATTACATAAAATATATACCTAACAAGAACCTATTATAAAACACAGGAAATTATATTCAGTACTCTGTAATGATCTGTATGAGAATAAAATGTAAAAAATAATTGATATATGCATAGGTATAACTGACTCACTTTGCTGTACAGAAGAAATTAATACAGCATTATTAATCAACTATACTGCAATGAAAATTAATTAAAAATGAAATATTACAAAATATTACTTATTGGTACAGAGATGGGCATACATATTGTGAAAAGATAAAAGATGCAAATACAGTTTCAATTACATATAAAATGTACTATATGATACAGTTATCACTTCTCAGTTCAGTTGCTCAGTTGTGTCCAACTCTTTGTGACCTCATGAACTGCAGCACACCAGGCCTCCCTGTACATCACAACTCCCAGAGTTTACTCAAACTCATGTCCATTGAGTCGGTGATGCCATCCAACCATCTCATCCTCTGTCGTCTCCTTCTCCTCCCGCCTTCAATCTTTCTCAGCATCAGAGTCTTTTCCAACGAGTTAGTTCTTCACATCAGGTAGCCAAAGTATTGGAGTTTCAGCATCAGTCCTTCTAATGAATATTCAGGACTGATTTCCTTTAGGATTGACTGGTTGGATCTCCTTGCAGTCCAAAGGACTCTCAAGAGTCTTCTACAACACCACAGTACAAAAGCATCAGTTCTTCGGTGCTCAGCTTTCTTTATGGTCCAACTCTCACATCCATATATGACTACTGGAAAAACCATAGCTTTGACTAGATGGATCTTTGTTGGCAAAGTAATGTCTCTGATACAAGTAGCACTTGAATGAGAAAATGACACTTTATATTAAATCTAAATTTATTTCTGATGCATTAAAAAGTTATTTCTTTTTAAATCAACCATGAAATAATAAGAAAACACATGTAAACTTTTGCCTCCATAGATTGATTTAACATTAAAAGATAATTAGTATAAGTGACTGGCCAAGGGAACCTTAACATTACCCATAGCTTGACTTAATTTTAAAGAGGCTATTTCCTGACTCTAGACCCCTGACCTCCCTTTACTTTAGAAAACTTGTCACTATAAATCCTTTCTCTGCATCTTTGAAATGTAAATCTTTTAAACAGCCTTTGCCTGTTTTACAACCCAGGAATGTCTTTCTCAAGGACTTGGGAAACATCCTTTTGATAGGTAATCATCAAGAAAGATAGCACCTCTATCTCCCATTTCCTGTGCAGAAAGGTAGGAGCCTAACTTCTCTAGACAAAGGTGCCTTACTCCAAGTTGCAAAATTGCTTCTAAACATGAAGCTAAGAGAACACTGATTTTTTTTTTTTTTTCAGCCAATTAGCAAACATGGAGTAAAGTAGTCTCATTCCAGCTTGTAAAACCCTATCATATTTTTCTTTTTCTTTGATTTTCTTTATTTTCACTGAAGTACAGTTGATTTACGATGTTGTGTTACTCTCTGCCCTACAGCATAATCATGTGGTTATATGTATATAGATATTCTACTTTATATTATTTTCCAATAGGTTTTATCACAGGATATTTAATATAGTTCTCTGTGCTATACAGTAAGAACTTGTTTTTTATCCAACCTATAGGATGTTTTACTTTTTTATTTCAAAGTTGAGTTTAGACTCAGTTTTGGCAAATGTTCCTTATTGCAATAGTTTTAAATTAAGTCTTCCTTGTCTGTTTGTCTGGTGCAATTTTTGCATTGACACAAGACTTCAGACCAGTCCAAGGACCTTGTTGTTATGGTTGTAAAATTGGAGGAAAGATTACATAGCAACTATATAATTTACATCAGAACATGCATAGATAGTAGTAAAATATAGTGAAATAATTTGAAAGTGATGATTTTTTGAGTATTTTTTATCTTTGCTTTTAATATAATGTATTACTTGAGATTTCTTTGGCCTGAGAAGGAATTTATGCTCTCCTGTTTGCTCCCATTGCTACGGATTCTCCAAGCATTTGCACACAAGGTAGGAGTAATTGATGACATCTTCAGAACATTGTTGAGCACCTTCTTGAAATAACTAATGAAGAGTTAATTGAAGGTCATTTTCCAGGCTGACTGACACACTAGCAAGAATAAGTGACTTCTATGCCAGGTGCTGTGATTGAAAAAGTAATGGTGCAAATGAAATTATGTGATATAGATATTCTGCTGCTAAGCTAAAAGAAATTTGAAACAGTTTGGGGCTGAGGGAAATTCAGTATATAAATTGATATAAGGATTAAGCACATAGTGTAGGGAGGATATAATAGACCTTGAATTGGGTATATAAATTCATTACAAAAAATAGTTTTAAAAATTCAAACAAACTCTTCTCCATATATATCATAATGATACCAAGCTTAAACACATGACTGGAAGAATTTTTCTGAAAAATGTTTTTACTGCCCAAATGCATTGATAAATCTGACTTCACTCATAGAAATAGTAACAGTAGTTCTTGAATATATTTCTTTCACAATATTTCTCTAACAGGCAATGATAAGTAGTCATGGTGACATATTAGAATCTTAGGTTAAAAAAGTCACTACAAACCTGTTACAGACATGAGGAATTTATATTTAAATAAATATCTACGAACCTCATTCCATAGTTAATCAGGCACTCTATCAGGTCTAGGCCCTTAAATCTATTTCTCACTTCCACTGTATAATCATAAGGGATTTGATTTAGGTCATACCTGAATGGTCTAGTGGTTTTGCTTTTGAACTGTGGTGTTGGAGAAGACTCTTGATAGTCCCTTGGACTGCAAGGAGATCCAGCCAGTCTATTCTGAAGGAGATCGGCCCTGGGATTTGGAAGGAATGATGCTAAAGCTGAAACTCCAGTACTTTGGCCACCTCATGCAAAGAGTTGACTCACTGGAAAAGACTCTGATGCTGGGACGGATTGGGGGCAGGAGGAGAAGGGAATGACAGAGGATGAGGTGGCTGGATGGCATCACTGACTCAATGGATGTGAGTCTGAGTGAACTCCAGGAGTTGGTGATGGATAGGGAGGTCTGGCATGCTGAAATTCATGGGGATGCAAAGAGTTGGACACGACTGAGGAACTGAACTGAACTGAACTGAAAGACTTATGAATGTAGTTTTTTTTTAAGTGTTAGTGTTTTAAACAATTTTTGAACTTTATGTATTTTACCCATCTGAGTCTAAGATCCTTAATAGTTTTGTATACAATAGAAGCAAATGAGTTGTTCAGTTGCTCAGTCATGTCTGACTGTTTGTGACCCATGGACCGCAGCACTGCAGGCTTCATCATCTCCCGATGTTTGCTCAAACTCATGTCCACTGAGTTGGTGATGCCATCCAAACAACTCATCCTCTGTTGCCCCTTCTCCTCCTGCCTTCAATCTTCCAAGGGAGCAGTAATTTTTCCAGTGAATTGGCTCTTCACATCAGTGGGGCAAAGTATTGGAGCTTCAGCCTCATTCCTTCCAATGACTATTCAGAGTTGATTTCCTTTAGGATTGACTGGTCTGATCTCCCAAGGAACACTCAGGAGCCTTCTCCAGCACCACAGTTTGAAGGTATCAATTCTTTGTCACTGAGCCTTTTTTTATTGTCCATTTCTCACATCTGTACTTGACTACTGGAAAATCCATAGCTTTGACTATCTGGACATTTCTTGGCAAAGTAATATCTCTGCTTTTTAATATGCTGTCTAGGGTTCCCTAGGGGTTCAGATGATAAAGAATCTGTCTGCAATGTGAGAGATCCGGGTTTGATCGCTGGGTCAGGAAGATCCCCTGGAGAAGGAAATGGCAACCCACTCCTGTATTCTTGCCCAGAAAATCCCGTGGATGGAGGAGCCTGGCAGGATACAGTCTATGGGGTCACAAAGATTTGGACATGACTGAGCGATTTCATTTCCTTTCTCTTCTAGGTTTGTCATTGCTTTTCTTTCAAGGAGCAAACGTGTTTTAATTTCATGGCTGCAGTCACCACCCACAGTGATTTTGGAGCACAAGAAAATAAAGTCTATCACTGTTTTAACTGTTTCCCTGTCTATTTGCCATGAAGTAATGGTATCAGATGCCAATATCTAGTTTTTTTGAATGTTGAATTTTAAGCCAGTTTTTTACTCTCCTCTTTTAACTTCATCAAGAAGAGTTTATGTATAATTATATTGAAATATTGAGCCAGTTAGTTAGTTGTAGGAAATGTTGATTTGAGGTTGAACAAACATGATAAATTATTAATTTTTAAATTTCAGATTCTGTCAATGGCAATCAAATTTCTATGCTGATTCAGGATGTTTTCCTTCATTCAGATGAGTGATTTCATTTTAACAGTGTTAATAAATATATATTTAAAGCTAGAAAATTACTTTGGTTTAAAAATGCTAACTCTCACTAGAGACTTTACTTCAAAGTATAAAATGACAGAAACATTGCATCATTTAATTTATCCTTATTTGCATACTAATTTAGTAACTTTCATTTTAAATGACCCTTAGACAACTTAAACTTTTAAGAAAAATGTGTTAGATTTTGTTTTAAAAAGTGTAACCCATAACAATTTTTTAAAAATTAGGAAAATGCAAAAAAGTATATATTGAAAAATTATGTGAGCCTATTACAATGCTATATGTTATACTTGCTTAGCCTTAAAAATTTTCATATGACCATAGAGAACAAGATGTTTACTGATTTCATAGTATTAAAACATTCATAAGCTTTCATTTTTACTTTTATTCATGTGATAAAATGTTTCCTTTATCATTAATGCATAGCCTAATATGGTTTTCTATGCATAATCCAGAACAAGTATCTACATTACATAGATACTTAAGTTTCCCTGATTACCGTGCCATTGTTATGTCCTTCGGTTAAGTCATTTGTTTTCTTTAAAATAAGAGAATGAAGGTTTCTTACAATCTCAGATACCTGATGCTGTCAGAGGAAGACACTTCCTTTCTCTTGTACATGGAGCATCTTGTAATAAAAACAAGCAAAAAGAATAGTAAAAATTTCTTCTCCTGGACAACATTGCAGGAACTGTTTCATTAGAGCAAATACCTTCAGATTCTGGTGGCTCAGATGATAAAGAATCTGCCTGTAATGCAGGAGACCCGGATTCCATCTCTGCATCAGGAATATCCCCTGGAGAAGGGACTGGTAACCCATTCCAATATTGTTGCGTGGAGAATTTAATGGATAGACTAGCGTGGTGGGCTACAGTCCAGGGGTTTGCAAAGAGTTGGACACGACTGAGTGAGTAAACACACACACATCCCTCCATTTTTATTTCTGTGATGGCACCCCACCCCAGTACTTCTGCCTGGAAAATCCCATGGACGGAGGAGCCTAGTAGGCTCCAGTCCATGGGGTCGCTGAGAGTCGGACACGAATGAGCGACTTCACTTTCACTTTTTACTTTCATGCATTGGAGAAGGAAATGGCAACCCACTCCAGTGTTCTTGCCTGGAGAATCCCAGGGACAGGGGAGCCTGGTGAGCTTCCGTCTGTGGGGTCGCACAGAGTCGGACATGACTGAAGCGACTTAGTAGCAGTAGCAGCAGCAGGTATTGTTAGAAATTGTGATTTAATTTACAGCACCTATAGGATGTGAGAGCTGGACTGTGAAGAAGGCTGAGCGCCAAAGAATTGATGCTTTTGAACTGTGGTGTTGGAGAAGACTCTTAAGAGTCCCTTGGACTGCAAGGAGATCCAACCAGTCCATTCTGAAGGAGATCAGCCCTGGGATTTCTTTGGAAGGAATGATGCTAAAGCTGAAAGTCCAGTATTTTGGCCACCTCATGCGAAGAGTTGACTCATTGGAGAAGACTCTGATGCTGGGATGGATTGAGGGCAGGAGGAGAAGGGGACGACAGAGGATGAGATGGCTGGATGGCATCACTGACTCGATGAATGTGAGTCTGAGTGACCTCCGAGAGCTGGTGATGGATAGGGAGGCCTAGCGTGCTGCAGTTCATGGGGTGGCAAAGAGCTGGACACGACTGAGCGACTGATCTGATCTGATCTGATAGTATGCTGCTGCTGCTGCTGCTGCTAAGTCGCTTCAGTCGTGTCCGACTCTGTGCGACCCCATAGAAGGAAGCTCACCAGGCTCCCCTGTCCCTGGGATTCTCCAGGCAAGAAAACTGGAGTGGGTTGCCATTTCCTTCTCCAATGCATGAAAGTGAAAAGTGAAAGTGAAGTCGCTCAGTCGTGTCCGACTCTTAGCGACCCCACGGACTGGAGCCTACCAGGCTCCTCCATCCATGGGATTTTCCAGGCAAAAGTACTGGGGTGTGGTGCCATTGCCTTCCCCGACCTATAGTATAGAGAGTATTAAAATTTATTTACAATGTATGTGTATAGTTATCATTTAAATAAAAGAACAAAAGGATAGTAAGGAAATGGAGTAGGAGAAAACTAAGATAGTTTAGAGTCAGTGAGAAAGTACTTATGAAGGGTAATCATTTTCACATTCCTAAATTAATTTGTTTTATATAAGCAATATGTTTTTAATAGACCAGGCACATAATCCAAAGTTTGTGGAGCATAACACTCTAAATATACCAAATGTTTACTTTTGAGGAATATTAGCTATACTTCTTCAGATTGTCACATTTTTAGATTGATTTCACTTTAATGTGTCAATATTTGATCATGAAATTTTATGGACAAAATTATAGAAAAAAGTATGGGTAACAGAGGCAGAGAAAGAAAAACATTTAAATGTCAATCGAGAGTACTTTGTTTCCGTTTTAAACCTATAGGAACCCAAGAAAAATATTTTGTATTGTAAATATGAAAGCAGCAAAATTCTCAAAACGCATAGCATCATTGAAATGCTAATATTTTTCTGGGTTAGAACATGATTTCCTAGCTTCTGAAACAACACATTTTTTCCTAAAGATGTATCTGAAATATACACTGTGTTTGTAACATAAAATAGTTTTATGTTACTAGTTGATACATTTACTTTCATCTACTTCTTTTCATTATTTTTATCTTTTTTACTCTTTGTATATGTTTGCTGTTCTTAGAATTGTAAAAACTCAGAAGTATTAGTAGGTTTACTTAATTTTTCCCAAGTCAATTTACCACTGATGCTTTTGCTCCCTTTGTAATCTTTCTAGAAATTTAATTGCAGTCAAGTAGCAGCATATAAAACTGTCTTCTTAAAATAAATAGAGCAAAACAATACAAAATGTCCTTAGAATTTACTGGCAGCCATAAACCTAATTTGGACACTCTGCTCTGGTTATTATTATTGCCATTTTCAATTCCCTGTTCAGTTGTTACATAGCCACTTACCATTTCTATAACTATATTCGATGACAGTAGATTTTTTGTAACATAAACAATTGTGAACATATTGCAAAATTAGGATATGTAAGAAAAAGAATTTTGACCATAGTATATTGTTCATTCAGTTACTACAATAAACACACTGTCTCATAATATGTACACCTTTTAATCATCAATTTCTTTGGCCATATAGTTTATTTTTTAAATTTAATTTAATTTTATTTAAATTTAAAATATGCTATTGGTTTAGCCATATATCAAAATGAATCTGCCACAGGTATACATGAGTTCCCCATCCTGAACCGTCCTCTCTCCCCCTTCCCCATACCATCCCTCTGGGTCGTCCTAGTGCACCAGTCCCAAGCATCCAGTATCATGCATCAAACCTGGCATTGCAACTCGTTTCATATATGATATTATACATATTTCGATGACATTCTCCCAAATCATCCCATCATCTCACTCTCCCGGAGTTCAAAAGACAATAACCCTGTATCAAATCAGATCAGTCTCTCAGTCGTGTCCGACTCTTTGCAACCCATGAATTGCAGCATGCCAGGCCTCCCTGCCCATCACCAACTCGAGAGGTCACTGAGACTCACATCCATCGAGTCAGTGATGCCATCCAGCCATCTCATCCTCTGTTGTCCCCTTCTCCTCTTGCCCGCAATCCCTCCCAGCATCAGTGTCTTCTCCAATGAGTCAACTCTTCACATGAGGTGCCCAAAGTACTGGAATTTCAGCTTTAGCATCATTCCTTCCAAAGAAATCCCAGGGCTGATCTCCTTCAGAATGGACTGGTTGGATCTCCTTGCAGTCCAAGGGACTCTTCTCAGGAATCTTCTCCAACATCACAGTTCAAAAGCATCAATTCTTTGGTGCTCAGCCTTCTTCACAGTCCGCTCTCACATCCATACATGACCACTGGAAAAACCATAGGCTTGACTAGGCGAACCTTTGTTGGCAAAGTGATGTCTCTGCTTTTGAATATGCTATCTAGGTTGGTCATAACTTTCCTTCCAAGGAGTAAGTGTCTTTTAATTTCATGGCTGCAGTCACCATCTGCAGTGATTTTGGAGCCCAGAAAAATAAAGTCTGACATTGTTTCCACTGTTTCCACATCTATTTCCCATGTAGTGATGGGACCAGATGCCATGATCTTCGTTTTCTGAATGTTGAGCTTTATGCCAACTTTTACACTCTCGACTTTCACTTTCATCAGGAGGCTTTTGAAGTTCCTCTTCACTTTCTGCCATAAGGGTGGTATCATCTGCATATCTGAGGTTATTGATATTTCTCCCAGCAATCTTGATTCCAACTTGTGTTTCTTCCAGTCCAGCGTTTCTCATGATGTACACTGCATATAAGTTAAATAAACAGGGTGACATTATACAGCCTTGACGTACTCCTTTTCCTATTTGGAACCAGTCTATTGTTCCATGTCCAGTTCTTTTTATTGTTTTGTTTTCCATGTCCAGTTCTACCTGTTGCTTCCTGACATGCATACAAATTTCTCAAGAGGCAGATCAGGTGGTTTGGTATTCCCATCTCTTTCAGAATTTTCCACAGTTTATTGTGATCCACACAGTCAAAGGCTTTGGCATAGTCAATAAAGCAGAAATAGATGTTTTTCTGGAACTTTCTTGCTTTATCCATGATGCAGCAGATGTTGACAATTTGATCTCTGGTTCCTCTGCCTTTCTTAAACCAGCTTGGACATTGGGAAGTTCACGGTTCACATATTGCTGAAGCCTGGCTTGGAGAATTTTGAGCATTATTTTACTAGCATGTGAGATGAGTGCAATTGTGCAGTAGTTTGAGCATTCTTTGGCATTGCCTTTCTTTGGGATTGGGATGAAAACTGACCTTTTCTAGTCCTGTGGCCATTGCTGAGTTTTCCAAATTTGCTGGCATATTGAGTGCAGCACTTTCACAGCATCATCTTTCAGGATTTGGAATAGCTCCACTGGAATTTCATCACCTCCACTAGCTTTGTTCCTAGTGATGCTTTCTAAGGCCCACTTGACTTCACATTCCAGGATGACTGTCTCTAGGTCAGTGATCACACCATTATGATTATCTGGGTTGTGAAGATCTTTTTTGTACACTTCTTCTGTGTATTCTTGCCACCTCTTCTTAATATCTTCTGCTTCTGTTAGATCCATACGATTTTTGTCCTTTATCAAGCCCATCTTTGCATGAAATGTTCCTTTGGTATCTCTGATTTTCTTGAAGAGATCCCTAGTCTTTCCCATTCTGTTGTTTTCCTCTTTCATGTTTCCTTTGTTTGCATTGATTGCTGAGGAACGCTTTCTTATCTCTTCTTGCTATTCCTTGGAACTCTGCATTCAGATGCTTATATCTTTCCTTTTCTCCTTTGCTTTTCACTTCTCTTCTTTTCACAGCTATTTGTAAGGCCTCCCCAGAGAGCCATTTTGCTTTTTTGCATTTCTTTTTCATGGGGATGGTCTTGATCCCTGTCTCCTGTACAATGTCACAAACCTCATTTCATAGTTCATCAGGCATTCTATCTATCAGATCTAGGCCCTTAAATCTATTTCTCACTTCCACTGTATAATCATAAGGGATTTGATTTAGGTCATATTTGAATGGCCTTGTGATTTTCCCTAATTTCTTCAATTTAACTCTGAATTTGGCAATAAGGAGTTCATGGTCTGAGCCACAGTCAGCTCCTGGTCTTGTTTTTGCTGATTGTATAGAGCTTCTCCATTTTTGGCTACAAAGAATATAATCGATCTGATTTTGGTGTTGACCATCTGGTGATGTCCATGTATAGAGTCTTCTCTTGTGTTGTTGGAAGAGGGTGTTTGTTATGACCAGTGCATTTTCTTGGCAAAACTCTGTTAGTCTTTGCCCTGCTTCATTCCGTATTCCAAGGCCAAATTTGTCTGTTACGCCAGGTGTTTCTTGACTTCTTACTTTTGCATTCCAGTCTCCTATAATGAAAAGGACATCTTTATTGGGTGTTAGTTCTAAAAGGTCTTGTAGGTCTTCATAGAACCGTTCAACTTCAGCTTCTTCAGCGTTACTGGTTGGGGCATACTTGGATTACTGTGACATTGAATGTTTTGCCTTGGAAACGAACAGAGATGATTCTGTCATTTTTGAGATTGCATCCAAGTACTGCATTTCAGACTCTTTTGTTGACCATGATGGCCACTCCATTTCTTCTGAGAGATTCGTGTCTGCAGGAGTAGATATAATGGTCATCTGAGTTAAATTCACCCATTCCAGTCCATTTCAGTTTGCTGATTCCTAGAATGTCAACCTTCCCTCTGGCCATCTCTTGTTTGACCACTTCCAATTTGTCTTGATTCATGGTCCTGACATTCCAGGTTCCTATGCAATATTGCTCTTTACAACATCAGACCTTGCTTCTATCACCAGACACATCCACAGCTGGGTATTCTTTTGGTTTTGGGTCCATCCCTTCATTCTTTCTGGAGTTATTTCTCCACTGATCTCCAGTAGCATATCGGGCCCCTACTGACCTGGGGAGTTTTTCTTTCAGTATCCTATCATTTTGCCTTTCATACTGTTCATGGGGTTCTCAAGGCAAGAATACTGAAATGGTTTGCCATTCCCTTCTCCAACGGACCATATCCTGTCAGATCTCTCCACCATGACCCGCCCATCCTGGGTTGCCCCACGGGCATGGCTTAATTTCATTGAGTTAGACAAGGCTGTGGTCCTAGTGTGATTAGATTGACTAGTTTTCTGTGAGTATGGTTTCAGTGTGTTTGTCTTCTGATGCCCTTTTGCAACACCTACCATCTTACTTGGGTTTCTCTTACCTTGGGCGTGGGGTATCATTTCACGGCTGCTCCAGCAAAGCTCAGCCATCGCACCTTACCTTGGACGAGGGGTCTCTCCTCACCGCTGCCCTTCCTGACCTTCAATGCGGGATAGCTCCTCTAGGCCCTCCTGTGCCGCAATGCCAGGGTTCCTTGGACATGGGGTTGGTCCTCCCAGCCACAGCCCCTGGCTTCGGTCATGGGATTGCTCCTCCCTGGCTGCCGCCCTTGGCCTCGGACGTAGGGGCATGGGATAGCTCCTTTGAGCCACCGCCCCTGACCTCGGAGGCGGGGGTAAGCCCCTGACCTCGGAGGCGGGGTAACTCCTCTTGTCGCTGTCCCTGACCTTAGACATGGGGTAACTCGTCTCGTCGCCGCCCCTGACATCGGATGCGGGTAACTCCTCTCGTCGCTGCCCCTGACCTTGGATGCAGGGTAACTCCTCTTGTCGCTGTCCCTGACCTTGGACACGGGGTAACTCCTCTCATCGCCGCCCCTGACCTCGGACGCGATAACGCCTCTCGTTCTTGCGCCGTCGCAGTCTGGTACTCTCGGCTGCTTCCCCTGACCTTGGATGTGGGGTGGCTCCTCTCTGCCGGGCTTTAGCATGCCCGCCACAGCCGCCTGTATTCGACACAGCAAAAGAGACACTGATGTATAGAACAATCTTTTGGTCACATAGTTTATAGAGTAGCAATAGTGTTCCCCAGTCACCACTAGTGCGGATCTCTAAAATGCCGGACAGGTATTTGTGCCACAGAATAATGTAAGCATATTTAATTTATGGGTCTATTATTTTTCTCATGAAAATCTTAAGTGGAAAATTTGTGTTAAAAAGTGGAATTCCTCAGGAACCATTGTTATGCAATGAATTCCTTGTGCCTGCAATGCCTGATGCTTTATTCCTTGAAATGGTCAGTGCATGATGTGATGTGGGTTCAGTTCCATATTGTGGCCTGTGCTTGTTGAACTCCAAGTTGGTACAATTTGAATGTGGAAAGCAGAGAGGATTTTCCCTTGGAATCATCCTCCCCCACCATAGGTGCTTCTTTCACCTCCTTTCTTGTACTCTGAGTATTCTGCCTCCTCTGTCACCACTCAGGGGCTGTTGTTGCATTAGAGGACCTTCTACATCAGTTGTCCCCAACCTTTTTGCCACCAGGGACCAGTTTCATGGAAGACGATTTTTCCATGGACTAGGGGGAGGGGGGAATGGTTTTGGTAATTCAAGTGCCTTATATTTATTGTACAGTTTATTTCTGTTATTATTACATAAGCTCCACTTCAGATCATAGCATTAGATCCTGGAGGTTGGGGACCTCAGAGTCTAAATAAACTGCAAAACCTACAGGAGTGGATGCAGAATCAAAGCCAGAATGGTGCAGTGGGAGTCCTCTGCCAGTGTCTCATACCACTCTTCCTTTTAACAGTTGCTAAGTTCTTCTTCTTTCTTTGCCTCCTTTTCCCCAGATAACTATGTCCATTGGGGGTGGTGTCTCCAATATTATTTTGGAATTTATTTCTCTTTTAGAGTTTCATCAGAATGCTTTTAGCCTGATGACTTCCTAAATATCTTAGTTTAATTTAATAGATAGACTTGCAGTAGAGAAGAAGACAAAGATTAAAATTCCGGGTAACATTTTTTTTTACTTTTAAAGGAGAGGTAAAACATGTTGAGATAAGTCACATACAGAGTTAGATAACTAAGAAAATAAAAATAAGATGTAATCATTTTATATCATTTTGATTGAAAAAGTTCTAGGTTATTGTAGATTATAAAATAAACTCCTGGGAATGATATAAGTTTTAGACATTATAGTAGTTTTTATGCAATGAGAGTGAATTAATAGACATTAGAATGCTTCCTCAAGGAATTATTTTAATGGCTAGATTTTTTATTTTATTTTATACCATCTGAAGACAGATTATATGCTTAAATTACCTTTAGATTCAGTGAATTTGTGTACAAAATTTGCATTTGTTAATTTCCCCTTTTAAGGATGTAAGTCTCTTATGAATGTGAATATGATTTAGACCTTTTCATGTGTGGGTCATTTTACATATAAACACATAAATAAACTTTCTATCAATGTGAATATTATTTAGAGATTTTCGTGTTTAAATTAGTTCATATTTGAGTGTATTTTTTAACATCATAATATAATAAATAGGATTTAGCATATATTAATGATTCTTTCATTGTTAGTAAGAAAAGCAGAGTCATTCTTCAAAACTCCCTCTAAAATAATTAAAGCATTCTTTTGCATGTGAACACCTACATATAAATACACAAAGGTGTATATAGGATAGTCCAAAGAATACATAGTAACATATAAATGGCAACAACTTCTATTCAAAATAAATGTGGAAAACAGTGATGCTTAGAATACCTATATTGGACAGGCAGGGGCAAAATGGCTCATTATTGAACTGGGAAATCAGAAAGGACTAGATGGAAGAAGCCACTTCTGATTGGGCTTGAGAATATGGGCAGCTTCATAATGTAATGTGTTATTTGTGAGGCAAATTAATTGCACTCTTTGAGTCACACAGTAACCAGATGGTATAATGGATTAATAATATAAATTTTCTCACAAAAGCTCTGAAAGCCATTTGAGCTCAGTCAGTTCTGTTGAATCTCTCCACAAAGTGCTTTGTGATGAGAATGGCTCTATGCCTGGTGATATTAAATTAAGTTGCTTTTGAAAAAAAAAAAAAAAAACTGCATATTTTGATTAGGGTGAAAATGAACACATTTTAAAGAAGGCACCCTTATAGATGGTTGAAAATAACATCAGTGACCAAATATAGCTGACCTTTGAATGTCACCAAATGTCATTCTAATCTTGAAGCATAGAGTGAAAAAGTTCCATTTCCTATGGTTAGAAAATGATACATTTAGTTCCTGGCTTATATATTAACATGCCTAGAGCACCTAGTAAAAGTCTATTTCATGTTAAATGAAAAGAACCACGATTGCTATACTTTCAGTGCAAAGATTTTTTTTTTTTTTTGTTAAAAATTCTCATCGTATTTTGAATGATCAAATATTAGATACAATGGAGGACATTATCATTTCTGTTTCTAGCATACCTTGTAGAGATACAACCACTATAACAAAATGGGAATCAGTCAATTTTTATGTAAGTATTGATTATATATTTTGTGCTGAATAACATTTTACTTGGTAGGAATATGAACAAAGAATTGAAAAACATGGCTTGGGAAGAAGTGCAATTGAAAAAGAACAAAACAAGACAAAGCATGCATTGCATTTATGTTAAAGGATTCATAAGGATCTTACATTCTTGGAGAATAAGTAACTTAAGGTAAAATCATTGTAAAAGTTAATAACTTGGGAATACTGCAAATTGTTAGACATAAATAGGCAGAGCAGGTAACCATAGAGAAAAGTTCAGTAGAGAATATTTTATGAAAAATGATACAAAATATAATTTTTACAAAAGGAAGAATAAGTAAGCTGAACTTACTGAGTACCTACTATTAGTACATCCCAGCTAATGTGTTCAGTTCAGTTCAGTTCAGTCACTCAATGGTGTCTGACACTTTGCAAAGAAGAGCACCCGTGAATCGCAGCATGCCAGGAGATAATTTGTTACTTTGGGGTTATTTATTATTATCACTAACATCTAAAAACATTTTTAAAGCCCATACACCTAACAGGTAGCTGCCTGTACTGAGATTAAAATTCAGGTTCATCACTGACTTGTGATTCTATCGCTCTGGTCTTACCCCTGCCTCTAACTTGTGTGTAGTTTTAAATGGAATAGCTCTAATGATGAAGAAATTTATACAATCTGACAGACCATTGTTTTGTTTTCAAAGTTGGATTTATTCTATTTTTCTTTAATTTACTAGAGTGTGACAATTCATATATTTTATACACTCACTAATTGGCTCAATGTGGAAACAGATATTAGTGAACATAATGGCCAAGTATCAGATCAGATCAGATCAGTCGCTCAGTCGTGTCCGACTCTTTGCGACCCCATGAACTGCAGCACGCCAGGCCTCCCTGTCCATCACCAACCCCCGGAGGTCACGCAGACCCACATCCATCGAGTCAGTGATGCCATCCAGCCATCTCATCCTCTGTCATCCCCTTCTCCTCCTGCCCCCAATCTCTCCCAGCATCAGAATCTTCTCCAATGAATCAACTCTTCACATGAGGTGGCCAAAATACTGGAGTTTCAGCTTTAGCATCATTCCTTCCAAAGAAATCCCAGGGCTGATCTCCTTCAGAATGGACTGGTTGGATCTCCTTGCAGTCCAAGGGACTCTCAAGAGTCTTCTCCAACACCACAGTTCAAAAGCATCAATTCTTCGGTGCTCAGCCTTCTTCACAGTCCGCTCTCACATCCATACATGACCACGGGAAAGACCATAGCCCTGACTAGGCGAACCTTTGTGGCAAAGTGATGTCTCTGCTTTTGAATATGCTATCTAGGTTGGTCATAACTTTCCTTCCAAGGAGTAAGCGTCTTTTAATTTCATGGCTTCAGTCACCATCTGCAGTGATTTTGGAGCTCAGAAAAATAAAGTGTGACACTGTTTCCACTGTTTCTCCATCTATTTCCCATGTAGTGATGGGACCAGATGCCATGATCTTCGTTTTCTGAATGTTGAGCTTTAAGCCAACCTTTTCACTCTCCACTTTCACTTTCATCAAGAGGCTTTTTAGCCCCTCTTCACTTTCTGCCATAAGGGTGGTGTCATCTGCATATCTGAGGTTATTGATATTTCTCCCAGCAATCTTGATTCCAGCTTGTGTTTCTTCCAGTCCAGCATTTCTCATGATGTACTCTGCATATAGGTTAAATAAACATGGTGACAATATACAGCCTTGATGTACTCCTTTTCCTATTTGGAACCAGTCTGTTGTTCCATGACCAGTTCTAACTGTTGCTTCCTGACCTGCATACAGATTTCTCAAGAGGCAGATCAGGTGGTCTGGTATTCCCATCTCTCTCAGAATTTTCCACAGTTTATTGTGATCTACACAGTCAAAGGCTTTGGCATAGTCAATAAAGCAGAAATAGATGTTTTTCTGGAACTCTCTTGCTTTTTCAATGATCCAGCGGATGTTGGCAATTTGATCTCTGGTTCCTCTGCCTTTTCTAAAACCAGCCTGAACATCAGGAAGTTCATGGTTCACATATTGCTGAAGCCTGGCTTGGAGAATTTTGAGCATTACTTTACTCGCATGTGAGATGAGTGCAATTGTGCGGTAGTTTGAGCATTCTTTGGCATTGCCTTTCTTTGGGATTGGGATGAAAACTGACCTTTTCCAATCTTGTGGCCACTGCTGAGTTTTCCAGATTTGCTGGCATATTGAGTGTAGCACTTTCATAGCATTATCTTTCAGGATTTGGAATAGCTCCACTGGAATTCCATCACCTCCACTAGCTTTGTTCCTAGTGATGCTTTCTAAGGCCCACTTGACTTCACATTCCAGGATGTCTGGCTCTAGGTCAGTGATCACACCGTCATGATTATCTGGCTCGTGAAGCTCTTTTTTTTTTTACACTTCTTCTGTGTATTCTTGCCATCTCTTCTTAATATCTTCTGCTTCTGTTAGGTCCATACCATTTCTGTCTCTTATCGAGCCCATCTTTGCCAAGTATACATGAATAATATAACTGTATTATGAAATAAAAGTGTAAGCATACTTCAACTTGCAGTATAATCATCAAGAAAAGGTATCCTTATATCTTGGTCATAAAACTAATTTGACTCACTGTAGACAGAAATAAAATATTACAGGAATATTACAGGAACAGGAATAATCCTGGAACATTACAGGAATAAACTGAGTGCAGGCACACACCGATTTCTGAGAAAAATTATGCTTCTCAGTAATTAGTTATTTGTGCTCACGTATGAACTGGACATGGAACAGACTGGTTCCAAATAGGAAAAGGAGTACATCAAGGCTGTATATTGTCACCCTGCTTATTTAACTTATATGCAGAATACATCATGAGAAACACTGGGCTAAAAGAAGTACAAGCTGGAATCAAGATTGCCAGGAGAAATACCAATCACCTCAGATATGCAGATGACACCATGTGTATGGCAGAAAGTGAAGAGGAACTAAAAAGCCTCTTGATGAAAGTGAAAGAGGAGAGTGAAGAAGTTGGCTTAAAGCTCAACATTCAGAAAACGAAGATCATAGCATCTGGTCCCATCACATCATGGCAAATAGATGGGGAAACAGTGTCAGACTTTATTTAGGGGGCTCCAAAATCTCTCTAAATGGTGACTGCAGCCATGAAATTAAAAGACACTTACTCTTTGGAAGGAAAGTTATGACCAACCTAGATAGCATATTCAAAAGCAGAGACATTACTTTGCCAACAAAGGTCCATCGAGTCAAGGCTATGTTTTTTCCAGTGGTCATGTATAGATGTGAAAGTTGGACTGTGAAGAAAGCTGAGCACTGAAGAATTGATGCTTTTGAATTGTGTTATTGGAGAAGACTCTTGAGAGTCCTTTGGACTGCAAGGAGATCCAACCAGTCCATTCTAAAGGAGATCAGTCCTGGGTGTTCTTTGGAAGGATTGATGCTGAAGTTGAAACTCCAGTATTTTGGCCACCTCATCCGAAGAGTTGACTCATTGGAAAAGATTCTGATGCTGGGAGGGATCTGGTACAGGAGGAGAAGGGGGCAACAGAGGATGAGATGACTAGATGGCATCACCGATGCGATGATGGACATGAGTTTGGATGAACTCTGGGATTTGGTGATGGACAGGGAGGCCTGGCGTGCTGCAATTCATGGGGTTGCAGAGTCAGACACAACTGAGTGACTGAACTGAACTGAACTGAACAGATGGGAGGGTTGGACCATAAAGACGGCTGAGTGCTGAAGAATTGATGCTTTTGAACGTGGTGTCGGAGAAGACTCTTGAGAGTCCCTTGGACTGCAAGGAGATCCAACCGTTCCATCCTAAAGGAAGTCAACCCTGAATATTCATTGAAAGGACTGATGCCAAATATAAAGTTCCAATACTTTGGCCACCTGATGTGAAGACCTGACTCATTGGAAAAGACCCCAGTGCTAGGAAAGATTGAAGGTAGAAATAGAAGGGGATGACAGAGGATAGGATGGTTGGATGGTATCATCATCTCAATGCACATGAGTTTCAGCAAACTCTAGCAGATTGTGAAGGACAGGGAAGCCTAATATGGTGCAATCCATGAGGTTGCAAAGAGTCACACAGGACGGAGTGACTTAACAACAAATTTAATAAGTTATGAATTTTTGCATGATGAATTACCCCACTACTTCGCATCATCAAACATCATATGTTTAACATATTTTAATTCCTGTGAATCAGAAATGTGGTAATAGTTCAATTGGGTGGTTCTGCCTCAGGGTGAGTGAAGTTCACTCTGTGGTCATGTCAAGATTCTACTGGGGCTAAAGAATCTGCTTCCTGCTTCTCTGCTTTGGTTGTTTGTGACCTCAGTTCCTCACTGGAATCTGACAAAGCCTTCTCATCCCCACCATGAGAGCTTTCTCCACAGGACTGCTTACAACATCACAGCTTGCTTCCCTCCAGCAGGTGATCCAAGAAAGACAACTCATGGTGGAAACCATGGTCTCTTTAAAACCTAATGTTGGTTGGAACATACCATCATTTCTGCCAAATACTATTGGCTGCAAAGACTGTAGTCTTGAGGTCATCCTAAAGGCGACCTAAAAAAGGATGACCTAAAGAAGTTGTGAATCACAGGAGGCAGGAATTTTTGGCGGCCCTTTGGGAGATTATTGGCTATTTACACAGACCAGGGAATTCTATACAACCAAGAGCAATACCACTCACTCTTCTCCAAGAAACATTTGCAACATCTGCAGACAATTGAGTTTGTCAGAGCTTCTTGTTCCTAAAGAGTAGAGGCCTGAGATGTTTTTTTTGTATAAATTCTTTTCCATGGTGGTTTATCATGGGATATTGGGTACAGTTCCCTGCGCTATACAGTAGGACCTTATTGTTTATCCATTCGGTATATAGTGGATCCCATCTGCTAAGCCCAAACTAGCACCCCATCCCTCCTCCTAGCCTCCTTCTGCTTGCAACCACAAGTCTGTTTTCCCATCTGTGAGTCTGTTCCTGTTTCATCAGATCAGATCAGTCGTTTAGTCGTGTCCGACTCTTTGCGACCCCATGAACCGCAGCACGCCAGGCCTCCCTGTCCATCACCAGCTCCCAGAGGTCACTCAGACTCACATCCATCGAGTCAGTGATGCCATAGATAGGTTCATTTGCGTCAGATTTTAGATTTCACGTATAAGTGATATCATATGGTGTTTATCTTTCTGACTTACTTTACTTAGTATGATAATCTCTGAGTTCATCCATGTTGCTGCAAATGACATTATTTCATTCTTTTTTTGTTTGAGTGGTGTTTCATAGTATATCTGTACTGCATCTTCTTTATCCATTCATCTGTTGATGGACGTTTAGGTTGTTTCCATGTCTTTGCTTTTGTGAATAATGTAATGTGGGGGTGCATTAGCCATCCTACAGTGCATAGGACAGGCCTCCAAGCAAATTATCCATTTCAAAACATCAATTGTGCTAAGTTTAAGAAACACTGTTCAAGAAAGCCAGAAAGTGTGAAAGAGGCCATAATAGAAATAATTTATGACATGTGAATTCTCTAAATATTCTTTGTATGCACCATTCTGAGGGAATTAATGAAGGAGATACTCAGGTAAAACAAAAGAATTAAAAATAATACCAAAAATAAAGTGAATTAAAATGATCAAAAATAAAAAACATGTATGCTCAGGTAATATGATTTTATACACACACACACACACACACACACACACACACACGCACACACATACATGTAGAACCAATTAAAAGCTTTTGACAAATTAAACATTTTGAGTTGCAATAAAAATTGCTTTTACATAAACTAAAATATATAACTTGCAAATAAATCTTTTCTTGCCTTTTTGATTTTCCTCTTTTATCCATGATTTAGGAATGTTCCTATCAAACCTGGAAGTAGGATTATCATGTTTTTTTAATTTTTTAAAAATTATTTAGATTTTCCCCTGCCTAGTATAAATTGCCATCTGTGTATTTCTGTATTTTTAAAGAAATAACTGAGCTTTTATTTGTTTTATAGTACACAGTAAATTTTGTAACCTTATTTTTTTTGCATCATATTTTGCCAAGTTTGCCCAAAATTTCAACCAATTTAACTGATACTTTCCATTTCACTTTTGTGGGTATTATAATTAATAATAAATAGTTTAAAATATTAGTATTCATATTTTGCCAAGTTTGCCCAAAATTTCAACCAATTTAACTGATACTTTCCATTTCATTTTTGTGGGTATTATAATTAATAATAAATAGTTTAAAATATTAGTATTTTTATAGAATTCCTTATAAAACAATCTTTCTCATGTTAAAATGTTCTCCAAAATGGTAACTGTAATTTACAATTGTGCTTGAAGTTAATGCCATTTAGAAAGATAAACACAAGAATGACAACTCTTCACCCACTCAGGAGGAAGTGCAAGTTTATCAGCAATGAATTCGTGAAGAATCAACTGATAGTCAAAAATGAAGCATCAGTTGAGAATATTTTGGTGCAGAAATCAGCATTCTCCCAGAAAGTAGACTGTGTACAGAGTAGTTCTCTTTCAATGTTAGTTACTCATATGTGGGCAAGATGCAGAAATATCTTTACAAGCTTTGTAAAACATCCCTTAAGTAGTTTATATGAATGATACATTCTTAGGGGAACTTAACTTGTTAGTCCTTGAGATGAATTCAGGAGACCAGTATATTTTCTCTTCATCTGTCTCCTGCCTTGTAAATTTAGTTTAATAGACAGTCACCATAGGAATGCTCTGAGGGGTAAGGGACAAGTCATTTGTATGTGTAAGAATCTGCCTACGATGCAGGAGACCCAGCTTTTATCCCTTGGTGGGGAAAATCTCCTGGAGAAGGTAATGGTTACCCACTTCAGTATTCTTGCCTGGAGAATTCCATGGACAGAGAAGCCTGAGGGCTACAGTCCATGGGGTTGTAAAGAGTTGGACACTACTGACTAACACTTTCCCTTTCACTTTTTGCTGTAACCAGAAGACAAGCAGATAGAATAGTTAGCAACAAAGCCATGTTCTTATAGACATTCAGCAAAAAAAAAAAAAAAAAGTAAAATTCTGATTCTATACCCAAAGAGCCATGGAGGAATTTATTCCTAGGATAAAATAAATAAACTCAGCCCTGCATGTATCAATGAGATATCAAAAACTTCTGCGACTTAAAAACACACAACATAAGAGTTGTGAGTTTATTCAGGGGCCTTTCTGAGGACTATAGCCCAGGAGACACCCTCTCAGTAGCTCTAAGGGAACTGCTGGGAGGGGTAACGGACAAGTCATTTGTATGTGTATTTTTGGCTAGGGCATGCGTGTAATTGAGCATACATCTTGGTAAAAGATTGCTTGCCAGTCACAAAGAACATATATCCTGTTAATGATTTTAAGTGCTTTTCTGTGAATGGGAAGATGCAAGAATCAGAGTTCATAAAATTTTTTCTGGGATATCTCAATTATCAAAGAGGCCTGTTTTTCCAATCACGGTGCCTCATCCTGCTTTTCATCCTAACTTCCTCTCACGGGGCTTTTCAATCAGCGACTGCAGTGTCTAATGGTTTAATCCCTCTTTTTTTTTTTTTTTTTTTTTATACTGTGATTCAGCTTAGAATCTTTGATGGACAAGTTAGTCTTGTGTGCGTTGAGATGCCTAGACTGAGTTTTACAAAATTATTTATATATTTGCCTGTGCCAGGTCTTAGTTGCAGCATGGAGGACTTTTTATTTTTAAGTTGAGTATGCAAACTCTTAGTTGCAGCCTGTGGAATCCAGTTCCCTGACCAGGACTTGAACCCGGGCCTCCTGCATTGGCAGCACAGAGCAGAGTCTTAGTCACTGGACCACCAGGGAAGTCTCCCTGAGTTGTTTTGTGCTGGTCTCAATGCCTAGAATCACTCACCTGGGCTCCAGGTGAACTTCCCACAGACATCTCTCCTTTCCAAATCAGTGAGACCACTGGACTGACCCTTGGGGTTCTTATTATGATTTCAAGATGACTTGCAGTGATAACCAACAGGAAAATTTGATGAAAAAGAAAATGTATTACTTACAATGACTGGGGCATATGAGGGGCACTCAGTGAGGTCATGGATTGAGAGAGAAGAGCACGCTTCGATCTGGGGTTCTTCTTTTATTGGAGTTGAGAATGAGGGTCTAAGGTTTCTCAGGCTTAGTCTTTATTAGCAAATTTAAAACATCAGAACAGGTATTAAAGCCTAGGAAGAGAGATAAAGGAGGAAAGGGAATTCATGACCAGTTATCTAGATCAATCAGGGTCTTTCCATCGAAGAAGATTGCCTGAGGGAAGGGGGTCATGAATGTTCAGTTGTCCTAGCTCTGTAGTCCTGTGTTGGGAGTGTGTTTTATGTTTATTAGAGATCCACTTTGGTGAAGTGGATGTTCTATGAAGTGGATACATTGGCAAGAAAAAAAAACCTTAAGTTGGGCACTCGAATTACAAAAAGAAAAGTCACCTGTCAGGGCATCTACTACCTGAGTCCACTGGTGTGAGAATTTTGGCCAAATCTGGTAGAAACTTTCAATCCTTAGAAGCCCATTAGGCAATTGCTAACAGAAACACCTCTCTACTTAAACAGCTTGCCTAAATGCTTAGTGACCTAATAGGGAAAATATAACAAAGAACAGGAGAGTGTCTCAGAAAGAAGTAAAGTCTAAGACAAAGTACTTTAAAAAAAATTGGGGAGACTAGAATCAGTCTTTCTTTGGTCTTGGCAAAGTGAGTCAGGTTGCAAAAAGAGTTGAGAGTTGCTTGAGCAGTAAGTAGAATGCATGAGGCTGTGGAATTGGTGTTAAATCAGTTTGCTTTGATTATAATAGTCTAGAAAGGTGAGTCTGAATGTGCTGCTTAAAAAGTGTTTGTCTTGCATATCAGGTTAATTTTTTTGGAAGTCATGATACAGTTTTGCAAGTTTTGGTTTCTATATCTGTTCTTAGGGGCTTGTTTTTATTTTATGCACCATTTCTGTGTGGCATGTAGTACATGTTTCTTTAAGATATCTCACATTCAGTATTGATAGAAATGAAAATGTCACATTATTTTGAAAATTACAAAAGAAAAATATTTTAAATAAATGAAAACCTTACATTTATCTTCACTCTCATGAATGGTTCTGATGTCGATTTCAGATATATTCCTCTTTCCCTACATCAACACATACTTGAATAAGTAGGACTCTTAAATCAAGCATATCATTCAAAGGTAGATCACATCTAAGTAAACATAAAAACACTGAACAGCTGAATCACTGATGCCTGAAGTTAGAAAGGTTGTTTAATATTACACAGTGTCACTGATTTTGCATATTTAAACAAATTTTTACTGTGCACTCAACCTAAAAATTATTCTGTTCTTGCCCAAGTCCAGTCCAGCATAATACATATTTTCTACTTCAAAAGAGCAAAGAGAGAGGAATCATTTTCAGGCATGGCTAACAGATGAAATTTCAGAACATGTTTTCAAGAAAGGTAAGTTTTATTGCATGAAACTGATCAATTGTTCAATAGTTTTACAGCAGTTGGGGAATATACATAAAATCTGAGTTTTTATATTTTAGGCAAAGTTAATGACTTTCTCTAAATTTGGAATATCTATCCTTTAAAAGCCTTATTCATTTGGTCCTTCAATTATTGTAGCACTGAGGATGCTGGTGATCATCATACTTATACTCTATAACAATCATCCATAATAGAAGATGATTATTTCTACTTGAGGTGATCCAAGTTAAGAGTGCTAATAGGGAGTGAAGAGGAAGAGACTTGATGGATGGATTTATGTCTATGTCTGTGTGGGTAGTGTGTTTGCACTTTATATAAGAATGTAAAGGGAGTTTTCTCAGGTAAAGCCATCTGCATTTGTAAGTTAGATACTTCTGTCAAACTCTGCTGCTGCTACTGCTGCTGCTACTGCTGCTGCTAAGTCGCTTCAGTCGTGTCCGACTCTGTGCGACCCCCGTAGAGTGCGGCAGCCCACCAGGCTCCCCCATCTCTGGGGTTCTCCAGGCAAGAAAATTGGAGTGGGTTGCCATTTCCTCCTCTAATGAATGAAAGTGGAAAGTGAAAGTGAAGTCGCTCAGTCGTGTTCGACTCTTAGCGACCCCATGGACTGCAGCCCACCAGGCTCCTCCGTCCATGGGATTTTCCAGGCAAGAGTACTGGAGTGGGGTGCCATTGCTTTCTCTGGTCAAACTCTATTATTCTATATATAAACAACATGGATAATGTAGGTAAATAGTTGTAATACACATTTACAATCATAAATGAAAGCTAAAACCAAACTGTACTAATGTCCCAATGTAATTTAATCTTTTTCAATTTATTATTTTTATTTGTCTTCACTGGATCTTAGTCGGAGGATGTGGGATCTTGTTCCCCAACCAGAGACTGAACCCAGGCCCTTTGCATTGGGAGTGTGGAGTCTTAGCCACTACACCACCAGGGAAGTCCCTCATTGCAATTTAATTAATATGTGTGAATGAAATTTGAAACCCACATATATTAAAAATAAATATATTAAATATATTTATAACAGCATTTTTCTAATCAGTGTGCTAGGGGATAAACTGCCATTTATTTATTAGAACAGTAAGAAAGACAAGTAAAAGAAGAGCCATTTATTGTGTACTGAAATATAATCTGACATATATTTCTTAAAAATTATTCTATTATGTATAAAAAAAAATAAGTTCTATAGAAGGAATCCTGGAGTTATAAATCAACAATATTAGAGTCTGAAATAATTATCTTCCCAACAGTTGTTGAGGCATTTTAAATATTGATGAACTTAAAAATATGTGTGACAAATTCATGTTTTATTTTATTAAAGTTAGTTATACCAAATAAAGAGAACAATGGTATTGCAGTAGCATGCCAAGAAAGAGAGAAAGCTGTATTGGTTGACATAAGCTCAAGAACAGAAGGAAAACTTAGTCTGGATCCCTTTGAACACTTGTTTCCCTTCAGTTTCAAATTGACACTCAGAGGTATATGTCACCAAACTGACTAATGTGCTCCAGAACAGAAAGTAAAGTGCCAGAAAAATTCTTTTTCAGATTATGTCAAGATTAAAAATAGCAATTTTAAAAAATGGTCTGTGTGTATGCCAGTTTCAAAATGTCAGCTTCAATATGGTATGGTGGCTAAAAAGAAATGAAGAGTGGCATGGAGCAATGATTTCACAAATAAGAAAATAACTTCAAATAAATATAAATGTCTCTTTCTGATATGAAGTGCCATTGTTCACAGCTAAAATACACACCATTATCCCTCCAATGTTAGTTTATTTCCATTCTAATTTTCAGTATATCTATGAAATTTTCCAATTGAATATATAAAATACATATTCTAAAGACAGGCATAGTTATAGTTAATACCTCCATGATTATTCAAAACATACTTCAAGGTATTTTCATATGGTTTAGTAAGCATTAGCTTACATAAATTAAATGAAGGAGAGCATAGTTAGAGATTGAGTACAGCTTTGCAATTTTTATATATCCGAGGGGAGAAGTTAATCAGTAACCAATATGATGTTTCATTTTACAATGATTTCACAGACACATTCTGTAGAAAGTATATGCTCTTTTTCATTCATTTTCTGTTTTTATTATCTAAGTTATAAAATTAGGTTTAATATACATTAAACCTTATTGGTTGCAAAAATCGTCCACTGAACATTGATTTCACATATTTGCCAAAGTAAAAGTTTTGGGTGGCTCATGAAGGAAGTTTACTAGTTACATATAACAGCTTCTTAGAGGAAATGAGGATATTGCCCACATGTTGACTCCTGATGCTTTTTAGCATTTTATATTTACACAACAGTGTATGTAAAACTTGTGTCAATGAATAAATAAAATAAATGAAGAGTAAAAACTGGTGTCAAGAATAACAATATCAGATTGGTGCATTTTTATAGCTATTCTGATACATATCCTAATTAACCTTACTGTGATGGTGATTTAGTCACTAAGTTATGTCTAACTCTTATGACCCCATGGACTATAGCCTGCCAGGCAGCTCTGTCCATGAAATTTCCCAGGAAAAAAGAGGGTGGGATGGTTTGAGAGAATAAGACTGAAACATATACATTGCCATATGTAAAGTAGATGACCAGTCTGAGTTTGATGCATAAAGCAGGGCACCCACAGCTGGTGCTTTGTTACAACCTAGAGGGATGGGGTGGGATTGTATGGGGAAGTTCAGCATGGGGGAGCCTATGTGTAACTGTGGATGATTCATGTTGCTGTATGGTGAGGACCATCACAATATTGTAAATTAATTATCCACCAATTAAATAACTAAACAATGTTTAAAAAAATACTGGAGTGGGCTGTCATTTCCTGCTCTAGGGGATCTTCCTGACCAGGGATGGAACCTGAGTCTCCTGCATTGCAGACAGATTCTTTACTGACTGAGCCACCAGGGAAGCCTAACCTTACTGTAACTATATTTACAAATAAAAATATGTGCTACAAAGTAGTCCCTCAAAGTTTATAGTAATATTCACTACCAAGGAGAGAGCCTCTCTGCCTTAGCCAATGATATACTTTTAGATTTTTTTCTGCATCTTAGCTACATGGCATCTTCTTTGAACATGCTTCTGTAAAACTCTTCCTCTCTGTCTTATTTGATTGCAATGCCCCGTCTGTCTAGCTCATCACCAGATCATTTATTTATTTTCTCATGAATAAAGTTGAATTTGATGCCTCAGACTTGTTTGACCTCATGCCAGGAAGTACCAAGTTGAGTAAGGGGTTTGTGGTGAGGAAGAATCACAGTAGACATTCATCCAAGTGAAAGTCAAACCGAAATCAAAATGTACTGAACTCAGGAGAGGCACTGGGATTGGGTAGCAAAGCCTAGTCAGGACATATCAATAGACTTATGGGAAAGATCCATGGAAGACAACATTTGCAAGGGTTCAGTCAATAATTAGATGAATTAATACAAATACTAAGACCAGGATGTGCAAAATGAGGTTACATAGGTGAGGTTAAGCAGGAGGAAGAGAAGTAATGCCATGTATGCACAGGAGCCAAAATAAAATCCTGCCAGAGAACTAGATACTTTTTTATTATGTATTCTTTTAATTTCTGAATAGTTCATAGGCATTCTGAGTGAAAAGAAAGAAAAGTGAAGCCACTCAGTCATGTCTGACTCTTTGCGACCCCATGAACTGTAGCCACTAGGCTCCCCTGTCCATGAAAATTTTCAGGCAGTAATACTGGAGTGGGTTGCCATTTCCTTCTCCAGGGTATCTTTCCAACCCAGGGATCAAACCTGGGTCTCCCACATTGTGGGCAGATGCCTTACCATCTGAGCCACCATGGAAGCCCTTGTGTGTATGAAGCAGCCAAAAATGACCATTCAATGCCACCTCTTCAAATGATCGTCAGTGGTTTGATGAAAATTCTATTTCAAAAAGTGAAGATATATTCAAGTCT
The DNA here is from genome assembly GCA_935064755.1 of Tragelaphus eurycerus. Classification (NCBI taxonomy): domain Eukaryota; kingdom Metazoa; phylum Chordata; class Mammalia; order Artiodactyla; family Bovidae; genus Tragelaphus; species Tragelaphus eurycerus. The sequence continues at coordinate 3,167,924 of CAKXYN010000003.1, read as the reverse complement.
AGATCACATTCCCTACCTGCTAACATTCCACTAAAAGGGAATTAGAATGAACAATTTATATAATACAGTTGGATATAATATGCTTCAGTATCAAGAAAGATACATTATTGATATGATTCAGTTCAGTTCAGTCGCTCAGTTGTGTCTGACTCTTTGCAACCCCATGAATTGCAGCACACCAGGCCTCCCTGTCCATCACCAATTCCCGGAGTTCACTCAGACTCACGTCCATCGAGTCAGTGATGCCATCCAGCCATCTCATCCTCTGTCGTCCCCTTCTCCTCCTGCCCCCAATCCCTCCCAGCATCAGAGTCTTTTCCAATGAGTCAATTCTTCGCATGAGGTGGCCAAAGTACTGGTGTTTCAGCTTTAGCATCATTCCTTCCAAAGAAATCCCAGGGCTGATCTCCTTCAGAATGGACTGGTTGGATCTCCTTGCAGTCCAAATGATTACTCTCACTAGGCACATTTGGAAGCATTTAACTCACATCAACACGCACAAATATATATAATGCATTCATACATATACCTCTTTTTCACAGTAAATTTTCATAACAACCATGTGCAGTAGGTACATTATTTTCTTTATTTTAAAAATGAGAATACTGAGATGCAGAGAGATCATAATACCTGCCCAGTGGCAAACAGCTCATTAATGTTGGAGCTGTTATTTTAAGCACTGTTTGGCTCCATTAACCTGCTCTAAACCAACACTATGTTGCTTTTCCTTCAGTTCATTTCAGTCACTCAGTCCTGTCTGACTCTTTGAGACCCCATGGACTGCAGCACGCTAGGCTTCCCTGTCCATCACCAACTCTCAGAGTTTACTTAAACTCATTTGTCCATCTGAGTCAGTGATGCCATCCAACTGCTATCTGTCATCCCCTTCTCCCACCTTCAATTTTCCCAGCATCAGGGTCTTTTCTAAGGAGTCAGTTCTTTGCATCAGGTGGCCAAAGTACTGGAGTTTCAGCTTCAGCATCAGTCTTTCCAGTGAATATTCAGGACTGATTTCCTTCAAGATGTACTGCTTGGATCTCTTTGCTGTCCAAGGGACTCTCAAGAGTCTTCTCCAACACCACAGTTCAAAAGCATTAGTACTTCAGCACTCAGCTTTCTTTTTAGTCCAACTCTCACATCCAAACATGACTACTGGAAAAGCCACAGCTTTAACTAGAGGGACTTTTGCTGACAAATATTGTCTCTACTTTTTAATATACTGTCTAGTTTGGTCATAACTTTTCTTCCAAGGACCAAGTGATTTTTAATTTCATGGCTGCAGTCACTCTTGGCAGTGATTTTAGATCCCCCCAAAATAAAATCTGTCACTGTTTCCACTATTTCCCCATCTATTGCCATTAAGTGATGAGACCGGATGCCATGATCTTAGTATTCTGAATGTTGAGTTTTAAGCCAATTTTTTCACTCATGCTTTCACTTTCATCAAGAGACTCTTTCGTTCTTCTTTGCTTTCTGCCATAACTGTGGTGTCATGTGCATGTCTGAGGTTATTGATATTCCTCCCGGCAATCTTGATTCCTGTTTGTGCTTCATCCAGCCTGATATTTTGCATGATGTCTCTGCATATAAGCCAAATAAGTAGGGTGAAAATACACAACCTTGACATATTCCTTTCTCAACTTGGAACCAGTCTGTCCTTCCATGTCTGGTTCTTATTGTTCATTCTTGACCTACAATACAGGTTTCTCATGGCGCAGGTAAGATGGTGTGGTATTCCCATCTCTTTAAGAATTTTCTGCACTTTGTGTGATCCACACAGTCAAAGGCTTTGGCATAGTCAATAAAGCAAAGTAGATGTTTTTTCTGGAACTCTATTGCTTTCTCGAAGATCCAACAGATGTTGACAATTTGATCTCTGGTTCCTCTAACTTTTCTAAATGCAGCTTGAACACCTGGAAGTTCATGGTACAAGTACTGTTAAAGCCTTGCTTGGAGAATTTTGAGCATTACTTTGCTAGCGTGTGAGATGAATACAATTGTGTGGTAGTTTGAACAGTCTTTGGCATTACCTTTCTTAGGGATTGAATGAAAACTGACATTTTTCCAGTCCTGTGGCCACTGCTGAGCTTTCCAAATTTGCTGGCATACTGAGTGCAGCACTTTCACAGCATCATCTTTTAGGATTTGAAATAGCTCAACTGGAATTCCATCACCTCCACTAGCTTTGTTCATAGTGATGCTTCCTAAGGCCCACTTGACTTCACATTCCAGGATATCTGCCTCTAGGTGAGTGATCACACCATCGTGATTATCTAGGTCATGAAGATTTTTTTGTATAGTTCTTCTGTGTATTCTTGCCACCTCTTCTTAATATTTTTTGCTTCTGCTTCCACACCATTTGTATCCTTTATTATGCCCATCTTTGCATGAAAATTTCCCTCATTATCTTTAATTTTCTTGAAGAGATCTCTAGTCTTCCTCCTTCTGTTGTTTTCCTCTATTTCTTTGCATTATTCACTGAGAAGACTTTCTTATCTCTCCCTGCTCTTCTTTGGAACTCTGCATTCAAATGGGTATATCTTTTTTTCCTTTGCCTTTTGCTTCTCTTCTTTTCTTAGCTATTTCTAAGGCCTCCTCAGACAACCATTTTGCCTTTTTGCATTTATTTTTCTTATGGATGGTCTTGATCCCTGCTCCCTGTAAAATGTCATGAACCTCTGTCCATAGTTTTTCAGGCACTCTATCAAATCTAATCCCTTGAATATATTTCTCACTTTCACTGTATAGTCCTAAGCAATTGATTCAGGTCATACCTGAATGGTCTAGTGGTTTTCCCTACTTTCTTTAATGTAAGTCTGAATTTGGCAATAAACAGTTCATGATCTGAGCTACAGTCAGCTCCCAGTCTTGTTTTTGCTGATTGTATAGATCTCATCCATCTTTGGCTGCAAAGAATATAATCAATCTGATTTCAATATTGACCATCTGGTGATGCCCGTGTGTTGAGTCTTCTCTTGTGTTGTTAGAAGAGGATGTTTGCTCTGACCAGTGCATTCTCTTGGCAAAACTCTGTTAGCCTTTGCCTTTCTTCATTTTGTACTCCAAGGCCAAATTTTCCCATTGCTCCAGGTATTTACTTCCTACTTTTGCATTCCAGTCCCCTATAATGAAAAGGACATCTTTTTTGGGTGTTAGTTCTAAAAGATCTTGTAGATCTTCATAGAACTGTTCAGCTTCTTCAGCATTACTGGTCAGGGCATAGACTTGGATTACTGTGGTATTGAATTGTTTTCACAAATGTAGATATAAACGTAGATAATGAAACTGAAATTATAAAGGATAAATGTACATACAAAGCAGATATAGGGGCCAACGCCTTTCACTACATTATCTAGAATAGTCAAGAATGGTGTCTTAGGAGGAGACACCAAAGAAAACTCAAAAATAAATTGTAAAATGTGTGAGGGCTGAGATTGAAGAAATAAATAAAAACATTAAAAACTATGGAATAATGCAATTTCCCTCCCTTTAAAAAATTGATTATGAGATATTTCCTTTCACTTTATAAAAAGGTGATCTAAAATGTATATTTACCATAAAAACATTCCCATTTTTTTGCAGATGGAATAATGTGAATACACTTATACTTTTCTATCTGCATACTTATTATTTTATATGAACTAGGAATGTGAGCAGTATTTTTTTTTATTTGCTATGTGTGTTCAGTAACTCTGACCCTGACAAGAAATGTTGAATCAAGTAAGCTCAAATATAATTTTAAGGAAAACCAAAATAATAAACAGCTTACCCAATTCTAAGAGTTCAACAAAGTTGTTAGGATCAGTTTATGCTATGCTATGCTATGCTAAGTCACTTCAGTCGTGTCCGACTCTGTGCGACCCCATAGACGGCAGCCCACCAGGCTCCCCTGTCCCTGGGATTCTCCAGGCAAGAACACTGGAATGGGTTGCCATTTCCTTCTCCAAGGCATGAAAGTGAAAAGTGAGAGTGAAGTCACTCAGTCGTGTCTGACTCTTAGCGACCCCATGGATTGCAGTCTAACAGGCTCCTCCGTCCATAGGATTTTCCAAGCAAGAGTACTGGAGTGGGGTGCCAGTTTAGGCTTATCCTTATTCATACTTACAAATAATCCTGGAGCCTGACAGACAATATCAACAAAATAATTGCTTACTGATTTATTTATTCTCTAAATAAATAGAAGGAAAAATATTAAAAGTATTTGATAAATTAAGCCTTCTATGTACCATATCTTATATGTGAGTGAGTGATATTCACTCAGTTCTTTTTGACTTTGTGACTCCATGGATTGTAGCCTACCAGGCTCCCTTGTCCATGGAATTGTCTAGGCACAAATACCGGAGTGAGTCGCAATCCTATATCTTGTATAGAATGCCACAAAGGCCAGATCTCACTCATGAAATATTCATTTTAATGCATAATATAAATGTGAAAAGATGCATTTTATAAATGAACTGATAAGGAAACTGAAGGAAGTTAAAACAACATAGGTTAGCTTTTTAAATTGAAATATAATAAAGTATTATATTACTGTATATTTCAACCATTGTCATTAGAGTTTCTAGCTTTCCACTAAGTTTAAGGTACTGATGAGAAAAGAAAAACCCTTCAGAGGAGCAGATGTTACTCAATTGATAAAGAATCTACCTGCAATGCAGGAGAATCAGGTTTGATCCTTGGGTGGAGAAGATCCCCTGGAGGAGGAAATGATTACCCTCTCCAGTATTCTTGCTTGGAAAATAACATGGACAGAGGAGCCTGGTGGGCTGCAGGTCGTGGAGTTGCGAAGAGTAGGACATAACTGACAACTAAACCACCAACTTAAAATCCAAGGTAAAATTCAATTGGATTATTAAAACATTTTAAAATACTCTGTTATATTTCATTATTAATAACTTAACATATTGAAATATGGAGAAGGCAATGACAAGCCACTCCAGTATCCTTGCCTGGAAAATCCCATGGACGGAAGATCTTGGTGGGCTGCAGTCCATGGGGTCGCGAAGAGTCGGACACACTGAGCGACTTCACTTTCACTTTTCACTTTCACGCATTGGAGAAGAAAATGGCAACCCACTCCAGTGTTCTTGCCTGGAGAATCCCAGGGACGGGGGAGCCTGGTGGGCTGCCGTCTATGGGGTCGCACAGAATCGGACACGACTGAAGAGACTTAGCAGCAGCAGCACTGAAATAAATTCCTCTATAGACACACTATATGAGCAGTTTGATCACATACTTTGTCCTGATGAAAGTGGAGGCACACAAAAGTAGCTTTTGAATTAGAACTTCTAGAAGGCTGCTTTGTGTGGATTTTAGTCCCACTTAACAAGCTAATTCCAGCTCGCAGCCCGCTCCCTGCCACCCTCCCATTAGCCTCCCATCTGGCAGGCTTCCCTCGTTTGTGCTGACTGGGTTCCTTTGATTGCTTCATTTGGGATGAAATCAGGACAGTGCCGCTGACATCAGCCTGTCTCATCCAAACTGGGCCGATCAGGTAAAATCAGAGAAGAGGGAGCTGTGTGCCTTCCTGGGAGCTTGGACAGAAGTACATATTGTCCTTGTTCCTCCTTCAGGTTTTACATCTCTAAACTGATAGATGAGAGGAAAATCTTTTGCGGAGAAGGTTTTCATAAAACGTACCTCAAAAGTGTCTCCAAATTATCTAATCTCACCCAAGCCTCCTCCTCCCATATTCTTATGATGTAAATATCTGTACCATTTAGTTAGTCTCTCAAGTTAGAACGTGTCTCTCCAGCGTCTTCCCACACTACCTCCCAACCAGATTATGCTCTTTGTTAAAATATTATTCTATTTACTGTAACTTATTAAAAGCAAGCTACCATCTTAGAATTCCTGTACTAGTCTGTGCATTTTTTCATGAAAAGCCTGTGGGACTTCTCTAGAGATGAAGGTTCTCAAACTTCAATATTTTGTGCCATGCATACTTATCATTTCTCTGGTTACATGCCTAACTCTTGTTCCTGTAAATGAGAGTTTCTTTTTATTAATTTAAAGCTATTGCACAGTAATGAATGTGAAATTTTTAATAAATGAAAGTTAGTCATAAACATAATATCTTCATTCTTAGCTGTAAAATGCTGATTCTCTTCCTGACCCGGGGATGAAACTTGCTCCTCCTGCATTGCAAGTGGATTCTTTACCACTGACCCACCAGGGAAACAAGCAGAGTTGTCATTTGTGTTCATCTGTTTTGCACCCCCCTACAGCCTGTGAAGGAAATGAGGGGGTCACCAAGGTGAATGATGTGCCCCTGGTGGTTCTACAGCCCAGCTGAGGAAACAAGAGTGTGGCAATCCTGTGTCACTTATAGGGGATTCTAGCACACCACCCATTCCGTCGGCCAGCATCTTTCTTGTTCTAGACAGTAAATAAATCTGTCCTCTATTTTAGGATAAGGCACTAGCTCTGTTTTCCAAGGTTGTTTGCTGTACAAACATCCTTGACATGATCACCCAGAACAAAAGATAAGATGCACAGAAACTGGGAAACCCATGAAGAATTGTTTCCTAATATGCGTTAATTACTGAATAGTGGTTTTAAAAAATTACAAAAGGCATTTGAAAGTTTCTATTCAAATAAAGGGAAATGCACAATTTAAAGTAATGTTTGTGGTAGCTTGTACTGTATTTAAACAGTGTATCAAATTTTCCATAGTAACAGCATAAGCATTCATTATTATTTTCACTTAATAGAGTCCATGTACATGTTCTTATGAATTGTCATCAAATTATTTGGCCTTTTGATCTGTTAAATGAAATAATCTTTAAGAACATGGGTGGCTAACAGGTGTAAACTCACATTATATGTTTACTAGATTGGTGTTTTGGTTCCCTGAAATGTTGAGTTAGAAAAATTTTGAAGTTCCAACTGTATATATATATATATATACACTAAATACTACTATTACTACTACTACTACTATGTCCCTTCAGTCGTGTCTGATTCTGTGCGACCCCATGGACGGCAGCCTACCAGGCTTCTCCATCCATGCGAGTCTCCAGGCAAGAACACTGGAGTGGGTTGCCATTTCCTTCTCCAGTGCATGAAAGTGCAAAGTGAAAGCGAAGTCACTCAGCTGTGTCCGACTCTTAGTGACCCCATGGACTGCAGCCTACCAGGCTCCTCCATCCATGGGATTTTCTGGGCAACAGTACTGGAGTGGGGTGCCACTGCCTTCTCCCATATACTAAACATATAGTATACATATACTCAGTATATATATATATATGACTTAATGACTGATTTAAACTGTTTTTTTAATTTTTATACTAGCTTAAAAACAAGGCAAACAAAATACCATTTCATTAAAACAACATGCTGAGATTCACACAGCTATTGGTTTTATGAAGCATTTTACTTAATGTAAAATACAGAATACAAATATTATTTATAACTCTTTTCTTTTTCCTGTGTTTAATTACCCTCAGCAAGAGATAGTTCTAAAGCTAAGACAAAGATTGAGCTATTGCATTAGCATGCACATAGAGTATTTTGATGAAAACAAAAATATTTAGCTGTTAAAACAGGCTGGACAAAGCAATCTGTCTCTGAGAACACTGAAAATATGCAGTGAATTCTTTAGTTGATGAAAAAAAAATAGAAATAGATGATTCAGAATGAGCTGAATAAAGAAGATTTGAATCCTGTTCTTGGTGTAGAGTTAATGTGAGTCATCATTGAGCCTTCCCTAATGGTTCCCTTAATTTCTCTGAATTTCCCTGAATTTAGTTCTAGTCTCCACTCAGTTCTGGGTGATCTGCTCACTTATTTGATAAATGTATGCTTTTTATTATTATTATATCTGTTCATGCTCTTCCACACTCTTGATGTACCTTTCAAGTTGTATATGTTTAGTAACAGCACATATTTGAAATAAGCTCTGTGCCATTAGTAGGGTGGCTTGGGAAATACCATGTATCCCAAAAGAGAATTTGCATATAGATATGACTGTCTAGCCAAAGCTATGGTTTTTCCAGTGGTCATATATGGATGTGAGAGTTGGACTGTGAAGAAAGCTGAGCACTGAAGAATTGATACTTTTGAACTGTGGTGTTGAAGAAGACTCTTGAGAGTCACTTGGACTGCAAGGAGATCCAACCAGTCTATTCTAAAAGAGATTGGTCTTGGGTGTTCTTTGGAAGGAATGATGCTAAAGCTGAAACTCCAGTTCTTTGGCCACCTCATGCGAAGAGTTGACTCATTGGAAAAGACTCTGCTGCTGGGAGGGATTGGGGGCAGGAGGAGAAGGGGACCACAGAGGATGAGATGGCTGGGTGGCATCACCAACTCGATGGACATGAGTTTGGGTGAACTCCAGGAGGTGGTGATGGACAGGGAGGCCTTGCATGCTGCAACTCATAGGGTCGCAAAGAGTTGGACATGACTGAGCGACTGAACTAAACTGAACTGAACTGATGATGGACTTCCCAGGTGGCTAAGTGGTAAAAGAATCCACCTGCAATGCAAAAGATGCATGTAGGAGATGTGAGTTCAATCCACAGATTGGGAAGGTCCCCTGGAGATGGAAGGAAATGGCAACCCACTCCAGTATGCTTGCTTGGCAATCTCATGGACAGTTGAGCCTGGTAGGCTACAGTCTGTGGGACGGCCAGAGTTGTACACAACTTAGCAACTAAACAACAACAAACACGGCAGTACTATAAGGTGGAATATAAAATCTCTATACCCACGAGGGGGATGGGATGCTGTGTGAAAGAGTTACAGTAGGCATTAGCAAAGCAACTAAATATATATGTGTGTGTATATATATATACACACACATTTTTTTCTTAACATTCTGCTGTGTATTTACTAAACTAAAAAGTGCCACAGTGCAAAAGCTCTACCTTAGAAAATAGGGTGAAATAATTCAGGATTGACTTCTGTGTGTTCTTCCTGAGGGCTCTAAACAGAGCTTGGAATGGAACATTGTAGATTTTAGCCCCTGGTTGTTGGGGGCAGGGAGGGGCGGTGGCTAAATTTTGGGCAACTGTATTGTTGACCTGGAGACTCATATGTAGCAAAACAAACAATAGTACATCGATTGAGTGATGCAAAGGATTATAAGATTCAAATGGCAACCCACTCCAGTGTTCTTGCCTGGAGAATCCCAGGGACGGGGGAGCCTGGTAGGCTGCCATCTATGGGGTCACACAGAGTCGGACACGATTGAAGTGACTTAGCCTAGCCTAGTCCTGTCACAGAGCCCATCATGCAAAATTGTTTGGTTTTAAAGTAACAGCCAGCATCACTACATTAAGAAGCTGCAATGCTGCCTGGAAGTATTTCTGATAATTTGATCTTTCCAATAGAAATGACACTGCCAGTTTTCTGTTTGTACCATTGATTTTATATAGGCTATGTTGGTAGCGATTAAATGTAACACTTATTCCCTAGACTGAAGAATCCTAGGGAGTAAAACTAGATAGGTTTGGGAATAAAATTAGAAGGGAACTGGAAAAGTGGATATTCTGAATTTTGAGACTAATTAAAAATAAAATAAATTTGGCCCTATTTACACCTTGGCATGAATTATACTGAATTGACATTGGATAACTCTCTGGATTGGGAGTAAATTAATGAAGCTGTTGATTCATCATTGCTTAGGTCATATTAGTGGGAAATATTTCAAAGTATATGCTTTGGATGAAGAATGTGTTGATAGTTTCCAACCAAGACAGTGTATAATGTACAATATTAAGAACAATTGCACTATGATTTACTGTATGGTGAAGTGAAGTCGCTCAGTCGTGTCTGACTCTTTGCGACCCCATGGACTGTAGCCTACCAGGCTCCTCCCTCCATGGGATTCTCCAGGCAAGAGTACTGGAGTGGGTTGCCATTTCCTTCAGGGGATCTTCCCGACCCAGGGATCAATCCCAGGTCTCCTGCATTCCAGGCAGACGCTTTAACCTCTGAGCCACCAGGAAGCCACGGGATCATGCAATTTTTTGTTTGTTTTGGTAGACTGTATTCTATTTGTCTCCTGTGATTCTAACTCCAAAGGACACAAATAGTTGGTCTAAATATAGGCCCCTGAGGCAAAAACCAGAACCTATCTGTTGGCCAGCAAATTAGGACTTGAGCTAGTAGAGTAGGAAAATGGCAACCCACTCCAATATTCTTGCCTGGAAAATTCCATGGTCAGAGGAACCTGGAGGCTACAGTTCATGGGTCCCAAAGAGTTGAACACAGTTGAACACACACACACACACACACACACACACACACACACACATACACACACATACTATTGTGAACCCATTTTTAAAAAACAAGGACTAAAATTATTTGTAAATATTGATAGGGTTCATTATCTATGTAAATTAGGCTTTCTTAGGAATTTCAACAGAGAATAGAGTGAAACCTTTAAACTTTTGATGGCAATGCGTGTGTGAGTGCTCAGTCATTTCAGTTGTGTCCAACGCTTTGCGACCCTATGGGCTGTAGCCCACCAGGCTCTTCTGTCCATGGAATTGTCCAGGCAAGAGCACTGGAGTGGGTTGCTATGCTCTCCTCCAGGGGATCTTCCCAACCCATGGATCAGACCTGCGTCTCCTGCACTGCAAGCATATTCTTTACAGCTGAACCACTGGGGAAGCCCCTTTGATGACACCAGCAATGGTGAAAGGAGAAAAAAAGTAGGTTTACAGGGAGTTCTTCAGCCCAGGTTAAAAGTGATGCACTTGAGGGCTTTTCTCAGCCCTCGTGGTGATTGCAGAATCACCTAGAAAGATTTTAAGAACTGCCAGTGCCCGCCTCCCTTTCCAGAGTCCTTTGGTCTTGACTGTTCTCTACATGTCAGAATATTTTTTAAAAACTCTCCAGTTTTGATATGCAGCCCACGTTGAGAATAACTGCACTAAACTCCAATTCCTGCAACAAAACTCCCTAGATCAGTAGGTTTGCATTTGCTTTCAGTTCAGAAAGCCTGCTGGATCAGGGTGAGTTTCACCTCTCAGGAACAGAAAAGTCCCCAAAGCAAAACAGGAACACACAATACCTTTCCCTCATCTAGAAACCCAGTCAGGCATTTGAAAAGGTGACTGTCCTTATCAGGGACCAGATCTGTCTACTGGGATCCCTTTCAAGAGGCAGAAGGAGAGAAAACACAGGGAGGGGGGACCAGCATTTCCACAGACTGAAGAGGGCTGTTTTCCTGCTCTCAGATTCCCTCTCAACTCTGTTTAGGAAATATTGTGTAGAACAAAGTAAAACACTTACCTTTGTGGCTGAACTCTCCCATCTCAAATATACAGAAAACATTTCTGAATTGTCAAGAGAAATAGAATGTTTGGCATTTTCCAAGTTTATTTGAAGCGTCTTTAAAATCTCACTTGACTCTTTCTCTTTCATTCTCTCTCTTTCTCTTCTCTCTCCCCCTCTTTCCATCCCTCCCTCCCTTCCTCCTTCCCTCCATCCCTTTCTCTGTCTCTCTGTCTTTGGAAGGCAGTTTAAATAGGCAGAAATCAATTTGAGAAACACTATAATACACATTTCCATCATGGTTACAAATATACAATAACTATTCCTTTCTTCCTCTTCCCTTTCATTATAGGAGTTTTACTAGAATTAAACATGTTAAGGTATCAGAAATAAGTTTTATAATTATTCAGGTTATTTTATATGCAGTTATAATTTTATAGGAACCTATATTAAACTTGCTCCATTTTCATATAACCCCAGGGAAAATTTTGCAGATAGTCCTGGATCACATTGGGCTTTGTTCACTCTATTTACTGCAGTTTGAGCAGAGGGTCCTGGTTAATACATGAAATAGAGATCATGATATACTGTTCTAAGGAATTAATTTTCATGTTATGCATCAAAGGAATAATAACGTCCCATGGAGAGGAACTTAAAATACCTCTTCTTTTATAAGATTCAGCCTCATGGTGCTTATTCCAGTATAAATGTTCTTAACATTATGACAGATATGTAGGATCAATGTATGTTTAAGAAGACGAAAGGCTTGGACTTTCACATTCAAATCAATTCAGAAACTAGCTCATTTAAATAATGGTTATTGACACTAACATGAATGGTTATTGACTTTTTAACAAATGATTTCTGCATCTAATGAATATTTCATATTTCTATTTATTCTGTTAGTGGGATAAACAGAATAGATGCATTTTTATATGTTAAATTGACCTTAATTTCCTGGAATAAATCAAATTTGGTCATCTTGCCAGTTTTAAATTTGCAGAATCAGTTTGTTAATATTTCTTTAGGATTTGGCACCTGCATTAATGAACAAGTTTGACAAATAAGCTTTCCTTCATTTTTCATTTCTTTTTCTATATTTCCAGCACTATTGAGATATAATTCACAAACAAAATTGATATATATTTAAGGTGTACATCTGCTGGTTTAATATACATATACATTTTAAAATAATTACTATAAATAAACAGCACATTAATTTCTTCATATAGTGAACATTTTTTTAAAAACTCAAATTATTCATTTAGTAGAATTTACCTGTACAATAGACTATTATTAGCTATAGTCATTATTAACTATAATCCATCTAATAATGTATATTAGGCTCCCAGAACTTGTCATCTTGTAACTGAATTTTTGTACTGTTTGACCAATATTTCTCCATTACCCTATCCCCAAGTCCACAGTAACTTCAGTGGTAGAAGTTCAACAGTTTTAGAATCCACATATTAAGAGTTAATACAGTATATGCTTTCTTTGTCTGGCTTACTTCACTTAGAATAATGTCTTCCATGTTCATACATGCTGACACAAATAGCAAGATTTTCTTATTTTCTATGGCTGAATAATATCTCCTATGTGCACAATTTATCCATCATATTTTCCCATATCTTGGCTATTTTTAATAATGCTACAATAAGTATGAGAATGCAGATATCACTTTGAGAAAGTTTTGAGTTTATTTAAAGTTTATTTCCTTTATTTAATTACCAATAAATTACTTGCTAGATCATATGGTAATTCTATTTTTAATACTTTGAGGCACTTTCATACTGTTTTCATAATGGCTGTCTCAGTTTACATTTCCATCAACAATATATTAAGATTCATTTTTTTTCTGCACTCTTACCAGCACATGTTATCTCTTGTATTTTTAAGGACATAATCATCTTAATAGGTGTGAGAAGAAATTTCATTGTGGTTTTAATTTACATTTCCTGATGGCTAATGATGTTGATAAACTTTCATCTATCTGTTGCCTATTTGTATGTCTTCTTGAAAAAATATCTATAGATACTTTGCTAAATTTAAAATAAAGTTTCTTGATTTTTTTGGCTTGTGAGTTGTATGAGATCCTCATATATTTTTCATATTAACCCCTTGCTATGCTATGCTATGCTATGCTAAGTCACTTCAGTCGTGTCCAACTCTGTGTGACCCCATAGACGGCAGCCCACCAGGCTCCCCGGTCCCTGGGATTCTCCAGGAAAGAACACTGGAGTGGGTTGCCATTTCCTTCTCCAATGCATGAAAGTGAAAAGATAAAGTGAAGCCGCTCAGTTGTGTCCGACTCTTAGCGACCCCATGGACTGCAGCCTACCAGGCTCCTCCGTCCGTGGGATTTTCCAGGCAAGAGTACTGGAGTAGGGTGCCATTGCCTCCTCCGTATTAACCCCTTATGGGATATGAAATTTAGAAATGTTTTTTCCAACTCTGAAGGTTGACCCTCCATTTGCTGATTATTTCCTGGGCAGAGGTTTTTGGTGAGTTGTAATTCTACTTGTTGATTTTTTTTTTTTTTTAATTGTTTGCGCTTTTTGTGTTTTACACAAAAATTCATTGCCACACCGATTCCAAGGAGGTTTTTCCTATGTTTTCTTCTTGGAGTTTTATGGTTTTATGTCTTAAATTTAAGTCTTTAACTCATTTTAATTTGATTTTTATATTTAGTGCAAGAAAAGGAGTCCAGTTTCACTCTTTGGCATATAGTTATCCACTTTTCCAAAAGCTATTTGTTGAAAGGGCTGCATATTCCCTATGTGTTTTCTCAGCATTCTTTTAATAGATTATGTATACATGTATAGATTTATTTCAGGACTCTATTTCCATTCCATTGTGTCAATTTTTACCATCCATACCATCAGTTCAGTTCAGTTCAGTCACTCAGTCATGTCGACTCTTTGCGACCCCATGAATTGCGGAGCGCCAGGCCTCCCTGTCCATCACCAACTCCCAGAGTTCACTCAAACTCAGGTCCATCAAGGTGGTGATGCCATCCAACCATCTCATACCCTGGGGTTGCAAGAGTCAGACGTGACTGAGCGACTGAACTGAAATGAACACAGTCAAAGGCTTTATACAGTCTTTATTACTATAGCTTTGTGAAATCAGGCAATATGACAGCTCCAGTTTTGTTCATTTTTCTCAAGATTGGTGTGATTATTCAGGGTCTTTGGTGGTTTCACCACATAAGTTTTATGATAGTTTTTTTTTTTTTTTTAACCATTCCTGAAGAAAAAATACCATTGGAGTTTTGGTGGTCATTTTATTCATTATTGAATTATCTGTGAGCCTTTATTAGATTGAGGTATATTCTTTTTATTCCTAACTTATGAACATTTTTCATCATGGAAGGGTATAGAATTTTTTCAGGTTGTTTTTATGCATCTATTGAGAAGGTCACATATTTTAATCCTTTATTTTGTTAGTGTTTTGTATATTTATTGATTTGAATATGTTGAACTATAATTGCATCCCAGGGATAAATCCTACTTGATTGTGGTGTATATTTTAACGTGTTGTTGAATTTGAATTGCTAGTATTTTGTTGAAGATTTTTACATCTATGTTTTTTTTTCAGTGATATTGGCCTGTAATTTTCTTTTCTTATAGTATCTTTGTCTAGCTTTGGTATCAGGGTAATGCTGATCTTTTAAAACAGAGTTGAGAGTGCTCCCAATTCTTCAGTGTTTTTATAAGAGTTTGAAAAAGATTGACATTAATTCTTTGAATAGATAGTAGAATTGCCTGAGCTTTGCAGTATTGGGAGATTTGGAGTTAGTGATTTAATTTCCTTACTTGTTATTGGTCTGTTCAGATTCTCTATTTCTTCCTGATTCTGTCTTGGTATTTTTTCTTCTCAACAAATGTATTCTTCTAGGTTATCCAATTTAATGCATGCAATTGCTCAGAATAGTTTATTATGATCTTTTGTATCTCTGTTGCATCAGTTGTAAGGTTTCATCCTTCATTTGTAATTTCATATTTGAATCCCCTCTGTTTTTTTTTTGGATCGTCTAGCTAACAGTTTGTTATTTTTCTATATTAAATAAAATTATTGAGTTTTATTCCACTGACTTTCTGATCACTACATCATCTATATCTGCTCAGTTATTTTTTAGTATTTCCTTTTACCTGCTAAATTCTGCACTTAATTTATTCTCTTACCAGTTCCTCAAGATATGAAGTTAGGTTGTTTATTTGAGAATTTTTTCTAACTGTAGTCATTTTTCACTATAAACTTCTCTTTTAGAATGTTTTGGCTGCATTCCATAAATATTTACATGTGTGATTTAATTTTTATCTGTTTCAAGGTACTTTTTGCTTTCTCTTTTATTTCTCCTTTGACTTATTGGTTATTGAGTAACATATTTTTTAATTTCAATATGATGGTTAATTTTTCCAATTTGATTTCTAGTTTCATATTATTATGGTAATAAAAATGCTTGATATGATTTTAATCTTCTTATATTTTTACAACTTTCTTGTGACCCAATATATTATCTATTATGAAAACAGATGATCCTTCCAATGATCCATCTATTGTTAGAAGTGGGAATAGAAATATATTTCTATTTCCGCCTTCAGTTCTGTTAATACTGTTAATATTTAGATAGTCAAATGTTGGATTCAAATATATTTAGCATTATTATATGCTCTTGATAAACCAATCTCTTTAACACTATTTAGCAGCCTTCTTTTTCACTTCTGACTACTTTTGACTGAATATATATGCATTTTGTTTGATGTAAGTATTGACAATTTGGTTCTCTTTCAGTTAACATTTGCATAAAAATTGTTTTTCCACTCCTTCATTTCAGCCTCTGCGTGGTTAAAGCTAATGTGAATCATGTAGGCAGCACATTGCTGGATCTTATTTGCTGTAAATTCAGTTGCTTTGTTTCTTTTGATTGGAGAATTTAATCCATGTACATTTAAAGTAATTATTGATAGGTAGTAATAAACTGTGAAAAATTCTGAAAGAGATGGGAATACCAGACCACCTGATCTGCCTCTTGAGAAACCTATATGCAGGTCAGGAAGCAACAGTTAGAACTGGACATGGAACAACAGACTGGTTCCAAAGAGAAAAAAGGAGTATGTCAAGGCTGTATATTGTCACCCTGCCTATTTAACTTATATCCAGAGTACATCATGAGAAATGCTGGGCTGGAAGAAGCGCAAGCTGGAATCAAGATTTCTGGGAGAAATATCAATAATTCAGATATGCAGATGACACCACCCTTATGGCAGAAAGTAAAAAGGAACTCAAAAGCCTCTTGATGAAAGTGAAATTGGAGAGTGAAAAAGTTGGCTTAAAGCTCAACATTCAGAAAATGAAGATCATGGCATTTGGTCCCATCACTTCATGGGAAATAGATGGGGAAACAGTGAAGTGTCAGACTTTATTTTCCTGGGCTCCAAAATCACTACAGATGGTGACTGCAGCCATGAAATTAAAAGACACTTACTCCTTGGAAGAAGAGTTATGACCAACCTAGATAGCATATTCAAAAGCAGAGACATTACTTTGTCAACAAAGGTCTGTCTAGTCAAGGCTATGGTTTTTCCAGTGCTCATGCATGGATGTGAGAGTTGGACTGTGAAGAAAGCTGAGTGCCAAAGAATTGATGCTTTTGAACTGTGGTGTTGGAGAGGACTATTGAGAGTCCCTTGGACTGCAAGGAGATCCAACCAGTCCATTCTGAAGGAGATCAGCCCTGGGATTTCTTTGTAGGAAATGATACTAAAGCTGAAACTCCAGTACTTTGGCCACCTCATGCAAAGAGTTGACTCATTGGAGAAGACTCTGATGCTGGGAGGGATTGGGGGCAGGAGGAGAAGGGGACAACAGAGGATGAGATGGCTGGATGGCATCACTGACTCGATGCATGTGAGTCTGAGTGACCTCCGGGAGTTGGTGATGGACAAGGAGGCCTGGCGTGCTGCAATGCATAGGGTTACAAAGAGTTGGAAATGACTGATCAACTGAACTGAACTAAACTTAACTGAAGGACATATTATTTTCACTTTATTGATTGATTTATTTCTGACATTTTATAGATTCTTTGATCCATTCTTCCTTTATTTGTATTTGTATGCTTTAATTCCTTTCTCATTAATTTTTTGTATCTTCTATAGGTTTTTTCTTTGTGTTTATGATGAAGCCTACATAAAAATCTTAGACCTAACAGTCTATTTTAAGACAGCAACAATTTATTTTCAATTGCATGTAAAAGCTCTAGACTTCTCTTCCCCACATATTTTATGCCAATGATGTCATGCTTCACATCTTTTTATATTATGCATCCATTAAAATTTACTGAAGCTATACTTATTTTAATACTATCACTTTAAACTTATATTCTGGAGTTAAAAGCATACCATAATTAAATTACAACAATCTGACTTTATATATTTACCATTACCAGTGAGTTTCATATTTTCATATGCTTACTTAGTTTCCTTTACTTTCAATTTAAAAGGCTCCCTTTTTAGCATGTATTTTCTTGTAAGACAGTTAAAGAATCTTTTTGCAATGCAGGAGTTGCAGGGGATGCGGATTTGATCCCTGAGTAAGGAAGATCCTCTGGAAGAGAGCATGACAGTCCACTCTAGGATGCTTGCCCAGAAAATTACATGGAAAAAGAACCCTGGCAGGCTACAGTCCATAGTGTCACAAAGAGTCAGACACAGCTGAAATGACTTAGCATGCAAAATGGTTCTAATAGTGACAAACTTCCCCAGCTTTTCTTTGCCTAGGAACATCTTTACTAAACCTTCATTTCTAAAGCATATCTTTTCCCAAATACACTGTACATTTTTTGTTGGCAGGTATTTGTTGTTTGTTTTCAAGGATTCAGGCAGACTCTGATTTGTCTGGTCCCTTTCTGGATGAAACTTCCTGCAGATCTTATTTGATATCAAGGTAATGGTGAGATTTTTTTTTTTTTTTAAATTCCCCATGAGTCTTTTGTATTTCTGCATATTTATTACATAAGGCCCAGACTGTCCATTGTTTCAGACAACTTTTCAAATTGTAACTGAAAAGCCTTTGACAATAGAAATATTGTCTCACTTTGGCACAGGAAGGAGGCTATTACTGTCCAGTATATACAGATAACTTTGCCAACAAAGGTTCACCTAGTCATGGCTATGGTCTTTCCTGTGGTCATGTATGGATGTGAGAGCTGGACTGTGAAGAAGGCTGAGTACTGAAGAATTGATCCTTTTGAACTGTGGTGTTGGAGAAGACTCTTGAGAATCCCTTGGACTGCAAGGAGATCCAACCAGTCCATTCTGAAGGAGATCAGCCCTGGGATTTCTTTGGAAAGAATGATGCTAAAGCTGAAACTCCAATATTTTGGCCACTTCATGCAAAGGGTTGATTCATTGGAGAAGACTCTGATGCTGGGAGGGCTTGGGGGCAGGAGGAGAAGGGGATGACAAAGGATGAGATGGCTGGATGGCATCACTGACTCGATGTATGTGAGTCTGAGTGACCTCCGGGAGTTGGTGAGGGACAGGGAGGCCTGAAGTCCTGCGATTCATGGGGTCACAAAGAGTTGGACACTACTGAGTGACTGATCTGATCTGATATACAGATAATGGGACTTCCCTGGAGGAGGCTCAGTGGTAAAGAATCTGCCTGCCAATGCCAGAGACAAGGGTTTGATCCCTGGATTGGTAAGATACCCTGGAGGAGAAAAATGCAATCACCCGAGTATTCTTGCCTGGGAAGTCCCAGGGACCAAGGAGCCTGGTGTGGTACAGTCCATGGGGTTACAAAAACAACTGAATAAGAGTTAATGACTAAACAACAACAATAAAGATAACTTCTCCCTCTAAATCAAAGATTAGGCAAACTTCCAAAAGACTTGGATTCCCTAAGCCTGATATTCTATCTTATAATAAAACTCATTGTGTGTACAGATGTCAAGCAGCCCTCTTTATATTACACTGTCATAATGGCCTCAGTTCAGTTTAGTCGCTCAGTTGTATCCGACTTTTTGTGACCCCACAGACTGAAGCATACCAAGCTTCCCTGTCCAGCACCAACTCCTGGGACTGGCTCAAACTCATGTCCATTGAGTCAGTGATGCTATCCAACCATCTTATCCTCTGTTGCCTCCTTCTCCTCCTGCTATCAACCTTTCCCAGTATCAGGATCTTTTCCAGTGAGTCAGTTCTTCACATCAGGTGGCCAAAGTATTGAAACTTCAGCTTCAGCATCAGTCCTTCCAATGAATATCCAAGACTGATTTCCTTTCGGATTGATTGGTTTGATCTCTTTGTAGTCCAAGGGACTCTCAAGAGTCCTCTCCAACACCACAATTCAAAAGCATCAATTCTTTGGTGCTCAGGTTTCTTTATAGTCCAACTCTCACATCCATACATGGCTACTGGAAAAACCATAGCTTTGACTAGACTGATCTTTGTTGACAAAGTAATGTCTCTGCTTTCTAATATTCTGTCTAGGTTGGCCATAGCTTTTCTTTCAAGGAGCAATTATTTTTTTTAATTTCATGGCTTCAGTTACCATCTGCAGTGATTTTGGAGCCCCCAAAAATAAAGTTTCACACTGTTTCCATTGTTCCTCCATCTATTTGTCATGAAGTGATGGTTCCAGATGTCATGATCTTAGTTTTTTGAATGTTGAGTTTTAAGGCAACTTTTTCACTTACCTACCTTAAAATATGTGTAAAATTAAAATGCATGGTAACAGTGAGTAAAAGGTACACAGGATATAAATGGAGTTGTATCTATATGTCTTACAATTTAAAGGAATTTATAAAATGATTTTTTGTAAAGATATATATATATAATTTTCTTACATAAAATTATTATTTGTAACTCATATAAACACAAAAAGAATTTTAAGTCAATATACAGTTAACAAAAAATAGAAAGGAAAATGAAATAATAAAAATATATCATTCATATATTTCATGAAATATATCATTTCATGAAAATGTTTAGAGAGAAGTAACAAATAGATGGCAGAATTATTAAACATGTAATAAAATGGCAGACTTAGCCAAAACATGATAGTTATATTAAATGTATATGCACTAATATACATAGCTTAAAATCTGTTAGTCTATATCAAGATCGACAAATATTTTCTGCAAAAAGCCAGATGGTATTTTAGGTCATTGGCCACGTGGTTTTTATCACTACCTGCTCAACTCTGAAGTTAAAGCATGAAAACAGCCATAGACAATACATGACTGTATAGCATCATTGTATTTTAATAAAATTGCATTTAAAAAATAATGGCAAGCAAGACTTAGTCAGTTGAACATAGTCTGCTGACCTCAGTCAGCAGAGTTTAATAAGCTGTTTACTAATGACTTCATAATCATTCATAAGAAATACCTTAAATATAAGCATATGAAAGCTTGAAACTTGCAGGATAAAAATGGTAAGTATTAAGCATACAAATGTTTAGCTGTGCTAATAGAATATAAAAGGAATTCCTCCATGACACTAGCTATAAAGAACCCACCTGCCAATGCAGTGGACATAAGAGACATGAGTTCGATCCCTGGGTCAGGAAGAGCCCCTGAAAGAGGGCATGGCAATCACTATAGTATTCTTTCCTGGAGAATCTCATGAACAGAGAAGCCTGGTGGTCTACAGTCCATAGGGTGGCAAAAATCAGACACAACTAAAGTGACTTAGCATGCATGCACATAGCATATAAAGTATGATTACAGATAAAACTCATTACTTGAGATGAAAAATAATCTCACAACTGTTTTTATCAAATATCAGCCAAAATAAAATGCTAAATTACTATAAACCTAAATATATATCCTGAAAATATTTTGATCAAAGTGATAGGACAAAAATAGGAGAAAGAGACAAATTTGGAAAGTAAGAGATTGATTATTGTTTTGGAAAAAGGCCAAAATTCAATACATATATGAAAGAAATAGAATACCTGAAAATAATAGAATACATCAAAATAAAAATTGTCTTAAATGACATTTATAGAACACTGTATACATCTACTGTTTTCATGCATTTCATTGAGTATATATTTTAAATTTATTAAGACATTATCATTGCTAATAGATATTAGATGTGTTTGGTTAGTCTTTCATTGCTTTCTATTTTTTTTTCCTGAATACCTGTATTCAATCTGTTAATCTATATCAAGATAGACAAATATTTTCTGCAAAAAGCTAGATAGATAGTATTTTAGATTCTGTTGGTCATGTTGTTTTTATCAATACCTGATCAACTCTGAAGTTAAAGCATGAAAACAGCCATAGATGATACATGACTGCATGAGCATCATTGTGTTTTAATAAAATTTAATTTAATTTACATTTAATTTTAATTTAATAAAATTGAATACAAAATTCAATGTTAGCATGCATCTGCCAAAAGAATGCCTTCATTGCATTCTCCAACACAGTTTTTTTGGTGACAGTCTTTCAGATTTAGTTTATTAGAAAGTTTATTTTTTACCATCATTTTTGAAGGGCAGCAGTTTGTAATACATCAAATTCTTAGTTAGTAGCTGCTTTGTTTGGATACTTTAAAGATATAATTCTGTGTTCTTTGTGACTCAATTTTCTCTTAAGAAGCCAGATGTAAATGTTATATCTGTTTCCTTTAAAGAAATGTGTTCCCTGCTCACCTATTTGGATGCTTTTAAGGTTTCTTCTTTATCTTTGTTTGTCAGTGTTCTATGATTTGCCCCCATGTTGTTTGATTTGTATTCAAAATGAATTTGGTTCACAGAACTTCTTAAAACCATGTCTTTGTGTCTTTTAACAAATATTGTTTTGGTTATCTTGGGAAGTATTTTTAATATATTAGAACTTTGTCACCATGTTCCATATATATTTTTATTTCATTTTTTTTTCCCAGTCATCTTTCTCTGCTTATACAAATCAGCATATTTTCTACTGTCGTATTTTTCAGTTCACTGATTTTTTTTTTTTCAACTGTGTCTCATCTAATATTAAATCTATCCAATTTGTACTTTCTGTTATTGTTTGGGTTCTTGAATTACCATTTGAGAATGTTATATATGTTCCAAGCATCTTATGCTCTCCAGGTTGCTGTTTATGTATTGAATTTGTTGATCACAGAGATTGAGCTTGTTTAAAAGCAAGTTTGAGTTTTAATTGTTTTATAATTTCTTTGTATGCCTGTGTTACAGCCTTTCAGAGTTACAAGTGAAAACCCAAGCTATTTTTTCAGTGATTCTCCTTCTCGCTGGTGTTTGAACTGCAGTTTTGTCTACCCATCCTCAGGTGAATGTCTAAATCTCTATCCAGCATCATAGCCTCTCCTAGTTTCTTCTCATATCCTCCGCCTTAGCTTTACAACTGTCCAATGCCACACTGTTTCCCCTTCTCTCTGAGGTCCAGGCATCCCAATTCTTTCTGCTTTACTGGCACTTTGACACTTTCATATAGATTTTATTTTCCAGTTGTGTCTACTTTTTCTAGGTGCTCACAATAGGAGTATATTCACATCTAGCTTATTCGTCTTCCCCGAAAACAGAATACTCCTAAAGCAGGGTTTTGGTGCTGACTTTACCGAGATGGGAAAAAATAGAAAACTCTTAGTTTTATTTTTATAGTTAATTCCATCTTGAGCAAAATAAAGGTGAGGCACTATGTTATGTTATGTTAAGTCACTTCAGTCGTGTCCGACTCTGTGTGACCCCATAGACGGCAGCCCACCAGGCTTCCCCGTCCCTGGGATTCTCCAGGCAAGAACACTGGAGTGGGTTGCCATTTCCTTCTCCAATGCGTGAAAGTGAAAAGAGAAAGTGAAGTCGCTCAGTCATGTCTGACTCTTAGCGACCCTATGGACTGCAGCCTACCAGGCTCTTCCATCCGTGGGATTTTCCAGGCAAGAGTACTGGAGTGGGGTGCCATTGCCTTCTCCGAAAGGTGAGGCACTAGTGGGATACAATAAGAGAAGTTTCCAGATGGAAGATGTTGTTATTCAGTCGTTGAGTCATGTCTGACCCTTTGTGATCCTATGGACTACAGCACACCAGGATTTCTTGTCCTTCATAATCATCCGGAGTTTGCTCAAACTCATTTCCATTGAATCGGTGATACCATCCAACAGTCTCATCCTCTATCACCTGCTTCTCCTCCTGCCTTCAATCTTTACCAGCATTAGGGTCTTTTCCAGTGAGTTGGCTCTTTACATCCGGTGGCCAAATAGTGGACCTTCAACATCAGTCCTTCCAATGAATATTCAGGATTGATTTCCTTTAGGATTAACTGGTTTGATTACCTTACAGTCCAAGGGACTCTCAAAAGTATTCTCCAGTACCACAGTCCAAAAGCATCAATTCTTCAGCACTCAGCCTTTTTTAATGAACTCTCATATCCATACATGACTACTGTGGAAACCATAGCTTTGACTGTTATGAGGGTAACAGGCAGGAAGGCTAGGGATCTCCAAATAAAGGAAATAGACTGCAAAGTGTCAGACATTTTTTATCTTTCTTAAAAGGCAGGAGGAAACAAACTACAAATGTCAGATTTTTTCGCCCCTTCTCTTAAATGAAGTGAGTGTAAGTTGCTCAGTTGTGTTCAATTCTTTGCAACCCCATGGACTCCAGAACCCCAGTCTCCCACATTGCAGGCAGATTATTTACAAGCTGAGCCACAAGGGAAGCCCAAGAACACTATATGCTATGGAGTATGTAGCATATCCCTTCTCCAGGGGATCTTCCCTACTCAGGAATCGAACCGGGATCTCCTGCATTGTAGGCAGATTCTTTACCAACTGAGCTATCAGCAAAGATGTCCCTTCTCTATACAAATTTAAAAGGAGGTTTCTCTTAAAATTCTGTGCTGCCATGATGACACCTGGTTCCACCTGAACTTAACTTTTCTTAAACCTTGAGCTACACAATGTGTTTTTCTTATGGAAATGTTTTTTTTTTTTTTTTTTCTTAAGCTATGCTAATGAACTAAGTACTTTCCCCTAGACTCTGTCTTTCTTCAAGTCCGTTCCACTTAAGACTGGGAACCAGAACTGATAAGGGCTCAAGAAACCAGTATGTTTTTCTCATATATTGTTCTCCTTATCTATGTTAATGAAACTATATATTTACTTGGAAACCTGCTTTTCTTCAAGATTTATGTTAATTGATTTATGGTCCGGGATGACTCACCTTGTGCCAATGTTATCTCAAAATGCATGTTGTGAGTAAGGGGCTTGGTGCCACTCTGAGTTTTGAGACATTCCCTTTCTCTAATTCAGATCAGATGAGTCGCTCAGTCGTGTCCGACTCTTCGCGACCCCATGAACTGCAGCACGCCAGGCCTCCCTGTCCATCACCAGTTCCCGGAGGTCACCCAGACTCACACCCATCAAGTCAGTGATGCCATCCAGCCATCTCATCCTCTGTCGTCCCCTTCTCCTCCTGCCCTCAATCCCTCCCAGCATCAGAGTCTTCTCCAATGAGTCAACTCTTCGCATGAGGTGGCCAAAATACTGGAGTTTCAGCTTTAGCATCATTCCTTCCAAAGAAATCCCAGGGCTGATCTCCTTCAGAATGGACTGGTTGGATCTTCTTGCAGTCCAAGAGACTCTCAAGAGTCTTCTCCAACGCCACAGTTCAAAAGCATCAATTCTTTGGTGCTCAGCCTTCTTCACAGTCCAGCTCTCACATCCATACATGACCACAGGAAAGACCATAGCCTTGACTAGGCGAACCTTTGTTGGCAAAGTAATGTCTCTGCTTTTGAATATGCTATCTAGGTTGGTCATAACTTTCCTTCCAAGGAAAGCCTTTGACTGTGTGGATCACAATAAAATGTGGAAAATTCTGAAAGAGATGGGAATAGCAGACCACCTGATCTGCCTCTTGAAAAATTTGTATGCAGGTCAGGAAGCAACAGTTAGAACTGGACATGGAACAGCAGACTGGTTCCAAATAGGAAAAGGAGTACATCAAGGCTGCATATTGTCACCCTGCTTATTTAACTTATATGCAGAGTACATAATGAGAATCACTGGGCTGGAAGAAGCTCAAGCTGGAATCAAGATTGCCGGGAAAAAAATATCAATAACCTCAGATATGCAGATGATACCACACTTATGGCAGATAGTGAAGCAATTTTGAGAACTAAAGAAACTTAAAGATTTCCCACTTTAAAACAGCAAGTAAAACTACACAGAATATAACTGGCATTATTTCAAATGCATAAATAAATTTGTTGGAATATAAAAAAATTCCTAGAGGCTAGAAAGAGCAAAGGACTGAAAACAAGACTTTAAGTTGAAACAGAAGTCCCTATTGTCTATCTCTGTAATAAAAGACTTGAATTTTTAACACTGAATAATACTATTACAAAATATAATACATGTTAGACAATTCTTGAAAATAAAATTACATACAAAATGTATTAGGTTGAGTAAAAACAGAATGAAATGTTTCAAAATGCTTTAGACAGAAGACTAAAAATAATGAGCTAAACTTATATATAGAAAGTAAGAAAAAAGATAAACAGAATAAATCAAAAGGAGTAAGAAGAGGAAAAGATAAAGTTCAAAGAAAAAATAATAAATTAATTGAGAGAAATGACATAGCTAAAAATTAGCTCTTTTAAAAGATGAATGCAAACTTCTCAGTTTTGGCAAAACAATTAAAAGAAATGATGAGTGAGAGGGAAGAAAAAACACTTAAAAATACAGCATGTGAACTATTTAAATACTGGATTTGGCATGTTGATTATTAAATAAATTCTCAACTTTAATTTTATGATAGAAAGAAAGAAAGTGAAGTTGCTCAGTCATGTCCGACTTTGCGACCCCATGGCCTGGAGCCCACCAGGCTCCTCCATCCATGGAATTTTCCAAGCAAGAGTACTGGAATGGGTTGCCATTTCCTTCTCCAGGGGATTTTCCAGACCTAGAGATTGAGCCCAGTTCTCCCTCATTGCAGGCAGAACTTATCAAATTTTATCATAAGCTGCTAATTAACTAGGAATATTTAAAAATGAGTAGAAAACCTGAATAAACTTGCATTGACTAGAAAACTGGGTTCAGTTATAAAACTATCCACAAATATAAAATGAGAAAACAAAGCATTCAACAATGAAAATCAGATAATAATTTCATAGGAGGCTTTATCAAACATTCTAAGGCCATATTATTTTGAACCTGTACACACCTTCAGAGAAGGCAATGGCACCCCACTCCAGTACTCTTGCCTGGAAACTCCCATGGACGGAGGAGCCTGGTAGGCTGTAGTCCATGGGGTCGCTAAGAGTCGGACACAACTGAGCAACTTCACTTTCACTTTTCATTTTCCTGCATTGGAGGAGGAAATGGCAACCCACTCCAGTGTTCTTGTCTGGAGAATCCCAGGGACGGGGAGCCTGGTGGGCTGCCATCAATGGGGTCGCACAGGGTCAGACAAAACTGAAGTGACTTAGTAGTAGTAGTAGTAACACACCTTAAGATGATA
This sequence comes from Tragelaphus eurycerus, assembly GCA_935064755.1. Taxonomy (NCBI): domain Eukaryota; kingdom Metazoa; phylum Chordata; class Mammalia; order Artiodactyla; family Bovidae; genus Tragelaphus; species Tragelaphus eurycerus. The sequence goes on along the minus strand of CAKXYN010000003.1, from coordinate 3,141,212 downwards.
GATATTAATTTTATTATGATTATATAAGCTAGATTGCAAAACTACCTAGGTGGTTATAAATTTCAAATTACATTCATTTTTTCCTTATTAGCAGTTATGTCAATATGCAAAATGAGAAACTCTAACCCATCAAAGTATAAAATAAAGTATATATTGATCAAATTTGGTTCTTATAAGGAATAAAAGACTGTTTTGACACTTAAAAATATCTATCAGTGTAATTTACCACATTAACATAATAAGCAGGAAAAATGATAAATGATTCACCTCAATAGACATAAAAAGGACCTAAATAAAATTAAAAAGTCATATATAATTTAAAATATTTGGTCTAGTGAGTTAATTTCTAATTTTAATGAGAAATATTGATCAAAAGTCTATACAAACTACATATGTCATGATAAAATATTAAAAACACTTCCTTTACAAAAAATAAGATAGTTAAATTAGCACTTTTATTCAGTATTGCCCTACCAGTTCTCCAAATACTGTAAAACCAAAGAAGACATAAATTAATAAGGAGGAATCAAGACAATCATTATTTCCAGGTTATCTGTCTAACAAACACATGAAAAGATGCTCAACATCTCTCATTATCAGAGAAATGCAAATCAAAACCACAATGAAGTACCATCTCACACTGGTCCGAATGGCTGCTATCAAAAAGTCTACAAACAATAAATGCTGGAGAGGGTCCTGAAAAAGGGAACCCTCTTACACTGCTGGTGGGAATGCAAACTAGTACAGCCACTATGGAGAACAGTGTGGAGATTCCTTAAAAACTGAAATAGAACTGCCCTACAATCCAGCAATCCCATTGCTGGGCATACACACCAAGGAAACCAGAATTGAGACACATGTACCCCAGTTTTCATCACAGCACTGTTTACAATATCTAGGATATGGAAGCAACCTAGATGTCCATCGGCAGACGAATGGATAAGAAAGCTGTGGTACAAATACACAATGGAATATAATTCAGCTGTCAAAAAGAACTCATTTGAATCAGTTCTAAAGAGGTGGATGAAACTGGAGCCTATTACACAGAGCGAAGTAAGTCAGGAAAAAAAGAAAAACACTAATACAGTATATTAATGCATATATATGGAATTTAGAAAGATGCTAATGATGACCCTATATGCGAGACAGCAAAAGAGACACAGATACAAACAACAGACTTTTGGACTCTGTGGGAGAAGGCAAGGGTGGGATGATTTGAGAAAATAGCATTGAAACATGAATATTACCATATGTGAAATAGATTGCCAGTCCTGGTTTGATGCATGAAACAGGGCACTCAAAGCCAGTGCACTGGGACAACATGGGGAGGGAGGTGGGGGATGGGTTCAGGATGGGGGACACATGTGCACCCGTGGCTGACTCACGTCAATGTATGGCAAAAACCACTATAATATTATAAAGTAATTAGCCTCCCATTAAAAATAATTATTTAAAAAATCATGAGATAATGACAAAATTCTGGGGTCTCTTGGAATGTAAGATTACATAAAATATACTTCCTTATGATATATTGCTACTGCTGCTAAGACACTTCAGTCATTTCCAACTCTCTTCGACCCCACAGACAACAGCCCACCAGGCTCCCCAGTCCCTGGGATTCTCCAGGCAAAACACTGGAGTGGGTTGCCATTTCCTCCACCAATGCATGAAAGTGAAAAGTGAAAGTGAAGTCGCTCAGTCGTGTCCGACTCTTAGCGACCCCATGGACTGCAGCCTACCAGGCTCCTCCGTCCGTGGGATTTTCCAGGCAAAAGTACTGGAGTGGGGTGCCTTTGCCTTCTCCGTTTGATACACTAGTATCACCTAATTATGGAAATAGGCTTATATTAAATATTTATAATAGCAGCATAAACAACGATTGTTGTAGCCTAGTCTAGCAGAGACCGGAACCTGCCCGCTGACTAGAGGGTGCAGCAAACTGAGCCCTCCTGATTGTCCTAGAAAGCATGCTGAGCGGACATTCTTGGGCAGGACGTGCTCTCTGCTCCGCTTCACTACCTGCCCCTCCCTCCCTCCCCATGGAAAGAACACAAAATGTTCCCGATCAACAGCAGAGCCTTAACTCTACTCCTTCTTTATGGTACGCTGATCAAACTCCCCAGTCTAGATATTTCCTAGTGATCTCGTTTTTATTCTGCCAATAAAAGTGCGAGCTGAAAGGAGCCATTTTGTTTTCCGGGCATGGAAAGCAGGAAGGCCCCCAGATGATCCGCTTGGCAAATTATATGTGTCTGTCTTTTCATTATGTGCTGGCCCCATTTCAGGTCTTTCTCACCCACTGTGCTGGATGTGACAAACAATGATAAAAATTAAGTCTATCAGAATATAGTTTTATAGGCATAATTGTAAAGAATTGGGAACCTCTAGATTGCCTAATGCACCTATGGAAACTTGAAAAATAACAAAGTTAGCATTTCAGATCATGGTGAATATTCAATAAATAGTTTGGCACAACTGACTGTATTCCTAGCAATTTAACAGCATATAAAAATTAGTCTAGAATTAAATTCCTAAATATAAAAGTATCCATGTGTATAATATTTATGTTTTATAATATATATGACATGTGCAAATATATTTATAATTCCCCTGGAAGGAAAATTTTCTCCAATGGCACATGAATTGTAAACAGAAGAAAATGACTGATGCATTTTATTACACTTATATTAAAGTTATAAAAACAGTCCTGAGGGATATGAAAATGCCAGTTTCAGTCTTGGAAAAGTCATTGGACACATATACATATTAATGTTTAGAATTCAGATGTGTAAGGAGAGTTCAACTAAAGTATTCTTTTAGTCAGATATTGCTAAGTAACAAAAACCCTCAATAAAGAAGCATATAACAAAAACAAAATGAAAAATGTCTCTGAATGATCTCTGCTGTTATACCTTGGCTCTCTAGAGGTGAATTCTGATAAATTATTTAATTGGCAGCTGCCAACCCACTCCAGTACTCTTGCCTGGCAAATCCCATGGACAGAGGAGCCTGGTAGACTGCAGTCCATGGGGTCACAAAAAGTCGAGTCTTACACGACTGAGCGACTTCACTTTCACTTTTCACTTTCATGCATTGGAGAAGGAAACGGCAACCCACTCCAGTGTTCTTGCCTGGAGAATCCCAGGGACAGGGGAGCCTGGTGGGCTGCCGTCTATGGGGTCGCACAGGGTCGGACACGACTGAGGCGACTTAGTAGCAGCAGCAGCAGCAGCAGCAGCAGCAACCATTTTATCCACCCTTCTTCTTGACCCCTATCTAGCAAAGTATTTGGGTTCCCCCAATATCCTGTGAGGAACCTGAATTCTATTTTTGGTACAGTTAACACATATAAACAGAATTATATATTGTGGCGGCAAGGACATGCATTTCATTCCCACTTTAGTTGATTAACTAAAATATAAAATTGAACAAGCAGAAATCTTGTCCTTTGTGGCTTCTCCCTCATGAATAACATGAATAACACAGTGGTATTTTTAGTGCCTCATGCACCAGCCATGAATTCTTGTTTTAAAAATAGATGCAGAGTATAATGCCGTTCAGGGTTTATTGTTCCTAAAGAATCCACCTGCCAATGCAGGAGATGTAGGAGATGCGGGTTCGATCCCTGGGTTGGGAGGGTCCCCTGGATGAGGAAATGGTGATCAACTGCAGTATGCTGGCCTGGAAAATTCCATGGACAGTGGAGCCTTGTGGACTGCAATGCATGGGGTTACAAAGAGTCAGGTGGGATTGAGGGAGCACCCACACACACACAACATTATTGGGAAAACAAAGATTAAATTTAAAATGTTGAATACTGTGAGAGTAATGAAATTTATAGACATTCTTAAATTTAAGATAAAGATGGAAATATTTCTGTAATCTCTCAAAGTCCATTTAATAAAAAATAAATATAGCACTAAGTTTTGGAAATCAACTGCTATTGATTTTCATCAGTATTCAGTATGAGTTTACACTGAAGAAAGCTGTAATCTAGAATGGCATTGCAAGTTGATATATGTGAAGATTACACAGATATTTGATGTATAACACAATTGTGATAAGTATTATGCTATAATTTGTGGCTTATAGGATATTATAACAATAGAGATAGCAATAAAAGCTTAGAGCCACCCAGGGAAAAAAAAGGAAAAAAAAAAAGTTTAAAATGGGACAATACATAAAAGGTAATTGTGGGAAATAATATCAGCAATTCAAAACCTCAGAATTTTTTGAGGAAGTAGATTGAGCAGAAAAAGATTTCAATCTAAAATTTGAGCATTTATTTTCTCTAAGGACTATATAACCCCCCAAAAGCACACATGTGTGTATTAGTCGCTCAGTCATGTCTGACTCCTTGCGATGCCATGGACTGTAGCCTGCCAGGTTACTCCATCCATGGGATTTTCCAGGCAAGAATTCTGGAGTAGATTGCCATTTCCTTCTCCAAAAGCACACATAAATGTATAGAAATGAAAATATAATCTTTAAAATAGAAAGATCTGAGAGCTATCTATGAAATAAAATAAGATTTTTTTTAAAGTTCTCAAATACACAATCTGCATAATCAGAAGATAAGTATAACAAATAGTTGTGAACATTGAGACTAAAAATATTGTGTTCTGGGGTTTATACTAAATACTAAGATCATCTATGTGCATGCATGCTTGCAAACATTGAGGCCAAAATAGAAGGCTCTATCACAGGCAAGTGTAATACTATTCAAATATTTGTTTAAAGAAAACAATTAAGTGATTTTTAGCAGCATTTTTAAAAAATAGTTAAAATTCTCAGGATGTCAATAGTTCTACAGTGGATATTCTAAAAACCAATGTTACTTATTTTATATATTATTCTAACAAGCCAAAAAAGTAGTTATTTTCTCTATAAGTTTAAAAAGCCAGCACAAGTCAGGTTAAAAATAAGTATATGAAGTGAAAGTGCTCAGTCGTGTCTGACTCTTTGTGACCCCATGGACTATACTGTCCGTGGAATTTTCCAGACCAGAATACTGGAGTGGATAGCCTTTCCCTTCTCCAGGGGATCTTTCCAACCCAGGGATTGACCAGTTGAACAACAAGGGAAGCCCAAGAATACTGGAATGGGTAGCCTATCCCTTACCAGAGGTTCTTCCTGACCCAGGAATCGAACTGGGGTCTCGTGCTTTGCAGGCAGATTCTTTACCAACTGACCTATTAGATAAGCCCTACAAATAAGTATACAGTATATAAAATACAAACACAAAAGTGTTCATTTACAGTACCTCACCCAAAATTTGTAGTAAATATAGTGAATTCAGTAACTTACTAATGATATGAAAACTGAAGTGGCCAAATAAAGTCAGTTTTAGCATAGGAACTTAATATTGTGTTCAATACCTTATGTCACAGTATAAAAACAATTAAATGATACACAGAGAAAATAAATTTCATAAAACCCATATACTCCAAGTTGAAAATACATTTAAAGCTGGAAAGAAAATTATTATTTTTAATATGAAAAGAAATAGTATCTATTTTAAAACATATATGGTGAAGTTTGAAGAAAACGTGAGGTAGCCCCATTGTATTATACAATGATTTTAAATGTTACTCTGCATGCATGCTTATATTTGCTTCAGTTGTGTCCGACTTTTCCAACACTATGGACTGTAGACCGCTAGGCTCCTCTGTTCTTGGCATTCTCCAGGCAAGAATACTGGAGTGGGTTGCCATGTCGTCCTCCAGGGGGTCTTCCCAACACAGGGATCAAACCTGCATCTCTTATGTCTTCTGCACTGGTCGTTGGGTTCTTTACCACTAGTGCTACCTGGGAAGCCCAAAAGTTACACTAAAAATGTTTTAATTCTTTTCTTTTCTTTTTATTTCCAACTCCTCTTGCTCTTTGCTGTTATTTCATCCACACTCTCTCCCTGGGCAACTCATGCTCATAACTTGATGTATGTCCTTTCAAACAATCTTACACTGATTATGTGTACGGATCTAGCTTAACCTCTGTGTTTATCTCATTGTCAAAATTACCTATCTAAATACTTTTCTAGATAACCATCTTAAAAGAGACAGAAACCATACTCACTATTTTCACAGAGAGGAATTTAGTATCAATAATTGTCAACTAGATATATAGAATTAGGAAGTTAATACAAAAACATGCAATAGAAAGAGAATATTAGTATATCACAGAGGTAGCAGCCACAGAAAACAGCCAGCACCCTCTTAAAACATGAAAAATGGCACAACTAGTAAAGAACAGGTCTTTGGCAGAGGAATTCAATGGAAGGGATTTTTGCCAAGATAAAATTACCTTTAAATTACCTAGAGGAAGAGCCACTGGGCATCCAGGACTGTCCATATTTGCCCATTCTTACTCATCCTATACCAAATGCATGATGTTCTTTAATATAAAAACAAAAAGTCATAAAGGATATAAGAAAAAAAAAAGCGTAAATTACGGTGTTACTTTGGGTGGAAATGATCTTTGTATCACACACCAGGCATATAGTTATATGAAAAAGCAGATGCTAAGTCAGCAGACACCTTCTTTATTAAAATGAAGCATTGTTAGGATATAGAAACACTGAAACCTATAATAGCATTTTGTTTTTCTAATCCAGTTTCTAAGACTAGCACAGACTTTTCTTGTTATGGTGAAAAATAAACATTTTTTTATGTTTTTAAGTGCTATGTATAAATTACTTGTCAGCCAACTATTTTCTTGAAACTTTGAGAGAACAAAAGATTCCTAGGTTGCATACACTAAGCATAATATTGTGTTTAAAAATAATCAGAATAATCCAAAAACGGCAATTTTACAGGCTGGAAGCATTAGAAGAAATTTAAATTGGTATAATCAGTCTATTATTTTAAAATGTGGCCAGCACAAATTGGAATGGGACTCATTCCTTGGAAGACTGTTCCTGTTTCCACCCACTCCAGCCATATGGAGAAGCATATGGCTGTAATTGCCTTCAAGTCTTTTCTTAAGTGTCGCCTTATCAGAGAAGTCTTCCCTGACCTGGGAATTGGACATATTGGACATGGTATCTCTCCTTTGTTATGGCTTTATGGTTGTTATGGCTTTATTCTTAGTGCTATCATAACCTGATACATTAATTTTATTTGTTTATTATCTTTGTATCCCATCAGATTATAAATTATAGCAAGAATTATGTGAGTTTTATTAGCTATCATATGCCAAATGAGTAGAACAGAGCAATGGATATGATAGGAACTCAACACTTTTGAATGATTAAATAAATGTAAAAATTGAATACTTATTAATCACATTTTGCTTTGGGAGAGGTCTCTTGACTCTTTCAAAGTACTTTTCCAAGGGTTTTACTCTTCCTGTTAAGTAAAGAAGGCTATTTTGTCTAGTGATGGCAACAGTGTGAGATATTAAGCTACTGACAGTTGGCAGCTCTTTGAAATATTATGGTAGAGGATGGTCTAAAATAATGAGACTGACATAAGGAAAGGAAAAAACAAAGATAATCTAAGAGATAGCCCACATAAGAACAGAGCTGCTTATCACAGTCATACTTAAATTTGAGCTGTGTGTTCCCTTGCCATGGTTTATTTATATGAGCAATATATTCTTTTCCCTACATTTGTAACATTTGGGTTTCTGTCACTTTTAAATAATATATTCCTGACTGATGCTATTAGAAGTATATAATATGCTATAAGAATATAAAACTATAAGGCTTTGAATAATTCTTAGTAGATCTGAAAAGTAAAATTTAAAAGCCCACCAGGCTCCTCTGTCCAGGTGATTCTCCAAGCAAGAATACTAACTGGATTGCTATGCCCTCCTCCAGGGGATCTTCCAAACCCAGGGATTGAACCCACATCTCTTTACATCTCCTGCAATCGCAGATGAGTTCCTTACTACTAATGCCACCTGGGAAACCCTATATAATTAAGTAAAATGTATAACTAATGAAACCTATTGGACTGAAGAAATGAGGAAGACAGTTGAATTTATGAGAGACAAAATTATGGTATTCTGATGTTTGATTTTATTATCAACTTCTAGCTCCTCATTATTAGAAAAAACGTGTAACTCCAAAACAACTTTGGATAAGGTCTTGTAAATATCTCAATCCTTTCCAAACTTGCTCATGCAAAGTACACAGGAAGAGCTAAACAAATGTTATTTATTGTTATCAACCACAGTATTTTCATTGTTTAATATATTTTCTTCAAATATAGCATGCAATTGTTGAATATTTATTTATTTTATTAAAAAAAGTGCTTTTTTTTCTATTTTCTTTGCAAAACATTAGCTGTTGAGGTTATTTTTTAGTAGAAATATCTGTATAATGGTACTGCCCTCTGTCCCTACTTCAATTTGTAATTAGAATACAGAAAAATGGAGGGCATGCACTCTCTCTACTAGATAGAAAAAGAAGAGCATTTTAAATCCTTTATGGCAAATAATCTTTGCTTCATAAAATTAGAAGTGAAAAGAGCCTCTTCATTGATCAGCACCAGTGTATTTTGTCGGGCCATTAAATATACCAATTATCAGCAATAAATGCAGAGATTTCCTGATTACACATTTAATGCTAACTACAATTTACTCTCAAAACATCTCTCATAATTAAACTAATAATCTTTCTAATCATAAGAATTTGATTTACCTTTGTAACTTAGAGGTATATGTAGAGCATGGCACACAGTAGGCATTTGGGAAATATTTCTCATGACTATCTTTGGACTGAGTTGATCATTAACAAACTAGAAATTTTCCTAAACTTTTTACAAAAAATTTATTTACTTTTGGCTATACTGGGTCTTGGTTGCTATGTAGCCGTTTCTCTAGGAGCAGCAATTAGTGGCTACTCTCTAGCTGTGCTGCACAGACTTCTCATTTCAGTGGCTTCTTATTGTGGAGCATGGGCTCTAGGTGCACAAGCTTCAGTAGTTATGACATGTAGGCTCAGTAGTTGTGGTTTCCAGGCCCTAGAGCTCAGGCTTAGTAGTTATGGCTCCTGGGTTTAGTTGCTCCATGGCATATGGGATCCTCTCAGACCAGGGATCAAACTGGTGTCTCCTGCATTGGCAGGTGGACTGTACACCACTGAGCCACCAGGGAAGCCCTAAACTTTCAGTTTTAGAAGAGTTTTTGATTTACAGAAAAATTTCAAAGATACTACAAAGTGTTCCTGTGTAACAAACCTGCTTTTCCCTGTTAACGTATTAGATTTTCTGGATATCTTTTTCTATTCTAGGATCCTATTATGGGTACATTTTGTTTGACCATCAGGTCAGGCTAAGAAAATAAGTAGTAACTGGAACTTGGGAGACTTTAAATGTCATGGTTTTTCCAGTAGTCATGTATGGATGTGAGAGTTGGACTATAAAGAAAGCTGAGCGCCGAAGAATTGATGCTTTTGAACTGTGATGTTGGAGAAGACTCTTGAGAGTCCCTTGGACTGCAAGGAGATCCAACCAGTCCATCCTAAAGGAGATCAGTCCTGAATATTCTTTGGAAGAACTGATGCTGAAGCTGAAACTCTAATACTTTGGCCTCCTGATGTGAAGAACTGACTCATTGAAAAACACCCTGATGCTGGGAAAGATTGAAGGCGGGAGAAAAAGGGGATGACAGAGGATGAGATGGTTGGATGACATCACCAACTCAATGGACATGAGTTAGAGTAAGCTCTGGGAGTTGATGATGGACAGGGAGGCCTGGCATGCTGCAGGCAATGGGATCACAAAGAGTCAGACATGACTGAGTGACTGAACTGAATGTGTGATTGCTTTTCTTAATAGAATCTCATGGTTCATATAGGATTTATTGATTCTTTTTCATTCTTTTTCTTTTGTTCTCTGAATAGATAATTTCAAAGGTTCCATCTTTGACTTCATAGACTCTTTCTTTGGCTTGACCGAGTTTGCTATTGACACTGTTGCATTTTTCATTTCATTCATTATATCTTCATCTCCAATTTTTTTTTTAGGTTCTTCCTTATGATTTCTAAGCATTCTGATAAATTTCTCATTTTGTTCATGTATTGTTTTCCTAATTTCATTGGACTGTGTTTCTGTGTTTTCTTACAGCTCACCGAGCTTGCTTAAATCAGGGTTTTTGATTCCTGCATTGGATAAACTACAGTCTCCATTTCTTTTGTATTAATTACTGAAAATTTTTTTTGTGTTCCTTCAGTATTGTAACTTTTCCTGGTATTTTATGTACCTCAAAGTCTTGTGTTGCTGTTTTCACAGTTGGGAGAAAAAAAAAGTCATGCCTCTAATCTTTATTCATTGGTTTTGATGAAGAAAATTCTTCTTTTGTCTTGATAGGGGCTATGACATTTTCTATGAGTCCATCTGCTCCACATATCTTATTTCCCTTTGTGGCAGAATTCATGGGCTTCTGTGCTTTGTTTTAATCCTGCCAAACCAGGCTCTGTGCTGAAAACCACCTTTTTGCTACCTCTCAGGCAGTGATACATGCTCAAGTTTGCTATTTCTTCCAGTCCTGAAGAATTGGACTCTATGTGTGCTTACTAGTTATTTGTAAAAGCTGCAATTGGAAACACACACAGAGAGGTGTCCAGGGTATGAGGGTGGGTGTGTGTGAGGCCCACTGAGCACTGAGGGTGCCTTTGGGTTAGCTGGAGGGATTTGTAGGTGAGGCATCCCAGCAGCTCATGGGCTGGCTTTCTGGTAGAGTCCAAGATGTCACTAGTAGGATCTAGCTGTCTTGATATGCTCCATTCGGATGCCTGGCCACCATTCTCCCAGGCATTCACTGCCCTCTGACAGTGCAGTTCCTCAGTATTCTTGATGACATGAGATAGAAATGGGCCTCTTTGGTGATGTCACACACAACTAGGGAAGCCAGATGCTCACCCACATTATTTCACCATTCTCATGGGAGAAATCAGGGCTAAGAAGGTTGGCTTTGGCAGTGAACATTGTCATCTTGCTTCCCTGATGTCTCAGATGGTAAATAGTGTGCCTGCAGTGCAGGAGACCTGGATTTGATCCCTGGTCTTGAAGATCCCCTGAAGAAGGGAATTGCTACCCACTCCAGTATTCTTGCTGGAGAATTCCATGGACAGAGGAGCCTGGCAAACTACAATCCATGAGGTTTCAAAGATTTGGACATGACTGAGTGATGAACACTTTCACATTACTTTATTGACACCTTGCAGGAAGGGTGATGTGGGTAAAGTAAAACTGTTCCTCTTACCGTCTTCAGTGTGTCTGTCCTCAGATTTTATATGCTCCAACAGTATGCTGGACTCCTGGACTTCCAGAAAGACACTTGCATTGTAGTGATTGTTAAATAGAAATCTATGTTCTTTGGGAGAAGATGGTATAAAACTCTCTTTCTGCCATGCTGAGAACATGACTCCCTGTAATTGAGTTGTGTGTGTGTATTTTGTATCCTATGACTCCACTATAGTGATTTAATATTTCCAGAAATAAATATATAAATTTCTATATATTCAATCATTTTATCAGTAGAGTTTTATCTCCTTTTTTTTCCAATCTGTGTGCCTTTCTAGCCCTTGAATACTGTAAGATTTTAAGTCAGTATTGAATATGCTAAGAGAAAAAGAGGAATGCTTGACATTTTTCTGATCTTAGGAGAAAAGCATCTAGTTATTCACCACTAAGTACAACATTAGTTTACAGGCTTGTGAGTACTCTTTGTTAACTTAAGATCTGTTTTGCTACTAAATTGCTGAGAGCTTTTATCCTGAGTGAATACTGATAAATTATTTTTATCAATTGATTGGATTATATGAGTTTTATTCTAAAGTTAGTATAGTGTAATACATTGATTTATTTTTAACTGCATTATCTTTGAACATCTGGTGTAAATCTCACTTGGTCATGCATATAATGCATTTTTTATACCTGCTAATATATTCTTGAGAATTTTTGTGTATATCATCATGAGAAATGTTGGTCTATAGTTTTTCTTTCTTGTAATGTCTTTATTTGATTTTGATATTAAGGTAATGCTAATCTTATTAAATTAGGAAGTGTTCCCCTGCTTCTAATTTCTGCACACAGTTGTAGACAATTAATATCATTTATTTCTATAATGGTAAAAGTTATCAGTAAGCTGTCTGTGTTTTTGCTCTATTTTTAAGAGTATTACTAATTATTGATTGAATTAATCTAGGGTTTTACCTATATATCCTTATGTGAGATTGGTTAGATGTGTCTTTAAAGGTGTTAATTCATATCATCTATGCTTTAAAATTTGTAGACATAGAGTTGATCATAGTATTCCTTCGTGATCATATGTTCATGAGACGAGATTTGGGAAATGTTACCTCCTATTCTATAATTTAGAAGGTTTTGTGTGAATTGATGTGCCTTCTTTTAAATATTTTGTGGAATTCACCAGTTAGGCTTTCAGGGCTTTTTTTTTTTTTTTTTCTTCTTCTTCTTATGAGAACTTTTAAGAACAAAGTTACTCTCTTTAATAAATATACAGTTACTAATGTATTCTTCTCTGTAGACAAATAGACAAGTTGTGGGTCTCTCTCTCTCTTCCTCTCTCATTAGTCTGATGACAATTATTAATGTTATTGATCATCTCATTAAATCAATGTATGGTTTTACATTTTCTCCATTATTTTTTCTGTCTCCTTGTTTTTATGTTACAGTTATTATTTCCTTATGCTATGGCTGATTTTATTTGCTCTTCTATCACATAGACATATAAGTGGAAGCTTGGGTCATAAATTTGAGACCTTTAGCTTTTCTAGCATGAGTTATCATATTATAAGATGTCATATATATTCTGATCACAGCTTTAGTTGCATTCAATGAGATTTGATTTGTTCCTCTCTTGCTTTCATTTAATTCAAATTGTTTTCTAAATTTCCTCAAATCTCTCCTTTGGGTTATGAATTATTTGCCCCGATTTCTTCAGTCACTCAGTCAATGCCAACATCTTATTATATAAATTTTAAATATTTGGATATACTCCTGACATGCTTTTGATCTTGGATTTGAATTTAGTATTTATATAGTCAGAGCATTGTCTCAGTTCAGTTCAGTCGCTCAGTCATGTCCAACTCCCTGTGACCCCATGGACTTTAGCAAGTCAATCTTCCTGTCCATCACCAATGCCCAGAGCCTCCTCAAACTCATGACCATCAGGTTGGTGACTCCATCCAACCATCTCATCCTCTGTCATCCCTTTCTCCTCCTGCCTTCAATCTTTCCCAGCATCAGGGTCTTTACCAATGAGTCAGTTCTTCACATCAGGTAGCCAAAGTATTGGAATTTCAGCTCAGCATCAGGCCTTCCAATGAATATCCAGGACTGATTTCCTTTAGGATGAACTGGTTGGATGTCCTTGATGTCCAAAGGACTTTCAAGAGTCTTCTCCAACACCGCAGTTCAAAAGCATCAATTCTTCAGAACTCAGCTTTCTTTATAGCCCAACTCTCACATACATATATGACTACTGGAAAAACCATAGCTTTGATGAGACATACCTTTGTTGGTCAAGAAATGACCCTGCTTTTAAATATGCTGTCTAGGTTGGCCATAGTTTTTCTTCCAAGGAACAAGGATCTTTTTTTTTTTCTTTTTATATATATTTTATTCTTTTTTTTTTTTTTTTTTTTTTTTTTTACTTTACAATATTGTATTGGTTTTGCCACATATCAAAATGAATCCACCACAGGTATACAGGTATACACGTGTTCCCCATCCTGAACCCTCCTCCCACCTCCCTCCCTGTACCATCCCTCTGGGTCGTCCCAGTGCACCAGCCCCAAGCATCCAGTATCGTGCATCAAACCTGGACTGGTGACTTGTTTCATATATGATATTATACATGTTTCAATGCCATTCTCCCAAATCATCCCACCCTCCCCCTCTCCCACAGAGTCCAAAAGACTGTTCTATACATCAGTCAAACTAGTACAGCCACTATGGAGAACAGTGTGGAGATTCCTTAAAAAACTGGAAATAGAACTGCCTTATGACCCAGCAATCCCACTGCTGGGCATACACACTGAGGAAACCAGAATTGAAAGAGACACATGTACCCCAATGTTCATCGCAGAACTGTTTATAATAGCCAAGACATGGAAGTAACCTAGATGTCCATCAGCAGATGAATGGATAAGAAAGCTTTGGTACATATACACAATGGAATATTACTCAGCCATTAAAAAGAGTGCATTTGAATCAGTTCTAATGAGGTGGATGAAACTGGAGCCTATTATACAGAGTGAAGTAAGCCAGAAAGAAAAACACCAATACAGTATACTAACACATATATATGAAATTTAGAAAGATGGTAACAATAACCCTGTATACGAGACAGCAAGTATCTTTTAATTTCATGGCTGCAGTCACCATCTGCAGTGATTTTGGAGGGAAAAAAAAAAAAGTTTCTCACTGTTTCCATTGTTTTCCCATCTATTTGCCATGAAGTGATGGGATCAGATGCCATGATTTTAGTTTTCTGAATGTTGAGCTTTAGGTCAACTTTTTCACTCTCCTTTTTCACTTTTATCAAGAGGCTCTTTAGTTCTTCACTTTCTGACATAAGGGTGGTATTATCTGTGTGTCTGAGGTTATTGATATTTCTCCAGTCAATCTTGATTCCAGCTTGTGCTTAATCCAGCCTGACATTTTGCATGATGTAGTCTGCATATAAGTTAAATAAGCAGGTGACAATATACAGCCTTGATGTACTCCTTTCCTGATTTGCAACTAGTCTGTTTCATGTCCAGTTCTAACTGTTGCTTCTTTACATGCATACAGATTTCTCAAGAGGCAGGTCAGGTGATCTGGTATTCCCATCTCTTTCAGAATTTTCCAGTTTTTTGTGATTCACATAGTCAAAGGCTTTGGCATAGTAAATAAAGAAGAAATAGATATTTTTCTGGAACTCTTTTTCTTGTTTGATGTTGACAATTTGATCTTTGGTTCCTCTGCCTTTTCTCTATCCTGCTTGAACATCTGGAAGTTCACGGTTCATGTACTGTTGAAGCCTGGCTTGCAGAATTTTGATCATTGCTTTGCTAGGTTTGTCTACATAATTTCAAGTATTTATAATTTGGTAAAGCTTGAATTTTTTGCTCATAATATGATCTATCTTGATGAATGCTCCATATGCATTTCAAAATAATGTATATTTGCTTGCTTTCCATATATACAATTTTTAAATATATGCATGATTTGGTTTGTATTTAGTACAAATATTCATTAAAGAAGGTCATTTTTTTAATGCTGCAATGAACATAGAGGTCCATATGTTTCCAAAATAGTATTTTGTTTTCTTTGAAAAATACTCAAATGTTGAATTACTGGATCATATATAGTTATGTTTTTCATTTTTTGGGAACTTCTATTCTTTTTTTAATAATTGTAACAGATATGCTGCAATGTTGGAAAAAAGACTTGTTCCTCAATCATGTTCTATGTCTATTTGGTGCCAGTGGTGTATTCTTCTGTTTTCATTGTTCTTCCTCTAGACCCATGGTGAACAAACATCCACTATGTAGAGCTTTCCTGGTCTCAGTTCTATTTTTCACCTAAATACATGATTTTTTAACAAAACCTTTGCAAGGAATAATAAAATTTTGGTGTTACGGAAGTTAAACATTGCATTATTTTTAAAAGAGAATGGGAAGATTTCGTTATAAAAACTAATAAGCAACTAATTTTTACAATGTAGAATAAAAAATTGTATCTATAACTTATCAAATTTAATTTTAATAAAAGTTTTAAGAGAAAATTGTATATAATTTGTAATTTAAAAATAGAAGATTCAATTAGAGAAAGGAAATCATGACAATGAAGGAGGTTATAGGCCCAGATTTTGGAAAGAGACATTATATTATAAACCAAAAACAGGTATTTTGAGGTAGTAAAACAAAATCATGAAATTCACTTAGTATCAGTGATCTAATTTAAGGAGAGTTAGCAGATATCAAACACCCTCTTCCAACAACACAAGAGAAGACTCTACACATGGACATCACCAGATGGTCAACACCAAAATCAGATCGATTATGTTCTTTGCAGCCGAATATGTAGAAGCTCTATACAGTCAGCAAAAACAAGTCCAGGAGCTGTCTGTGGCTCAGACCATGAACTCCTTATTGCCAAATTCAGACTTAAATTGAAGAAAGTAGGGAAAACCACTAGAACATTCAGGTATGACCTAAATCAAATCCCTTATGATTATACAGTGGAAGTGAGAAATAGATTTAAGGGCCTAGATCTGATAGATAGAGTGCCTGATGAACTATGGAATGAGGTTTGTGACATTGTACAGGAGACAGGGATCAAGATCATCCCCATGGAAAAGAAATGCAAAAAAGCAAAATGGCTGTCTGGGGAGGCCTTACAAATAGCTGTGAAAAGAAGAGAAGCAAAAAGCAAAGGAGAAAAGGAAAGATGTAAACATCTGAATGCAGAGTTCCAAAAAATAGCAAGAAGAGATAAGAAAGCCTTCTTCAGCGATCAATGCAAAGAAAGAGAGGAAAACAACAGAACGGGAAAGACTAGATCTCTTCAAGAAAATCAGAGATACCAAAGGAACATTTCATAAAAGATGGGCTTGATAAAGGACAGAAATGGTATGGATCTAACAGAAGCAGAAGATATTAAGGAGAGATGGCAAGAATACACAGAAGTACTGTACCAAAAAGATCTTCACAACCCAGATAATTACAATGGTGTGATCACTGACCTAGAGCCAGACATCCTGGAATATGAAGTAAGTGGGCCTTAGAAAGCATCACTACAAACAAAGCTAGTGAAGGTGATGGAATTCCAGTGGAGCTATTCCAAATCCTGAAAGATGATACTGTGAAAGTGCTGCACTCAATATGCCAGCAAATCTGGAAAACACAGCAGTGGCCACAGACTGAAAAAGGTCAGTTTTCATTCCAATCCCAAAGAAAGGCAATGCCAAAGAATGCTCAAACTACTGCACAATTGCACTCATCTCACACGTGAGCAAAGTAATGCTCTAAATTCTCCAAGCCAGGCTTCAGCAATATATTAACTGTGAACTTCCTGATGTTCAAGCTTGTTTTAGAAATGGCAGAGGAACTAGAGATCAAATTGCTAACATCTGCTGGATCATGGAAAAAGCAAGAGAGTTCCAGAAAAACATCTATTTCTGCTTTATTGACTATGCCAAAGCCTTTGACTGTGTGGATCACAATAAACTGTGGAAAATTCTGAAAGAGATGGGAATACCAGACCACCTGATCTGCCTCTTGAGAAATTTGTATGCAGGTCAGGAAGCAACAGTTAGAACTGGACATGGAACAACAGACTGGTTCCAAATAGGAAAAGGAGTACATCAAGGCTGTATATTGTCACCCTCTTCATTTAACTTATATGCAGAGTACATCATGAGAAATGCTGGACTAGAAGAAACACAAGCTGGAATCAAGATTGCCAGGAGAAATATCAATAACCTTAGATATTCAGATGACACCACCCTTATGCCAGAAAGTGAAGAGGAACTAAAAAGCCTCTTGAGGAAAGTCAAAGTGGAAAGTGAAAAAGTTGGTTTAAAGCTCAACATTCAGAAAAGGAAGATCATGGCATCCAGTCCCATCACTTCATGGGAAATAGATGGGGAAACAGTGGAAACAGTGTTAGACTTTATTTTTCTGGGCTCCAAAATCACTGCAGATGGTGACTGTAGCCATGAAATTAAAAGACGCTTACTCCTTGGAAGGAAACTTATGACCAACCTAGGTAGCATATTCAAAAGCAGAGACATTACTTTGCCAACAAAGGTTCGCCTAGTCAAGGCTATGGTCTTTCCTGTGGTCATGTATGTATGTGAGTTCGACTGTGAAGAAAGCTGAGCGTCGAGGAATTGATGCTTTTGAACTGTGGTGTTGGAGAAGACTCTTGAGAGTCCCTTGGACTGCAAGGAGATCCAACCAGTCCATTCTGAAGGAGATCAGCCCTGGGATTTCTTTGGAAGGAATGATGCTAAAGCTGAAACTCCAGTATTTTGGCCACCTCATGCGAAGAGTTGACTCATTGGAGAAGACTCTGATGCTGGGAGGGATTGGGGGCAGGAGGAGAAGGGGACGACAGAGGATGAGATGGCTGGATGGCATCACTGACTCGATGGACATGAGTCTCAGTGAACTCTGGGAATTGGTGATGGACAGGGAGGCCTGGCATGCTGTGATTCATGGGGTCACAAAGAGTTGGACACGACTGAGCGACTGATCTGATCTGAGCAGGTATCATCTTTATCGGAGATGGTGCTTGTGCTCAGTCACTCAATCCTCTGGACTGTAGCCCACTAGGCTCCTTGGACCATGAGATTTCCCAGGCAAGACCACTGGAGTGGATTGCCACTTCCTATTCCAGAGGATTTTCCCAATTCAGGGATCAAACCCACATCTCCTGCATTGCAGGTGGATTCTTTACCACTGAGACACCAAGATAGCCCATAGGGGCATTGTATACATTAAATAAGTATATTGTATCAGTAAAAATTTAATACAACCTTGAGTAGAAATAGCTTGATAAGAAAATGTAAGTATTATTAAGCCATTAATATACAGAGGTGTTTAAAAGATTGTCTAAATTTTTAAACGTTCTTAGTGCTAAAGTGAGTGAATGTCACTCAGTCGTGTCTGAATCTTTGCGGTCCCACAGACTACACCTGGCAGGCTCCTCTATCTATGGAATTCTCCAGGCAAGAAAACTGGAGTGGGTTGCCATTTCCTTCTCCAATTGCTAAAACATTTAAAATATTTTAAAAGATCTATCATTCCCCTCTCAACCTTATTTGATACTTGAAACTAAATTTTAAAGGGAGAAAAGTTATTTTAAAATCAACATTGTAATTTTACTTATTTATGTACTTTAAAGAAACTTTTAGAATCCTGTTATCCAACTGCTTTGTAAAAACAAAATTATTTTGCATTATGAATAGAGCACAACATACTTTGCAAAATACATTATTTCCTAAAGAAACTAGTTCATGCAAATAAGAGAATAAGGTTTTAATTAAAAGCAAACCATTTATTTCTCTGAAAATTATTTTTACTTGTAGGATAGAAAACTGTCTCATTGAAAGATCATGATTCCTTGGATGCAGTAATTATATGACTTTAAATCATATGTTAGTTTGAAAATATTCTCTATTACTTAAAAATGCACAGTTTTCATTTTATCTCATTGTCACGGCTAGGCTCTTTGTAAATTATAGGATGTCCTGTTGTATCTGTTGAATTTGCAGATGTTAAGAATTGCATTGATTCATAGTAAACATTTTCATCAAGCTGAACAAATGTGTCGTATACTTTTCTGTGTAGTATAGAGCCTGCTGGCCCCCATTACTGGCTCATTATTGTGCTGAACATTTTCTTTCATTAACACATATACTGTCAACTTGTACCATTCATTCTGTAGGTTGCATAAAAAATAGAAGTGATTAAAAATATGGACCAAGTTCAAATCAGTGACTTGCACATTGCCTAGCATTGGTAGACATTCAGTAAATGTTGAATATTTAATACGTCAACAGCATTGCAAATCCATTCTTAGTCACATAGTGGAACTATAATGCGTTTGCTTTCTAGAAAACAGTCCCTTAATAAGAGTTGTAATGTTTTAGCTCTTTGTGCCATTTAATCTTTACAAAATATATTATATGAAAACAAAGATAAATAAGCAAAAATAAGTTTTTGTATGTGCTATGCCTAAAACATCAGATCAGATCAGTCGCTCAGTCGTGTCCAACTCTTTGCGACCCCATGAATCGCAGCATGCCAGGCCTCCCTGTCCATCACCAACTCCCGGAGGTCACTCAGACTCGCATCCATCGAGTCAGTGATGCCATCCAGCCATCTCATCCTCTGTCATCCCCTTCTCCTCCTGCCCCCAATCCCTCCCAGCATCAGAGTCTTCTCCAATGAGTCAACTCTTCGCATGAGGTGGCCAAAATACTGGAGTTTCAGCTTTAGCATCATTCCTTCCAAAGAAATCCCAGGGCTGATCTCCTTCAGAATGGACTGGTTGGATCTCCTTGCAGTCCAAGGGACTCCCAAGAGTCTTCTCCAACACCACAGTTCAAAAGCATCAATTCTTCGGTGCTCAGCCTTCTTCACAGTCCAACTCATATCCATACATGACCACAGGAAAGACCATAGCCTTGACTAGGCGAACCTTTGTTGGCAAAGTAATGTCTCTGCCTTTGAATATGCTATTTAGGTTGGTCATAAGTTTCCTTCTAAGGAGTAAGCGTCTTTTAATTTCATGGCTGCAGTCACCATCTGCAGTGATTTTGGAGCCTAGAAAAATAAAGTCTGACACTGTTTCCCCATCTCTTTCCCATGAAGTGATGGGACCAGATGCCATGATCTTCATTTTCTGAATGTTGAGCTTTAATCCAGCCTTTTCACTCTCCACTTTCACTTTCATCAAGAGGCTTTTTAGTTCCTCTTCACTTTCTGCCATAAGGGTGGTGTCATCTGCATATCTGAGGTTATTGATATTTCTCCCAGCAATCTTGATTCCAACTTGTGTTTTTC
The DNA here is from genome assembly GCA_935064755.1 of Tragelaphus eurycerus. Taxonomy (NCBI): domain Eukaryota; kingdom Metazoa; phylum Chordata; class Mammalia; order Artiodactyla; family Bovidae; genus Tragelaphus; species Tragelaphus eurycerus. The sequence goes on along the minus strand of CAKXYN010000003.1, from coordinate 3,120,682 downwards.
CAGTCCAGCATTTCTCATGATGTGCTCTGCATATAAGTTAAATAAACAGGGTGACAATATACAGCCTTGATGTACTCCTTTTCCTATTTGGAACCAGTCTGTTGTTCCATGTCCAGTTCTAACTGTTGCTTCCTGACCTGCATACAAATTTCTCAAGAGGCAGATCAGGTGGTCTGGTATTCCCATCTCTTTCAGAATTTTCCATAGTTTGTTGTGATCTACACAGTCAAATTATGACCAATCTAAATAGCATATTCAAAAGCAGAGACATCACTTTGCCAACAAAGGTTCGCCTAGTCAAGGCTATGGTCTTTCCTGTGGTCATGTATGGATGTGAGAGCTGGACTGTGAAGAAGGCTGAGCGCCGAAGAATTGATGCTTTTGAACTGTGGTGTTGGAGAAGACTCTTGAGAGTCCCTTGGACTGCAAGGAGATCCAACCAGTCCATTTTGAAGGAGATCAATCCTGGAATTTCTTTAGAAGGAATGATGCTAAAGCTGAAACTCCAGTATTTTGGCCACCTCATGCGAAGAGTTGACTCATTGGAGAAGACTCTGATGCTGGGAGGGATTGAGGGCAGGAGGAGAAGGGGACGACAGAGGATGAGATGGCTGGATGGCATCACTGACTCGATGGATGCGAGTCTGAGTGACCTCCGGGAGCTGGTGATGGACAGGGAGACCTGGCGTGCTGCAGTTCATGGGGTCGCAAAGAGTCGGATACGACTGAGCGATCTGATCTGATCTGATCTGACACAGTCAAAGGCTTTGACATACATAATTATGTGCTATTTCATATTCTGAGGGGCAGTTTTTCATCCTTTCTTTTATAGCAAGGTTATAAAGTAATTATTTGCTCATAAAGTTTCATCCAGTTATTTTCAGGGAAAGAGGCTACACTTGAACCTATATTTTATATCTCCAATGCATCTTACACTTTTTTTTTTTTTTTTTGCTTGTTTTGTCTCTGTTGCATGATATGTGAAATCTTAATTCCCTAACCAGAGACTGAACCCATGCCTTTGGCAGTGACAGTACACAGTCCTAACCACTGGATCACCAGGGAATTACTAATACTTTTACTCTTTATAAAATAAGTTGTTTATATAAGAATAGAAGGAACAGTTTATCCCAACTCCTTTAAATTATAGTATGAAGAAATATATTTAAGTAAAATATAGGCAAAAACAAAAACAAATCAAGGAACTCCTGGAAATTCTAAGACTACACTGTAATAGACTTTCAAATTGATTTTCAAATAATTATGAATTTCTATAATGTTGTTCAGTTGCTAAGTTGTATCTGGCTTTGCAACCCCATGGACTGCAGTTAAGTCAGAGTCCTCTGTCCTTCACTATCTCTCAGAGTTTACTCAGATTCATGTCCCTTGAGTTGATGATGCTATTTAACCATCTCATCCTCTGCCACCCCTTCTCCTCTTGCTCTCAATCTTTCCCAGCATCAGGGCCTTTTCCAATGAGTCAGTTCTTTGTGTCAGGTGGCCCAAGTATTAGAGCTTCAGCATCAGTCCTTCCAATAAATATTCAGGGTTGATTTCCTTTAGGATTGACTAATGTGGTCTTGCAGTCCAAGGGACTCTCAAGAGTCTTCTCCAGGACCACAGTTCCAAAGCATCAGTTCTTCAGTGCTCAGCCTTCTTTATGGTCGAGCTTTCACATCTGTACATATTGTAGTTACATTCATTATTATAAATGCATGTGTTGTTCAATGTTATTTTTTTTAAAGTTTTTATTTTCTCAGCTAAACTCCCTTTGCTTCTCTCTGTAAAATGATTTTTCACTTTATGAAGTAGGAACAGGAGAATTACATTTAGTTGTGACATAAAGGGAAAAGAAGCACCTAGGCTCATGGTGCCTTTTGGGAGTGACTTAGCTGGCATGATCCACTTATCATTATACATGTAGCTTACCTCTAAATATGAGCTGGCATTTCAGTCCACCAGCTTATATCACACTCTTGGGTAGAATTAACGGTTCTCACTTTCTCCATCTCTCTCTGCCTTCAGCTCATGTGATATTCGCTACACCTTCCATCCACCACTGATGGTGGTTGTTGTTGTTCAGTTCCTGAGTCATGTCCAACTCTTTGCAGTGCATGGACTGCAAAACACCAGGCTCCTCTGTCCTCCTGGAATTTGCTCAAGTTCATGTCTGTTGAGTCGGTGATGCTATCTAACCATCTTATCCTCTGCCACCCCCTTCTCCTTTTGCCTTCAATCTTTCCTAACATCAGGGTCTTTTCCAATGAGTCACCTCTTTGCATCAGTATTGAATCTGAAGCTCTAATACTTTGGTCACCTGATGCAAAGAACTAACCACTGATGGCCCATACCATAATTTCTGTCCTTTTTCCTGGCATCAGAATTCATCTCAGTGACTGCCATGGAGAGAACACTGGTTCTCTGTAGGAAATATTAGGAAGTCAATGATATGAAAAGAAGAAATAGCCCTTGTAATCTAATCCAATCTAATCTAATGTAATGAACTCTAATTCTAATCTGATCTAATGGATTGGATATAGATCAGAGCTAGTATAGAGATATATTAGCACTAAAGAAAATAAAGTGTAAAAGAATTTGGCAAAGAAAAAAAAAAAAGAGATGGATTTTAGGGATAAAGATTAAAATTATGCTCCTTAGAAGGTGCAGGATGGTGATGAATTCTAATAACAGTACGAGGAAAGCCTATTAGATAATTTTTAATTTTATTTGGGTATAGTTAATTTACAGCATTGTGTTAGTTTCAGGTATACAGCAAAATGACTCAGTTATACATATCCATATATTCATTTTCTTTTACCTTCTTTTGTCATATAAGTTGTCCTAGAATATTGAGTATAGTTTTCTGTGCTATACAGCAGTAGGTCCTTTTTGGTTACTTATATATAGTAGTGTGTATATGTTCACCCCAAGCTTCTTATTTATTCTGCCCCTTCATGTTTCTCTTTTGGTAACTTTAACTTTGTTTTTAATATTTGTAAGTCTGATTTCATTATGTAAATAGGTTATTTCATTTTTTTAAAGTTCCACATATGAGTGACATTTGATATTTGTATTTCTCTATTGGAATCTCTAGGTCATCCACGTTGCTGCAAATGGAATTCTTTCTTATTTGTGGCTGAGCAATATTTCATTGTATACGTATATGGCTGTTAAAAATATAGAAACATATTATCTCACTATTGCCCTAACTCAGTACCTGGTGATCTCTTTCATTTTCCATTGTTACTTTCTATTTTCCATTGTATTATATTTCTATGTGTGTATCCATGCTATTAAAATATAATCATTTACCTGTAGAGCTTCCTTGATAAAATATTTTCATATTATACCTGCTTCAAAAGTATGTAATATAAAGTCTTTAATTCTATAGATTAAATATAGAAACAGGTACTGTGAGCAATTTGAAAATTACTAGATTTTTGATATTTCCACCTCCTTATTTACTTAGCAAAATTTATTTAATGTACCTTGGCACAAAGATATTTCAACTAATGGTATATGTGAAACACCTTATAAAAACACTACTCTAAAAGTGGTATTGCTATTATGATTATTTACTTGAGAATAGGAAAAAGAAAATCACATTTCATTGCCATGTCTGTTTCAACATGTCCAATTAAAGTTGGAATTAATATCTTTTTTTCTGAATATTATCCACAGTCTACTTATAATTTGATTATTCCACATTTACTGTAATGTGTTTTGGAAATTTTATATTCACATGGTGGACTACTGTACAGCAATAAAAATAAATTAGCTTCAAATATGCACAAAATAAAAATCAATCTGAGAACTGTAGTAATGAGCAAAAGAAGACAGTCACAAAAGAATATATTATTATGTGATTTCATTGCATAAAGTTAACTAAAACTACCATGGGTTACTAGAAATCAGAGTAGATATGATCCTGCATGGAGGAGGGGTGGTACACAGAAAATGGAAGGGAACTTGAGAGGCATTTCTGGAACACTCATATATTATTTGATCTGGTTACTGCATTTTGTAAGATTGCAACAAACTGCATACTTTGATGTATGTACCATTCTGTATATAAAAGATTGAGAAGGGAAAGTAGAGTGATCAGCTAGTCACCTAAGGGTGTGATTTTTAAGGTGGATACATAATTTTACTTCTATTGCTTCTGGCCAATCTAGTATCATGGCCATAATTAGCTGGAAGAAAGATTGGTAATGTGGTCAGTTTTCTGACAGTGAGGTACTGGGCTAAAACTCTGGTGTTCCATTACCCTCACTCCTTGAGGAGTAGCTAGGAGTTTCTGCTACTCTGAGTCAGGCTTTGTTTTCAGAAATGAAGTTAAAATGATATTTCAGTAGTGCCTTTGCTCAGCATTAAAAAAGCATATTATAAATTGAAGTGAAATTCAAGGGATAATGAGGGAGTAATTTTCTCAAAATAAAAAAAAAACTTGATGAAATATTATTAATAGAAGGTTACTTGTGTCTTTATAAAAATAATCACAATAATGTCCCACAGCATTTTACCCACCTATTGTTTATATTGTATAAAAATGTAGTTTATATTTGAACTGTTTTTTGTGTGTACATACAACTCATCTGGAAAATTGTTTTGTGTGGATCATTTAAAATCAACACCATCTGTACAGTCAGCTAACAACAGATATCATTGAATGAGGATTTTATCTAACTTGATGGAAAAAATCCCACATGAAGTGGTGGTAAAGAATCTGCCTGCCAATGCAGGAGACTCTGGTTAGATTCCCTGGGTCAGGAAGCTCTCCTTGAGAAGGAAATGGCAACCCACTCCAGTATCCTTGCCTGGGAAATCCCATGGACAGAGAAGTCTGGCAGGCTACTATCCATGGGGTCACAAAAGAGTTGGACACAACTTAGCTACTAAACAACAAGCAATCTACTCTGTCTACTATTCACTGTAGATTTCTATTTCCACTAATTTGTTCCTGTAGCAGATTGCTACCAATAGTGGCTTCCAGTAATACAGATCTGTTACCTTCGAGTTCTAAAGTCAGAAATTAGAAATGGATCTCCTGGACAAACAACAGGATGTCAGCAGAGTTGCATTCATTCTGGAAGGTTCTGATAGATGGTCTAGTTATGCTGAATGCCTTGTCCAGTTTCCAGAGGGTGTCCATATTTCTTGGCTTGTGACCCTGTTTCCACATTTTCAAAGCCAGTGACTCTGGACTAAGGCCTTCTCACATTGTCACCTCTCTGGTTCTCCTTAGTCACAGCTTCCCCTGCATCTTCTTAGGACTCTTGTGATTACATTGGGTCCCTTTGGATAATCCAGGATAATCTTCTTATAGTAATATCAGCTGATTGGCAAATGTGGGAAGTCCCATACAGAGTAGATAGAAGTTAATACACTGTCCTATGGAATAAGGACTCAGTTCTCAGCTTTACTATTTTAGTGCTAGCATGTGTGATCAGAGAAAGCAATGGCACCACACTCCAGTACTTTTGCCTGGAAAATCTCACTGATGGAGGAGCCTGGTAGGCTACAGTCCATGGGGTTGCTAGGAGTTGGACACAACTGAGCGACTTCACTTTCATTTTTCACCTTCATGCATTGGAGGAGGAAATGACAACCCACTCCAGTATTCTTGCCTGGAGGATCCCAGGGACGGGGGAGCCTGGTGGGCTGCCATCTATGGGGTTGCACAAAGTCGAACAGGACTGAAGCGACTTAGTCGCAAACTTACTTCCACTGCCTGTACACTTAATTCAGTATTGCCATGTCATATAAGATACTGACAAGCTTCAGGTATCAAGGTGTTGAGCAATTTTTAGGGAGGCAGGGCATTATCTGCTGAGCCCAGATGTAGAAGTCTTTGTTTATTCTCAGCTCTAAGGCCTGAGCAAGCTCTTAGGACATGATCAAACTCCAGGAGATGTTAGAAGACAGATGAGCCCATGGGGTTGCCAAGTGTCGGACATGACTTAGTGACTAGACATCAACAACAAAAGGCCTCACTCAGTTAAGGGACCTTCACAAAAGCTACCAACAAAATGTAAAGGTTTCACCCCACTTTTTCTACCAATTTTTCTAGCTTAAACTTTCAACCTCTGGACTAATCTTAAAAAATGTCTAAATTAGAAGAAAGTGCTAAAGTATAAAGCCCTGGTCAAAAAAGAGAATGCACGTGTGTGTGTATTCTGATGAAGAAAAAAATGATGAGTATGATATATAAGGACTTCAGTCAGAAAAATGAAAATAATTTCATACGTACATGTTCATATAATATCTTTTTTAGAAAATAAGAAAGATAATGAAAAGACAGATAGGGGAGCGATTTTTTTTAAAGTAAGCTCTAAATAGCTAAGAGGACATTTTGTTGAATATAAATATGTCATAATTTCTGATTTCAGATTTCTCTTTAGTGAATTCTAGCATAAATTATGAAAATAATAGCATGATAGGATATTTTAAGATAATTGAGCAAAATAGAATTTTTAAGAATAAAGAATAAATGTATAATAAGAAAATGGCATTAAAGATAAAATATAGAATCCTACTATTAGAATGAAGACTCCAAGATTCTTACATTTTTTTGCAGATAACAAATTTAAGTAAAATGAAGATTTTTCCAATCTTGTCCGAGAGCTATGCTGAGTTGGAAGTAAATAGATATAAGGTTTAGCAGTATGTAATAGGTCATGTAGAAAAAAGAGTTTTTCTGTTACTCTGTTGACAAAACTAGAAATATAGGAAATGAAATTTGCTGATCATGGGACCAGAGGGAGAGAGAAGTATGTGATAAGGTGGGAGGAATGCCATGTGGAAGTTGCAACTTACACTCAGATCCTCTGGGCTTTAAAAGTCCAGTGCAACAATGTGTTGTATAAAAGAAACATGGTTGCCGCCATAGACCACAATGATATCCAAAATGTTCTATATTCCTTAAAATAAAAAAAAAAAAAAATAAGAAGTTTAATTAACAGATCAATCATTTCACAGAACTGCTTTATGAGTGTGTGCAATGAGAGCGCCCGAGTTCTACTATCTTAGCAAATATCTAATGTATGATAAAATAATAATGCCTAGAGTCATCAGGATGTATATTAGGCTCTGGAGAACTTATTCATCCTGTGTAATTACCACTTTGTATCCTTTGACCAGTATCTCCTTACCTTCCCACATCTTTTCCCCTGGTAACTACCTGTCTAATTTCTGCTTTTATGTATCTCACTTTTTTAGATTCTGCATATAAGTGAGGTGGCTCAGATGGTCAAGAATCCGCCAGCACTGCAGCAGATCTGGGTATGATCCCTGTGTTGGGAAGATACCTGGGGGAAGGAAATGGCTACAGACTCCAGTATTTTTGTCTGGAGAATTCCATAGACAGAGGAGTCTGCTGGGTTCCTCTCACATCCATACGTGACAACCGAAAAAAAAAATATAGCTTTGACTAGATGGACCTTTGTTGGAAAAATAATGTCTCTGATTTTTAATATGCTGTCTAATTTGGTCATAACTTTTCTTCCAAGGAGCAAGTGTCTTTTAATTTTATGGCTGCAGTCACTGTCTGCAGTGATTTTGAAGCTCTCAAAAATAAAGTGTCTCACTGTTTCTGTTGTTTCTGCATCTATTTACCATGAAGTGATTGGACCAGATGCCGTGATCTTCGTTTTCTGAATGTTGAGCTTTAAGCCAACTTTTCACTCTGCTCTTTCACTTTCATCAAGAGGCTCTTAGTTCTTCTTTGCTTTCAGCCATAAGGATGGTGTCATTGGCATATCTGAGGTTATTGATATTTCTCCTGGCAAACTTCATTCCAGCTTGTGCTTCATCTGGCCCAGCATTTTGCACGATGTAGTCTGCATATAAGTTAAATAAGCAGGGAGACAATATACAGCCTTGACATACTCATTTCCCTATTTGGAACCAGTCTGTTGTTCCATGTCCAGTTTTTACTGTTGCCTCTTGACCTGCATACAGATTTCTCAGGATGCAGGTCAGGTGATCTGTGCCTTTATCCAATTCTTCCTGCTTCTTTAAATTCATAGACTTAATACTTTGTTGTTATTAAAGCAATGTTATCAATGTTGTAATGACTTCAAAAAGATGTAATTAACATTAGGAAGCAGATAGGAAGATAGATCATAGTTAAATTTGAAAAAAAATTCAGAATGTTTGTATTTGGGAATTCATTAAGCCCATAATTTAGTTGTAAACAATTGTCATTGCTGCCATTCACTGTTTTATATTTTTTATTTGGGTACATATAGAAAAGGTACCCAGTGTCCTTCTCAGTCTATCAAGTTAAAGGTTTTGACAACTTCTTGTTTCTTATCATATAGATTTTGAACATACAATATCAATATTGTGACTAAATTGTTAATTTCTTGATATTCCTTACATGGCATGGTTTTCTATAGCATGTTTAAAATTTCTATTTATAATAGACTGGAAAGCTATGGAACTGTAATTGTTTAGTTACATAATTATGTTTCACTTGATTGGGGGGATTTCTTTATACACCACAAGATTTTCTGTGGATAATTAAATTCTGCCACTGTTGTCAGGCCCTTGAAATTGTCCATCTATGAAAAACATGAAATCTTCTCTGAATAAAATTAAAGATAATTTAGCAATTTTTAAAATATACTGATTACTCATCATAACATGGATAATTGAAAGCTGACATGCGACTAGGTTCAGTTCAGTTCAGTTCAGTTGCTCAGTTGTGTCTGAATCTTTGCGACCCCATGAATCGCAGCACGCCAGGCCTCCCTGTCCATCACCAACTCCCTGAGTTCACTCAAACTCACGACCATCGAGTCGGTGATGCCATCCAGCCATCTCATCCTCTGTCATCCCCTTTTCCTCCTGCCTTCAATCCCTCCCAGCATCAGAGTCTTTTCCAGTGAATCAACTCTTCGCATTAGGTAGCAATCTGCTAATCCATTCTGGTTTATACTTCTATTAAGGATGTGCTGTTGTTCAGTCACTAAGTTGTGTCTGCCTCTTTCTGACTCATGTGTGACCCCATGGACTGTAGCACACCAGGCTTCCCTGTCCTTCTCTATATCCAAGATGTAAAAATATTAAAATAAACTATTTTAGATCATTGTGAATGTGAAATAAATTGGGTAAGAGTTCAAGAAAATAAATAGACATGACTACATGTTATTTTATGAAGATTTTTTAATGCTTGAATAATTGTTTAAATGATTCAATGAGAAGTCTTGTGTTTTGGTAAATTAATCTCATGGGGTGGAGCATAAAGTGCACACAGAGTACTAAGATGGAACTTGTGAGACTAAATGGGGCTTGTGGCATAGTTAATTTATTCTCACGAGTTATGTACAGGTTATTTGTCACCAAATTAAACAGTGATTCAGGGTGATTATTATGAACCTCATGATAATATTTTCATCAAACTTCCTTTTTTAAAAGCTCAGCAAAATATGCAAATCTACTACTACTACTATTACCAATTATAATTTGTAGATGTAGAAGCTAACTAACTTCATCTTTAACTAGCAGCAAGGAAAATCTAGGATAAATTGAAGAAGCTACATGGAATGTCCAAGGATAGTAGCATTCCTTTCACAGATCTACCAAGTCCCAATTAAAACTAGTGTAAAAGCTTTTTAACATAAGGGAAAGTTGGTGGTTCTATCTTTGAAATGTAAGTATTTGTAAGTATGTATGAAGTTCAAAGGAGGTAACTCTAAATTATTTTAATAATAAATGAAAGATAAGAAAACTATGTTCACAAGGACACTGTGAGAAAATAATTAAAGTAGGAATTCATCAGGCCTTTGAAGTTACTGTCTACATCCATCCATCTATCCACCCATCCATCATATCTATATCTATTTATAATATCAGTATATCTATATAATTAGGAAAATTAACCTTTGGTTTTACGGATTTCATCTAAGAATTATGTTGATTCATATTCCCAAACATCTTTTAAAGCATTCCAAATATGAGTGTTCCACATCATTTGTAACATGAATGACTGACACAAATAGCCACTGTCATTTGAGAATCTGTATATCTTTTGAAAATGATAGAATAGATAGAATATAAATCAAATGTTTTATGAAGAAATTCTGAGCACATTTGATTGGTCATTATTCATGTTCCTGGTCTTGCACATTATTGTACAAATTTCTTAGATGTATGTAGCAAACAATATTTTTCTTGATTTTCAAAGAATTGTTCTATGTTAAATGTATTATTTTAATTCTGTATTGTACTCTCTCACCTTCTCTCTGGGATTCTCTCTGTTATTCTCTCACTCTCTCTCTCCAACCCCCAGCCATCTTGGCAGAAATATGTTCAACTCAAAATATAACCCCAATAAGTAAGAAATGAAAAAAAAGCTTTCAATTATAAATGCTATATAGTTTACAAATACTTATTGCCCTGGTGATTACAAGCTTTGTTAATTAAATCCATGAATAAATATTATTTCTTTGAAACTGTATAAGTGATTACGTGGGGTTATATTTTTAATAGTTTTCATTGTCCAATGTAAATGATAGTCAAGAATAATCAATAGCAGGAGGTAACTATAGGAACTGGAGAAGGCGATGGCACCCCACTCCAGTACTCTTGCCTGGAAAATCCCATGGATGGAGGAGCCCTGTAGGCTGCAGTCCATGGGGTCACTCAGAGTCGGACAAGACTGAGTGACTTCACTTTCACTTTTCACCTTCATGCATTGGAGAAGGAAGTGGCAACCCACTCCAGTATTCTTGCCTGGAGAATCCCAGGGACAGGGGAGCCTGGTGGGCTGCCTTCTCTGGGGTCGCACAGAGTCGGACACGATTGAAGCGACTTAGCAGCAATTATAGGAACAATGAGCCAGTTTGTTTAGTCATGGAAAACCCAACTGTATCATCAGCCCATCTAGCCATGTGTAAAACAAATCTCTTTCATTTCTTGGGAAAAAAAAAAAAAACATAAGTGCATATCCAAGAATAAAAATATTCCTTAGTTGAAGGCAATCCCTCATAATATTTTTTTCACATTCTATCTCTTGAGTTGGTGAAATTGATTAGGGAAATATTTGTATGCCTCACTTAAAAAACAGATCCTTTATTTCCAAAGGTTTTATGATCAAAGGTTTTGACTGAAGTTACTAAGGCAGCATTGATTTGTTTTATTTTCCATGCTTTAGTCAGCAATATCAATGTCTGAAAAGTAAACAAATTGATTATTTGTAAACATGCTTGATGGCAAAATATATAGAAGCTTGGATGCTGGATATCATCTGGTGGGGACTAGTATAAAGACTTCCTTTCTAGTCATGTACCCATTTATTTCAGATGCTAGGGATTTGGTTCCTAAGTAATACATTGACCATTCAGTAATGTAATTACCCCTCTAGAAAATTTCAAATGTATTTTGAATTTCAAAGTTGACTAGACATATTTTCTGGTAGATCAACCACTCAGATAATTGAAATTATTCTCCCTAAAGAAGGCAATTCTAGTTCACAAGTTTAGAAGATAAAATGCACAGTCAATAAACAGTAAATAGCATAATGGTGATAAGTGGCATATGGTGCTAAAAATCTAAGAAGTTGACAATTGATCATAAAACAATTATTATATCTATTATTATTATTATTATTGTGTCTATTAACTGATATTTTAGTTAGCTGAATATTTAATGTCTCTTGAGTATTTTATAAAATAAAAATCTCTGACAATACTTTTTCTAATTATTATGGACGCCTACAAACAATTACAAAAGTAATTATAGTAACACATAAGCACAAACTTAGTGACAAATTAAAGGTAAGTGTAATTGGTAATTCAGATGGTAAAGAATCTGCCTGAAATGCAGAAGACCGTGATTTGATTCCTGGGTCAGGAAGATCCTCAGGAGAAGGGAATGGCACCTGACTCTAGTATTCTTGCCTGGAGAATTCCATGGACCGAGGTGCCAGGTGGCCTATAGTCCATGGGATCACAAAGAGTTGGACACAACTGAGTAACTAACACACACACAATTTTTAAAAAAATTTTATTTATTTACTTATATTTTTGGCTGTGCTGGGTTTTCATTGCTGTGCAGGCTTTTCTCTAGTGGCAGCAAACGGGGGTGGTGTGCAGGCTTCTTATTGTTGTGGTGAGCAAGCTCTAGGACATGTAGACTTCAGTAGCTGTGGCTCCCAGGCTGCGGCACATGGGCTCAGTAGTTGTGGAGCATGGGCTTAGTTGTCCCATGGCAAGTGGGGTCTTCATGGAACAGGGATTGAACCCATGTCTTCTACATTGGCAGGTGGATTCTTTACCACCAAGCCAACATGGAAGACTCAAGTGAAGTATAATTTACTGTAAATACCATGCTTTGTGTGCCAATGATCAGATTTTAAAATGTATGTTGATGGCTGTGTTTGTATAGTTTGTGAATAATGAACAACTGCAATGTTTGTTTTTGATACCTCTTTAGATTATCTAGCTTAGATTTATGTTTCTAACATACTATCACTACTCTTAGTAATAGTAAAAAGTATAAAGTTTAAATATCTATATATAATGCTATTTTATTATAATACTAAATAATTCAAGAGTCAAAGTATGAGAAACAGGTGGTTCTTGGGTCAAGAGTTCCCAGTAGATAGACATTTTGAAGCCTATACTTCCCTTTAACATTAGGAAATAGTATCCTTTTAATCTGGTAAATACTTGATGTATGTCAAAGAATCCTGTAATTTCTATTATTTTATCTTTGTCCAGTCTCAAAATTTTGTTTTGACTGCCTGATCCTTGTAGGCATTTGATTTTCCTCCAGGAAAATTGTTTTCTATGATCTCTGAGAATCAGTTACTTAGTATTTCCTCCTATGTCTGATACAGAAGGTGTGCAATATTACAGGCCAGGTAGCATTTGAAGTTAACCCTTGGCTGGCACCCAGCCCCTCATATAAAGACATGTTTGTTTCTAATACTAAGAGGGTGACATCAACAGAATTAATTGGAAACATTATAGAATTTACATGGACTTAAATGTTTTCAAACTAGCTCAAAAGAATTGTATCATTGACCTTCTCAGTGTCATTCTTCCTCTAATGGCCCAAGATGTTATAAATGCCTCTACTTAATTAAAGCAGGATTGCTGCTGCTGCTGCTGCTGCTGCTGCTGCTGCTGTTAAGTCGCTTCAGTCATGTCTGACTCTGTGTGACCCCATAGACAGCAGCCCATAGGCTCCCCCATCCCTGGGATTCTCCAGGCAAGAACACTGGAGTGGGTTGCCATTTCCTTCTCCATTGCATGAAAGTGAAAAGTGAAAGTGAAGTCGCTCAATCGTGTCCAACTCTTAGCAACCCATGGTCTGCAGCCCACAAGGCTCCTCTGTCCATGGGATTTTCCAGACGAGTGTACTGGAGTATCACTGGTCATTTTGTTTCTCCTAGCTGAATCATGACACTCTCATTGCCCTAACCAAAAGGTGAGTCTTTTTTTTTTCCCGTGAAAAAATGTTATATCACCCTATGTTATAGTAAATATGATTTCTTCTCAGATATACTCCTTCTGTAATCTTGCAACTAGATAATAATTTCATTTGGATTTACTTTCTCAACAATATTTATTTGTAAGGCAAAACCAAATTTCAGCAAGGTCAGTTAGCTCAGGTGTGTCTGACTCTTTGCAACCCCATGAACCACAGCACACAAGGCCTCCTTGTCCATCACCAACTCGCGGACTCCACCCAAACCCATGTCCATTGAGTCTATGATGCCATCCACCCATCTCATCCTCTCCTGTCCCCTTCTCATCCTGCCCTCAATCTTTCTCAGCATCAGCGTCTTTTCCAATGAATTAGCTCTTCGCATGAGGTGGCCAAAGTATTGGAGTTTCAACTTCAACATCAGTCCTTCCAATGCACACCCAAGACTGATCTCCTTCAGAATGGACTGGTTGGATCTCCTTGCAGTCCAAGGAGCTCTCAAGAGTCTTCTGCAACACCACAGTTCAAAAGCATCAATTCCTCAACACTCAGCTTTCTTTATAGTCCAACTCTCACATCCATACATGACCACTGGAAAAACCATAGCCTTGATTAGACTAACCTTTGTTGGCAAAGTAATGTCTCTGCTTTTGAATATGCTATCTAGGTTGGTCATAACTTTCCTTCCAAGGAGTTAGCGTCTTTTAATTTCATGGCTGCAATCACCATCTGCAGTGATTTTGGAGGCCCCCCCCCAAAAAAAAAAAAAAACCCAAAACAAAACAAAAGAAGTCTGACACTGTTTCCACTGTTTCCCTGTTTATTTCCCATGAAGTGATGGGACCAGATACCATGATCTTACTTTTCTGAATGTTGAGCTTTAAGCCAACTTTTTCACTCTCCTCTTTCACTTTCATCAAGAGAAAACTCTTTAGTTCTTCACTTTCTGCCTTAAGGGTGGTGTCTTCTGGATATCTGAGGTTATTGATATTCTCCCAGCAATCTTGATTCCAGCTTGGGCTTCCTCCAGCCCAGCGTTTCTCATGATGTATTCTGCATATAAGTTAAATAAGCAGGGTGACAATATACAGCCTTGACATACTCCTTTTCCTATTTGGAACCAATCTGTTGTTCCACGTCCAATCCTAACTGTTGCTTCCTGACTTGCATACAGGTTTCTCAAGAGGATGCAGGTCAGGTGGTCTGGTATTCCCATCTCTTTCAGAATTTTCCACAGTTTATTGTGATCCACACAGTCAAAGGCTTTGCATAGTAAATAAATCAGAAATAGATGTTTTTCTGGAACTTGCTCGCTTTTTTGATGATCCAGCGGATGTTGGTAATTTGATCTCTGGTTCCTCTGCCTTTTCTAAAACCAGCTTTAACATCTGGAAATTCACAATTCACATATTGCTGAGGCCTGGATTGAAGAATTTTAAGCATTGCTTTACTAGCTTGTGATATGAATGCAGTTGTGTGATAGTTTGAGCATTCTTTGGCATTGCCTTTCTTTGGGATTGGAATAAAACTGACTTTTTCCTATCCTGTGGCGACTGCTGAGTTTTCCAAATTTGCTGGCATATTGAGTGCAGCACTTTCACAGCATCATCTTTCAGGATTTGTAATAGCTCCACTGGAATTCCATCACCTCCACTAGCTTTGTTCATAGTGATGCTTTCTAAGGCCCACTGGACTTCACATTCCAGGATGTCTGGCTCTAGGTGAATGATCACACCATCGTGAATATCTGGGTTGTGAAGATCTTTTTTGTACAGTTCTTCTGTGTATTCTTGCCACCTCTTCTTAATATCTTCTGCATCTGTTAGGTTCCTGCCATTTCTGTCCTTTATTGAGCCCCTCTTTTCATGACATGTTCCTTTGATATCTCTAAAGGGTCCAAAATGCATTACTTGGATGCAGTCTCAAAAACTACAGAATGATCTCTGTTTCCAAGGCAAACCTTTCAATATCATTGTAATCCAAGTCTATGCCCCGACCAGTAATGCTGAAGAAGCTGAAGTTGAACTGTTCTATGAAGAGCTACAAGACCTACTAGAACTAACACTCAAAAAAGATGTCCTTTTCATTATAGGGGATTGGAATGCAAAAGTAGGAAGTCAAAAAACACCTGTAGCAACACAAATTTGGCCTTGGAGTACAGAATGAAGCAGAGCAAAGGCTAATAGAGTTCTACCAAGAGAACATACTGGTCATAGCAAACACCCTCTTCTAACAACACAAGAGAAGATTCTACACATGGACATCAGCAGATGGTTGACACTGAAATCAGATTATATTCTTTGCAGCCAAAGATGGAGAAGCTCTATACAGTCAGCAAAAACAAGACTGGCAGCTGACTGTGGCTCAGATTATGAACTTCTTATTGCCAAATTCATACTGAAATGGAAGAAAGTGGAGAAAACCACTAGACCATTAGATCATTCAGGTATGACCTAAATCAAATTCCTTATGACTATACAGTGGAAGTGAGAAATAGATTTAAGGGACTAGATCTGATAGACAGAGTGCCTGACAAACCGTGGTTGGAGGTTCATGACATTGTACATGAGACAGGAATCAAGACTATCCCCAAGAAAAAGAAATGCAAAAAAACAAAATGGCTGTCTGAGGAGGCCTTACAAATAGCTGTCAAAATAAGGGAAATGAAAAGCAAAGGAGAAAAGGAAAGATACCCATGTGAATGCAGAGTTCCAAAGAATAGCAAGGAGAGATAAGAAAGCCTTCCTCAGTGATCAATGCAAAGAAATAGAGGAAAACAATAGAATGGGAAAGACTAGAGATCTCTTCAAGAAATTTCAGCAAAATTTCACCCAAATAATTGTAGAAAGATATTTGACATGTTGTAAAATTTCTATACAGTTATAATTATTTGTTATAATTTTATATATAGTAAATCATTAGCTAGAGCTATAAATAGAGCCACGTCTTTGAATCAGAAATTTCACAATTCCTAGAGAAATCTTGAAGAATTGAGTTTAAAAAGTGCTATGAATCAAAGTGCACACTGAAAAGGTATCAATGATAGTAACAATTAAAATAGATTAGAATCATGAGAAAACACACTCACCAGACTAACCAAGGGATATGTGTGTGTGTGTGTGTGTGTGTGTGTGTGTGTGTTAGTCATTCAGTCGAGTCTGACTCCATGTGACCCCATGGGCTGAAGCCCACCAGGTTCCTCTCTATTTGATTTTCTCCAGGCAAGAATGCTGGAATGGGTTGCCATTTACTTCTCCAGGGAATCGCTCTTCCTGACCCAGGGATTGAACTCCTGGTGTCCCGCATTGCAGGCAGACTATTTACCGACTGAGCTACCAGGGAAGAGAACCAAGGGATGGACTCAGAGAAATGAAGCAAAGTGAAAATGACACTTTTAATGACGGTTTTGCAAAATTGGGTGTCTAGCCAGCAGGCACACCCAGGGCGGTTACAACAAGCAATTTATTCCCTAAACACAGGTCCCACCCCCTGGTTCCTCATTGGTTGAGTACTATGGTGTGTACAATCTGCCTGGACTTTGCCTAAATTTCATCATTTCTTTACAGGGTATCCTTTTTTCTCCTTTTCCAACTTACATCTACATTTTTCAACAAAGAATTTCTTGTTAGTTTATCCTTTCTACCAACATCCTGTTTGCTTAGGAACCCTCCAGGTACATAAATGAACTATGTCACATCCTTAAGTCCTTAGGCAAGTTTACAGTCAGGGCACAGGCATTGGACGGAGTCCTATCTCTTTAGGATCCAGTCTGATCTCTCACCCTGTACTTGAAATTTTCTAGAGTTCAGGTCAACTTTCTCATGTCTACAAGTTTATCTGTTAGGTTTTTTTTTTTTTTACGTTCAGAGTTAGCTACTTTGTCTTGAAAATGGATCTCTTCAAGTTTCTATTTCTTACAGAAAGATTTAGAATGTTTTTAAATGCAATGAACAATATTTGATCTTTACTGCACTAATCACAAAGACTACAAAAATATCAAAATATAAAGACCTAAATGAAAGACCAGAAACTATAAAACTCTTAGAAGAAAACACAGGCAGAACACTCTTTGACATAAATCAGAGAAAGATCCTCTATGATCCACCTCCCAGAGTAATGGAAATAACAAAAATAAATGGGGCCTAATTAAACTTTAAAAATTTTGCACACCAACAGTGTAAGAGGGTTCCCTTTTCTCCACACCCTCTCCAGCATTTATTGCTTGTGGACTTTTGGATTGCAGCCATTCTGACTGGTGTGAAATGGTACCTCATAGTGGTTTTGATTTGCATTTCTCTGATAATGAGTGATGTTGAGCATCTTTTCATGTGTTTGTTAGCCATTTGTATGTCTTCTTTGGAGAAATGTCTATTTAGTTCTTTGGCCCATTTTTTGATTGGGTCATTTATTTTTCTGGAATTGAGCTGTAGGAGTTGCTTGTATGTTTTTGAGATTAGTTGTCTGTTGCTTCATTTGTTATTATTTTCTCCCATTCTGAAGGCTGTCTTTTCACCTTGCTTATAGTTTCCTTTGTTGTGCAGAAGCTTTTTAAGTTTAATTAGGTCCCATTTATTTATTTTTGATTTTATTTCCAATATTCTGGGAGGTGGGTCATAGAGGATCCTGCTGTGATGTATGTCAGAGAGTGTTTTGTCTATGTTTTCCTCTAGGAGTTTTATGGTTTCTGGTCTTACATTTAGCTCTTTAATCCATCTTGAGTCTATTTTTGTGTATGGTGTTAGAAAGTGTTCTGGTTTCATTCTTTTACAAGTGTTTGACCAGTTTTCCCAGCACCACTTGTTAAAGAGATTATCTTTAATCCATTGTATATTCTTGCCTCCTTTGTCGAAGATAAGGTGTCCATATGTGCGTGGATTTATCTCTGGGCTTTCTATTTTGTTCCATTGCTCTATATTTCTGTCTTTGTGCCAGTACCATACTGTCTTGATGACTGTGGCTTTGTAGTAGAGCCTGAAGTCAGGCAGGTTGATTCCTCCAGTTCCATTCTTCTTTCTCAAGATAGCTTTGGCTATTCAAGGTTTTTTGTATTTCCATACAAATTGAGAGATTATTTGTTCTAACTCTGTGAAGAATACCGTTGGTAGCTTGATGGGGATTGCATTGAATCTATAAATTGCTTTGGGTAGTATACTCATTTTCACTATATTGATTCTACCAATCCATGAAGATGGTATATTTCTCCATCTATTAGTGTCCTCTTTGATTTCTTTCACCAGTGTTTTATAGTTTTCTATATATAGGTCTTTAGTTTCTTTAGGAAGATATATTCCTAAGTATTTTACTAGTACAACCACTTTGGAGAACAGTATGGAGATTCCTCAAAAAACTGGGAATAGAACTGCCTTATGATCAAGCAATCCCACTGCTAGGCATACACACTGAGAAAACCAGAATTGAAAGAGACACGTGTACCCCAATGTTCATAGCAGCACTGTTTACAATAGCCAGGACTTGGAAGCAACGTAGATGTCCATCCACAGATGAATGGATAAGAAAGCTGTGGTACATATACACAATGGAGTATTACTCAGCCATTAAAAAGAATACATTTGAATCAGTTCTAATCGGGTGGATGGAACTGGAGCCTATTATACAGGGAATGGGAGCGGGTGGGATGATTTGGGAGAATAGCATTGAAATATGTATAATATCATATCTGAAATGAGTCGCCAGACCAAGTACGATGCCTGATAATGGATGCCTGGGGCTGGTGCACTGGGATAACTCAGGGGGATGGTATGGGGAGGGAGGAGGGAGGAGGGTACAGGAAGGGGAACACATGTATACTTGTGGCAGATCCATCTTGGTGTATGGCAAAAGCAATACAATATTGTAAAGTTAAGCAAAATAAAATTTAATTAAAAACATTTTTGCACACCAAAGGAAATTAAAAACAAGGTGAAAAGACAACCCTCAGAATGGGAGAAATTAATAGCAAATGAAAGAACTAACAAAGATATGATCTCCAAAATATGCAAGCAGCTCATGCAGCTCAATATCAGAAAAACAAGCAATCCAATGAAAACGTGTGCAGAAGACCTAAACAGACATTTCTCCAAAGAAGAAATATTATAGATGACTAATAAACACATGAAAAGATGCTCAGCATTGCTCATTTTTAGAAAAATGAAAATCAAAATTACAATGCAGTATCAACTCACACTGGTCAGAATCAGATCAGATCAGTCGCTTAGTCGTGTCTGACTCTTTGCGACCCCATGAACTGCAGCACGCCAGGCCTCCCTGTCCATCACCAACTCCCAGAGGTCACTCAGACTCACATCCATCGAGTCAATGATGCCATCCAGCCATCTCATCCTCTGTCGTCCCCTTCTCCTCCTGCCCCCAATCCCTCCCAGCATTAGAGTCTTCTCCAATGAGTCAACTCTTCGCATGAGGTGGTCAAAATACTGGAGTTTCAGCTTTAGTGTCATTCCTTCCAAAGAAATCCCAGGGTTGATCTCCTTCAGAATGGATTGGTTGGATCTCCTTGCAGTCCAAGGGACTCTCAAGAGTATTCTCCAACACCACAGTTCAAAAGCATGAATTCTTCAGCGCTCAGCCTTCTTCACAGTCCAACTCTCACATCCATACATGACCACAGGAAAGACCATAGCCTTGACTAGGCAAACCTTTGTTGGCAAAGTGATGTCTCTGCTTTTGAATATGCTATCTAGGTTGGTCATAACCTTCCTTCCAAGGAGTAAGCGTCTTTTAATTTCATGGCTACAGTCACCATCTGCAGTGATTTTGGAGCCCAGAAAAAGAAAGTCTGACACTGTTTCCACTGTTTCTCCATCTATTTCCCATGCAGTGATGGGACCAGATGCCATGATCTTCGTTTTCTGAATGTTGAGCTTTAAGCCAACCTTTTCACTCTCCACTTTCACTTTCATCAAGAGGCTTTTTAGCCCCTCTTCACTTTCTGCCATAAGGGTGGTATCATCTGCATATCTGAGGTGATTGATATTTCTCCCGGCAATCTTGATTCCAACTTGTGTTTCTTCCAGTCCAGCATTTCTCATGATGTACTCTGCATATAAGTTAAATAAACATGGGGACAATATACAGCCTTGACGTATTCCTTTTCCTATTTGGAACCAGTCTGTTGTTCCATGACCAGTTCTAACTGTTGCTTCCTGACCTGCATACAGATTTCTCAAGAGACAGATCAGGTGGTCTGGTATTCCCATCTCTCTCAGAATTTTCCACAGTTTATTGTGATCTACACAGTCAAGGGCTTTGGCATAGTAAATAAAGCAGAAATAGATGTTTTTCTGGAACTCTCTTGCTTTTTCGATGATCCAACAGATGTTGGGAATTTGATGTCTGGTTCCTCTGCCTTTTCTAAATCCAGCTTGAACATCAGGAAGTTCACGGTTCACATATTGCTGAAGCCTGGCTTGAAGAATTTTGAGCATTACTTTACTAGCGTGTGAGATGAGTGCAATTGTGCGGTAGTTTGAGCACTCTTTGGCATTGCCTTTCTTTGGGATTGGGATGAAAACTGACCTTTTCCAATCTTGTGGCCACTGCTGAGTTTTCCAAATTTGCTGGCATACTGAGTGTAGCACTTTCACAGCATCATCTTTCAGGATTTGGAATAGCTCCACTGGAATTCCATCACCTCCACTAGCTTTGTTCGTAGTGATGATTTCTAAGGCCCACTTGACTTCACATTTCAGGATGTCTGGCTCTAGGCCAGTGATCACACCATCATGATTATCTTGGTCGTGAAGCTCTTTTTTGTACAGTTCTTCTGTGTATTCTTGCCACCTCTTCTTAATATCTTCTGCTTCCGTTAGGTCCATACCATTTCTGTCCTTTATTGAGCCCATTTTTGCATGAAATGTTCCTTTGGTATCTCTGATTTTCTTGAATAGATCCTTAGTCTTTCCCATTCTGTTGCTTTCCTCTATTTCTTTGCACTGATCTCTGAAGAAGGCTTTCTTATCTCTTCTTGCTATTCTTTGGAACTCTGCATTCAGATGTTTATATTTTTCCTTTTCTCCTTTGCTTTTCGCTTCTCTTCTTTTCGCAGCTATTTGCAAGGCCTCCCCAGACAGCCATTTTGCTTTTTTGCATTTCTTTTCCATTGGGTGAATTGTTCATCATCAAAAAATCTACAAATGATATAGTGCTAGAGAGGATGTGGAGAAAACAGAATTCTTTTGCACTGTTGGTGAGGTAAATTGGTACAGCTACTGTGGAGAACAGTATAGAGATCCCATAAAAACTAGAAATAAAACTACTCTGTGACCTAACAATCCCACTACTGCGCATATACCCTGAGGAATACATAATTGAAAAAGATACATTTCTACCAAAGTACAGGAGTGTGGAAACAGTCTAGATGTCTACCCAAGATGAGTGGATATAGAAGTTGTGGTACATATATAACAATGGAATATTACTCAGCCACAGAAAGGAACACATTTGAGTCAGTTCTAGTGAAGTGGATCAGCCTAGACCCTATTATACAGAGTGAAGTAAGTCATACAGAGAAAACCAAATATAGCATGTTAGCACATATATATGGGATCTAGAAAGATGGTACTCATGAACCTATTTGGAGGGCAGCAATGGAGACCCAGACATAGAGAACAGAGTTGTGGATACAGTGGGGGAAGGAAAGGGTCAGATAAATTGAAAGAGTAGCTTTGAAACATGTACATTACCATATGTAAAAGAGATGGCCAGTGGGAATTTGACGCAGAAAGCTCAAATCTGATGCTCTGTGACAAATTAGATGGGTGAGAAGTATGAGGGAGGTTTAAGAGGGTGAGGAAATATGTATAGCTATGGCTGATTCATGTTTATTGTATGGCAGGAATCAACAGAATATTTTAAAGGCCTTATAGTCCAATTAAAATTAAATAAATAAAAAATATTTTAAGAGAATATATAAAATTTAAGCACATTAAAATTCATATAAGCAGTATTAGTAATTGAATCATCTATTACCGTAACATATAATAAATAGTATAGCTGCTATAGTGCGGCGCTCGCGGGTAGGCCGGGGCGGTGAGGAGAGACCCCTCATCAAAGGTAAGGTGTGATGGCTGTGCTTTGCTGGAGCAGCCGGGAAGAGATACCCCACGCCCAAGGTAAGAGAAACCCAAGTAAGACGGTAGGTCTTGCAAGAGGGCATCAGAGGGCAAATACACTGAAACCATACTCACAGAAAACTAGTCAATCTAATCACACCAGGACCACAGCCTTGTCTAACTCAATGAAATTAAGCCATGCTCGTGGGGCAACCCAGGATGGGCGGGTCATGGTGGAGAGATCTGACAGGGTGTGGTCCGCTGGAGAAGGGAATGGCAAACCACTTCAGTATTCTTGCCTTGAGAACCCCATGAACAGTATGAAAAGGCAAAATGATAGGATACTGATAGAGAAACTCCCCAGGTCAGTAAGGGCCCAATATGCTACTGGAGATCAGTGGAGAAATAACTCCAGAAAGAATGAAGGGATGGAACCAAAGCAGAAAGAATACCCAGCTGTAGATGTGTCTGGTGATAGAAGTAAAGTCCGATGCTGTAAAGAACAATATTGCATAGGAACCTGGAATGTCAGGTCCATGAATCAAGGCAAATTGGAAGTGGTCAAACAAGAGATGGCAAGAGTAAATGTTGACATTCTAGGAATTAGCGAACTAAAATGGACTGGAATGGGTGAATTTAACTCAGAGGACCATTATGTCTACTACTGTGGGCAGGAATCCCTCAGAAGAAATGGAGTGGCCATCATGGTCAACAAGAGAGTCCGAAATGCAGTACTTGGATGCAATCTCAAAAACGACAGGATGATCTCTGTTCGTTTCCAAGGCAAACCATTCAATGTCACAGTAATCCAAGTCTATGCCCCAACCAGTAATGCTGAAGAAGCTGAAGTTGAACGGTTCTATGAAGACCTACAAGACCTTTTAGAACTAACACCCAAAAAAGATGTCCTTTTCATTATAGGGGACTGGAATGCAAAAGTAGGAAGTCAAGAAACACCTGGAGTAACAGGCAAATTTGGCCTTGGAATACGGAATGAAGCAGGGCAAAGACTAACAGAGTTTTGCCAAGAAAATGCACTGGTCATAGAAAATACCCTCTTCCAACAACACAAGAGAAGACTTTATACATGGACATCACCAGATGGTCAACACCGAAATCAGATCGATTATATTCTTTGCAGCCAAAGATGGAGAAGCTCTATCCAATCAGCAAAAAAAAAGACCAGGAGCTGACTGTGGCTCAGACCATGAACTCCTTATTGCCAAATTCAGACTGAAATTGAAGAAAGTAGGGAAAACCACTAGACCATTCAGGTATGACCTAAATCAAATCCCTTATGATTATACAGTGGAAGTGAGAAATAGATTTAAGGGCCTATATCTGATAGATAGAGTGCCTGATGAACTATGGAATGAGGTTCGTGACATTGTACAGGAGACAGGGATCAAGACCATCCCCAAGAAAAAGAAATGCAAAAAAGCAAAATGGCTGTCTGGGGAGGCCTTGCAAATAGCTGCAAAAGAAGAGAAGCGAAAAGCAAAGGAGAAAAGTAAAGATATAAACATCTGAATGCAGAGTTCCAAAGAATAGCAAGAAGAGATAAGAAAGCCTTCTTCAGCGATCAATGCAAAGAAATAGAGGAAAACAACAGAATGGGAAAGACTAAGGATCTATTCAAAAAAATCAGAGATACCAAAGGAACATTTCATGCAAAGATGGGCTCGATAAAGGACAGAAATGGTGTGGACCTAACAGAAGCAGAAGATATTAAGAAGAGGTGGCAAGAATACACAGAAGAACTGTACAAAAAAGAGCTTCACGACCAAGATAATCATGATGGCGTGATCACTGACCTAGAGCCAGACATCCTGGAATGTGAAGTCAAGTGGGCCTTAGAAAGCATCACTATGAACAAAGCTAGTGGAGGTGATGGAATTCCAGTGGAGCTATTCCAAATCCTGAAAGATGATGCTGTGAAAGTGCTACACTCAATATGCCAGCAAATTTGGAAAACTCAGCAGTGGCCACAAGATTGGAAAAGGTCAGTTTTCATCCCAATCCCAAAGAAAGGCAATGCCAAAGAGTGCTCAAACTACCGCACAATTGCACTCATCTCACACGCTAGTAAAGTAATGCTCAAAATTCTTCAAGCCAGGCTTCAGCAATATGTGAACCGTGAACTTCCTGATGTTCAAGCTGGATTTAGAAAAGGCAGAGGAACCAGAGATCAAATTGCCAACATCTGCTGGATTATCGAAAAAGCAAGAGAGTTCCAGAAAAACATCTATTTCTGCTTTATTGACTATGCCAAAGCCTTTGACTGTGTAGATCACAATAAATTGTGGAAAATTCTGAGAGAGATGGGAATACCAGACCACCTGATCTGCCTCTTGAGAAATCTGTATGCAGGTCAGGAAGCAACAGTTAGAACTGGTCATGGAACAACAGACTGGTTCCAAATAGGAAAAGGAGTACGTCAAGGCTGTATATTGTCACCATGTTTATTTAACTTATATGCAGAGTACATCATGAGAAATGCTGGACTGGAAGAAACACAAGCTGGAATCAAGATTGCCGGGAGAAATATCAATAACCTCAGATATGCAGATGACACCACCCTTATGGCAGAAAGTGAAGAGGAACTCAAAAGCCTCTTGATGAAAGTGCAAGTGGAGAGTGAAAAGATTGGCTTAAAGCTCAACATTCAGAAAACGAAGATCATGGCATCTGGTCCCATCACTACATGGGAAATAGATGGGGAAACAGTAGAAACTGTGTCAGACTTTATTTTTCTGGTCTCCAAAATCACTGCAGATGGTGACTGCAGCCATGAAATTAAAAGACGCTTACTCCTTGGAAGGAAGGTTATGACCAACCTAGATAGCATATTCAAAAGCAGAGACATCACTTTGCCAACAAAGGTTCGCCTAGTCAAGGCTATGGTCTTTCCTGTGGTCATGTATGGATGTGAGAGCTGGACTCTGAAGAAAGCTGAGCGCTGCAGAATAGATGCTTTTGAACTGTGGTGTTGGAGAAGACTCTTGAGAGTCCCTTGGACTGCAAGGAGATCCAACCGGTCCATTCTGAAGGAGATCAGACCTGGGATTTCTTTGGAGGGAATGATGCTCAAGCTGAAACTCCAGTACTTTGGCCACCTCTTGCGAAGTGTTGACTCATTGGAGAAGACTCTGATGCTGGGAGGGATTGAGGGCAGGAGGAGAAGGGGACGACAGAGGATGAGATGGCTGGATGGCATCACTGACTGACTCGATGAATGTGAGTCTGAGTGACCTCCGAGAGCTGGTGATGGATAGGGAGGCCTGGCGTGCTGCAGTTCATGGGGTCGCAAAGAGTCGGACACGACTGAGCCACTGATCTGATCTGATCTGATCTGATAGCTGCTAAGTAATAAATAGTTGGGTAATTAACATGTTTATTAACACAACTATTAATAATTACTTTGAGAAAAAGGAAGTAAACACAAACAGTTATGAAATCATTGTTACTTATGAAGTAAGAATTCCTGGAAAGAATTTCCCCTATTATGAGGCTCTACATGTTACTATTTTTTTAAAAAAATACTCTTGATTTTCAAGGGAGGATTTTTTTAAATTACTCTTTTAAATTGCATAGTATTAAAATATATAATTTCACAACAGAATAAGGAAACATTAGAAACGCCATTTTTGCTAACAATAATTAGATAAAATACAAGGAAAGTAAGAGCTATATAATTTTTGTGTCATTGTTCAAACTGCAATCAACAACTGTAATGTGTAGCTGCTGCTGCTACTGCTGCTAAGTCGCTTCAGTCGTGTCCAACTCTGTGTGACCCCATAGACGGAAGCTCACCAGGCTCCCCTGTCCCTGGGATTCTCCATGCAAGAACACTGGAGTGGGTTGCCATTTCCTTCTCCAATGCATGAAAGTGAAAAGTGAAAGTTAAGTCGCTCAGTTGTGTCCAACTCTCAGCGACCCCATGGACTGGAGCCTACCAGGATTCTCAGTCCATGGGATTTTCCAGGCAAAAGTACTGGGGTGGGGTGCCATTGCCTTCCCCGAATGTATAGAATCAAACTCAAATCAAATGAGGTGAGTGAGTGTAGAGCCACCACTCACCTCATTTGCCATATAAAAGAGAATATTGAATTTTCTTTCTTACTTCCTCTTACTTTCTCTCCATTTGTAAAGAGTTGTTATTTTTAAGTGCAAGACATATATGATTTGCATTAATTTGGTCTTCAGGAAATTTTTAAGAGCAAAGCCTTTGTGTTAATGCTTTAAATTACTTTTTTGCTACTACTACTAATAAAATAATAAACTTGTTTTGATCAAGGAAATCATGATGGTATAACTTATATTTTAAAACTTTTTGATTTTATTATAAAACATTATGAGTTATTTAATTCTGGTCACCTTGTAGAAAAAAATCTAAAAAGAACACAGATAAAACTTAATAAACATCATAAAATCTACTCACACTCATAGAGCATTTTTACATACTGATAAAATTTACAGCTACACTACACATATAATTTTTTTAAGTCAGGTTTATTGGGTTAAATTTTACATGATGTAGGTACATCATTTGCACCTAGTTCTCTGAATTTTAACAAAAGTGTTGTAATTGCTATTGTGGTGAAGATGCATGTAATCTTTAATATCACAAGTCTTCTTGCTCCATGAAGTTCCTCTCCTTCCTCTTTTACCTTATGTTCTGGCAACAACCGATAGGTTTTTATATCAATGTTTTTGCCTATTCAAGTATGATTTAGGAATTAAATCTTCTAATATCTAATCCTTTGAGTATAGCACCTTTCACTTAATCTACTTGGATCTCATATTCTATTGTTGAATGTATCAGCAGTTCATTCATTTGTTGATCATTAACTGTCCATTGCATGTCTGTATCATAGATTGTTCAAACATTATAGTCATACACATTTGGGTAGTCTTCATGTTGTGTTTAAATCACTGTAACCTTTATATACAGATTTTTATTTGGACATATATTCTTATATTGCTTGGGAAAATAGCTAATCAAAATGCAGAGCTGTATGAATAAGTTTTAGTATAGGAGGAACATTCTAATTGATGTAATTTTCTATATTCACATGTTATTCCTCTGTCTTTTCCAACTTTTAACACTCCAGATGAAAATTGGGTCAATTATATTTTAAAACCTTTGTTGTGAATATTTTATTTTTTCATGTTTTTGCATAATGTTTTGATAAACTTTTTTTTTTTTTTTAATTTAATGAGATCCAATATATCTATGGGGCCCAGGCGGTACTGTGGTAAAGAACCCACCTGCCAATGCAAAGACTTAAGAGGCACCAGTTCAATCCTTGCATGGGGAAGACTCCCTGGAGAAGAAAATGGCAACCCATTCTGGTATTCTTGCCTGGAGAATACCATGAACAGAGGACCCTGGCAGACTACAGTCCACTGGGTCTTCGCAAAGAGTCAGACATGACTGAAGCGACTTAGGGCACAGAACAATATATCAATGGGCTTCCCTGGTAGCTTAGATGATAGAAAATCTACCTGCAATATGGGAGACCTGGGTTCAATCCCTGGGTCAGGAAGATCCTGTGGAGAAGGGAATGGCAACCCACTCCAGTTTTCTTGCTTGGGGAATTCCATGGGCAGATGAGCCTGGCTATCTATAGCCCAAAGAGTCAGACACAATCGAGCAACTAACTAACACTAATATATCAATAATTTTTAATCCTAGACACTGTATATTGCTAATTTATGTGCTTAGTTACTCAGTCATGTCTGAATCTTTGTGACCCTAAGGACTGTAGCCTGCTCGGCTCTCTGTCCATGGGATTCTCCAGGTAAAAATACTGGGGTGGGTTGCCATGCCCTCCTCCAGATAATCTCAACCTATGTATCAAACCCAGGTCTCCCACATTACAAGTGGATTCTTTACTATCTGAGCCAGCAGGAAAGCCTAATTTATGTATTTAGCTAATTGTACTGTATATCTATGTCTGTATCTGTATTTATCTACAATTATTTATCCACATGTCTAATTAACATCTTCACTGGTTGTCTCATAGACTACAGAGTATTTTACAATGCTAGAGCTCATTAATCAACCTCTTAATTTTTATCCTTTCCAGACTCAGTAAATTACATCTTAATCCATGCAGTGGATCACTATAGATGACCTTGGTTTTATGCTTTATGTATTTTTTTTTTTCCTCACATAGCAGGTCCCATTCATCATCAACACTGTGAATTAGGACCACAAATTCTGTCTTGGCTCCTTGTATTTCCTTCCACATCAGACCTGACCTCCATCATCCAACTTCCACCACCTCTCCTCCAAGATGGTTGGTAGATTTCCTGTTGACTATTACAGTGCTGGTTGTTGTTGTTATTCCTCATCAGCTTTCTATATAGAACCTAGAGAGATACTTAAGTGTTAATTGGGCATCCATTTCACTTGGAGTCAACTAAAATTCCTTAACTCTATCAAGTAGTCCAACCTCAAGTTTTGTGTAATCCTTTTCAACTAGAGTTGAAAAGGATTTTTTTCAACTAGAGTCTTGATGGATCCTGAAAAACCCCAGATTTGTTTCCATCTAGGGTCTTAACATATATTGTTATGTCTCACTAGACATTCTGTTTTGATCTTGCAGACTCTTTCTTCAAGTAGCAGGTCACTTATCTTGTCCTCACCAGAAAATTGGCAGCCTCCACTGTTAACATTTTGATGACAGTTTGTATCCTAATATGTCCTGCATAGCTTGCTCACAGCAGCTTTACCTAACATTGTTTATCCCTTAATATACCTTCAGAGTAACTTAAAAGATGCCTTATCAGAAATGTTCTTAAAAAAGAAGACTCATTAACCATAAAAAATATTCTGAATGAAAAAGTTTGAACTCATTCTTTCTTTTCATACCTTGGAAAGCAAGCTGAATCTCCCACTAATAAAATTGCCAGAGACAATAGTGCCAAAAGATAAAATAATGGAATATGGAAAATATAGGAACCTGTAAAATATTGAAATCAGTAAAAATGAAATATGTATATTCTTTTGTTTATTCTTTCATTGGTTATTTCCTCATTGGTCTCATCAATTTTTATCAGTCACACAAATCAAAAAAATGTTTTATCAATCACACAAATAAAGTAAGACTACTTTATACCCATATTGTGATTTACTAACAGCTAAGGGGATAAACATTTTAATCAACTTTTGAGCAGTCTATTGGATTTATTACAGCATAGTAGTAAAATTTTATGTTTTCACCACAAACAGCAATGACCTTTATATAATTTCCTTTGGGAAGAAACTCTTGAACAGATAAAAGAAATAAAAAATAATTACCACATATTAATAATTTTGGGGAAGATTAATATTCTCAATGTAACCTGTTTCATCCATCTTTTGATTATTGCTCTTCATTCACAAAAAAATTTTAATAAATGCCATTTATAAAATCTATTTGGAAATTTTGGCAATAGTGATAGATATTTAACAAAAATTCATCATATAGAAATTCAAAACCTATGATTCTTCATAAAATATTTAAAAAAACATGAAGATGAGAATAATAGATGATTAATCTATTAAATAGCACTGTATATATGTAAATATAAAATGTTCAAGTAAGAGGCACTTGTTTAACAACCTGTAGGAAATGTTCATAGAAATATTTTAATGTACTTGTATTTGAATTTACTGAAGAACACACACATTTAAGTTTAATATCTCTAATTTCTCTATACTGGTCTGTTTTGCATGAAGTCTTTAAGAGAGATATGAATCATCACAAAACGACAAAAGTATTTTCACTGAACTGCTTTGGCCTTCTCTTCTTGATTTCATCCTTCCCACCTCCTTCTTCCTTTGGTTCTGAGGCTATGACTGTCTGCTCCTAGAACTTTACAAATTTTTTTTTTTTTTTTTCATCTTAATGTTGCATGTTCTCATTTTACCCTACTTTTGACCTGTAGTTTTTCTTGAACATCATTTAGTAAATGGCTTACCCTCTATTTAGGCTGTCTGGGACAAACAGCAGGTAACTCAATTTTCTGAAAGGGACTAGAAAATATTCTAAACATCTCAACACAGAAGAGATTGAATGAGCACATAGTGCGCCATCATCATGCCTCTTACTGATGGCAAGAAAGCATATAAGAAGCATTTGTCATCAGTCTTTTTTTTTAACCTGGGATTTAAAAAATACTTTTAGAGTATAGATGATTTACAATTTTGTGTTAATTTATGCCGTACAACAAAGTGAATCAGTTATACATATATCTATATATACATAATCAGTTATACATATATCTAGTTTTTTAGATTTTTTTCCCATATAGGTCATTACAGAGTATTGAGTAGAGATCCTTATGCTATACAGTAGGGCTTTACTAGTTATCTGTTTTATGTATGAAGTGAAAGGGAAAGTTGCTCAGTTGTGTCTGACTCTTTGTGACACCACGGACTATACAGTCCATGGAATTCTCCAGGCCAGAATACTGGAGTAGATAGCCTTTCCCTTCTCCAGGGGATTTTCCCAACCCAGGGATCAAACCAGGTCTCCTGCATTGCAGGCAGATTCTTTACCAGTTGAGCCGCAAGGGAAGCCCATTTTACATATAGTAGTATGTATATGTCAATCCCAGTCTCTCAATTTATCCTCCCCCTGACCCCCTTACTGGTAACTGTAAGTTGGTTTTCTATATCTGTGACTATTTTGGTTTTGTAAATAAGTTCATTTTTACCATTAAAAAAAATAGATTCCACATGTAAGTGACATCATATTTATCTTTCTCTGTCTGAGTTACTTCACTCAGTAGGAGAGTCTCTGAGTTCATCCATGTTGTTGCTATTGATATTGTGTTCAGTCTTGGAGAACCATGCTATGTGCCACTCAGGGTGAGCATGAGAATGGTGAGATGGTATTATCTTCTTTTGCTGAAGAGATAGAGCTAATGTCAAATTCACAACAGGAGAAAAGGAAAACTGGAATTCTTCTTCCAGACATATCTTTATCCCCATTAATTTTTACACAAAAGCAATTTGAAGCCCAAGGTATCTTTTCTTCCCAAGAAACTCAGTGTTTCACAATATACTGCAAATTTAGCTATAGATCAACTCCTCCATAATTTAAACCATTTAAATTATTTTTATATAGTACAAAAGAATACATATAATCAAAAAATAATCTGCTTCTATATATTTAATAATACTCTCTATAAAAGAACAAAACTGCTACTGCTGCTAAGTCACTTTAGTCGTATCCGACTCTGTGCGACCTCATAGACGGCAGCCCACCAGGCTCCACCATCCCTGGGATTCTCCAGGCAAGAACACTGGAGTGGGGTGCCATTTCCTTCTCCAATGCATGAAAGTGAAAAGTGAAAGTCGAGTCGCTCAGTCGTGTCTGAGTCTTAGCAACCGCATGGACTGCAGCCTACCAGGCCCCTCCGTCCATGGGATTTTTCAGGCAAGAGTACTGGAGTGGGTTGCCATTGCCTTCTCTGTAAAAGAACAAAACTAGCCAATTGTTAATAGTTTAAAACTAAAACTTGGCCATTCTATTCATGGTAAAGGAAGTCAGAGTGAGCCAGAGGAGAGTAACATTGAAAAAAAAAAAAAAAACACATGGCAGAGAAAGTCAGATTCACAGAATTTAGTACCAAAAGTAAAATACATTCTTGTCTATTCTAAATTTCTTTTAGAGATGAGGGTGCTAACACGTAGACCATTACAAAATTTGCCATAATAGAAAATGTAAATACAGAGTCAAGATACTCCTGATAAAACAAGGGCAATCACAAAGAACAGCATAAAAGCAATGAACAGTATTCTGTTTTTTGGCATTAAGAGACAGCTGCATTATAAGATTTCTGTTTTACAATGAAGGAAAATAATTGTCCATTCAGTTTAGTTCAGTTCAGTCGCTCAGTTGTGTCCGACTCATTGTTACCCTATGAATCGCAGCACGCCAGGCCTCCCTGTTCATCACCAACTCCCGGAGTTCACTCAAACTCATGTCCATGGAGTCCGTGATGCCATCCAGCCATCTCATCCTCTGTCGTCCCCTTTTCCTCCTGCCCCTAATCCCTCCCAGCATCAGAGTCTTTTCCAATGACTCAACTCTTGGCATGAGGTGGTCAAAGTATTGGAGTTTCAGCTTTAGCATCATTCCTTCCAAAGAAATCCTAGGGCTGATCTCCTTCAGAATGGACTGGTTGGACCTCCTTTCAGTCCAAGGGACTCTCAAGAGTCTTCTCCAACACCACAGTTCAAAAGCATCAATTCTTCGGTGCTCAGCTTTCTTCACAGTCCATTGGGTTCTACTAAAAAGAAAATATTCACTTTTTTCTCTGAAAGGGTATTAAAAGATATCATGTTAACTTGATTAATACCAAACTCACAGATGTGAAAAATAATTTCATACATATGAAAGCCATCACTGGAAAATATACGGAGAGAAAATCAAAACTGTAGCCCTAAAGAACAGCAAGCCTAACAGAAGCTTTCAGTATAAGATGTAAATCTGGTGCCCCACACTGTTCGGCTGATTCCAAACTCACCACCATGTAAGCAACTCTCAAAAGCAAGTCTCTATCATCTCAAACTTCAGTCTATTCCTCAAAGTTGTTGGCAATGCACTTGTTTACAAGAATATTTGTAGAATTATGGGGGCTTTTCTGTATGCTTTCTCCATTAATGATTATCATGTAGCTCTTGAACTCCATAATTAATTTGAGCTCTTACCTTTTTTTGTCAAGGTTGATTAATCTTTATTGTTCTTCATTGTGCCTGAAGAATTATGGACAGTGGTCCATAATATTGTACAGGAGGTAGCAAACAAATCATCCCAAAGAAAAAGAAAAACAAGAAGGCCAAGTGGTTATCTGAGGAGGCTTTACAAATAGCAAAAGAGTGAAGTAAAAAGCAAGGGAGAAAGGGAAAGGACCATCCAATTAAGTGCAGAGTTCCAAAAAACAGCTAGAAAATACAAGAAGGACTTCTTCAATGAACAATGCTTAATAATAGAAGAAAACAACAAAAGGGGAAAGACTAGAGATCTCTTCAGGAAAACTGGAAACATCAAGGGAGGATTCTGCCCAAAGATGGGCACAATAAAGGATAAAAATTGTAGAGTCCTAGTATATGCTAAAGAGATCAAGAAGTGATGGAAAGAATACACGGAAGAACTGTATAAAAAAATATCTTAATGAAACAGATTGCTACAATGATGTGTTTAGTTATGCAGAGCCAGACATTTTGGAGTGCAAAGTCCAGTGGGCCTTAAGAAGCACTGCTGTTAATAAAGCTGGTGGATGCGATGAAATTCCAGTAAAGCTATTCAAATCCCTAAAGGATGAGGCCATCAAGGTTTTGCATTCATTATGTCAGCAAATCTGAAAGACCCAGCAGTGGTCACAGGACTGGAAAAAGTCAACCCTCATCCCAACATCCAAGAAGGGTAGTACCAAAGAATGTGCTAACCATCAGACAGTTGCACTCATCTCCCAGGCAAGTAGGGTCATGCTTAAAATCTTGCATCCTAGGTTTTAACATTATGTGAACCAAGAACTTTCAGATGTCCACAATTGGTTTAGAAAAGGAAGAGGAACTAGAGATCAAATTGCCAGCATTCACTGGATTATAGAGAAAGCAAGGGAATTTCAGAAAATCATCTATCTTTATTTCATCAACTACGCTAAAGCCTTTGACTGTGTGGATCATGGCAAAGTGTGGAAAGCTCTTAGAGAAATGGGACTACCAGACCATCTTACCTGTCTCCTGAGAAACCTGTGTGCAGGCCAAGAAGCAAAAGTTAGAACCCTGTATGGAACAACTGATTGGTTCAAGATCAAGAAAGGTGTACAACAGGGCTGCCTGCTGTCACCCTGTTTGTTTAACCTATACACTGAGTGCATCATGAGAAATGCTGGATTGGGTGAGTAACAAGCTGGAATCAAGATAGGAAAGAGAAACTGCCAGGGTCCAGCCCCAGCTGATCCAGGGTATTCAAAGCAGGGACGGCGTCAGCGAGGATCAGGAAACAAGTGCTTAATTAAATGTTAATTAAGGATATAAAGAGTAATAGAATGAGGATAGCTCAGTAGGAAAATTCAGTGGAGAAAAGAGGCTGAGTAGCTTGGTTTATGTGGGAGACCAATAAAACTTCAAGACAAGAAGTTTGCACCACTTATGTAGGCCGCAGGCGTCCTTCCATTCTCCCAAAAGAGAGGAGACACTGAGACCTCCCCGGTTGGATCTTAGAAGCCCAGGCATAATTAGTAAGCATGGTGGGTTCCATGCTCCAGATGGAGACTCAGCCAGAGTTTGAGAGAGAGAGTGACATGGGGAGACCAGTCTTTTGAGGAACTGATCCCCATTCTTTATTTTCCATGGTCTACTTTTATACACTGAGATGTTATACAAAAGTCACACGGGGTCAGCAGTCCTGACTTTTATCAAAGTCAGATGCTTCATACAAATGTATACAGAGGTCTTAGGGGTGTTACATCATCTTCTGGCCAGGGGGCCTGCTGACAATTTATGACTCTCTCCTTGTGACAGCAGTCAGTCAACCAGAACACTTATTTCTCCAGGGGTGGTTATTCTTAAAACAGACGCCACCTTCCGAAGGTACCAGATAAAGTTACGTTCCTATAGGGTGAGGGTGTAGTGGGTTTTAATTAAGGAAAGAATTTACTTAGCCTAAGGTCTATCATGATTAATATCAAAGGTTAATACTTATTTCTTCTATATATTCGTTAATGTGTGTAAGGGCAAGGGATGTGGAGACTTAGCAGCAAACATTGGCTCAACAAACGAAAAACCCTTCACCAATACTATTTCTAATCAGCCCACTATACTTATACTAATAGTTTTCTAATTTCTCTAAAGAACCTGTTTTTAGAAGGTTAAGCATCTCATGCCTCTCACGGTTGGGAGGCTGTGAGTAATCACATGTGGCCGGACAAGCCTGTAAGGTAGGCTAGAGAACCTTCAGAGGAGTTTGTAGGTTAAAACACTCTTGTCACGCCCAGGAATTTTTATTAACTGGAGCTCTAAGTTAACTCCTTCTCTGAAAGAGGTGGTGGGGGACAGCCCCCCGTAAAGTCAGAGGTGTAGGTGAGAGCACAAAGTAGTAAAGTAGGCAGGCTCTGGTTATGGGGGTAGATGCTTGAGAATTTCCAGGGGGACTCCTGAAGCTAGATCCCGCCTTTGCGTTTGTCGAGCCTCCTTCCTCATGACCTTTGCCACGGGTGGAGGTCCTTATGCTGTCTCCCTGCAAGAAACATCAATGTTTTCAGATATATAGATATCACTCTAGTGACAAAAAGTGATGTATCACAGATGCAATGAACATGAACTTGGGCAAACTCCAAGAGATGGTGAAGGACAGGGAGGGCTGGCCTGCTGCAGTCCATGGGGGTCACAAAGAGTTGGACATGACTGGGTGACTGACATGTTAGTCAACAACACATTAAAGTATTTTTGTCAAGACTGGTTAATGTTTTTGCAGATTTAGTGAAATATGAAATTTGCTTTTCTCTTCAGCTTCCTTTCATGTACTTAGGTTCAGACACACCCTTCATTATTTGGAGAGTCAGCTAACTGGGGTCAGGATCTTACTTCCAGTCTCTGTACTATGTCCTTACTGGAGTCACCTCTAATCCATCCCATCCCACAGTCTGGGTCTGGATATCTAGAAGGAGGAATCTTGAGATCACAAGCTTCTGAAAAGGCCACAATTGAGAGTTTGGTATTGATTATTTCAAGTTATCTTCTGGTTCAAAATTTTATGATTCATATTAAAATGTAACAATAATAATAAAACAACCCACATATAAACTTATTAAATGATAATGAGTATCTAGTATTAAATCATCTGAGTTTTACTAGTATGCTTTAACTTTTAACACAGGAGAAAGTAATGTGTTAAGTGAAATTAAGATTGTTTCAGTTAATTTTAATGTTAATTTGTATCACTGATTTCCAAAATACCCATGCAAAACAAGGCACATAATCTTGAGCATAGATTTAAATTGCAAAATGGACATATACAAACCTTTTCTTTCCTATTTCTATGTGCATGTATCTAAGTTTGTATATATACATAATTGTTCATTATTATTATTTTGCAATAAAAGAAAAATGGCAAAGTTATAAATTTTTGAATAGTAAAATAATGGACCAAGAGATAATAATTTTACTTTAAAAATTTATAATAATTATAAAGCACAGGAAAATCTTTTTTCTATTAGACAACTTGGTATGCATATGAAGTTTTCCTTCATACAGTAGTTCAAAATAGTACTTTCCTGAATAAATGATTTTCTCATTTCAAATAGTATTTTGGATGAAGACATTAGCCATAACCTGCATGATTCTGAATTTCAATATTTAATTCTGGCAACTTTTTTTTTTTCTTTATCTCCTGCTGAACTTTCTTTCTAAATAGTCTGAGTGTAAATGTGCCAGCTACAAGAAAACATTTGTGCTTTATTTCATTTTGAGATTTAAGAAACATTTCTGTAAGCACATTAAAGTTATTCAGCAGTGAAATTAATGCTCTATATACAGTATCAACATTTTCCAGACTGCCTTTCTGATTGGCATGACTCAGATTTGGCTTAAGCTGAAAGTTTCAACTCTGGCAGGATCTTGATTCATTCTTAAGAAAATAATTCAAACTAAATAACAATGCATGTGTAAGCATCTTACATCAGATACAATTATCTTAAACATACACATTTTGTATACTGAGAAAGAAATAATCTAGACAACCAGTAGAATTAAGTTTCCTATCTTTAATTACATTTATATATAATGAGTGTTTAGTTGCTAAGTTGTGGGCAACTGTTTGCAACCCTTTGGACTATAACCCATCAGGCTCCTCTGTTCATTTGATTTCCCAAGCAAAAAGACTGAAATGGATTGCTACTTCTTCCTCCAGGGGATCTTCCTGACCCAGGGTTCAAACTCTCATCTCCTGTGTCTCCTGCATTGCAAGCAAATTCTTTACCCACTGACCCATCAGTGACTCAACTGAAATAATAAATTCACAGATACCTATTTATATGTATGTAAATAGTTGAGAATATACACAAAGCATAGCGTAGATACCCATCTATTTCCAGACTTACGTTTCTCATCAAAATTTCAGTTATAGCATCTACTATAAATTATAAATAAAGTGCAATCAGTTCAGTTCAGTAGCTCAGTATTGCCTGACTCATTGTGACCCCACCAACTGCAGCATGCCAGGCTTCCTTGCCCATCACCAACTCCTGGAGCTGCTCAAAACTCATGTCCATCAAGATGGTGATGCCATCTAACCATCTGATCATCTGACATCTCCTCCTGCCTTCAACCTTTCCCAGCATCAGGGTCTTTTCCAATGAGTCAGTTCTTCACATCAGGTGGCCAAATATTGGAGTTTCAGTTTCAGCATTAGTCCTTCCAATGAATATTTAGGACTGATACCCTTAAGGATGGACTGGTTTGGTCTCCTTGCACCTTTAAGATGGACTGGTTTAATCTTGCAGTCCAAAGGACTCCCAAGAGTCTTTTCCAACATCACAGTTCAAAAGTATGAATTCTTCAGCACTCAGCCTTCTTTATGGTCCAACTTTCACATTCATACTTGACTAATAGAGAAACTATAGCCTTGAGTAGACAGACAGACCTTTGTTGGCAAAGCAACGTCTCTGCTTTTTAATATTCTGTCTAGGCTAGTCATAGCTTTTCTTCTAAGGAGCAAGCATCTTTTAATTTCATGGGTGCACTCAACATCTGCAGTGATTTTGGGGCCCAAGAAAATAAAGCCTGTCACTGTTTCCATTGTTTCCCCATCTCTTTGCCATATAGTGACGGGACCAGATGCCATTATCTTCATTTTATGAATGCTGAGTTTTAAGCCAGGTTTTACACTTTCCTCTTTCACCTTCATCAAGAGACTCTTTAGTTCTTCTTTGCTTTCTGCCATAAGGGTGAGTCATCTGCATATCTGAGGTTATTGATATTTCTCCCAGTGATCTTTTTTTTTTTAAATTTATTTACTTTTTAACTGAAAGATGATTGCTTTACAGAATCTTCTCCCAGCAATCTTTATTCCAGTGTATGCTTCATCCAGCCCAGTCTTTCACTTGATATACTCTGCATGGAAGTTAAATAAGTTGGATGAAAATATACAGCCTTCACATATTCCTTTCCCCATTTTGGACCAGTCCATTGTTCCATGTCCAGTTCTAACTGTTACTTCTTGACCTGCATACAGATTTCTCAGGAGGCAGGTCAGGTGGCCTGGTATTCCCATTACTTGGAAAAATTTCCATAGTCTTTTGATCCACATAGTCAAAGGCTTATTGTATTTTATGAAGCAGAAGTAGGTGTTTTTCTGGAGTTCTCTTGTTCCAGTGCTCAGTGAGATAATAAAATGCACTATTCCTTCTTTAGTAGTTTTCACTTAGCTTCTATCCCATTCATTTATTCTTTCATGTGTATATCTATAGTTAAATATCCTGCTTTCTCTCTCTCTGTCTCAGTTTCTCTCTCTCTTTCTGTCTCTCTGTTTCTATGTATAATACATATAATATTATATATATATATATATATATATATATATATATATATATATACACACACACACACACACACATGATGTTTGTTTTCCATGTTAGGAAATATGTCATATGTGTCATTACAGAATTATAGATTTTTTTCTTCATTTAAGGAAACAAAAGTCACTCAATTGTGTCTGATTCTTTGCAACCTCATGGACTGTAACCCATCTAACTTCTCTGTCCATGGAATTCTCCAGGCAAGAATATTAGAGTGGGTTGCCATTCACTTCTCCAGGGGATCTTTTTGACCCTGGGATCAAACCCAGGTCTCCCACATTGCAGGCAGGTTCTTTACCATCTGAACCACCAGATGTCATATAATTCACTGCTATCACATGCAACACATCTAATTCTTTTTTATATCTTATATTTTATATCTTGTAATTCTTTTTTATATCACATACACACATACATGTGTGTGATATGTGATAGCAGTGGTAGAGCTAGTTCTACCACCAATGTCCACTGGAGCTGTTGGTTTTCTCAGTTCTATTTCCAGTCTAGCATCATGTTTTTCTGTCAATTTTCACATATTTTATTTTCTCATAATATAATGCAGTGTCTCACATCATTTCTCTGGTGTTTCCTAACCTTGTTAATTTTGAAACATACAGGCCAGTTTCTTTGTAAGATGCCTTTGCAAGGTGGGGTTACACAGTCATTAGACTCAGAGTATTTAATTTTCAGGAATATCTGTGAACTGATTTGTCCTTCATGGTGCGATCTTTTTAGGAAGAATGTATATATATATATATATATATATATATATTTTTTTTTTGGCTTGACCCCATAACAGTAATATTAGTTTTGATGACTTAATGTAGTAGCCAATAGTTTTCCATGCTGAAAAGTTACTCTTTTTTCATTTATCATTAATGATCTGTTAGAAGATACTTTGTGTTTCTTTATGACTTATAACTCTTTATAACTATATAAAACTTTGTAACTCTTCAAACTTTAACTCATTAGTTTTAACATACATTACAATTTTGAAATATATTATTTCCTTTTAATTTATAGTTGACATTTTAATTCTATCTCATTTACTTATTTCATATATAAATATTAGAATATATAACAATGGGTGTTGGTTTGCCATGTTAGGAAATTCCCAGGTGAAATCTGAAACTCACCCCAGTATATGGAGGGCAAAGAGAGACCAATAAATGAAGGAGACCCCTCTAGGTTGGTAGGTGGTTAATTTAATAAACAAGCAAACTTGTTTATTACATAGGAGGCTTATCTTTAGTGCTGCAGGACAAGAAGATCTCTGCACCCACCCCTTGCAACTCTTAAGTTTAGTGGGGCATTAACTGGATTCAGTCATATATTCAGTCCAGATGGTCTCAAATACACTTCATTGTATCAAGGCTGTGAACTTGAAAGGGCTCTTAGTATGGGAACAGTGCTTTTTGTTCAGCCTCTCAGTCATGTCCAACTCTTTGTGACCCCATGGACTGCAGCATGCCAGGCTTTTCTTTCCTTCAGTATCTCCCAGAGTTTACTTAAACTCATGTCCACTGAGTTGCAAACAGTAGGCAGAGCCAAGGACAGGAGAGGGGTTAAGGAGCCTCAGATAGGCTAGATCTAGCCAGGGATCAACCTGCAGTCAGGTCATGTCCTTTCCACCTCCTCCAACAAGGTATCCCCCTTTTATTCAAGTCATAGTCTCTGAAGATGTTTATTCATTTTCATATTCAAGATGTCACAGATTTAGCTGCAAAGGCTCTTCCTCATGGACTTTCATGTCCTTTTACATAACCCATGGCTCTTTGAGCCTTTTCTTGCTTCCTGTTCAAACAAAATATTTCAGGTTCTTCTTGTAATTATGCTATCCAAACCCCAAATTAGACATAAATGCAGGAGTCCTTGTTTCATTAAGTGAAGAATTTTAGGGATAAGAATGAGACATGACTTAGAGACCAAGAGCAAGATTCTAGGTCCTGAGGGACCTGAGATTTTTGTTCTGGTTCTGCTGTGGCTTCTAGCACTGAGATCTTGGGAAACTTTCTTACTATGTTCTTCTGTTTCCTCACTTATAAAATGGAGATAATAATAGTATCTAGCTTCTAAGATTATTATTATAATTAAATAAAGTTTAATTACATCCAGGACATGGCCCTTTGTTCGAGTTCAATTAATGTTAGCTGTTGCTTTTCTATGTGTCCAACATTCTATCTTCTGATTTGATTTCAATTTTCCAAGTAAGTGTACATCCAGGAAAAGAGGGGCCATCTAGTCATATTTTTGTACTATTTTAGCTCTTTGTTGTTGTTTTGTTGTTTAGTCACTAAGTTGTGTCTGACTCTTTGTGACCCCATGGATCTGCAGCCTACCAGGCTTATTTGTCCACAGGATTTCCCAGGCAAGAATGTTGGAATGGGTTGCCATTTCCTTCTTCAGGGCATATTCCTGAGCCAGGGATCGAATCTGCATCTCCTGCATTGTAGGCAGATTCTTTACCACTGAGTCACATGGGAAGTCCATTTTAGTTATATATTAGAATGTGATTTCAATGAGAGTTTCACTAATCAGTAGCATTGCCAGGCACTTATTCTTCCTTGTTATATCTTTTTATTGAAATACTGTGCACATTTTAAAATATATATTTTATTTTGAGTTAATAGATGCTCTCATCTAGTTAATTATAGTATCTGTCACTTCAAGTGTGTACTTTTTTAATGGATGTATGGGGACATTTAAGTTCTACTTTCCAAGCAAATTTCAATTATAGAACACAGTATTATCAACTGTAGTTGTCATATTACATATGAGATCCTCAGAACTTAGTCATCTTATAATTAAAACTTTATACCCTTTTACTAACCTCATCATATTACTCTAAATGCCCAGGCCCCGGCAACCAGTTTTCTGTTCTCTATTTATATGAGTTTTTTTTTTTTTTTTTTTTGATTCTACATATAATGATTTGTCTTTCTCTGTGTGGCTACTTATTTACATAATTCCCTACAATTTAACCCATGTAATTGCAGATGGCAAGATTTTCCTTTTTCATATTGACTAATATTCCATATATGGTATATATGTATATACACACATATATAGCTGAGGATGTTTTATATTTTGATTGTTGTATTAGTTACACATGAAGATATTGTCAAGATTCAGAATTTACACTTAAAATCTGTGCATTTCACTAGAATTTGACTTAAAAAATAATAATGTATAAAACTGAACTGGTGCACACAATTCAGGCTTGTATTCATGTTGCTGTTTGACAGAAGCCAACAGAATTCTGTAAAGCAATTATCCTTCAATTAAAAAAAAAATAAATTAGAAAAAAAATTGAACCAATGCACACAATTGAGATTTGGAAGTAGTCATTTACATCTTCATCCACCATCTGGTGGAATTTGGAAATTTTTAAAAATCCCAATGTATATTCAATCTAGAATACTTAGTCCAAAAAACTTGTTGTATTTCATTCATTGAATCACTTAAGTGTGAAAAATTTATATATGTCTCTTGTTATAACACCTATATCAGAAAAAATGGATTCTTTGCCAAATTGTATTGCCACAATAAGTTTCCATGGCACGCTGTCCATTTGGCTATCCACAGTTTTGTATCTTGGAAAAGGCAATGGCACCCCACTCCAGCACTTTTGCCTGGAAAATCCCATGGACAGAGGAGCCTGGTGGGCTGCAGTCCATGGGGTTGCTAAGAGTCAGACACGACTGAGCAACTTCACTTTCACTTTTCACTTTCATGCATTGGAGAAGGAAATGGCACCCCACTCCAGTGTTCTTGCCTGGAGAATCCCAGGGACTGGGGAGCCTGGTGGGCTGCCGTCTCTGGGGTCGTACAGAGTCGGACACAACTGACATGACTTAGCAGCAGCAGCAGCAGTTTTGTATCTAAGAAAACTTTGTTTCTCATTATCTCATTGCTTTCTGATAAGTCTACATCTAAAAAAATGAAACATTAATCTTCAGTCAGGTTATTCTGTCGTATCTTTGATATAGCTGATCTTTTCATATTCACAGAAATCATAGGAATGTTTTCTAAATTAAATGCCAGTATATTTTCTGTGTTTGAGATTTCCTCAAAAGTGATTCTTCAAAATAAAGGGCGTACTCAAATTCTAAGCAACAACTTCCCCCACAATTTGAAATTATGTTAGCTTGGAGTCAGGATATATCCTATTATAGCAATTCTTTCATTACAGGGAAGGTAATATTTCCCTTCCCTTGAGATACTAAAGAAACACCACATTTTATTCAATATTAAATTTAGGGTAATATCTGTGGTCTTAATGCCATTGCTTTCACAGTTAAGATTATTGTTCAAGCCTATATGTCCCATACAAATAAAGGCATATTTAACAATATCCTGACCCAAGGATCAAACCCATGTCTTTTACATCTACTGCATTGGCAAGCACTTTCTGGACCACTGGCAGCACCTGGGAAGGCCCCGTTTATCAGAATAACAAAGCTAAATGTCACTTCAAACAAGTCCTGTAACCTGGGTGGATTTTATTGATATTTCATTTCTTGGTGGTCCTGATATGAGTCTGGCAGCCCTTTTTCAATTAGTAATTGCACCATGGTTGCCCCATGTGGAACACTTGCTCTCTGAAGTCTCAATACATGCAAGGATTTAAATATATATATATATATATATATATATATATATATGTATGTATATATATATATATTTGTTTGTGTGTGTGTGTGCATATATGTGTATGAAAGACAATACCTCTTAACAGCTTCACAAGTGGTACAAGCAACTTTCTCTCAAATTCATGGAACAGCTGCTCTGCTGCATCAACCTAACTGCAAGGGAGACTAGGAAGTGGAGGAAAGCTCAGGAAATACTTGTGAGCACTATCCTTGCCCACAAGCAACCCCCAGATTCCTGCAGATGAAACAGCTCAGTGTCTGGACACACACCCAGTCAGTTTTTGCATAGGTCCTCCAGTCTCAGGGCACTCTGTTGACACAAGGTAGAAGCTCCACCTCTGCTATTGGAGACTCCACCGTGTGGAAATCCAGTATTTCTGGGTTAGAAGAATTTCACTGTTTTTTT
Source organism: Tragelaphus eurycerus (assembly GCA_935064755.1). Lineage (NCBI taxonomy): Eukaryota > Metazoa > Chordata > Mammalia > Artiodactyla > Bovidae > Tragelaphus > Tragelaphus eurycerus. The sequence goes on along the minus strand of CAKXYN010000003.1, from coordinate 3,076,538 downwards.
TTTTTTTCTCTTCCCCACAAGATCTGAATTTTCTGTTGTTCACTCACAATGCTACATCACACCACAGTCCTCAAGGATATAACACAACAGGGAATGAAATGAACCAAACTATACCAAAGGCATTTAAATGATGAATGTGTGAAAAATATGTCCACAGAATTTTGTGTGTGTGTGTGTGTGTGTGTGTGTGTGTATAAAGAGAAAGGCAAAGCAGAGAAGGCAATATATACCCATTTGAATGCAGATGTCCAAAGAATAACAAAGAGGGATAGGAAAGCCTTCCTCAGTGATCAATGCAAAGAAATAGAGGAAAACAATAGAATGGGAAAGACTAGAGATCTCCTCAAGAAAATTACAGATACCAAGGGAATATTTCATGATAAGATGGGCACAATAAAGGACAGAAGTCGGATGGACCTAACAGAAGCAGAAGATATTAAGAAGAGATGGCAACAATACACAGAAGAACTGTACAAAAAAGAGCTTCATGACCCAGGTAATCATGATGGTGTGATTACTCACCTAGAGCCAGACATCCTGGAATGAGAGATCAAGTGGGCCTTAGGAAACATCACTACAAACAAAGCTCGTGGAGGTGATGATATTCCAGTTGAGCTATTTCAAATCCTAAAAGATAATACTGTGAAAGTGTTGCACATATTGAGTATAACATCTGGGTTATGAAGGTCAGCAAATTTGGAAAACTGAGCAGAGGCCACAGGACAGGAAAAAGTCAGTTTTCATTCCAATCCCAAAGACAGGCAATGTCAAACAATGCTCAAACTACTGCCCAATTGCACTCATCTCCCACACTAGCAAAGAAATGCTTAAAATTCTCCAAGCCAGGCTTCAACAATACATGAACCATGAACTTCCAAGAAGTTCAAGCTGGATTTAGAAAAGGCAGAGGAACCAGAGATAAAATTACCAATATCTGTTCGATCACTGAAAAAGCGAGAGAGTTCCAGAAAAACATCTACTCGTGTATTGAGTATGCCAAAGCCTTTGACTGTGTGAATAACAACAAACTGTGGAAAATTCTTAAAGAGATGAAAATACCAGACCACCTGACCTGCCTCTTGAGAAATCTGTATGCAGGTCAAGAAGCAACAGTTAGAACTAGACATGGAACAACAGACTGGTTCTAAATTGGGAAAGAAGTATGTCAAGGCTGTACATTGTCACCCTGCTTATTTAACTTATATGCAGAGTACATCATGAGAAATGCCAGACCAGATGAAGCACAAGCTGGAATCAAGATTACTGGGAGAAATATAAATAATCTCAGATATGCAGATGACACAACCCTTATGGCAGAAAACAAAGAAGAACTAAAAAGCCTCTTGATTAACGTGAAAGAGGAGAGTGAAAAAGTTGGCTTGAAGCTCAACATTCAGAAAACTAATATCATGGCATCTGGTCCCATCAATTCATGGCAAATAGATGGGGAAACAATGGAAACAGTGACAGACTAATTTTTGGGATTCAAAATCACTGCAGATCGTGACTGTAGCCATGAAATCAAAAGACCCTTGCTCCTTGCAAGAAAAGTTATGACCAACCTAGACAGCATATTAAAAAGCAGAGATAGTACTTTGCCAACAAAGGTCCTTCTAGTCAAAGCTTTGATTTTTCCAGCAGTCATGTATGGATGTGAGAGTTGGAATTTAAAAAGCTGAGTACTGAAAAATTGATGCTTTTGAATAGTGGTGTTAGATAAGACTTGTGAGAGTCCCTTGGACTACAAGGAGATCCAACCAGTCCATCCTAAAGGAAATCAGTCCTGAATGTCCTTTGGAAGGACTGATGCTAAAGCTGAAACTCCAATACTTTGGCTACCTGATGCAAAAAAAGTGACTCATGAGAAAAGACCCTGATTCTGAGAAAGATTGAAGGTGGGAGGAGAAGGGGATGACAGAGCATGAGATTGCTGGATGGCATCACAGACTCTATGGACATGAGTTTGAGTAAGCTCCGGGAGTTCATGATGGACAGGGAAACCTGGCATACTGCAGTGGCCAGTTTTCTGGGGGGTTGCAAAGAGTCGGACAACACTGGGCGACTGAACTGAACTGATATATATATATATATATATATATATATATATATATATATATATCCTTTTAAAGTTTGAAAATTCTAGCTTAGATCATAAAGAAAAAAAAATGCTTTTTAAAGTTTCCCTGATGCGTGAAGTCAGGATAGGCAAGAATTTTAGGATGTGGTACCTTGGCTATTCTCTTGTGAGAGGGAGAAAATTTTTTCGCTGATTGATACCATGAATCGCTATGTATGAAAATACATCAGTGCTAATTTTTAAATCTGATTATTCTGTCACATTAATTTGGTGAAAATCTGCCATATTCTAAAGAGCTAGGACTGAGCTCAAGGCAGCCAGAAAGCACTGATATTTAACTCATTTTCTTAAAACAGAGGCATGTTTTTAGATTTTTTTTAATAGCTTTCGCTTTTGCAGAGTTTATAGGAAAGACACCATAAATGCTGTCTTAAAATATTCTATTTAAAAGTTGACCCATAATATTATCTTTCCACTGATTCTGTCTCTCTGTGTGTATTCAATTATAATTTTCCCTTAAGAGAATTATTTTCAATTTATATAACAATTATGTATTTAAGGCAACAACATATTCAAATATTGCAGGAAGATATATAATAAATTTAAAATACCAAATTTTCCAACCCCAGAGTTAGTTACTTGCTCAGTAAGACCTTATTTAAACTTTTCCTTTGTAGCACAATGGAATTATTCTCTAAGCCTTTTCTTAATTTATGTTCTTAAATTAATATATATATATATATATATAACTAATATATATATATATACACATATCAATTATGTATGTGTCTTTATCCTCCATAATGCATATGGATAGGTTTGCTTCTAGTTTTTAATCATTACTATGTTGCATTTAATATAATTTAAAAAATGACTACAGTAAGCTCCTCATATCTCAGCTCTTTGTAAGCCAGTCACTGGGCAATATTTATAACCTTTATAGAATGCCTTCTGCTTGAAGCACACCATCATGGAAGAGTTTCAGAAGAGCAAAAGAGGTGTTTTATTATTACATTGGAGATAGATTTGACTGCTGGTTGGGAAGGGCATGTTTTATCTTCTGCTATGTCATTCAGGTGATGGGACCAGATGCCATGGTCTTAGTTTTCTGAATGTTGAGCCTTAAGCCAACTTTTTCACTCTCTTCTTTCACTTTCATCAAGAGGCTTTTTAGTTCCTCTTCACTTTCTGCCATAAGGGTGGTGTCATCTGCATATCAGAGGTTATTGATATTTCTCCTGGCATTCTTGATTCCAGCTTGTGCTTCTTCCAGCCCAGCGTTTCTCATGATGTAGTCTGCATATAAGTTAAATAAACAGGGTGACAATATGCCACCTTGACATTCTCCTTTTCCTATTTGGAACCAGTCTGTTGTTCCATGTCCAGCTCAACATTCATAAAACTAAGATCATGGCATCTTGTCCCATCACTTCATGGGAAATAGATGGGGAAACAGCGGAAACAGTATCTGACTTTATTTTTTTGGACTCCAAAATCACTGCAGATGGTGATTGCAGCCATGAAATTAAAAGACCCTTACTCCTTGGAAGGAAAGTTATGACCAACCTAGATAGCATATTCAAAAGCAGAGACATTATTTGCCAACAAAGGTCTGTCTCGTCAAGACTATGGTTTTTCCATTGGTCATGTATGGATGTGAGAGTTGGGCTGTGAAGAAGGCTGAGCACCGAAAAATTGATGCTTTTGAACTGTGGTGTTGGAGAAGACTCTTGAGAGTCCCTTGGACTGAAAGGAGATCCAACCAGTCCATTCTGAAGGAAATCAGCCCTGGGATTTCTTTGGAAGGAATGATGCTGAAGCTGAAACTCCAGTACTTTGGCTACCTCATGTGAAGTGTTGACTCATTGGAAAAAACTCTGATGCTGGGAGGGATTGGGGGCAGGAGGAGAAGGGGACGACAGAGGATGAGATGGCTGGGTGGCATCACCGACTGAATGGACATGAGCTTGAGTGAACTCCGGGAATTGGTGATGGACAGAGAGGCCTGGCATGCTGAGATTCATGGGATCAGAAAGAGTTGGATATGACTGAGCAACTGAGTTGAACTGAACTGATGTCATCCAGAGAATGTTTCTTATCATTGGGCTCCCTATAGACTACATTCTTGGTCTTTCACTGTTTATAATAGTAATACTTCTGCAAGTTTATCTTAGGCTATAATTAGTTCATTTATGGTCTTATTCTAACTGGTATGATAACTTAATTTTTTTTTTTAATTATCTGAACAATATTTAGTTGTTCCATGATGTCACTATTATCAACTAACAGGCAAGATAAAGATGTACTTGAAATCTTTGGTAGCTCTCTTTCAAATCCATTACTTCCATAAAAAAGAAAATGTGATGCACCTGAGTTCTGTTCAGATTCATTTAATAGCATTAATAGGTCAAGATAGAATGTCAGTTTCTCTCTGTCTCTCCCTTTGAGGGTGGGGGGGGGCAGGAAGTAGTGAACTCATATGAGAAATCTTAAACAGAGAATCTTCAAAAGGACATGACAAAGATGTCTTCTTCCTCATACATTAGGATAATAATATATTGATTGATAATTATTTCATTTAACTCAAAAGACTTATGAAGTATGTATTTTGTCATAGAAATAAAGATAACCTGTTTTAACAAATACTGACTTCATTACTAGAGATGTTTTAAGCTGTGTATTTATGACCACTTAAAAATGTGTAAGAAGAAATAGAATTATCATATTAGTGATTTAGATCCCTTTGAACTTGGAATTTTAAGTAATAAAAATGATAGGGACTAAGAGGGATAAAGTATAAAGCTACTACATAATCCCTGACTTCCAGGAGCCAACTTCTAAAGGAGATACTTCTCTGCAGAAATATGTATTTTATTTTATTTTTTGCCTGATTATTCTTTTTTTAAATTTTATTTTATTTTTTAACTTTACAATATTGTATTGGTTTTGCCATATATCAAAATGAATCCGCCACAGGTATACATGTGTTCCCCATCCTGAACCCTCCTCCTCCCTCCCTCCCCATACCAACCTTCTGGGTCATCCCAGTGCACCAGCCCCAAGCATCCAGTATCGTGCATCGAACCTGGACTGGCGACTCATTTCATATATGATATTATACATATTTCTATGCCATTCTCCCAAATCATCCCACCCTCTCCCTCTCCCACAGAGTCCAAAAGACTGTTCAATACATCAGTGTCTCTTTTGCTGTCTCATGTACAGGGTTATTGTTACCATCTTTCTAAATTCTATTTTTTAAATTACTTTGTGTTAAAAACATCGGTTAGTTCTATAACATCATTATTCTTAATTTTGCATATAAACCAGTAAAACATTTTTTATTAACTTTGCACAAATAAGAAAAATATGAACTTTATATAGTATCTGCATAATGATGCATTTTATTTAAATTTTTGAAAGAGGCATAAGGTTACACAAGGTGAACAAAGGTTATCAGATTATTTTTAAAGACACTGCCCTGAAATTTTCCTTGAATTTCACTTTTGCATGATTATCAAAAAAATAACCTATCCACCCAGAACCACAAACTGCATCAAGAATAACAACAAAATGTTCATTAACATTAATCTAATTTAGATCCTTTATCAACAGTATCTTTCCATATCCATATTAAAAAATCCAAAATTATTAGTCTTTTAAATGTAAATTAGATGTTGTCACTTTTTTACATGCCATCAGATTTGAGACAAAAAAGATAACACTTAAATTTTAGTTTGAAGAGAAATAGCTATTGGAATGATTTTGTTTTGGTGGTGGTAAAGGATGAGACGTCTGGATGGCATCACTGACTCGATGGACATGAGTCTGGGTGAACTCTGGGAGTTGGTGATGGACAGGCAGGCCTGACATACTGCGATTCATGGGGTTGCAAAGAGTTGGACATGACTGAGCGACTGAACTGAACTGTACTGAGTGGTGGTAATGTGGTGTTTTTTTGTTTTGTTTTGTTTTTTGTACAACTTAAATGAGAGCTGCAAGAAACTTTGTTTGAAACCAGGCAAGCTTTATAACTGTCCCAATGAGAAAAGTTATCTTTATATTTTAAGAGGATTTACAAATCAAGTCAAAAATTATCCATTATTCACATAGGATATATATGTATATATATCCAGATATTACCATTTCAGCCTTAACAAATATAGATTATAGGTGAATGATTAAGAGATTATACTAGGAATGCAGATTTGTATGATTACCATTCTGAAATCAGTCTCCAATCACTATTGTAGGCTTATGTTTATTAATTAAATTATTGTTGAAAATCAGTATCATGAAATTCTGGTCTCTTCTTCATTAAAAAAAAAAAATGTTTGCTTGACAAATTAATATTCAGAATTCTCCATTAGTATTTAGGAGTGCTGATTGAGTTATAATTATTATAGTTTAATTTGCTATTAAATAGACTTGTGTTCCACAATGAAATATTTTATATTAAATAATTGTTTTATTTATTGAAGATTAATCTAGCCTCAACTTTGCTGTAGTTCCCATTAAAATTATAGACAGTTATTTAACCTCTAGTAGAAAAAAGAAGGCTCATATTAAACCCTTGACATAACCAGATTTTGGAATTAAGGTCACTTCACTTTTAACTGCATGTTGAAATGTTTCAAATTATTTTAAAATATATTGTGCATTTACCCTCTCCAATATTTTCTCTGTGTGTTGAAAATGCAAAATGAAGAGAAGACAAAATGTCATGCCCATTTCACTGGGAACTGAACAAAAAGATCACCTGATTCAATTCTATAAATTCCTTTACTAAATTACACCACTACTTATATTGGATGAACTTTTTAGCTTAAAAAGGAGAACAATGTTTTATACATTCTGCTATTTAATTAGAAATATAAAAGCAAAATGTTTCGGGCTTGAATCTTCATTCATATAGTTTTATTAGTAGATCATCTTTCAAAAGTTACGGTAAAAATAAATAACTTCAGGCAAAATAATATTTGAAAAATATTAATTTTATAAATATTTCTTCTTTGTGTTTTTATGTTAAAGAGAGATTGAAAACTCATAATAAGGGTTGTTTGGTTTAGTAAAACATATAGCACTAGCAAACATAAGACAGTTTCCAAGGTTATTTTTCTTCCTATTCCTATTCCTTCTTATCTAAATGCATACAGCTTTCAGCCTGAACAAGCACTGAATTCACTCTTCAAATTATGTATGTACACTTGACTTAGCTCCAGTGCAGGAATGGAACATAAACAAGAAAATCTGCACAGCAAACAGCCATCAGAAAAAAAAAAAAAAAAAAATCTTTGTAGTGTCCTATGTGGTCTGACAAGCATAATGAAATTAAAAGTTAGAAATATATATTTAAAGAATTTTTTTTCAAGTATATTAAGAACATGTATTTCTTCTAAACAAGTTTGCATCTGCTACCAATGGATGATGTATTTTAAGGAGACCATGATTTTTAATGAGGTAGATTTTAGAAACTCATAATTATATCAATAAGAAACCCAAGTAGATTCCTATAAAAACAAAGTTTTATTCAACATACATCAGAGGAATAGTTCAATCTGAAAACTCTTCTCACTTGTGTGAGTGCTATTTTAAGGTAATTTCATATGTACATGAAATTATTTTGTAACAACTTCCAAAGTCACAAAGTGATGATCTAATTGGTAAGTGATGTTTCTAAAGGTCATGAAGATGTTGTTGATTACATAATTTCTAAACTTTCTCTGACTGCTCATCTGTTCACTCACATCTGTTAAGCACACTCCTCCAGGTCCATGTTAGCAATTCATCTGTTACACTTGATCAGATTGAAATAGAACAGAAGTAAAAAGCAGATATTTGCCCAAGTCAGGTTGATTTTAAATTATTTTTGGGAGAGGTGGTCAGTTCATAAAGTTTTGGAGAAAACAATTTTATTTGCTTAGAGAAATGTTATCTTTATATAGGATCAAATTCTTTCCTAGCAAAAACGTAATGAGAAGTGAAATAATTAAAGTTACTCTATTGTTAATAGCAATAATGATTGCCTTTAACAAAAATACTGATAATGCAATATTTTACAAAAAAAATTAGTATAATATCAGTGTAACAGTGACTGTAAGGGAAAAAATGTTTGGGAAATTGACATGCAGCTAAATATGTATACTTTCACAGAATGTAAATACATCTTAAACTCGTCCTCACACATTTAGATATAGAGAGTAAAGCAGAAGGTGACTAGGTGTCTTGGAACATGCTTTGAAACAAAATCGAATTCAACACATGGGAAACTTGCCTTACTTACACTTAAAATTCAAAATTCTCTATAAATATGTGTATATATAACTGTGCTAAAATATGTTATAGAACATATAAGGAAAAGTCATACGGCAAAGCCAGAAATCAGCTCCACTTTAGGCACAGAATATTGTGCCCCTGGTTCTCTGCCCACTTTCTTCTCCTTGGGTCCAACCACCAACCTTTGTTTACTCAGATGGAAGAAGAATCCATGAAATTCTCACAGTAATCCATTGTTGTGCTAAAATATATGTGTTCCTATTTATTTTTGTATCTTAAAAAGAATGTTATAACTTTGCTTATATTGAATATATGGATTGACAGTAGAAACCCTTTCCCATCAGTTAGTTATATGTCCAGACAGCCCTAAGTGGCTTCCTAGATATGGGGTATCCTGAAAGAGGAGTGAGATTTTCCCAGCACTGGGATGTGAATGTGGGGAGACAGAGAATGAAAGGTGTCAAGGAGTAGAAGGAAAAGGAAGATGTTTAACTTATAATCCGAATCATGATATGTCTGAGTAAAAGGAATCCAGTTAATAATTGGCCAGGACATGGTATAAACAAGCACCATTCTGGCCAAGTGCTTGGTGTTATTAAAAAGGGATAGAAAGTTTTGTGTTCAATGCCAGCTTATTGGGACATATGAAAATGCATATTCACTAAGTCCAATGCAGTTAAATATCATGTTATAGAGACAATTAGTTATTTTTTTATTAAATAAGCCTTTGTGAGATGGACAGAAGGTATATAAATTAGTGGTTCTCAGTGTTCATATACATATTTGCCTTAGGAAACCTCTCAGGGGCAGATATCTTGCAGAATTTAGAATTTTCAGATTTATAAAATTGTTGAGTAATACCATGCCAGCGCCCAGGCTATGGTCTTTCTGGGTATGTATGGATGTGAGAGCTCTGAAGATGTGCATATTTTCAGAAATGTTAACATATTTTCAATAAGACATATGTACAATCACAGCAAAATACATAAAGGTCATAAATAACTTTATGCTAATTCACACAAGGTTTCATTAATGGACCATATGATTATGCTTGCTACTACAGCTTTGGAGATTTACGAGGTGTGTGTGGAAGGAAAAGGAGTTGTGGACATGTACTGTATATGTATTCCAGTATGCTATTGGAGATCAGTGGAGAAATAATTCCAGAAAGAATGAAGGGATGGAGCAAAAGCAAAAGCAATACCCAGTTGTGGATGTGACTGGTGATAGAAGCAAGGTCCGATGCTGTAAAGAGCAATATTGCATAGGAACATGGTGCCGGGATCCAGCCCTGGTGGATCCAAGGATTTCGAAGGGGAGACGGCATAGGCAATCAGGAAACAACAGCTTATTAAAATATTAATTAAAGATATAAAGCGCGATGAAAATGAAGATAGCTCAGTGAGGAAATTCAGTGAAGACAAGCAGATGAAATAAAGATAGCTCAGTGAGAACATTTTGTGAAGTGAGAAGGCTGAATAATTCAGCCAGAGGGTAAGAGAAAGAATGACATGGGGAGACCAAGCTTCGGTGAACAAGGCCCCTCACTTTATTTTTCAAAGTAGTTTTTATACCTTAAGTTATGCATAGAGGATAATGGGGGAAGGGGTGGGGTCATGCAGGGACAGCAGTCCCTGAGCCAGGCTTTCAAACCTATCACATGCAAAAGTTTAGGTGAGTTACATCATCTTCTGGCCCAGAGGCCTATTAACATTTTAAGGAACTTATTGTCTCTAAAGGTGATAATTCTAAAGTCAGGCGCTACCCTCCAAAAGCATTGGAGTTGCATTTCTATAGGGCAAAGGTGTGGTGGGTTGTAACAAGAAAAAGAATTAACTCAAGGGTCCAAGGTTACAAACATTAAAGCTACTACTTATATTTCAATACACTGCCAAGGACACAGTAGGTAAGGGATATGGAGACTTAGCAGCAAACATTGGCCCAACAAGTGAAAAACCCTTCACCAATACAATTTCTGATCAATTTTTTAACTGCTCAAAGGAATCTGTGTTTAGACAGTTTAGAACATCTCATGCCTCTCACAGTTGGGAGGCTCTAAACAATCACATGTGGCCGGAAAAACCTATTCAGTCAGGCAAGAGGATTTCCAAAAGGAGTTTGTAGGCTGAAACACTGTCATACCCAGGAATTATTAACTGGAGCTGTAAGTTAGCTCTTTTTTCAGAGAAAGGTAGTAGGGGACAGCCCCCTGTAAAGTCAGAAGTGAGAACACAAAGCAGAAAGTAGGCAGACTCCAGCTTTTTTGGGGTAGATGCTGGAGAACCTCCAAAGGGCTCCTGAGGCTCAATCTTGCCCTTGCGTTATTGAGCCTCCTTCCTCACGACCTTTGTCATGGGCGGAGCGCTAATTCAAACCGGCTCCCAACACATGGAATGTTAGGTCCATGAATCAAGGCAAATTGGAAGTGGTCAAACAGGAGATGGCAAGAGTGAACGTTGACATTCTAGGAATCAGCAAACTAAAATGGACTGGAATGGGTGAATTTAACTCAGATGACCATTATATCTACTATTGTGGGCAGAAATCCCTCAGAAGAAATGGAGTAGCCATTATGGTCAACAAAAGAGTCCAAAACGCAGTACTTGGATGCAATCTCAAAAACGACAGAATGATCTCTGTTCGTTTCCAAGGAAAACCATTCAATATCACGGTAATCCAAGCCTATGCCCTGACCAGTAACGTTGAAAAAGCTGAAGTTGAATGATTCTATGAAGACCTACAAGACTTTTTAGAACTAACACCTAAAAAAGATGTACTTTTCATTGTAGGGGACTGGAATGCAGAAGTCAAGAAACACCTGGCGTAACAGGCAAATTTGGCCTTGGAATAAGGAATGAAGCTGGGCAAAGGCTAATAGAGTTTTGCCAAGAGAACACACTGTTCATAGCAAACACCCTCTTCCAACAACAGAAGAGAAGTCTCTACATTTGGACATTACCATATGGTCAACACTGAAATCAGATTGATTACATTCTTTGTGGCCAAAGATGGAGAAGCTCTATACAGTCATCAAAAACAAGACTGAGAGCTGACTGTGGCTCAGATCATGAACTCCTTGGTGCCAAATTCAGAATTAAATTGAAAAAAGTAGGCAAAACTACTAGACCATTCAAGAATGACCTAAATCAAATCCCTTATGATTATACAGTGGAAGTGAGAAATAGATTTAAGGGACTAGATTTGATAGAGTGCCTGATGAACTATGGACAGAGGTTCGTGATATTGTACAAGTGAAAGGGATCAAGACCATGTCCATGGAAAAGAAATGCAAAAAAGCAAAATGGCTCTCTGAGGAGACCATACAAATAATGTGAAAGGAAGAGAAGTGAAAAGCAAAGGAGAAAAGGAAAGATATATCCATCTGTATGCAGAGTTCCAAAGAATAGCAAGGAGAGATAAGAAAGCCTTCCTCAGCGATCAATGCAAAGAAATGGAGGAAAACAATAGAATGGTAAAGACTAGAGATCTCTTCAAGAAAATCAGAGATCCCAAAGGAACATTTCATGCAAAGATGGGCTCGATAAAGGACAGAAATTACATGGACATAAAAGAAGCACAAGATATTAAGAAGAGGTGACTAAAAAACACAGAACAATTGTACAAAAAAGAGCTTCATGACCCAGATAATCATGACTGTGTGCTCACTCACCTAAAGCCAGACATCCTGGAATGTGAAGTCAAGTGGGCCTTAGAAAGCATCACTATGAACAAAGCTAGTGGAGGTGATGGAATTCCAGTTGAGCTATTCCAAATCCTGAAATATAATACTGTGAAAGTGCTGCACTCAATACGCCAGCAAATTTGGAAAACTCAACAGTGGCCACAGGATGGGAAATGGTGAGTTTTCATTCCAATCCCCAAAAAGGCAATGCCAAAGAATGATCAAACTACTGCACAATTGCACTCATCTCACACACTAGTAAAATAATGTTCAATATTCTCCAAGCCAGACTTAAGCAATAAGTGAACTGTGAACTTCCAGATGTTCAAGCTGGTTTTAGAAAAGGCAGAGGAACCAGAGTTCAAATTGCCAACATCCGATGGATCATGGAAAAAGCAAGAGAGTTCCAGAAAAACATCTATTTCTGCTTTATTGACTATGCCAAAGCCTTTGACTGTGTGGATCACAATAAACTGTGGAAAATTCTGAAAGAGATAGGAATATCAGACCACCTGACCTGCCTCTTGAGAAGTCTGTATGCAGGTCAGGAAGCAACAGATAGAACTGGACATGGAACAACAGACTGGTTCCAAATAGGAAAAGGAGTACCTCAAGGCTGTATATTGTCACCCTGCTTATTTAACTTATATGCAGAGTAACTCATGAGAAACGCTGGGCTGGAAGAAGCACAAGTTGGAATCACGATTGCTGGGAGAAATATCAATAACCTCAGATATGCAGATGACACCACCCTTATGGCAGAAAGTGAAGAGGAACTAAAAAGCCTCTTGATGAAAGTGAAAGTGGAGAGTGAAAAAGTTGGCTTAAAGCTCAACATTCAGAAAACGAAGATCATGGCATCTGGTCCCATCACTTCATGGGAAATAGATGGGGAAACAGTGGAAATAGTGTCAGACTTTGTTTTTCTGGGCTCCAAAATCACTGCAGATGGTGACTGCAGCCATGAAATTAAAAGATGCTTACTCCTTGGAAGGAAAGTTATGACCAACCTAGATAGCATATTCAAAAGCAGTGACATTACTTTGCCAACAAAGGTCCTTCTAGTCAAGGATATGGTTTTTCCAGTGGTCATGTATGGGTGTGAGAGTTGGACTGTGAAGAAAGCTGAATGCCAAAGAATTGATGCTTTTGAATTGTGGTGTTGGAGAAGACTCTTGAGAGTCCCTTGGACTGCAAGGAGGTCTAACCTGTCCATCCTAAAGGAGATCAGCCCTGGGTGTTCATTGGAAAGACTGATGCTAAAGCTGAAACTCCAATACTTTGGCCACCTCATGTGAAGAGTTGACTCATTGGAAAAGACCCTGATGCTGGGACGGATTGGGGGCAGGAGGAGCAGGGGACAACAGAGGATGAGATGGCTAGATGGCATCACCGACTCGATGGACATGAGTCTGAGTAAACTCCGGGAGTTGGTGATGGACAGGGAGGCCTATCGTGCTGTGATCCATGGGGTTGCAAAGAGTCCATACGACTGAACAACTGAACTAAACAGAACTGTATATAAAAGATCTTTCTTGGTAAAACTTTAAAATAGTTGATTTGCTCCTTAGTTCACTAATTGTAAATCAATCTTTACAAAACTTTTGCTTTTCTTGGTCTTGCGCTTAAATCTGCAAAGAAAATGTCATTATCTTGATGGCTCACCCTATAAATTTATGCATGACCACCAACTTTCTTTGATTTCCCACTAATCAAATGGGTATATTATCTAGTAATTATTGATATTGAGAGATGATATCTAATATTGCTTATATCTTTAAGCATATCAAACAGAATGAGTAAGTCTTTCAAATCTGAATTTCTCAATAGAACATTATTAAAAGTCTTATTCCATTTAAGTGCAAGTTATTGCCAAGGTGATTAGTATGTTTTTCACACCCATCTACAGTATTGTTCAAAACAGATTTTCCACCATTTATTGTCAATCATTATGCATAATGTAATTAAAGGCTAATAAATGACAACCACATATTAAGATGACTCAGTAGGATGACAAATTCTCTTCTTTTACTCCATCATTTTTCAATTCCAAAATAATGCCATTGGATAGCTTCCCTAAATCATAGTGTTTTATTTGATATATATGTATAATATCCCCTATAGGAAGAAATGGTAACCTAGTCCAGTATTCTTGCCTGCAGAATTTCATGGACAGAGGAGCATGTCAGGATGTATAGCCCATGGGGTCGCAAGGAGTTAGACATGACTCAGTGACTGACACACAGATGTGTGTGTGTGTGTAGATATGCATATGTGTGTGTGTGTGTGTGTGTGTGTGTGTGTATATATATATATATATATATATATATATATATGTGTGTGTGTGTGTGTGTGTGTTTATATTTTTTAACTTTCCACTGAAGAATTGTTTAGCAGATTTCAAATACAACAGTTGGAATTAAATAATGCCAGACTGGTTCCAAATAGGAAAAGGAGTATGTCAAGGCTGCATATTGTCACCATGTTTATTTAACTTGTATGCAGAGTACATCATGAGAAATGCTGGACTGAAAGAAACACAAGTTGGAATCAAGATTGCCCGGAGAAATATCAATAACCTCAGATATGCAGATGACACCACTCTTATGGCAGAAAGTGAAGAGGGGCTAAAAAGCCTCTTGATGAAAGTGGAAGAGGAGAGTGAAAAGGTTGGCTTAAAGCTCAACATTCAGAAAACGAAGATCATGGCATCTGGTCCCATCACTGCATGGGAAATAGATGGGGAAACAGTGGAAACAGTGTCAGACTTTGTTTTTCTGGGCTCCAAAATCACTGCAGATGGTGACTGCAGCCATGAAATTAAAAGACGCTTGCTCCTTGGAAGGAAAGTTATGACCAACCTAGATAGCATATTCAAAAGCAGAGACATTACTTTACCAACAAAGGTTCGCCTAGTCAAGGCTATGGTCTTTCCTGTGGTCATGTATGGATGTGAGAGCTGGACTGTGAAGAAGGCTGAGCGCCGAAGAATTGATGCTTTTGAACTGTGGTGTTGGAGAAGACTCTTGAGAGTCCCTTGGGCTGCAAGAAGATCCAACCAGTCCATTCTGAAGGAGATCAATCCTGGAATTTCTTTAGAAGGAATGATGCTAAAGCTGAAACTCCAGTATTTTGGCCACCTCATGCGAAGAGTTGACTCACTGGAGAAGACTCTGATGCTGGGAGGGATTGAGGGCAGGAGGAGAAGGGGACGACAGAGGATGAGGTGGCTGGATGGCATCACTGACTCGATGGATGTGAGTCTGAGTAACCTCCGGGAGCTGGTGATGGACAGGGAGGCCTGGCGTGCTGCAGTTCATGGGGTCGCAAAGAGTCGGACACGACTGAGCGACTGATCTGATCTGATCTGATCTGATCTAAATTTCTATTTATATAGAAGACTGAAAAATGGAATAATTTGCACTATTAAAAAATAGAACAAATACTTAAAGTAATTTATGTATTGGTGGTTAAACTCAGGAATAAAGGTACCAGAATTTCAAATCAACTGATAAATGAGTTAAGAAATTCTATAATGTTTTAAAAAATCCTAACGCTTTCTTTCTGAGCTAAATTTAATGTGCTTTAAAACTTTAACCTCCCCCTCCCCAAAAAGTATAATTTTGCCAATTAACTTTTCAGTAACTAAAGGAGAAATGGTTTCAACACATTTTGGCAAAACACAAAACTGCAAAACTGGTACTTTAATTTTATATTTGTCAATACGGAAGATCTGATAGATTATGAGTTTTAAATTTGAAAGATAAGGATTTAGGTTTATATATAATAAATATGAGCCATGCATGTATTTATAAATTGACTAGTAGCTCTATTATAATGAATAAAAATAAAGGAATCTTCTGGACTAAAATAATGCTGAATTAATCTTCCATGATCAGTTGCAAATTCTTATAAAAATGCACATGAAACACCCTTAAGAGAGAATTATGTGTAATAATCAGCCATTTGCTAGAGTTTGCAAGGAATGTGAAATAAAATGCTGAAAGGACTAAAAAGAAATTATGAGATACTGTGTTTTAGCCTCTGTGATAGAACAGCAGGCACAATAAAATAAAAGAAATTCAGAATCCAGTCCCTGAGATGAGTTGAAGGAGGTTTTATGAAACAGATATTTCAGGATATCCATAGCTTGGTCCAAGTTTCTATTATTGGAAAAAACTATTTGTTATATCTAAGCTTAAATTTCATGCATTAAACTTTCATGCATTGGAGAAGGAAATGGCAACCCACTCCAGTGTTCTTGCCTGGAGAATCCCAGGGATGGGTGAGCCTGGTGGGCTGCCGTCTATGGGGTCACACAGAGTCGGACACGGCTGAAGTGACTTAGCATTAGCATAGCATAAGCTTAAATTAGTCTTATGTTTATGGAAAGTACTATACATAATGTGAAGCCATCCTAAACCAAAATGTTTATAACCATAAAGAATCACTACCAATTCAGTATCTCTTATTACTGTTACTGACCTACATGTTTATAATTCCTGCCATGAATAGACTGTTTAAGTAACACTGAAATAAAAATAACTAAAAAACTATACAATATTCTGTTTATTAAAAATGAAAAACAAAACAAAACTAAAAACCAAGACAATGGAAAATTCAGTAAAGTAAGTGGAATTTCAAAGCACTAGAAAGATAGAAGTATAATATAGATAGTTTGTCTTATTTCATGCTTTTCCAGATGATGTAGAAAGAGCTTAACTTTTTATATCAATAGATAAGGAAAACTGTAGACACATAAACAGTATTAATAATACTTTGTAGTTTTCATCACTAATTTATGAAATGAGTTTAATTGATATGAATTTTAAATTTTATTTAGGAATTTGAGTCCTATGTCTTTATAATTTAGTGTTATGGAAATTCCTCTGTGTCTTGTCACTTATACTGCCTTCAAACAGGGAGATCAATCCCAGGAAATTAGTTTAAATGTGGTTATCATCTCCCTCTTCTATGAAGTTACCTATGATAATAACATAACACCAAGATACCATTTATTCTGATGTACATTTGGGAAAATTCAATGCTCATTGGATGAAATCAAGAAGGTATTAAATATAACTTTGTTCTTACTCTTAGAAAGATGCCAGAAGGCAAAAGTGCCATTTTCTGTCAAGTACGACTCAATTGATAGTTCACTCTTCATTCTGCACAAATGCCTTCTTTAAAATGATTCAATTCCTCTTCTCACTCATCTTCTCTGGTCAGGCAAGAGTCATCAAGAAGGAAGATTGGCCTATTATCTTCCCACCCTGTCAGAAGCAGCAGCAGGAACAGGCATGATTTTCTCATATGCTACCAGTTCAGTGCCTCATAAAACACATGAACTGTGCTATCTAGACTTAATTGTGCCTAGAGTAAAATGAAATGGAATGAAGTGGGCACTGAAATAATATGCTGGTATTACACTGTCTCTCTATGTACATATCTTAGTACTATAAAAACTAAATTAGCATGTGGACTGAATTTCTTAATAGGCTTTCCCATATTTAAAAAAGGAATTTGCATCTTATCTAAAATTTGAGTTGGTTATTTTTACAATAAAGAACAGAAACTGAGAAAAAATGCATTCTGTGCACTTTGTCAGCCCCCTTATAAGTGGAAAAAGATTATTACCAGGTGTTATTATCTCTTAGATCAATTAATCTTTGGACAAAGCCTGGGAGATAATTGAACACAGCTCTCCCTCCTCTTTTCTTCTTTAGGCTTTGAGAATGTGGTTTTATGTATGCAAGCATATGACTGTGTGTCTGCACGAGTGCAGAAACCAGCTGAAGTAGAAAATACACTGTACGATAGTCTACTTTTCATGGCATTTCTGATCTTGCCAGTTAGAGAGTGAAAAAATTATGTGAAAGTTTATTCTTGTCAGATTTCCAGACTGTTTTCCAAGTAAAATTCTCAAAGAGATATAAGTGAGCTACAGAGACTTCTTTTAAATCATGTATTAAAAATAGTCTGGGGACCCATTAGATCTCTTACTTTTTCATGTTAGCGATTAGCTTCAGTAAAATATTAATCCCTTAAGCAAAACTTATCAATAATTGGGTGTTGATAAAACCAAATCCCAGTTGTGTGGACAGATATGAGTAGAAGGTAAAGTATACACACACACACACTCATACACAAAATATAAATTGGGATAAACCCGTAGAGAGATGGTGTGATGGGTCACATCTCTGTAAAGAAGGAGAACTGTGAACTAAAGAAAAATGCAAAATGTCCAGGAAAAAAAGCGAAGACCAAGCACTAGATGAGGAAAACAAAGGCAATGTCAAATAGGAGCAGGGAAGAGGAGATGGGGACACCACAGCAGGAGGAATGAATTTGCCAGCTTGCCCATATTCTAACCTATTATAGCTTCTTGAGGATGGTGAAAGAGAGTGAAAAATCTGACTTTAAACTCAATATTAAAAGAACTAAGATCATGGCATCTTGTCCCATCATTTTATGGCAAATAGAATGGGAAAAATGTGGGACCAGTGATAGATTTTACTTTCTTGGGCTCCAAAATCGCTGCAAATGGTGACTGCAGCCATGAAATTAAAAGACACCTCCTCCTTGGAAGAAAAGCTGTGACAAACCTAGACAGCGTATTAAAAAGTAGAGACATCACTTTGCAATCAAAGGTCCTTCTATCAAAGCTATGATTTTTCCAGTAGTCACGTATGGATGTGAGAGTTGTACCATAAAGAAGGCTGAGCACCAAAGATGCTTTTGAACTGTGGTGCTGGAGAAGACTCTTGAAAGTCCCTTGGACAGCAAGGAGATCAAACTAGTTCATCTTAAGGGAAATCAAACCTGAATATTCATTGGAAGGACTGATGCTGAAGCTGCAATATATTGGCCATGTGATGCAAAGAGCCAACTCATTCGAAAAGACTCTGATGATGGGAAAGATTGAAGGCAAAAGAGAAAGGGGCAGCAGAAGATGAAATGGTTAGATAGCATCATTAACTCAGTGGACATGAATTTGAGCAAACTCTGGGGGATAGTGGAGGACAGAGGAGCCTAGTGTGCTACAGATCATGGAATTGCAAAGATTCACACAAAACTAGCGACTGAAGGACAAAAAAACACATTTTGTGAATCAGTCAGAAGTTAAAGGCTCTTGGAAAGGAGCAAAACATGAGGACATGTTAATAGAACTTTTATGGATTCAGGCTGAGCAATTTGGGATATGTAACAGTTAACTGCAGTTTCAATGGAGATTCTACCCCCTGGAAAGACTACCTGAAAATTTAAACAACACATGTGGTCACAAGTTAGAATATCACCATTATTTATTCCTCCAAGGATATGTTACTACCTAAGGCTCCTGAATTCCTCAACATATGAATAATAAACAAATATTTAATTTGAAAAGTTGAGTTGGTCAAAAAATTCATTTGGGTTTTTGTCTAAGATATATGGAAAAGCCTGAATTAACTTTTTGGTCAATGTGATAACTTCCTGAGCGAAAATGTTCTAGATCCAGATGGTGAGTAAAATTCCAAGAATTAGAAAATATTTTAAGAGATAAGTGAGAAACATAACATGAAGTTGCCCCACTCATTCTGTAACATTGATCATTAAATGAATTTAAACAGCACAAGAAAAGAATAATAGAGGAAAATGTCAATTGGAAGCATACCTATGGAATTCTTAATGATAATAATAGAAAAGTACCTAATACAACCTCTTCAGTTCAATTCAGTTCAGTCGCTAATCATGTCCGACTCTTTGTGACCCCATGAATCACAGCACGCCAGGCCTCCCTGTCCATCACCAACTCCAAGAATTTATTCAGACTCATGTCCATTGAGCCGGTGATGCCATCCAACCATCTCATCCTCTATCATCCCCTTCTCCTACTTCCTTCAATCTGTCCCAGCATCTGGGTTTTTTCAAATGAGTCAGTTCTTCATATCAGGTGGCCAAGGTATTCCAGTTTCAGATTCAGCATCAGTCCTTCCAATGAACACCCAGGACTGATCTCCTTTAGGATGGACTACTTGGATCTCCTTGATGTCCAAGGGAATCTCAAGAGTCTTCTACAACACCACAGTTCAAAAGCATCAATTCTTTGGCTCTCAGCTTTCTTCACAGTCCAACTCTCACATCCATAAATGACCACAGGAAAAATCATAGCCTTGACTAGACAGACCTTTGTTGGCAAAATAATATCTCTGCTTTTTAATATGCTGTCTAGGTTGGTTATAACTTTTCTTCCAAGGAGCATGTGTCTTTTTATTTCATGGCTTCAGTCACCATCTGCAGTGATTTTGGAGCCCAAGAAAAATAAAGTCAGCCACTGTTTTCACTCTTTCCTTATCTATTTCTCATGAAGTGATGGGACCAGATGCCATGATCTTAGTTTTCTGAATGTTGTTTTAAGCCAACTTTTTCACTCTCCTCTTTCACTTTCATCAAGAGGCTCTTTAGTTCTTTGCTTTCTGCCATAAGGGTGGTGTCATCTGCATATCTGAGGTTATTGATATTTCTCCTGGAAATCTTTATTCCAACTTCTGCTTCATCCAGTCCAGTGTTTCTCATGATACATGAGAAACTCTGCATATAAGTTAAAGAAGCTGAGTGACAATATACAGCCTTGACATACTCCTTTCCCAATTTGGAACCAGTCTGTTGTTCCATATCCAGTTCTAACTGATGCTTCCTGACCTGCATACAGATTTCTCAAGAAGCAGGTCAGGTGGTCTGGTATTCCCTTCTCTGTAAGAATTTTCCAGAGTTTGCTGTGGTCCATACAGTCAAAGTCTTTGGCATAGCCAATAAAGCAAAAGTAGATGTTATAAATTAAAAACAGAACATTTATTTTTTCTAATCAAGTAGAATACCCTAAGCAGTAAATTATCACTAAGCGGACAATGTGCATTAAACACTTGCATCATTTATTTCACACCCAAACAAATTTTGTTTGCTTTGTAGACTTATTATTATTTTGTATTATCATTCAGTTCAGTTCAGTCACTCAGTTATGTCTGACTCTTTGTGACCCCATGGACTGCAGCATGTCAGTCTTCCCTGTCCATCACCAACTCCCAGAGCTTGGTCTAACTCATGTCCATCGAGTCAGTGATGTCATCCAAACATCTCATTCTCTGATGTCCCTTTCTCCTCCTGCCTTCAATCTTTCCTAGCATCAGGGTCTTTTCCAATGAATCTACTCTTTTCATCAGGTAGTTGGAGCTTCAGCTTCAGCATCAGTCTTTCCAATGAATATTCAGGGTTGATTTCTTTAGGATTGACTGGTTTGATCTCCTTGTTGTTCAAGAATCTTCTTTAACACCACAGTTCAAAAGCATCAATTCTTTGGTGTTCAGCTTTCTTTACAGTCCAACTGTCACATCCATACATGACTACTGGAAAAACCATAGCTTTGACTAGACACACTTTTGTTGGGAAAGTAATGTCTCTGTTTTTTAATAGTGTATCATCATTAAAATGCTCTGCAATTTATATACTAAAGCTGTTCAAAAAGCTTTGAGAGTATAAATGGTCTTTATAGTTAATAGAAAGAACTTAGGGGATCTAGCAGCTCATAAAAGATGAATTAAGGAGGTGTGAACTGAGAATATCAGTAGGATTAAAAAAGTAAGGCATGATTTCCAGGTCTTAATTGTGTAACCTATAAGAAAATGTTTGCACACTGTAGTAGTTTCAATGTGATGGTCATGTTGCTTTATTGTGTATAAAGTCATATATAATGCTATTATACATTCTTAGACATTTTAAAATGAAAAATCTAAATATTGTCAAATAATAACGAAGCTATTGTTCAGTTAGAGGCTGCTAGATAGAGGCAACTGTGGGTACCCGAGAAAAGAGAAAGAATTAGACTATGTTTGGCCTAAAAACAATTTTTCACACAAATCAATTAAACTTTGGTGCCCTGAGTATTTTACTGCAAACAAATGCTTTATCTAATCATAAAAGAAAATTCAAAACAGTTGTCACTTTGACAGGGCTATAAATTTGCAATAAGCTGATATTTTTTAAATGGGACATTAAATTACTTTGCTAAAAATTATAGTTTCAGTGGTTAAAAATGCAATTTATTAGCTCTTTGGTTAGCATCATATATAGCACCTCATATACAAATTATTATCTATTATATAATAAAAATACCATTTCAAATGAGTGGTAATAAATAATTTAATAAATGATGCTGGAATAGTTATGAAGAACTCATTTTTAATTGAGATACAGAAATTATAATAAAACTAATCTTCAAATAAATTTACATGGCACCTATAAATTATGTCATAAAAAAGAAGAAATAGCTATGTTTTTCAGATACACTGGCTAGTTTCAACATTTCAAAACAAAACAGTTAAAAACAAAACAATACAAACTAAAATAGAGCAACTTAAAACATACAGTGAAGCTATGTTTGGGCAGGTCTCTATGATTTCTTTGGTTTCTAAGGTTTCTTTGTCTCTATGATTGATAAAGAAACCAATACTGAAGAGTCATGAAAAAATATTGTAACTAGTAGATTAATAAATTCTGATGATGATTTCTTCAAATTTCAACTTGACAAATACAGAAAAATTCAGACAAGATTGTACAATGCTAATTAAAGCACAGTGTTCCAATAGAGATGCTACTTTAATTCATCCAACTCGTTAGAAATTTGGGTGTTTTCATAAAGAGTCTATCAAAATTAACAACTTACAGAGTTCTCAGTGATCTGATGCCAGATCACCATCTGATCACCACTACAACCTTTGCTTGTAATTTTAGCACTAAATAGTTGAAATATATCTGCATACAATTGCCTTTTAGTCATGAAGTTATTACAGGAGTCAAGGAGAAATTTTTCTTAAAAAATTAATACATACATGTTACATATATATAAACCTAAACAATGATTTGAATGTACCAGATAAGTGGTGGTACTACATTCATATTAAACAGGAAACTGAAGCCAAGAGAGTTAAGAAACGCACACAAAGACACACTAAATTGAACTAAGAGTTAAATATAGATTATTTTTTTGAAAGTAATATATGTGTGTGTGTCTGTGTGTGTGTGTGAAGTTATAAAGCTTCATTAAGTGCATTGGGAAAAGTTTATTCAATCAATTTTGTTATGCAGAAATGTTATATATTTATCAAACTTACCTCACTGAATAGTTAAATATCATTTTTGGTTGCAGAAAGCAACAGATTGTGACATTATATTCTTCATGTTATAATTTTTCACATTTAAATATGTATAAACATTTTTGTTGTATTTTAAAATTACATTTTTAAAATATTTTATATTTTAAAAATATTAGCTTATGCAAAATATGTTCTCCTGTTCCCCAAGTCAGGAAAATCAGATGGTCTGCTACTACAGTAGACTTTTTTGCTGATAGATGCAGTAAAAAGGAAGAGTCTGAAGATAAAATTTCTCATCAAATGTTGTGAGTCTAGACTTGAAAGAGCTTGTGAATTATTTTAATTCGTTTTTACTCTCTAGTGAAATCAAATACCTGTCTTTATGGAAGAGGAAAGCTGAGCTAGTAAATTATTGAAGCTTCAAATCTAGAATCTGGTTGAAAAAACACAATTTTAAGCACAGCAGTATAATTCTGGCCAGAATTAAAGGGCAGATTATGATTAGCTCAAATATACAAAAAAAAAAAAAAATAATAATAATCAGATCCTAAATATACTTATTCTTTCAGTTCAGTTCAGTCGCTCAGCTGTGTCCAACTCTTTGCGATCCCATGAATCACAGCACGCCAGGCCTCCCTGTCCATCACCAACTCCCAGAGTTCACTCACACTCACATCTATTGAGTCAGTAATGCCATCCAGCCATCTCATCCTCTGTCTTCCCCTTCTCCTCCTGCTCCCAATCCCTCTCAGCATCAGAGTCTTTTCCAATGAGTCAACTCTTCGCATGAGGTGGCCAAAGTACTGGAGTTTCAGCTTTAGCATCATTCCTTCCAAACAAATCCCAGGGCTGATCTCCTTCAGAATGGACTGGTTGGATCTCCTTGCAGTCCAAGGGACTCTCAAGCGTCTTCTCCAACACCACAGTTCAAAAGCATCAATTCTTCAGTGCTCAACCTTCTTCACATTCCAACTCTCACATCCGTACATGACCACTGGGAAAACAATAAACTTGTCTCAGATCAGATCAGATCAGATCAGTCGCTCAGTCGTGTCCGACTCTTTGCGACCCCATGAACTGCAGCACGCCAGGCCTCCCTATCCATCACCAGCTCTCGGAGGTCACCCAGACTCACATTCATCGAGTCAGTGATGCCATCCAGCCATCTCATCCTCTGTCGTCCCCTTCTCCTCCTGCCCTCAATCCCTCCCAGCATCAGAGTCTTCTCCAATGAGTCAACTCTTCGCATGAGGTGGCCAAAATACTGGAGTTTCAGCTTTAGCATCATTCCGTCCAAAGAAATCCCAGGGCTGATCTCCTTCAGAATGGACCGGTTGGATCTCCTTGCAGTCCAAGGGACTCTCAAGAGTCTTCTCCAACACCACAGTTCAAAAGCATCAATTCTTCGGCGCTCAGCCTTCTTCACAGTCCAGCTCTCACATCCATACATGACCACAGGAAAGACCATAGCCTTGACTAGGCGAACCTTTGTTGGCAAAGTGATGTCTCTGCTTTTGAATATGCTATCTAGGTTGGCCATAACCTTCCTTCCAAGGAGTAAGCGTCTTTTAATTTCATGGCTGCAGTCACCATCTGCAGTGATTTTGGAGCCCAGAAAAATAAAGTCTGACACTGTTTCCACTGTTTCTCCATCTATTTCCCATGTAGTGATGGGACCAGATGCCATGATCTTCGTTTTCTGAATGTTGAGCTTTAAGCCAACCTTTTCACTCTCCACTTTCACTTTCATCAAGAGGCTTTTGAGTTCCTCTTCACTTTCTGCCATAAGGGTGGTATCATCTGCATATCTGAGGTTATTGATATTTCTCCCAGAACCCCATGAACAGTATGAAAAGGCAAAATGATAGGATACTGAAAGAGAAACTCCCCAGGTCAGTAAGGGCCCAATATGGTACTGGACATCAGTGGAGAAATAACTCCAGAAAGAATGAAGGGATGGAACCAAAGCAGAAAGAATACCCAGCTGTAGATGTGTCTGGTGATAGAAGTAAAGTCCGATGCTGTAAAGAACAATATTGCATAGGAACCTGGAATGTCAGGTCCATGAATCAAGGCAAATTGGAAGTGGTCAAACAAGAGATGGCAAGAGTAAATGTTGACATTCTAGGAATTAGCGAACTAAAATGGACTGGAATGGGTGAATTTAACTCAGAGGACCATTACATCTACTACTGTGGGCAGGAATCCCTCAGAAGAAACGGTGTGACCATCATGGTCAACAAAAGAGTCCGAAATGCAGTACTTGGATGCAATCTCAAAAATGACAGAATGATCTCTGTTCGTTTCCAAGGCAAACCATTCAATGTCACAGTAATCCAAGTCTATGCCCCAACCAGTAACGCTGAAGAAACTGATGTTGAACGGTTCTATGAAGACCTACAAGACCTTTTAGAACTAACACCCAAAAAACTTGTCTAGACGGACCTAAGTTGCCAATGTCTCTCCTTTTGAATATTCTATCTAGTTTGGTCATAGCTTTTCTTTCAAGGAGTAAGTGTCTTTTAATTTCATGGCTGCAGTCACAGTCTGCAGTGATTTTGGAGCCCCCCAAAATAAAGTCTGACACTGTTTCCACTGTTTCTCCGTCTATTTCCCATGAAGTGATGGGACCAGATGCCATGATCTTCATTTTCTGAATGTTGAGCTTTAAGCCAACTTTTCACTCTGCTCTTTCACTTTCATCAAGAGGCTTTTGAGTTCCTCTTCACTTTCTGCCATAAGGGTGGTGTCATCTGCATATCTGAGGTTATTGATATTTCTCCTGGCAATCTTGATTCCAGCTTGTGCTTCTTCCACTCCAACGTTTCTCATGATAAACTCTGCATATAAGTTAAATAAGCAGGGTGACAATATATAGCCTTGACATACTCCTTTTCCTATTTGGAACCAGTCTGTTGTTCCATGTCCAGTTCTAACTGTTGCTTCCTGACCTGCATACAGATTTCTCAAGAGGCAGGTCAGGTGGTTTGGTATTCTGATCTCTTTCAGAATTTTCCATAGTTTATTGTGATCCACACAGTCAAAGGCTTTGGCATAGTCAATAAAGCAGAAGTAGATGTTTTTCTGGAACTTTTTTGCTTTTTCCATGATCCAGCGGCTGTTGGTAATTTGATCTCTGGTTCCTCTGCATTTTCTAAAACCAGCTTGAACATCAGGAAGTTCATGGTTCACATATTGCTGAAGCCTGGCTTGGAGAATTTTGAGCATTTCTTTACTAGCATGTGAGATGAGTGCAATTGTGTGGTAGTTTGAGCATTCTTTGGCATTGCCTTTCTTTGGGATTGGAATGAAAACTGACCTTTTCCAGTCCTGTGGCCACTGCTGAGTTTTACAAACTTCCTGGCATATTGAGTGCAGCACTTTCACAGCATCATCTTTCAGGATTTGGAATAGCTCAACTGGAATTCTATCACCTCCACTAGATTTATCCATAGTGATGTTTTCTAAGGCCCACTTGACTTCACATTCCAGGATGTCTGGCTCTAGGTCAGTGATCACACCATCGTGATTATCTGGGTTGTGAAGCTCTTTTTTGTACAGTTCTTCTGTGTATTCTTGCCACCTCTTCTTAATATCTTCTGCTTCTGTTAGGTCCATACCATTTCTGTCCTTTATCGAGCCCATCTTTGCATGAAATGTTCACTTGGTATCTCTAATTTTCTTAAAGAGATCTCTAGTCTTTCCCATTCTGTTGTTTTCCTCTATTTCTTTGCACTGATCACAGAAAGGTTTCTTATCTCTTCTTGCTATTCTTTGGAACTCTGCATTTAGATGCTTATATCTTTCCTTTTCTCCTTTGCTTTTTGCTTCTCTTCTTTTCACAACTATTTGTAAGGCCTCCCCAGACAGCCATTTTGTTTTCTTTGCATTTCTTTTTCATGGGGATGGTCTTGATCCCTGTCTCCTGTATAATGTCAAGAACCTCAGTCCATAGTTCATCAGGCACTCTATCTATCAGATCTAGGCCCATAAATCTATTTCTCACTTCCACTGTATAATCATAAGGGATTTGATTTAGGTCATACCTGAATGGACTACTGGTTTTCCCTACTTTCTTCAATTTAAGTCTGAATTTGGCAATAAGGAGTTCATGGTCTGAGCCACAGTCAGATCCTTGTCTTGTTTTGCTGACTATAGAGCTTCTCCATCTTTGGCTACAAAGAATATAATCAATCTGATTTCAGTGTTGACCATCTGGTGATGTTCATGTGTAGAGTCTTCTCTTGTGTTGTTGGAAGATGGTGTTTGCTATGACCAGTGCATTTTCTTGGCAAAACTCTATTAGTCTTTGCCTTGCTTCATTGTGTATTCCAAGACCAAGTTTGCCTGTTACTCCAGATGTTTCTTGACTTTCTACTTTTGCATTCCAGTCCCCTATAATGAAAAGGACATCTTTTTTGGGTGTTAGTTCTAAAAGGTTTTGTAGGTCTTCATAGAACCGTTCAACTTCAGCTTCTTCAGCATTACTGGTTGGAGCATAGACTAGGATTACTGTGACATTGAATGATTTGCCTTGGAAACGAACAGAGATCATCCTGTCGTTTTTGAGATTGCATCCAAGTACTGCATTTCGGAGTCTTTTGTTGACCATGATGGCTACTGCATGTCTTCTGAGGGATTCCTGCATGCAGTAGTAGATGTAATGGTCATCTGTATTGCTGGGAGGGATTGGGGACAGGAGGAGAAGGGGACGACAGAGGATGAGATGGCTGGATGGCATCACTGACTCGATGGATGTGAGTCTGACGGACCTCCGGGAGTTGGTGATGGACAGGGAGGCCTGGCGTGCTGCAGTTCATGGGGTCACAGAGAGTCGGACACGACTGAGCGACTGAGCTGATCTGATCTGACTGCATTTCGGACTCTTTTGTTGGCCATGATGGCTACTGCATGTCTTCTGAGGGATTCCTGCCTGCAGTAGCAGATATAATGGTCATCTGTGTTAAATTCACCCATTCCGGTCCATTTTAGTTTGCTCATTTCTAGAATGTCAGTGTTCACTCTGTCCATCTCTTGTTTGACCTCTTCCAATTTGCCTTGATTCATGAACCTAACATTCCAGGTTCCTATGCAGTGTTACTCTTTACAGCATTGGACCTTGCTTCTATCACCAGTCACATCCACAGCTGGGTATTGCTTTTGCTTTGGCTTCATCCCTTCATTCTTTCTGGAGTTATTTCTCCATTGATCTCCAGTAGCATAGTGGGCACCCCACCCCAGTACTTTTGCCTGGAAAATCCCATGGACGGAGGAGCCTGGTAGGATCCAGTCCGTGGGGTCGCTAAGAGTCGCACACGACTGAGCGACTTCACTTTGACTTTTCACTTTCATGCATTGGAGAAGGAAATGGCAACCCACTCCAGTGTTCTTGCCTGGAGAATCCCAGGGACAGGGGAGCCTGGTGAGCTTCCGTCTATGGGGTCGCACAGAGTCGGACACGACTGAAGCGACTTAGCAGCAGCAGCAGCAGCAGCATAGTGGGCACCTACTGACCTGGGGATTTCCTCTTTCAATATCCTATCATTTTGCCTTTTCATACTGTTCATGGGGTTCTCAAGGCAAGAATACTGAGTGGTTTTCAGTATCCTATCATTTTGCCTTTTCATACTGTTCATGGGGTTCTCAAGGCAAGAATACTGGGTGGAAACCACTTTCCTTCTCCAATGTATTCTTTAGGCACTAAATAAATGCTTCTCAGCTTTTTGAATTGCCAGTTTTAGAAGAAGATCACTGTGTCTGACCATAGTGTATGAAACTATATTCATTACTTATGGAACTATTTTACTGAATAGCTACCAATGTAGGAGATGAGACATAAGAGACGTGAGTTCAAAATCCCTGGGTGGGCAAGATCCCCTGGAGGAGGGCAATGGCAACCCACTCCAGTATTCTTGCCTGGAGAATCATATGGACAGAGGAGCCTAGCAGGCTACAGTCCCTAGGGTAGCAAAGAGTCTAAAATGGCTGAAGTGGCTTAGCATGCATACACAGTGCAACAAATTCTATCTCTGTCACTGACACACTAATATAATGACCAAGTAATGTTGATGTGATTTCTACCCATTTGGAGAATATAGGCCTCTGAAAAAGAAAGAAAGGACTGACATGATTGAAAAATATGAGGAAAGTGACCACTTTAGAAAACCACACGTGATGAAGTTCCTTGGCAATATAATAGGACAGAGCTTGGGCATAAATAGCACAGAATATAGGTCCTTAGATCTGGAGAAAATGCAAAAGGAGTTAGGGTGTGGGATGTATGGGCTATAATTTGGGAATGCAGAGATTGTCCAGGGGCATCCCCTTTTAAGGTATTAAAGCAAGTTTATAGTTACTTGTCTTCAAAATGACAAATTCAAATTAATCAAGTATAGAAAGTCTGTCATTTGGAAACTTATATGATTCATTTTCCATCTTCAAAATATCACTTGAATGGGAAGGGTAGATTGGAGGATTTCCATTGACGGAAGATTGACAGGCCAGAGAATCTGTCCACATGTGCTGGACACAGAAAGGAGGCAAATACTTTCCTTAAAAAATTCTTTAAAATGGCATGGATGTTTCCAACTTCACTCTTAGTACAATAAGGTGGAGTTTGCTGGTGGAGTCAGGTTTTTCTTTAGCTATCACCAATCTGATGAGAAAATGAAAACTATCAGTGTCTAGAGGATGTGTCTGCTACAAGTGAAGACACACACATGATTTGCTGAGCTAAGGAGTGTGACTTGTACTCTGCTAGACATGGGAAGAAAAACTGGGTCGGATGGACATGACTAACCCAGCTTGTGCCAGGGCAGTATAAGGAATATGCACTTTCCAAGTATTAATGAAATTTGAACAAAACAATATCATCAAAAGGTAGTATTAAATTGAATGTAATTTATTTCCCTTCTTGTCAAAATTTAATGGGTGTTTTCTCAGACTTCAAAGTTCTTACATTTCTGTTGAAAATGTTCTTTCATGTATGTGAAAATTTTTGAAGTATTTTATCTGACAATAGGTAGACATTAATGAGTAAAATTTTCAGGGCTTTATTTTGTTTGGATGTTTTTCTAAGAGGAAAAGAACCTGTTTATCTAATTGTTTGTTAGGATGTTGTCCCAAGGTATACTAAAAATGCTGTCCTTGAAAAGAGGGTCAGTTTATTAAAAAAACAAACAAACAAGGATCCTTTATTAAGCCAAGGAGTGTGTCTATAAATTACAAAAACAAAGTAAAGATGATATAAGGCAATGCAAAAAAAAAAAAAAAAAAAAGCCACAAAAATACTCATAAGAAATTTTACCTTAATTAACATTAATAATAAATGATTCACCCTTATGATTATTTCTTAGATGAAAAGTCTGCATAATATAATAAACTAAATATCCACTGAGAAAATATAAAAGATAATAAATATTTGGCACATGAAAACATAGAACCATATCTGTTTTCAGAAGTGATTTCCTCTAATTCGTAAAATTTAGAGCAAATGGAATATCTATCAAAGCAATAAATACAAAACTAAAATATTGTGTTGGGTGTCATTGTCCAGTTTTTTAAACCTTTACAAAAAAAAACAAAAAACAAAAACCTTTACCAGATGTATCAGGTATACTGCTGTGGGTAGAGAATTAGATACATGTGCCTGTTTATTTCTTTTCTATTGGCTTTATCCAGTTTTAAAATCAAGCTTCTACCATCACTGTAAAATGCATTCAATAGCCTTCAACCATCTCTTCTTTAGAATGATCTGTATCAGAGAGGAGTTATATTTTCCTTCTTCAAAGTTAGAACTTTCTATGATGGTATTTTAGGTAAGAGTTTTTATAGCAATCAAATTAGTTTCTTTAGCCATTGTCTGTATAGTAGAGTTTTCTGTTTCTTTGGTCAAATCTAACATTCTGTAAAAATTAAATTTTTAACTATGTTTTAAAAATTTTATTGGTGTATATTTGTTTATATTTCACTTTAAGTACATCATACCTATTATATCTGAACTTTTGTAATTTTACACCATGTTTTATTTATTGGAAATCTCTTCATTTTTCTTGGGAGGTTCTTTGAGAGTTCTATTATTATTATTGATGTTTTACTTATTTTCAAAGAGAGAGATTTTGTCTGTATTAATTTTTGATATTGATTTATAGTTCTTTGTTCTATTAATCCTTTCCTCATCTCTAACTTTGCTTTCTTTCTTTGAGAAGCAGAGACATTAATTTGATTGTGTTTGGCTAATTTCTTTAATAGAATAGCATGAATGCTTATTTCTTGTATTGTTTTTATTAGGCATATTTAAACATCTTTGTTTTAGTTGCAATAAGTATTGCATTACTTTGCCCAAGATCTGTTATTGTAACTATTGTACTTTATTATTTACTATCACTCTGATTTCTGTTTTAACCTAAAGGTTATGCACAGATATATTTTATGAATTTTTAAACTTTTTTTTCTAATTGTCGTCAGTGATTTTTAATCATATTAGGCTTCATTCAGAGCATTTGGTTAATATTCACTGATTTTTCAGGATTGTTAAGGCTTTGTTGTAGTTTACTACATAAAGTTTATGTTCTGTTCCACATAGAAACATACTCTCTTAGTTCTGAATTAATGTTAGTATTATTTAGATTTTTTAAAGAAGTTACTTTGCTTTTCTCTCTCTACAGTCAGATTATTTACACTATTTTCTGTGTATATATTTTTTTCAATCTGTGCCTTATTTATTTTGGATTTATACTTTAGTTATCATTATGTTTCTTGTTTCTCATTAAATTGTACAAATATATTTGTCTCTTCCTCAATTTAAAAGAGTTTGATTAGTATTTTTTATTAAAATTACCTAGGCTTTCTTTTCAGAGAAGGCAATAGCAATCCACTCCAGTACTCTTGCCTGGAAAATCCCATGGATGGAGGAGCCTGGTAGGCTGGTAGGCTTCATGGGGTCGTGAAGAGTAGGACACAACTGAGCGACTTCACTTTCACTTTTCACTTTCAAGCATTGGAGAAGGAAATTACAACCCATTCCAGTGTTCTTGCCTGGAGAATCCCAGGGATGGGAGAGCCTTGTGGGCTGCCGTCTACGGGGTCGCACAGAGTCGGACACGACTGAAGCGACTTAGCAGCAGTAGGCTTTCTTTCATTTTGTGTTTTTCTTTTAAAAAATTTTGTCCTACATTATCTTATTTTCAACATCACTGCATTATTTAAATAGAAGTGCTTAACTTTAAACAATACCTTGGTAAATCGTTGAGTGACTTCAGATAGCCATCTCCTTCCTGACGGTAGGATGTGGCAGCTACCCTCTCGGCTGTTTTACCTGAGGTGTCCCAGCAGTGGAACCCACAGGTTGTTCAGTGGGTCAAGTCTTGTTGCCAATATGATGACCTTCACGAGAGCTCACCCCAGTGAATATTCCCCGGAGCTTCTGCTACCAGTATCCTTGCCCCCACCATGAGCTACATGTGACCCCTGCCTCCCCAAGAGATCCTCCGTGACCCACCAGCAGTTTAGCCCAGGCTACTCTGGAGTCACTGCTTTGGGCTGGGTCCCAGTGCACGTGAAAACTTGTGTGTGTCCTCCAGGAGCAGAGTCTCTGTTTCTCCCAGTCCTGTGGAGGTCCTGCGCTCAAACTCTCCTGGCCTTCAAAGCCAAGTGCTCTGGGGGGCTCCTCCTCCCAATATCAGACCCTCAGGCTGAGGAACCTGAGGCAGGGCTCAGAACTGTCACTTCTGTGGGAGAATCTCTCCAATAGAATTAATTTCCTGTCTATGGGTCACCCACCTGGCAGGTTTGGGATTTTATTATCTCACAAAAGTGCCTCTCCTACCTTCCCAACGTGGCTTTTTATTTGTCTTTGGATGTAAAGTATCTTTTTTTACACAGATTTCAGTCATTTCTGTAGATGGTAATTCAGCAGTTAGTTGTGATTTTGGTGGTTTCCTGAGATGAAGTAATCTCAAATCCTTCTACTAGACTGCCATCTTGTCCCCTGCCTCCCACACTGTAGCTCTATGCTATGCTATGCTAAGTCACTTTAGTCATGTCCGACTCTGTGCGACCCCATAGATGGCAGCCTACCAGGCTTACTCGTCCCTGTAGCTCTAGTTCAGTCTAAGGGCATCTGTTTTTTGATTGGTTGATTTAAAGTACTTATTTTAGCCATATATTATTAAGTAATCTCAGACCTAGAATTATTCAGCTAGTTTAACACTGAAGTGAAGTGAAGTCACTCAGTCTTGTCAGACTCTTGGCAACCCCATGGACTGTAGCCTACCAGGCTCCTCCATTCATGGGATTCTCCAGGCAAGAATACTGGAGTGTGTTGCCATTTCCTTCTCCAGGGGATCTTCCTGACCCAGGGATCGAACCCAGGTCTCCCACATTGCAGGTAGATGCTTTAACCTCTGAGCCACCAGGGAAGCACATAATTCATATGAATCAACTAATATGTACTATATTTTTACTTTGTGTATTGTCATAATCTTCTAGATTCTAATTTATTCCTCTATGTTCCCTTCAAATTTAAGAAACATGTGTTAAATTATCAGTAACCTTATATTATCCCAGACCCCAAAAAAAAAAAAAAAAAATTAACTTTGGTCTTCTAAATTGTTAACAGATAAACTGAGGCAAATAAAAACCTTTCAAGATTTTTTTTTTTTTTTTTTGAGTGACATATATTCAAATCTGAAAGTACTCTATCTGTAGCAGCTAGGAGAAAGGGTTTTATAGAACACATGAAGAAGCAAAGCAAGGCAATTATTTGATTGGCTATGGCTCATGTAAATACACTATATGTAAAAACTAGTTGACCATTTGTGATTTGCTCTTTTTAAATATCTTTTTTATATGGATAACAGTGCATTTACAAGTGACTGGGGCTTAGGTTTTCATTTGCTATGTAGTTCCAGACACTAAGTCATCTCAGTCTAATGGTCTCCTCATTTAGTTACTTTAATGCTACTGTGCCCCAGTCAGTCTCATGCTTTTATGTTTTTTTGTACAAATGTGCCTTTTTATGGCATTGATTATCTCCCCCCAAAATACATTATAAAACTGTAAGTTACCCATCAACCCAATGGCATATTTGTCCTTGAGTTATTAATAACCTATCTTATTTATGAAGCCTTCAATATCTTCAGTGTGTGTTTAATATAAGCTGTTGTTGAAACAAATATACTCTTTCTAGTTTGATTTTATGACTTCAAACTTATAAAGCAGTATCCGCACCCCCCCAGTTTTTTTTTTTTTTTTTTTTTTCCTTAGAGTTTTGCTATTAGAGACTGACATCAATATCAAGGAGAGATTGCATTAATTGTATAAATGATTGTGTTTATTCAGTACTTAGATACTGGTTTCTAGAATTGGTCTGCCTAGATGTAAATCTCTCTCCTGGATTTTCTTATATCTACCTGGGGATAATGTTAGCATTGTAGAATTGTTTTATTACATTACTTAATCACTTAAAGCTCAGGAGTCTTGCACCATATCCACACTCAAATTCATTTTAGCTTCATTATTAAAAATATTAAAATTTTCTCAGATCATTATAGACAGCATATTAAATATTCTCAGTAATAATTTTGACTCCATACAAGAAGCAGGAAGTTCAATATACTGAGAATAAAATATATATATAATATTGTCAAAGCTACCTAAGAAAAGAACATTGAATTATGCAATTATATAAAAAGCTAATTTTGGATAGGTTAATGAATTAACTAATAAAATAAAAATAAAGATTAAAATAAACTATTTTGCAGGCATGTTAAACTCAGAAGTCCTTTGTAAAAAAGCTACAAAACATAACAGGTGTAAAATAATGAACCCACTCAACAGAAACACATATCTCCAAGACTATCATACAGAGTAGAGATTTGTGGATCATTCATTGCAAATTATATTACATAAATAGGGGGAAAATAATGGTTGCAAGTTTATAAGAGCTAAAGGGCTTCCCTGGTGGGTCAGATGGTAATGAGTCTGCCTGCAATGTGAGAGACCTGGGTTTGATCCATGGTTTGGAAGGTCCTCTGGAGAAAAGAATGGCAACCCACTCCAGTAGTCTTGCCTGGAGAATCCCATGAACAGAAGATCCTGGTGAGTACACGCCGGTTGCAAAGAGTCAGACACGACTAACACACACAATGGGTCAGTACATGTAATAAAAACAAATCAATAAAGGAAGATTAATAATAAAATAGTAAAAAATATCCAATGTACATCAGTAGCTAATGCAAAGAAATGCTAAAACAAATAAACACATTAAAAGATCCCAAACTTAACTAGCAGTCAAGGACATATAAATCAAGAATCTATCAATAGAAGTTTATATCTGTTATGTAGCCAAAAAATTAAACTATAATAATTCTTGTTGCTGAGAGATTAGGGGAAATTATAGCATTATATTGCAAGTGACCACATGGATGTAATGACTTTTAGGCACTTTAACTGTCTTTAAGATAGTTAAACTGGTAGTTTTAAGCCCTGTCTCTCCCTCTCTCTCCTGCCATTGGCAGTATCAAATTAATATAGGAAATATTATTACTGAATAATCAAAAAGATAATTGCATATTATTTATATTGAAGTATTTTTCTTAATGTTATTCAGGAGTTGAAACTAAGTGCATATGGTGTTTTCAGCAAGATCGACCATCTGCCAAGGATTATAAAGAAAATAATATATAAGAGAGTTGAAATTATGAGGAATATGTACTCTACTTCAGTGGCTTTGCATTACAGATCTGTTACAAGATGAGTAGAAAATTTTTATTTTTTTAATTCAATTTAATTTTATTTTTTAACTTTACAATATTGTATTGGTTTTGCCATATATCAAAATGAATCCACCACAGGTATGCATGTGATCCCCATCCTGAACCCTCCTCCCACCTCCCTCCCCATACCATCCCTCTGGGTCGTCCCAGTGCACCAGCCCCAAGCATCCAGTATCGTGCATCAAACCTGGACTGGCGACTCATTTCATATATGATATTATTCATGTTTTAATGCCATTCTCCCAAATCATCCCACACTCTCCCTCTCCCACAGAGTCCAAAAGACTGTTCTATACATCAGTGACTCTTTTGCTGTCTTGTATACAGGGTTATTGTTACCATCTTTCTAAATTAAATAAAGCACTCTAAAATTACAAAGGAGTTAAAGAAAAAAACTTAAAGAAATTGGAAAATATAATTTTAAAATACCAAAATCTGTGGAAAGAAATTAAAGCAGTGATTAAGAGAAGTTTACAATACTAAATGTTTATGTTAGAAGAAAAAATGCCTAAAATGAAAGATCTAAGTTTCCACCTTAAAAGCTAGAAAATAAAAATGAAACTGTCAAAAGAATGAAATAAGGGCAGAATTCAATGAAATAGTAAATAGGCAAATAACAACAAAAAATATGCTAAACTAAAACTGTCTCTCTTTCCATTTATTTTTACTGTGATAAAATACACAAATATAATATTTACAATCTTAACCATTTTTAAGTGTTTTAAGTGCATCCATACTGTTGTGCAAATATCACCACCATCTATTTTGAAATGCTTTTCTTCTTGCAAAACTGAAACTTTATATCCATTAAACAATAATTCCCCATTTTTCCCTACCCCTAGTCCTTGGAAACTACCTCTCTACTTTCTGTCTATGAATTCGACTATTTTAGGTATCTCAAATAGAACTAGAGAGATATTCCTGGAGAAGGCCATGGCAACCCACTCCAGTACTCTTGCCTGGCAAATCTCATGGATGGAGGAGCCTGGTAGGCTGCAGTCCATGGGGTCGCTAGGAGTCTGACATGACTGAGCGACTTCACATTCATTTTTCACTTTCATGCGTTGGAGAAGGAAATGGCAACCCACTCCCGTGTTCTTGCCTGGAGAATCCCAGGGATGGGGGAGCCTGGTGGGCTGCCATCTCTAGGGCCGCAGGTCAGACACCACTGAAGCGACGCAGCAGCATCAGCAGCAACAGCAGAGAGATATTCAGTGATGAATGAGTGATATAAACCCTGGATGCGGAGGAGCTAAGATGGCCGACGAGTAAGACGGGGAGAATACTTTCTCCTCCACAAATCCATTAAAAGAACATTTGAATGCTGAATAAACTCGATAAAACAACTTCTGAATGCCGGCAGAGGACATCAGGCACTTAGAAAGACAGCTCATTGTCTTCAAAACAAGAAAACGAGCCCTGCGGTAACTCCTTTTGCGGAGAACTGGCGCCGACACCAGCATTTGCTATTGGCAAGTGGGGGCTGGGCTAGGAGGAGCGGCGAGGCCTGCATTGCTTTGAGAAAGGATTTGGCCTGGCTATCTCGGGCACTATCTGAGCGAAATAACCAGACTGTTGGTTATCTACTACATCAAAAGCCAGCCCTAACTTAAGACACCACCAGGACTACCTACGGAACAAAGGGCTGCACAGAGTTGGCCGGCTGCAGGCCGTCCCACTCCCGTGACAGGCAGCCAGGGCCAGAGGCAGGCAATTATAGCCCTAGAGAGACACTGTCTAATGGAACTGTGAGTAGGTTTCTGTGCTGACTCACGCTTCTTGGGGCTCTGGATGGTCAACATCTGCCTGAGAAAGTGCGCTGTTTGTATACCCAGAAAACTGAGCGGGGGAGAGGCGATAAGTCGCAGCACCTGCGCTCGCTGAACATTTCATCACCTGCGCTACTCGGATCTGGGAAGGGCATAAAACGCAGACTCAACCAAGTCTGTGCTTCTGAGGATTATCTGAGTGCCTGAACCTGGCCGGTTTAGATTTGGGTGTTCATCTCTGCCCCCTCTGTAACAAGGCAGAGATCAGATATTGAAAAGACCTGTAAACCGCCTCAATAAAGAGAATTCAACAAACTACCAGAATATAGTAAGGACACTCTAAATTTGGCAATTTTAACAAAATGAAGAGACAAAAGAATACCCAGCAGCTAAAGGAACAGGATAGATCTCCACCAAACCAAACCAAAGAGGAAGAGATAGGGAATCTATCTGATAAAGAATTCCGAATAATGATAGCGAAATTAATTCAAAATCTCGAAATCAAAATAGAATCACAGTTAAAGAGTCTGGAGACAAGGATTGAGAAGATGCAAGAAAGGTTTAACAAGGACCTAGAAGAAATAAAAAAGAGTCAACACATAATGAATAATGCAATAAATGAGATCCAAAACACCCTGGAGGCAACAAATAGTAGAATAACAGAGGCAGAAGATAGGATTAGTGAACTAGAAGATAGAATCCTAGAAATAAATGAATCAGACGAGAAAAAAGAAAAACGTATCAAAAGAAATGAGGACAATTTCAGAAACCTCCAGGATAACATCAAACGCTACAACATTCCAATCATAGGAGTTCCAGAAGAAGAAGATAAAAAGAAAGATCATGAGGAAATACTTGAGGAGATAATAGTTGAAAACTTCCCTAAAATGGAGAAGGAAATAACCACTCAAGTTCAAGAAATCCAGAGAGTCCCTAACAGGATAAACCCAAGGCGAAACACCCCAAGACACATATTAGTCAAATTAACAAAGATTAAATATAAAGAACAAATATTAAAAGCAGCAAGGGAAAAACATCAAATAACTCACAAGGGAATTCCCATAAGGATAACAGCTGATCTTTCAATAGAAACTCTCCAAGCCCGGAGGGAATGGCAAGACGTAATTAAAGTGATGAAGGAAAATAACTTACAGCCTAGATTATTGTATCCAGCAAGGATCTCATTCAAATATGAAGGAGAAATCAAAAGCTTCACAGATAAGCAAAAGTTGAGAGAATTTTGCATCACTAAACCATTTCTCCAACAAAAACTAAAGGGCATTCTCTAGAGCAATACAATAATAGTGGGAGACTTTAACACCCCACTCATATAATCTGGCTGTAATAGACAAAGTAAAGAGGAAAACATATTTACTTATGAGCCTCAAAAAATTCAGTTCACTCAGGAGAGTTTAAAAAAAAAAAAAAAAAAAACTTATTTGCTCACTCTGTAGAGGTTTATTGACTATTTTGTGGGTTTGGTACCACTTTGGGTAGTAGGGAGGAAGAGCTGACAAATGTGATCCTGTCCTAAATAATATATTGTGGTAAAGATAGATTTACCAATACAAAATACCAAGATGTGCCTAAAGATGAGGACACCCAAACTGGACTTTTTGTTTTCTGAACTTTTCATTTCGAGAACAAACCTCCTAATATAAGATGAACTCACCATGATTTTTTTAAGTGTTTTTTGTGATTAAAAACAGAAAGCCATTGGTTAAGAAATTACATATACTCCTCCCCACCATCACTCCCCTTCTTTCTTCCCATTTCCCTCCCACCCTCATTGATCCTTTCCTTTGTCCATTTTCCCCTGCAAAAAAAAAAAAAAAAAAAAAAGCTATGGAGGAAAAGAGAACAAAGTCATGATTACCTTAAGAGACTCAGTTGTGAACAACATGAGCACAATCATAATAATATGAACACTGAACTTGATACGATCAAATATGACAAGTGTATCGGGAGGATGGGGGAGCAGGAAGTGGGTACAAAAAAAAAAAAAAAAAAAAAAGAAATCCTAGAAGAGAACACTAAGGTATGCCCCTAACCACTGTGCTTCCCTGTCCCCTCAAGGAAAGATGCCAAGATCAGGTCTGGACACATTAACCATCTGAATAAATGTTAGAAAAAGATTGGGCTCTACAGTGAGGTAGAAAAAAAAAAAAAATAAAACCCTGGATGCTTTAACTTTCAGCCTTGAAAGGGAGAGCTATAGGAAAGGTAATGCAAGTATTAAGAATCATAATTAAGGTTTTTTATTGGTTTATTTCACCTATGTCCTCAAGGTTTGTCCATATCAGAATTTTCTTCCTTTTCTAGGCTAATATCCCATTTTATATAAATAACACATTTTGTTTGCCTATTCATCTGTCAGTGGATACTTGAGCTGCTTCCACATTTTTGCTATGGACCTGAGTGTACACATATCTTTTTAAGATATGATTTGAATTTTTTTGATTATATACCCTGAAGTGGAATTGTTGCATCATGTGGTAATTCTATTTCTAATTTTTTGAGGAATTACTTTATGTTGTTGGCAACAGCTATACCGAGTACATTTCACAACAACCCACAAGGTTCCAAATTTCTTCACATCTTCACCAACAGTTGTTATTTTCTATGTCTGTTTTGTTTTAATATTAGCTATCCTAATGGTTATGAGTTGATATCGCCTTGTGATTTGATTTGCATTTCCCTAAGGAAGAGCAATGGTGATCATCATTGCATGAGCTTATTAATCATTCATATATTTTTTGGAGAACTGTCATTTCAAGTTCTTTGCTCATTTTTTGAACCAAGTTGTTTTCTTACTGTTGAGTTTTAGGAGTCCACCATATACTCTAGATATTAAAAAAAAAACCTCATTAAGTCTATGATTTGTGAATATTTCCTCTCATCTTGTGGGTTTTCCTTTTACTATAGTCATAGTGTCTTTTGATTCACATTTGAAATAATATAATAAAATCCAGTTTGTCCATTTTTTCTTTTGTTTTCTATGCATTGATGTAGTAGTCAAATCACTGACAAAGACAGCATCATAACATGTTTGCCTTATGTTTTCTTCTGAGAATTTTATAGTTTTAGGTCCAACATATATGTCACAAATTCATTTTGAGAATTTTTGTATATAATCTTCAGTAAAGTTCCAAATTCATTAATTTTCCCAGCACTATTTGTTGAAAAGACTGTCTCATTCATTGAATGATCATGAAAGCCTTGTCGAAAATAATGTGAACATTTATTGTTTCTGAACTTTCTATTTTAATCCATTGGTCTCTATATCTATCTTTATGTCAGGACCACACGTTTGATTATTCTAACTTTGTAGCATGCTTTGAAATCAGGAAATGTGAGTCCTCCAGATTTGTTCTTTTTCAGGATTGTTTTGGCTATGTGAGGTAATTTGATATTCCATATGAATTTTAGGATTAATTTTTTCTCTTCAAAAATGTCATTGGGGTTTTGATAACAATAGCATTAAATATATAGGTTGATTTGAATTATATCAGCATATTGAGAGGGTAACAGGTAGAAAGGCTGCTGCTGCTGCTAAGTTGCTTCAGTTGTGTCTGACTCTGTGCGACCCCATAGATGGCACCCCGCCAGGCTCCCCAATCCCTGGGATTCTCCAGGGAAGAATACTGGAGTGGGTGGCCATTTCCTTTTCTAATGCATGAAAATGAACAGTGAAAGTGATGGACTGCAGCCTACCAGGCTCCTTTGTCCATGGAATTTTCCAAGCAAGAGTACCAGAGTGGGGTGCCGTCGCCTTCTCCCTTAGGAAGGTTAGAGGCCCCAAATGGAAGAAATAGACTGCCAAGTGTCAGACATCTTCATCTCTCTCTTAAGCAGCAGGAGGAAACAAATTACAAGAGTCAGATTTTTTTTCCTTCTATATATAAAATTAAAAGGAGGTTTCTTTTAAAATTCTGTGTTGCCATGACAACACTTGGTTCCACCTGAACTCAACTTTTCTCAAACCTTGAGGTAACCAATCAGATTTTCTTATGGAAATGTTTTTCTTAAGCTATGTTAATGAACTAAGTATTTGCCCTAGACTCTTGTCTTTCTTCAAGTGGATTCTGCCTAAGACTCAGAACCCATAATCACTCAACAAGCCACTATGTTTTACTCATACAATTGTTCTACTAATCTATGTTAATGAAACAATGCAGTTGCTTGGAAACCTGCCTCTCTTCAAGATTCATGTCAATTGTTTTATGGTCCTGGATGACTCACCTTGTGCCAATATTATCTCAAAATGCATGTTGTAGGTGAGAGGCCGGATGCCACTCTCTTAGTTTTGAGACATTTCCATTCTCTAATTACCAGCCTGCTAGTAGCTATATAACTTTCCCTTAAAGACTAGCAGGGGGGCACTCTTTCTGTCCCCTTCTTACGTCTATGTCAGAAGCTTTCTCTATTTCTTTTATACTTTAACAAAACTTTATTACACAAAAGCTCTGAGTGATCAAGCCTCATCGCTGGCCCCAGATTGAATTCCTCTCCTCCAGAGGCCAAGAATCCTGGTGTCTTTCATGGTTCAACAGCAATCTTTCAATATTAATAATATTAAGGTTTCTAATCTATGAGCATGAGACATCTTTTTGTTAGGGGAAGCACACTGACTGAAACTGCCCACCCTGGTCAGGCCCTTTACTAACAATTCACATGAGTTGGCAGGAGATCCTGGTAAGGAATATGGAACTAATAAGCCACTACCAATCAGTGTTTGGGAAAAGTCAAAAGGAGACACCTCGTGTCTACCCACTTCCCAGAATCCCTCTCGCTAGCATCCACCTTGGCTGAGCTATGCGTGCGCCACCAGGAAAGACTGAATTAGAATGATTGGCCAAAGATAACCCGGAAACTAATC
The DNA here is from genome assembly GCA_935064755.1 of Tragelaphus eurycerus. NCBI lineage: Eukaryota > Metazoa > Chordata > Mammalia > Artiodactyla > Bovidae > Tragelaphus > Tragelaphus eurycerus. The sequence goes on along the minus strand of CAKXYN010000003.1, from coordinate 3,033,950 downwards.
TCATCACCGTAAAACCCTAGACTGTGAGCTACGTGGCAGAGCAGTTCTCCCGGGTTCGCTTACCCTACTGCTCTCCACCCAGGTGCCCTTTCCCAATAAAATAAATTTCTTGCTTTGTCAACATATGTGTCTCCTTGGACAATTCATTTCTGAGTGTTGGACAAGAGCCCAGTTTCAGGCTCTGAAAGGGTCCCCCTTCCTGGAACATTTTCATTTATTTATATCTTTTGTAATTATTTTAAACAGTGTTTTTTTGATTTTCAGTGTGAAAATCATTTAACTCCTTGGTTAATTCCTAAATATTCTTTCTTCATTTCATTATAAGTAAATTATTTTCTCAATGTTCATTCCAGATTGTTCATTGTTTGTATACAGAAATGCAACTGTTTTTTTGTGTGTGTATTGACTGTGTGTCTTCCCACCTTGACTAATTTATTAGTTCTAACATTTGTGTGTGTGTATGTTTGTGTGTGTGTAATCTCTAGAGTTTTCTACATATAATGTCATTTCATTTGCAACAGAGATGATTTTATTTCTTCCTTTCCAATTTGATGCCTTTTATTTCTTCTTCTTGCTAATTGCTTTGTCTAGGACTTCTAGTACTCTGTTGTTTAAAAGTGGCCAAAACAGGCATCCTTACCTTGTATTAGATCTTAGAAGAAAAGTCTTCAGTCTTTCATCATTAAGTATGACATTTTCTATGGGTTACTCAATATGGCTTATATTATATTGAATAGTTTATGGTCTAGTTTGTTGAATGATTTTATCATGAAAGGATGTTGAATTTTTTTCATTATTTTTCTTCATCAACTGTAATGACAATTTGGTTTTTTCCTTCATTCTGCTAATGTAACAGATGCAAACTTATTTGTGCAGCTCAGACCCAGAGTTTACCCATTTTCATTTGGTTGTTTTATAGGAAGCCAATAAGAGCATATCCAAATGAGAAATAATAAATTCTACTCTTTCTCAAGTAGAAAATGTTGTTAATATATATTGGAACAAACAATAAATCTTAATTGCTTCCCCTTCACAAACATTTCTCTAAACAACTTGCTTCTGTCCATTTTTACCAACACCGACTCAGCCAAACCTCCTACTGTGATTCATTCTCCATTCTGAGTCAGAGTAATGATTTTTAAGTAGAAATTATCATGGCACTATTCTGATAAGACTTCTCAGTTTATTACCATTACATATAGTATAGTGTTAGTTGCTCAGTTGTTTTCAAATCTTTGTGACCCCATGGATTGTAACCCACCAGGCTCCTATGTGCATGGAATTCTCCAGGCAAGAATAATGGAATGGGTTGCCATTATATTCTCCATTCACAATATATTGCCATTTTTCTTAGTTAAAGTAAAGAAAAAAAAGTTTAATGTGGTTTATGACAATTAGAATAAACTTGCTCAGCTTATCTCCCCAAACTCACCCATGCCACACTCCATCTGGGTCCTTGACCCTCTATTGATCAGTATTGTCTGTTATCCAGATGTTAAAATTTATCTGGTTATTATGATGTATCCAGGCCCTCACACATTCAAGTCTAACTTCCTGAAATGTTCTCTATTAGCATTATCACATAGCTAATTCTTATAACTAGTCTCACATTCAGTGCCATTGAAGAAATTATTTCCCACAAACAAAGGTCAGGACCACTGTTATATGCTCCAATAACATCTATACATTAGTATTATCCTTAATTCTAGCATTACCTTCCCTATAGCTCTCTCTTTCAAGACTGAAAGGTAAAGCATTCAGGGTTTATATCGCTCATTCATCACTGAATATCTCAGAATTCATCATGGTTTTCACAATACAGTAGTTTTAAAATTATCATTTGCTGAATGAATCAGTGATTGGATTAGACAAAATATATATAGTAAAATAGATAACAAATGATTTATTTAATGTAGCTTAATGTTTTGACTTGTATTAAAGCTCTATTCTGTGATTTTCATAAAACTAATATATTCTGTAGTCTTTGTGCCACAGAGATATAAAATTTGTAGAAATATAGCTTTTAAAGATTTTCTCACATGGTAGCAAATTGCCTGGCAGGATAAACAGGGAAGTAAGGTTTAGACATCATTAAAAAAGCCAACCTTATTTCTGTTTCCTGTATTTTATTGGGGATTTTGGCATTTATGTCATAAAGGATGTTGGACTATAATTGGTTTTCTTTCTTTCCTTTTTGCATTATATTTGTTTACAATGTTGTGTTAGCTTCTGCTGTACAACACAGTGTATCAGCTATATGTATATATATGTTCCCCCTCTCTTGGACCTCCCTCCCACCCCAACCCTCCCCACCTATTTGGGTCATCACAAAGCACTGACCTGAGCTCCCTGTGCTATACAGCAGATTCCCACTAGCTAGCTATTTTACAGGTGAGGTGGCTCAGTAAAGAAACTACTTGCCACTGTAAGAGATGCTGGAGATGCAGGTTCTATTCCTGGGTCAGGAAGATCCCCTGAAGAAGGGAATGGCAACCCACTCCAGTATTCTTGCCTAGAAACTCCCACAGACACCAGAGCCTGGAGGGCTATAGTTCAGGGGGTCACAAAGAATTGGACATGACTGAGCACACAGTGTAACTCTGTCCATCCTAACCTGCCAGTTCATCCTGCCCTCCACATCCACCCTGTGTCCTCACATCCATTCTCTATGTCTACCTATTCCTGCCCTGTAGATAGGTGCATCTATACCATTTTTCTAGGTTCCACATACATCCATTAATACGTGATATCTGTCTCTCTTTCTGATAATTCTATATGACACATTCTAGGTCCATTCATTTCTCTACAAATGATAAAATTCTGCTTATACAATAATTCTATTTTCTTGTAGTGTCCTTGCCTGACTTCAGTATCAGAGATTACACTAGCAAACCAAATTTAAAAGCATTAAATAACATTAAAATGATCATATACTATGATCAAATGATATTTATTCCTGGGATTGTCAAGATGGTTTAATTTAGCAAATCAATACATGGGTATACAATATTAGCAAAAAGGAGGATAAAAATCATATGACCATATCAATAGATGCATAAAAAGCATTTTTCAAAATTTACATTCATTTTCTGACAAAAATTCTCAACAGATTAGATATAGAAAGAGTTAAGTTCATCATCATAAAGGCAAAGAATGACAATCACACATCTAATATCATACTTGATGATATACCAAAAAGATTTTTCTTTAAAATCAGAAATAATATTAAAATCCCCACTCTTGCCAGTTCTATTCAACATAGTAATAGACGTCTTAAGAACAATTAGGTCAGAAAAAGAAGTAAGACATCTAAATAATAAATAAATGAATAATACTTTTTCTGTTTGCAGATGACATGATCTCATACATGGAAACATCTAAAAACTCCACCAAAATCTGTTAGAACTAAAAACAAATATACTAAAGTTGCAGGATACAAAATAGCATAAATTTATCAGAAGTATTGCTATACATCAACCACAAAGTATCTGAAATTTTTTGAAATAAATAATTTTTAAAAAAGTTACCCCATTTATAATAGCATCAAAAATACCTAGGAATAAACTTAACCAAGGAGGTGAAAGGTACATATACTGAAAAAAGTATAAAATATTGATAAGATGAATAAAGAAGATACAAATATATAAAATGACTTCCTGTCTTCATAGATTAAAGAATTAATATCAATGAAATGGACATACTACCCAAATCAATGTACAGATACAACTGTCAGATCAGATCAGTCTCTCAGTCGTTTCTGACTCTTTGTGACCCCATGAATCGCAGCACACCGGGCCTCCCTGTCCATCACCAATACCCGGAGTTCACTCAGACTCACATCCATTAAGTCAGTGATGCCATCCAGCCATCTCATCCTCTGTCGTCCCCTTCTCCTCTTGCCCCCAATCCCTCCCAGCATCAGAGTCTTCTCCAATGAGTCAACTCTTCGCATGAGGTGGCCAAAGTACTGGAGTTTCAGCTTTAGCATCGTTCCTTCCAAACAAATCCCAAGGCTGATCTCCTTCAGAATGGACTGGTTGGATCTCCTTGAAGTCCAAGGGACTCTCAAGAGTCTTTTCCAACACCATAGTTCAAAAGCATCAATTCTTTGGCGCTCAGCCTTCTTCACAGTCCAGCTCTCACATTCAACATGACCACAGGCAAAACCATAGCCTTGACTAGACAAACCTTTGTTGGCAAAGTAATGTCTCTGCTTTTGAATATGCTATTTAGGTTGGTCATAACTTTCCTTCCAAGGAGAAAGGTGGCTGCGACGGGCGCAATAAAGCACAGGTGGCTGCGACGGCATGCTAAGCGGCCGAGAGGAGCCACTCCATGTCCGAGGTCAGGGGCAGCAGCCGAGAGTACCAGACTGCGACAGAGCAGGAACAGCTCAGAGGATTTACCCCATGTCCGAGGTCAGGGGCAGTGAGGAGAGGAGTTACCGCGCATCAGAGGCCAGGGGCAGCGAGCGGGAGGAGCTACCCCACGCCAGAGGCCAGGGGCGGTGGCGGGGAGGACCAACCCTAGGTCCAAGGAGCCATGGCTGTGTGGGTGCAGGAGGGCCTAGAGGAGCTATCCCACGTTGAAGGTCAGGAAGGGTGGGGTGAGGAGATACCCCTGGTCCAAGGTAAGGAGCAGTGGCTGTGCCTTGCTGGAGCAGCCGTGAAGAGATACCCCACGCCCAAGGTAAGATACAACTGTAATACCTATCAAAATTCTGATGGCATTTATCACAGAAACAACAAAAATTTTAAAGTTTGAATGGAACCCCCCCCCCCAAAAAAAAAGACCTCAGATACCTAAAAGAATCTTGAGAAAGATTCACAAGTAGAAGGATTCACACTTTCTGATTTCAAATTATAATACAAAGCTATAATAAAAGCATGATAAAAACAGACATGTAGACCAATGGAACAGAATGAAGAGTTGAGAAATAACCAACGCATATAAGATCAATTAATTTACACCAAGCAACTAAGAATATAAAATAGGAAGTAAAGAAATGGTGTTAAAAAACTTGATCGTCACATACAGAAGAATTAAACTGGCTGCTCTATCCCATATCACACACAAAAAGGAACTAAAATGGATTAAACATTTTAACGTAAGACTTAAAAATGTGAAACTCCTAGAAGAAACAAAGGGGTCAATCACCTTGATGTCTTGACAATGATTTTTTTTTTTTTTTAATTTGACACCGAAAGCAGAGACAAAATAAAAAGTAAACAAGGGGGCCTGCATCAAACTAAAAAGCTTCTTCACATCAAAAGAAATCATGAACAAAATGAAAAGGCAACTTATGGAATGAGAAAGTAAAACATCAGCAAATCACACATCCAAAAAGGAATTTATATCCAAGATACACAAGAAGCTTAAACAGCTCAGAAGCCAAAAATAAATAGGCCACTTAATGAATGGACAAAAGATCTGAAAAGACATTTTTCCAAAGACATAAAAATGGTCAATAGGTACAGGAGAAAAATACTCAATATACCCAAACACAAAGGCAGTGCAAACCAAAACCACAATAAGATGTTATCACATATGTGTTAGGACAGCTGTTAACAAAAGCACAAGTGGTAAGAAAAGCTGAGGAGGAGATAAAAGAGAATATTTTAGCATTATTGGTAGGAATGTAAATTGGTACAGCCATTACTGAAAATAATATGGATGTTCTTCAAAAAATTAAAAATAGAATATTTCTGGAAATTTATTGAAGGAAATACTATGCTGTGCTTCCATTGTCAGTTGTGTCTGATCCTTTGCAACCCCATGGACTGTAGCCCGCAAGGCTCTTTTGTCTGTGGGAGTTCTCCAGGCAAGAATTCTGGAGTGGATTGTCATGCCCTCCTCCAGGGGATCATCACAAGCCAGGGATCGAAACCAGGTCTCCCACATAGCACACGGATTCTTTATTATATGAGCCACCAGGGAAGAGTCAGACATGACTTAGTGACTACACAAACCAACATCATCTATTTATTAAAAATCTATCTACATAAATATATGTACACATACATTTATATGTCAGAGAAGGCAATGGCGCCCCACTCCAGTACTCTTGCCTGGAAAATTCCATGGGCAAAGGAGCCTGGTAGGCTGCAGTCCATGGGGTCACACAGAGGCAGACACGACTGAAGTGACTTAACAGTAGCAGTAGCACATATATATGTATGTATGTATGTGTGTGTGTGTGTGTGTGTGTGTGTGTGTGTGTATATGTATATATACATATATATATATATATAAATGTTGTTGTTTAGTCACTAAGTCGTGGCAGACTCTTGAGACCCCATGGACTGTAGCGTGTCAGACTTCCCTGTTCATGGGAATTCTCCAGAAAAGAATACTGGAGTGGGCTGCCATGCCTTCCTCCAGGGGCTCTTCCCAATCACGGGATTGAACCCAGGTCTCTCAAATAACAGATGGATTCTTTACTGTCTGAGCCACCAGGGAAGAGTCAGACATGACTTAGTGGCTAAATAAAGCAACATCATCTATTTATCTATATATCTATCTATATAAATATAAACGTGTGTGTATATCAGATCAGATCAGATCAGTCGCTCAGTCGTGTCTGACTCTTTGCGACCCCATGAATCGCAGCACACTGGGCCTCCCTGTCCATCACCCACTTCTGGAGGTCACTCAGACTCACATCCATCCAGTCAGTGATGCCATCCAGCCATCTCATCCTCTGTCATCCCTTCTTCTCTTGCCCTCAATCCCTCAATCCATCAGAGTCTTCTCCAATGAGGCAACTCTTTGCATGAGGTGGCCAAATTACTGGAGTTTCAGCTTTAGCATCATTTCTTCCAAAGAAATCCCAGGGCTGATCTTCTTCAGAATGGACTGGTTGGATCTCCTTGCAGTCCAAGGGACTCTCAAGAGTCTTCTCCAACACCACAGTTCAAAAGCATCAATTCTTCGGTGCTCAGCCTTCTTCACAGTCCAGCTCTCACATCCATACATGACCACAGGAAAGACCATAGCATTGACTAGGCGAAACTTTGTTGGCAAAGTAATGTCTCTGCTTTTGAATATGCTAGCTAGGTTGGTCATAACTTTTCTTCCAAGGTGTAAGCGTCTTTTAATTTCATGGCTGCAGTCACCATCTGCAGTGATTTTGGAGCCCAGAAAAACAAAGTCTGACACTGTTCCCACTGTTTCCCCATCTATTTCCCATGAAGTGATGGGACTGGATGCCATGAACTTCATTTTCTGAATGTTGAGCTTTAAGCCAACCTTTTCACTCTCCACTTTCACTTTCATCAAGAGGCTTTTTAGCCCCTCTTCACTTTCTGCCATAAGGGTGGTGTCATCTGCATATCTGAAGTTATTGAAATTTCTCCCAGCAATCTTGATTCCAACTTGTGTTTCTTCTAGTCTGGGGTTTCTCATGATGCACTCTGCATATAAGTTAAATAAACAGGGTGATGATATACAGCCTTGACGTACTCCTTTTCCTATTTGGAACCAGTCTGTTGTTCCATGACCAGTTCTAACTGTTGCTTCCTGACCTGCATACAGATTTCTCAGGAGGCAGGTCAGGTGGTCTGGTATTCCCATTTCTTGAAGAATTTCCCACAGTTTATTGTGATCCACACAGTCAAGGGCTTTCGCATAGTCAATAAAGAAGAAATAGATTTTTTTTTTTTTAAATTCTCTTGCTTTTTCCATGATCCAGCGGATGTTGGCAATTTGATCTCTGGTTCCTCTGCCTTTTCTAAAACCAGCTTGAACATCAGGAAGTTCACGGTTCACATATTGCTGAAGCCTGGCTTGGAGAATTTTGAGCATTACTTTACTAGCGTGTGAGATGAGTGCAATTGTTCGGTAGTTTGAGCATTCTTTGGCATTGCCTTTCTTTGGGATTGGGATGAAAACTGACCTTTTCCAATCTTGTGGCCACTGCTGAGTTTTCCAAATTTGCTGGCATATTGAGTGCAGCACTTTCACAGCATCATCTTTCAGGACTTGGAATAGCTCCACTGGAATTCCATCACCTCCACTATTGGGCCCCTATTGACCTGGGTAGTTTCTCTTTCAGTATCCTATCATTTTTCCTTGTCATACTGTTCATGGGGTTCTCAAGGCAAGAATACTGAAGTGGTTTGCCATTCCCTTCTCCAGCGGACCACATCCTGTCAGATCTCTCCACCATGACCCGCCCATCCTGGGCACAGGCGGATGCTGGCGGGCACGCTAAAGCATGGCGGAGAGGAGCCACCCCTCGTCCGATTTCAGGGGCAGCAGACAAGAGTACCAGACTGCTAAGGCAGAGGAACAGCAGAGAGGAGTTACTGCGTCCGAGGTCAGGGGCGGAGACGATAGGAGTTACCCCGTGTCCGAGATCAGGGGCAGCGGCTGAGAGTACCAAAGTGCCATGGGGCAGGAACGCCGAGAGGAATTACTGTGTCTGAAGTCAGGGGTGGCGGCTTGGGGGAGATACCCCACACCCCAAGCTGGAGGCCAGGGATGGCAGACTGGAGGAGCTACCCCACGCCCCTACCCCTGAGGCCAAGGGCAGCAGTTGGGAGAAGCAGTCCCATGCCGGAGGCCAGGGGCAGTGGCGGGGAGGACCAACCCCACATCCAAGGAGCTGTGGCTACGCGGGCTGCAGGAGGGCCTAGAGGAGTTATCCCATGTTGCAGGTCAGGAAGTGCGGTGGTGAGGAGAGACCTCTCGTCCAAGGTAAGGTGCAATGGCTGTGCTTTGCTGGAGCAGCAGTGAAGAGATAACCCACTCCCAAGGTAAGAGAAACCCAAGTAAGACTGTAGGTGTTGCGAGAGGGCATCAGAGGGCAAACACACTGAAACCATACTCACAGAAAACTAGTCAATCTAATAACCTTAGGACCATAGCCTTGTCTAACTCAATGTGTGTGTATATATACATATATATATATGTAAATATATATATATGCATATATTATTTTTGTTTAGTGGCTAAGTCGTGTCAGACTCTTGAGACCCCATAGACTGTAGCCTGCCATGCTTCCTTGGCCATGGGATTTCTCAGATAAGAATACTGGAGTGGGTTGTCATTTCTTTCTCAAGGGGATCTTCCCAACCCAAGGATTGAACCCATGTCTCCAGCATTGGCAGGTGGATTCTGTACCACCTATGCTCCAGGGAGAAACTCATGCATATATTCCCACTGTGAATATGTACCACATCTTCTTTACCCATTCTTCTTAAGTTGCTTCCATGTCCTGGCTACTATAAACAGTGATGCTACTATGAACATAAAATAAACTCTAAATGGATTAAAGACCTAAATTAAAGGCCATAAACCACTATAAATCTCTTAAGGGAAACAATAGGCAGAACACTCAGACATAAATCATGGAAAGATTTTTGACCCACCTCCTAGAGTAATGGAAATAAAAACAAAAATGACTAAATCAGACCTAATTAAACTTAAAAGCTTCTGCATAGCAAAAGAAACCATAAATGAGGCAAAAAGACAACCCTCATGATAGGAGACAGTATTTGCAAATGAAGCAACAGACAAGGGATTAATCTCCAAAATAATACAAATAAATCATTCAGCTCAATATCAAAAAACAAAACAACTCAATCAAAAAATGGTTGGAAGACCAAAATAGATATTTCTCCAAAGAAGACATACAGATGGGCTTCTCAGAACATATGGTTGCCTACTTTCCCATTTTTTTCCCCTCCACTAAAACCACACATCTAGGATGCCTTAACCATCTCAAGCATAACCCCACCTCAGAGTCTGTGTACTCAGTATCCTTCATGTCTAAACACTTTTTGGTCCCTTGTTTCATTTAGGATAATCTTTGAGTAGAATGTCCTAAGTGAGGCTTATGCTTACCTCCAGAAATCTCAGCTGATTTCTTTGTATTCAATAGCATTTTTCACTAACAAGCACATGTATTTTTTGTATGTTCATTTGGATAATGGTCATGTACACTGAGGACAAAGATATTTGTGTTTTCTTGGCTATATTGCCAGTATAAGAATAACAAGTGTGCAGTTCCATTGATTGGATCTAACAGAAGAGAAGATATTAAGAAGAGGTGGCAAGAATACACAGAACTGTACAAAAGAGATCTTTATGACCCAGATAATCACGATGGCATGATCACTCACATAGAGCCAGACATCCTGGAATGTGAAGTCATGTGGGCCTTAGGAAGCATCACTTCAAGCAAACCTAGTGGAGGTGATGGAATTCCAGTTGACCTATTTCAAATCCTAAAAGATGATACTGTGAAAGTGATGCACTCAATATGCCAGCAAATTTGGAAAGCTCAGCAGTAACCACAGGGCTGGAAAATGTGAGTTTGCATTCCAATCCCTAACAAAGGCAATGCCAAAAAATGCTCAAACTACTGCACAATTGCACTCCCCTAACACACTAGTAAAGTAATGCTGAAAATTCTCCAATCCAACTTTCAATAATACATGAACCGTGAATTTCCAGATGTTCAAGATGGATTTAGAAAAGGCAGAGTAACTAGAGGTCAAATTGCCAACATCTGTAGGTCATCAAAAAAGCAAGAGAGTTCCAGAAAAACATCTATTTCTGCTTTATTGACTTTGCCAAAGCCTTTGACTGTGTGGATCACAATAAACTGTGGGAAATTCTTCAAGAAATGGGAATACCAGACCACCTGACCTGCCTCCTGAGAAATCTGTATGCAGGTCAGGAAGCAACTGTTAGAACTGGACATGGAACAACAAACTGTTTCCAAATAGGAAAAGGAGTACGTCAAGGCTACATATTGTCACCCTGCTTATTTAACTTATATGCAGAGTACATCATGAAAAATACTGGGCTGAATGAAGCACAAGCTGGAATCGAAATTGCTGGGAGAAATATCAATAACCATAGATATGCAGATGACACCACCTGTATGGCAAAAAGTGAGGAAGAACTAAAGAGCCTCTTTAATGAAAGTGAAAGAGGAGAGTGAAAAAGGTAGCCTAAAGCTCAACATTCAGAAAATTAAGAATTTTCATCCCATCACTTCATGGCAAATAGATGAGGAAACAGTGGAAACAGTGGCTGACTTTATTTTTCTGGGCTCCAAAACACTGCAAATTGTGATTGCAGCCATGAAATTAAAGGACGCTTACTCCTTGGAAAGAAAGTTATGACCAACCTAGACAGCATATTAAAAAGTAGCAACATTACTTTGCCAACAAAGATCCATCTAGTCAAGGCTATGGTTTTTCCAGTAGTCATGTATGGATGTGAGAGTTTTACTATAAAGAAAGCTGAGTGCCAAAGATTGATGCTTTTGAACTTTGGTGTCAGAGAAGACTCTTGTGAGTCCCTTGGACTGCAAGGAGATCCATCCAGTCCATCCTAAAGATCAGTCCTAGGTGTTCATTGGAAGGACTGATGTTGAAGCTGAAACTCCAATACTTTGGCCACCTTATGTGAAGAGCTGACTCATTTGAAAAGACTCTGATGCTGGCAAAGATTGAAGGTGGGAGGAGAAGGGGATGACAGAGGATGAGACGGTTGGATGGCATCACCAACTCAATGGAGATGAGTTTGGGAAATCCGGGAGTTGGTGATGGACAGGTAGGCCTGGTATGCTGTAGTCCATGGGGTCGCAAAGAGTCAAATACAACTGAGTGACTGAACTGAACTGAATTCCATTGATTAAATAAACTAAAACAGAACATTCTTTGCATGATCTCTCTGTTAGACAGAGAACTTTATACAAAACTCTTCTAGGTTGGAAGGCTTTAATGGTAAATCATGCAATTTTATCAGATGTGTATATACTTAAATAACCCAATATGTTTGTACTTATATTTATGTATATGTGTATATATGTATGTGTGTGTATGTGTGTGTGTGTGTATATATATATATATATCAGATCAGTCGCTCAGTTGTGTCCGACTCTTTGCGACCCCATGAACCGCAGCACGCCAGGCCTCCCTATCCATCACCAGCTCTCGGAGGTCACCCAGACTCACATCCATCGAATCAGTGATGCCATCCAGCCATCTCATCCTCTGTCGTCCCCTTCTCCTCCTGCCCTCAATCCCTCCCAGCATCAGAGTCTTCTCCAATGAGTCAACTCTTCGCATGAGGTGGCCAAAATACTGGAGTTTCAACTTTAGCATCATTCCTTCCAAAGAAATCCCAGGGCTGATCTCCTTCAGAATGGACTGGTTGGATCTCCTTGCAGTCCAAGGGACTCTCAAGAGTCTTCTCCAACACCACAGTTCAAAAGCATCAATTCTTCGGCGCTCAGCCTTCTTCACAGTCCAGCTCTCACATCCATACATGATCACAGGAAAGACCATAGCCTTGACTAGGTGAACCTTTGTTGGCAAGGTGATGTCTCTGCTTTTGAATATGTTATCTAGGTTGGTCATAACTTTCCTTCCAAGAAGTAAATGTCTTTTAATTTCATGGCTGCAGTCATAGTATTGTACAAAAACTCTCTACACCACCCCCCTTTTTTTTTCTGTTGAGTTTTATTTCAAACAAAGGGGCAAAATAGTATGAATATTTCTTATTTGATTCAAGATTATTTTAAACAAAAGGGAAATGCCAGTTAAGTGGTGAATTTAGAATTCAGTCACTCAGCACAAAAGCTATCAAAGTGTGTTATTTTATCGTGTATTTTTTTCCCCCTGGTACAATCTAGATTTGGATGTCTAGATACCAAATCTAGATTTGGTACATAGGAGATTTGAAAAAGAGACATCTTATATTTAAGGACTTTGGTTTATTCCTATAGGAACCTTTTGGCAATGAGCTGTGTGAGAGAAAATGAGTAAGAATTTCAGATTCTAAAGCTCTGCTATGTGTTCTCTTCTTTTCTTTTCAATGTCCCAGTGTCTTGAACAATTTAAATGATTGAGAGTTCAGCTATGTGATTAAAAGGCCTGACAAACTGCATTTCTACTTTCAAATATAAAGAAAGAAAAAGCAACACACAAAGCAGTTTCTGATTAATTCCAGTTTCATTTTGAGGTACTTTGAAAAAAGTTAATGCTGAAACTTCTCTCCATGCAATATATTCTTTTTTAATTTTGTAATGTCCACATTTTATTCTTGCTATTTATATTTATGAACAGTATCTTTTTGAAGTTTAGGATTTTTTTTTTTTAGGTCTATAGCTTTTACAATTTAAAAGGAGAATTCGTAACCTATAATTTAGGCCTCATATTACAAAAGATAATTTCTGCTGAGAGAATTTTTATTAAAAAAAGAAACTTCAATTTAGCATGTTTCTTTTGGAGGGAAATCTTTATTTTACAGAAAATAAAGGAGAAAAGACCGTAGTTCCTATGGTCCCTTTAATTTCTGTGGCATTAAATGCAATGGGTTCTTTTTCAGCTCCAATTTATTTATTTGAACCTTCTACTTTACTTAATATAGCTAAAGTTTTCTTAATTTAATTTTATTTTTTTCAAAAAGCCAACTCACTGTTTTGTCAATTCTGCTTCGATTCTCTATTTTATTATTCCCATCCTTTTGCTAACTTTAAATTTGTCTTTATTCTAACTTAGTTATGATAAATTAGGTTTCTTTCAAATCATTCTTCTTTTTAATATAGATATGTATTGCTAAAATAAATATCTTAGTCCACTTAGGACGGCTTTTATTACATCTTACTGACTCTAGCGGTCTTGGGAGGTGTAACATGTTTTGGAGGGGGTCACCATTACCCAAGGAGGGAACACAGCCCCACCCATTAGGAGACAATTGGATTAAAGATTTACTGAGCATGTTCTTGCCCACTAGGGCAAGACCCAGTTTTCCCCACAACCAGTCCCTCCTATCAGCAAGCTTTCACAAGCCTCTTATCCTCACTCATTAGAGAACAGACAGAATGAAATACAGTCACAGGAAACTAACAAAAGTGATCACATGGACCACAGCCTTGTGTAACTCCGTGAAACTAGGAGCCATGGTGCATACAGCCACCCAAGAATGAGGGGCCATGGTAGAGATTTCTAACAAAATGTAGTCCACTGGTGAGGAGGATGGCAAACCACTTCAGCATTAATGTTTTCAGAACTCCATGAATGGTATGAAAAGGCAAAGATATGACACTGAAAGATGAATTCCTCAGGTTGGTAGCTGCCTGATAGGCTACTGGAGAAGAACAGAGAAATAGCTCCAGAAGGAATGAGGAGGCTGAGTCAAAGACGAAACAACACACAGCTGTGGCTGTGTCTGGCATTGAAAGTAAACTACAATTCTGTGAAAAACTATTTCATAGGAAACTGGAATGTTAGGTCCATGAATCAAGGTAAAAAGGAAGTGATCAAACAGGAGATGGCAAGAGTAAACATCAACATTTTAGGAGTCAGTGAACTTAAATGGATAGGATTGGGTGAATTTAATTCAGATGACCATTATATCTACTTCTGTGGGGGAGAATCCCTGAAAAGAAATGCAGTAGCACTGAGTCAACAGAAGAGTCAAAAATGCAGTACTTGGATGCAATTTCAAAAACAGAATGATCTCAGTTCATTTCCAAGGCAAACCATTCAATATCACAGTAATCCAAGCCCATGCCCCAACCATTAATGCTGAAGAAGCTGAGGTTGAGTGATTCTATGATGACTTATAAGGCCTTCTAGCACTAACACCCAAAAAAGAAGGCCTTTTCAGAAACATAGTGGATTGGAATGAAGAAGAAGGAAGTCAAGAGATACCTTGATACAGGCAAGTGTGGTCTTGGAGTACGGAATGAAGCAGAGTAAAGGCTAACAGAGTTTTGCCAAGAGAACTCACTTCTCATAACAAACACCCTCTTCCAACAACACAAGAGAAGACTCTACACACGGACATCACCAGATGGACAATACTGAAATCAGATTGATTATATTCTTTGCAGCCAAAGGTGGAGAAGCTCTGTAGAGTCAGCAAAATCAAGACTGGAAACTGACTGTGGCTCAGATCATGAACTCCTTATTGCGAAATTCAGACGTAAATGGAAGAAAGTATTGAAAACAACAAGCAATTCAGATATGACCTAAATCAAACCCCTTATGATTATATAGTGGAAGTGACACAAAATTTCAAGGGATTAAATCTGATAGAGCACCTGAATATCTATGGACAGAGGTTGATAATATTATCAGAAGGCAGTCAATCAAGACCATCCCCAAGAAAAAGAAATGCAGAAATGCAAAACAGTTGTCTGAGGAGACCTTACCAATAGCTGAGAAAAGAAGAGAAGTGAAAGGCAAAGAAAAAAAGGAAAGATATACCTATCTGAATACAGAGTTCCAAAGAATAGCAAGGGGAGACAAGAAAGCCTCTCTAAGTTAATAATGCAAAGAAATAGAGGAAAAGAATAGAATGGGGAAGACTAGAGATCTCTTCAAGAAAATTAGAGATACCAAGGGAAAAGCTTCATGCAAAGATAGGCACAATAAAGAACAGAAACAATATGAACCTAAAAGAAGCAAAAAATATTAAGAACAGTTAGCAAGAATACACAGAGAAAAAATACAAAAAAGATGTTAATGACCGAGATAACCATGATGGTGTAACCACTCACCTAGAGCCAGGCGTTTTGGAGTGCAAAGTCAAGTAGGGTTTAGAAAGCATCACTTCAAATAAAGCTAGTGGAGGTCATGGGATTCCAGCTGAGCTATTTCAAATCCTAAAAGGTGATGCTGTTACAGTTCTTCATTCAATATGCAAACAAATTAGGAAAACTCAGCAATGGCCACAGAATTGGAAAAGGTCAGTTTTCTTTCCAGTCCCAAAGAAGACCAGTTCCAAGGAATGTTCAAACTACCACACAATTGCCCTCATTTCACATGCTAGCAAAATAATGCTCAAAATTCTCCAAGCTAGGCTTCAACATTGCACAAACTGAAAACTTCCAGATGTACAAGCTGGATTTAGAAAAGGAAGAGGGACCAGAAGTCAAATTGCCAGCATGTGTTGGATCACAAGAAAGCAAGGGGATTACAGAAAACAATATCCACTTCTGCCTCATTGACTATGCTAAAAGCTTTGACTTCACATTCCAGGATGTCTGGCTCTAGCTGAGTGATCACACCATAATGGTTATCTGGATCATGAAGATCTTTTTTGTATATGTATTCTGTGTATTCTTTCCACCTCTTCTTAATATTTTCTGCTTCTGTTAGGTCCATACCATATCTGCCCTTTATTGTGCTCATCTTTGAATGAAATGTTCCCTTGGTAATTTTCTTGAAGAGATCTCTAGTCTTTCCCATTCTATTGTTTTCCTCTATTTCTTTGCACTGATCACTGAGGAATGCTTTCTTATCTCTCCTTGCTATTCTTTGGAACACTGCATCCTAATGGGTATATCTTTCCTTTTCTCCTTTGCCTTTAGCTTCTCTTCTTTTCTCAGCTATTTGTAAGGCCTCCTCAGACAACTGTTTTACCTTTTTGCGTTTCTTTTCCATAGGGATGGTCTTGATCACTGGCTCCTGTACAATGTCATAAACATCCATCCATAGTTCTTCAGGCACTCTATCAGATCTAATCCCTGGAATCTATTTGTCACTTCCACTGTATAAACATAGGGATTTGATTAGGTCATAGCTGAATGGTCTAGTGGTTTTCCCTATTTTGTCCCATTTAAGTCTGAATTTTGTTGATGATCTGAGCCACAGTCAGCTCCCAGTCTTAATTTTGCTGATTATATAGATCTTCTCCATCTTTGGCTGCAAAGTATATAATCAATATGATTTCAGTATTGTCCATCTGGTGATGTCCATGTGTAGAGTCTTCTCTTGTGTTGTTGGAAGAGGGTGTTTGCTATGACAAGTGAGTTCTCTTTGCAAAACTCTGTTAGACTTTGCCCTGCTTCATTTTGAACTCCAAGGCCACACTTGCCTGTTATTCCAGATATCACTTGACTTCCTACTTTTGCATTCCAATCCCCTATGATGAAAAGGATGTATTTTTTTGGGGGGAGGTGTTAGTTCTAGAAGGTCTTGTAAGTTTTCATAGAACCATTCAAATTCAGCTTCTTCAGCATTAGTGGTTGGGGCATAGACTTGGATTATTGTGATATTGAATGGTTTGCCTTGGAAATGGACAGAGCTCATTCTGTTATTTTTGAGTTTGCACCCACATACTGTGTTTTTGGCTCTTTTGTCGACTCTGAGTGCTACTGCCTTTCTTCTAAGTGAAGTAGCAGATGTAATGGTCATCGGAATTAAACTCACCCATTCCCATCCATTTTAGTTTACTAATTCCTAAAATGTCGATGTTCACTCTTGCCAGCATCTGTTTGACCACTTCTAATTTACCTTGATTCATGGACATAACAGTCCAGGTTCATATGCAATACTGCTATTTACAGCATCAGACTTTACTTCCATCACCAGTCACATCCTCAACTGGGTGTTGTTTTTGCTTTGGTTCTGTCTCTTCATTCTTTCTGGAGTTATTTCTCCACTCTTCTCCAGTAGCATATTGGGCACCTACCAACCTGGGAAATTCATCTTTCAGTGTCATGTATTTTGGCCTTTTTATACTGTTCATGTGGTTCTGAAGGCAACAATATTGAAGTGGTTTGCCATTCCCTTCTCCAGTGGACCACATATTGTCAGGACTCCCCACCACAATCCATCCATCTTGGGTTGTCTTACAGCATGGCTCACAGTTTCATTGAATTAGATAAGGCTGTAGTCCATGTGATCAGTTTGACTAGCTTTGTTTAATTTTTGTTTTCCTGAGAAATGCTGGACTGGATGAACTGCAACTTGCGATGCCAGGCTGGGTGAAGTGCAAGCTGGAATCAAGAATGCCAGGAGAAATATCAATAACTTCAGATAGTCAGATGACACCACCCTTACGGCAGAAAGTGGGGAGGAATTAAAGAGCCTCTTGATGAAAGTGAATGAGGAGAGTGAAAATGCTGGCCTAAAACTCAACATTCAGAAAATGAAGTCACGGCATCTGGTCCCATCACTTCATGGCAAATAGATGAGGAAACAATGGAAACAGTGATAGACTATTTTCTTGGTCTCTAAAACCACTGCAAATGGTGACTACAGTCATGAAATTAAAAGATGTTTACTCCTTGGAAGAAAAGCTATGACCCACCTAGACAGCATATTAAAAAGCAGAGACATGACTTTGCTGACAAAGTTCCATCTACTCAAAGCTATGGTTTTTCCAGTAGTCATGATGGATGTTGAGAGTTGGACTATAAAGAAAGCTGAGCACTGAAGAATTGATGCTTTTAAACAGTGGTGTTGGAGAAGACTCTTGACAGTCCCTTGAACAGTAAGGAGATCAAACCAATCAATCCTAAAGACAATCACTTCTGAATATTCATTAGAATGACTGCTGCTGAAGCTGAAACTCCAATACCTTGGCCACCTGATGCAAAAGAACTGACTCTTTGGAAAAGACCCAGATGCTAGGAAAGATTGAAGGCTTGTGGAGAAGGGAACAACAGAGGACGAGATGGTTGGATGGCATCACCATCTCGATGCATGTGAATTTGAGTAAGCTCTAGGAGTTGGTGATGGACACGGAAACCTGGCATGCTGCAGTTCATGGGGCTGCAAAGAGTTGGACATGACTGAGTGTCTGAACTGGACTGAAAGGCTTGACTCTATGGATCATTACAAACTGTGGAATACTCTTCAAGAGATGGGAATACCATACCACCTTACCTGAGAAACCTCCTGAGAAACCTAATTACATGTTAAGAAACATAGTTAGATATAGACATGGAACAACAGGCTGGTTCAAATTTGGGAAAGGTGTACTTCAAGGTTGTACATTGTCACCCTGCTTATTTAACTTCTATGCAGAGTACATCATATGAAATGCCAGGCTGAATGAAGCACAAGGTGGAATCAAGATTGTTGGGAAAATTATCAACAACCTTTAATGTGCATATGACATCACCATAGTAGCAGAAAGAGGAATACAAACAAACAAACAAACAACTAAAGAGCCTCGTGATGAAAGTGAAAGAGAGGAATGAAAAAGCTGGCTTAAAACTCAGCATTCCAAAATGAAGATCATGGCAAATAGATGAGGAAACAATGGAAACAATGACAGACTTTATTTTCTTGAGCTCCAAACCATGGCAGATGGTGACTGCAGCCATGAAATTAAAAGATGCTTGTTCTTTAGAAGAAAAGCTATGACAAACCTAGACAGTGTATTGAAAAGCAGAGACAACACTTTGCTGATAAACATCCATATAGTTAAAGCTATGGTTTTTCCAGTAGTCATGTATGGATGTGAGAGTTGGACCATAAAAAAGTCTGAATGCCAAAGAACTGATGCTTTCAAACTGTGATGTTGGAGAAGAATTCAATGTACATGAGTTTGAGCAAGCTCCAGGAGATGGTGAAGGACAAGGAAGCCTGGTGTGCTGTAGTCCATGGGTTTGCAAAGAGTTGAATGCAACTGAATGACTGAACAACAGCAGTATGAATTTTAGTATGTTGTGTGTTTATTTTTATGTCTCTAAATATATTTTCTGCTTTTCTTTTGATTTTTTCTTGAGCCATTATTTGCATAGAAAAGTATTTTTTGGTTTTCATGAGTCTGTGAATTTTCCACTTCTCCTTCTTATTGGTTAATAATTATTGACTTCATATAATGAGTTGTAAAACATACTTGATATGATTTCACTATGAAAAATTGTCAGAATTTGGATAACCTAGAAAATTGAATATGATTTTAGAATCATGCAACATATCAATTATGAACTATAAAGAAATAGAACATTTGAAAAGAGCAATGACTATGGAGATTGAAATAATAATAATAATAAAATTTTCCAACAAAGATAAGCATAGGCACAGATTGCTTCTCTGGTAAATTTTATCAAGCACATAAAGAAGACTGAATGCCAATCTTTCTCAAACCATTCCTAAATTTTGAAGAAAAAGAAAAGCAGTAAACTCATTTTATGAGGCCACTGTTACCTGGATACTTGCCAGAGTCCAGCTCCAGCAGCCAGGGAATCAGCCTGAAGGGGTGAGCAGTGTCGGTGGACGATGATGTAGTCTCTGACTCATAGTACGGAACTACATGTTTATTTCAAGCTTCAGGTTCTCTTTTATACTTTGACCAAAGCATAAGGTCAGAGGTTTGATATTTTCAGTTTCCCCCATCCAGGTTTACTGTCTCCACAAATCATTGTTGTCCTAGGAACAGAGTTCCTGCTTCATTGATTCTCTCAGAATCAGCTTTACTGTCTGTTATCTACTTTCTCTTATGTGTCCTATACTTAATTTGTGATGACATTGTAACTCACGCTACTTCCTCAGTTTATTTCTTATCTTTCTAAATTTTGTTAGCCCCTAGCATCTTAAAATCATTATCTCCTAAAAAGGCTTCTAGCTATTCTTAATTATTCCTAAGCCCTAAACTCAACAAACTTCTTTTGCCATAAATATTTCCCTCACAAACAGGTCTCAGAAAACAATCCTTCCCATGGCCTCAATCTGCGGCCTACGTGCTTATCCTGGGACATTCTTTGTAAAGATCCTTGAACAAATGTCAATGGTTGCTTTATAGATTATTTTCTGGGCTCAACTGTAGAAGGCTTTGTGCTTTCTTATGCTTCTCTCAAGCACCTTAACATTCTTTCCAGCAAACTCAACCTAAGAAAGGAAAGAACAAGTCAGAATCACAAGAGCTAACTCCTTCATCCTGGGTCCGTGCCTGTGGGATGAGGAGAGGGGGTTGGGGGCTGTGTCTCCATTTTGTCAGTAATATCTAATGCGGCTCCTGACAGATACCAAAATCAAACAAAGACCTTGCACTAAAAGAAATTACAGATCAATATCCTGTAATGTAAAAATCCTCACACATATATAGTCAACGGACCTCAACAAAGATGCCAAGAATACAGAATGATGAAAGGAAGTCTCTTCAACAGATGGTATCAGGAAAACTGGGTATTCATATGCAAAAGACTGAAATTGTCTCTTACACCCATCAAAGATCAACTCAGAATGGACCAAGAACTTAAATGAAAGACCTAAAACTGTAAAACTCCTAGAAGAAAACATAAACAGTTTCTAGACATCTGTTTTGACAATGTCTTGAACATACACTAAAAAAAAGTAGGACAAAAGTTAAATAGACAAAGAACTATATTAAATTAAAAAGCTTCTACCCATCACAGAAAAAAAAAAAAAAAAAAAAAAAACAAATCAAGAGTGAAAGGCAACCTATGGAGTGGGAGGAAATATTTATAAACCATTTATATGAGAAGGAGTTTATATAAAAAATGTATAAGACACAACTCAACAACAACAAAAGCAGAGACACATAACTCAAAAATGGGCAAAAGACTTGAACAGATAAATGGCCAACAATTATTTGAAAAAGTGTTCACATTCTAGAGATCTGTGTAGTAGCTGTAGTTAAGGACATGGTACTGCATACTTAAAATTTTTTTAGAAAGTAGATCTCATGTTAAGCACTCTAACTATACATACAAAGATAATAATAAAAGGACACAAAGACTCATACTGAGACAATGAATATATTTGTAATCTTGATTTAGTGACAGCAGCATAGATGTACACATATGTCCAAACCCATCTAGTTGTATATTAAACATTTCTGTATTAAATATTTTGTCTATCAGTTATACCTCAATAAAGCTGTTAATAGGTGAAAGTATAATTTATGAACAATACACAAATTTGCCCTATCACTTCTTAGGTCTCTACTTAAAAGTTAAACTCTGCAAAATCTAGAAATACTCTTAGAGTGTCCTAATTGAAGTTCTAATTGGAAAAAAAAAAATCCAACAAATACTTTGGTTTCAGAGATCAAAAGAAACTAATTTTGCATGCCCAATAGTATCACTGCAGATGGTGACTGCAGCCATGAAATTAAAAGACGCTTACTCCTTGGAAGGAAAGTTATGACCAACCTAGATAGCATATTCAAAAGCAGAGACATTACTTTACCAACAAAGGTTCGCCTAGTCAAGGCTATGGTCTTTCCTGTGGTCATGTATGGATGTGAGAGCTGGACTGTGAGGAAGGCTGAGCGCCGAAGAATTGATGCTTTTGAACTGTGGTGTTGGAGAAGACTCTTGAGAGTCCCTTGGACTGCAAGAAGATCCAACCAGTCCATTCTGAAGGAGATCAATCCTGGAATTTCTTTAGAAGGAATGATGCTAAAGCTGAAACTCCAGTATTTTGGCCACCTCATGCGAAGAGTTGACTCATTGGAGAAGACTCTGATGCTGGGAGGGATTGAGGGCAGGAGGACAAGGGGACGACAGAGGATGAGATGGCTGGATGGCATCACTGACTCAATGGGTGCGAGTCTGAGTGGCCTCCGGGAGCTGGTGATGGACAGGGAGGCCTGGCGTGCTGCGGTTCATGGGGTCGCAGAGAGTCGGACACGACTGAGCGACTGATCTGATCTGATCTGATCTAATAGTAAATGAAGATTTTATTACACATAGACTTCAATTTTGTTCCTTGTTCTTCTGCCCAGCTTAGTGATGACATATTTCAGAAATTAAACCTTGCCCATAGTATTTTCCTGGAAGAATTTCAAAGTTTGAGGAAAATACTCCCTATATCTTTTTCTTTCTCTTCTTTTACCCTCCTGTTTATTGCAGCAGATAGACACACAAATACACACACACCTCCATACCATTACTCCATTTGGGAATTAATGTCCCTAAATATAAAAGAAGACATCATATATTTTTCTTCTTCTACATTGTTCTTACCCCCATTGTTATAATTGGCAAAGACACAACTCTTAATTATGCTAATCTGTAATCCTCTCCTTTTCTCTCTCTTCCTTTCCATGTGTTTTAATTGTTCATAAGAAAAATATGTCATGGATTCCATGATTTCTTTTAAGTTTCTTTTAAGTTTTGAAGGGTATAAACCTTAAAAGAAAAATCCAAGGTAAATCCAGATACTACAAGAAGTAACCTAAGAGACTCCAAAATAAAAAGATAACATGAAATGACAATTAAAAGACCAGGTCGCTTTCGTAGATGGATCTGGTAAGCAAGTAACTGCACAGATGACAAAGTAGTCAATCTTTAACACTGTGTCATCAATAGCGTCAATTCTATTCATTATGAAGACACAGTTATTGGCCTAACTTATCAAGCAAAAACTCATATGTGAAGCTTAGATGTAAATGTGAATCTGTCCCTTTTCACTTGTTCAGGATAACAAAGTTCCTAATAAGGAGTATAAAATAAAATTTTGATGTCATTTTCTTTTGATCATTCCTCAGAAAAAGAGATGAGATTTTGAAGATGCTCACTTCAGTGCCCTCAGCTAGAAATGAGATGCTGTGAAGTCTGTAGGGAAAAGACCTTTTACAACTTCTCTAAAATGACTTTGAACACAAAGTTGCCTAAAACTCAAAAGTGGCGTGAAGGGCTCATGTTGTTACTTAATTGCAAAAATCACACTTTACTGTATTATACAAGTTAGTGGGTTATGATAAAAAGTTAGTGATATTTTTAAGCTGAAGAATTAAATTTCAGGTAGGCAAAGACTGTCAAGGACTGGGAAACAACAGAGTGTCTCCTAATTTTCCTTAATTTTGTCCTAGGATCATCAATTACTAATACTTAAAAAAAAAAAAAAAGTGACTTTTTTAGGAACAGGATTAATCATTCCAAAAGTATTAAATATTCCATTTTTAACCAGTTAATATTTTAAAGAATATGTTGTTTCCAGTTTTTATGTCAGATTATAATTGTGGCTTCTGCTGCTGCTGCTGCTAAGTCACTTCAGTCATGTCCGACTCTGTGAGACCCCATAGACGGCAGCCCACCAGGCTCCCCCATCCCTGGGATTCTCCAGGCAAGAACACTGGAGTGGGTTGCTATTTCCTTCTCCAATGCATGAAAGTGAAAAGTGAAAGTGAAGTCATTCAGTCATGTCTGACTCTTCGCAATCCCATGGACTGCAGCCTACCAGGCTCCTCCATCCATGGGACTTTCCAGGCAAGAGTACTAGAGTGGGTTGCCATTACCTTCTCCAATAATTGTGGCTATTTATCTTATAACAAACAAACCGAAAGAATTATACGTAATAGTCTCTGATATTGGTATCCTTGATTGAATGACTATGAAATATGCTTATTCTGCAGTAAAGAAGGTAAAATTTTTGAGTTCAGTTAAGTTCAATAGCTCAGTATTGTCTGATTCTTTGCAACCCCATGGAAGGCAGCAAGCCAGGTTTCCCTGTCCATCACCAACTCCCAGAGCTTACTCAAACTCTGGTCCATATATTTGGTGATGCCATCCAGCCATCTCATTCTCTGTCTTCCCCTTCTTCTCCTGCCTTCAATCTTTCCCAGCTTCAGGTTGTTTTGTAGTGAGTCAGTTCTTCACATCAGGTGGCCAAAGTACTAGAGTTTCCACTTTAGCATCAGTCCTAGTAATGAATGTTCAGCACTGATTTCTTTTAGGATGACTAGTTGGATCTCCTTGCAGTCCAAGGGACTCAAAAGGGTCTTCTCCAAAATTTTTGAGAATTGATTTATTATACATCACTTGTGAATAGATATTAATTAGAATTAGCTTTTAGTATACAGAGTAAAATTAAAGGACATGGCAAATGTATATTATATATGTAACGTATATGCTATATAATATGTAAAATATTAA
Source organism: Tragelaphus eurycerus (assembly GCA_935064755.1). Taxonomy (NCBI): domain Eukaryota; kingdom Metazoa; phylum Chordata; class Mammalia; order Artiodactyla; family Bovidae; genus Tragelaphus; species Tragelaphus eurycerus. The sequence goes on along the minus strand of CAKXYN010000003.1, from coordinate 3,009,343 downwards.
GGCTTAATTTTATAATTTTTAAATTATTTGTATCATGACTTTAAAACTTCTTGGGCACATTTTAACACAATATAATTGATGAGTGAGCTTTTAAATGTCAATTCCACTAGTCCCTATCTCCAAGGCCCTGAACAAGTAACTGAAACTCTCAGAGCTTCAGTTTTGTCATTTTCAAATGAATGATTAATAATACCTTCCTCATAAAAATGCTATTAAAAAGAAATGAGATAGAGTACACAAGAAATCAGGACCTTTTCCTAGCTCATAGTTAGCATTTAATGAATGAGAACTACTATTTTATATGTTTTAAGAAACCTTGATCTACTCTGTGTCATCTGGTTCACTTTTGAGTCTCAGAGCTCAGCTGCAATCCTGGCAAACATTAGATATTCAATAATTATTTATGGACATTTGAAAAAACCTTGAGTTACTGTTTTTCCAAAAGTTTTCACTTTCGTCTCAGGTTCAAAAGATTTGTTAACAAAATAAGCCACTCATTATATCCAAATAAATATTTATTAGCGAATTATCCAGCTTACTTTCAACATACTAACATTAAAAGAAAAGAGAAATAGAAAGAGCAGAAGCTATATCACCATATTGGGCTTTGACCAACATCCAGACTTAATCAGTGCTGTGAAGTCCCAAGTTGCAGCACATCAGGAGTCCCAGTTGGGAAAATGTCCAGGGCAGTGCATCAGCTCCATGGGTGAGACTTCAAAGATAGCAGTTCAGGGTTCCTGCTTATAATCCCAGTTCAGTTCAGTTCAGTTCAGTCGCTCAGTCATGTCCGACTCTTTGTGACCCCATGGGCTGCACGCCAGGTTTCCCTGTCTATCACCAACTCCCAGAGCTTACTCAAACTCATGTCCATACAGTCGGTGATGCCATCCAACCATCTCATCCTCTGTTGTCCACTTCTCCTCTTGGCTTCTACCTACCATCAGGGTCTTTTCCAATGAACCAGTTCTTCACATCAGGTGGCCAAAGTATTGGAATTTCAGCTTCAGCATCAGTCCTTCCAATGAATAATCCCAGGATGGAAGCAAACTGATATCACCATCAATCTGTGACCAAATTGCAAGCCTGCTTTCATGTTAATGTTGTTTGTTTTGTCTTGTAAAACTTGAAATTTTGGTAACCCTGGGGCTTGGTTGGGCCCTCCAGGGGCTCAACAATCTCAAGATTTCTCTCCCATTTATCTATGATGATGCAAATCTTGCACTCAAAGCAGGCAGTCAATCAGGGCAGTGTCCAGGTGGAAGCAAGGTCAGAGGCCTACTCTGCTTTGTCTCTGAAGGCTAACCAAGACTATTCATATAATTTCCCTAAAAGTTACACAGATCATCTTTTATATATATTTCTGAGTAATGGGATTTACAAACAATAATCAGTATAGAATAGAAAGAAAGAAAATTATAACCTAAGGTAACATTTCATTTTGAAGATCAAGAAATAAAATAAGCAATCTTTCATACTAAAAGAAGAAAAGACCTACTACTGAGTGTAGTAGATTGCAATGAGATGTCATTGTTTTAGTTAGAGTATCATTTTAAAGCACTGTTTTGAACTCATGCAATTTCTGAATCTCTTTTACATTTATCATCCAATGCTCTGCTTGTTCAAATCAACTCTATGAGATGGATATTATCATTATCCTTATGTTAGGTAGTTAGAATAGGAAAAAGGAGTCCAAAATGGCCGTGGCTAAAAGACAAAGAAGGGAAAAGCCCACACAAATAGAACAAAGGTAGGTCCAAAGACTGGAGTGAGGACCACAGGTAAAACAAACAGCACTCCTGGCTAGCCCGATTTACATAGGGCAGGCCCCAAGGAGGAAAAAACATGTAAAAAAAGGAGCCAAAATTGGGCTGGGCCCCTCTTCTCTTTGCATCTTTTGGGTCGGCATTCCCTCACATCTTGAGGATGTATTTCCCTTTACTTTGTAAATAAAACTGAGCTGTAACACTCACTGGCCCATCCAAGAGCTGTAACACTGGTCCATTTGTAGTTTCAAATTTTTGTTGTGATGAGACAGAACCGAGGAAAGTATACACTCCCTCGACATCTATGGTGCTGTTTCTCAGATTTTACCTGGCTGAAACAATCTCTGCATGGCCCCAAACGAGGAGGAAGCCATGTATAGCAGGAGCCCAAGCAAAATTCATGGTGCCTGGCTTCAGAACCCAGTGAATCTCAGGCTCTGATGTCTCATTGCAAAAATTCAGAGACACAGCGATAGGTAGGAGGTGGATGTGTTCGGATTCAGAGAGAAGCACACTCCAAAGGGAATGGGCCATCACAGAGGGCAAATGGTGTGACCATGGATGTGGTGTGGTTAGGTTTTGCAAGCTGGATGAATTCATATGCTAGTGAGTGGGAGGATCATCCCAACTATTGGGAAACAACCCACCTATCTTTTGACAGTCTGCCTTGAAACTGTCCTGCCACTACTGGGTGTGTCATTTAGCTTACAGATTGGGGATCAAGGTTTAGTTGAATTTGGTTTGTCATCTTGGACCCATTTGATTTTAATTAGTTTATGTTATACCCTTTTGCTATGTCATTCTTTCAAAAGTTGTGCTCTGCCCCCTTCCCTGCTATTTCATGCTCTTTTCCTGAGCCCCATCCGGACCCACAATGTTGCCTCTACAATCTTCTGGAGGGACAACCAGAAAATAACTGGAATTTGGGGGGGAAATACTGTATAATATTCAACCCTTCTAGATGTTCACGGCTTCATCTTCCATGTTTCCTACAACATGTACAATATCAGCATCTCCCAGTGAACCTGCTAGGGCGGGAGACAGGCACACATTGGCTGTTAGAAGTCCATCTGTTGGCATCCCTTCAAAGGCAATTGGGATTCCAGGGATAATGTTTGCCATTTTGGGAATTAGCCCTGCACGCTGTTTGGGCCCAAACCCTTACCACCCTTCTCCTAAAGTTACAAACATATCCCCACATCAAATCTCCACTCCACTTTTATGGAACATCTGGTTTGTTGTCTCTTATCAATTTGTTCTTAAGCCACTTACTAACCCCTACAACCAGGACCCTGCCCCTTACTGTTCTTATGTAGGACTAGGGGAGGAAATAAATGACTTACATTCTGTCAGAGCAAAAAGAAGATAAGGGTTATGGCTGTTTCACCAGGTTCCCAGTCTCAGGGCACAGGTTGGATTGCTTTACATCATGATATCTGTTCTCATCTGTGTTGAACAAACCGGCAATAAGTTAAAATGACAACCCCTTAATCCTAGCCAGCACTGGTCACACTGGAGACCTTGAGGACGCCCAACTCCAGCCTGGGAGTCCCAGGAGGTCGACCTGCCTCGACCTACCTAGGGATCCAGTTCCCGGTAGGTTGTTATGCCTCAACCTGATTGAGGATCCATCAGCATGGGATCCCAGGAGGTCCACCTGCCTAATGACCTGGTCCCCAAAAGGTTGTCATGCCTCAACCTGCTCAGGGATCTGCCAGTCCGGGAGATCCCACGAAGTTAACCTGCCTTGACCTGCCTAGGGATCTGGTCCTTGGAAGGTTTTCATGCCTTAACCTGCTCAGGGATCCGCCAGTCCAGGGGTCCTAGGAGGCCGACCTGCCTCAACCTGCCCGGGGATTCACCCTCCAGAAGACTGTCATGCCTCAGCTTGCTGGGGGATCTCCACCTGATCTGGGGACACCTGGCTTTCAGATTGCAACAGTACTGGGTAGGATAAGCTTCAGAAAGACTCAAACCTAGGGAAGTCCACCCATGGAAATAGTAGGAAGCCTATTACTTGTGGGACTGTGCCCAGTCTCAGCAATAACTCAGGAGCCCAATGAAAACCCCATTGCCTTTCTGGAAAGACTAAAAGAGGCTCTCTGGAAGTTTACCAATCTGGACTTAGACTCTTACGAGGGACAGGTGATTTTAAAGGAAAATTTCTGTCCCAATGTGCATTAGATATTGGGATAAAGTTACAACAGCTACAGCAGCAGAACCCTGCTGCCTTTTTAGGTGAGATGGTCCAGAATCTAACCAAAACCTTTTATAACAGAGAACGGGAAAGGGAGGCTAAGGCCCAGGAAAGGGAGAAAAGGAAAGAGAAAAGGGAAGCACGGATGCTGGCCACCCTCCAGGGAAGCCATAAGGCAAACCCTGAGTCTTTAAAGGACAAGGCATGAGGCAAATGCCTAATCTGTAGACAGGTGAGGCATTGGCCAAAGAGTGTCAAAACCTTGATAAGTCTCCTAAAATGGCTTGCTACAAATGCCATCAGTTGAGACATTGGTCAGCACTCTGCCCTGGGGATCCAAGAGCCTCAAGGTCCAGGGCCAAGCCTTCCTTCATGATGGTTCAACAGGACAGAAGCAGCCAACTCCAGCCAGCCTGCCTGTCACAGATAACCATCATGGGGCTGGAGCCAAGGGTGTAACTGGATGTGGCAGTTAGGTCTGTGAATTTCTTGGTTGACACCTTGGCTACCTATTCTGTCCTGACCTCCTACTCCAGAGCCTTCTCCTCCCAAATGTACCATTTTGGGTGCTATAGGAAAAACAAATACAAAAGATTCACCTGAGCTCTTCATAATTGCTGGGATGGACAAATATTTTCCCACCAGTTTCTGGTGGTCCCTGAATGTCCTACTCCTTTATTGGGAAGAGACCTTTCCTGCATTTGAAATCTTCCAGCTGTTGCAGTCCTGATAGAAGGTGCTTTAAAACTCTCTTGAGGGCAAAATATTTTTACCAGCCACCAAGTGAAACAACTCCTGAATGGAAGAGCCATTTATGGATGTCTGATCAAAGGATTCTCAGATATCAAGTGGCACTGATGGAAAATCCAGGCCTAACTCTATCCCCTTGTGAGCTTCTTAACCCTGCTACCCTCCTGCCTACCCCCAAGGGCTCTCTCCCCTTTCACTCTTGCCTAGAATCTTTGGACCACTGGACAAATCCCTGAGAGGGATTGTTGGAATATCCTCTGACCAGTCCTGAGGAAATCTGGTACACTGATGGAAGATTTGTCTTTTATGGAAAAAGAAGAGCTGGGTATGCAGTAGTCTCCAATTTTGAGACCATAGAGGCTAAACCTTTGCCACCAGATACTTCAGCCCAATTGGCTGAGCTCATAGCCCTGACTCAAGCTTTAGAGCTGGGAAAATGAAAAAGATTAGCCATTTATTTACACTGACTCCATGTATGCCTTTCTGGTGCTACATGCACATGCTGCTATTTGGAAAGAGGCCACTTGACCACCTGAGGGTCCCCAATCAAATATGGTGAAAAAAATCCTTAGGCTCTTGGAGGCAGTCCATCTGCTGCTGAGGTTTCAGTCTCCCACTGTAAAGGACACCACAAAGGGAGCATAGAAGTGGCACAAGGGAACAAAGCAGCCAGTCAGACAGCTAAGAGAGCCTCATTACAGAACAATGACCTGATAGGGGTTGCCACCTTAGTTCTACAGACTAATTTACCAGAAACTCCTTCATATACCAAAGGTGAGACTCTTAAAGCTAAGAGTGGGGGCTTTCAAGAAGATCATATGGGGTGTTTCCAAAGGAGGGACTCTTTTTCTTCCTGGGAACCTTCAACAGAAGTTAGTTAACTGCTTACATGCCACCACTCATTTAGGGGAAAAGGCCCTCCAAAGATTATTAGAAAGGTCCTTCAGAGGAACAAGCCTCCAAACGACAATAAGACAAGTAGTCTGCTCTTATCCAACTTGCCAATTAAACAACCCCCAAGGAGCTTGAAGACCCCAGCTGGCCCAGCTCATCTAACAATGTGGGACCTACCCAGGAGAGGACTAGCAGATGGACTTCACCAAGATGCCAGTTTCTCAAGGGTATAAATACCTATTAGTCATGATTAGATACACTCACAGAATGGATTGAAGGCTTTCCCATCTGGACTGAGAAGGCTGAGGAGGTGGCTTAAAAAATAATAATAATAATAATAAAATTGCTCCACGTAATCATTCTGAGATTTGGTCTGCCCAGGTCATTACAAAGTGACAATGGGACATCATTTACTTCTAAGTTCGCCCAAGGGGTCTCTAAAACATTGCTGCTGCTGCTGTCGCTAAGTATCTTCAGTCGTGTCCAACTCTGTGCAACCCCATAGACGGCATCCCACCAGGCTCCACCGTCCCTGGGATTCTCCAGGCAAGAATAATGGAGTGGATTGCCATTTCCTCCTCCAATGCATGAAAATGAAAAGTGAAAGTGAAGTCACTCAATCGCGTCCGACTCTTCAAGACTCCATGGACTGCAGTCTACCAGGCTCCTCCGTCCATGGGATTTTCCAGGCAAGAATACTGGAGTGGGTTGCCATTGCCTTCTCCGCTCTAAAGCATTGGGCATTATTTATTATTGCCATTGTGCCTGGAGGCCTCAGTCTTCAGGAAAAATAGAAAGAACCAACCAATTCTTAAAATCAGCGATAAAAATAAAAACCCAGGAGACCTTCTTGGAATGGAAGGAGGATTTACCAATAGCTTTCCTCCACACCAGTATTGCCCCTAAAGAACAGGTTGGTCTTAGTTCTTATGAAATGCTATATGGGAGACCTTTTGTTTATGTCAGTGACCTCTTCCTTGATCCAGAGGCTCTATCCCTCTGGTCTTATACCATGGCCATCGAGCAATTCCAACAGGATATATGCTTGTGGGGTGTCAACCAGGACCCAAAAATTTCTAAAGAGTCACCACCATATGTCCAGAGATTCAAGTCCCAATTAAAGTATGGAAAGATGGGTCCCCAAAGGTTCAACTCCAGCCCACATGGAAGGGCCCCTACCCTCTAACATTTTCTACCCCCACAGCAGTCAAGGTACCAGGACACAATTCCTGGATTCACTACTCAGGAGTCAAGCTGTGGAAGAAAACAGAAGAGGACACTCAACAAACCTGTGTGCCCCTGGGAGATCTCAGATACATATTCAGAACTACAAATGAGTACCATTCTAATGAACACCCCCAAAATTAAGTTTCTGGGGATAAGACTTCTCAGGACAGCTCTAAAGAGCCAACATAGTTTGGTAGGGGTTGTACTTCAAAACAGACTGGAGATAGATCTCCTGATCCCTGGACAAGGAAGGACTTGAGCCATCTTGAATGAGATGTGTTGTTTCTGGGTAAATACCTCCAGCTAAGTTAAAGAAAATCTCAAAGTCCTCAAGAAAAACATTCAGACCCTACTGGATCTCAAGGAACCAGTTGGAGAGTTCTCAGGGTGGCTGCCAATCCTCCTGGTGATGGGAAATTTGGAGTTGGCTAATGCCCCTACTAGTCCCTGTCATCACCATATTGATGCTGCTTATGATTTCTCCATGTTTTATCAATTGTCTAAACTATTTTGTCTCTGCCCAGGTCAGCAAGCTACAACATGCAGTGCCAGCCAACCACAGAAAATATCACTCACCCTTAGATGAACACCGCTACAAGGACTCAGAGGCTTGAGACTAGCAATAGGGGGAGGTCCAATGCCCCTTGCCATCCCAGTTCAGCAGAAAGTAGCCATAGAGACCACAGCGTCCCTATTCCCAAAGAATTGGGCCTCCCATCTCTTGAGAAGGGAATGTTAGGTAGTGAGAATAGGAAAAAGGAGTCCAAAATGGCTGTGGCTAAAGGACAAAGAAGGGAAAAGCCCACACAAATAGAACAAAGGAAGGTCTGAGGACCATAGTGAGGACCTCAGGTAAAGCAAGCAAACAGCACTCCTGGCTAGCCCAATTTACACAGGGCAGGCCCAGGGAAAGAGGAAAAAAAATATATATATATATAAAAAGAGGAGCCAAAATTGGGGCAAGGCCTCTCTTCTCTTCACGTCTTTTGGGTCAGCATATCCTCACTCCTTGAGGATGTATTTTCCTTTACTTTCTAAATAAAACTGAGCTGTAACATGGGACTGTAACACTGACCCATCCAAGAGCTGTAACACTGATCTGTCTGAAGGTTGTAATGCTGATCCGTCCATCACTTCAAACTTTGTTGTGACAAGACAGAACCGAGGAAATTATACACTCCCTGACACTTTAATAGCAAAGGGAGATTGATGACGTTAAGATATTCTCTCATGGTCACTCAGCTGGTATGTGTCAGTTTGAATGTTTAATATTTGAATTTTATATGAGTATGTATATGTGTTTTTTATAAAACAATTGCAGTTTGTGTGTGTGTATTGGAATTTAATTTATTAACCGTATACATATGAAAATAGAGTATTTTAAGCTTATAGTTTAAAATTGCAAATACTATTTTTTCCCTCATAATTTAATTAATACTTCATAGAACAAGTTAAAATATTAAATTTCCTAAACAATCATATTCCATTTATAAATTTGGCTAATTAAATTATAATAAATTCTATATTTCTGCAGTTAACAGGATATTCTTAAGCACTCTCAATAACTCATAGAATACTATTAGAATTTATCAAGAAAACTATTTTTAAGCATTTAAAGAGATCATAAATATAATAAGCCAAAATAATAAATGTAGTAAATTAAGTTTTCATATATTCCAATATCATTTACAAACCTTAACAAATGTGATTGTGCTATGCAACTTAACCTCACACACTCAACAGTTCCAATTTCCTCCTTCAAATTATAATCATGCCTAATGTTCCAGGTTCTCTCATATTTCATATTCTCTTAAATATTAATCTTTAATAACAAACTCAACAATTATATTGCAATAAAACAACTTTTTAGGCAAGAAGAACATTTATGCTGTGGGTTGAAATTCTTTGTCTTACTTCTAATCTGTCTCAGTTATTAAGTCATTTACCCACTTCATGAGGCAGTTTATATTGTTCTAAGATTACTGGGTCAAAGTATCATAGGCAAGATACAGATCAGTCATACATCAGTATTAATGTTGAACATTGAAAATTTGTACCAGTGTATCACAAACTATTATACTGATTTACCTGAACAACTATGTAATTGTCAAGAATTGGTCTTCCTTGATGAAAGATGGTAAAGAATCTGCCTGCCATACAGGAGACATGGGTCCGATCCCTGGGTTGGGACAATCCCCTGGAGGAGGGCATGGCAACCCACTCCACTATTATTACCTGGAGAATCTCCATGGAAAGAGGAACCTGGCAGGCTATGGTCCATGGGGTCACAAAAAGTCAGACACAACTGAGCAACAAAGAACAAGCACATCAAACTACTTCTCACTGCCAAGCTTTACGTTTTGTCTGGGAAGTCAACAAAGAACTTTGAAGCAATCATATTTTATTTAGAATTTATTTTCACAACCTACTGCAGCATTTAAATACTAAACAATTTTTAAATTTCAGATTACTCAATTTTTGTACCTTTTCCTAATTGAACACCTAACTAGGATAGTCATGGAATTTTGCACATCACTCCACACTGACTCATGTCCACAGCCACCCATACATACATACACCCACACACATACACATGTAGGTATGCATATGAACAAAATGCATAAATATTTGCATAGACTTAACCACCTTTCACCATGTTTATTTAACTTATATGCAGAGTACATCATGAGAAATGCTGGGCTGGAAGAAACACAAGCTGGAATCAAGATTGCCGGGAGAAATATCAATAACTTCAGATATGCAGATGATACCACCCTTATGGCAGAAAGTGAAGAGGAACTCAAAAGCCTCTTGATGAAAGTGAAAGTGGAGAGTGAAAAGGTTGGCTTAAAGCTCAACATTCAGAAAACGAAGATCATGGCATCTGGTCCCATCACTACATGGGAAATAGATGGAGAAACAGTGGAAACAGTGTCAGACTTTGTTTTTCTGGGCTCCAAAATCACTGCAGATGGTGACTGCAGCCATGAAATTAAAAGACGCTTACTCCTTGGAAGGAAAGTTATGACCAACCTAGATAGCATATTCAAAAGCAGAGACATCACTTTGCCAACAAAGGTTCACCTAGTCAAGGCTATGGTCTTTCCTGTGGTCATGTATGGATGTGAGAGTTGGACTGTGAAGAAGGCTGAGCGCTGAAGAATTCATGCTTTTGAACTGTGGTGTTGGAGAAGACTCTTGAGAGTCCCTTGGACTGCAAGGAGATCCAACCAGTCCATTCTGAAGGAGATCAGCCCTGGGATTTCTTTGGAAGGAATGATGCTAAAGCTGAAACTCCAGTATTTTGGCCACCTCATGCGAAGAGTTGACTCATTGGAGAAGACTCTGATGCTGGGAGGGATTGGGGGCAGGAGGAGAAGGGGACGACAGAGGATGAGATGGCTGGATGGCATCACTGACTCGATGGATGTGAGTCTGAGTGACCTCTGAGAGCTGGTGATGGACAGGGAGGCCTGGCGTGCTGCAGTTCATGGGGTCGCAAAGAGTCGGACACGACTGAGCAACTGATCTGATCTGATCTGATCTGAACCACCTTTCATAGTCACTTATTATGTTGTAATAATTTTATTAATTTTTCTTTGTGAGGATGTTATGTATAGTATCAAATTTGCAATTTTATGAAATTTCCAGTACATAGAGATACACAATAAGCAGAATATCAGATAATAAAATTAGTAAAATATTTAGGAAATGGTTATTAGCAATTGAAAGAACCATGCTGACATGATTCAGATCACCATTTTGTATATAACTGAAGAAATGTTTTTATTAATAAATAATTCTTTATATCTTTTTTTAGATTCCATATATAAATGATATTGTACAATATTTCTTTGTCTGACTTACTCTTCGTCTGACTTACTTTACTCAGTATGACAAACTCTAGGTCCATCCATGTTGCTGCAAATAGCATTATTTCATTCTTTTTAAAGGTCAAGTAATATTCCATTGTATGTATGCACCACATCTTCTATAACATGGTCCTAAAGTACACATCCACCTTAATGTTCATTGCAGCACTATTTGGAATAGCCAAGACTTGGAAGCTACCTAAATGTCCACTGACTATAGAAAATTTATCAATGTGATAAGTGATCTTTATTTCAAAGCATGCTTCTACCTATTTGTCTTGTTTACAAGAATTTGTCCCATAGATCAGAGATTGTATTGTTATCTGTGTTTTCTTTAGGAAGCTTTCCTTTAGTCCAAAATTGAGATATATATTAATACCTTTTCAGTGGCCTTTCTGCTAGTTCTATCATACTGATGTATACTCTGCAACTCTCTGCATTGGTTGTGTCTACTTAGCTTATTTCTGCTGATGCACCATGGACTATTTGAAGACAGTTGATTGAACATCACTTTATCTGTAGAAGCCACTGTAAATGCTGTAAGATTATTAGTCAAAATTATTAAATAAGGAAATTAAATTTAATGGTACAGAAAGTATATTTAGTTATAGTCTTTACCTCAATTAAACAATTATCAAACATTTTATACAGCAACCTCAGAAATCTACTGATAATGCGAAACTAACTTTTGATAATAAGTTTCTTTTTTTAATTCACTTCAAAACCCCTTCTAAATTTGCTAATGCCTATTCACATTTAAGATCAATGTACTAATATGCGGACCATCCTACCTGAAACTTCTGATTCACACAGTCTTTAGAGTGAACTACAAGAAGTGTCTCCAAGGTTAAAGGGGTGAACATGGATAGTGTTATAAAAATAAATTTCCATATGTATAATACCCCTATGGTCTCTTTACTAAAATTGATTTTCCTGAAAACTGACCTATATGTCTCTCTAGGTTCTCTTTTTCCATATCCTCTTTTGTGATATATCTTACCTAAAGAAATACATCCTTTTACTGTCCGGAACTTTATTCTGATATATTGCTCCTGGGTGTGAAATCACCTGGGATGCAAAAGTAAGTGTCAATTAGAATTATTAGTTCTTGAGAAAGCCCCTTGCATGCTTTATTATATCATAAAACATGTGTGCTTTTTCTATATTTTTGTTGAGTTAATGAAGCTTTAGAAACAAAGTATTTTGGCAGTTGTTGAGATATTTAAAATTCAGAGATAGCATAAAAAAGTCGGTGAAAGTGACTTTTCTCTTTAATCTTTCAGGAGTTATTGTCAAATAGTTCATGGCTCCTCAGGAAGAGATTTTTAAAAGCAAATAAAAGAAAATATCAAAAGATAAAAATTATTCATTAGTCCATGTGGTCGCAAAAAGTCCGACATGACTTAGTGACTAAACAACAGGTTAAGGATAAGCAATGTTTCTACATTTTCTTGTGACTCATCATTAGGAAGAGTGAGTATCTAGACAGGAAAGTCCTAACAAAAAAATAAGTGAAATTTGTTTATGTTGCCAAATCTTTTAAATGCCACTGCTGTGCTTCCAAGGATAATCAAAGTTTCAGGATACACTGAAGGGGAAAATGTGGGCTTTTTGCATACATCCTTCATAATTCTATGAATCAGGCAATACATTATTTGAATGAAATATACGTTACAGTTATGGTCAATTCTCATTTTTTCTTTAAAGTATTTCTAAACATCTATTTCTGCTTTATTGACTATGCCAAAGCCTTTGACTGTGTGGCTCACAATGAACTGTGGAAAATTCTGAAACAGATGAGAATACCAAACAACCTGACCTGCCTCTTGAGAAACCTGAATGCAGGTCAGGAATCAACAGTTAGAACTGGACATGGAACAACACATTTGTTCCAAGCAGGAAAAGGAGTACGTCAAGGCTGTATATTGTTACCCATATTGTTAACTCATATGCAGAGTGAAAGTGAAAGTGAAGTTGTTCAGTTGTGTCTGACTCTTTGTGACTCCATGGACTGTAGCCTATCAGCCTATTTCGTCCATGGGATTTTGCAGGCAAGAATACTGGAGTGGGTTGCGAGCAGAGAACATCATGAGAAACTCTGGGCTGGAGGAAGCACAACCTGGAATCATGATTGCCGGGAGAAATATCAAAAACCTCAGATATGCAGATGACACCACCCTTATGGCAGAAAGTGATGAAGAACTAAAAAGCCTCTTGATGAATGTGAAAGAGGAGACTGAAAAAATTGGCTTAAAGCTCCAGATTCAGAAAATGAAGATCATGGCATCCGGTCCCATCACTTCATGGAAAATAAATGAGTAAACAGTGGAAACAGTGCCTGACTTTATTTTTCTGGGCTCCAAAATTACTGCAGATGGTGATTGCAGCCATGAAATTCAAAGACGCTTACTTCTTGGAAGAAAAGTTATGACCAACCTAGACAGCATATTAAAAAGCAGAGACATTACTTTGCCAACAAAGGTCCACCTAGTCAAGGCTACGGTTTTTCCAATAGTCATGTATGGATGTTAGAGTTGAACTATAAAGAAGGCTGAGCGCTGAACAATAAATGCTTTTGAACTGTGGTGTTGGAGAAGATGCTTGACAGTCCCTTGGACTGCAAGGAGATCCAACTAGTCCATTCTAAAGGAGATCAGCCCTGGGTGTTTATTGGAGAGACTGATGTTGAAGCTGAAACTCCAGTAGTTTGGCCACCTGACGCAAAGAGCTGACTCATTTGAAAAGACCCTGATTCTAGGAAAGATTGAGTGCAGGAGGAGAAGGGGACGACAGAGGATGAGATGGCTGGATGGCATCACCGACTCGATGGACATGGGTTTGGGTGGACTTCAGGAGTTGGTGATGGACAGTGAGGCCTGATGTGCTGCGGTTCATGGGGTCACAAAGAGTCAGACACAACTGAGCAACTGAACTTAACTGATTTACTATTACTATAATAGATGTTGGTTTATTTGATTTTAGCATGATGTAAATTTCTTTTACATTAAATAGAAGGCAAATTATAATGGAAAATCTATAAAAATTGATTTCTTATTTTATTCATGTTCTTAATTGTTACTTAGATCTCAAAAGCAGACTTATATACTCATTTATATATATATAACTTTCAAATAGTACTCTTACTTTTATCAAACATATCACTTATAAATAACAATTTTAACAACATGTTAGCCTATTTCAGTAGCCATAATGAGAAAACAATTATATCATCTTATTTCATAACTTATTATAAACATGGACAAATTCATTATATTGCCTGTAAATGATGTTGTACATGGCTTAAAATTGAATTTAATAATTTGTATCTGAATTTTTAAAAAAATATTTATCAAGTGTATATTAATGATTATTTGAATTGAAAAATAAAAGCAAACATTTTATGCAGAAATGCATCTAATTTAGTTAATTAGTTTGATAATGGAAATTGCTTTTGCTAAATTTTTAAATTATTTAAGAACTTCAATATAGTAGAAAATAAATAAAATTCAATTTTAAAATTTTGACAAGAACCACTTAATTATATGAGATTTTAAAAAACTATTTTATTTGAATACTTAGTAGCATGTTCTGTGCTTAGTCACTTAGTCATGTCTGAGTCTTTGTGACCCCATGGGCTGTAGCACATCAGACTTCTCTGTACATGGGGATTCTCCAGGCAAGAATACTGGACTGGGTTGCCACACATGCCTCCAGGGGATCTTCCCAATCCAGGAATGGAACCCAGGTCTCCTGCATTGCTGACAGATTCTTTACCATCTGAGCCACCAGGAAAGCCCACTTAAGAGGATGTGTAATATTATAATTCCTATTTTTTTTTCCTGAATTATTTGTAAATCTGATAAAATAATAATATTTACATGAAAGTGTATTAGGTATGATTATGAATCTTATGACTTGTTAATAGCATTTTACAATTTGATAAGCTGAAAAAGTTAACATGCATCTAATAACAAATAAACAAGTCCTATTATGTGTTTTCTTTTCCTTGATTTCAACAAAATTGATAAGGGACTGAGCTTAGTTATCAGTTGACAGGTCAATAATTATATTTTATGATGATAGAATCATATAAATTTTGACTTATAACTTGAAACGAGCTAGAATAATGGTATACTATAAACATACTGAAATTCCTTCCATTTACATTTACTATTTTATTTGACCAAGGTTCCTTAGAGGTTATACCTATAAAAACAAAACACTGATTCTAACAAAAGCAATAATCCTTGGGGATATAAAAACTACTTGAAGCAAAAAAAAAAAAAAAAAGAAATCTTCATTCATCTCCATAAGAAATGTATTTCTATAGAAATATTATTTTTGATTTTGAAATTGCAGATCATTAACTGACATTAATTATATGTGGAAAGAATTGCAACAATAGAAAAGTAAATAAAATATTTGGGATCACCATATATTGGTAATAAATATGACAGTGATCAATAAAGGACTTACAAACTAGGAATATAAAACATTAAGATAAAAATTAAAGTCATAAATTCTTAAATGGAAGTTCAATATAATTTCTTAGAATCAGCAACCATGTAACATTTCTGGCAATTAAAGACTTGTTCTAATATATCTTAAGTAGTTGGTGTTGGTGTCAGGTTGCTTGGTTATTTTAATTCCCTAGGAAAGTAATATCATGATTTTATTTTAAATATTAATATCTGAATAGATTGAGAATATATGGAGAACTGAGGTTATATGTCATAGATTATTAAAGGTCATTATAAGCTGATGTGAAACCTGTTTCAGGAATAATATTCATAATTCATTTGATTTAGCTAGTATACAAAGACTCTTGTGTAAACTTTCCAGATCACCATTGAAGAAGTAGCAATTAAGGAAACACTGAATTTTTATTTAGGATTTCACCAAAGCAGTGCTTCAGCTAAATCTTTTTTTTATTTTTTAAACAAATATCTACTGAATACCATATATATATATACATACCTCCAAGTACCAGGTAAGCACTAGAAATGCAAATATAAAAAACAAAAGATGATTTTTTTAAAAATATTTATTGGGGGAGTGGGAGGAGACAGATTGGAGACAGACTGTAAATTGTATAAATATAACCATGTAACTACAATTTGCTTAATTTAAACATGAGTTTGCATTCAAAGAAATGTTGATCCAAAAATCCAAGAATAATTGAAATTGTTATATTTTTCTGATTTCTAGCAGTAAAGAACTAATTTAAAAAGAGGGTTTCTGCCTCCTTTATCTCATGATGGTGCACAAAGATGAAGAATGTTAATTCTAAATCTCTGTAATTACATAGCAACTGTTACACCAGATAACCACCCGGGGCAGAAGATAAGATTTGGCCTATATGTCTAAACAACTTGCTGCTTAATAACCATAAGGAGCTCATGAATTGGTGAACTAGGAGTTCAGAAAAACCAAGTTAGAGTGAATAACATTTGAGTTGAGTTCAAAGAATGAATAGATGAAGAAAGGATAAGATTTAAGTATTTCCAGGTAAGAAGAAAAACTGTCAAAGGAAAGCACGTATGTAACATTGTGGGAACGTTCCAAGAAAGAAAAATAAGTCAATCTTAGTAATGGTGAAATGCAAGTTAGGATATAGAAGGAAATCCCATTCAAAGGGCACCAAGATACCCAGGGATCAGTTCTCTTTTCTGCTCAGCTGACCTCTCTAAAGTTTATGTTCCTACCAAAGTAAAGATCCCAATACAGCAGAAAAAGGGCAGGAGTAAATATACCTGATTTTGCTATGTGGACTTGAGCTGTCATAATGCTTGTCCATTCCTTTAGTACTCTCATTAGGATGGCTGAAATATTCTTCTGTTTGGTTTTCATCTTTATCATGTTTCCCATTCCTTGTTCCTCACCAATAAAGTTTCACATAGTAGTCGGTTTTGTCTTTACTTAAATTAGGTCATGTCTGTACATTCAGTTCAGTCGCTCAGCCGTGTCAGACTCTTTGCAACCCCTTGAATCGCAGCACGCCAGGCCTCCCTGTCCATCACCAACTCCCGAAGTTCACTCAGACTCATGTCCATCGAGTCAGTGATGCCATCCAGCCATCTCATCCTCAGTCGTCCCCTTCTCCTCGTGCCCCCAATCCCTCCCAGCAGCAGAGTCTTTTCCAATGAGTCAACTCTTCACATGAGGTGGTCAAAGTACTGGAGTTTCAGCTTTATTCCATTCCCTCCAAAGAACACCCAGGGCTGATCTCCTTCAGAATGGACTGGTTGGATCTCCTTGCAGTTCAAGAGACTCTCAAGAGTCTTCTCCAACACCACAGTTCAAAAGCATCAATTCCTTGATGCTCAGCTTTCTTCACAGTCCAACTCTCACACCCATACATGACCACTGGAAAAACCATAGCCTTGACTAGACGGACCTTTGTTGGCACAGTAATATCTCTGCTTTTGAATATGCTATCTAGGTTGGTCATAACTTTCCTTCCAAGGAGTAAGTGTCTTTTAATTTCATGGCTGCAGTCACCATCTGTAGTGATTTTGGAGCCCAAAATAATAAAGTCTGACACTGTTTCCCCATCTATTTCCCATGAAGTGATGGGACCGGATGCCATGATCTTCGTTTTTTGAATGTTGAGTTTTAAGCCAACTTTTTCACTCTCCTCTTTCACCTTCATCAAGAGGCTTTTTAGTTCCTCTTCACTTTCTGCCATAAGGGTGGTGTCATCTGCATATCTGAGGTTATTGATACTTCTCCCAGCAATCTTGATTCCAGCTTATGCTTCTTCCAGTCCAGCGTTTCTCATGATGTACTCTGCATATAAGTTAAATAAGCAGGATAACAACAGCCTTGATGAACTCCTTTTCCTATTTGGAACCAGTCTGTTGTTCCATGTCCAGTTCTAACTGTTGCTTCCTGAGCTGCATACATATTTCTGTACGTTATCAACTTTCAAATAGTTTTTAATTTGTGTGTGCATGCTAAGTCACTTTGGTCATGTCCAACTCTATGTGATCCCATGGACTGTAGCCTACCAGGCTCCTCTGTCCATGGAATTTTCCAGGCAGGAATACTGGAGTGAGTTTCCATGCTCTTCTCCGGGGGATCTTACTGACTTAGGGATCGAACCTGTGTCTCTTAAGTCCCCTACATTGGCAGGCCAGTTCTTAACCACTCGCGCCACCTGGCAAGCTCTAGGTTAACTTAGTGGATATATTATATGCCAATTTTTATTTATGTATTTATTTTTTGTTTTATTTTTGACTGTGTCAGGTCTTATTGCAGCATACAGGATCTTTGTTGTGGCATGCAGGCTCTTAGCAGTGTGCAGGTTTCTCTCTGGTTGTGGTGTGTGGGCTTAGTTGCCTCATGGTACATGGGATCTTTGTTCCCTGCATTAGAAAGTGGATTCTTAACCACTGGACCACTGGGAAAATCCCTATAGGCCAATCTTTTAACATATTCTGCAAGTAGACTGATCATATAATTCTTTGTGTAAAAGTGTCTGAGGGTGAACATTGTTGTTCATTGTTCTGTTGCTAAGTCATGTCTGACTCTTTGTGACCCATGACTGCAGCACATCAGACTTCCCTGGTGAACATTAGGAAACTTATTAACAATTATACTAAAAAGATTTCGTGATCTTACTTAGGGCATGATTGAATGCACAGTCCCTCTCTACAATGGCATGTGAGCTCTGACTCCTGACTATTTAGCCAACCTCATCACGTTGCAGTCTCTGGACAACTTACTTCTTCAGGTTATCTGTGATGGTCTCCTACCTGTTCAATACAAATGCTGTTATAATTGCTCTTCTATTTTTACCACCATCTCATCCAAATTTGCTTTCTCAGTTGCTGCCTCCCATATACTATTTCTCAGTTGCTGCCTAACATTGGAGAAGGGAATGGCAACCCACTCCAGTGTTCTTGCCTGGAGAATCCCAGGGACGGGGGCTGCCGTCTATGGGGTCGCATAGAGTCGGACACGACTGAAGCGACTTAGCAGTAGCAGCAGCATACTATCTTTATTTTTACACATTATTTTTGCTCTCTGATTTTGTTGTTGAATTTAATTTCATGTTGTCTCCTTTCACAAGAATGTAAATATTATTATTTGCCTAGTTTATTCATTACTCTGTCACCAGTGCCTAGAAAAATGTTTGTCATGTTCAAGGCATTTAACGATTGTTGAGTAAATAGATGAGCTATTCAGCTCATGTAACATTTCAGAAAATATTGCAGGAGACTAGTCAAGGTCTTATGAGATACTGAAACAGGAATTGGTATTAGAGATAAAAAAAAAAATAAGTGTAAAAAACTTCACAGCAGTAAAAGGATTTTGGATTGGCACGCTGTGGATAGCACATTGTTTTTAAAACAGGCAATATTGATATTTTGGAAGGATAATTCTTTGTTATTATCTAGTGTATTGAAGAATTTAGGGTTATCCTGGCTTTAGTGTGCTAAAAAAGTGATACTTTTGTCTTTGTGACAGTATAGTGTGTTCTTACATATATTAAATATACTTTACAGAGTGGTAAAGATTGAAAACCATTGCTCTTCACCAGCCGCCCCCTCTCCCCCCCCCCAAAAAAAAAAATAGAATGATCTTAAGATTTGTGGTGTGAAGGTGAGGTAGAAGTTGATGAAAACCTAAAATAAGAACACTAAAGTAGCGACAAACTTAAATTTTTCACATGCCTCACATGTGCAAGCATTTTTAAAGTAGGTCTAAGACTAAGCTATAAATGTAGATTTGAATATTGTTCATATAATAACTTTTGTGAGCACATTACCTTCTTCAGTAATGACAGAAAAGAAAGAAGAAGTCTACTGAAGATTGAACACCCAGAAAGCAGGACAGAGTTCACAAAAAGGCTCAGCAGAAATAGTCAAACTTTGGGGGAAATCTATGAATTAATCACTGACAAACCCAGATTTTTTTTGACAATAAAAAGTGATTTCAATATTATTCTGAATTAGTTTTGACTTAGAAACTAATGGAAGCAAAACTTATCTGATATCTGATCCTTTCCTCTTTGAATTTTAGTAATGATTGATGATGAGATCTTAATGTCAGATGACTGTCTCTATTAAAGACTGCTATGGATAAATTATATTTGAAAAAATTCAAGTTAGATAATTTGATTTTTTAAATAGAAATTCAATGTGTAATATTTAAATAACTTAAAAAAGTAAGCTAATAAGGATATGACATAGTAAGTCTTCTAAATACTGTTATCTGAAAGTGTTCATGGAATATTATTTTCAATTTCTTTGAGTATTGATTGTTTTAATCCTATACAAATTTATTGAAATAATTTATTACTATAGAATATGCATCTATACATATTCTTCTGAAATTGAGATATGATGTAAAGATATGCATGCTATTTTGACTAGAGAAAGAGTCTTTAACATGGGTGAATGCAGTTTCAATTCTCAGTCACATAGTTTTGAGTATAGATCCTTTATCATTTATTTTTGGTTTTCATATTGACAAGATATTTAAAGATCCACCTTTAATTCTGAAATTTTCAATGTACTAAATTTTACAGATAAAATGACTTTGACATTGAAGCACAATTTCTGGACGCAGAAATCAGTTGTCAACAATGTTTCCAAAGTCTCATCTCCTTTGAGATATCTTAATCATACATTCATGTGTTTATTTGTTCTATAAACATTTATTATGCATAATGGCTGAAATTGACACAGTGAAATGCATTGATTGTAAAATGATAAATAAGGCAAACATATTCCTGCCTTCTTGTACTTACAATCTAGGGAGTGAATTAGGAGACAAAAAGAAAGTAAATAGACAATTTTAATATTCAGTGTACGTTTTAAGAAGTTATTTCATATGTGTGAGACCGATCAAGTCCATAACAATCATACTTTTATAGCAAAGTTCAGAGCTCTAGAAAATTTTCTGATTCCCACACATATAATCTCTCTGAAAATAGATGACACACAAATTTGGACCATATTTCAGATACAAAAATTCTGGCAAGTTATCTTTCTTAATACACAGTTCATATATCTATAAAATAAAGATATTAGTAAAACTGATGACATAAATTTTGATGAAAGTTAAATTAGGTATGGCCTGTAAAGTATAGTGTCTAAAATGTCTGCATGTCTTCATAATCTCAATATATTTTTAATATTAGTATATGCTTTTTGGGATCCCAGAGTGAAAGACTGAATAGTAGGAAGGTATAAAAAGGAGAAAAAGAGAAAAATGTGACACTGTTGACTCTGAGTGGCTGTCAATCCTCAGTAAGAGACTTAAATGAGTGAGAATATATTAACAAAATAATTTTAAATGTAAAATTACTTTTAGTGAAGTACAGTGTTTGAAACCCTCATAAATTCAGAAAATCTTCACGAATATCTATTGCAATTTTCAAAGCTTTGTGATATATATGAATGAATATATATCCATACATATGTACACACATGTATACATATATGTATATGCAAATATATACATATATATATATATATATATAAAGGACAATTGTTCTTAAACAAGTAACTGATGCCAAAATGTATCATGAAAATGTTTCTGCATTTCTTTCTCCAAATATCTCAATTAACCTTGCCTAGGTTAATATACCAAGGTTAATTCAGATTTTTGGAGAAAGAAATGCAGAAACATTTTCATGATACATTTTGGCATTAGTTATTTCTTTTTTAACAAATTTTATTTATTTTTTAATTCATGAAAAATTATTTTACAGTTTTGTGTTGGTTTCTGCCTTACAACAATATGAATCAGTCATGATTATATACATTTCTTCCCTCCTGAGATTCCCTCGCCTCCCCCTGTTCCACCCTTCTAGGTCATCACAGAGGACTAGGCTGGGCACTTTGTGTTATTTAGCAATTTCCCAATAACTATCTGTTTTATACATCAGATCAGATCAGTCACTCAGTCGTGTCCGAATCTTTGCGACCCCATGAACTGCAGCACGCCAGGCCTCCCTGTCCATCACCAACTTCTGGAGGTCACTCAGACTCATATCCATCAAGTCAGTGATGCCATCCAGCCATCTCATCCTCTGTCGTCCCCTTCGCCTCCTGCCCTCAATCCCTCCCAGCATCAGAGTCTTCTCCAATGAGTCAACTCTTCGCATGAGGTGGCCAAAATACTGGAGTTTCAGCTTTAGCATCATTCCTTCCAAAGAAATTCCAGGATTGATCTCCTTCAGAATGGACTGGTTGGATCTCCTTGCAGTCCAAGGGACTCTCAAGAGTCCTCTCCAACACCACAGTTCAAAAGCATCAATTCTTCAGCGCTCAGCCTTCTTCACAGTCCAGCTCTCACATCCATACATGACCACAGGAAAGACCATAGCCTTGACTAGGCGAAACTTTGTTGGTAAAGTAATGTCTCTGCTTTTGAATATGTTATCTAGGTTGGTCATAACTTTCCTTTCAAGGAGTAAGCGTCTTTTAATTTCATGGCTGCAGTCACCATCTGCAGTGATTTTGGAGCCCAGAAAAATAAAGTCTGACACTGTTCCCACTGTTTCTCCATCTATTTCCCATGTAGTGATGGGACCAGATGCCATGATCTTCGTTTACTGAATGTTGAGCTTTAAGCCAACCTTTTCACTCTCCACTTTCACTCTCATCAAGAGGCTTTTTAGCCCCTCTTCACTTTCTGCCATAAGAGTGGTGTCATCTGCTTATCTGAGGTTATTGATATTTCTCCCGGCAATCTTGATTCCAGCTTGTGTTTCTTCCAGTCCAGCATTTCTCATGATGTACTCTGCATATAAGTTAAATAAACAGGATGACAATATGCAGCCTTGACGTACTCCTTTTCCTATTTGGAACCAGTCTCTTGTTCCATGACCAGTTCTAACTGTTGCTTCCTGACCTGCATACAGATTTCTCAAGAGGCATATCAGGTGGTCTGGTATTCTCATCTCTTTCAGAATTTTCCATAGTTTATTGTGATCTACACAGTCAAAGGCTTTGGCATAGTCAATAAAGCAGAAATAGATGTTTTTCTGGAACTCTCTTGCTTTTTCCATGATCCAGCGGATGTTGGCAATTTGATCTCTGGTTCCTCTGCCTTTTCTAAAACCAGCTTGAACATCAGGAAGTTCATGGTTCACATATTGCTGAAGCCTGGCTTGGAGAATTTTGAGCATTACTTTACTAGCATGTGAGATGAGTGCAATTGTTCAGTAGTTTGAGCATTCTTTGGCATTGCCTTTCTTTGGGATTGGGAGGAAAACTCACCTTTTCCAATTCTGTGGCCACTGCTGAGTTTTCCAAATTTGCTGGCATATTGAGTGCAGCACTTTCACAGCATCATCTTTCAGGATTTGGAATAGCTCCACTGGAATTTCATCACCTTCACTAGCTTTGTTCATAGTGATGCTTTCTCAGGCCCACTTGACTTCACATTCCAGGATGTCTGGCTCTAGGTCAGTGATCACACCATCATGATTATCTGGGTCGTGAAGCTCTTTTTTGTACAGTTCTTCTGTGTATTCTTGCCACCTCTTCTTAATATCTAATAGTGTATAAATGTCAATGCTATAGATGAGAATATTAAAACTATCATATATAGATTTCAAGTACAAAGACAGGACTCTATTCAGTTATATACTCATGTAATAAAAATCACCCCCCAAGAAAGAAAAAAATAATTATTTAAAATTTATATATTTACTGTAGCTTTGTAGTGTGGCTTAAAGTCAGGGAGTATGATTCCTCCAGCTCTTTTCTTCTTTCTCAAGGTTGTTTTGATTATTTGAGGTCTTTTTTGTTTCCATACAAATTTTAAAGTTAGTTGTTCCACTTCTGTAAAAAATGCCTTTGGTATTTTGATAGAGATTGCGCTGAATCTGTTGATTGTCAGAGGTCTGTGATCATTTTATCAGTTAGTTCTTCCAATCCAAAACATGGTGTATCTTTCTACCTGTTTGTTTCATCTTAAATTTCTTTCATCAGTGTCTTATCCTTTTCTGAGTATAGGTCTTCTACTTCCTTAGCTAAGTTTATTCCTAAGTATTTTTATTATTTTTGATGTTATAGTAAGTAGAATTATTTAACTTTTCTTATTTATTTGATAGATTGTTATTAGTGAATAGAAATGCAACAGATTTTTGTATATTAATTTTGTATCCTGCAACTTTGTATATTAGTTTTGTGTCCTGCAACCAAATTAATTGATGCATTCTAGTAGTTTTCTGTCTTTAGGATTTTCTATGAAGATAGTATCATGTCATCTGCAAACAGTGACAATATTATTTCTTTCCAATTTGGATTCCTTTTATTATTATTTTTTTTCTCTGATTGTATGGCTAGGACTTCCAAACTCTGCTGAATATAAATGGTTAAAGTGTCCATCTTTGTCTTACTGCTGATCTTGGAGGAAATGCTTTAGCTTTTCATCATTGAGTATAATATTAGCTGTGGGTTTGTCATATACGGCCTTTCTTACATTGAAGTAGATTCTCTCTGGGCTTCCCAGTTGGCGCTACTGGTAAGGGACCCACCTGCCAATAGAGGAAACATAGAAGATGCAGGTGCGATACCTGGGTAGGGACGATCCCCTAGAACAGGGCATGGCAACCCATTTAAGTATTCGTGCCTGGAGAATCCTATGGACAGAGGAGCCTGGCAGGCTGCAGTCCATACAGTCTCACAAAGTTGGACATAACTGAAGCGACTTAGGGCAGGTTTTTTCTATGTCAAAACATTTTTCTGCATATGTAGACTTTATTCTTCAATTTGTTTAAGAGGTATATCACACTGATTTGCAGATACTGAAAGATTCTTGTATCCTGGGATAAACCCCATTTAATCGTGGTGTATGATCCTTTGAATGTATTGTTGGGTTAGCTTTGCTAACATTTTTTGAAGATTCTTGCATCTGTGTTTACCAGTGACAGCCTGTAAATACCATCATTCAGTGGTTTTTTGTTTGTTTGCTGTTTGGTTTTGGTGTCATGGTGATGGTGGTCTCATAGAATGAGTTCAGAAGTGTTCCTTCCTCTGTAAGTTTTTGTAAGAGTTTGAGAAATAAAGGTGTTAACTCTTCTCTAAATATTTGGTAAAATTTACCTGTGAAGCAAATTTATGGAATTGTAGAACTCATGTGTGTGAAACTTTTGTAAAGTGTAAGGCACTATAGAATGTAAGAAATCTTTCATTCAATTAAAAATTGTACATTTATATTTGTAAGATGTGAAAAATATTTTCATTTATAAAGCAGCTTTGACATTGTGTAAAATTCAAAAACAAATTGTGGGAGAAACAGAGTACGTTGCTTTCAAAAATACTCAGTCTTTTGAAAACAGTATATAAAAAGAGAAATAATCAAAATATTGATATTAAAAATGAAACAGCCAGTATCTGCTCACTCATGTCATTAATAGCAACATGACACTACTACTGTGTTCTAAGTAAAGTGCTTATGATAAACACATATAAAATGAGTGATATGAAACCACAAAATAATTTTATGTGTAGTGATACAGAATTTAGATGTTATTAAGATGCATTCATAAACTTTCTTGTTGCTATTCAGGTTTTGAGAAAGATTTATAGAAAGTGATAAGGAGCTAAATTTTAAGACTCTTCAGGAAATTTAATAATGTTAATATATTTGTTAATATATTTGCAATCTCAAATTGCAAATGACAGAATGATCTCTGTTCATTTCCAAGGCAAATCACACAATATTGCAGTAATTCAAGTCTATGCCCCAACAAATAATGCTGAAAAAGCTGAACTTGAATGGTTCTATGATGACCTACAAGACCTTGTAGAACTAACACCCAAAAAATATGTTCGTTTCATCATAGGGGACTGGAACGCAAAGGTAGGAAGTTAAGAGATACCTGGAGTAACAGGCAAATTTGACCCTGGAGTACAAAATGAAGCAGGGAAAAGGCTAACAGAGTTTTGCCAAGAGAATGCACTGGTCATAGCAAACACCCTCTTCCAACAACACAAGAGAAGACTCTACACATGGACATCACCAGGCAGTCAATACTGAAATCAGATTGATTATATTCTTTGCAGCTAAAGATGGGGAAGCTCTATACACTCAGCAAAAACAAGACAGGGAGCTCACTGTGGCTCAGATCATGAACTCCTTATTGCCAAATTCAGACTTAAATTGAAAAGTAGGGAAAACCACTAGATCATTCATATATGATCTAAATTAAATCCCTATACTCATATAATGGAAATGACAACTAGATTCAAGGGTTTGGATCTGATAGAGTGGCTGAAGAACTGTGGATGATGGTTTGGGGCATTTACAGGAGGCTGTGATGAAGACCATCCCCAAGGAACAGAAATGCAAAAAGGCAAGATGGTTATCTCAGGAGGCATTACAAATAACTGAGAAAAGAAGAGACCCTAAAGACAAATGAGAAAAGGAAAGGTATACCCATTTGAATGCAGCATTCCAAAGAATGGCAAGAAGTAAGAAAGCCTTCCTCAGTGATCAATGCAAATAAATAGAGGAAAACAATAGAATGGGAAAGGCTAGAAATCTCTTCAGGAAAATTAGAGGTACCAAGGGAACACTTCATGTGTTTGCACTTCATGCAAAGATGGGGACAATAAAGGACAAAACCTATATGGACCTAACAGAAGCACATGATATTGAGCAGAGGTGGCAAAAGTACACAGACATCAGATCAGATCAGTCGCTCAGTCGTGTCCGACTCTTTGCGACCCCATGAATCGCAGCACGCCAGGCCTCCCTGTCCATCACCAGCTCCCGGAGGTCACTCAGACTCGCATCCATCGAGTCAGTGATGCCATCCAGCCATCTCATCCTCTGTTGTCCCCTTCTCCTTATGCCCTCAATCCCTCCGAGCATCAGAGTCTTCTCCAATGAGTCAACTCTTCGCATGAGGTGGCCAAAATACTGGAGTTTCAGCTTTAGCATCATTCCTTCTAAAGAAATTCCAGGATTGATCTCCTTCAGAATGGACTGGTTGGATTTTCTTGTAGTCCAAGGGACTCTCAAGAGTCTTCTCCAACACCACAGTTCAAAAGCATCAATTCTTCGGTGCTCAGCCTTCTTCCCAGTCCAGCTATCACATCCATACATGACCACAGGAAAGACCATAGCCTTGACTAGGTGAACCTTTGTTGGCAAAGTGATGTCTCTGCTTTTGAATATGCTATCTAGGTTGGTCATAACTTTCCTTCCAGGGAGTAAGCGTCTTTTAATTTCATGGCTGCAGTCACCATCTGCAGTGATTTTGGAGCCCAGAAAAACAAAGTCTGACACTGTTTCCACTGTTTCCCCATCTATTTCCCATGTAGTGATGGGACCAGATGCCATGATCTTCGTTTTCTGAATGTTGAGCTTTAAGCCAACCTTTTCACTCTCCACTTTCACTTTCATCAAGAGGCTTTTTAGCCCCTCTTCAATTTCTGCCATAAGAGTGGTGTCATCTGCTTATCTGAGGTTATTGATATTTCTCCCGGCAATCTTGATTCCAACTTGTGTTTCTTCCAGTCCAGCATTTCTCATGATGTACTCTGCATATAAGTTAAATAAACATGGTGACAATATGCAGCCTTGACGTACTCCTTTTCCTATTTGGAACCAGTCTCTTGTTCCATGACCAGTTCTAACTGTTGCTTCCTGACCTGCATACAGATTTCTTAAGAGGCAGATCAGGTGGTCTGGTATTCCCATCTCTTTCAGAATTTTCCATAGTTTATTGTGATCCACACAGTCAAAGGCTTTGGCATAGTCAATAAAGCAGAAATAGATGTTTTTCTGGAACTCTCTTGCTTTTTCCATGATCCAGCGGATGTTGGCAATTTGATCTCTGGTTCCTCTGCCTTTTCTAAAACCAGCTTGAACATCAGGAAGTTCATGGTTCACATATTGCTGAAGCCTGGCTTGGAGAATTTTGAGCATTACTTTACTAGCGTGTGAGATGAGTGCAATTGTTCGGTAGTTTGAGCACTCCTTGGCATTGCCTTTCTTTGGGATTGGGATGAAAACTGACCTTTTCCAATCTTGTGGCCACTGCTGAGTTTTCCAAATTTGCTGGCATATTGAGTGTAGCACTTTCACAGCATCATCATTCAGGACTTGCAATAGCTCCACTGGAATTCCTTCACCTCCACTAGCTTTGTTCGTAGTGATGCTTTCTAAGGCCCATTTGACTTCACATTCCAAGATGTCTGGCTCTAGGTCAGTGATCACATCATCTTGATTATCTAGGTCTTGAAGCTCTTTTTTGTACAGTTCTTCTGTGTATTCTTGCCACCTCTTCTTAATATCTTCTGCTTCTGTTAGGTCCACACCATCTCTGTCCTTTATTGTGCCCATCTTTGCATGAAATGTTCCTTTGGTATCTTTGATTTTCTTGAAGAGATCCCTAGTCTTTCCCATTCTGTTGTTTTCCTCTATTTCTTTGCATTGATCACTGAAGAAGGCTTTCTTATCTCTTCTTGCTATTCTTTGGAACTCTGCATTTAGATGTTTATATCTTTCCTTTTCTCCTTTGCTTTTCGCTTCTCTTCTTTTCACAGCTATTTGTAAGGCCTCCCCAGACAGCCATTTTGCTTTTTTGCATTTCTTTTCCATGGGGATGGTCTTGATCCCTGTCTCCTGTACAATGTCACGAACCTCATTCCATAGTTCATCAGGCACTCTATCTATCAGATCTAGGCCCTTAAATCTATTTCTCACTTCCACTGTATAATCATAAGGGATTTGATTTAGGTTATACCTGAATGGTCTAGTAGTAGTTTTCCCTACTTTCTTCAATTTCAGTCTGAATTTGTCAATAGGGAGTTCATGGTCCGAGCCACAGTCAGCTCCTGGTCTTGTTTTTGCTGATTGTATAGAGCTTCTCCATCTTTGGCTGCAAAGAATATAATGGATCTGATTTCGGTGTTGACCATCTGGTGATGTCCATGTATAGAGTCTTCTCTTGTGTTCTTGGAAGAGGGTATTTGCTATGACCAGTGCATTTTCTTGGCAAAACTCTGTTAGTCTTTGCCCTGCTTCATTCCGTATTCCAAGGCCAAATTTGCCTGTTACTCCAGGTGTTTCTTGACTTCCTACTTTTGCATTCCAGTCCCCTATAATGAAAAGGACATCTCTTTTGGGTGTTAGTTCTAAAAGTTCTTGTAGGTCTTCATAGAACCTTTCAACTTCAGCTTCTTCGGCGTTACTGGTTGGGGCATAGATTTGGATTACTGTGACATTGAATGGTTTGCCTTGGAAACGAACAGAGATCATTCTATCATTTTTGAGATTGCATCCAAGTACTGCATTTTGGACTCTTTTGTTGACCATGATGGCCACTCCATTTCTTCTGAGGGATTCCTGCCCACAGTAGTAGATATAATGGTCATCTGAGTTAAATTCACCCATTCCAGTCCATTTGAGTTCGCTAATTCCTAGAATGTCGACATTCACTCTTGCCATCTCTTGTTTGACCACTTCCAATTTGCCTTGATTCATGGACCTGACATTCCAGGTTCCTATGCAATATTGCTCTTTACAGCATCGGACTTTGCTTCTATCACCAGACACATCCACAGCTGGGTATTCTTTCTTCTGTAACTTTTCTGCAACTTCTGTAACTTTTCTTCTCTTTCTTCTGTAACTTCTTCCTGCTATTCATGGGCGTAGGCCTGCCTAGTAGAGCAGAAGTCTCTCTCTGCCTTATCTAAGTCAGCCCCGCCGGCTGCTGTGTCGCACAGTAAGAGCGCCCCGCCGGCTGCGTTGCGCACTAAGAGCGCAGTTTAGAGGAGCTACCCCACGACCGAGGAAGGATGGCGGTGAGGGCCAGCGCACTAAGCACGGCGGAGAAGAGCTACCCCACGACCGAGGTCAGGAAGGGCGGCCAGGAAGGGCGGCGGTGAGGAGAGAACCCTCGTCCAAGGTAAGGTGCGATGGCTGTGCTTTGCTGGCCGGGAGCAGCCAGGAGCAGCCGGGATGAGATACCCCACGCCCAAGGTAAGAGAAACCCAAGTAAGACAGTGGGTCTTGAAAGAGGGCATCAGAGGGCAAATACACTAAAACCATTCTCACAGAAAACTAGTCAATCTAATCACACAAGGACCACACCCTTGTCTAACTCAATGAAATTAAGCCATGCCCGAAGGGCAATCTGGGATGGGCGGGTCATGGTGGAGAGATATGACAGGGTGTGGTCCGCTGGAGAAGGGAATGGCAAACCACTTCAGTATTCTTGCCTTGAGAACCTAATGAACAGTATGAAAAGACAAAATGATAGGATACTGAAAGAGAAACTCCCCAGGTCAGTAGAGGCCCAATATGCTACTGGAGATCAGTGGAGAAATAACTCCAGAAAGAATGAAAGGATGGAGCCAAAACAAACAAGTACACAGAAGTACTATACAAAAAAGATCTTCATGACCCAATAACCACGATGGTGTGATTACTCACCTCGACCTAGACATCCTGGAATGAGGAGTCAAGTGGGCCATAGGAAGCATCACTACGAAGAAGGCTAGTGGAGGTGATGGAATTCCAGCTGGGCTATTTCAAAACCTAAAAGGTGATACTGTGAAAGTGCTGTACTCAATATGCCAGCAAATATGGCAAACGCAGCAGTGGCCACAGGCCTGGAAAAGTTTTCATTCCAATCCTAAAGAAAGACAATGCCAGAGAATGTTCAAACTATTGCAAAATTGCACACATTACACATGCTAGCAAAATAATGCTCAAAATTTCTCAAGTGAGGCTTCAAATGTACATGAAAGGAGAGCTTCCAGATATTCAAGCTGGATTTAGAAAAGGCAGAGGAACCAGATACCAAATTGCCAACATCCATTGGATCACAGGAAAAGTGAGAGAGTTCCAGAAAAATATCCACTTCTTCTGTGTTGACTATGACAAAGTCTTTGACTGTGTGGATCACAACAAACTAGAAAATTCTTAAACAAATGGGAATACCAGACCACCTGACCTGCCTCCTGAGAAATCTGGTTGCAAGCCATAAGTAACTATTAGAACCAGACATGCAACAACAGACTTGTTCCAAATTGGGAAAGGAATACATCAAGGCTGTATATTCTCACCCTGCTTGTTCAACTTATATGTAGAGTGCATCATGCCAAATGCTGGGCTGGATGAGGCACAATCTGGAGTCAAGATTTCCAGGAGAAATATCAGACCTCAGATATGCAGATGACACCACCCTTATGGCAGAAAGTGAAAAGGAACTAAGGAGCCTCTTGATGAAAGTGAAAGGAAGAGTGAGAAATCTTGCTTACAACTCAGTATTCAAAAAATGAAGATCATGGTTCCAGTCCCATCACTTCATGGCAATAAGTGGGGAAAAAATGGAAACAGTGATAGACTTTATTTTCCTGGGCTCCAAAATCACTGCAGTTGTTGAGTGCAACCATGAAATTAAAAGATGCTTGCTCCTTGGAAGAAAAGATATGACCAACCTAGACAGCATATTAAGAAAACAGAAAGAAACTTTTATCAAAAAAGTTCCATCTAGTCAAAACTATGGTTTTTCCAGTACTCATGTATGGATGTGAGAGTTGGACCATATAGAATGCTGAGTGCTAAAGAATTGATTCTACTGAACTGTGATGTTGAATAAGACTCTTGGTTGTCCCTTGAAAAGCAAGTAGATCAAACCAGTCATTCCTAAAGGAAATCAGTACTGAATATTCACTAGAAGGACTGATGCTGAAGCTGAGCTCCAACATTTTGCCACCTGATCTGAAGACTGACTCATTTCAAAAGACCCTGTTGCTGTAAAGATTGAAGACAGGAGAAGGGGATGACAGAGGATGAGATGGTTGGATGGAATCACTGATTTGATGGACATGAGTTTGAGCAGGCTCTGGGAGTTGGTGATGGTCAGAGAAAGGGGCATGCTGCAGTCCATGGGATCACAGAGTTGGACCCCACTGAGCAACTGAACTGAACTGAATATATTTGGATCTAGGAAAGTTTGTTTAAGATGAGTAGCTCATATATTTGCTTTTTACTACCACTTATAATATTTTCTCAGATATTTAATTAATTGCCAAGTTTGCATAAAAGTTATTTGTTTCTTATTTTCTAATGTATGGTCTTACAATTTAGATTGCAGAGAAGTATGGATGATGTGGAAGTTATTTATTGAATGTCTTCTATCTTTAGTCTAAGATGCATTTTTTTTTTTTTTTTTGCAAATTGCACTTTTTCTCCCCCAAATTTTGCAATTAGGTTTTAGTTATAAAAAAGTCATTACTGTATGCACTGTTGATTTCTGGCAGAATTCAATAGTGGGAAAGTGCTGTCTTCTTTTTTCTGTAACCTGTTTTTTCTCCATCTCTTAGCCATCATGAATGAGAAATGGAAGGAGAAAAAGTATGTATTTCTTCCTAGGGACATTAACATGGAGTGGCAAGCCACACTTCTCCCATCTTATTGGCCAGAAGTTACCCACACTATTTTCACAGGTTTTCCAGGACAAAGCCATGTAGAGATTGACACATACCTAATAGATCCTAGGGTTGGTATTATTATAGGTTTCAACAGATATTTGAGAACTATCAGAAGACATATTAGCAACAGAGTTTTCCATGTAATCCTGTAATATGGGAAACATGCATATTAGAACACATTCCAGTAGCGGTTCTGTTCATTGTTGTCGTGGACCATAGTTTTTATCCCAGAATTGACAGTGGTGCAAAGTGTAGTTTCTAGTGCTTTGTTGGAATGGCCATAGTTTATCACCAGATCAGGTGTGCTTTTTGGTTAGGGCATGTTTCCTGGTTGCTTTGCCTCAGGTATCCATTCCCAACTCTTTCTGTGAAACCACACAATGTTGCTTTATATATAAATAATTTTTTTTTTTTTTTAACTGGAGTAAAATTGCTTCACAATTTTGTGTTTGATTCTGCTGTCCAACAACACAAGTCAGCCATAATCATACATTTATCCCTTCCCTTTTAAACCTCCCACCCCTCACTCCATCCCAATCTTCTAGGTTATCACAGAGAACCAGCCTGGGCTCCCTGAACTATATAGCAACTTCCCACCAGCTATTTATTAATAGGTTACACACAATAGTGTATATGCATCACTACTACCTTTTCCATTCATCCCACCCTCTTCTTCCATTCACCCCATCCTCACATTCTCCTGCTGTGTCCACAAAGCTATTATGTATATCTTCTCTCCATTCTTCCCCTACAAATAGGTACATCAGGGCCATTTTTTCTATCAATATATTCCATATATGTGTATTAATATATGATATTTGTTTTTCTCTTTCTGACTTATTTCACTCTGTGTAACAAACTCTAGGTTGATCCACCTCATTAGAACTGAATTAAATTTGTTCTTTTTTTGTGACTGAGTAATATTCCATTGCATGTATATATCATATCTTCTTTATCCATTCATATGTTGATGGGCATTTAGGTTGCTTCCATGTCCTGGTTATTGTAAATAGTGCTGCAATGAACCTTGGGGTACATCTATCTGTCTTTTGGAACCGTGGTTTTCTCAGGGTATATACTGATATTGGAATTGTTGGATCATATGGTAGATTTATTCCTTTTTTTAAAGGCATCTCTGTACCATTCCCCATAATGACTGTATCAGTTTATACCCCCACCAATAGTGCAGGAGGGTCCCGTTTCCTCCACATCCTCTCCAGCATTTATTTTTGGTATATTTTTTGATGATGGCTATTCTGACTGGTGTAAAGTGATACCTAATAATAGCTTTGTTTGCCTTTCTTTAATAATTAGTGATGTTGAGCATTCTTTCACATATTTATTGACTATCTGTATGTCTCCTTTGGAGAACTTTCTGCTTATATCTTATGACCAGTTTTTGACTGGGCTGTTTGTTTTTATGCTATTGAGCTAAATGAGCTGTTTATATATTTTGGAGACTAATTTTTCTCATTGCTTCATTTGCAATTACTGTCTCCCATTACAAGGGTTTCTTTTTAATCTTGCTTGTTGTTTCCTTTTGATCTATGGGTTGGGAAGATCCCCTGAAGAAGGAAATGACTAACCACTCTAGTGTTCTGGTCTGGAGAGTTCCAAGGACTCTATTGGAATGGGTTCACATAGTATGGGCTTCCCTGGTGACTCAGACAGTAGAGTGCCTGCAATGCCGGAGATCTGGTTTTGACCCATGGGTCAGGAGGATCCCCTGGATAAGGAAATGGCAACCCACTCCAGTATTCTTGATGGAAAATCCCACTGACAGAGGAGCCTGGTGGACTACATCCCATGGAGTTGCAAAGAGTCGAAGGTGACTGAATGACTAACACACACATTGTTTTCTTTGCTGTGTAAAAAGCTTTTAGGTCCGTCTAGTCAAGGCTATGGTTTTTAGTGGTCATGTATGGATGTGAGAGCTGGACTGTGAAGAAGGCTGAGTGCCAAAGAATTGATACTTTTGAACTGTGGTGTTGGAGAAAACTCTTGAGAGTCCCTTGGACTGCAAGGAGATCCAACTAGTCCATTCTGAAGGAGATCAGCCCTGGGATTTCTTTAGAAGGAATGATGCTAAAGCTGAAACTCCAGTACTTTGGCTACCTTATGTGAAGAGTTGACTCATTGGAAAAGACACTGATGCTGGGAGGGATTGGGGGCAGGAGGAGAAGGGGACGACAGAGGATGAGATGGCTGGGTGGCATCACTGACTCGATGGACTTGAGTCTGAGTGAACTCTGGGAGTTGGTGATGGACAGGGAGGTCTGGCGTGCTGCGGTTCATGGGGTCGCAAAGAGTCGGACACGACTGAGCGACTGAACTGAACTGAGGTCCCATTTGTTTATTTTTGTTTTTTATTTCCATTATTCTAGGAGGTGGGTCAAAGAGGATCTTGTGATGATTTATGTCAAACAGTGCACTACTGCCTTTGTTTCCTCCACGAGCTTTATAGTTTCTGGCTTTACATCTAAGTCTTTAATCCATTTTGAGTTTTATTTTTGTTTGGTATTAGGAAGTGTTCTAGTTTCATTCTTTTACATGTAGCTATCCAGTTTTCCCAGCACCACTTAATGAAGAGGCCATCTTTCTCCATTGTATATTCTTACCTCCTTTTTCAAAGCTATGTGTGTTTATCTCAGGGCTTTCTGTCTTGTTTCATTGGTCTGTATTTCTGTTTTTGTGCCAATAGCATACTGTCTTGATAACTATAGCTTCAGATGACATGATACTATACATAGAAAACCCTAAGTATGCCACCAGAAAATTACTAGACCGAATCAATGAATATAGTAAAGTTGAAGAATATAAAATTTATATTTAGAAATCCCTTGCTTTCCTATACATTAACAATAAAAAATCAGAAAGAGAAATTAAGGTAACAATCCCATTCTCCATTGCAACAAAAATAATAAAATACCTTAGAATAAATTTACCTAAAGAGACAAAAGACTTATATGTAGAAAACTATAGGACACTGATGAAAGAAATCAAAGATGACAGAAACAGGTAGATATACCATGTTCTTGGATTGAAAGAATCAATATTGTAAAAATAACTGTACTGCCCAACATAATCTACAGATCAAATGCAATCCCTATCCAAGTGCCAATGGTTTTTTTCACAGAAGTAGAACAAACATTTCACAATTTTTATGAAAACAATAAAGATCTTGAATAGCCAAAGCAATCTTGAGAAAGAAAAATGGTGCTGGAGGAATCACCCTTCCTGAGTTCAAGCTACACAGTGTCCTTTTAATAAGCTTACTGTCTGCTTGGGTTTGCCCAGCAGTAAAGAATCCAGTGGTAAAGAATCCACCTGCAATGCAGCAAAAGCATGTTCAGTCCTTGGGTCAGAAAGATGCTCTGAAAGAGGAAATAGCAACCCTGTCCAGTATTTTTGACATGGAAATCCCATGGACAGTGGAGCCTGGTGGGCTATAGTCCATAGGGTTTAAAGACTTGGACACAACTGAGCAACTGATCACACACACACACACACACACACACACACACACACACACACACACACACAGTCAGTCAGCTTAAAGGAGCTGCATACAGCCTGTATTGTGACTAGGAATTCTGTCAAAATGATTATGCAGACAGATGGCAAGAAATCTTGTAACAGAATCCAGAGGAATACAGGGTTTTTTTTTCCTAAGAAAAATTATGAACTAGGGATAGAAATCCATATGAAGTAATGTGAGCTAATATTTTTAAAAGACATAGAGAGAATGTAAGGACTCCAGCTTTAGAAAGGTCAACTGTAGGAGTTTTGGGACTCTCCTGTAACATTTTGCAGGTACACACTACATATTTTCTGTTATGCTAAGTGGTTTATATGATCAGTGTCCAACTTCCAAGTTCTTGCAGAAAAATCTGTATTTCCCACTTGCAACAAGTTTGAGAAAAATAGTCTTTGTCAGATGGCTCTCTCTGTTGACTTTTCTCCAAGCAACAAACTCAATGATTATACTTCTTCCATTTTATGTCTAGATTAACATGACATCATTAATTTCCATTTATATAGAGCAAGATAGAGAGAGTAGGAAAGATCATGATCAATATCACTTTTCCCTACAGTCCTTTGGCTAGAACTCAGTCACAACAATTCACATGGGTGGAAAAAAAGGCTAAGAAATATATCTGTACTCAAAGAAAAATATGTCATTTTAGGGACATACATTACTCTCTCTGCCACACTGTGAAATGATTCAACTTAAGTGGGATCTGGTTCTCTGAGAAAGGCAAATAAATAACACCCTACAAAGCACTTAAATATGATTACTATGAATGAGAATGTTTAGAAATGGAATGTATTCACAAAATTTAGGAGAGAAGATATTTATTAAGGTTATTTTTTTGTGTTTTTTTTTTTTAAGTTGATTTTTTTAAGCATAAGTAACCTCTGTTTTTCATTTAAAAAATAGTAAATATTGGAAAAGCAGTATTCTTTCCCCAGCACATATAGAAATAATGTGGCCCCAAAACAGGTCAAACAGGATTTATATGAAAGAAAAAGCTGGAAATAGAATTTGTTTTCCTTGGACACTACACAGAGAAGCTGGACATGAGAGAATGAGATATGAAAGATAAAGAAGCAAACTGCAAAGAAAAAGCCAATCAGATCAGATCAGATCAGCCGCTCAGTCGTGTCCGACTCTTTGCGACCCCATGAACCGCAGCACGCCAGGCCACCCTGTCCATCACCAGCTCCCGGAGGTCACTCAGACTCGCATCCATCGAGTCAGTGATGCCATCCAGCCATCTCATCCTCTGTCGTCCCCTTCTCCTCCTGCCCTCAATCCCTCCCAGCATCAGAGTCTTCTCCAATGAGTCAACTCTTCGCATGAGGTGGCCAAAATACTGGAGTTTCAGCTTTAGCATCATTCCTTCTAAAGAAATTCCAGGATTGATCTCCTTCAGAATGGACTGGTTGGATCTCCTTGCAGTCCAAGGGACTCTCAAGAGTCTTCTCCAACACCACAGTTCAAAAGCATCAATTCTTCGGCGCTCAGCCTTCTTCACAGTCCAGCTCTCACATCCATACATGACCACAGGAAAGACCATAGCCTTGACTAGGCGAACCTTTGTTGGTAAAGGAATGTCTCTGCTTTTGAATATGCTATCTAGGTTGGTCATAACTTGCCTTCCAAGGAGCAAGCGTCTTTTAATTTCATGGCTGCAGTCACCATCTGCAGTGATTTTGGAGCCCAGAAAAACAAAGTCTGACACTGTTTCCACTGTTTCCCCATCTATTTCCCATGCAGTGATGGGACCAGATGCCATGATCTTCATTCTTAAAAGTATATAATAGTTGCTTAAAGTCTTTTCATACATTCTTAATATGATAAAAAAGAAGAAATTTAACAAAGGTGTCCCATACTGAAAAATTTTTTAAATTTTGTTGAAATATAATTTATGTATAGTTTTGTGTTAGTTTCACAAACACAGGTTTCAGGTGTACAACAAAGGTACAGGATTACATATTCTGTATATATAATTATATATAATATATATAATTATATATTATATATACACATTATATATGTACATATATAGTATATATACATTATATATATTATAAATTATATATATTATATATATTTACATTCTCTTCTATTAAAGGTTATTACAAGACATTGAATATATTTCCCTGCATTATATCCTGTTGGTTATATATTTTGTATATAGTAGTGTACATATTTTAATCCCAAATCCTAATTTATTCCTCCCCTCACTGCTCCTTGGTAATAACAAGTATGTTTTCTATGTCTGTGAGTCTACAAAATATAAAAAGGCCACAGGGATCAAAGATAAAAAAAAACAACTTAGAACTAAAGAGACACTGAAGATAACTTCAGTTGTATTTGAGAATCACTTTGGTAAAAATGAATCAATACAGCAGACAAGCAAATCTCTGGTATGGATAATCGGTTTAAAATACTCACTCAGAATGAAGAGTTGACAAGAAAAAGATAAAATTGCCTTGAATAAAAGAGAAGTATGAGGAATACAAAGTGAGGTCTACTTAACATCTCTAAAATAAATATTTAAAATAAATTAAATATGCTGCTGCTGCTAAGTCACTTCAGTCGTGTCTGACTCTGCAACCCCATAGACAGCAGCCCACCAGGCTCTGCTGTCCCTGGGATTCTCCAGGCAAGAACACTGGAGTGGGTTGCCATTTCCTTCTCCAATTCATGAAAGTAAAAAGTGAAAGTGAAGTCGCTCAATCGTGTCCCACTCTTAGCGACCCAATGGACTGCAGCCTACCAGGCTCCTCTGTCCATGGGATTTGCCAGGCAAGAGTACTGGAGTGAGGTGCCATTGCCTTCTCCTTAAATATGCTATGTCTGCTTAATATATAAAAATATCAAAATATTAAACATATAAATCCTGACCTTAAACCTACAAATCAGATGCATATGAAATAATTTTCATTCAGCCATTATTTCTCAAGATTTTTTGTGTTTATCAATATTAATTTGGATCTAGAGGGAGAAATGGCATCCCACCCCAGTATTTCTGCCTGGAAAATCCCATGGATGGAGGATCCTCGTAGGCTCCAGTCCATGGGGTCGCTAAGAGTCAGACACGACTGAGCGACTTCACTTTCACTTTTCACTTTCATGCATTGGAGAAGGAGGTGGCAACCCACTCCAGTATTCTTGCCTGGAGAATCCCAGGGACGGGGGAGCCTGGTGGGCTTCCGTCTTATGGGGTCGCACAGAGTCGGGCACGACTGAAGCGACTTAGCAGCAGCAGCAGCAGCAGCAGCAGAGGGAGAAATAAATATCAACCATACATTAATACAGTGAATGATGATGAGAATTATAGTGCTATCATTTGGAAAAGGGGAAAAGCATGTTGTTAATTATTTTGTAGTCTAGGTCTATTTTAGGGAAAATAGACTTCAATTAGTGATTTTATTGTTTAGAGTTTATAAATTTAAAAAATCTATATTCAATATAGTTCAAGGGATAAAATACAGCAGATATCATAATCTGGCTTAAAGTCTTTCCAATCACCTTTATTCATTGCAGATTTTACAAGTAAATTTCTCAGACTTCTTTCTCACTGAGGTACTGACTGACTTTTCACCCAGAATCACCTAATCAGGTGTACAGAGAAGACCTGAAAATTAAGAGTAAATATAAAGGCACAGAGATGCAATTTGGCTTTGCAGACTATTTTTTCAGTATTCTAGAATTTACTCTTTGCATAACTGCTGTTCAGGAGCAGGTTGAAGCACCATCCATGTTTCCATGAAAAAGCTTTATGATATCATTTTCCTGCCTTTCCCAGAGGAAGAACACTAGTTTTCATAATCCCCAAGGGGTTCTGTGAACTCTCTTACACACTTATATTCATCCTTTTCTGCTTAACTTAGCTAGACTGGTTCATCTTACTTGTTTCTATAATTCTTGATTTATATAGGGTAAAAATTATAAGAAAGTATGTCTTAATGTATATCTATTAAGACATACTATCTTTTAAAGAGCAGCTCCAAGTTTTACTTTCAGTGTAGTTCAATTCTTCAATATTATCTTCTATATTTCTGCTATGTGCTTTTTAAGAAATTTTTTCCTCTCCCAAAGTTGTGAATATATTCTTGCATGTGTTATTCTAGCAAAATTTTGTAGCATTTAATTTAGGCCTATGGTACATCTCAATTTGACTTTTTTTGCCTCTATGGTGTGAGACTAGGGTTAAGTTTCTTCTCTTTTCAGTATGGATAATAAGCTGTTTCAGTTTTATTTTATTTGTTTTCTCATGAAAATGCTTAGTGCTCTCCCCAAAAACCATTTGGCTTGTTCAACCCATAAAAAGCCTGGAAGTCATCATCCCAACCATACAAAAAAAAAAAAAAAAAAAAGCTGACACACTGAAAAATAAACAATTTTTAGATCCATTAGACAATTGGGATCTCAGTGAAAACTGCAGCACTGAAAGCTTATGAAACATGAGCAGGTATAGAAAATTTCAGCTTATCAGGAGCAGAAGCATAGAATCAAACAATCATAACTAGAGCTGGTATCCGAAGAAACATTTTAAACTGTAACTGATGAAATGCTTGCGGCTAAGTGTAGACTAACTTGAGAGGTAAAAACTCTAAGGGACTCAGTCTCAGGAGACCACCACATTGTAATGAGCCCTAGCAGATTCTCCTGGTGAAGATAGCAAAAAAATGCTATCTTATGCAGAATGAGGGGGAAAGAAGCCATGCTTTTGTAGTTTTATTGAGAAATAATTGACATGTGTGTGGATGCCAGGTTGTTTCAGTTGTGTCTGATTCTTTGTAACTTACGGAATGTGGCCCACCAGGCTCCTCTGTCCATAGGGATTCTCCAGGCAAGAGTATCGGAATAGGTTGTCATGCCCTCCAGGGGATCTTCCCAACCCAGGGATCAAACCCACGTCTCTAATGTCTCCTGGATTGATAGGCAGGTTCTTTACCACTAACACCACTTGGGAAGCCAACTGACATACACCACTGTATGTAAGCTTAAAACATTAAGCATAGTGGTTTTATTTACATATATTGTGAAATGATTACCCCAGTATTTTCACTTAGCATTCATCTTCTCATACAGATACATTAAAAAGAAAACAGACACACACAAAAAATCTTGTAACAATAACTCTAAAAATTTACTCTTAGCAATTTTCTGATATATCATGTAGCAGTATCAACAAAAATCATCATGTTATATGTGACATCCCTAGTACCTATCTTGTAACAGGAAATTTGTACCTTTTCACCACATTATCCAGCTTCCCTCTTCTCTCCCTTTCCCCTGGTAACCACAAACCTGATCTCTTCTTTTTCTGTGAGATTTTGTTTGCTTTTTTAAGCTTCCCTCATCCCTTGGATTGCAAGGAGATCCAACCAGTCCATTCTGAAGGAGATCAGCCCTAGGATTTCTTTGAGGGGAATGATGCTAAAGCTGAAACTCCAGTACTTTGGCCACCTCATGAGAAGAGTTGACTCATTGGAAAAGACTCATGCTGGGAGGGATTGTGGGCAGAAGGAGAAGGGGACGACAGAGGATGACATGGCTGGAGGACATCACTGACTTGATGGAAGTGAGTCTGAGTGAACTCCAGGAGTTGGTGATGGACAGAGAGGCCTGGCGTGCTGCAATTCTTGGGGTCTCAAAGAGTAGGACACGACTGAGCGACTAAACTGAACTGATACATAAGTAAAGTTATTCAATATTTGTCTTTTTCTGTCTGACTTATTTCACTTAGCATAATGTCTTCCAGGTCCATCCATGTTGTCTCAAATAATTTCTCTCATTTTTGACTGAATAATATTACAGTGTTTCTGTATCACAACTTCTTTTTCCTTTTGTTCATTGGTGGACACGGGTTGTTTTCGTCTTCCACTACTGTAAATAAGGCTTCTAAAAACATCACGGTACAGATATTGTTTTGAGTTAGTGTTTTCCTTACTTTGGATATATTCCCGCAGTATAATTGCAGTATAATTGCTGGATGGTATGGTGGTTCTATTTTTAATTTTAACAGGATCCTCCATACTATTTTCCATAGTGGCTGTACCTGTTTACAAACTCACCAGCATTTCACAGATTTCTCTTTTCTCCACATCACACCTGCATTTGTTATGATTTTGATGCCTTTTTGATTACAGTCATTCTAACAGGTGTGGAAAATAATTCATTTGTATTTCCTTAAAGACTCATTATGTTGAGCATATTTTCATGTATCTGTTGGTCTTTCCTATACCTTATTTTGGGGAAAGTTTATTCAGGTTCTTTGCTCATTTTTAATTGAGGTATTTTATTTTGTTTTATTTTTATTGAGTTGTAACTTATTTATTTTTCATATCAATCCTTTACCAAGTAAATGATTTACAAATATTCTTTTTGTATCAGGATAATCCTCACATTGTAAAATGAGTTTGGAAGTGCTATCTTCGATTTTTTGGAAGAGTTTGAGAAATATTGATGCTATTTCTTCTTTAAATGTTTGGCAATCATTCTGTAGGTTTCCTTTTCATTTTGTTGATGATTTCTTTTGCTCTATAGAAGCTTTTTAATTTGATGTATTCCATCTGTTCATTTTGTTTCTTGTCCTTTCATTGTCATAGAAAAAATTCATTACAAGACCGGTGTCAAGAAGTTTTATTCATATGTTTCTTCTAGGAGTTTTTCTGTGATTTTGGGTCTTACATTTAAATACATTTTGAGTTAATTTTTATGAGTAATGTAAGCTATAACTCCAGTTTCTTTTACATGTGAATAACCAATTATCCAAGCATAATTTATTAGAGAGATGTCTATTCTACATCATGTATTCTTGGGTGTCTTGTCAAATATCAGTTGACCATATATTCTCAGGCTTATTCCTATATTTTTGATTCATCCCACTGGTCTATTTGTCCATTTTTATGCCAATATTATACTTTTTAAAAATATATTTACAGCTTTATAGTATAACTTGAAATTAGGAAGTGTGATGCTTCCTGCTTTATTTTTTTCTCGGGATTTTTATTTATTCATTTATTTATTTTGGTTATTTGGACATAGTTTCTAGATGAATTTAGTTTTTTCTACTTATGTAAGAATGTGTTGGGAATCTTGATGGAAATTGCATTGAATCTATAGATGACTTTTTGGACAATATTGACATTTTAACATTAATTCTTCTAATACATGACTGTAAAACTCCTTTCCATTTATTCAATTTATT
Organism: Tragelaphus eurycerus; assembly: GCA_935064755.1. Lineage (NCBI taxonomy): Eukaryota > Metazoa > Chordata > Mammalia > Artiodactyla > Bovidae > Tragelaphus > Tragelaphus eurycerus. The sequence goes on along the minus strand of CAKXYN010000003.1, from coordinate 2,966,488 downwards.
TCATCAGCATCTCATGTTTTTTTCCCTCTTTAGTTCAATTGATCCAAAGCAATTTATTGTTTTTGATGTTATTGTAAATGGAATAAATAACTTCATTTCTTTTTTAAAAAAATATTATTCAGATATAGAAATGTTACTGATTATTGTGTTAATTTAAATCTTGCAAGTTCACCAAATTTTCATTGACTGGATCCAATGATTTTTTTTTTTTTTTTTTTTGGTGATCTTTAAGATTCTCTTTCTATAAGATCACGTTACAAACAGAGACAGTTTTAGTTTTCTCTTTCCAATTTTCATACATGCATGCATATGTTTGTTTATTTGTTTTGGTTACCTGATTGTTCTAGCCAGGACTTCTGGTATTTTGTTAGATGAGAATGGTGAGAACAGAAATTCTTGTCTTATTCCTGATCTTAGAAGAAAAGCTTTCAACTTTTCCTGATTGACGATAACGTTAGCTGTGGACCTGTCATATACAAGCTTTATTATGCTGAGATATGTTTCTTCTATACCTAATTTGCTCAGAGGTTTTATTATGAATGGATGTTGAATTCTTTTGAATTTTTTTTTTTTGCATTTTTGAGATGATCCTATGATTTTCTTTCATTTTATTAATTTGATATATAACACTGATTTATTTATATATGTTGAACCATTCCTGCATTTTTGCTTTCTGACATTCCAGGGATAAATCCATTTGATAAAAGTAAATTTTTTAGTGAGTTGATGAATTCAGTTTACTAGTATTTTGAGAAATTTTGCATCTTTATTCATCAGGGATACTACCCTGTAATTTTCTTTTCTAGTAGTATCCTTTTCTGATTTTTGTATCTGGGTAATGCTCACATTGTAAAATGAGTTTGGAAGTATTTTATTCTCTTCAATTTTGGGAAAGAGTTTCAGAAATATTGATGTTAATTCTTCTTTAAATGTTTAATAACATTTACCAGTGAATTCATCAGGTCTTAGGCTTTTCTTCATTGTAGACAATAATTTTTTCTTATAATGAGAGATTTTAAACTTTTTAATTGAGCTATGAGTGATTTATGTGCCACTATTGCCATAACCTCAGAATCTAACTGTTACTTTATATTTACCATTACCAGTGAGATTTACACTGCCTTGTTATCTTTTTATAATGTTTATTTGTAAAGTTCTGCTTCCACTCAAATAACACCCTTTAGTGTTTCTTGTAAGGCATATCTGGTGGTAATGAGCTCCTTCAGTCTTTGTTTACTTGGGAAAAGCCAAAGACAACAAGAGACACAAAAACCAGGACACTGGAGGACATTTTAGCCTCTAATACCATAGCTGAAGCTCATAGTAAATGTGGCCTGTCAACTCACACTAAAGGTCTGTCTATTTGAGTTCTTTTTATCTGATATATCAGGTTCAACTTTCAAACAGAACTATCAAAAGACAACTTACAAAGGCAAACAACACTGTTTAATGAATCAAAGAGAATATTAAAGCTAACGTCAGATATTTCAGAGACTTGTGTTTTCAAATAAAATTTTTTTAAATAGCATGAATAATATGTTAAGAGGTCAAATAGAAAAAGTGGAAGCCATGCAAGAACAATATGAATAATGTAAGCAGAGAGATACAAAGTCAAAAAACTCAAAAAAGAATATAAAGGAAATGCTAGAAATCAAAAACACTAACAGAAGTAAAGAAGGCCTCTGATGGCTCATCAGCAGACTAGATGTGGAGAGGAAAAAATCAGTGAGCTTGAGGATATACCAGTAGAAACTTTCAAAATTTAAATGAAAAGAGAAAAAAAAAATCAAAATTTTGAATAAAATATTTAAGAACTAAGGGAAAATCACAAAAAGTGTAACGTATGTCATGAGAATACAAGAAGACATGAAAGAGAAATGGGTAGAAGTATTTGAAGTAACAAAGGCTAAAATTCTTCCAAAATTAATAACAGACAACTCATTCAGGAAGCTCAGAGAAAACAAGCAAGATAAATACCATCAGATTCAGAACTGAATCAACAAATTGGGTTCAAACTGCTTAAAATTCAGACAAAAAGAAAAACTTATACAATGCTAGGGGAAAACAAAAACAAAAAACCTTACATACAGAAGAAGAATAAGAATTACATTGGATTTCTATTCAAAGGAATGCTACTCTTGTGTATGGAATATGCATCTTATTTATCCATCTTATTTATCCAATCAGCTTCTGATGTATCCATTTCTTGACAACTGTAAATAGTGCTGTTGTGAATGTTGGATTGTATATGTTTTAAATTATTCTTTTCCTTTCAATTGTTGGATCATATGTTACTTCTATATTTAGCTTTGGGGAGCATACTTACTATTTTCCATAGTGGCTGCACCAACCTACGTTTCCACCAACAATGTACATGTGTTCTCTTTTCCCCACATTGTTGACAATGTTTGTTATTTGTGCTCTTTTGCATGATAACCATCCTGACAGGTGTGAGGCAATATCTTATGGTTAAGACTTGAATTTCACTGATTGTGAGCAATGTTGATAATTTTTTCATGTGTCTTTTAACTGTCTTCGTTTTCTCACTTGCAAAATATCTGTTCAATTATTCTGTTCATTTTCTAATAAAGTTGTACTTTTTTAGATGTTGAGTTGTAGAAGTTATTTATGGGGAAATTATAATTATGTGGTAATGTTTTTGTTTAGTAACTCAGTCATGTCTGATTCTTTGCAATCCCATGGACTGCTGCACACCATATATGTGGTATATTAATCCCTTATTGGGACTGATGATAGTCATATCATTTGTAAATATTTTCTTCCATTCAATAGGTTGTGCTTTTGTTTTGTCAATAGTCTACTTTGCTGTCCAAAAGCTTTGCAGGTAAATTAGGTCCCATTTACTTTTGCTTTCATGTCCTTTCCTTTAGGAGATGGATCAATAAAAATATTGTGGCAATTTACTTGAAAGAGTGTTCTGCCTACTTCCCCCCCTCCCAATAATTTTATGGTATCTGTTCTATATTTAGGTCTTTAATCCATTATGACTTTATTTTTATATATAGTGCTAGAGAATATTCTAATATATATATTTTTAATTTTTATTGGTGTAGTTGATTATAATGTTGTGTTAATTTTGCTGTACATAAAAGTGATTCATACACACACACACACACACACATTCTTTTAATATTGTTTTTCATTATGGTTTATCTCAGGACATTGAATATAGTTTCATGCACTTTACAATAAGATCTTGTTGTTTATATGTAATATTTTGGATCTGCTAAACCCAAACTTCAAGTCCATTCTTCCCCCACCCTCTCTCCTCCTTGGCAACCACAAATTTGTTCTCCATGTCTGTGAGTTTGTTTCTGTTTAATAGATAGGTTCATTTGTATCATATTTTAGATTCCAAATATAAGTGATATCATTTGGTATTTGTCTTTCTCTTTCTGGGCAATCTGGTGGCTCAGAGGTTAAAGTGTCTGCCTGCAATGCGGGAGACCTGGGTTCGATCCCTGGTTCAGGAAGATTCCCTGGAAAAGGAAATGGCAACCCACTCCAGTACTCTTGCCTGGAGAATCCCATGGACAGAGGAGCCTGGTGGGCTACAGTCCACAGGGTCCCAAAGAGTTGGGCACGACTGAGTGACTTTACTTTCACTTTAACTTTCTGACTTACTTCACTAGGTATGATAATCTCTAGATCCATGCATATTGCTGCAAATGGCATTATTTCATCCTTTTTTATGGTTGAGTAATATCCATTGTACATATGTACCATATCTTTATCCATTCATCTGTTGATGGACATTTAGGTTGTTTCTATATATTGACTATTGTGAATATAGAAAACGAAGATCATGGCATCTGGTCCCATCACTACATGGGAAATAGATGGAGAAACAGTGGAAACAGTGTCAGACTTTATTTTTCTGGGCTCCAAGATCACTGCAGATGGTGACTGCAGCCATGAAATTAAAAGACGCTTACTCCTTGGAAGGAAAGTTATGACCAACCTAGATAGCATACTCAAAAGCAGACACATTACTTTGCAAACAAATGTTCGCCTAGTCAAGGCTATGGTCTTTCCTGTGGTCATGTATGGATGTGAAAGCTGGACTGTGAAGAAGGCTGAGCGCCGAAGAATTGATGCTTTTGAACTGTGGTGTTGGAGAAGACTCTTGAGAGTCCCTTGGACTGCAAGGAGATCCAACCGGTCCATTCTGAAGGAGATCAGCCCTGGGATTTCTTTGGAAGGAATGATGCTGAAGCTGAAACTCCAGTATTTTGGCCACCTCATGTGAAGAGTTGACTCATTGGAGAAGACTCTGATGCTGGGAGGGATTGAGGGCAGGAGGAGAAGGGGACGACAGAGGATGAGATGGCTGGATGGCATCACTGACTCAATGCATGTGAGTCTGAGTGACCTCCGAGAGCTGGTGATGGATAGGGAGGCCTGGTGTGCTGCAGTTCATGGGGTCGCAAAGAGTTGGACACGACTGAGCAACTGATCTGATCTGATCTGATGAATATAGGGGTGCATGTATTTTGAAGATTGTAATTTTGTTTAAATATATGCCCAGGAATGATATTTCCAGATCATATGGCAATTCTATATTTAATTTTTGAGAAATCTCCACTAATTTACCTTCCTACCCATGGTGTCTGAGGTTTCCTTTTCTCCACACCCTCTCCAGAATTTTTTGTTCCTAGAATTTTTAATGAGGGTCGTTCTGACAGGTGTGAGGTGGCACCTCATTGTAGGTTTGATTTTCATTTCTCTAATATTAGTGATGCTGAACATCTTTTCATGTGCATATTAACCTTCTGTATGTCTTCTTTGGAGAAATGTTTAGGTCTTCCCTTCATTTTTTGTTTGGGTTCATTTTTTCCTGTTAAGTTGAATGAAGTTTGCTGACTTCATATTTTTGAAATTAAGTTCTTGTCAATCTCATTGACAAGACAGTCCCAGTTTGTAGGTTGTCTTTTTGTTGTTTATGGTTTCTTTTGCAGTGCAAATGCTTGTAAATAGGTCCCATTCATTTGTTTTTGTTTTTATTTCTATTGCATTGGAAGACTGCCATAAGAAAACAGTGGTTTGATTTATGTCAAAGAATGTTTTGCCTATTATCTGTTCTAGGAGTTTCATGGTGCCGTGTCTTATGTTTAAGTCTTTAAGGCATTTTTAGTTTGATTTTGCGTATGGTGTGAGCACATGCTTTAATTTCACTAATTTCCATGCAGCTGTCCAACTTTCTCAGCAAGACTTGCTGAAGAGGTTTTTTTGTTTTCCATTGTATAGTCTTGTCTCCTCTGTCAAAGATTAATTGATTGTAAGTGTCTGGGGTTATTTCTGTTCTCTCTATCATGTTGCACTGATCTGTTTCTGTTTATGTCAGTACCATACTGTTTAATTGCCCTGGTTTTACAGTGCAGTCTGAATATATATTCAATATTCTCCATGACTTATTTATTCTCCATTTGCCCTTTATTCTGAAATCTCAAGACTTCTATCTTGATGTTATTGTACTTATGTGTCATTAGCTATATTCTGACCAAAAATGTCATGTCTTACAAAAGAAAAAGGAATGATATCTTCTCATTTCAGTATGCTACTCATTCTGCCAAGTCAAGAGAAGGAGAAAATAATTTTTAACTCATAGAGAAAATAAAGCAAAAATATAAATAAAAATTACCACCTCCATTTCAAATTGTGAATAAGACAAGAAATATTTTTGTAGATAAATTGTAGTTTTTTTAAAGTTTATACACACATACTGATATACTTTTAACATCTATACTAATTTAAAAGTTTTGACAAATGGATTTTTTAAACTTTCATAAATAATAGAAAAATTTTGTTGAAAGTATCTGATGTAGATATATATGACATATATCTATAGATAGATATAGATATATATGACAAAAATAATTGATTACTTTAGCAACAATTTATAGCTACCAGGATTTTGAACATTATAAGATGGGCTATATCACATAAAATGTGGGAAAAGGAAATATTAACATACTGCTAGTGGAAATATAAATTATTATAGCATTTAGTATAAGTTCTAAGTAAGTAATCAGTAATTTCTATCTTGGAAAATATTTCATAATACATAAAAATCACAAGTACATAAGTGTGTCTGATACTATTTATTTTTTTCCAGTTTCCTTCTAAACTATTTCTAACATTCAAAGGTTTTCATCCTTTGATACTTCGGATAAAGTTAGTATTTTAAGGTCTGTAAGCTCAGACTGTAAAGAATCTGCCTGCAATTCAGGAGACACAGATTCATTCCCTGGTTTGGGAAGATATCCTGGAGAAGAGAATAGCTATTCACTCCAGTATTCTTGGGGCTTTGCTGGCGGCTCAGAATAAAGAATCTGCCTGCAATGCAGATGCCACTGAGCAACTAAGACTTTCACTTTCAAGTTGGATGAATTTGTGCAGGTTTTTATTTGCAACTGAAGCATTCAGAGAGAAGAACATTAAAAAAGACACCAGTTTTGCTCATATTAATTTTGGAAAAAAATCAGCATAGTTCTGATATCAAAAGTTTTAAGGAAAGTTTCCTGATTTAAGGTTCTACATGGCAGCAGCGGCAGTAGCTTACTGGATAGCATATTCTTTTTTTTTTTTTTTTCATTTGTTTGTTTTTTTTTTTTTCATGTGGTATTCTTCCTGGAGACTTAGGTTAGTGATATTTTAACCCTCTCACTGATCCTGTAAGATTATATTAATACATGTTTTATATGTTTATATGTATATCTTCAAATACATACACACATATTCCATTCATTAAATTACTTTATATGCATTAAGAGTGATATATGTTATCTGTAATTAAGAATATTTATTAATATAGAAATTAGGAAAATAAACATTAAAGGGATAGGGATTTGTGTTGGTTTCCAATCAGTTAGTTTTGTTGGAAATGAGGATCCACTTTCACTAAAGAGACTTGATAAATGCTGGCACTCAGTGATCAATCAGTGGCATACTTATACAGTTAAATGTGATCATCTAGAATAATGTGTGTATTGAAGCAAAGCTTTGAAAGACTGAAAGACTGGAAACAGTAGACTAACATGAGGTTCAGTTCACTCACTCATTTGTGTCTGACTCTTAGCAACCCCATAGCCTGCAGCATTCCCGGATTCTCTGTCCATCACCAACTCCCAGAGATTGCTCAAATTCATGTCCATCGAGTCAGTGATGCCAACCAAACACCTCATCCTCTGTCATCACTTTCTCCTCCTGCTTTCAATTTTTCCTAGCATCAGGGTCTTCCCCAATCAGTCAGTTCTTTGCATCAGGTGGCCAAAGTACTGGAGCTTCAGCTTAAGCATCAGTCCTTCCAGTGAATATTCAGCACTGATTTCCTTATTAACTAGTTTGATCTTTTTGCAGTCCAAGGGACTCTGAAGAGTCTTCTCCAACACCACAGTTCAAAACCATCAATTCTCTGGCTCTCAACTTTCTTTATGGTCCAACTGTCACTTCTATAAATGACTACTGGAAAAGCCATAGTTTGACTAGACAGATCTCTGTTGGCCATGCTTCTCTGTCCTTCACTATCTCCTGGAGTTTTCTCAAACTCATCTCCATTGAGTCAGTGATGCCATCCAATCCTCTCCTCCTCTACCACCCTCTTCTCTTCTTACCCTCAACCTATCCCAGCATTAGGGTCTTTTCCAATGAGTTGGCTGTTTGTATTAGGTGCACAAAGTATGGGTGCTTCAGCATCAGTCCTTTCAATGAATATTCAGGGTTGATTTCTTTTAGTATTGACTGATTTGATCTCCCTGCTGTGCAATAGACTCTCAAAAGTCTTATCAAGCACCACAGTTTGAAATCTAGACAGCATATTAAAAAGCAGAGACATCAATTTGCTGACAAAATTCCATGTATTCATGCATTTTATAAAGTTAATTATTTAACTGATTCAATTTTTTTCTCTATTACTAAATACAACTTTTAAAAAATTGAAAAGTAAATTCCTATAAACATTTAGGTATAGGTACATGAGAAAATATTTTAACAATAAATATATCTTACACTGTAAATGATTATATTCTTAGTTCAAGTGAATATTGCAGGAAAGCTTATCTTTGTATCTATTTAAAAAATCAAATTGTGTTTTTTAATGATAATATATTAAATATTAGTACTATATATTTCAAACACTATGCAAAATTATATTAGGAAATAAGTTATATTCCATGTCATAAAATAATGCTGATGTTACCTGGAATCAAAAGTACTACTAAGAAAGAGACATATTGAAATGGAAATTTAAAAAAAATTATGTTCCACTTTAATTTGGGTCCATTTTCTTTTTTAATATTTATTTTATATTGGAATATAGTTGATTTGCAATGTTGTGTTAGTTTCTGGTATACAGCAAAGTGATTCAGTCTATTCTTTTTCACTTCATGGGAAATAGATGGGGAAACAGTGGAAACAGTGTCAGACTTTATTTTTCTGGGCTCCAAAATCACTGCAGATGGTGACTGCAGCCATGAAATTAAAAGACACTTACTCCTTGGAAGAAAAGTTATGACCAACCTACATAGCATATTCAAAAGCAGAAACATTACTTTGCCAACAAAGGTCTGTCTAGTCAGGGACATGGTTTTTCCAGTGGTCATGTATGGATGTGAGAGTTGGACTGTAAAAAATGTTGAGCACCAAAAAATTGATGTCTTTGAACTGTGGTGTTGGAGAAGACTCTTGAGAGTCCCTTGGACTGCAAGGAGATCCAACCAGTCCATTCTGAAGGAGATCAGTCCTGGGATTTCTTTGGAAGGAATGATGCTAAAGCTGAAACTCCAGTACTTTGGCCACCTCATGCAAAGAGTTGACTCATTGGAAAAGACTCTTATGCTGGGAGGGATTGGGGGCAGGAGGAGAAGGGGATGACAGAGGATGAGATGGCTGGATGGCATCACTGACTCGATGGACGTGATGATGATGAGTTGGTGATGGACAGGAGGGCCTGGTGTGCTGCAATTCGTGGGGTCACAAAGAGTCGGACATGACTGAGCGACTGAACTGAACTGAATTGATTCTTTTTCAACAATTTTCTCATTTTAGATTATTAGAGAACATTGAGTATACTCCCTTGTGCTTTACAGTAGGTACTTGTTGGTTATCTATTTAAATATAATAGTATGTATATGTCAATCACAAAATCCCAATCTATCTCTCAACTCCCACTTTCCCCTTTGGTAACTAGAAGTTTGTTTTCTGAGCCTGTGATTCTGTTTCTGCCTTGTAAATAAATACAATTATATCAACTTTTTTAGATTATAAACATATGCAATATTGTATGATATTTATCTTTCTCTGTCTGACTTATTTTGCTTAGTATGAAAGTCTCCAGGTCCATCCATGTAGCTACAAGGACATCATTTTGTTCTTTTTTATGCCTGAGTAATACTCCAATGTGTATGTGTATCTTCTTTATTCATTCATCTGTTAATGAGCATTTAACTTGCTTCTGTGTCTTGACTATTCTAAATAGTGTTGCAGTGAATATTAAGGTACATATATTATTTTGAACCATGTTTTCTCTAGATATATGCTGAAGAATGAATTTGCTGGATCACATGGTAACTCTATTTTATAGTTTTTTAAGGAAACGCCATACTGTTCTCCACATGGATACACCAATTTGCACTCTCAGCTATAGTACAAGAGGGCTCCCTTTTCCCTGTCCAGCGTTTATTGTGTATAGATATTTTGACTATAGTCATTCTGACCCTGTGAGGTGATAATCTCATTGTAGTTTTGATTTACTTTTCTCTAATAATTTGTCCTTGGAAAGAAAGTTATGACCAACCTAGATAGCATATTCAAAAGCAGAGACATTACTTTACCAACAAAGGTTTGCCTAGTCAAGGCTATGGTCTTTCCTGTGGTCATGTATGGATGTGAGAGCTGGACTGTGAAGAAGGCTGAGCACCGAAGAATTGATGCTTTCGAACTGTGGTGTTGGAGAAGACTCTTGAGAGTCCCTTGGACTGCAAGAAGATCCAACCAGTCCATTCTGAAGGAGATCAATCCTGGAATTTCTTTGGAAGGAATGATGTTAAAGCTGAAACTCCAGTATTTTGGCCACCTCATGTGAAGAGTTGACTCATTGGAGAAGACTCTGATGCTGGGAGGGATTGAGGGCAGGAGGAGAAGGGGACGACAGAGGATGAGATGGCTGGATGGCATCACTGACTTGATGGGTGTGAGTCTGGGTGACCTCAGAGAGCTGGTGATGGACAGGGAGGCCTGGCGTGCTGCGGTTCATGGGGTCGGGAAGAGTCGGATACGACTGAGCGACTGATCTGATCTGATCTGAATAATTTGTCATGTTGAGCATCTTTTCACATGCCTCTTGGCCATTTGCAAGGATTCTTTGGAGAAATGTCTCTATAGGTTTTCTGCCATGTTTTGATTGGCCTGCTTATTTTCTTTTTTGGATATTGACCTGCATGAGTTATTTGTATTTGAAGATTAATCCCTTGCTGGTTGTGTTGTTTGCAAAATTTTCTCCTATTTGTGTGTTGTCTTTTCCTTTTGTTTATGGTTTCCTTTATTGTGCAAAAGCTTTTGAATTTATCTAGATCTCATTTGTGTTTTTTTGTTTGTTTGTTTCCATTGCTCTCTAGGAGACAGTTTAAAAAAGATATCATTTGATATATGTCAAATTTCATGTTTTATATCAAATCTGCCTTTGTTTTCCTCTAAGTTTTGTGATATTCCATCTTAAATTTAGGTCTTTAATCCATTTTGAGTTTTTTTGTATTGTGTTAAAGAATGTTATACTTTCATTGCTTTACAGGTAGTTGTCCCATTTTCCCATCAACATTTACTGGGATGATTGTCTTTTCTCGTTTGTCATATGTTAATTAACCATATGTGCATGGGTTTATTTCTGGCCTTTCTATTCTGTTTGGTTGATCTTTATTTTTCTTTTTTTGTGCCAATATCATACTGTTTTGATGACTGTAGTATAGTCTAAAGTCAGAGAGCCTGATACCTCACCTGTTTTTCTTTCCTAAGATTGCTTTGGTTACTTGGAGTCTTTTGTGTCTCTATAGAAATTTTACAATTTATCATACTACTTCTATGAAAGAAACCATTGATAATTTGGTAAAGATTGCATTGAATTTCTAGATTGTGTTAGATAGTATAGTCAATTTTAGAGTATTGATTTTTCCAGTCCAAAATCATAGCATATCTTTTTATCATTTTTAATATTTTATGTGGGAAAGTATCCATGGAATTCTCCAGTCCAGAATATTGGAATGGGTAGCCTTTCCCTTCTCCAGGGGATCCTCCCAACCCAGGGATAAAACCCAGGTCTGCCACATTGCAGGCAGAGTCTTTACCAGCTAAGCCACAAGGGAAGCCCAAGGATACTGGAGTGGGTAGTCTATCCCTTCTCCAGTGGGTCTTCCCTTACCAGGGATCACACCAGGGTCTCCTGAATTGCAGGTGGATTTTTTACCAACTGAACTATCAGGGAAGACCTAATCATGTTTGCAAGCATCTCTAATTCTTAGTAATAAACACATAATACATTCATGCGATTTACCTTGTTAACTTATTTAATGTTTCTCATGTTTAATATAAGAATTATATTTGAGCTATTTCTTATTTCTTAAAAAATTTTTGAATTGCTTATTTCTTTACTTTGGTTTCTTTGATAGTTTTATCTTGCTAATGAAGTTCCAATATATTTGAATTTTCTAATATTAAAATAATTAACTTTATGAATTTATGCTTGCTATATTTTTCAATTCTTAATTTTATCCCAATTTTCAGTTCAGTTCAGTTCAGTCACTGAGTCATCCCTATTCGACCCCATGGACTGCAGCATGAAGGCTTCCCTGTCCATCACCAACTCCCAGAGCTTGCTAAACTCATGTCCATTGAGTCAGTAATACCATCCTACCATCTCATTCTCTGTTGTCCCCTTCTCCTCCTGACTTCAATCTTTCCCAGTATCAGGGTCTGTTTTCTTAGATTCCACATATAAGTGTGATCACACAGTATTTGTTATTTTTTGTTTGCTTGTTTCACTTATTCACTTAGCATCATATCCTCTTGTCAATTCATATTTGTTTCAAAAGACAAGAACTCCTTTAAAAAATATTTGAATGGGGTTGATTTACAATGGTGCATTCGTTTCTACGGTACCACAAGGTGAATCAGTTATCATGTACATACGTACACTTTTTTTTTTTTAGATCTTTTTACCATGTAGGTCATTACAGAGTATTGAGCAGATTTCCCTATTCTATCCAGCAGGTCCTTATTAGTTATATATTATATATATATAATATATATATATATAATATATATATAATATATTATATATTATAATAATATATATTAATAATATATATAATTAATATATAATATATATATAATAATATAATAATATATAATAATATAATATAATATATTATATATAATAATATATATAATATATATATAATATAATATAAAAAAAGAAATAGAGGAAAACAACAGAATGGGAAAGACTAGGGATCTCGTCAAGAAAATCAGAGATAACAAAGGAACATTTCATGAAAAGATGGGCTCGATAAAGGACAGAAATGGTATGAACCTAACAGAAGCAGAAGATAATAAGAAGAGGTGGCAAGAATACACAGAAGAACTGTACAAAAAAGATCTTCATGACCCAGATAATCACGATGGTGTGATCACTGACCTAGAGCCAGACATCCTGGAATGTGAAGTCAAGTGGGCCTTAGAAAGCATCACTATGAACAAAGCTAGTGGAGGTGATGGAATTCCAGTTGAGCTCTTTCAAATCCTGAAAGATGATGCTGTGAAAGTGCTGCACTCAATATGCCAGCAAATTTGGAAAACTCAGCAGTGGCCACAGGACTGGAAAAGGTCAGTTTTCATTCCAATCCCAAAGAAAGGCAATGACAAAGAATGCTCAAACTACCACACAATTGTACTCATCTCACATGCTAGTAAAGTAATGCTCAAAATTCTCCAAGCCAGGCTTCAGCAATATGTGAACCGTGAACTTCCTGATGTTCAAGCTGGTTTTGGAAAAGACAGAGGAACCAGAGATCAAATTGGCAACATCCACTGGATCATGGAAAAAGCAAGAGAGTTCCAGAAAAGCATCTATTTCTGCTTTATTGACTATGCCAAAGCGTTTGACTGTGTGGATCACAAGAAACTGTGGAAAATTCTGAAAGAGATTGGAATACCAGACCACCTTATCTGCCTCTTGAGAAATATGTATGCAGGTCAGAAAGCAACAGTTAGAACTGGACATGTAGCAACAGACTGGTTCCAAATAGGAAAAGGAGTACATCAAGGCTCTATATTGTCACCCTGTTTATTTAGCTTATATACAGAGTACATCATGAGAAATGCTGGCCTGGAAGAAACACAAGCTGGAATCAAGATTGCTGGGAGAAATATCAATAACCTCAGATATGCAGATGGCACCACCCTTATGGCAGAATGTGAAGAGGAGCTCAAAAGCCTCTTGATGAAAGTGAAAGTGGAGAGTGAAAAAGTTGGCTTAAAGCTCACCATTCAGAAAACGAAGATCATGGCATCTGGTCCCATCACTTCATGGGGAAAAAATGGGGAAACAGTGGAAACAGTGTCAGACTTTATTTTTCTGGGCTCCAAAATCACTACAAATGGTAACTGCAGCAATGAAATTAAAAGACGTTTACTCCTTGGAAGGAAAGTTATGACCAACCTAGATAGCATATTCAAAAGCAGAGACATTACTTTGCCAACAAATGTTCGCCTAGTCAAGGCTATGGTTTTTCCTGTGGTCATGAATGGATGTGAGAGCTGGACTGTGAAGAAGGCTGAGCACTGAAGAATTGATGCTTTTGAACTGTGGTGTTGGAGAAGACTCTTGTGAGTCCCTTGGACTGCAAGGAGATCCAACCAGTCCATTCTGAAGTAGATCAGCCCTGGGATTTCTTTGGAGGGAAGGATGCTAAAGCTGAAACTCCAGTACTTTGGCCACCTCATGCGAAGAGTTGACTCACTAGAAAAGACTGATGCTGGGAGGGATTGAGGGCAGGAGGAGAAGGGGACGACAGAGGATGAGATGGCTGGATGGCATCACTGACTCGATGGATGTGAGTCTCAGTGACCTCTGGGAGTTGGTGATGGACAGGGAGGCCTGGCGTGCTGCGATTCATGGGCCTGGCGTACTGTGATTCATGAGGTCGCAAAAGGTCAGACAGGACAGAGCGACTGATCTGATCTGATTTTATATATATATATAAAATCAGATCAGATCATATATATGGGGAAGGCAATGGCACCCCACCCCAGTACTTTTGCCTGGAAAATCCCACTGATGGAGGATCCTAGTAGGCTCCAGTCCATGGGGTCGCTAAGAGTCGGACACGACTGAGCAACTTCACTTTCACTTTTCACTTTTCATTCATTGGAGAAGGAAATGGCAACCCACTCCAGTATTCTTCCCTGGAGAATCCCAGGGATGGGGGAGCGATGAGCTTCTGTCTATGGGGTCGCACAGAGTCGGACACGACTGAAGCGACTTAGCAGCAGCATATATATATATATATATATATATATATAGAGAGAGAGAGAGAGAGAAAATAAGAAAAAAGAAAAAAAAAAATATATATATATATAAGAGAGAGAGTAGAGAGAGAGAGTAGTGTATGTACATTAATTTCAATATCTCAATTTATCCCTCTCCCCTTTCCCCCCATGGAAACCATAAGTTTGTTTTCTACATCTGTGACTCTATTTCTGTATTGCAGATAAGTTTTTTCTACTCTATTTCCATTTTATAAATAAGTTTACTGTTGAGTTCAGTTTAGTTCAGTCACTCATTCATGTCCAACTCTTTGCGAACCTATGGACTGCAGCATGCCAGGCCTCCCTGTCCATCACCAACTCCTGGAGTCTAACTCAGTGAAACTATGAACCCTGTCATGTAGGGCCACCCAAGATGAATGGGTCATGGTGGAGAGTTTCTGACAGAAGGTGGTCCATTGGAGAAAGTAACGGCAAACCACTTCAGTATTCTTGCCTTCAGAAGCTCACAGAAGTATGAAAAGTTTACTGTACCATTTTGTAAATTTCACATATAGGTAAGATCATATGATATTTGTCTTTCTCTGTCTGAAACAAACTTTACTCAGTGTGACAATCTCTAGGCCTATCCATGTTGCTGCAAATGACATTATTTTTTCATTTTTATGGCTAATATTCCACTGTTTATATGTACCCCATCTTATTTATCCATTACTCTTTTGATGAAATATTCTTTATCCATTTCTCTTTTGATGAAATAGAATTTCCTTTTTAAGTTGGCACAATATTACATTGTGTGCGTGTGTGTGTCTGTGTGTGTGTATATACACATGTATTTCTCTCTGTGTGTGTATATATATATGTCTATATGCGTATTGCTATAAGTACCACAGTGTTGGAGAAGACTCTTGAGATTCCCTTGGACTGTAAGGAGATCAAATCAGTCAATCCTAATGAAATCAGCCCCGAATATTCATTAGAAGGACTGATGGCTGAAGGTGAAGCTCCAATATTTTGGCCACCTGATATGAAGAACTGACTCATTGGAAAAGACCCTGATGCTGGGAAAGACAGAAGGCAGGAGGAGAAGGGGATGACAGAGGATGAGACGGTTGGATGGCATCACTGACTGTGTGAATATGAACAAGCTCTGGGAGTTGGTGATGGACAGAGAAGCCTGGTGTGCCACAGTCCATGGGGTCGCAGAGTCAGACACAACTAACTGAAGTGAACTGAACTGTATGCATTTTATTTATAAATTATAGTAGATGTTGATGACTGAGTGACTGAACTGAACTGATATAAGCACAATTGCGTGTTAAGTCACTTCGGTGGAGTCCTATGCTTTGCGATCCTACGGACTGTAGCCCACCAGGCTCTTCTGTCCATGGGATTCTCCAGGCAAGAATATTGGCATGGGTTGCCATGCTCTATTCCAGGGGATCTTCCTGACTGAGGAATCAAACCTGTGTCTCCTGTATTGGAGGCAGATTCTTTACAACTGAGCTGCCAGTGAAGCTATATATATATATATATATAAAATCTCAGGACACTTGTTTCTATATGTTGGGTATTGTAAGTAATGCTGCAATAAACATGGGGGTGGTGGTGGAGATATCTCTTTTAGAATGTGATTTCTTTCCTTCAGATATACACCCATAAAAAGAATTTCTAGATCATATGGTATTTCTATTTTTAATTTTTTATTTTCTTGAAGCACCTCCACACTGTTTTCTATAGTTGCTGCACCAATTTACATTCCCACTAAGTTCAAAATGGTCTCAGTCTCTTCATCACATCCTCAACACATTTGATATATCTTCTTTTGGATAATACTCATTCTAACAGGTATGAGGCACTATCCACTGTGGTTTTTATTTGCGTTACTCTGATTATTAGTGATATGAGTATGTCTTCATGTACCATCTTCCATCTGTATGTCTTCTTTGAAAAAGTGCTTTTTAAATTCCTCCACCCATTGGTAATTAGACTTTTTGCCATTTTTTTGCTACTGAGCTGGATGGATTATTTTTTAAATATATGTATTGGATATTAACCCCTATGACATATGTGTTTGCAAATATTTTCTCACATTACATAAGTTTCCTTTTCATTTTGTAGATGGTTTCCTTTACTATGGAGAAGCGTTTTAGTTTGATGTATCCCTACTTATTTCTTTTGATTTTGTTGCCTTTGCTTCTGATGTGAAATTTTTTAAAGTTATTGCTAAGATTGGTATCAAGGGACTTACCCTCTAGATTTTCTTCTAGTTTTACACTTGCAGATTTTATGTTCAGATCTTTAATCTATGTTCTATTGATTTCTGTTATTAAGGCTGTTGCTGTCCAATTTCTCTAAACTATTTATTGATAGATTTATTCTTTCCCTGTTATATATTTCGGGTTCTTTTGCTGTGAATTATAATGACCATATATGTGTGGCTTTATTCCTGGGCTTTTTAATCTGATCCACTGTTAGGGAGGTGGCTTCATTTATAGCTCAGTCAGTAAAGAATCTGCCTGCAATGAAAGAGACCCAGTTTCGATTTATAGATTGGGAAGATCCCCTGGAGAAGGAAATGAAAATCCACTCCAGTATTCTTGCTGGGAGAGTCTCTGGGATATAGGAGCGTGGCAGGACATAGTCCATGGGGTTGAAAGAGTGAGACATGACTTTGCCACTAACCCAACACCACCACCATTGTTCAGATCAGATCAGATCAGATCAGTCGCTCAGTCGTGTCCGACTCTTTGCGACCCCATGAACTGCAGCACGCCAGGCCTCCCTGTCCATCACCAGATCTCGGAGGTCACTCAGACCCACATTTATCGAGTCAGTGATTCCATCCAGCCATCTCATCCTCTGTCGTCCCCTTCTCCTCCTGCCCTCAATCCCTCCCAGCATCAGAGTCTTCTCCAATGAGTCAACTCTTCACATGAGGTGGCCAAAATACTGGAGTTTCAGCTTCAGCATCATTCCTTCCAAAGAAATCCCAGGGCTGATCTCCTTCAGAATGGACTGATTGGATCTCCTTGCAGTCCAAGGGACTCTCAAGAGTCTTCTCCAACACCACAGTTCAAAAGCATCAATTCTTCGGCGCTCAGCCTTCTTCACAGTCCAGCTATCACATCCATACATGACCACAGGAAAAACCATAGCCTTGACTAGGCGAACCTTTGTTGGCAAAGTGATGTCTCTGCTTTTGAATATGCTATCTAGGTTGGTCATAACTTTCCTTCCAAGGAGTAAGTGTCTTTTAATTTCATGGCTGCAGTCACCATCTGCAGTGATTTTGGAGCCCAGAAAAACAAAGTCTGACACTGTTTCCACTGTTTCTCCATCTATTTCCCATGTAGTGATGGGACCAGATGCCATGATCTTCGTTTTCTGAATGTTGAGCTTTAAGCCAACCTTTTCACTCTCCACTTTCACTTTCATCAAGAGGCTTTTGAGTTCCTCTTCACTTTCTGCCATAAGGGTGGTATCATCTGCATATCTGAGGTTATTGATATTTCTCCCGGCAATCTTGATTCCAGCTTGTGTTTCTTCCAGGCCAGCATTTCTCATGATGTACTCTGCATATAAGTTAAATAAACACGGTGACAATATACAGCTTTGACTTACTCCTTTTCCTATTTGGAACCAGTCTGTTGTTCCATGACCAGTTCTAACTGTTGCTTCCTAACCTGCATACAGATTTCTCAAGAGGCAGATCAGGTGGTCTGGTATTCCCATCTGTCTCAGAATTTTCCACAGTTTATTGTGATCCACACAGTCAAAAGCTTTGGCATAGTCAATAAAGCAGAAATAGATGTTTTTCTGGAACTCTCTTGCTTTTTCGATGATCCAGTGGATGTTGGCAATTTGATCTCTGGTTCCTCTGCCTTTTCTAAATCCAGCTTGAACATCAGGAAGTTCACGGTTCACATATTGCTGAAGCCTGGCTTGGAGAATTTTGAGCATTACTTTACTAGCGTGTGAGATGAGTGCAATTGTGCGGTAGTTTAAGCACTCTTTGGCATTGCCTTTCTTTGGGATTGGAATGAAAACTGACCTTTTCCAATCTTGTGGCCACTGCTGAGTTTTCCAAATTTTCTGGCATATTGAGTGCAGCACTTTCACAGCATCATCTTTCAGGATTTGGAACAGCTCCACTGGAATTCCATCACCTCCACTAGCTTTGTTCCTAGTGATGCTTTCTAAGGCCCATTTGACTTCACATTCCAGGATGTCTGGCTCTAGGTCAGTGATCACACCATCATGATTATCTGGGTCGTGAAGCTCTTTTTCATACAATTCTTCTGTGTATTCTTGCCACCTCTTCTTAATATCTTCTGCTTCCGTTAGGTCCATACCATTTCTGTCCTTTATTGAGCCAATTTTTGCATGAAATGTTCCTTTGGTATCTCTGATTTTCTTGAATAGATCTTTAGTCTTTCCCATTCTGTTGTTATCCTCTATTTCTTTGCATTGATCGCTGAAGAAGGCTTTTTTATCTCTTCTTGCTGTTCTTTGGAACTCTGCATTCAGATGTTTATATCTTTCCTTTTCTCCTTTGCTTTTCACTTCTCTTCCTTTCACAGCTATTTGTAAGGCCTCCCCAGACAGCCATTTTGCTTTTTTGCATTTCTTTTCCATGGGGATGGTCTTGATCCCTGTCTCCTGTACAATGTCACGAACCTCATTCCATAGTTCATCAGGCACTCTATCTATCAGATCTAGGCCCTTAAATCTATTTCTCACTTCCACTGTATAATCATAAGGGATTCGATTTACGTCGTATCTGACTGGTCTAGTGGTTTTCCCTACTTTCTTCAATTTCAGTCTGAATTTGGCAATAAGGAGTTCATGGTCCGAGCCACCACCATTGTTAGGAAATTAAATAGTCTTGTTTAGGCTTCAGAGACAATGCAGGTAGGTCTCTTCCCTTGCTTCTCACCTCCTTGGACACTTCCCTGACTGTGAGTGACTGCCAGCTGTGAGTACAAGACTTGCAACACCATAGATAAGATAAGGGATGAACCTTGAGATTGTTGAGTTCCTGGAGGAAGGCTGGACAACAAAGCCCTGGGCTTAACAACATTCCAAGTTTTACACATTAACATGAAATCAGAGCTGCTGTTTGCTTACAGGTTGATGGTGATATTAGTTTGCATCCTGGGATTATAAGCAGGAACCCAAACTAGGATCTTTGACATCTCATCCATGGAGCAAGACACGTTGCTTGGGACATTTTCCCAGTTGGAAGTTGAGATGTGCTGTGTCATGGGACTTTTCAGCACTATTTGATTCTGGACGTTGGTCCAAACCCAATTTTGTGATGTATGCTCTTCTGTTTCTATTTTTCTTTTCTTTTAATGTTAGTATATTAAAAGTAAGCTAGATAATTCTCTAATAAATATTTGTACTATTTCTTTGTATATAATGAGTAGCTCACTTTGTTAACAAATCCTTTGAACCTGAGATAAAAGTGAAAGCTTTCAACAAAACATCCATTTACTATGTGTCTCTCTTTATGCCAGTGACATATTCTTTTGATGACTAGATTTATATTTTTAAATTAGGAAGCTGGGTGCCTCCAACTTTGTTCATATTTCTGAGGATTACTTTGGGTATTTGGAATCTTTTGGAGTTCCATGCCACAACTGCCAGTACTATGTTGACTAAAAGTGGCAAGAGTGGTCCCCCTTGATTAGTTCCAGATCTTAGATAAAAGGTTTTCAACCTTTCACCATTAAATATGGTGTTGCTTGTGGACTTGTTTTACATACCGTTTATTTTGCCAAGTAGATTGTCTGTGTACACAATTTGAGAACTTTTATGAATGGGTGTCAAATTTTATCAGAAGCTTTTTCTGCATCTTTGAGATGATAGTGTGATTTTTTACTTTTGTTAGTGTGATTTATCATAAGGATTAATTTTCAAATGTTGAGTCATTCTAACATCTGTGAAATAAATCCTGCTTGATTGTGGTGTATAATCCTTTAAATATATTGTTGTATTTGGGTTGCTAATACTTTGCTAATAAATTTTATTATTGGTAATATTGGTCTTCAGTTTTTCTTATGAAGATGATGCTGGGGTCCTAAAATAGTTTGGAAATATACCTTCCTCTCCCAACTTTTAAGAATTTCTGAAGGATTGCCATTAATTATTTAAATGTTTCATCAGATCAGATCAGATCAGATCAGTCGCTCAGTCGTGTCCGACTCTTTGCGACCCCATGAACCGCAGCACGCCAGGCCTCCCTGTCCATCACCAGCTCCCGGAGGTCACCCAGACTCACACCCATCAAGTCAGTGATGCCATCTCATGAGATCCAGCCATCTCATCCTCTGTCGTCCCCCTTCTCCTCCTGCCTTCAATCCCTCCCAGCATCAGAGTCTTCTCCAATGAGTCAACTCTTCGCATGAGGTGGCCAAAATACTGGAGTTTCAGCTTTAGCATCATTCCTTCTAAAGAAATTCCAGGATTGATCTCCTTCAGAATGGACTGGTTGGATCTTCTTGCAGTCCAAGGGACTCTCAAGAGTCTTCTCCAACACCACAGTTCAAAAGCATCAATTCTTCGGCACTAAGCCTTCTTCACAGTCCAGCTCTCACATCCATACATGACCACAGGAAAGACCATAGCCTTGACAAAACTCATCAAATCATTTGGAAAAATTATTTTTTGGAGAATTTTGAGTGTTAACATTACTACTAGCAATTGGTTTAAATTTTTATTTTTATTTTTCAAAAACATCATCAGTAGGTAGAATGGTTTAAGTGTTTCTTCAAGTCTACTAGTTTTTTGGCCTATTTGCTCGTGGTAGTCTCTGTTGATCCTTTATATTGTACGGTTTCATTTATAATGTCTCCCTTTCATTTCTAATTTTATTTGAGTTCTTTCTCTTTATTTCCTGGTTCAGTTCAGTTCAGATGCTCAGTCATGTCAGACTTTTTGCAACCCCATGAATCACAGCATGCCAGGCCTCCCTGTCCAACACCAACTCCCAGAGTTCACTCAGACTCATGTCCATCAAGTCAGTGATGTCATCCAGCCATCTAATCCTCTGTCTCCACTTATTCTGCCCCCAATCTCTCCCAACATCAGAGTCTTTTCCAGTGAGTCAACTTTTCACATGAGGTGGCCAAAGTACTGGAGTTTCAGCTTTAGCATCAGTTCTTCCAAAGAAATCCCAGGGCTGATCTCCATCTAGAATGGATTGGTAGGATCTCCTTGCAGCCCAAGGGGCTCTCAAGAGTCTTCTCCAACACCACAGTTCAAAAGCATTAATTCTTCAGTGCTCAGCTTTCTTCAGAGTCTAACCCTCACATCCATACATGACCACAGGAAAAACCATAGCCTTGACTAGGCAGACTTTTGTTGGCAAAGTATTGTCTCTGCTTTTCAATATGCTATC
Organism: Tragelaphus eurycerus; assembly: GCA_935064755.1. Lineage (NCBI taxonomy): Eukaryota > Metazoa > Chordata > Mammalia > Artiodactyla > Bovidae > Tragelaphus > Tragelaphus eurycerus. The sequence goes on along the minus strand of CAKXYN010000003.1, from coordinate 2,944,527 downwards.
TATGTTGGTCATAACTTTTCTTCCAAGGAGTGTCTTTAATTTCATGGCTGCAGTCACCATCTGCAGTGATTTGAGAGCCCACAAAATAAAGTCTGACACTGTTTTCACTGTTTTCCCATCTATTTCCCATGAAGTATTTATTTCCTGGTAGGCTTACAAATAGCTGTGAAAAAGAAGAGAAGAAAAAAGCAAAGGAGAAAAGGAAAGATATAAGCATCTGAATGCAGAGTTCCAAAGAATAGCAAGAAGAGATAAGAAAGCCTTCTTCAGCGATCAATGCAAAGAAATAGAGGAAAAAAACAGAATGGGAAAGACTAGGGATCTCTTCAAGAAAATCAGAGACACCAAAGGAATATTTCATGCAAAGATGGGCTCGATAAAGGACAGAAATGGTATGGACCTAACAGAAACAGAAGATATTAAGAAGAAGTGGCAAGAATACACAGAAGAACTGTACAAAAAAGAGCTTCACGACCCAGATAATCACGATGGTGTGATCACTGACCTAGAGCCAGACATCCTGGAATGTGAAGTCAAGTGGGCCTTAGAAAGCATTACTACAAACAAAGCTAGTGGAGGTGATGGAATTCTAGTGGAGCTCTTTCAAATCCTGAAAGATGATGCTGTGAAAGTGCTGCACTCAATATGCCAGCAAATTTGGAAAACTCAGCAGTGGCCACAGGATTGGAAAAGGTCAGTTTTCATTCCAATCCCAAAGAAAGGCAATGACAAAGAATGTTCAAACTACCACACAATTACACTCATCCCACACGCTAGTAAAAAATGCTCAAAATTCTCCAAGCAGGCTTCAGCAATATGTGAACCATGAACTTCCTGATGTTCAAGCAGGTTTTAGAAAAGGCAGAGGAATCAGAGATCAAATTGCCAACATCCGCTGGATCATGGAAATAGTAAGAGAGTTCCAGAAAAGCGTCTATTTCTGCTTTATTGACTATGCCAAAGCCTTTGACTGTGTGGATCACAAGAAACTGTGGAAAATTCTGAAAGAGATGGGAATACCAGACCACCTGATCTGCCTCTTGAGAAATTTGTATGCAGGTCAGGAAGCAACAGTTAAAACTGGGCATGGAACAACAGACAGGTTCCAAATAGGAAAAGGATTATGTCAAGGCTGTATATTGTCACCCTGTTTATTTAACTTATATGCAAAGTACATCATGAGAAACGCTGGACTGGAAGAAACACAAGTTGGAATCAAGATTGCTGGGAGAAATATCAACAACCTTAGATATGCAGATGACACCACCCTTATGGCAGAAAGTGAAGAGAAACTAAAAAGCCTCTTGATGAAAGTGAAAGTGGAGAGTGAAAAAGTTGGCTTAAAGCTCACCATTCAGAAAACGAAGATCATGGCATCTGGTCCCATCACTTCATGGGAAATAGATGGGGAAACAGTGTCAGACTTTATTTTTCTGGGCTCGAAAATCACTGCAGATGGTGACTGCAGCCATGAAATTAAAAGACGCTTACTCCTTGAAAGAAAAGTTATGACCAACCTAGATCGCATATTGAAAAGCAGAGACATTACTTTGCCAACAAAGGTTCGCCTAGTCAAGGCTATGGTTTTTCCTGTGGTCATGTATGGATATGAGAGCTGGACTGTGAAGAAGGCTGAGTGCCAAAGCATTGATGCTTTTAAACTGTGGTGTTGGAGAAGACTCTTGAGAGTCCCTTGGACTGCAAGAAGATCCAACCAGTCCATTCTGAAGGAGATCAGCCCTGGGATTTCTTTGGAAGGAATGATGCTAAAGCTGAAACTCCAATATTTTGGCCACCTCATGCGAAGAGTTGACTCATTGGAGAAGACTCTGATGCTGGGAGGGATTGAGGATAAGAGGAGAAGGGGACGATAGAAGATTAGATGGCTGGATGGCATCACTGACTAGATGGATGTGAGTCTCGGTGAACTCTGGGAGTTTGTGATGGACAGGGAAGCCTGGCTTGTTGCAATTCATGGGGTCGCGAAGAGTCGGACATGACTGAGCAACTGATCTGATCTGATCTGATAGCTAAAAGTTTCTCTTCTTTATCTTTTAAAATAACTACTTCTTACTTTCTCTGATTTTTTTCTATTGTATGTTTAGTCTCCATTTATTTATTTCTATTATTACATTTTATATTTCCTCCCCCCTACCAACTTTGGCCTTAGTTTCTTCTACTAACTTTGACCTATACTTTCTTGAACTATAAAGTTGGCTTTTTTGAGATCTTTAAAGTGAAAGTGAACGTGAGGTAACTCAGTCGTGTCCGACTCTGCAACCCCATGGGCTGTAACCTACCAGGCTTCTCTGTCCATGGGATTTTCAAGGCAAGAGTATCGGAGTGAGTTGCCGTTTCCTTCTCCAGGGGATCTTCCTGACCCAGGGATCAAACCTGGGTATCCTGCACTGCAGGCAGATGCTTTACCCTCTGAGCCACTGTCAGGAAGCATTTAACCAGAGGCTTCCTGTGTGCTGTTTTGGATCTATCATGAATCCTCTGTTCCTTATTAATTCCTGAATATTCAGGAATTAAGAAGAGTGGCAAACTGTTCCTGGGACTGAGGAATGCATGCATTTACTTCGTTAGTCTTTCCATACGGTGATAAGTAACTATTTTCAACCCTCTTCCTTTTTATGAACCATACAGTAAAAGTGATTATTTACAACCCTCTCTCTTTGATATGGATTACCTTATGTTTCCTTGATAATTTGTAAGTCTGGACCTTTTATCTTTATCTTTGCTAAACAAAGCTACTTTGTAAGACAGTATATGTACCCATACTATGTTGAAAAAAACACTGTTGTTCCATCAGAGCTTGAGTCCCCGTCTCTCTCTCTCCTCCCCTCCCCAGGCTAATTCTTTGGAGCACAGCAGCCCACTGATCTCACTTTCTTGCCCGGGCTTGCAAGACCCTAGCGAGAGGGTGCCATGTGTCTGTGAAGCAGTGCAAGCCCCATGCAAAGGGCTTTATTGGTTTTCTGCATAAACCAGAGAATATCAACCTCTTTCTCTCTGTCTTTTACTTTCTTCTTGTCAAATCCAGACCACCAGGTTCTGGTCCATTAAAGGACCTCAACAAGCTACCATTTGAAATCTTACATCTTTCTTTATGTAGGCATTTATGACTATGATGTCCCTCTCTAAAATGCTTCTGCTATACATAGTAAATTTTGATGTGTTATATTTATATGTATCTGTCTCAAGGTATTTTTGTAAAATTTCTCTTTTGAATTCTTTTTTGATCCAATGGCTGTTTATTCTATGGATTTTCCAGTTTTCTTTTTATAATTGATTTCTAGTTTTCTACATTTATGTAAGAACATGTGCTTAATCTGATTTCAATCTTCTTTCATTTATCAAGACTTATTTTGTGGCCTCATCTGTGATCTTGGAGAATATCCAGGTGTAACTGAAAAGAATGTGTATTCTCCAGATGTTGGATGTCATTTTCTGTGTATATCTGTTAAGTCCTTCTGGTATAATGTGTTCTTTAAATCCAATGTTTCTTTGCTAATATTTCTGTCTAGATGTCTATCCATTGCTGAAAGTGAAATATTCAAGTGAAGTATTATTGTATTACTGTTGGAAAAGAGGGAGGTATTAAATTTTGTTTTCTAAAAACTGTTTTTTCAAGTCTTTTCCTGAGATATAACTCTAAACCCTTCTTATTTTCAAAATGGTAGTACTGTCTTTATTATTCTTCTGACTTTATGCTAGTGATTAATGGTAGTCTCAGGATGGACATTTTATAACCACATGGTTGGACTTTTCAGCATATTGTCAGGCTTCTAGACCTGACATGGAGACAAAATGCTGTAGGTCTGCTTTCTAGATCTTGCTAGATTTACCTGATGTGTCCATTCACTTGGCTGGTCATATTTGTACCACGTAAAATAAAACAATTAAAGTAAGTATAGGACTTTTCTGAGTTCTGTCATTGTACTGAAGTATCAAACCTAAGGACATATGCAGCTTCTGAATTTATATTCAGTTGCTGAGAAGTGCCTATGTCCTTGAGACCCCCAAAATTGTGATTTTCATCTATAATAAGGATGGTCTTACTGAAAATGATACTCTTAAGCCTTGGAATCTGTACTAACTCTGGGTGGTTAGCATAAGAATTATTTGAGAAATATTGATAAAATTAAATAAAAGTATAGATATTTTACATATGTTGCTGCTGCTGTTGCTGCTAAGTTGCTTCAGTCGTGTCCAACTCTGTGCAACACCATAGATGGCAGCTCACCAGGCTCTGCTGTCCCTTGGATTTTCCAGGCAAGAACACTGGAGTGGGTTGCCATTTCATTCTCCAATGTATGAAAATGAGAAGTGAAAGTGAACTCGCTCAGTCGTGTCCAACCCTCAGCAATCCTATGGACTGCAGCCTACCAGGCTTCTCTGTCCATGGGATTCTCCAGGCAAGAGTACTGGAGTGGGTTGCCATTGCTTACATATGTTACAGAATCATAATCTTTACTATAGTTTGATATTATCAGTGATGCAATTTTAAAATCCCGTATTATTTTTAATTATTGGTTAATACTGATAAATTCACTGTGATAAATTCACTGTGTAAAATAATCCTATGTTGCAAATTTGACTTTTGGTGGCTTATTTTGTAACTTGGTATATGGTCTTTTGGGGTAAAAGTGCACATAAAAATGTTTGTTCTTAGTATAACATTCCCCTTTTCATAATAGCATAGTAATTTAAAAACCTTTTAATTAATCCCTTCTATTCCATTTAATACATTTAGATAATTTTTTTAAGAAGACTCCATCTAAATGCTTAGTCTTTAGTGATATTGTTTCATACATTCAAATTATTGCTAGTTTTTCCCACTTGTCTTTCAAGAATATACATTTATTTTTAAAGTTTTATTATAAATTCAGATTATACATATCCATTAATATTTATATGCATGCTATATTGATATGCTATATATCCTGATATAAATATATACCATATTTACTTAATTATAAAGTCAATATTCATTGTACTCTTTAGTTTTTCTTTTATCTCTTCTTTCCATAAGCAAAGCTTAGGAAAATAGAAATAGGTTTTGAAATTCATTATTCTAATTGATTTCTACTCTGAGATTTATGTTTTGGTTGAATTTTTTAGTTGAATTCTTTGCTTATTTTCTTTCAGTTCAGTTCAGTCTCTCAGTCATGTCTGACTCTTTGTGACCCCATGACTCACAGCACGCCAGGCCTCCCTGCCCATCACCAAATCCTGGAGTCCACTCAAACTCATGTCCATCAACTTGGTGATGCCATCCAACCATCTCATCCTCTGTCATCCCCTTCTCCTCCTGCCCACAATCCCTCCCAGCATCAGAGTCTTTTCCAATAATTCAGCTTTTCGCATCAGGTGGCCAAAATATTGGAGTTTCAGCTTTAGTATCAGTCCTTCCAATGAACATCCAGGACTGATCTCCTTTGGATCTCCTTGCAGTCCAAGGGACTCAAAAGAGTCTTCTCCAACACCACAATTCAAAAGCATCAATTCTTCAGCGCTCAGCTTTCTTCACAGTCCAACTCTCACATTCATACATGACCACTGGAAAAACCATAGCCTTGACCAGACAGAACTTTGTTAGCAAAGTTAATGTCTCTGTTTTTGAATGTGCTATCTAGGTTGGTCATAACTTTCCTTCCAAGGAGTAAGCGTCTTTTAACCGCATGGCTGCAGTCACCATCTGCAGTGATTTTGGAGCCCAAAAAATAAAGTCAGATACTGTTTCCACTGTTTCCCCATCTATTTCCCATGAAGTGATGGGACCAGATGCCATGATCTTAGTTTTCTGAATGCTGAGCTGTAAGCCAACTTTTTCACTCTCCTCTTTCACTTTCATCAAAAGGCTTTTTAGTTCCTCTTCACATTCTGCCATAAGGGTGGTGTCATCTGCATATCTGAGGTTATTGATATTTCTCCTGGCAATCTTGATTCTAGCTTGTGCATCTTCCAGCCCACCGTTTCTCATGATGTACTCTGCATATAAGTTAAATAAGCAGCGTTTCAATATACAGCCTTGATGTACTCCTTTTCCTATTTGGAAATAGTCTGTTGTTCCATGTCTAGTTCTACTGTTGCTTCCTGACCTGCATATAGGTTTCTCAACAGGCAGGTCAGGTGGTCTGGTATTCTCATCTCTTTCAAAATTTTCCACACTTTATTGTGATCCACACAGTCATAGGCTTTGGAATAGTCAATAAAGCAGAAATAGATGCTTTTCTGGAAGTCTCTTGCTTTTGTGATAATCCAGTGGATGTTGGCAAGTTGAACACTGGTTCCTCTGCCGTTTCTAAAACCAGCTTGAACATCTGAAATTTCACAGTCCACTTAGAGGTGAGGTAAATAGATATTTTGTTTTCTGATTTTTTTAAAAAAATATCTGAAATGCACCCTTCTTAAAAAATGTTACGTGAGTGAATGATATCTTGGATAAGCAAAGAGTTGGGGGCTGTGGTCTTTGCTCTCAGAGGCTTGCAGAGGCTATTCCCCACTGCTTCAGCACCTACTGAGGAGACAAAGACACTGGCAGAATAACATTTCAACATTTGTGAGCCATATGTCCTCACTCTGTCTGGAAACTTTATAGAATTATTTAAGCTAAAGAAATTTTATGAGGCTAAGACTTATATTAATAGCCTTCCTATCATTCCTGCCTGTAATTCAATAGTGAAGTTCATTCAATCTGAGGAATAAAGTTTTCTATATTTTTAAAAAAATTACTTAAAATATTACTTTATGTACAGAGTAGAAAAAATAATTTAACTTGCAACTATTAACACAGGGTGCAACTTTGTCAGATGTATAATTTTATCAGGTTTGCTCCAAATATTATTTTGCTGTCATTTTAAGAAAAAATAACTTACATGTAAGAAGAATTTTTTTGTATATCTCCACAACCTACTCACTTTCTTCTTTCTCCAGAGGTAAAATATATAATGAATTTAGAAATTATTAAAAAATAGAGAGATTTTAAAAAATGTTTTTCTTGTTACAAAACTTTAAGTAAATAATATCTACTTTTGCAATTTTTTTCAAGATGATTTTTCAATTTTACCACTCTTGATGCATATAGTACCTGTTTATAGATTTGAACTACTTTAATATTTCCAGATGGCTCAGTGGTAAAGAATCCACCTTCCATTTCAGGAGACAGGAGTCCAGTCTCTGGGTTGGGGAGATCCCCTGGAGGAGAAATGACAACCCACTCCAATATTCTTGCTTGGAGATTCCCATGGACAGAGGGGCCTGACAGGCTACAGTACATGGTGTCACAAAGAGTTGGACACAACTGAGCATGCATGCATATATATATATATATAACACACACACATAATTATTCCATTTTTATAAGAATTTTGTCATGTTTTGAAATTTAGAGAAGTATATATGCATGTTTATATATATTCATATATACACACACATGTTCTTAAATTATACATATATCTTTGGTATTTATTTTCAATTTAATGTTCATTTTAGATGTCTCAATATGGCTATAATAATCCCATTCAAAATATTTATATTCTTGAGATATTTCTAGAATATTTCCTTATGAGAGAATTGCTAAATGTTGAGCAATATTATGTCACACAAAGTTTAAAATGTGTTCTGAAGGGCTTATATCTATGTATTTTATTACAAATATCTTATTATATCAGCTCTATATATTTTCATGTTTTAAATAATCAAATAACAGTCATGCATTTCAGCATTATTTATTTGAGATGTATATTCAGTATTAAAATAAGGAAAAGTTTAATAAGGAATAATTTATAGTAAATTCATTATGTGGAATCCATATATGTGTATGATATTAGTTAGATTACTCAATTTTAAAGCACCATTTATTGAATACTTATTGTTGTCCAATCCCTATCATGAGCCAACGTGGTACCAACAACACTGAGCCTTTCGGTTGTGAATTATAGTGACAGTGCTCTGTCCCTGGGAGATTCCATAGGTGCTAGAGACCTGTGTACATCTGGAACATAGTCAATGGCACTAACACCAATGTTAAATTAGCTGATGCCACTTGACAATTACATGGATATTTCTGTGCCAGAAACTAGACCAAGGAACATATGCTCCTAATATCTTACATTAGAATGAAACTTCTGTTAAGATAGTGAAAGAAGGCATTCTGCTGAGCCCAGAGGCAGTCCTGTTGCTCTTGCAAAAATCAACAGCAAAAATATAAATTAACAAATTAATCAAAGCAAGGCTTCTATGATCAGATTTTGAACAAGTTCCATATATTCTTGAAACATTTTTGGTTGTGTGTCTGTATTGGATTTTGGATATGTCTGTTAGATCTGTGTGTGTTCAGTCATGTCTGACTCTTTGCAACCCCATGGACTGTAGCCCATCAGGCTCCACTGTACATTGGATTTTACAGGCAAGAGTATTGGAGTAGGTTGATATTCTCTTCTCCAGAGAATCTTCCTGACCCAGGGATTGAGCCACATCTCTTGTATCTCCTGCATTGACAAGCAGATTTTTTACCACTTGTGCCACCATGCTGCTACTGCTAAGTTGCTTCAGTTGTGTCTGATTCTGTGCGATCCCATAGATGGCAACCTACCAGGCTCCTCCAACCTTGGGATTCTCCAGGCAAGAACGCTGGAGTGGATTGCCATTTCCTTTTCCAATGCATGAAAGTGAAAAGTGAAAGTGAAGTCGTTCAGTCATGTCTGACTATTCACAACCCCATGGACTGCAGCCTACCAAGCTCCTCTGTCCATGGGAGTTTCCAGGCAAGAGTACTGGAGTGGGTTGCCACTGCCTTCTAAAGCCTATTAAATTGCAGCCCTTTCTAATGCTTTGCTGGTCATGATCTGTCAACTACCAAAATAATGAATTACTGAATAGTTTTCCTATACTGACTGTGGATATATAAAAATTGACTTCTTTTTCTCTATATATTTGAGAGTATGTATGTGTATATATATATATATACATATGAGAGTATATAATTACATCCACTGACTGTGGATATATAAAAATTGACTTCTTTTTCTCTATATATTTGAGACTATGTATGTGTATATGTATATGTATATATATATATATATATATATATATACATATCAGAGTATATAATTACATCCATATATCAAAGTTAATTATTATGTCCTCCTGATTTTTAAAAAAGATTGTGATTGTGTACTATCTCTCAATCATCATTCATTATTTTTAATCTTAAAATCTCTTTTGTATGATATGAATTTATTGTGCCTATTTTCTTTATGTTTATACCTACCCAGAATTGAATAGATATTTTCTCAAAAGGAAATGATGATGGTCAACAGAAATGATGCTCAACATCAGTAATAATCAAGGAAATGAAAATCAAAACCACAGTAAGATATTACCTGACACTTGTCAGAATGGCTATCATCAAAAAGAATACAAATAACAAATGTTGGAAAGGGTGTGGAGAAAGGGCAACTCTCATATACTTATGGTGGGAATGCAGATTGGTGAAGCCACTGTGGAAAACCATATGGAAGTTTCTCAAAAAAACTAAAAATAGAACTACTATATGGTCCACCAATTAAACTCCTGGGTGTATATCCAAAAGAACCAAAAACACTAATTTGGAAAGACACCCCCCCCCCCCCCCCAGTGTCCATTGTTTACAATTGCCAAGATGTGAAAGCAACCTATGTGTCCATCAGCAGTCAAATGGACAAAAAAGCTGTGACTTTTACACACACACACACACACACACACAGAGAGAGAGAGAGAGAGAAATACTACTTAGCCATAAAAAAGGAATGAAATTTTTTCCATTTTCAGTAACAAGGATGGACTTGAAGTTCATTATGCTAAGTGAAATAATCCAAAGACAAATACTGTATGATATCACTTACATGTGTAATCCAAAAAAGTTCAAGAAACCCATGAATAAAACAAAAGAAGTAGACTCACAGATATAGCAAACAAGCTAGTTGTTACTATTGGGAAGTTGGAAGGGGTAGTATAGAGGCAGGGGGCAAAAAGAGGCTATTATGGAGTTATAAAATTGTGTGTGTAAAACTTTTGAAAATTATGACATGACAGAACTTAAAAAATGTTTTATTCCACTGAAAAAAGAGAAACATGTTTCTACTTCCAGAAAACACCAAACAGAAAAAAAGAAAGAATGGACAATCATTTAGGTAACTTATATTCATCCCTTTAAAGCATAAGATTAGCTTGAAAGCCTATGTCAGAAAAAGAAAAAAGAGTTTATTTACCATGCTGTTTTGTAAAATATTGTAAAGGGAAAGTTACAATAAATAATTATAGAAGTATTTTATGTAGAGTTATGTTAAAGTAGCAAAGCAGTTATTTTCTAAAAGAAGCCTACTAATCATTATTGTGGGAAGCATATATCTACTAAATAAGAAATTCATGAGAAGATAAGTTTTAACTCAGGCAAGTGGAAATTTTATGACCCAATGAATAATTTCAGATTGTCCATTCCAATCAATTAAAATATAATGCACTGATGAATGCATGCATTCTGATGCTTTTCTTAATTTAAAAATGCAATTCCATAAAGATCATGTGCTAGATAAAATATCATTGTTGTCATGGAAAGAACTGACATATGTACCATTTAATAGAACATAACAACAATAAAAAAATACAAGATTCTTAATCTGACAGAAGCATAAAGCTCTCTAGCTGTTCAGGAACTCCATAAAGATCCATCCCTACTCCTTTCTCCATCTGGATGGAAGTGTATTTTGCAAGAGTGTTTAACCAAGTGGAATCTCATCAGGAAGTACTTCAAAGAAGTGCTTTTTAATGTTCGAATAAAAATGTACTTTGATAACCTTCCTTTTATCCAGCCCACTAAAAAAATGCTTTTCTAATACTGCCTTCCCCCAAAGCCCAAGCTGGTTAATCATAGGATCTCTTTGAATAACCTTTGATCCTATCAGATGATTAAAGGCAAATTTGAAAAGAATACACAAGACACAGATGCAAGTTTGACCTTGGTAAAATTGTAAAATTTTTAAGTAAATATTGTCTTCAAATACTGCCTCAACTAATTGATGCACAGGTCTTTTAGATAAGCTATAAACAAATTCTTACTTCACTGGATCCTTATTGGGTTACCTGGAAATAGTTCCTTTTCTGAACTTCAATTTACTTATGTGTAAAGTTGGAAAACAATCTGATGCCACATAAAATTTAGTTGGAATCACCTAATACTGCATATTGATTTTTCCTTTATAAAAAATATATGCTATACAGATTGGAATAAAGGTGGAGGAATCATAGGAGGTAGAATTCTACCTCTTCCCAAAAATATATCAAAAATACCTCTACTAATGGAACAGTTCTTACAGATCACCTACTGAACACTAGCTGAACACCTCCTGAAGACCTGAAATGCCTAAAAGGACAAGAAAGTTCTCCATGTATCTAGGCATGATAAAAAGGGAAAAAAAAAAAAAAAAAAAAGAGGAAAGATGCACCCTATGAGGGCCAGTGGGGATATCAGGACAGAAGCTTCAGAGTCTCAGAGGAGAGCACAACCAGCTAGTGGTAAGCAGAACAGAGAGAAACCTACACAGATGGTCCATACCCCCACCCTGCACAACCCAGCCTGAGAGTATGTGTTTTGGTATGAGCAGGGCTGGCCCTGGAATTCAGGGTTTAGAGGGCAGACTGGAGAGAATTGCCATTGGCTATTTGGAGACAGCCTGAGGGGTGGGAGTGTGGAGAGCAGCAACCAGAGTATTAGCAGAAGAAACCTAGGACACATAAAAACAAGTGTTACTGTGAAGTGGCCTGTGAAGGGCGGGATAGGACACCCATTGCAACCTCTGCCCCACCTGCAGGCTCCTGCCTCTGTAGGCTCCAGGAGAGACTCTGGCACAAGTAGGACACTTTGCTTAGTCCAGCTGTTGCCTCAGCAACCAGGGAGCAAATTCCAACTATTTGCTAATACACATGTTGGGGCTGAAATCAGAGCTGAGCCCCGGAGGCCATCTGACTCAGAGCTGAAATCTTCCCTAGAGCTGTGCAAACTGCATGATTATAGTGCCACTGATGTACATTCAGGACCTGGGGAAAGTGTGAATGGACAACTGGTGCCTCTAAGCTGGGACAGGTCTGACCTGAGAAGCTGTGGGCTTTGTGGGTGCATACACATGAGGGCTGGACTGGGCCAGGGTCTGAGCTGCCTCCAGAACTTCACTACAGTCTTAGGATCATACATCAGTGAGGCTGCACAGATGGCTTTGTGAAACCAAAGCCTAAGAGGCAACAAGCCAGTTTCCAGCTTACACCCATCAGAATGGCCATCGTTGAAAACTATATAAATAGAAAATGCTAGAATGGGTGTGGAGAAAAGAGAACCCTCCTACAATATTGGTGGGAATGTGAATTGGTATATAACCACTACAGAAATTCCTCAGAAAACTAAAGAGTTTCTATATGATCCAGTAATCCCACTCCAGGGTATATATCCAGACAAAACTATAAATAAAAAGTAAAGCACAGGTGGCTGTGGGGGGTGGGGGGCGGGCAGAGAGGAGATACCCTGCATCCGAGGTCAGGGTAGGAGACGAGAGGAGTTACCCCGCGTCTGAGGTCAGGGGCGGTGATGACTGGAGTTACCCCACGTCCGAGGTCAAGGGTGGCGGCAGGGAGGACATACCCCATGCCCCAAGCCTAAGGACATGGGCCCAGGCTGGAAGAGCTACCCCACACCCCTAATCCCGAGGCCAGGGACAGTGGGCGAGAGGAGCTACCCCACGCACCAACACCCGAGGCCAAGGGTGGCAACGGGGAGGAGCAACCCCACGCCTGAGGCCAGGGATGGTGGCCGGGAGGACCAACCCCACATCCAAGTAGCCATGGCTGCGTGGGCACAGAAGGGCCTAGAGGAGCTATCCCACGTTGAAGGCCAGGAAGGGCAGTGGTGAGGAGATACCCCTCGTCAAGGTAAGGAGCAATGGCTACGCTTTGCTGGAGTAGCCATGAAGAGATACCCCATGCCCAAAGTAAGAGAAACCCGAGTAAGACGGTAGGTGTTGCAAGAGGGCATAGGAAGGCAAAAACACTGAAACCATACTCACAGAAAACTAGTCAAACTAATCACACTAGGACCACAGCCTTGTCTAACTCAACTAAACTAAGCCATGCCCATGGGGCAACTCAAGGTGGGCGGATCATGGTGGAGAGATCTGACAGGATGTGGTCCACTGGAGAAGGGAATGGCAAACCACGTCAGTATTCTTGCCTTGGGAACCCCATGAACAGTATGAAAAGGCAAAATGATAGGATACTGAAAGAGAAACTCCCCAGGTCAGTAGAGGCTAATGGAAAAGGAGTATGTCAAGGCTGTATATTGTCACCCTGTTTATTTAACTTATATGCAGAGTACATCATGAGAAATACTGGACTGGAAGAAACACAAGCTGGAATCAAGATTGCTGGGAGAAATATAAATCACCTCAGATATGCAGATGACACCACCCTTATGGCAGAAAGTGAAGACGAACTCAAAAGCCTCTTGATGAAAGTGAAAGTGCAGAGTGAAAAAGTTGGCTTAAAGCTCAACATTCAGAAAACCAAGATCATGGCATCCAGTCCCATCACTTCAATGGAAATGGATGGGGAAACAGTGGAAACAGTGTTAGACTTTATTTTTCTTGGCTCCAAAATCACTGCAGATGGTGACTGCAGCAATGAGATTAAAAGACGCTTACTCCTTGGAAGAAAAGTTATGACCAACCTAGATAGCATATTGAAAAGCAGAGACATTAATTTGCCAACCAAGGTTCGTCTAGTCAAGACTATGGTTTTTCCTGTGGTCATGTATGGATGTGAGAGCTGGACTGTGAAGAAGGCTGAGCACCGAAGGATTGATGCTTTTGAACTGTGGTGTTGGAGAAGACTCTTGAGAGTCCCTTGGACTGCAAGGAGATCCAACCAGTCCATTCTAAAGGAGATCAGCCCTGGGATTTCTTTGGAAGGAATGATACTAAAGCTGAAATTCCAGTACTTTGGCCACCTCATGCGAAGAGTTGACTCATTGGAGAAGACTCTGATGCTGGGAGGGATTGGGGGCAGGAGGAGAAGGGGACGACAGAGGATGAGATGGCTGGATGGCATCACTGACTCGATGGATGCGAGTCTAGGTGAACTCTGGGAGTTGGTGATGGACAGGGAGGCCTGGCGTGCTGCAATTCATGGGGTCACAAAGAGCTGGACACGACTGAGCGACTGACCTGATCTGATCTGTGTATTCTTGCCACCTGTTCAGTCCAAAAGACTGTTCTCTACATCTGTGTCTCTTTTGCTGTCTCACATACAGGGTTGTCATTACCATCTTTCCAAATTCCATATATATGCGTTAGTGTACTATATTTTATTTTAAATTGACCTACTGTTCACAAGAAGGACCAGGTAGGTGACATATTATAGATAGAAAATGATCAATGTTAGAGTTCAGTGTGTAATAACTAAATCATTATTTTTATTATTAACCTTTTAATGGATTTACCTGGTGGCTTAGTTGTTAAAAAAAAAAATCCACCTGCAATACAGGAGACTGCCTGCAATGCAGGATACCTGGGTTCCATCCCTTGGTTGAGAAGATGCCCTGGAGAAGGAAAAGGCAACAAACTCCAGCATTCTTGCCTGGAAAATCCCATGTACAGAGAAGCCTGGTGGGCTACAGTCCATGGGGTCACAAGAGTCAGACATAGCTTAGTGACTAAGCCATTCAGACATACAACATAATGATCTGATATTTCTACAATTTATTCTATGTATAAAGTTATAAAATACTGGCAATATTCCCTGTCTTACTTTTTTTTTTATTAGACAGTTTTTGTTTCATCATTAATACACTTTTTTGTAGGTGTTTGTCTAACCCTACATGTTATAGTGATATTTTTAGCATTATTGTTTGACTTAACACAAAACATGTTTTTAATATGAATAAATATGAAAAATGCAAAAATGTCAACCACTGAACTATTTTTTCATATGGAAAATATGAATATATGGTAGAGTTGAGCCAAAGGGTATAATCAGATGGAGCAGGGTAAAACTGAATATGTCAGAAAAAATATCATCTCAAAGTTTACAAGACATAAAGGAGAAGCATATCAGTTAAGTTTCCTTTATTTCAGGACATGAAAAAACTAGATAATTTAAAGGAGTAATTTATAGAACTGAAATCCTTAACACTTTGGGCTTAGCCAATCCAGGAACCCAGGCATTAGACACTTGTCAAAGTCTTCTGGGTGCAACTTCAGAAATGACTTAGCTATATACATTCTGTTATGAGTGCTAAATTTAAGTCTAGTTAGCAAGAATTCATTTCCAGTAAATATTAAAAGTATTTGATAGAAAACTTAATTATACATCAGTGAATCACAAGTATACATTTATGCATATTACTTTATCAACCATTTTGATCTCCTAAATATACAACATTGCTTTTTTTTAAAGTTTTAACTTTAAAATGGTTTTAGATTGAAATCTACATTTGTCTACTATTGTTTAAAATAATACGTTTAAATATAATTGAATGTTAAGATGAAACTCCAAAATTTCTAAAATTAGATAAAATACAATGCATCTTGGAACTATAACTTAAAGTCTTCATGCTCCTTATTTTCAGATGGCCCACTCAAATTTTATTTAAGCTTTTTCTGGAGATAGTTCATTTCATAGTGTACTTTGAAATGAGGTAGAGAACTTCATATATATATCTCTAGGTTGTGAATCATTTTTATGGATAAAATAGTTTATTTTCTGTATTTTAGTAGAGGACTTTAGAAAAAAAAAAATTGGCAATGGCTGCTTTGGGGGGAAGTTATTTTCTTTCAGAGAGCACTGGAAAGGCCCCAGGCAAGTGTTTTAATTAACAACAATTCCATCTATCATGTGAGTGCCCCCAAACTCAATTATCCACTTGAATAGTTCCAAACTTCAAGAATAAACCTTTGAACAACACAGTGGAATTATCAAAAGTGAGAAAAGTAGATTCATGCCTTACACTCTGAAACATGGTCATTTATTTTGTTACCACAACCTTTGTGCAAACAAATACATTTTTTATTTTACACAGGTATATGATGTTATGGCTATAAACCGTAAATATATTCTGTTATATAGATTATTAACCTTGCATTTGTGTGGTGTTTTTAATCTTTGAATAAATCTTATTTAGGATAATTCTTAAGAACTATTTGCTAGACAAGAATGAAATTAATCAAGTTACTATGATTTTCAAATGCTGATTTTATTATCAATTTTGCCATAGTATATTAAGTATAAATATTGGTAATAATTACTCATACAAAAATAATTCATATTGGTTAAGAGAATCTTAGAAGTCGGAGCTTCATTTTGCTCCTATTTCTAATACTTTTGAAATGGACACTTTACATAAATCAGCTAGTTTGGTTTCCTCACTTTACAAAAAGTGGTTGAAATGGTTGAATGGTGTTAGGTTCATTGAAGGCTTAATATATGTTCTTGTATATTGGAAATGTATGAATTTGTTAATATATTGGTAAACTACAAATAATAAAATTATTTCTAATTATTTACATATGCAAAAATTATTAAAGGCATTGCTTTTCATTTTATCAACATGAAAGTATTTTTTTAGATCCTTGATCACAGAACACACATTTTTGTTTTACATATTGGAGTTGAATGAAAAAAGCTTTTTTGACTTTATATACACTTAAATGTTTGAATGGCAAACTATAATGTAAATATTCTATAGATAAATTTTCTAATTCTGAACATAAGATGGAGAGTGATGATTCCCCATCTTTGATAATTTTGGGTTTTCACATTCTGGATTATGTTATATGAATGTTATTATGTAAAACAACACAAATCTATTCTAGGTTCATAAGAAACCCAAATATGAAAAAGAGTTTATTGTTGTTTAGTATCCTTAGAAACTTTAAAGACTAATATTTCTTCTTACCTACTCTAGGAAATTGAGGAGAGAACAGGAAGAATATATTTATTTGGTTTATTTCAGTTATTCATCCTTCATTTATGCTCCCCTTTTCCTTTTCTTCTCTCCCTTCCTGCCTGCCAAATTTTATTAACATAATAGAATTTTTGGGGAGTAGTTCATCCTTTATAATTTCCTCCTGTCCAAAATTCAGGGTTATTTAAAAGAAAATCAACAACAAAAAGTAACCCAACAGCAGATTTACAAAAATTAAAATGCAACCCAATTGAAAAGCACAATATTAAAAACAGAGGCCACAAAAAATTTAGAATTACATACATTTGAATTCTGAAAGTTGAACATGTAGAGACGGAGTAACAATTGTCTATTATAAGTGGGTCATTCCTAACCAATCAATAATTGAACAAATGGTAAAATATTAACTAGCAGCAGACATTAACCAGCAATACTACATAGGAAAGGATAGGCAGACAGCAGAGTACCAGGATATCAAAGAGGAAAAAGAAAGAACAGGCAGCAGTGTCCAAATCTGTCATATGGTTCCATCAAATATCTGGAGAGAAGAGGACAGACTGGGATGCAACTTATAAATTATTTATATTATATTATGATCAAGAGTTGAAATGCTTTTTGCCACCTCAACATGCATTCACTATGTTTTTGGAAATACTATGTCAAATGTCTTCCAAATAACTGTTCATTTTCTCATTATCTGTATAATTGGGTTAATTGGCTTCATCCAAGGGTTCAGAAATAATCAGCCCAATCAGGCTGGTCAGTCAAGAATCTCATTCTTCTAAGCTGTGACAATAGATAGGGAATCTTATTTCCAAGGAAAGGGAAGATTTTTATTTGTTTAGGAGGAGACACATAGACACTCTCTGTATTTTCTGCTGGGTATCATCAACATCGAGTTGATGTGAAACTATGAGCCTTGGACAGAAAGCAGTAGAAAACAGATCCTAGAGATGGAAAGAAAGTCAAGCCATAGAGTATTGTTTAAGGTTTGGAAGTAAACTATACTTCATACAAGACCTTCCCTAACTGTTAATTTAATTAAGTCAATATATTCCCTTATACTTCAAAAATTTTTGCTTGTCTATTCAAATCCCAAAAGTCCTAAATGACACATAAATACATCATTGTAAACATACATCCACATGTAAAGAATGCACACATACACACACACACACAAGAAATTTGAGGATATTTTTCAATTGTAACAAATTTTATTTATCCACAAACATTAAATTGATAATCTAATGTAAATTATTAAATTAAAAAATTTGTAAGAGCTATCAATTTTTCTAAAGACCACAGCTTATAGAAATCTGTTGCATTTCTTTTCACTAACAATGAAATCTCAGAAAGAGAACAAAAATCCCATTTAAAGTCATGTTAAAACAATACCAAGGAATAAACCTGACCAAAGAGGTGAAAGACTGAGAGCTATAGACTGAAAACTGTAAACACTGATAAAGAAAATTGAAGATGTTTTAGAGAAATGTAAAGATATCCCATGCTGTTGGACTGGAAGAGTTAATATTGTTAAAATGGCTACACTACCCAAAGAAATCTACAGATTTAATGTGATCTGTATCAAATTATCCATGAAATTTTTAATATAATTAGAAAAAAAATAAGCATTATATAGAACAATAAAAGACCCAGAATTGCCAAGGAAATCTGGAGGAAAAAGAACAAAACTGGAGTCAAAATCCTCCCAGACTTCAGACGGTATTACAAATCTATAGTAATAAAGACAGGATGGTACTGACACAAAAACAGATATATAGATCAGTGAAACAGAATACAGAAAATAGAAATAAATTCACACATACATACAATTAGTTAATTAGTTGACAAAGGAGATTGGAGAAAAGACAGTCCCTTTAGCAAGTGGTGTTGGGAAAACTGGACAACCACGTGTAAATTGATGAAGTTAGAACACACCTTCACACCATTTACAGAAATAAACTCAAAATGCTTTAAATATTTAAATATAAGACAAGACACCATAAAACACCTACAAGAGTACATAGGCAAAACACAGTGACATAAATTAGATCACTTTTTCTCAAGTCAGACTCCCAAGGCAAAAGAAATGAAAGCAAAAATAAACAAATGGGATCTAATCAAACTTAGAAGCCTTTGTATAGCAAGGGTGGGATGATTGAGAGAATAGCATTGAAACTTGTATATTATCATATGTGAAACAGATCACCAGTCCAGGTTTGATGCATGAGACAGGGTGCTCAGGGCAGGTGCACTGGGATGACCCCGAGGGATGGGATGGGGAAGGAGGTGGGAGGGAGGTTCATGATGGGGAACACATTTACATCCATGGCTGATTCATGTGAATGTATGGCAGAAACTACCACAATATTGTAAAATAATAAACTTCCAATTAAAATAAATTAATTTTAAAAATGGAAACTATAAACAAACAAAGACAATTTATGGATACAGAGAAAATATTTGCAAAAAATGTGACTGACATCAGCTTGATTTCCAAAATATGCAAACAGCTCATACAGCTCAATAACACACACACACACACACACACACATTAAAAAAATAGAAAATGTAAGTAGACATTTCTCAAAACAAACAAAAAAAAAGACATACAGGTGGCTATCAAGCACATGAAAAGATGCTCCACATCACTAATTATTAGAGAAACACAAATCAAAACTCAAATGGGGGGTGTCACCTCATATTGGTCAGAATGTCCATTATCAAAAATTTACAAATAAATTATGGAAAGGCAATGGAGAAAAGGGAACTCTCCTAAACTGCTGGTGGGAATGTAAATTGGTATAGCCACTATGGAAACCAGTAAGAAAAGTTCTTTATTTCGATATATGGTAAAACCAATACAATATTGTAAAGTTAAAAAATAAAATAAAATTAATAAAAAAGAACATAAAAAATAATAAAATAAAATTTATTTTAAAAAAACTAAAAACAGAGTTATCATATGACCCAGCAATCCCACTCCTAGACATATAACCAGAAAAGACAAAAACTCCAATTTGAAAAGATACATGCACCGCAATGTTCAAAGCAACATTTATGAGAGCCAAGACATGGAAGCAACCTAAAAGTCTATTGACAGATGAATGCAAAAAGATATGGGATTTGTGTATAGGGAAATATTACTCAGCCATAAAAATAAAAGTATTGCCATTTGCAGCAACATGGATAATCTTGGAGATTATTGTACTAAGTAAATCAGGCAAAGACAAATATTACATGTAGAATCTAAAAAGCTGATACAAATGAACTTATCTACCAAACAGAAACAGACTCACACATACATGAAAGGATAGGTAGACAACAAAGTACCAGGATATCAAAGAAGAGGAAAAAGAAAGGACAGGTATCAGTTTCCAAAAACCTGTCAAACGGTTTCATCAAATGTCTGGAGAGAAGGAGTCCCCCAAAAGGGAAGAAGGGAGGGATAAATTAGGACTTTGCCATCACTGATATAACAAGGACCTACTGTATAGCACAGGGAACTAATTATATGCAATATCTTGTAACAAACTATAATGGACAGGAATCTGAAAAAGTATATTTATAATGTAACTGAATCATTTTCCAGTACACCTGAAACTAATACAACATTATAAATTAATGTACTTCAATTAAATAAAAAGTACAGTTCTCACATAAAGCATGAGTTTCTTAAAGATCTCATAGACCTATAAATAACTGTGAAATATAAAAAATATTCTAAGAATTTTTATAATAATTCTGATCACTGCACACTACATTTCTGTAGCAATGTGTTAGGTTTATTATACCACCTGCTCAAGACACCATTCATATAGACTTAGATTTTCACCTTTGATCTTCATAAATAGATCTAATTAAGTGATATAAGCAGCTGTCCGACAGTTTTCATATGCTATTGAATGTTAATGGTCACAGTATGAGGTTACGTGAAACAAGTTAACTAAGTGAATAGGAAATTTTGCCATTAAATTTAAAAGTAGGCATAAAAAGTTCTCTATTACAAAATGTAATATGAATGTATTGTTAATCCTTTTAAGTTCATTTTGTTTATCAAATACAACTTGACACAATGATGATGAAAGATACCTCATATATGCACTATAACTGTGGGAAAAAAAATATGAGTTATCTTGTTTTCTATTGATTGCTCTTTCATGAATATCTCCTCAATCCTTCACTGTACTCTGTATGAAGCTCCTGCTGGAGATTTCCATGTAAAAAAGGTAGAGCAGTTATGCTGTTTAACTTTATTTCAAAATTTATCTCATTAAAAGGGTTTTTTAAAATAGTTACCTTTACTTTTTAAAAACATCAAGTATTACTCCCAACGAATTTAATAGGAACAATTTTACCAAAAGTAATCTTATGTTTTATGCCACAATAAGATGCTATTATCATAAAGTCTTGTAAAGCTGTATAGATATTTAGAAAAATATGTCCATATGGCAAGATGGTGGTGATTCATGGCACATAATATCACTCATTTTGCATGACTAAGCAACTAGCGAAATGTGCAAATATAATTAGCCACACACCTCATCTGTGAAAGGGTATCTATAAAATGAATCCAGTTCATGGAGACTATAGGGTTCATTAACTCTTTGGAGCCATTAGAGTACCATTTAAAAGGCATTTGTTCTCTCTGACATAATTTTCCGAATCATACTCTAGTGGCTGGCCTTGGGTATTCATTTACTTGCAGACACCAGGAGAGATATAGGGGAAAAAAAAAAAAAAAAAACTAAAAAGAAAAGAAGAAGAGGAAGAGAGGGGAGGGAGGAAAGTAGGGATAAAGGAAGGAAGAGGGATATTTTAACATATGTAAGTCTCCCAACAATAAAACAGTTTCTATTTCCAGTTTTCTCTAATAAAATTTATTACTTTTTGTTTAGAAATGGCTAAACATTATTTGTAAATATGCTGATAAATAACTAAAATATTTATGGATAGCTTTCTGAATTACCATAATAAAGATGAAACAATATGTCTTTGACATACAGATTTTAGATTAATAATAAGGATGATTTCCCAAATATTTATTTGTCTATTTGTCAGTCTATATCCATCCATCCCAGCTTTCCAAGTGGTAAAGAACCCTCCTGCCAATGCAGGTAGGCATGAGACATTGGTTCGATCCCTGGTGGAGAAGATCCTGTGGAGGAGGGTATAGCAACCCACTCCAATGTTCTTGTCTGAAGAACCCCATGGACAGAGAAGCATGTTGAGCTATAGTCTATAGGGTTGCACAGAGTAGGACACAACTGCAGCAGCTTAGCACACATCCATCCATCTGTCTGTCCACCCATTATCTATTTACAAAAGAAATAAAACCAGCTCAATGGGATATTTGGGGCTTTTTTAATTAACTAAGACTCAGACAATAGCATATGCTCTATTTTGATAATATATTCTTTTTGACAGACACTTCTGAATTCTTAACTATTTAAAAGTTGAGCAAGGCAACTTAAAAATATAATTTTCACTTTGTCATTGATACTGATTTTATTAAACATAGTAAATGAAGTATAGCCAGGTCAAAAATTTTGGTAAAAATGCAAATTATATGTTAAAAATATTTTGTGCATTTTTCATATAGGCAAATAAAAATTCAATTATTTTGACTTACTTATAAAATGGAAATATAAATGTATATATCATGTATTTATCTGGAGAAGGACATGGCAATCCACTCCAGTATTCTTGCCTGGAATGCCATGGACAGAAGAGCCTGGTGGGCTACTGACCATGGGGTCGCAAGAGTTGGATACAACTTAGCGATTAAACAAGCACCACCATGCATTTATATGTTTTTAAACTTTCTATGCTTTTATTTCCATAACAACAAATCTGATATTTCAGCTAAAGTTATCATCACTATTTCCTATTGAGGACCATACAGAAGACATAGGACAGAGTGTTTAACAGGTACTCTCTGAACATTGTATGGATTAATGGTTAGGCAGTAGAAAGAGACAGATAAATTGTTAATTCACATTGTCCATTTTAAAACTACTGAACTATTTTTAAATTACTTCTAAAATCTCCTTACATAATTTCCATTTCCACATAACTGTTTCAACCTGTATAAAACAAATCTACCTTTAAATAACATATTTTGGAAAGAGTAAAGCCATCTTATTTTTCTCTGATATAGATACTTGTGGAATAAATGATGGTATAGTGAATGTTTAGCTATTTAAACAATGATTCTGGAGGATATTTTGCCTCCTTTTTATTTTTTTAATTTGAGATATAACTGACATAAAAATTGTGCAAGTTTCAGTTCACTTCAGATTAGTGGCTCAGTCATGTCCATCTCTATGACCCCATGGGCTGCTGCAGCCCCCCAGGTTTCCCTGTCCATCACCAAATCCCAGAGCTTGCTCAAACCCATGTCAATTGAATTGGTGATGCAATCCAACCATCTCATCTTCTGTTGTCCCCTTCTCCTCCTACCTTCAATCGTTTCCAACATCAGGGTCTTTTCTAAGGAGTCAGTTCTTCACATCAAGTGGCCAAAGTATTGGAGCTTCTGCTTTAGCGTTAGTACCTCCAATGAGTATTCAGGACTGATTTTATTTCAGATTGACTGGTTTGATCTTGCTGTCCAAGGGATTCCCAAGCGTCTTCTCTAACTCAACAGTTAAAAAGCATCAATTCTCTGGCACTCAGCTTTCTATATGGTCCAACTTTCACATCCATACATGACTACTGGAAAACCATAGCTTTGACTAGATGGACATTTGTCGGCAAAGTAGTCTCTGCTTTCTAATATGCTGTCTAGGTTGGTCACAGCTTTTCTTCCGAGGAGCAGGCAACTTTTAATTCCATGGCTTCAGTCACCATCTGCAGTGATTTTGGAGGTCAAGAAAATAAAGTCTGCAACTGTTTCCATTGTTTCCACATCTATTTGCCATGAAGTGATGGGACCAGATGCCATGACCTTCGTTTTCTGAATACTGAGCTTCAAGCCAGCTTTTCACTCTCCTCTTTCACTTTCATCAAGAGCCTCTAGTTCTTCTTCACTCTCTGGCATAAGGGTGGTGTCATCTGCATATATAAGGTTATTGGTATTTCTCCCTGTACTCTTCATTCTAACTTATGCTTCATCCAGCCCAACATTTTGCATGGTGTATTCTGCCTATAAGTTAAATAAGCAAGGTGACAATATACAGCCTTGATGTACTCCTTTCCATTTGGCACCAGTCCATTGTTCCATGTCCGGTTCTTACTGTTGCTTCTTAACTTGCGTGCAGATTTCTCAGGAGACAAGTAAGGTGGTCTGGTATTCCCATCTTTTTAAGAATTTTCAACAGTTTGTTGTGATCCACACAGTCAAAGGCTTTGGCACAGTCTTGGTGTTAGTGCAGTTTTAAGGTGTACAATTTATTGACTTGGTATGTTTATACATTGCAGTATGATTCACACCATAGCATTAGGTAACCGCTCTACTCATCTCATATTATTTATTTTTAATCGGGAGATTATTAACATCTTGTCTCCTAGAAATTGTGAAATATATAATACAGTATTGTTGATTATATGTACTACACTGTACCTTAGATATCCAGAACTTACTCATCTTCTAATTGCAAGTTTGTTTTTTGTTTTCCCCACCCTCTCCTCCTCAGCCCCTGGTAATCACTATTCTACTTTGTTTCCATGATTTGGCTTTTTAGATTCTATATTAAAGTTGTAACCAATGATGGATTTATTTTTCTCACATGGCTGTATAATACTGAATATAAAGTATCCTTTTTTGTCCATTCATGGATGAACACTTAGGCTTTTTTCTACATCGTGGCTATTGTGAATAATAGCAGTAAAGATAGAAGTGCAGATAGCTTTTCAATATCCTATTTTAATTTCCTTTGGATATATATCCAGAAGTGGGAATGATGGATCTTATGATAGTTCTATTTTTTAAGAAACCTCCATACTGTTTCCCATAATGCCTACACAATTTACAATCTCACCAAGAAGGAACAAAGTTACCTTTCTCTATATCTTTGTCAATATTGTTATCTCTGGTCTTCTCGATGACAGTTATTCTAACATGTGTACAGTGGTATGTTATCATGGTTTTGATTTGTATTTTAAATATGACTAGCGGAGAGGGCAATGACACCCCACTCCAGTATTCTTGCCTGGAAAATCTCATGGGTGGAGGAGTCAGTAGGCTGCAGTCCATGGAGTCGCGAAGAGTTGGACAAGACTGAGCAACTTCACTTTCACTTTCGTGCATTGGAGAAGGAAATTGCAATCCACTCCAGTGTTCTTGCCTGGAGAATCCCAGGGACGGGGGAGCCTGGTGGGCTGCCATCTATGGGGTCACACAGAGTTGGACACGACTGAAGTGACTTAGCAGCAGCAGCAGCAGAGATGGTGAACAACTTTCATGTACCTGTGGGCAATCTATATATGTTCTTAGGGAAAGTATCTACTCAGGTTCTCTGCACATTTTAAACTCTGTTTTGTTTTGTTTTGTTTTTACTATTGAGTTGTAAGTGTTCTCTATATATTTTGAATATTAATCCCTTATCAGATATATGGTTCAAAAATTTCCATCACTTCATGGTTGCCTTTTTATTGTATTGTTTCTTTTTATTGAAGTATAGTTGACTTGCAATATTATATCACTTTCAGTAAGTAATAGCGATTTGATATTTTTAAAAATTATAATCCACTTAAATGTATTAAAATAATGGCTATATTTCCTTGTGATGTAGAATGTATCCTTGTTGTTCATTTGTATTACACCTAGTAGTTTGTGTCCCTTGGTCCCATAGCCCTATCTTACCTCTTCCTGCTTCTCTTTATCACTGGTAACCACTAGTTTGTTCTCTATGTCTGTGATCTGTTTCTGTTTTGTTGTATATACTCATTTATTTTTTAGATTCAGAATATAAGTGATAATAGAGTATTTTTGTTTATTTGTATGACATTGTGAATCATAATACTCTCTATGTCCATCTTCTTTTTTTTTTTTTTTTGGCCATGCCACATGACTTGTGAGATCTTAGTTCCCCAACCAAGAAACAAACCCAGGCCTGTAGCAGTGAAAGTGCAGAGTCCTAACCAGTGGACCATACACACAATTCCCCACATTGTTGCAAATAATAGGATTTCATGTTTTTATGGCTAACATCCTATACACACACACACAAAACACACACACACACGCGTATGTGTGTGTGCATGTTCAGTAGTGTCGAACTCTTTGGGATCTCATGGACTCTAGCCTCTCAGGCTCCTCTATCCATGGAATTTCCCAGGCAAGAACACTGGAATAGGTTGCCATTTCCTACTCCAGAGGATCTTCCCGACCAGGGATCGAACTTGCATCTCCTGCATCGGCAGGCAGATGCATTACCACTCTGAGCCACCTGGGAAACTTATGTATGAATATGTATATTGAATATGTATATTTCATATCTTCTTTTTTTTTTTTTCACATCTTCTTACTTCCTTACATTCTTCTACTGAAAGCCACTAAGTTTGATTTCATACCTTGGCTTTTGTAGAAGATTTTGCTAAGAACTTGGGGGTGCGTTTATCTTTTTAAATTAGTGTTTTCATTTTCTTCACATATATAATCTAGCAGTAGAATTGCTGGATCATATGGGAGTTTTAGTTTTTAGATTAACCTCATACAGTTTTTCATAGTGGTTATAGCAATGTACATTCCCATCAGCAGGGTAGAAAGGCTCCCTTTTTCCACATGATCAACAACATTTGTTGTTAGTAGACTTTAAGGATAGTCATTTTGATTTACATTTCTCTGATGATTAGCAGTGTTGAACATGTTTTCATGTGCTTGTTTGCCATATGTGTATCTTTTTTGGAAAATGACTATTCAAGTCTTTTGTGATTTTTTAAAAATTGAGTTCATTGTGTTTTTCATACTGAGTTGTATGAGCTATTTATGTTTTGAATATTTATCCTTATTGATGATATTATTAGCAAACATTTTCTCCCATTTTGTAGGTTGCTTTTTTGTTTTGTCCATGATTTCCTTTGTTGTGCAAAACGTTTTACTTTAAGTCCTATTTGTCTATTTTTTACTTTTATTTCTCTTGGTTTAGGAGACAGGTTCAAAAATTAGAGCTACAGTTTTTGTTTAAGAATGTTCTTCCTATATTCTCTTTTAGGAGGTTTATGGTTTCAGGTTTTACATTTAAATCTTTAATCCACTTTCAGTTTATTTTTCTCTATGCTATAAAGAAATGTTCTAATCCCATTATTTTGTAAGTAACTGTTAATTTTTCACTAAACTGCTTATCTCTGCTTCATTGTATACTCTTGCTTTCGTTGTAAATTAATTGACCATAATTTGGAGGTGTATTTTCAGGCTATTCTTTTACATTGATCTATATATCTGCTTTTGTTCCAGTACCATACTATAGGACACTCCACCCCAAAACAAGGGAATACCCATTTTAAAAAATATACAAATGTAACATTCTCCAGGATATATCTAGGAGGAGACCACATGAGGCCATAAAGAAGTTGAGAAATTTAAGACAATAGAAATTATATTAAGTATTTTACAACTGCCATGGTATGAAACTAGAAATAATTACAGGTAAAAAATGGAAAAAGCACAAACATGAGATTAGACAATATACTACTAAGGAAACATTGGGTCAATGAAGAAATCAAACAGGAAATCAGAAAATAACTCAAAACAAATGAAGATAGAAAAACAACTTTACAGAATTTAGAAGATGCCGCAAAAGCAGTTCTGACAACAAGTTTATGGTGATACAAGGCTACCTCAAAAAACAATTACAATCTCAAGTAAAGAATCTAATCTTCTATTTAAGGGGCTAGATAAAGAACTAAAAAGCCCAAAGTTATCAGAAGACATAATAAAGATTGATGTGAAGATAAATAAAATAGCTCCCCCCAAAAAAAAGAGGTCAATGAAATCAACAATTTATTTTTTGAAAAGATAAAATTAATTAACCTTCAATAAGACTAAAACAGAATAAAAGAGAGGAATGAAATAAATAAAATAACAATTGAAAGAGAATAAATAATATCACAGAGATCTAAAAAGAGCATAAGTGAATACTATGAACAATTAGATGCCAGAAAGTTGAACAACTTAGAAGAAATGGACAATATTTAGTAAGAGATAGATAGTGTGAATAGAAGAAACACTAGTGCTGTAATTGAAATGGTAATGAAAAATACTCCCAGCAAGCAAAAGCTTCACAGGGAAAGTCTACCAAATATTTTAAAAGCTAATACATATGCTTCCCTAAAATCTGCAAAGAATTGAAGAATATGGAATATTTCCAAATTCATTCTACAAAGTCACCATTACCCTGATAACAAAATGAAACAAAAACACTACAAAAAGCAAATTACAGTCAATATCTCTGTGAATATAGATGCAAAAATTCTCAACAAAATATTAGCGAACTGACACCAATAATATATAAAAAAGATCATACACCACAACCAAAATGAACTTATCCCAAGGTCAACATATGCAAAGCAGTGTGATACACCACATCAAAAAAAAAAAAAAATGACAAAACTACATGATTATCTCAATAGACACAGAAATGCATTTAATACAATAATAAGAATCCTCAAAGTTGATATGGAAGGATCATATTTCAACATAGTAAAAGCCATTTATGACAAACATATAGCTGACATCATACTCAAAGGTGAAAAGCTGAAAGTTTTTGGTCTAAAAGGAGGAAGACGACAAGGAGGTCCACTTTTATATAGTTTTGGAATCCCTAGATATTCTTGCCTGGAGAATCCCAGGGATGGGGGAGCCTGGTGGGCTGCCATCTGTGGGGTCACACAGAGTCAGACACGACTGAAGTGACTTAGCAGCAGCAGTAGACATAGATTCAGACCAAAAAAAGGAAATAACATGTATCCACATTGGAAGGGAAGAAGTAAAACTGTCACTATTTGCAGATGATATGATATACTATAAAGAGAATGCTAAACTATCCACCAAAGTAATCTATTAGAACTAATAAATGTATTGTCAATTTTCAAGACACAAGATTAATATTCATTAGCCTGTCACTTTTCTATACACTCATAATGATCTATCATAATGAAAAGCAAAAAATATTCTATTTATAATCACATTAAAAAGAATAAAATACCTAGAAATAAACGTAACCAAGGAGGGGAAGACATAGTCTGAAAACTAGAAAATAATGATGAGGGAGTTTGAAAATGATACAAATAAATAACAAGAAATTGTGCGTTTTAGGTTTAGAAGAGTATATATATATATAATTTCCATACCACTATAAACAGTTTAGAGGAGTAATGCAATCCCTATGAAAATACCTGCGAGGTTTTTTTTTTTTTTTTTCCCACACAACTAGAATAATCCTAAAATTTATCAGATCAGATCAGATCAGTCGCTCAGTCGTGTCCGACTCTGCGACCCCATGAACTCCAGCACGCCAGGCCTCCCTGTCCATCACCAACTCCCCGGAGGTCACCCAGACTCACATCCATTGAGTCAGTGGTGCCATCCAGCCATCTCATTCTCTGTCGTCCCCTTCTCCTCCTGCCCCCAATCCCTCCCAGCATCAGAGTTTTCTCCAATGAGTCAACTCTTCGCATGAGGTGGCCAAAATACTGGAGTTTCAGCTTCAGCATCATTCCTTCCAAAGAAATCCCAGGGCTGATCTCCTTCAGAATGGACTGGTTGGATCTCCTTGCGGTCCAAGGGACTCTCAAGAGTCTTCTCCAACACCACAGTTCAAAAGCATCAATTCTTCAGTGCTCAGCCTTCTTCACAGTCCAGCTCTCACATCCATACATGACCACAGGAAAGACCATAGCCTTAACTAGGATTTATACAGAACCACAAAAGAATCTGAGTTGCCAAAACAATCTTGAGAAAAAATATCGAAGTTGGAGGTATCATGGTCCCTGACTTCAGACGAAAGCTATGAGCATGATACTGATTCTTTCTTGTCTAAAACATTTTTAGATTGATATATTTCCACTTGTTGATTTTTGCTTTTGTTGTTGTGCTTTTAGTGACGTATCCAAAAAAATCATCACGGAAACCAATGTTGAGGCACTTTTTCCTTATAATCTCTTCTAACACTTTTGATTACATTTCTAGAACTTTTATGATTGTATTTCTTATGTAAGTCTTTAATCCATTTTAACATTAACTTTGGTGAGTTTTCTGCATATGGATATACAGTTTTACCAACATCATTTATTGAAGAGACTATTATTTTCTAATTGAGTATTATTTATTGCTTTGTCAAGTATAAGTTGACCATATATTATCTGGGTATATTTCTCCGTTCTCTATTCTGTTCAATGGGCCTATGTGTCTATTTTCATGCTAGTAACATGCTGTTTTGATTACTACAGCTATTTTGAATACTATAGTACTATAGTCTTGGAGTCAGGAAGTATGATTCCTCCAGGTTTGTTCTTTATCAAGATGTCTCACGCTCTTCAGGATCGCTTTTGGCCCAATACAAATTACAGGACTGTTTTATCTAGTTCTGTGAAAAATATCATTGTAATGTTGATAGGGATTGAACTGAAGTTATAAGTGACTTTTACTAGTAGGGCATTTTAATATTCTTATGATTCATTTTTGTATGATATCTTACCATTTGTTTGTTTCTCTGTCAATTTCTTTAACCAAAGTCTTGAAATATCCATTGTACAAATCTTTTATTCCTTGGTTAAGTTTATTCCTAAGTATTTTATTGTTTTTGATGCTATTGTGAGTAAGATTGTTCTACTTTACAGATGTTTCATTATTAGTTTATAAAAACACAACTCGTATATTAATTTTATATCCTGCAACTTTACTGAATGTGTTAGTTTTAACAGCTTTTTGGTGGAGTCTTTAGGGTCATCTATACATAATATTCGGAGAAGGCAATGGCACCCCACTCCAGTACTCTTGCCTGGAAAATCCCATGGATGGAGGAGCCTGGTAGGCTGTAGTCCGTGGGGTCGCTAAGAGTCAGACATGACTGAGTGACTTCACTTTCACTTTTCACTTTCATGCATTGGAGAGGAAATGGCAACCCACTCCGGTGTTCTTACCTGGAGAATCCCAGAGACAGGGGAGCCTGGTGGGCTGCCATCTATGGGGTCACACAGAGTCAGACTCAACTAAAGTGACTTAGCAGCGCCAGAGCAGCATATATAATATTATGCCATAAGACAGCAGTAACTGCTCCATACTCTAGCAATGCTACCATAAAAATTTAACGTTTCTGTCCTTTTTTTTTAATACATCAGATTTTCTCCAACTAATACTTACCTTGCATTAAATTTTCCAATTAAGAACATATCTATGTTAATACACTACTAAATAGATTCCTCAAATTCATCTATTCATTGAGGCTTTGTGGGATGGAATCTTTCAGTAGTGCAAATAATTGATAACAGTAATGTATTATGTAATGCAAACCATAAAAAGAAAGTGAATGTGTCTGGCCACTTTTTATTAGAAAAGAAAATGAAGAAACTGTACATATGACATCAATAAACTTCTGTAGACTTTTGTACATATAATAAGGAAAGAAAGATTCAGCAATAAAAATAATTAGGACCATATCAAAAGTTCTAGCAAAAAGAACTCATTTAGTATTGACTCAAACAATATGATGACCTATTTCACTCTTAAATTTTTATTTAATATAGAATGATTTGTAAAACTAAATAATTATTTTTGAACTAATGAACACAGAGATGGGTAAAGATAAGAAATCATAAAAAAATCTATAAGAGTTTGAATTTTTTTTTACAAGTGGGACAATAGAGAACACAAAATTGAAAATTTATATTTGATAAACTCAGAAGTTTAGTCTATAGAAAATTTGCAGTGTGTCTGTTTCATTCTCCTCTCTATGTCACTCAAAATTAAAATTTTTCTGAGATATTAAATATTCTTCATTTTAATCCCAACTTGATATATCCTATTTTATGTTTTAAAGTACTATATAAAAGGATTTGCAAACTCCTTATTGCAAAATTCAGACTTAAGTTGAACAAAGCAGAGAAAAACCACTAGACCACTCAGATATTCCCTAAATCAAATCCCTTATGATTATATAATAGCAGTGACAAATAGATTGAAGGGATTAGATCTTATACATAGAGAGCCTGAAGAACTATGGATGGAGGTTCATAACACCATACAAGAGGCAATGATCAAAACCATCCACAAGAAAAAGAAATGGAAAAAGGAAAAATGGCTGTCTGAGGAGGTCTTACAAATAGCTAAGAAAAGAAGTGAAAGGCAAAGGAGGAAAGGAAGGATATAACCATGTGAATGCTGAGTTTCAAAGATTAGAAAAAAGAGATAAGAAAGGCTTCCTTGGTGATCAACGCCAAGAAATGGAGGAAAACAATAGAATAGAAAAGACTATAGAGATCTCTTCAAGAAAATTAGAGATAGCAAGGGAGCACTTCATACAAAGATGAGCACAATAAAGGACAAAAACAATATGGAACTAACAGAAGCAGATTTTAAGAAGAGGTGGCAAGAATTCCCAAAAGAACTATACAAAAAAAAAAAAGATCTTAATTAACCAGATAACCACAATGGAGTGATCACTCACCTGGAGCCAGACATCCTGGAGTGTGAAGTCAACTGGGCCTTATGAAGCATCACTACAAACAAAGCTCATGGAGGTGATAGATACAGAGTTGAGCTATTTTAAAACCTAAAAGATGACACTGTGAAAGTGCTATACTCAATATGTCAACAAATTTGGGAAACTCAGCAGTGGCCACAGGAACGGAAAAGTCAATTTTTATTCCAATTCCAAAGAAAGGCAATGGCAAAAAATGTTTGAACTACTGCACAATTGCACTCATCTCAGTTCAATTCAGTTCAGTTCAGTCACTCATTCCTGTTTGACTCTTTGTGACTCCCTTGATTGCAGCACATCAGGCTTTCCTGTCCATCATCAATGATAGGAAGAGGACTCTTAATGGTGCAAGAGAAAATCAGAGAGTCAGTTACAAGGGAATCCCCATGAAGCTATCAGCTGATTTTTTTTTTTTTTTAATGGAAGCTTTGATTAAATATGGACACTCACTCTGTTCTCCAAAGTCCTGAAATTAAAAAACAAAAAACAACCCTACAATCTAGAATATGCTACTTAAAAAATAAATGTCATTTAAAATATAAGAAGACATAAAGAATTTCTCAGACAAGCAAAACTGAAAGAATACAGCAAACTAAGCATCCTAAAATACACATTGAAAGGTCTTCTCTAAATGGAAAAGAAGCAAGAATCCATAGGAAAGGGAAAATCACAACAGGAAAGTTTGATGTATGCAAGTACTGAAGATCACTTAATTAAGACAGTACATAGATTAAAAATCAATCCTATAAAAGTAATTATTACTATAATGAATAGAAAATAAGTATAAATATGAATATAAAATAAAATATTTAAATCACAAAATGTGGGAAAGTGAAGTCGTTCAGTCATGTACGACTCTTTGCGACCCCATGGACTGTAGCCTACCAGGATCCTCTGTCCATAGAATTTTCCAGGCAAGAGTACTGGATTGGGTTGCCATTTCCTTCTCCAGGGGATCTTCCCAACCCAGGGATCGAACCCAGGTCTCCCACATGGCGGGCAGACAGTTTACCATCTGAGCCACCTGGGAAGCCCTTGTGGGAGAATGCAGTAAGAAAATGTAGATCTTTTAGAATGTTTTTCAGTGTATATGATAAGTCTAATGCAAGTCAATATAGTTAAAAGTAACATAATTGAAAATCAGAATATCCACAAATCAAAAACATACAATGGACACACAGAAACTCAAAGGAACTCGAGCATAAAACAAAAGAAAACCATGAAAACACAAAAGGAGAAACGTAGGGAAGAATAAACGCTCAATAGAGAACTGCAAAATTAACTGGGAAACAAAGTTTAAAATGGCAATAAACACATACTTATCAACATTTTAAATGTTGATAAGCTATTTGCTCTAATCAAAAGACCTAGGGCCAAAGAACATTGGATAGTAAACTAAGTACCTAAAATATGCTGCCTACAAGAACCCATTTTAGGTTTAAAGACATATATATTAAACTGAGGGGCTAGAAAGAGATATTTCATGGAAATGAAAATGACAAAAAAGTCAGGGTAGCATTACGAATATCAGATAACATAGACTTTAAAGCAAAGGTCATAAAGAAAGACACTATAAAGTGATAAAACAATCAAACGCAATAAAAGAATCACACTCCTTAACATACATGCACCAAATATAGGAATATCTAAATAAATAAAACAAATAGCAGCATGCATAAAGGGAAAAAAACTGATAGGAATACAATAATAGTGGGAGACTTTACCATTCCAGAAACATCAATGGACAGCTCTTTCAGACAGAAAATCAATAAGCTAACACATCTTGAATGACAAAATAAAATAGTTAGGTTAAATTGATAACTACAGGACATTATATCTAAAAATACAGAATAACATTCTTTTCAAGTGCAAATGCAACATTCTCTGGGATAGATCATAAACCTGGACACATAAAAAGCCTCACTGAATTTAAAAGGAGAGAAATTATTTACAGCATTTTTTCTGACCACAATAGCATGAAACCAGACATTAACCACAGAAAGAGAAAAGACAGGTGTTTAGGCAGAAACTAAACAACAGGATACTAAAAAACCAATAAGTCAATATGAAATCAAAGAGGCCATTAAAAATAATAGCTTGAGACAAATGACAATAAAAACACAATCACAAAAAATCTGTGGAATGCAGCAAAAACAATTCTAAGAGAGAAATTTATAGCAATGAAAGCCTTCCTCAGAAAAAAAAAAAAAAAAAAAAAAACAAGAAAAATCCCAAATAAGCAACCTAATCATGTGGTCCACTGGAGAAGGGAATGGCAAACCACTTCAGTGTGTTGCCTTGAGAATGCCTTCAACAGAATGAAAAGGCAAAATGATAGGATACTGAAAGAGAAACTCCCCAGGTCATTAGGGGCCCAATATGCTACTGGAGATCAGTGGAGAAATAACTCCAGAAAGAATGAAGGGACGGAGCCAAAGCAAAAAGAATGCCCAGCTGTGGATACGACTGGTGATAGAAGCAAGGTCTGATGATGTAAAGAACAATATTGCATAGGAACCTGGAATGTCAGGTCCATAAATCAAGGCAAATTGGAAGTGGTCAAACAAGAGATGGCCAGAGTGAATGTCAACATTCTAGGAATCAGCGAACTCAAATGGACTGGAATGGGTGAATTTAACTCAGATAACCATTATATCTACTACTGCGGGCAGGAACCCCTCAGAAGAAAGGGAGTAGCCATCATGGTCAACCAAAGAGTCCAAAAGGCCCTGCTTGGATGCAATCTCAAAAATAACAGAATGATCTCTGTTCGTTTCCAAGGCAAAACATTCAATATCACAGTAATCCAAGTCTATGCCCCAACCAGTAACACTGAAGAAGCTGAAGTTGAACAGTTCTATGAAGACCTACAAGACCTTTTAGAACTAACACCCAAAAAAGATGTCCTTTTCATTATAGGTGACTGGAATGCAAAAGTAGGAAGTCAAGAAACACCTGGAGTAACAGGCAAATTTGGCCTTGGAATATGGAATGAAGCAGGGCAAATAATAATAATAATACTAATAATAGAGTTTTGCCAAGAAAATGCACTGGTCATAGCAAACACCCTCTTCCAACAACACAAGAGAAGACTCTACACATGGACATCACCAGATGGTCAACACCGAAATCAGATTGATTATATTCTTCACAGCCAAAGATGGAGAATCTCTATACAGTCAATCAAAACAAGACCAGGAGTTGACTGTTGCTCAGATCATGAACTCCTTATTGCCAAATTCAGACTGAAATTGAAGGAAGTAGGGAAAACCACTAGACCATTCAAGGATGACCTAAATCAAATCCTTTATGATTATACAGTGGAACTGAGAAATAGATTTAATGGCCTAGATCTGATAGATAGAGTGCCTGATGAACTAGGGACTGAGGTCCGTGACATTGCACAGGACACAGGGATCAAGATCATCCCCATGGAAAAGAAATGCAAAAAAGCAAAATGGCTGTCTGGGGAGGCCTTACAAATAACTGTGAAAAGAATAGAAGAGAAAAGCAAAGGAGAAAAGGAAAGATATAAGCATCTGAAAGCCAGAGTTCCAAAGAAGAGCAAGGAGAGATAAGAAAGCCTTCCTCAGTGATCAATGCAAAGAAATAGAGGAAAACAACAGATTGGGAAAGACTAGAGATCTCTTCAAGAAAATTAGAGATACCAAGGGAACATTTCATGCAAAGATGGGCTCGATAAAGGACAGAAATGGTATGAACCTAACAGAAGCAGACGATATTAAGAAGAGGTGGCAAGAATACACAGAAGCACTACACAAAAAAGATCTTCACAACCCAGATAATCATGAGAGTGTGATCATCGACCTAGAGCCAGACATCCTGGAATGTGAAGTCAAGTGGGCCTTAGAAAGCAGCACTACGAACAAAGCTAGTGGAGGTGATGGAATCCCAGTTGAGCTATTCCCAATCCTGAAGGATGATGCTGTGAAAGTGCTGAACTCAATATGTCAGCAAATTTGGAAAAATCCAAATTTGCAGTGGCCACAGGACTGGAAAAGGTCAGTTTTCGTCCCAATCCCAAAGAAAGGCAATGCCAAAGAATGCTCAAACTACCGCACAATTGCACTCATCTCACACGCTAGTAATGCTCAAAATTCTCCAAGCCAGGCTTCAGCAATATGTGAACCGTAAAATTCCTGATGTTCAAGCTGGTTTTAGAAAAGGCAGAGGAACCAGAGATCAAATTGCCAGCATCTGCTGGATTATGAAAAAAGCAAGAGAGTTCCAGAAAAGCATCTATTTCTGCTTTATTGACTATGCCAAAGCCTTTGACTGTGGGGATCACAAGAAACTGTGGAAAATTCTGAAAGAGATGGGAATACCAGACCACCTGATCTGCCTCTTGAGAAATTTGTATGCACGTCAGGAAGCAACAGTTAGAACTGGACATAGAACAACAGACTGCTCCCAAATAGGAAAAGGAGTATGTCAAGGCTGCATATTTTCACCCTGTTTATTTAACATATATGCAGAGTACATCATGAGAAACGCTAGACTGGAAGAAACACAAGCTGGAATCAAGATTGCCGGGAGAAATATCAATAACCTCAGATATGCAGATGACACCACCCTTATGGCAGAAAGTAAAGAGGAACTAAAAAGCCTCTTGATGAAAGTGAAAGTGGAGAGTGAAAAGGTTGGCTTAAAGCTCAACATTCAGAAAACCAACATCATGGCATCCAGTCCCATCACTTCATGGGAAATAGATGGGGAAAAAGTCAGACTTTATTTTCTGGGCTCCAAAATCACTACAGATGGTGACTGCATCATGAAATTAAAAGACGCTTACTCCTTGGAAGGAAAGTTATGACCAAGCTAGATAGCATATTGAAAAGCAGAGACATTACTTTGCCAACAAAGGTCTGTCTAGTCAAGGCTATGGTTTTTCCTGTGGTCATGTATGGATGTGAGAGCTGGACTGTGAAGAAGGCTGAACGCTGAGGAATTGATGCTTTTGCACTGTGGTGTTGGAGAAGACTCTTGAGAGTCCCTTGGACTGCAAGGAGATCCAACCAGTCCATTCTGAAGGAGATCAGCCCTGGGATTTCTTTGGAAGGAATGATGCTAAAGCTGAAACTCCAGTACTTTGGCCACCTCATGGGAAGAGCTGACTCATTGGAAAAGACTCTGATGCTGAGAGGGATTGGGGGCAAGAGGAGAAGGGGACGACAGAGGATGAGATGGCTGGATGGCATCACTGACTCAATGGACGTGAGTTTGAGTGAACTCCGGGAGTTGGTTTTGAACAGGGAGGCCTGGCGTGCTGTGATTCATCTGGTCGCAAAGAGTCAGACACGACTGAACGACCGATATGATTTGATCTGAAGGAGAGGGTGAGAATACTAATAGCCTACTCCTCCAGGGATACAAATATAGACATATATTTGGTACTGGGGTAAGTGGAAACTTCATCTTCATGAATATGTCCACCCAGAATAAAGTTTACACCCAGAATAAAGCTTCCATCACACTTAGGTGGGAATCAAGTTGGGAAACAGTTCACGGCTCAAATGTTACAAACTCTCAAGATCCTTACTGAGGGTTCATAGATTTTCTTAAATAAACAGTTCTCCATATACTGTTTGCCCTTAGAAAGTTTCCACAGACTTTAAATATTTGGTGTTTTTGTTATATAATATTACTGAGTAAATTATTGTTTCAGTGGGGAGGTCTATTGAGCCCGTCTTATCACCATTCTGCCCCATAACTACTTTTAAAGGCAGAATCCTATAAGATATTAAATTAGGCATATTTCAGAAAATATCAATGAACATTTCCAGTATGGTTCTTTAGAAAGTTATTTCTTTAATCACCTGCATATATGTGAGTGAGTTTAAGATCTTTGATATTGTTGTTGTTCAGTCACTAAGTCATATCTGACTCTTTGTGATCTCATGGACTGCAGCATGCCAGGCTCCTTTGTCCTCCACTATCTCCTGGAATTTGCTCAAATTAATTTCCATTTAGTCAGTGATGCCATCTAACCATCTCCTCTGTCACCCTCTTCTCCTTTTACCTCAATCTTTCTGAGCATCAGAGTTTTTCCAGTGAGCCAGCTCTTTGCATCAGGTGGCCAAAGTATTAGACTTCAGCTTCAGCATCAGTTCTTCCAATGAATATTCAGGGCTAATTTCATTTAGGATTCACTGGTTTTACCTCCTCGCAGTCCAAAGGACTCACAAGCGTTTTCTCCAGCACCACTATTCAAAAACTTCAATTCTTTGATGCTCAGCCTTCTTTACGGTCCAACTCTCACATCTATTCATAACTACTGGATAAACCATAGCTTAGACTTTACAGACCTTTGTCAGCAAATGGATGTCTCTGCTTTTTAATACTCTGTCTAGGTTTGTCATATCTTTCCTTCCAAGGAGCAAGCATCTTTTAATTTCATGGCTACAGTCACCATCTGCAGTGATTTTGAGTCCAATAAAATAAAATCTATCACTGTTTCCATTTTTTTCCTGTTTGCAATGAAGTGATGGGACCAGATTGCATGATCTTAACGTTTTTTATTGTTGAATTCAAGCCAGCTTTTTCACGCTCCTCTTTCACCCTCATCAAGAGTCTCTTCAGTTCCTTGGTATTAGAATGCCACTAATTCTACTTGAAATGAAAACCTATAAAGGAAAAATTATATCATGCCTCATATATATTTACTTCCTCTACAGTGAAAAACTTAATGGAATATTCTTTAAGCACGAATTCCCATTTACAATCATTTAACATAATCTAATTATAATCTTTAAACTAAAAATTATAATGCCATTCAGCATAACAATGAAAACATATAGAATCTAAAAGCTTAAATGTTCTAAATAATTATGAAATGGATAAAATAAAATCCCAAAGTCTATATAAATTTATAAAAATGCCTGTTATAATTTTAAACCTTCAAGTGGTATTAAAAAATTCTAAGATCATATGTATTATACTTCAGTTATTTTTAATTAATTTTTAAATTTTAATTGGAGCCTAATTACTTTACAATATTGTAGTGGTTTTTGCCATACATTGACATGAATCAGCCATGGATGTACATCTGTCCCCCATCCTACCTCCCTCCTATCTCCTAGCTCCACTTCTACCTCTCTCTCCCCATCCCATCCCTCAGGGTCATCCCAGTGCACCAGCACTGTCCGACCCGTCTCGTGCATCGAACATGGACTGGCGATCTACTTCACATATGGTAATATACATGTTTCAATGCTATTCTCACAAATCATCCCACCCTCGCCTCCTCCCACAGAGCCCAAAAGTCTGTTCTTTACATCTGTGGCTCTTTTGCTGTCTTGCATATAGGGTCATCATTACCATAATACTTCAGTTTTCAATGTAGCCTTAGAATTTTTTTATATAGTATTATATTCACATAAGAAAAACAAAACCATCTATTAAAAAGAACAGCAAAAACTTAAAATTATTTGTAGTCTATAGTCTCAAATATTAAAGCCAGACTTATATATGCAAATAGGTAATAATAAGCACAAAGCTTTCCTACCATTCGGGCTCTTCTGTCCATGGAATTCTCCAGGCAAGAATACTGGAGTGGGTTGCTATTTTCTTCTCCAACATTAGATAAAGTGGTTTCAAAATTAACTTATATAAAACTCTGTCTCATAGGTGAAATACTGAGTGAATATACACGATCTAGATAAGAAGCTATAGTAAGTACCATTATACATAATTTTCAATTTGAAACTCATATCCTGTATTGACAAAAATAATAGCTATGCAAATAATAAATCATTATAAAAAAGATTAAAAGTATAGCAAATAATACATGTGGCATATTTTTTCTCTAACAGTAGACATGTCCCAGTGTTTCTTGAACTATTATAAAATATTTTAGATATTTCATATACAACCATTGCCCCTCCCCACCCATTATAATCCTATTTTTTAATCTACCTGAAATAAGGATACTTGGTTGAATCATTGTGCATCTGGAGTTTGAATATTACCATTTAACATC
Organism: Tragelaphus eurycerus; assembly: GCA_935064755.1. Classification (NCBI taxonomy): domain Eukaryota; kingdom Metazoa; phylum Chordata; class Mammalia; order Artiodactyla; family Bovidae; genus Tragelaphus; species Tragelaphus eurycerus. Next base: position 2,903,894 of record CAKXYN010000003.1, on the reverse strand, counting down.
TCAGCCACAGTGAGTGGAAAATATTTGATGAATATCTCAAATTCTCCAATTCTTATAGAATGAACATCTTTGGTGATCTGTTCCACTTGTAACTATTTATTCACTATAAAGAATTTTATCCCTTTGGAATTTCATAAGAGGACATATTCCCTTGAGTATTTGAGGAAATTATATCCCTAGAATCATCTAACCAATAGCCCCACAAAACAATTTGCCTTGCTCTTCGATTGACATCAAGAGCCCAATTTATACCTACAAAAGAAGAATCTAACTGTCACACAAAAGTTGTAAACAATTTTGCTGGAGCTGTACGAATATTTTCTTTGGGTGCTTTGTGGCAGATACTTTCTTGCATCTTGATAATTCTAGTGGAAGGATTTTCCTTAATGTATTCACTGTTTACAAAATTATACTATTTGCAATATTTATGTATATGGTAGTTTTATACCACTTCTTACATTGGTTGTACTATCGAGAGCTGGTTTTATATTTAATTTGATGATTTTATATAAAAATCCTAGTCTTTGACAAATTATTATTATTAGTGAAATGAAGATTGAAGAATTGAAAAATATGTAAACTTAAATAAGTAAAGAGAAAACTATGGCCAAATTGATGATTTTTATTTATTTATTTATTTATTTTTTACTTTGCAATATAGTATTGGTTTTGCCATACATCAACATGCACAGCAAATTGATGATTTTTAAATGTGTATGACATATAGGTGAATGTAGTTCCAGTGATCTTTGCCAAAAGTTGGCTTCTCCAAGTGGTAATTTAGTTTTAATGAAGACTTTTTGATTTTGCAAATTTATGCCATGTGAAGTGTGTTTCTAAAAGCACTGTAGGATTTAAGGCATAATTTAGCTAATCATAGTTTTCAAACTTATCTTCAGCCTAGCAAGACCTCTAACAATTTATCTCTCAGAGACCATTTGGATTGGAGACTTCTTTGGCCTATACCTGCTGCTTTCCTCTGGAACATTGTCTCCTGAATTCAGCTGAAATTAGACAATGAAGTATAAAATAAAAATACATTAAAAAAGTGTTTATACATATAATAATCATTGAACTATGGCCAATGAGCCTAATGACTTATATGTCTAAGGCTAATTTTTATCATTTATACATGTGTTTGTATTGATATAAATTACAAAAGAGGAATGTGCACTAGAAATTTTAGTAGCCCAAAAGACTAAAATATTAAATATTTAGCCTTTTATAGTAAATTTTGATAACCAGTGATATATAATTAAGCAATAGCAAATCATGTGGCAAAAGTAAAGCAAATTAATGCCAAAATATTTATTAGATTTATGTTTCCAAAATAAAGAGTCTAATGACCTTAAATAAAAACTAAAGTCTAGTTATTTACCAAACATTGCATCTTGTAACCAAAAATCAATTTATTAAATATAAAACTTAGGCCTGATTATCTTATGCTAATAACAAAGTCAAATTACTTACCACACGTTACACCTTAAAAACAAAAAGTCTAATTATTTTACACAAATATTTTTGCCTAATTATATTTCACAATGACAAAAGTCTAAAGACATCATATAAACACCTATTTTATTAGGAATACTATGCTTACTATTGGATAAGGAAATGGCAACCAACTCCAGTGTTCTTGCCTGGAGAATCCCAAGGACGTGGAAGCCTGGTGGGCTGCCATCTATGGGGTCGCACAGAGTCGGACACGACTGAAACAACTTAGCAGCATGCTTACTAAACTAAATTCTACAAGATCTCTATCTTACTATTAAGGGTTAGGTCATTGTTGATTACAAATCATCTCCTGGCAAAGTAAAATAAAAACTGGAACTTAAGAGACTCAGTGATTACACTAGCAAAATGAAGTTTTTGAAGACTGCCAGCAAAGGGTTTTTCATACAATGTATAGATATATAGTTGGTTTATAGCTGGACCAGAAAAGCTATGGAGATTTTTAGATATCTGAGTTTAGTAATTTTTTGTTACTCTTGGGCATGGTAAGGCACTGGAATTCATGACATAATGCTTGAAGACAAAATTCCACAAATAATCTCCAATGGCAAATATTTTGAATTCCAATTTAATATATTTGATAGCTTGAGATTTAGGTGTCTAAGAAAACTTTGCTTAAATCAAGGTCATTATAGTTTATGCCTTACTGCTAAGTTACGTCAGTCATGTCCGACTCTGTGCAACCCCATAGACGGCAGCCCACCAGGCTCCCCTCCCTGGGATTCTCCAGGCAAGCATACTGCAGTGGTTTGCCATTTTCTTCCCCAGTGCATGAAAGTGAAAAGTGAAAGTGAGGCTGCTCAGTCATGTCCGGCTCTTCGCGACCCCATGGACTGCAGCCCACCAGACTCCTCTGTCCATGGGATTTCCCATGCAAGAGTACTGGAGCGGGGTGCCATTGCCTTCTCCAGTTTATGACTTGGGTTTCTTCTAATTTTACATCTTTAGTTCTTAACATTGATCCATTTTGTAAAATTAGGTATAGTTTATTTACAATATTGTGCTAGATTCAGGTATACAGCAAATTGGTTATATGTACTTTATATATGTAAATACTCTTGTATTTGATTCTTTTCATTATAGGTTATTATAAGATATTGAATATACTTCCTTGTGCTCTACAGTAATTCCTTATTGCTTATTTTATATATGGTAGTATATATCTGTTAATTCCATATTCCTAATTTATTCTCCCTCCCATATCCCCTATGGTACCCATAAGTTTGTTTTCTATGTACATGAGTTTTATTTTTATATTTTGCAAATTTGTATCATTATTCTTTACATATAAGTGATATATAAAATTTTCTTTCTCCGTCTGACTGACTTAGTATGATAATCCCTAGGTTCATCAATGTTGTTGCAAATGGCATTATTTGCATTAAATATATATTTAAATATATAAAAAGTCTTAGGTCCAGATGTAGTGAATTCTACAACTTAAAACATAATTAATGTCAATCTTTCACAAATCCTTCCAAAATACACAATAAGCAAAAGCACTCCTCAATGCATTCTATGAAGTCTGTATTACCTCAATGCCAAAATCAGAAAAATATGCACAAGAAGAAGTCTATTGATCTATAACTCACATGAATATGAACACATTGACATCTTCAACAAATATAATCCATCAATATGTAACAAAAAGTATACATCATGACAAAATGGGATTTATACAAGGTATGCAAAATTGTGTAAACATCTGGAAAGTAATCCATTTAATATGCTGTATTAACATTATAGATTACAGGGATCCCATGATTGGTTATATATCTATAGATGTAGAAATAGCTTTTGACAAAATCTGAAAAACTTTCATTGAAAGAAAAGGAATAGTCAAGACACTAGAAATATAGAAACACCATCAACAATTTAAAAGGCATCTAAGAAAATATCCATCTAATATTAAAGGTGAAAGAATGTTTCTCTCTTAAGATTAGGAACAATCAATGAATGTCTACTCTCCACTTTCATTCAGCATTCACTAGAGGATATATCCAGAGCAATTATACATAAAAAAAGAGACACTCAGAATAGAAAAGAAGTAAAAAAAAAAAAAAAAAAAAAACTCTATTCACAGAAGACATGATATTCTATACAGCAAATCCTAAGGAAAAGACTAAAAAACTCTCAGGACTTAGTTTAGAAACTTGCAGAGTACTTTAGCAAAGTTGTAGGATAAAAGTAAATAAAATCAATTGTGTTCATATAAACTAGCAATAATCACACCATCAATGAAAAGTAAACAGTAACTTGCAAAGCATTACAAAGAATGGAGAATGAAATACTAGGAGAAAAATTAATAGATAGACTGCAAAACATCTAATAACTATAAAACAATTGCTAAAAGAAAGCTAAGAAGATCCATTTCTAAGAAAACAAAAAAGACATGAATCAGAAGGCAATACATTGAACATGATTTTACTCTCCAAACTGATCTACATATTCAGCTCAGTCTATATAACTGCAATTAGTTTTTGTTTGTTTTTTTTTTCAGAAATTCTTTTTATCAAGTGACTAGAAATTAAATTTAAAAAACAGGGTAGTCCTGATGTAAGGATAGATCATTGGGGAAAAAAATGATGAGGTTTTTCCATAGTTTGACTATATAGATCTTTGTTGACAAAGTGATTTCTATTGAGTTGTAAATATTCCTTATATATTCTAAACACCAATCTCTTATTGATATATAAACAATTGATGTCTCTTTGTCTTATTGAGTTGTAAATGGCCAGTTCCTCATACATTACCATAAACACCTTTGTTGGTAATCTCTCTATTGAATATGATATCTAGGTTGGTCATAACTTTCCTTCCAAGAACATCTTTTTTTCATGGCTGCAGTCACCATCTGCAGTATTTTGGCAGAAAAACAAAGTCTGACATTTTCACTGTTTCCCCATCATTTCCCGCATGAGGGCCAGAATTTGCAGTACACTTAAATTTTTAAATGTGTAGCCCCTCTTCACTTTCTGCCATAAGAGTTTTCATCTCATATCTGAGGTTATTGATATTTCTCCCGCAATCTTGATTCCAACTTGTGTTTCTTCAGTCCAGCATTTCTCATGATGTACTCTGCAAAGTTAAAAAATGTGACAAATGCAGCCGACGTTTTGGACCAGTCTGTTGTTCCATGACCAGTTCTAATGTTGCTTCCTGACCTGCATAAGATTTCTTAAGAGGCAGATCAGGTGCCCAAAATCCAAGATGACAAAGATGTACCCCAAGTTTTATTCTAGGAGTTTTATAGTTTTAACTCTTGTAAATAGTTTTAGGTCTTACAAATTCATTTTGATTTAATTCTAATGTATGATTTGAGGTAGAGGTGTTGTACCAGCACCATTTTTTGGGGGGCGGGGGGAGACAACTATTCTTTACTCAATTGAATTGTCTTAGCACCCTTATTAAGAATTAATTGAACTGACTCAATGGATGTGAGTCTCAGTGACCTCCGGGAGTTGGTGATGGACAGGGAGGCCTGGCGTGCAGCGATTTATGGGGTCGCGAAGAGTCGGACACGACTGAGCGACTGATCTGATGTGATCTGATGGTTTTTCCAGTATTTAAGTACAAATCTGAGAACTGGACCATAAAGAAGGTTGAGCACCAAAGAATTGATGCTTTCTAACTGTGGTACTGCAGAAGACTCTTGAGAGTCCCTCGGACAGCAAGGAAATCAAACCAGTCAATCTTAAAGGAAATCAAGCCTGAATATTTATTGGTAGGACTAATGCTGAAGCTGAAACTCCAATACTTTGGCCACCTGGTGTGAAGAACCAACTCATTGGAAAAGACCCTGATGCTGAGAAAGACTGAAGACAGGAGAAGAAGGGGGTGACAGAAGATGAAATGGTTGGATGGTATAACTGACTCAATGGACATGAGTTTGGGCAAACTTTGGGAGATGATGGAAGACAGGGAGGCCTGGTCTGCTGCAGCCCATGTGGTCACAAAGAGTCGAACATGACTTAGCAACTGAAAAAACAGAAAAAGACAAATTTTAAAATACAAAATTGTCAAAATATATGAAGATCATTTCTCCAAATAAGAAATATGTTGGGTGAAGAACTGAAAATATACTCAACATCATTAGTCGTTCAGTTCAGTTCAGTTCAGTTCACGCAGTTGTGTCCGACTCTTTGTGACCCCATGAATTGCAGCACGCCAGGCCTCCCTGTCCATCACTAACTCCCGGAGTTCACTCAGATTCATGTCCATCGAGTCAGTGATGCCATCCAGCCATCTCATCCTCTGTTGTCCCCTTCTCCTCCTGCCCCCAATCCCTCCCAGCATCAGAGTCTTTTCCAATGAGTCAACTCTTCGCATGAGGTGGCCAAAGTACTGGAGCTTCAGCTTTAGCATCATTCCTTCCAAAGAAATCCCAGGGCTGATCTCCTTCAGAATGGACTGGTTGGATCTCCTTGCAGTCTAAGGGACTCCCAAGAGTCTTCTCCAACACCACAGTTCAAAAGCATCAATTCTTCGGCATTAGAAAAATAAAAATTTAAAAAGAGAGAGACCATTCGATCCTCACTGGGATGTCTATAATCTAAAAGCCAGGTAATAATATATGTTGACTAGTATGTGAAATGTTTGCCATCCTCACATATAACTAGAGGTAATGTAAAACTGTGTGGTTATATGTAACACAACATGGCAGTTTTTTAAATAATTAAAAATAGATTTACTACATGACTCAGCAATTTCAAACCTAAAAATAAAACTAAGAAAAATTAAGACAAATACTGAAATATATGGACAAATGTTTGTAAAAACATTACTTACATTATGACAAATGGAAACTCCAACTGGCTATCAAATGATGAATGGATAAATTTGGCATATCCATACAACGAAGCTTTATGAAGCATGGATAAACCTTGCAAACATTATGAAGGAAATTAGCCACAAAAGATCACATTATAAATGATTCCATGTATATGAATTGTCTAAAATGGTGAATCTATAAAGACAGAATGCAGATTAGTGGTTGATTAGGATGATGGACATAATAATGATGGGGAGAAAGATGGAAATTATTATTAATGGGTACTGAGTTTCTTTCAGGAATGATATAATGTTCCAATACTAGATCACGTTGATAGTTGTACAGCACTATGAATTCATTAAAAATCATCGCATGTAAATTTTTTAATGGATGGAGTATATGGTATGCAACTTTTATGTATGTATGTGCTTACACTCATGCATGCTCGATCACCAGTCTTATCCGACTCTTTGAGACCCTATGAACCTTAGTCTGCTGGTGGTACTAGTGGTAAGGAACCCACCTGCCAATATAGGAGGTGCAGGTTCAATCCTTGGGACAGGAAAATCCCCTGGAGAAGGGAAAAGCAAGCCATTACAGTAGTCTTGCCTAGGAAATCCCATGGACAGAGGAGCTTGGCTGGCTACAGTCCAAAGGGTCACAGAGAGTCAGATATGACTGAGCAATTAATTGAGCACAATCTATATAAGTTTGAATGAAAGAAATTCATTTTGTAGCATTTATTTCTTCATCTGGCAATTGCAAAGCTTATACCAGATTATTTCCAACATCCATATGTCTTTTAATTTTTAAAATATATTTATTTTTGCTTCTGACAGTTAATCTTTACATATCTTCAGTGCTTAGTAAGGGCTTCTCTGGTGTCACAGTGTTACAGAATCTGCCTGCAATGTAGGACATATGGGTTCGATCCCTGGGTTGGGAGGATTCCCTGGAGAAGTAAATGGCAACCCACTCCAGGATTCTTGCCTGGTAAATCTCATGGACAGTGGAGTCTGATGGGCTACAGTCCAGGGGTTGCAAGGAGTGAGACATGACTGAGAGACTACATGTGCACAGTGCTTAGTAAAACCACACATAAACTTTATTTTCATTAATAATAATACTCTATATTTTTACACTCCGATATACTTTTTAAGTAATTTTGAGTATAGGTTGAAAGCTTGCTAAATTCCTGTTTTCTTAGTTAACTAAGATTACAATTTGATCTAATTCATATCACTAATGAGCAAATTTTTATTTAAAGGACAATTCCCAGCTTTTTGAAAAATCTCATACACTTCAATAGTACTAAATCTTTTCATTTTTATAAAATATTAAATATCAGACTAATTTTATATTAAGCATAACTATTGATTCAATTTGGCACTCATTTCAATAGGTCTTTAGGTTCCTCTTTTCAATTCAATGACTGTTAGTATCTATATACAAGAATCCCTTCCATTTTAAGTGTTTTTTGATAAAGTATTTCATAAACCTCATAGGTGAATGCAATGTCAGATTCCAGGACAGTTATTGACAATGTCTATGATCTTTCTCAATTATCAATATTTTTGATACTTAAATTTGATTGCAGCTTTCCAATAAGAACTGATTCAAACTAACAACATTATCTATGTGTCAAATATTTATATCTACATTTATATACCTATCCTATAAAAATTATTATCCTATAAAAATTACCTATCCTATAAAAAATAGTTTGGTTGAGAGGGGGAGGGGGCTTTGGCTCAGGTAAAGAATCTGCCTGCTAATGCAGGAGACATGGGGTTCAATCTCTAGGTCAGGAAGTTCCCTTAGAGAAGGAAATGACAATCCACTTCATTATTCTTGCCTGAGAAATCACATTAATTTTGAGGAACTTGGTGGGCTTCAGTCCATGAGTTGGCAAAAGAGTTGGACATGACTCAGCAACTAAACAACAACAAAAATATATATATTTAAAATTTTTGTGTTGGATAGTATGATACCCCATTCAGAATCTCTAAGAATTTCTGCCTTTTTTCTTTTATTTATGATATTAGAAACCAAAATCTGGGTGCTAGGTATAATAATTATTATTGGGGTGTCATTGCATTTAGGCTCTTTCAGAGGATTGAAATATGTGTGTGTGTGTGTACATTATCCTTTATATGTACTAATATATAAAATACCTAAAAATATGTCTATAGGAATGGTTTGCAGCTATATTTAGCTAAACATGTGTTCCTACTATTGTTTCCAACCTTGTTCCATTACCATGGATCATTTTAACCTCCCCTTAGGGCTTGTGTGCAATCTCCTACTACAGTGATGAGACCTAGTCCCTACCATCCATCATACATTTACTTAATTCTAGAATATATGTACTGTGTAGTGGTTTCAGAATTGTTAGTCTGTATCGCTGTGGAAAAAAATTTATCACCTAGAATATAATGCTTTATAATTTCTTTTGCCTTTGCTTTTTTTACAGTTTTTGCTTATTTCCACAGTCACATAGTTCAGCATTTTTTCCTCCTTGCCTTCTGTGAGATTGTTTTATATATTTATAAATACGTTTAGATTGTTTTATCATTCTCTGCTCAATCCTGAACTTCCTTAACTTCCTAAATGATCTTTGAGGGGAGAGTATTTGCATAAATTAAAGCATAATTCTTTGTGCTGTAAATCCTATGGGTTTTGCTGAATGTTCAATTTCTTGTACTCACCATAATCGTATCATACAAAATAGTTTTACCTCCATAAAAATATTCTCTATGATTCACCTAAGATTCACCTACACAATCCTTCACATCTGCTCCCTGTAATATGTGGAAACTAATGAATTCCTTACCTATTCTATAGTTTTGTTGGCTTCCATTTTTGAATCATCTCTGATGCAGTAGAGAAAGTAAGTATTCTCTCATTTTTTGACTCTTACTGTCAAATGTATCAGTAAGCCCTGAAAAGTTAATTTCATGGGTAATATAGTACAACATATAATAACTATATTGCTAATAATTTTAACAATTTATACCAATAACACAGACCTTTATAAAAAATATTCAGGCAAACAAAAAAAATAAAGTATTCTCAGCAATTTCATATTTATTTTAAAAATTAAAGAAATATTTAAAATTGGGTTTTCAATATATATTTCAGGATCAGAACTCTTTATCTGAATTATTCTAAATATGTAATTATCAGCAAGCTTTTTATCAAATCTTCTGAATATAATAATAGGAAGTCATTTACAACTAACTTTAAGAAGTCAGTATCAAAATTGATATAAAAATTTAAAAAGGCATTTACAAGAATGGAAATTGACTGTATATTTCCTGAAAATTTAATTCATTTAGGATTTATTCCTGTTATGCAGGAATAATTTTCCTTCAAAATATCAAACCAATGAATTCATGAAATTAACAACAGTAACACAATGATATAATCATTGTATCAGAGGAATAGGGGCATGACAAGATTCAATGAGTATTCAATAAAATTTAAAAAAAAATAAAAACCTAGTGTTTGACACTAACTTCCTTAATTTCATGAATAATGGGAAGTAATGATCAGATCAGATCAGTCGCTCTGTCATGTCTGATTCCTTGTGACCCCATGAATCGCAGCACACCAGGCCTCCCTGTCCATCACCAACTCCCGGAGTTCACTGAGACTCACGTCCATCGAGTGCATGATGCCATCCAGCCATCTAATTCTCTGTCGTACCCTTCTCCTCTTGCCCCCAATCCCTCCCATCATCAGAGAGTCTCCAATGAGTCAACTCTTCGCATGAGGTGGCCAAAGCACTGGAGTTTCAGCTTTAGCATCATTCCTTCCAAAGAAATCCCAGGGCTGATCTCCTTCAGAATGGACTGGTTGGATCCTCTTGCAGTCCAAGGGACTCTCAAGAGTCTTCTCCAACACCACAGTTCAAAAGCATCAATTCTTTCGTGCTCGGCCTTCTTCAGAGTCCAACTCTCACATCCTATACATGACCATAGGAAAGACCATAGCCTTGACAAGGCGAACCTTTGTTGGCAAAGTAATGTCTCTGCTTTTGAATATGCTATATAGATTGGTCATAACTTTGCCTCCAAGGAGTAAGCGTCTTTTAATTTCATGGCTGCAGTCACCATCTGTAGTAATTTTGGAGACCAGAAAAATAAAATCTGACACTGTTTCCACTGTTTACCCATCTATTTCCCATGAAGTGATGGGACCGGATGCCATGATCTTCATTTTCTGAATGTTGAGCTTTAAGCCAACTTTTTCACTATACACTTTCACTTTCATCGAGAGGCTTTTTAGTTCCTCTTCACTTTCTGCCATAAGGGTGGTGTCATCTCCATATCTGATGTTATTGATATTTCTCCCAGCAATCTTGATTCCAACTTGTGTTTCTTCTAGTCCGTTGTTTCTCATGATGTACTTTGCATATAAGTTAAATAAACATGGTGACAATATACAGCCTTGATGTACTCCTTTTCCTATTTGGAACCAGTCTGTTGTTCCATGACCAGTTCTAACTGTTGCTTCCTGACCTGCATACAGATTTCTCAAGAGGCAGATCAGGTGGTCAGGTATTCCCATCTCTTTCAGAATTTTCCACAGTTTCTTGTGATCCACACAGTCAAAGGCTTTGGCATAGTCAATAAAGCAGAAATAGATATTTTTCTGGAACTCTCTTGCTTTTTCCATGATCCAGTGGATGTTGGCAATTTGATCTCTGGTTCCTCTGCCTTTTCTAAAACCAGCTTGAACATCTGGAAGTTCATGGTTCACATATTACTGAAGCCTGGCTTGGAGAATTTTGAGCATTACCTTACTAGTGTGTGAGATGAGTGCACTTGTGTGGTAGTTTGACCATTCTTTGGCATTGCCTTTCTTTGGGATTGGAATGAAAACTGACCTAGTCCAGTCCTGTGGCCACTGCTGAGTTTTCCAAATTTGCTGGCATATGGAGTGCAGCAGCTTCACAGCATCATCTTTCATGATTTGAAAGAGCTCAACTGGAATTCCATCACCTCCGCTAGCTTTGTCCGTAGTGATGCTTTCCAAGGCCCACTTGACTTCACATTCTAGGACGTCTGGCTCTAGGTCAGTGATCACACCATCATGATTATCTGGGTCGTGATTATCTTTTTTGTACAGTTCTTCTGTGTTTTCTTGCCACCTCTTTTTAATATCTTCTGCTTCTGTTAGGTCCATACCATTTCTGTCCTTTATCAAGCCCATCTTTGCATGAAATGTTCCTTTGGTATCTCTGATTTTCTTGAAGAGATCCCTAGTCTTTCCCATTCTGTTGTTTTCCTCTATTTCTTTGCATTGATCACTGAAGAAGGTTTTCTTATGTCTTCTTGTTTTTCTTTGGAACTCTGCATTCAGATGTTTATATCTTTACTTTTCTCCTTTGCTTTTTGCTTCTCTTCTTTTCACAGCTATTTGTAAGGCCTCCCCAGACAGCCATTTTGTTTTTTTGCATTTCTTTTCCATGGGGATGGTCTTGATCCCTGTCTCCTGTACAATGTCACGAACCTCATTGCATAGTTCATCAGGCACTCTATCTATCAGATCTAGGCCCCTAATCTATTTCTCACTTCCACTGTATAATCATAAGGGATTTGATTTAGGTCATACCTGAATGGTCTAGTGGTTTTCCCTATTTTCTTCAATTTCAGTCTGAATTTGACATTAAGGAATTCATGGTCTGAGCCACAGTCAGCTCCTGGTCTTGTTTTTGCTGACTGTATAAAGCTTCTCCATCTTTGGCTGCAAAGAATAGAATAAATCTGATTTCGGTGTTGACCATCTGGTGATGTCCATGTATAGAGTCTTCTCTTGTGTTGTTGGAAGAGGATGTTTGCTATGACCTGTGCATTTTCTTGGCAAAACTCTATTAGCCTTTGCCCTGCTTCATTCCGTGTTCCAAGGCCAAATTTGCCTGTTACTCCAGGTGTTTCTTGACTTCCTACTTTTCATTCCAGTCACCTATAATGAAAAAGACATCTTTTTTGGGTGTTAGTTCTAAAAGGTTTTGTAGGCCTTCCTAAAACTGTTCAACTTCAGCTTCTTCAGCATTACTGGTTGAGACATGGACTTGGACTACTGTGATATTGAAATCTCTTGTTTGACCACTTACAATTTGCCTTGATTCATGGACCTGACATTCCAGGTTCCTATGCAATATTGCTCTTATAGCATCGGACCTTGCTTCTATCACCAGTCACATCCACAGCTAGGTATTCTTTTTACTTTGGCTCCATTCATTGATTCTTTCTGGAGTTATTTATCCACTGATCTCCAGTAGCATATTGGGCCCCTAATGACCTGGGGAGTTTCTCTTTCAGTATCCTATCATTTTGCCTTTTCATACTGTTCATGAGGTTCTCAAGGCAAGAATACTGAAATGGTTTGCCATTCCCTTCTCCAGTGGACCACATCCTGTCAGATCTCTCCACTATGACCCGCCCATCTTGGGTTGCCCCACGGGCATGGCTTAGTTTCATTGAGTTAGACAAGGCTGTGGTCCTAGTGTGATTAGATTGGCTAGTTTTCTGTGAGTATGGTTTCAATGTGTTTGCCCTCTGATGCCCTCTTGCAACACTTATGATAAGATGTGAAAGTGTCTCATGAGATGAGGAATGAGACCAAAATTTCTCTTATGATTAACTATATTGAGCATTGTTTAGAATTCTTAGTTCATAAAAAGAAACAAGAAACATTAAGACAAAATAATTGTAGTGGATAAAATAGAATAATTATTATTTGCAGCCAAAATGATTAGTGTATAAAACATCTCCAATACTTGTTCAGTATTAATAAATGAATTTATGTAGGAGACAAGGACAAGCTGGCAGAATGAAAAAGTGTGACCTCACTTTTTTTGTAAACAACTATTTACAAAAAAGAATATCCTAGAGCTGACCAAAAAAGCTAATCTACATCCAAAGACAAAGAAGCAGCCATGATGAGATCGTAGTAGGGACACAATCATGATAAAATTAAATTCCACATCTGTTATGAAGGCAAATCACAAGCTGGACAATAATTATATCACAGGTTCTTCCACAGGAGTTCAATATATGAGTCCCAAGTCAGGCTGCCCAGCCTGAGGGCTGGCCATGGGAGGGGCAGCTCCCAGAGAATCTATCTTTGAAGGCCAATGAGATTTGATTGCATGAATTCTACAGATCTGGAGGAAAAAGAAAAATAATGGAGGCACAGATTAAAAATAGACAAGAAATGTTTAACAAAGACATAGATAGAGCTAAAGAACAAATAATAACTGAAATGAAAAGGAAGCTAGAAGGAAAGAATCACAGAATATATAAGCAGAAGAAAAGAGAAGTGACCTGTAAGATAGAATGGGAGAAACCTCTGCCATGGAACAGAATTTATTCATCTTTAGATGAATGAAAACATCCAATGGCATTTCGGACACTAAACACACTAACATGCCTATTATAGGGGTATCAGAAGGAGAAAAGAGAGAAAGAATCTGAGAAATGACAGCTATTAACTTCCCTAACTTAGGAAAGAAAAGTCAACTAAGTCCAGGAAGCACAGGGATTCTTAGGCAGGATAAATTATGGAGGAACATGCTGAGACACACAGTAACCAAACTGACAAAAGACATAAAAAATATTAAAATCAGCATGAGAAAAGCAAAGAATAATATACAAGGGAGCACCTATAGGGTTATCAGCTGATTTCTTAGCAGAAACTCTGTAGGGCAGAAGGAAGTGGCACAATATATTTAAAGTGATAAAAGACAAGAACCTACCTCCTTGAATACTCTACCAAACAAGACTCTTTTTTATATTCAAAGGAGAAATCAAAAGTTTTCTAAATAAGCAAAAGTTAAGAGAATTTGGCAGCACCAGGCCAGTCTAGAACAAATATTAAGGACTTTGGGTGGAAAAGAAAAGGCCATAGCTAGAAATTATGAATGGAAAAGCTCACTGGTAAAGGCAAACCTACATTAAAGATAGGTTTAAACCTACATAAACCCAACAACCGCAAGAAGAGAAGGATACAAATGCAGGATATTAGAAATGCATGTGAAAGAAAAAGACCAACAACTTAAAAAAAAACTCTTGTTTATGTATAGACTGCTATATTGAAACCTCATGGTAACTCCAAACCAAAAATCTACAATAGATACACACACAAAAAAGAAAGAGGAACCCAAACACAACCCTAAAGTTAATCACCAAATCATAAGAATACAAAAAAGGAAAGGAAGAAAAAAGACCTGCAAAAATTAAACCAGAACTGTAAACAAAATAACAATAAGAACACAAATATTGATAATTAACTCAAATGTAAATGTATTGAATGCTCCAACCAAAAGACATTGATTCACTGTATGAATATAAAAACAGAAACTATATACAAATTATCTACAAGAGACCCACTTCAAATCTAGGGATACATATACACTTAAAGTCAAGGGATGGAAAAAAGAATTCCATGAAATTGAAAATCAAAAGAAATCTGTAGGATACTCATATCAGAAAAAATAGACTATAAAATAAATATTATTACAAGAAACAAAGAAGGACACTACATAATGATTAAGGGGTAAATTCAAGAAGAAAATGTAATAATTATAAATATATATGCACCCATCATAGGAGCATGTCAACATGTAAGGCAAATGCTAACAGGTGTAAAAGGAAAAATCCACAGTAGTGCAATAATAGTGAGAACTTTCACATCTCATGTTTATCAATGGAGGGTCATCCAGATAGAAAATCAATATGCAAACACAGGCCTTAAATGACACACTAGACCAGATAAACTTGAGTGATATTTATAGAACATTTCATCCCAAAGCAATAGAAAATGTATTCTTCTCAAGTGAACATGGAATATTCAAGGTAGATCACATGCTGGACCACAAACTGAGCCTCAGTCAATCTAGGAAAATTGAAGTCATATCAAACATCTTTTCCAAACATAATACTATGTAGTTAAAAAACAACTATAAGAAAAAAATTATACAAATACAAAAACACTTGGAGGTTAGGCAATAGGCTTCTAAACAACCAGTGGATATCTGAAGAGATCAAAGAAGATATTAACAACAACAACAAAAAAAATCCCTAGAGAGAAATGAAAATGAAAACAACATGAACCAAAACCTATGGAACACAGCAAAAACAGTTCTAAGAGAAAAGTTTATAGCAAGAAATGCTTACCTCAAGAAACAAGTAAATCTAAAACAATCTAACCTTACACCTAAAGCAATTAGAGAAATAGAAATGAAACCTAATGTTAGTAGAAGGAATAAAATCATTAAAATTAGAGCAGAAATAAATGAAATAAAGACAAATTATATTAAAAAAAGATAAATGAAACTAAAAACAGGTTCTTTGAAAACATAAACAAAATTGATAAGCTGGTAGCCCAGACATGACAAGAAAAACAGGGAGAGGGCTCAAAAAAATAAAATCACAAATTAAGGGGTGGGGGGAGTTACAATAGACACCACAGAAATGCTAAGAACCAGAGACTACCACAAGCACTGTATTCAGATAAAATGGACAACATAGGAAAAAATGGATAAATTCATATAAATATATGTTACAAGACTGGACCAGAAAGAAATAGAAAATATGAACAGACCATTCACAAGTACTGAAATTGAAACTGTGATTTTCAAACCCCCAACAGAGACTTACCTGGCAGTCCAGTGGTTCAGACTCCATGTTCCCAATGCAGGCAGCATGGGTTTGATACCTAGTCAGCAAACAAAGATCCTGTATGTCACACTGTGCAGCAAAAAAAAAAAAAAAAAGAAGAAAGAAGAAGAAAACAAGTCAAAACTCCCAACAAAGAAAAATCCATGACCAGAAGTCTTCACAGATGAATTGTATCAAACATTTAGAGAAAATGTAAAACTTGTCCTTTTAAAACTATGCCAAAAAAACTGCAGCAAAAACAATAATCCCAAATTCATTCTGTGAGACCATCAGCTCTGTGATAGCAAAACAAGACAAAAATATCACAGAAAAGAAAATTACAAGACAATATCAATGATGAAAATACAGACACACACACAAATAAACCTCAATAAAATACTAGGAAATCCAAATCCAACAATACATTAAAAGGATCATATACCATAATCAAGTGGGATTTATCCCAGGGATGCAAGAGTTTTTCAATATCTTCAAGTCAATCAGTGTGATACATCACAAAAGCAATTTGAATAAAAGCCATATCATAATACCAATAGAAGCAGAAAAAACTTTTGACAAAATTCAACACCTCTTAAAAAACAAACAAAAAAACAAGCAAAAAAGAAAACTCCAGAAGTGGGCATAGAAGGAGCGTATCTCAACATAATAAAGGCCATATATGACAAAGCCATAGCAAGCATCATTCTCAGTGGTGAAAAATTGAAAACATTTCCTCTAAGATCAAGAACAAGACAAGGATGTCCACTCTTGCCTTTATAATTCAGCAAGTTTTGGAAGTCTTACCCATGGCAATCAGAAAAGAAAAAGAAATAAAATGAACCCAAATTGGAAAAGAAGCAAAATGTCACTGTTTGAAGATGATATGATACTTTACACCAAAAATCTTAAAGCTGCTTAAAGAGCTCATTAATGAGTTCAGCAAAGTTGCAAGGTACAAAACTAATTTACAGAAATCTGTTGCATTTCTATACACTACTTACAAAGGTCAGCAAGATAAATTAAGCAAACAATCCCATTTATCACTGCATTAAATATAATAAAATACCTAGGAACAAACCTACCTAGGAATAATCTACCTAAGGAAGCAAAAGACCTATCTGAAAAATATAAGATGCTGATAAAAGAAATCGATGATGACCCAGACAGATAGAGAGAGATACCATGTTCTTGGATTGGAAGAATGTATATAATGAAAATGACTATACTGTGACAATCTCAGACAATCTACAGATTCAACATAATCACCATCAAATTACCAATGGCATTTCTCACACAACTAGGACAAAAAAATGTTAAATTTGCGTAGAGACACAAGCGAGCCTGAATAACCAAAGCAAAACTGAGAAAGAAAAATGAAGCTGGATGAAACAGGCTCCCTGACTTCAAACTAAACTCAAATATGTAGTCATCAAAACAGGAGGGCACTGGCACAAAAACAGAAATACAGATCAATGGAACAGGATAGTAAGTCTAGAAATAAAACCATGCACCCAGGGTCAATTAATCAATGACAAAGGAGCCAAAAATTCATAATGGAGAAAAATATTCTATTCATGAAATGGTGCTAGAGAAACTGGATAGCTACATTTAAAAGAATTAAAGTAGAACATTCTTTAACACCATACACAAAAATAAACTCAAAATGGATTGCAGATATCAGTGTAAGACCTGATACTCTAAAACTCAGAGGAAATCTGTGGCAGAACACTCTTACATAAATTACAAAAATATATTTTTGGATCTTCCTTGTAGAGGAATGAACACAAAAATAAGAATAAGCAAGTGAGATCTAGTCAAACTCAAAAGTGTTTCAAAAGCTTTCACAAATAAAAACAAAAAGGCCACCCACAGAATGGACGAAAATATTTGCAAACAAAGTAATCAATAAGGGGTTAATCTCCAAAATTTACAAACAATGCATGCAGCTCAATTAAAAAAGAAAAATCAAAAATGGGTAGAAGACCTATATAGATATTTCTTTAAAGAAGACATATAGATGTCCAGGAGGCACATGAAAAAAATTCCCCACATCACTAATTATTAAAAAAATCCAAATCACAACTACAGTCACATATCATCTCACATCGGTCAAAATGGCCATCATCAGAAAATCTACAAACAATAAACGCTGGTGGAGTTGTGAGAAAAGGAAGCCTTCTACACTGTTAGTTGGAACGTTAATTGGTACAGCCACTATGAAGAACTATATGGAGGTTCCTTAAAGAACTAAAAATATAGCTACCACATGATCCAGCAATCCCACTCCTGGGCATGTATCTAGAGGAAACCTTAGTTTGATATGATATATGTACCCCAATGTTCATTGCAGTACTGTTTACAATAGCTAAAACATGAAAGTAACATAAATATCCATCGACAGTTGAATGCATAAAGAAGGTGTGATACATATATAGAATAGAATGATGCTCAACCATAAAGTATAATAGAATAATCCCCTTTGTAGCAACATGGATGGACCTGGAGATTATTATACAAAGTCAAGTAAGTCAGATAAAGATAAATATCATATGATGTTTTATACGTATAAACATATACATTGCTTATATGTAGAATCTAAAATAACAGTGATATAAAAGAACTTATTCACAAGACAGAGACAGACTCACAGACTTAGAAAACAACCTATGGTACCAAAGGGAAAAGGTGGGGTGGAGAGAGGGATAAATTGGGAGTGTGGAATTGATAAGTACACACTACTATGTTTAACATAGACAACAAACAAAGACTGTTCTATATCCCAGGAATATCTGCAGCATATTCTCTAATAAGCTAAATGGGAAAATAATTTGAAAAAGAACAGATATGTGTATAACTGAATCACTTTGCTGTAAACCTGAAACTGGCACAACTCTGTTCATCAGCCTTACTCCAATGTAAATTAAAACTTAAGAGTATTAACTTAGTAAGGTCACTGGGTACAATATCAAACCAAAATCAGCCATAACTGTACAAAAGAACAGCTAGAAAATCAATTTAAATGAATTCCATTTTTCAGTGTAATATCAAAGCCCAGCAAATGGATAGGAATATAGTAAAATTGTACAAACACTTTTAAAAACTGCAGAAAATAATTTGAATTTATTAAAGAAATTCTATATAAATGAATGTTCAATTGAAGATTCTATATTTTAAAGAAAATAATTTCCTCAAAGCCAGCAACATAATTTCAAACAAAATTACACAAAAATTTTCTGTGGTTGTGTGGTAAGTGTGTATATCAATGAGCAAAATTATTGAGGGCTTCCCAGGTGGTGCTAGTGGGTAAAGAACCTGCCTGCCAAAGCAGAAGACATATGAGAGGCAGGTTTGATCCCTGGGTCGGGAAGATTTCCTAGTGAAAGACATGGCAACCCACTCCAGTATTCTTGTCTGAAGAATCCCATGGACAGAGGCTGACAGTCCATAAGGTCTCAAAGGGTCAGACACGACTGAAGCGACTTAGCATGCACAAAAATGAAAAGAGTAAAAAAGCAAAAAGGATTCTTGAGAAAATTAAAAATAGCCAGATGATATATATTATTATTTACTAAGATCATTAGAACATCATAGTAATTTTAATGTAATATCAACACAAGTATAGACATACAGACCAGGAGAACAAGATCCAGAGTTCAAAAGTAGACTGACAGATGACTTGATTTATAAAATAACTGGATAACATTTTGGGAAAATATCTTTCAAATAAATCAGAATATTTTTATGCACATAAAAATATAGGTCCTGACTTCCTATATCACTTCATATTAAAAAATTGATTTCAAATAAGTTTTTATACATATGAGAGCATAATACTGATGCTTTCAGAAGTATTCATATGAAATTTTTTTACAAACTTGGATAAGCACTTAAAAAAAAAAAAGACATATAAAGGAAACTGTTTATAAATTGTTCAGTCACCAAGTTGTGTCCAATGTAAAATTAGGTTGATTATCAAAAGACATCTTTGTGTTAGTGAAACTCAAACCCACAGATGTTTGGAATTATAATATCTCACCTGGAAAACCAATACTGAATATATACAGAGCACTTACTTATCAATATGACAGACCGCTCAATGGGACATGCCTTCAAAAGTGAGGCTATATAAAATGCATGTGTATGTACGTATATACATATTTCTTTTTCTAGTCTATGAATTGTTAGGACAAAGTAAAATTAAATTTGATTAAAACCATTGAAAGAGCTAAGAGAAAAAATCTGACAATCAAATAGTGATGAGGCTATTGAACATAGAGACCACGTTGCCACTGCTGTCATAAATTCAAACAGGCAATATACTCTTGGGAAAATATTTTTGCAGTATTAACTGAAGTTCAATATACTTGTGAGATATTTACAATACTTATGAGAGTTGGAAGTCACCCTGAATATTCATTGGAAGGGCTAATACTGAGGCTGAAACTCCAATACTTCATCTGCCTGATGTGAAAAGTTGACTTATTGGAAAAGACCCTGATGCTGAGAAAGATTGAAGGCAAAAGGAGAAGGGGGCACAAGAGGATAAGATGGTTAGATAGCATCACCGACTCAATGGGCATACATTTTACCAAACTCCAAGAGATCATGAAAGAAAGCAAAGCCTGGCTTGCTGCAATCCATGGGGTTGCAAAGAGTTGGACAGGACTTAGCGACTGAACAACAATATACTTACATTCTATGGCTCAGTAATTACTCTCATTTATCTATTTCTGAGATGTATTTATATGTTCACTGATTTTAGATATGTTTCTAACAGAGATGTGTGTACAGTTGATCTTTAAACTACATAGAGTTTGAACTGCACAGGCCCACTTATGCATGGACTTTCTTCAAATAAGTGTATTCAAAAACTGTGCAGATATTTGCAACAATTTGAAAAACTTGCAGATGATCTGCATAGCTTAGAAATATTCAAAAATTAAGAAAAATTAGTTATGAAAGCATAAGACATATGTAAACATTATTCTGTCTTTACATAGGTATAAGGTGAGTGATATTAATATTAAACATAAAATTATCATGTTAATTTTCTTATTGTTTTATAAATTTGTTTTTAAATAATTAGTATATGCTTCTGTCTCTTAATTGCATAAAATTATCATGTTAGTTTTCTTATTGTTTTATAAATTTGTTTTTAAATAATTAGTATATGCTTCTGTCTCTTAATTGCAAAAACTATACACCAACCTGGAGAAGGCAATGGCACCCCACTCCAGTACTCTTGCCTGGAAAATCCCATGGACGGAGGAGCCTGGTAGGCTGCAGTCCATGGGGTCGCTAAGAGTCAGACATGACTGAGCGACTTCACTTTCTCTTTTCACTTTCATGCATTGGAGAAGGAAATCGCAACCCACTCCAGTGTTCTTGCCTGGAGAATCCCAGGGATGGTGGAGCCTTGTGAGCTGCCGTCTATGGGGTCACACAGAGTCGGACACGACTGAAGTGACTTAGCATAGCATAGCATAGCATACACCAACCTATAATCATAGCTAAGTATTTTTTTAAATGTAACAATGTTTCCAATACTGTATTATAAATATGACTGTAATACTGTATGTCATAGGTATTTTATAATGATTCATTCATTTAGTGTGGAGGCTAGGCTACCATGAAGCAATTGTATCAATTACACTGGGCTACCGTAAAGCACTCATATTTTCACTTCTTTGTTATCAATGAATGAATTGTTATACCTGTAAGTGATACACAAATTTCTTTTTGACACTATTCTTTCACTTTTGATGTCTAATATTCAGTTCAGTTCAGTTGCTCAGTCGTGTCCAACTCTTTGCAACCCCATGAATCAAGCATGCCAGGCCTCCCTGTCCATCACCATCTCCTGGAGTTCACTCAAACTCTAACATGCAAAACATTGGTAGTATTTTATATCATATAAAGTAACATTAATGTTGGTACCAACAGACAATTTATCTTGTAAATAATGTAGATTTATGCTATTGATAAATGCAATAATATGCATAAATGCATTTTTCCTTTCTTATAAGTTTCTTGATAATTTATTTTCTAGCACTGACTTTGTTTTAAGAATACAGTACATATGCATATATCAATAGAACATACAAAATATTTGTAAATTGACTGTGTATGTTATTGCTAAAGCTCCCAGTCAACAGTAGGCAATGAGTAGCTAAGTTTCAAGAGAGGCAAAAGCTACATGCAATTTTCAACTACATGGAGGGCTCAGTGCTCCTAACCCCTGCATTGTTCAACGGTCAAGTGTATATTTTCACCACACACTGTGTTTAAGAACATTCACAGCACCACTGGTCATTATAACCTAAAACAGCCAAAAACACAAATTCTCGCCAACAGTAGAAGAAATAAACTTGTACATATGTAGCACTGTACACTATAAGTAGTTGAAAACCTACAAGTCACTTCAGTCGTGTCCGACTCCGCGTGACCCCATAGACGTCAGCCCACCAGGCTCTCCTGCCCCTGGGATTCTCCAAGCAAGAAAACTGGAGTGGGTTGCCATTTCCTTCCCCAATGCATGAAAGCGAAAAAGTGAAAGTGAAGTCGCTCAGTCGTGTCCGACTCTTAGCGACCCCATGGACTGCAGCCCACCAGGCTCCTCCATCCATGGGATTTTCCAGGCAAGAGTACTGGAGTGGGGTGCCATTGCCTTCAATAACAATATGGATAGATATAACACATAATGAAGAATCAAATAATTCAAACACAAAAGTATCCAAAATTATTACTTCATTTACGAAAACTTCAAACACAGAGACAGCTGATATTTTATAATAGAATTTAGGGTTGTATATTACTTTAGTGTACTTTTTTAGGGAATACTGACAATAAACAGAAAGAAGGATGCTACTAAGGTATTTGTGGGATACTAGTCATTTATCTGTGAGTTAATTAAATATGTGTTAATTTTGTGAAAATTTATTAAACTGTACACATATTTTATTTCTTTTTTCTCACTACATGTTATATTTCAATAAAAAATGGTTTCCTAAATATACAATTTAAATTGTTCTTCAGTGACTAAAAATGCTCTAAGAAATCAAAATATAAAGTGGAATTTCAGGAGCTAGAAAATAAATGGATGATATTTTATAGGCTGATATTTTAAATTGGCAATTCAGGAAGACATGAGATAATATCATTGAAGCTAATAATAATGGCCTAATTACTCTTTCCTTTGCCAATAATTTTAGAAGTAGAATTATATACATTTTATTGCTAACTAAATAGACATCAATTCTCTATAACTTCTTAAAAGGGCAAAAACATGGAGAATGCTATTTGGGAATGATTAGGAGTATATTTCCTGTTATAACGTAAGCTAAGGCCAGATAGATTTAATTGGTATCTAGCAGGCATTCCATTCAATTGCAGCAGAGTAAATTTTCTTCTCAAGTGCATATGAAGCATTCTCTGGGATAGATCACATCTTGTGCCATATACCAAGCCTCAGTAAATTTAAGAAAGCTGAAATCATCAAACATCTTTTCTAATCACAACACTATGAGATTAGAGATCAATTATAGGAAAAATAAAATCTGTAAAAATACAAACACATGGAGGCTAAACAATATGCTACTAAACAATGGAAACTGAAGAAATTTAAGTGAAAGTGTTAGTTGCTCAACTGTGACTGACTCTTTGTGACCCCGTGGACTGTAGCCCACCAGTCTCCTCTGTCCATGCAATTCTCCAGGAAGCATAGAAGAGGAAATTTTAAAAATACTTGCAGAGAGACATAAGCTAACAGAAGAGTAGGAAGAATTAGAGTTCATTTCTCTCCACAGATGTATCAAGAAAAACTCTACGAATGGAACAATTCTCACAGCACACCAACTGAACACTAGCAGAAGATCACAGACATCAGAAAGGAAAAGAAAGATTCCCATGTAACTGAATAGGATGAAAGATAGAAGAAGGGAAAAATGAAGAAAGCAGGATAGAACCCGAGCCATGCAGTCGGGAGGGGAGCTGCAGGAGAGGGGAGGTTCTCACATCTGGAGAAGTCGCCTCACTGACTAGATCAATTGGGACAAAAGGAAAGCGCCTGGGGCTGTTGTGTGCAATGGCCAGTATGTGGCAGGCAGGACAGAATGAGACATACCCAGATGATCCTTGACACAGCTCTGGGTGTCCCAGCCTGGGATGTGTGTCCATCAGTGTGCACAGGGGCTGGGTGCTGAAACGTGCAGATTGGAGAGTAAAACAGGAGAGGACTGTTTCTGGGTAGGAAGAGACAGGATAAGGGGGCAAAAATGAGGATATTCACAACCAGAAATACTTATGGAGGAAACTGGGACTGCCAAAAGCAAGGTGCCAGTATTAAGTGATGCTTATGTAGTGGAATCCCATCACAGGCTTTCTGCCCATGAGCTGACTCCTGCCGTTCTACAGGTGCTAAGAAAAGTCCCCACTGGGACTGACCCTTTTGTGCCTGCCACTCAGTGCTAAAAAAGGCCCCTCTTCAGGGCTGACTCTCTTGTGATGGTGGCCACTGACTTCCCAATGCATCTTGCCACTGAAATGCCAGATCTCTGGCTTCCACCCACTACCCCACAAACCTGGCACCACTGTGGCCCCCATGACCATAGTAGCCATGCCACCTTTGCACCCTGTCCTCACTAGGGCTCACCCAAATGCTCAAGGGCAACCTTGGTTGAAGACCTTTGTGGTTGGTCCACATGCAGATGTGGGGCTAAAACAACAACTGAGCCCCAGGGTTCATGCAAGTAAGAAAGAAAACCTGAAGTATCCACTCTCAGGTGCACAAACCACAAATTGACAAACCTGCAGCCAGTTTGGGAAGAACTCAGTGCCAACAAAACATCTGAATGGATGAGTGCTCCCACAGCCAGAATGGACCTAGCTTTTGCAACTCTAGGATTTGATGGCCCATACCCATGGGGGTTTGGCCAGGCAAAAGTCTCAGCTGCCTTCATTACACTTACAACAGGTTCTGATCCATGATTACTGCCTTACTGGGATCTGACTTCAATGGATTTACTTTGGTGCCCTGGTAAAAGCAACATCTGAGAGACATTAGGGTCAACTACTGGCATAGCAAGTGCCAACTTCAACATAATCTGAGGCCTCGCACAACAGGTGAAAGTTGACAAAAACAGAGTACACCCACAGGTGAACAGCTCCAGAAAATGAATATAAAGTTTTTCTCCCAATGGGAGTGCTCCAACTCCACGCACCTCACACCACAGATCAGAATCACAGGTAAGACACAGATCTGCAGACCTCTACTCCAACAACCAGGGAGGAGACTCTGATGTTGATAAGGCAGTGACAACTGCAGTACCAAAGGGAGGCCCCACTCAATATCTAGGGCAGACTTTGATCAACACAACACCAATCAAAGTCCCTGTCAAGGGGATAATGGCACAAGCCTCTGGACAAAACTCACACACCCGGGGAGTGGGGGGTGGGGGTGGGGCAGATACCAGAAGCAAGAGAAACTATCATTCTGAAGCTTGCTAAAAGAGGCCACAGCCACATAAAGTTTCCCAAAATGAGATGACAAAGAAATATGTTGCAGATAAAGGAATAAGATAAAAACTACATAAGGAAGGCTGAGCACTGAAGAATTTATGTTTTCAAAGTATGGTGTTGGAGAAGATTCTTGAGAGTCCCTTGGACTGCTAGGAATCAAGCCAGTCAATCCTAAAGGAAATCAACCTGGAATATTCATTGGAAGGACTGATGCTGAAGCTGAAGCTCCAATACTTTGGGCTCC
The DNA here is from genome assembly GCA_935064755.1 of Tragelaphus eurycerus. Classification (NCBI taxonomy): domain Eukaryota; kingdom Metazoa; phylum Chordata; class Mammalia; order Artiodactyla; family Bovidae; genus Tragelaphus; species Tragelaphus eurycerus. Next base: position 2,878,183 of record CAKXYN010000003.1, on the reverse strand, counting down.
TGATGTGGAGAGCTGATTCATTGGAAAAGGTCCTGATGGAGAAGGGGGCAACAGAGGATGAGAAGGTTGGATGGCATCATCAACTCAATGGACATGAGCAAACTCCAAGAGAGTGAAGGAGAGGGAAGCCTGACATGCTGCAGTCCATGAGGTCTGAAAGAGTTGGACATGACTGAGCAACTGAACAATGACAAAAGTACCTACAAGAAATATTACTGAAGAGGATAAAAACAATCTATCTGAAAAAGAATTCAGAGTAATGATAGTAAAGATGATCCAAGATCTCAGAAGCAGAGTGGAGGCACAAATAGAGAAGATTCAAGAAAACTTTAGGACACACTTAGAAGAACTAGGAAACAAACACACACAGATGAAAAAGACAAAAACTTAAAGAAAATAAAAATTACATTAGACAGAATCAATAGCAGAATAACTAGGCAAAAGAATGGACAAATCATCCATTCATTCTGGATGGATTCTTTCCATTCAATCCATTCATTCCATTCAATGGAATCTGCTGGGGAACAAAATTTAAAAAGAAAAAAAAAAAAACGAATAAAATGAAATGTGAACAGTCTCAAGGATGTTTAAGTCAACATTCAACGTGACACTATTTGAATTATTAGAAGAAGAAAAAGGGAAAGAGCCTGAAAAAAATGTTTGAAGAGATCACAATCAAAAAATTCCCTAACATGGGAAAAGAAAATATTTACCCAAGTTCAGAAAGTATAGTGAATTTCATTTAGCATAAAACCAAGGAAGAACACACTGAGATATATATTAATCAAACTAACAAATATTAAATGCAAAGAAAAATATTAAAAACAGCAAAGGAAAAGTAACAAATAGCATACAAGGGGACACTAGAGTTTATCAGTTGATTTTTCAGCAGAAACTCTTTAGCCTAGAAGGGAGTGTCTTGACATATATAAAGTGATGCAAGAGAAAAACCTACAACCAAGAATAGTCTACCCAGCAAGGCTCTGATTCAGATTTGATGGAGAAATCAAAAGCTTTACAGACAAATGTAAACTAAAAGAATCCAATACTGCCAAACCAGCATTACAATAACTGCTAAAGGAACTTCTCTAGGCAAAAATCACAGAAGTACAAGAGAGGAAGGGATGAAAAATAGAGACCTACAAAAACAAACCCAAAACAATTAAGAAAATGGCAATAAAAATGCACATACTGATAATTACCTTAAATATAAATAAATTCAGTGCACCAACCAAAAGACACAGATTGGTTGAATGAATACCAAACAAAACCTGCATATATGTGGTCTACAAGAGACCCACTTCAGACCTAGGGATAAGTGCAGATTGAAACTGAGGGGATGGTAAATGATATTCCATGCAAATGGAAATCAAATGATAGCTGAAGTAGCATACTTATATCAGGCAAAATAGACTTTAAAATGATTGTTACAAGAGACAAGGAAGGACACTACATAATGATCAAGGGATCAACCCAAGAAATTCTTCTTGCAATTCTAACAACTGCAACTATTTATGTAGCCATCATAGAGGCACATCAATATATAAGTTAAATGTTAATGGCCATAAAAGGAGAAATCAACAATAACACAAAAATACTGAAGGATTTAAAATCCCCCTTAAACCATTAGACTGATCATCTGGATAGAGGATTAATAAGGAAATACAACCTTTAAATATTGCACCAAAGAGAATTAATTGATATTTAGAGGACTTTCCATATGAAAGAAACAGAATATACTTAATTCTCAAGTACACATGAAATGCTCTTCAGGACAGAACACATCTCGGGTCACAAATCAAGTCTTGGTAAATATAAGAAAACTGAAATCATATCAAGCATCTTTTCTGAATGTAACTGATTAGAAATCAATTACTTAAAACATGTATAAAAGCAAACACAAAATCTAAACAATACGCTACAAAATCACCAATGGATCATTGAAGAGATCAAAAAGTTAAAAAAAAAAAAAAAAAGAACCTAGAAACTAATGACCACCAAAACACAATGATCTAAAAAAAATGCCACTGCTGCTGCTAAGTCGCTTCAGTCATGTCTCACTCTTTGCAACCCTATGGATCATAGCCCACCAAGCTCCTCTTTCCATGGAATTCTCCAGGCAAGAATACTGGAATGAGTTGCCATACCCTCCTCCAAGGGATCTTCCTGACTCAGGGTTTGAATCCACATCTCTTATGTCTCCTGCATTGGCAGGCAGGTTCTTTACTACCGTCACCATCTGGGAAGTCCCAAATCTGATGGAATGCAGTAAAAGTAGTCCTATGATGGAAGTTTAAAGTAATACAATCTCAACTCAAGAAACAAGAAGATCTCAAACAACCTAACCTTACATGTAAAGCAACTAGAAAAAGAGGAACAAATGAAACCTGAAGTTAGTAGAAGGAAATAAAGCCTAAAGATTAGAGCAGAAATAAATGGAATACAAATGAATGAAATACAAAACAAAACAATTGCGAAGATCAATGAAATTAAAGCTGGTTCTTTGAGACGATAAACAAAACTTATAAGCCTTTGGGCAGATTCATAAATAAAAAGAGGGAGAGGACTCAAACCTATAAAATTAGAAATAAAAATGTTACAAGTGGCACAACACAAATATAAAGGATCATAATAGACTACTACAAGAAACTATAAGCCAAAAAAATCAATAATCTGGAAGAAATGGACAAATTCTTAGAAAGGTACAACCTTCTAGGACTGAACTGGGAATAAATAGAAAAAAATGAATGGAGAAATCACAAGTATCGACATTGAAAGTGTGATTAAAAAGCTTCCAAGAGGAAGCTCCCAGTTCAATATGGCACAGTAGAAGTATGTGTGCTCATCTTCTCCTGCAAAAGCACAAAAATCACAGCTAGCTGTTGAACAAACACTGACAGGAAGATGCTGAAACACACCAAAAATCATACCCCATGTCCAAAGACAATGAAGAAGCCACAGTGAGACAGTAGGAGGGGCACAATCACAATAAAATCAAATTCCATACCCACCAGGTAGGTGACACACAAACTGGAGAACAATAATACCAACAAAATTCTCCCACTGTTGTCAAGGTTCTCAACTTCACATTAGGCTTCCCAGCCTGGGGATTCTACAAAGGGACTGGTAACCTCCAGGGAATCTGACCTTGAAGGCCAGAAGGATTTGATTATAGTATTTCCACAAACTGTGGGAAAGACTCCAGTCTTTAAGGGTACACACAAAGTCTTGTGTGCACTGTGACCCAGAGGAAAGAAGCAGTGATCCCACAGGGGACTGAACCAAAACTACATGCTAGAGTTGAAGGTCCTCCTGTGGAGTTGTGGGACAGCAGGGGTTCACCACAGGGACAGGGGCACTGACAGAAGCAGTTCTGGAAGGCCCCCTTGGCATATGCCCTCTTAGAGATTGCCCCTAATGCTACCATAGAGCCCAGACCCCAGGGATGGGTTGCCTCAGGCCAAAGAACTTACAGGGAGGGAGCACAACCCTATGGGTCAGCAGATAATTGGATTAAAGTTTTACTAGCAAGGCCCTGTCCACTAGAGCAAGACCCAGTTTTTTCCATCTCCAGTCCCTCCCATCAGGAAGCTTACACAAGCCTCTGACCCTCCTCCATTGGAGGGAAGACAGAAGCAAGAAAAGCCACAGTTCCACAGCTAGAACAAAAACCACATTATAGAAAGTTAATCAGGATGAAAAAGCAGAAAGTTATATTCCAGATGAAGGGATGAGGTAAAACCTCAGAGAAGCAACTGAACAAAGTGGAGATAGGCAACCTTTCAGAAAAAGAATTCAGAATAATGATAGTAAAGATGATCCAGAATCTCAGGAAAACAATGCAGAAAATGCAAGAAATGTGTACCAAAGAAACAAGCAACAAACAAACAGAGATGAATAATACACTAGAAGGAACCAACAGCAGAATAACTGAGGCAGAAGAAAGGATAAATGACCTGGAGAATAGAATGGTGGAGATCACTGCCAGAGGACAGAGTATAGAAAAAAAGAAAAGAAATGATGACAGCCTATGAGAGCTCTGAGACAGCATTAAACACACCAACATTCACATTATAGGAGTCCCAGAAGGAGGAGAGAGAGAGAGAGAGGACCTGAGAAAATATTTGAAGAGATAATAGCTCACAACTTCCCTAACATAGGGAAGGAAATAGTCAACCAAGCCTAGGAAAAGAGAGTCCCAGGCAGTATAAACCTAAGGTGGAACACACTGAAACACATAGTAATCAAACTGACAAAAATAAGCACAAGGATAAAATATTAAAAGTAACAAGGGAAAAATGACAACATACAAGGGAACTCCCATCAGGTTATCAGCTGATTTCTAAATAGAAACTCTACAAACCAGAAGGGACTGGGATGATATATTTAAAGTGATGAAAGGGAAAAACTGTCATCCAAGAATGCTCTTCCCAGCAAGACTATGCTTTGTATTTGATGGAGAAATCAAAAGCTTTCCAGATAAGCAAAAGTTAAGAGAATTCAGCAGCACGAAACCAGCTTTACAACAGATGCTAAAGGAACTTCTAGGCAGAAAACACAAGACAAGGAAAACTTCTACAGAAAATAAACCCAAACATTTGAGAATGTGGTAATAGGATCACACATATCAATAATTACCTTAAATATAAGTGAATTAAATGCACCAACCAAAGGACACAGACTGGCTGGTGGATCAAAACATGTGCATGTATGCACTTCCACTTACATCACTCTGCTTGACCACCCAAATTGTATGTAATTATTTTATACTGTTAGGTTAAACATGTTCCCATAGTGGCTTGCAATTGTAATTACCTTTTTTTTTTTTTTTTTTTGTCTGGCTCTTGACTGTGAAAACTGATAAAGATCCTTTACTATTGTGAAAAAAAAATCTTCCAACAAACAAAAATCCAAGACCAAATGGTTTCACGGGTGAATTCTATTAACAATTTAAAGAAGAGGTAACACCTATCATTCTCAAACTCTTCCAAAACATTGCAGAGGGAGGAACACTCCTAAACTCATCTACAAATCTACCATCACCCTGATACCAAAGTCAAACAAAGATGTCACAAAATAAAGAAAATTATAGGCCAATATCACTGATGAACATAGATGCAAAAATTATCAACAAAATACTAACAAACAGAATCTAACAACACATTAAAAGGATCACACACCATCATCAAGTGGGATTGATTCCAAGATGCAAAGATTTTTCAATTTATGCAAATCAGTGAATGTGATACACCATATTAACAATTTCAAGAATAAAAATCATATGATCTTTTCAATATTTGCAGAAAAAGTTTTGACAAAATTCAACACTATTTGTGAAAATAAATCTCCAGACGGTGGCCACAAAGGGAACCTACCTCAAAATAATAAAGGCCATATATGAAAAAGCCACAGCAAACATCATTCTCAATGGTGACAAGCTGAAAGCATATACTCTAAATTTTTCAGAAAAATAAAAAATCCAAGTACGTCCACTCTTACCACTATTATTCAACAGAGTTTTGGTAGTCTTAGACAAAGCAATAAGAGAAGAAAAAGAAATAAAAGGAATCCAAATCAGAAAAGAAGAACTAAAACTGTCACTGTTTACAGATGATGTGACACTATACATAGAAAATCCTAAAGAGTACACTGGAAAACTTCTAGAGCTTATCAATGGATTTGGTAAAGTTGTATGAGACAAAATTAATTGACAGAGCTCTTTTGCATTCCTATATATTAGCAACATAAGATCAGAAAGAGAAATTGAAGAAACAATCCCATTTACCATTGCAACAAAAAGAACAAAATACCTAGGAATAAACCTAATGAGACAAAATACCAGTACACAATAAACTGTAAGATACTGTTGAAAGAAATCAAACTGGACACACAAATGGAGAGATATACCATGTTTTGGATTGGAGGAATTGAAATTGTGAAAATGACTATTCTATCAAAAGCAATCTACAGACTCTATGCTTTTTCCAAATGACCAATGATATTTTTCACAGAGTTAGATACAAACATTTTTATAATGTGTATAGAGACACAAAAGACTCTAAGTAGTCAAAGCAAACTTGAGAAAGAAAAATGGAACTGGAGGAATCACATTCCCTGACTACAAAGCTACAGTCATCAAAACATTATGGTACTGGCACAAAAACATAAATATAGATAAATGGAAAAGGATAGAAAACCCAGAGATAAACCCACATATCAGTGATAACCTCATCTGTGAGAGTGGAAGGAACAACATACAATGAAGGCAAGACAATCTCTTCAAGAAGTAGTTCTGGGGAAACTGGACAGCTACATGTAAAACAATAAAATTAGAACACACTCCCTAACACCATACACAAAAATAAATGCAAAATGGTTTAAATACCTAAATATAAAGCAAGACACCGTAAGCTCATAGAGGAAAATATCGGCAGAACACATTCTGCTGTAAATTATGTCAAGATCATTTTTGATATATCTCCTAGGGCTGATTCCAAATAGGAAAAGGAGTATGTCAAAGCTGTATATTGTCACCCTGCTTATTTAACTTATATACAGAGTACTTCATGAGAAACGCTGGGCTGGAAGAAGCACAAGCTGGAATCAAGATTGCCAGGAGAAATATCAATAACCTCAGATATGTAGATTACATGACCCTTATTGCAGAAAGTGAAGAAGAACACTAAAGAGCCTCTTGATGAAAGTGAAAGTGGAGAGTGAAAAAGTTGGCTTAAAGGTCAATATTCAGAAACCTAAGATCATGGCATCTGGTCCCATCATCTCATGGCAAATAGATAGGGAAACAGTGGAAACAGTGGCTGACTATTTTTCTGGGCTTCAAAATCACTGCAGATGGTGATTGCAGCCATGAAATTAAAAGACACTTACTCCTTGGAAGGAAAGTTATGACCAACCTAGACAGCATATTAGAAAGCAGAGACATTACTTTGCCAACAAATGTCTGTCTAGTCAAGGCTATGGTTTTTCTAGTGGTCATGTATAGATGTGAGAGTTGAACTGTGAAGAAAACTGAGCGCCAAAGAATTGATGCTTTTGAACTGTGGTGTTGGAGGAGACTCTTGAGAGTCCCTTGGGCTGCAAGAAGATCCAACCAGTCCATCCTAAAGGAGATCAGTCCTGAGTGTTTATTGGAAGGACTGATGTTGAAGCTGAAACTCCAATACTTTGGCCACCTTATGCGAAGAGCTCACTCATTTTAAAAGACCCTGATGCTGTGAAAGATTGAGGGCAGGAGGAGAAGGGGACATCAGAGGATGAGATGGTTGGATGGCATCACTGACTCGATGGACATGGGTTTGGGTGGGCTCTGGGAGTTGGTGATGGACAGGGAGGCTTGGCGTACTGCAGTTCATGAGGTTGCAAAGAGTCTGACATGACTGAGCAACTGAACTGAACTGAAGTGGACTAGGGTAATGACTATTAGAATAAAACTATTAGAATGACTATTAAAATAAAAACAAATGGGGCCTAAGATTTTGCACAGCAGAGAAAATTATAAATATAATAAAAAGACAGCCCTCATAAGGAAGGAAAATATTTGCAAACAAAGCAATCAAAAAGTGATTAATCTCTAAAATATATAAACAACTCATTCAGCTCAATATTAAAAAAAAAACAAAAAACTGAAGAAAAAAAAAAATGAGTGGAAGATGTAAACAGACATTTCTCCAAAGAAGACATACAAATGGTCCAATAGCACAGGAAAAGTTGCTCAACCTCATTTTTCAGTGAAATGCAAATCAAAACGACACTGGTTGGAATGGCCGTCATAAAAAAATCTACAAATTATAAATGTTATAGAGGATGCAGATAAAAGGGACCCTCCTATACTGTTGGTGGTAATATAAACTGGTACATCCACTATGGAGAAGAGTATGGAGGTTCCTTAAAAGGGTAAAAATAGAACTGCCATATGATGCAGGACGATCAAGAAGGCTGACTGATGAAGAATTGATGGTTTTGAACTGTGGTGCTGAAGACTCTTGAGAGTCTTGGATTGCAAGGAGATCCAACCAGTCAATCCTAAAGAAATCAAACCTGAATATTCATTGGAAAGACTGATGCTGAAGGTGAAGCTCCAACACTTTGGCCACCAGATACAAAAAGATGACTCATTGGAAAAGACCCTGATGCTGGGAAAGATTGAAGGCAGAAAGAGATGGGAATGACAGAGGACGAGATGGTTGGATGGCATCACTGACTCGGTGGACATGAGTTTGAGCAAGCTCCAGGAGATGGTGAAGAACAGGGAAGCTTGGCATGCTGCATTGCATAGGGTCACAAGGAGTTGGACATGACTGAGCAATTGAACAACATGATCCAGAAATCTCATTTCTGCACATTTATCTGGAGAAAACAATAATTCAAAAACATACATGCACTCCAATGTTCAATGCAGAACAATTTACTATAGTCAGGACATGTAAGCAACCTAAATGTCCATTGACAGAGAAATGGATTAAGAAGACGTGGTGCATATATTCAATGGAATATTACTCAGCCTTATAAAAGAATAAAATAATGCCATTTACAGAAACATAGATGTGCATAAAGATTATGATACTGTGTAAAGTAAGTCAGACAGAGAAAGACAAATATCATGATATTGTTTATATATGGAATCTAAAAGATTACAAATGAATTTGTATATGAAACAGATACAGAGGTATGAATGTAGGGAAAAAAACCTACTAAAGGGTAAGTGGGGAAAAATTGGAAGGTTTGGATTGAAAAACACACTACCATATCCAAAATAGATAACTAATAAGAAACTGCTTTACAATATAGGAAACTACTCAATAATCTGTAATGGCTTGTATGGGAAAAGGGTCTAAAAATTAGTGGATTATATATATACATATGAATATATATATAATATATATAATATACATTTTGCTATACAGCAGAAACTAAAACAACACTGTAAATCAACTATACTTCAATAAAAATTAATACAAAAATTAAGTTAAATTCAATAAATTTCCCATGATCCTTAGTTTCTAGCACATATTAAGGTTTGAAAGAAGCATGTATAGATATATATTTGAGATCATTGCTGCTGCTGCTGCTAAGTTACTTCAGTCATGTCCGACTCTGTGAGACCCAATAGACGGCAGCCCACCAGGCTCCCCCCGTCCCTGGGATTCTCCAGGCAAGAACACTGGAGTAGGTTGCCATTTCCTTCTCCAATGCAGGAAAATGAAAAGTGAAAGTGAAGTCACTCAATCTGTCCAACTCCTAGCGGTCCCATGGACTACAGCCTACCAGGCTCCTCCGTCCATGGGATTTTCAAGGCAAGAGTATTGGAGTGAGCTGCCATTGCCATCTCTGTTGAGGTCATTAATACATATATAATTACACAATACTTAGACCCTGCTTCTCCTACATATTACCATTTTATAATTCCTTATAGTTATTGCATATCCTTTGGAAAAATTAAACATTATTAAGAGTTTTATAAATGCATTATTAATAAAATTATTAATTATTATCAATTACTAATAATAAATAAAATTATTAATGTTTCAGTATTTTTATACTATATAATTAATAGATTGATTAATTATTAATAATTTATTATAATTATAAATTAATAATAATCAATATTATTATAATATTATATTATGTAATAATATAATATATAATTAATATTATTTTAACGATTATTAATTATTGATAATTATTAATAAAATTATTACTGTTTCAATATTTTATATATACTATCTTTATAAAGCTATTTGAATTTTGTTTAGAATTTTCTTTTAATATTAAGTTCGAAAATAATGTAGAAATTCAGCATAAGAGAGAAAACATAAAATTGAATATATAAATGAATCATTAGTATAATTACTCATGCCCTATTCTATCATTACAAGTTATAATCTTTCAATTTACATGAAGCTCTTCTGAATATCTTTCAAATTGTAACATCAATTTGAAATTCATCCTTTTTTTGTAATACCTAATTTTGGTGCCATTTAAATTGATAATCTCCTACCAGTTTCAGACCTGCATTAATTGGTATCAATTCATTTCTTCTTCTAACCTAAAATCTGACATTTGCTCTCCTAAGAGGGTGAGATGAGTTTCCTTTTCAACATTTTAAATCACCCCTTCTTTGATCTTTTGAGGAAAGAGTAACAATAGTCTTTAATGTTATATCATTTTGATCTTGGTATAATAATATGTGATGTGAAACTCTATTTCAAAGTTACATTGAGTATGATTTGGAAGTTCTAATTCATAATTTATACTGCACTTGATATAAGTTTTGGGGTAAACAACTATGCAATTGTGGAAATAAGTTTGTTTTTTAGTACTCCAATGAATGTCCTGCTATCATTGAAAATGATGCATGTAAGCATAACTTTATATTATTCTATATCTAAACTTATAACAATTTTTAGTCATTTTTATCAAATCTTTATTTGACATTTTAAGCAGTGAATCCATCGTTAGTTCTGAAACAGAAAAATATTTTCAAATGCTATAGTGGAATACATACAACTACTGAAGCTGGGTGATATTAACCATTATACTTGTTCTATGTGGAAACCTCTCACTGCAAAGTGTTCCTGCCTCAGAGTTCTTGTATTTCTTTGAGTTATACTGAATAGAAAATGGGATGCTAAAGTACAGAAAGCATAATAATTTAATTTATATCTGTCAGAAATATTATTCTCAAAATTGGGGGGAAAGGACAGGAATAAGATGAGAAAAGAGAAATTAGTAGAGACCTATGCTTCCCAGGTTTCTCAGATGCTTAAGTATCTGCTTGCAATGTGGGAGACCCAGGTTCGATCACTGTGTTAGGAAGATCCCCTGGAGAAGGAAATGGCAACCCATTCTAGTATTCTGGCCTGATAATTCACATAGACAGAGGAACCTGATAGGCTACAGTCCATGGGGTTTCAAAGATTTGGACACGACTGAGCAACTTCACTTCACTGCTGCTGCTGCTGCTGCTAAGTCGCTTCAATTGTGTCTGACTCTTTGCATGTTTAAAGATATCTCATACTTGAAATGAGATAATATCTTAATTCAAGATGTCAGTGCGTCCCTGGTGACTCAGACGGTAAAGAGTCTGACTGTAGTGTGGGAGACCCAGATTCAATCCCTGGGTCAGGAAGATCCCCTGGAGAAGGAAATGGAAGCCCCCACTCCAGTATTCTTGCCTGGAAAATCCCATGGACAGAGGAACCTGGCAGGCTATAGTCCATGGGGACGCAAAGAGTCAGACAGTACTGAACAATTTTATTTACTTGAATCAGAATGTATTCAACCAGAAAACATAGTCCTCGTTCTATCACCAAGTGGATTTAATCCATGTTGTGGTTGCTCACTTTCTCACTCCATAGCTCAATGTCCATTTGTATCTATAACTTCTTTTTTATTCCAGTTTTATTGAGATATAACTAACACATAACCTTGTGTAAGTTTAAACTGTACCATATAATGATTGGATATACATATCTGTTGTGAAACAATTACCACAGTAGAGTTAATTAACATTTACATAACTTTACAGAGTTTCTTGTTTGTGTGTGTGGTGAGAATACTTAATGTTTACTCTCTTAGCAACTTTAAAGTATACGATATAGTATTTTAACTATACTATGTTGTAAACTAAATCCCCAAAAGTTATTCAACTTTTAAGTTTGTACCCTTTGATCTTCCAGATGGAAAAGTTGAATTTAGAAAAGGCAGAGGAACCAGAGATCAGATTGCCAACATCTGTTGGATCATAGAAAAAGCAAGAGAATTCCAAAAAAAAAAAAAAATCTACTTATGCTTCATTGGTGGGCAGCTCCTGGGAGGATAGTGGGCGGTTGCTGGGATGATAGTGTGCGGGTGGTGGGAGGGTGGTGGGAGGGTGATGGGTGGGTGTTGGGTGGGTGGTGGGCGGATCCTGGGAGGGTGGAGGGAGGGTGGTGGGTGGGTGGTGGGCAGGTGGTGGGTGGGTGGTGGGCGGGTCCTAAGAAAATGGTTGGAGGGTGGTGGGAGGGTTGTTGGGGGGGTGCTGGGAGGATGGTGGGGGGGTGCTGTGAAGGTGGTGGGCGGGTGGTGGGCGGGTCCTGGGAAAGTGGTCAGAGGGTGGTGGGAGGGTGGTGGGAGGGTGGTAGGGGTTGGTGGAAGGATCATGGCTTGCAAAGAGGCAGACATGACTGAGACTGAACAACAACTCTTTGATAAGCATCTTTCCATCTCCTAACAGCTCCTGGCCCCTGGTAACTACCAACTTACTCTGTTTCTATAACTTTGGCTTTTTCAGATTCACCATTTAAGTGAGATCATACAGCAGTTATCTTTCTCTAACAATTCACTTAGCATAAGCCCTCATGGATTCATCTACATTGTCACAAACAGCAAGGTCTCTTTTTTTTATGTCTAAATAGTGTACTACTGTACATATATACCACATCTTCTTTATCCATTTATCTCTTGACAGATATGTAGGCTATTTCTGTGTCTTGTAAAGCCTTTCCTTCTAACAAAATAACAAAATGGTAAATACCATTGGGAAAACTTATGATGAAAATTTTATTTTAATGGCTGTAGTCTTCACATGAAAGTAATATGTATAGGGACAGTTTGGAAATAACTAAGTAGAAAATTATTAAGAATAAAACTATTTATATAACATTCATATTCATATAACATGTGTATTTCATGGGGAAAAAAAAAAAAAAAAACAACCCAGAACCAAGTTGAAATATTTGATAAATTGCTACCAACAATAATTTGGAAGACAGGTATGTAATTAACTTGCACCTTTGAGGGGAAAGGTCAGTAAAGAAGTTTTTGTCGGTAGACGTTGATTGTTTTTTGATGAGTCTGTCAAAATATTACAAGAAAAAAATGAGTTCAGGAAAACAGTAGCTAAGTGAAATTCATAAATGACAGGGAATGTAGCCTATAAATTCTGGGACTTACATTATCAGAGGAAATCAAGCCTTTTTAACCTTAAGCAATAAAATATAGCACTTACAGATGGTAATTAAAATAAGCCTTGTGGCAAAATATATTAAGGTTATATCTAATATCCTCATTGATAAAATCTCTGATTAATATTTCTCAGACTATCAGAACACTTTAGAATGAAGTAAATCAGAAAGAGAAAAGCAAATGCCATATATCAATGCATATATTAATGTGGAATGTCGAAAAATGGTATAGATGGTCTTATTTGCAGGGCAGGAACAGAGACACAAGCACAGAAAACAAATGTGTGAATACCAAATGGGCAAAGAAGGGGTGGAGTGAATTGGGAGATTGGAAACACACATGACACACATACACACACACACACACACACACACACACACACATATATATATAGTATGTGTGCATGTGTGCAAAGTCACTTCAATCATGTCCAACTCCTTGCAACCCCACAAACTGTAGCCCTCCAGGCTCCTCTGTTCATGGAATTTTCCAAGCAAGAATATTGGAGTGGGTTGCCATGCTCTCTTTCACAGGATCTATCTGTTCCAGGGATAAAACCCCTGTCTCTTAAGTTTCCTACATTGACAGGCAGGTTCTTCTTACCACTAGCACCACCTGAGAAACCCCATATACACTATACTACGTATAAAATAGATCGCTAATGATATGCTCCTGTATAGCTCAGGAAACTCAACTCAATACTATGTGATGACCTAAATGGGAAGGAAATTCAAAAAAAGAAGAGATACATTTATTCCTGAATTTGAATTGTATTGTTCCAGGGGAAAGATGAGGTTTTATGCACATTAAAAAAAGTAGATAAACACTACATGTTTCAATTAGGTCAAATACCTCAAAGAAAAGAATAAATATAGCCCTCTTACTGAAGCCTCACATATACATAAAGGTAAATTAAGAGAGAGAGACATAGGGAATAAGAAAATAAATATAGCGAGCATGAAGATTGTGTGCCAAAATCAAAGTAGGTATGACTTCTCAGGTGGCTTAAATGGTAAAGAAACTATCTGCCAGTGCAAGAGACGAGGGAGATATGGGTTCAATTTTTGGGTCAGGAAGATTTCCTGGAGGAGGAAATGCGACCCACTCCAGTATTATTGCCTGGAAAATCCGAGGGACAGAAGAACCTGGGCGAGAGGAGGGGTGGGTTACAGTCACTGGAGTCGCAAAAATTCAGACATGATGGAGCACACACATGGATGCACACATGCATGCACACACACACACGGCTACTAGAGTATGGAGAGGACAGGAGGCAAATAACTGAGAACAGCATATTCAGAAAACGAAGATCATGGCATCCGGTCCATTCACTTCATGGGAAATAGATGGGGAAACAGTGGAAACAGTGTCAGACTTTATTTTTTGGGGCTCCAAAATCACTGCAGATGGTGACTGCAGCCATGAAATTAAAAGACCCTTACTTCTTGGGAGGAAAGTTATGATCAACCTAGATAGCATATTCAAAAGCAGAGACATTACTTTGCCAACAAAGGTTCCTCTAGTCAAGGCTATGGTTTTTCCTGTGGTCAGGTATGGATGTGAGAGTGAAGACGGCTGAGTGCCGAAGAATTGATGCTTTTGAACTGTGGTGTTGGAGAAGATTCTTGAGAGTCCCTTGGATGCAAGGAGATCCAACCAGTCCATTCTGAAGGAGATCAGCCCTGGGATTTCTTTGGAAGGAATGATGCTAAAGCTGAAACTCCAGTACTTTGGCCACCTCATGCAAAGAGTTGACTCATTGGAGAAGACTCTGATGCTGGGAGGGATTGGGGGCAGGAGGAGAAGGGGACGACAGAGGATGAGATGGCTGGATGGCATCACTGACTCGATGGATGTGAGTCTGAGTGAATTCCAGGAATTGGTGATGGACAGGGAGGCCTGGTGTGCTGCGATTCATGGGGTCGCAAAGAGTCGGACACGACTGAGCGACTGATTTGATCTGGTCTGATCTGATTTCAGAAGTAGTACTGTAAAATTATATAACGTGTTACATTACCAAAATACCCACAATTCTGGACCAAAAGAGATTGTGATTATCTAAGCATTAAATCTGCTTTGGGAGCTTGTATTGCTCCTGTTAGGAAATTTATTAAAAATGGTGTTTGGCAAGGACATATTCAGAGATGCTTACTTCAGAAGTGGCAACAATATAGTGTAAAGCTATCACGCCTCCCACTAGGCATATGGAGATCTATTTTCATAGATAAAAATGCACAAGGGATTCATGTTTTGATCATGTTTTCTTCCACCTGTTGGTGAAGGGGGCATTTCTCACCTAGGGTCATGGGAATGACCTAATATGACAGAGGACACAGGGCAGTTGAGATCAACAATAGTTTATTAGTCACATATACTCACAGCCAAGGCAGGAGGATGCCATGCATGCAGGGTCACAAGGAATTTGCAGTTCAGGACAGAATGAGTGAACAGGGGCTGTGTGAGAGGTTTTTGCAGTAACAAGAGGGAAAATTGATTCCTGGTTCCCACAGGAGGATGTGCATGTCTGTTTTGATTTTGCAAACTGGTAGGGAGAAGGCGATGGCATCCTACTCCAATACTCTTGCCTGGAAAATCCCATGGACGGAGGAGCCTGGTAGGCTGCAGTCCATGGGGTCGCTAAGAGTCGGACATGACCGAGCGACTTCACTTTCACTTTTCACTTTCATGCATTGGAGAAGGCGATGGCATCCCACTCCAGTACTCTTGCCTGGAGAATCCCAGGGACAGGGGAGCCTGGTGGGCTGCCGTCTATGGGGTCGCACAGAGTCGGACACGACTGAAGCGACTTAGCAGCAGCAGCAGGGAAGTGAAACTTGCTATGCAGAAATAGGCAGCCATGGTACCTGAAGGGTTATTTGATTAGAGGATCTCATTCACAGAAGTAAACTTGAGGAGGAGAACTAGTAGTTAGGCTGTTTGAGGCCCTCCAACCTCTTGATGTCATGGAAGCATATAATATTAAGTTAATTTCAAACATTGCACCACACTAATTAAGTGATGTTTTATATACTACTCCTCCATGGTGCCCTTCTATCACCTGAAAGAGACTGACATATTATAGAAAACTTGTGTTTTCTAGAATGTTTAGTTAAATGAAATAATACATTTCCCCTTTTATCTGGGTCTTTTCACTCAAAATACTTACTGAATTCAACCTATTTTGGAATTCGTGGATGACTTATATGGTAGGTATCTGTTTAAATCTTTAAGATACTGATAAACTAATTTTCAGTGTTGCTACATTTTACACTCTGACCAATAGTGCATTAAGATTTCTATTACACCACCTCCTTGCAAACTTGTGGTATGGTGAGTCATTTCACCACTTTACATTTTAATGTTCTATTGATAGCTAATTGTGGTTTTAATTTGCTATTCTCTAATGATTAAGGATTGCTTTGTCTCTTCATTACAGATCATATTTTCCTGTACCTTTGTATGCCTAGTGAATATGATTAGACACCAGGCACTGTGAATTTTAACTTCTTGGATGAAGGATAATTTTTTATACCTACAAATATTTTTGAGCTGTCTAGGATGTCATTAAATCTTCAAAATTGTTTGCTCATTTCCAGTCTTTCTTTACCAATGTGTTAGGCAGGGAATAGGGGCTTCCCTATAGGCTCAGTAGCAAAGAACCCAACTACCAAGGAGTCATGGGTTCAATCCATGGGTTAGGAAGATCCCCTGGAGAAGGAAATGGCCACCACTTCCAGTATTCTTGCCTGAAAATACCATGGACAGAGAAGCCTGGCAGGCTACAGTCCATGAGGTCACAAAAGAGTTGGACATGACTGACTAAACAGCAAACAAAAACAGAAGAGTGTTTAGTCTAGGGTATTTTCCTCTCTACTACTGAGGCAAGAGCTGACTCATCTGAAAAGACCCTAATGCTGGGAGGGATTGGGGGCAGGAGGAGAAGGGGATGACAGAGGATGAGATGGTAGGGTGGCATCACCGACTTGATGGACATAAGTTTGGGTGGACTCCGGGAGTTGGTGATGGGCAGGGAGGACTGGCATGCTGTGATTCATAGGCTAGGCTTGCAAAGAGTCAGACACGACTGAGCCACTGAACTGAACTGAACTGAGGCAAGACCTTCTGAAGGTTCTACTTGATGCCCCATGATTTATGAGCTTTTCCAATATGGTTGTTGTAAGCAGGTGGTATTTCTGACACTTTGTGAGTCAGATCAGATCAGATCAGTCGCTCAGTCGTGTCCGACTCTTTGCGACCCAATGAACCGCAGCACGCCAGGCCTCCCTATCCATCACCAGCTCCCGGAGGTCACTCAGACTCGCATCCATCGAGTCAGTGATGCCATCCAGCCATCTCATCCTCTGTCGTCCCCTTCTCCTCCTGCCCTCAATCCCTCCCAGCATCAGAGTCTTCTCCAATGAGTCAACTCTTCGCATGAGGTGGCCAAAATACTGGAGTTTCAGCTTTAGCATCATTCCTTCCAAAGAAATTCCAGGATTGATCTCCTTCAGAATGGACTGGTTGGATCTTCTTGCAGTCCAAGGGACTCTCAAGAGTCTTCTCCAACACCACAGTTCAAAAGCATCAATTCTTCGGCGCTCAGCCTTCTTCACAGTCCAGCTCTCACATCCATACATGACCACAGGAAAGACCATAGCCTTGACTAGGCGAACCTTTGTTGGTAAAGTAATGTCTCTGCTTTTGAATATGCTATCTAGGTTGGTCATAACTTTCCTTCCAAGGAGCAAGCGTCTTTTAATTTCATGGCTGCAGTCACCATCTGCAGTGATTTTGGAGCCCAGAAAAACAAAGTCTGACACTGTTTCCACTGTTTCCCCATCTATTTCCCATGCAGTGATGGGACCAGATGCCATGATCTTCGTTTTCTGAATGTTGAGCTTTAAGCCAACCTTTTCACTCTCCATTTTCACTTTCATCAAGAGGCTTTTTAGCCCCTCTTCACTTTCTGCCATAAGAGTGGTGTCATCTGCATATCTGAGGTTATTGATATTTCTCCCGGCAATCTTGATTCCAACTTGTGTTTCTTCCAGTCCAGCATTTCTCATGATGTACTCTGCATATAAGTTAAATAAACAGGGTGACAATATGCAGCCTTGACGTACTCCTTTTCCTATTTGGAACCAGTCTGTTGTTCCATGACCAGTTCTAACTGTTGCTTCCTGACCTGCATACAGATTTCTTAAGAGGCAGATCAGGTGGTCTGGTATTCCCATCTCTTTCAGAATTTTCCCTAGTTTATTGTGATCCACACAGTCAAAGGCTTTGGCATAGTCAATAAAGCAGAAATAGATGTTTTTCTGGAACTCTCTTGCTTTTTCCATGATCCAGCGGATGTTGGCAATTTGATCTCTGGTTCCTCTGCCTTTTCTAAAACCAGCTTGAACATCAGGAAGTTCACGGTTCACATACTGCTGAAGCCTGGCTTGGAGAATTTTGAGCATTACTTTACTAGCGTGTGAGATGAGTGCAATTGTTCGGTAGTTTGAGCACTCCTTGGCATTGCCTTTCTTTGGGATTGGGATGAAAACTGACCTTTTCCAATCTTGTGGCCACTGCTGAGTTTTCCAAATTTGCTGGCATATTGAGTGCAACACTTTCACAGCCTCATCATTCACGACTTGGAATAGCTCCACTGGAATTCCATCACCTCCATTAGCTTTGTTCGTAGTGATGCTTTCTAAAGCCGTGAGTACCAGGGGTTGATTTCTACTATTGGCTCAGTAGTTCTCTCCACATCCTTTGATAGTTTCTTCCCATGCATAAACCAATCAATACTCAGTTGAATTCTTTTTTTTTTTTTTTTTTTTAACACATGGAAAGATGTTCAACATCATTAATTTTTTTAGAAATTAAAAAAACTAAAATAAGGTATCACCTTACAGTGGTCAGAATGGCCGTCATCAAAAAAAAATCTATAAACAGTAATTACTGGAGAGGGTGTGGTGGAAAGGGAAACCTTCTACAATGTTTGGTAGGAATGTAAATTGATACAGGCACTGTTGAAACATTGAGGGTAAGATAAGAAGCGGGCAACAGGGGATGACATGGTTGGATGGCATCACTGGCTCAATGGACTTGAGTTTGAGTAAACTCAAGGAAATAGTGAAGGACAGGGAAGCCTACCATGCTGCAATTCATGGTTTTGCAAAGAGTCAGACACAACAACTGAGTAACAACAACATATATTGAAAACAGTATGAAAGTTCTTTAAAGAGCTAAAAAGAGAACTACCATATGACTCAAAAATCCCAATACTCTACATATATCACTCAGTTCAAAATTTAGTCACTTAATTCAAAAAGATACATACACCCCAATGATCATAGCAGCACTATTTATAATATCCAGGACACTGAAGCAACCTATATATCCATCAACAGAGGAATGGATAAAGAAGATATGGAACATATATTCAATTGAATATTACTCAGCCATAAAAAAAGGAGCTAAATTAGGTTATTTATAGAGGTGTGGATGGACGTGGAAAATGTCATACACAGTGAAGTTAGAAAGAGAAAAGCAAATATTGAATATTAATGCATAAACATGGAATCTTGAAAAAATGGTATCAGATCAGATCAGTCACTCAGTCGTGTCTGACTCTTCGGAACCCTGTGAATCGCAGCACGCCAGGCCTCCCTGTCCATCACCAACTCCCAGAGGTCACTGAGACTCACATCCATCGAGTCAGTGATGCCATCCAGCCACCTCATCCTCTGTCGTCCCCTTCTCCTCCTGCCCCCAATCCCTCCCAGCATCAGAGTCTTCTACAATGAGTTAACTCTTTGCATGAGGTGGCCAAAATACTGGAGTTTCAGCTTTAGCATCATTCCTTCCAAAGAAACCCCAGGGCTGATCTCCTTCAGAATGGACTGGTTGGATCTCCTTGCAGTCCAAGGGACTCTGAAGAGTCTTCTCCAACACCACACTTCAAAAGCATCAATTCTTCGGCACTCAGCCTTCTTCACAGTCCAGCTCTCACATCCATACATGACCACAGGAAAGACCATAGCCTTGACTAGGCGAACCTTGTTGGCAAAGTAATGTCTCTGCTTTTGAATATGCTATCTAGGTTGGTCATAACTTTCCTTCCAAGGAGTAAGCGTCTTTTAATTTCATGGCTGCAGTCACGATCTGCAGTGATTTTGGAGCCCAGAAAAATAAAGTCTGACACTGTTTCCACTGTTTCCCCATCTATTTCCCATGTAGTGATGGGACCGGATGCCATGATCTTTGTTTTCTGAATGTTGCGCTTTAAGCCAACTTTTTTACTCTCCACTTTCACTTTCCTCAAGAGGCTTTTTAGTTCCTTTTCACTTTCTGCCATAAGGGTGGTGTCATCTGCATATCCGTGGTTATTGATATTTCTCCCAGCAATCTTGATTCCAACTTGTGTTTCTTCCAGTCCAGCATTTCTCATGATGTACTCTGGATACAGGTTAAATAAACAGGGTGATAATATACAGCCTTGACGTACTCCTTTTCCTATTTGGAACCAGTCTGTTGTTCCATGTCCAGTTCTAACTGTTGCTTCCTGACCTGCATACAAATTTCTCAAGAGGCAGATCAGGTGGTCTGGTATTCCCATCTCTTGCAGAATTTTCCACAGTTTATTGTGATCTACACAGTCAAAGGCTTTGGCATAGTCAATAAAGCAGAAATAGATGTTTTTCTGGAACTCTCTTGCTTTTTGCATGATCCAGCGGATGTTGGCAATTTGATCTCTGGTTCCTCTGCCTTTTCTAAAACCAGCTTGAACATCAGGAAGTTCACGGTTCGCATATTGCTGAAGCCTGGCTTGGAGAATTTTGAGCATTACTTTACTAGCGTGTGAGATGAGTGCAATTGTGTGGTAGTTTGAGCATTTTTTGGCATTGCCTTTCTTTGGGATTGGGATGAAATGATCCTATTTGTAAAGCAGAAATAGGGACATAGAGAAAATTGTATGGATACCCACAGGGAAGGTGGTGGTGGGAAGAATTGGGAGATTAGGATTCATACATATACAATATTGTTCATTTCATTTCAGTTGCTCACTTGTGTCCAACTCTTAGAGACCCCATGGACTTCCGCATGCCTGGCTTCCCTGTCCATCATCTACTCTCAGAGCCAACTCAAATTCATGTCCATCACATCAGTGATGCCATCCACCATCTGATCCTCTGTCGTCCCCTTCTCCTCCTGCCTCCAATCTTTCCCAGCATCAGGTCCTTTCCAATGAGTTGGTTCTTTGCATCAGGTGGCCAAAATATTGGAGTTTCAGCTTTAGCATCAGTCCTTCCAATGAATATTCAGGACTGATTTCCTTTAGGATTGACTTGTTGGATCTCCTTGCAGTCCATGGGACTCTCAAGAGTCTCATCCAACACCACAGTTCAAAAGCATCATTTCTTTGGCTCTCAGCTTTCTTTATAGTCCAGCTCTCAAATCCATACACGGCTACCAGAAAAACCATAGTTTGACGAGATGGACTTTTGTTGGCAAAGTAAAGTCTCTGTTTTTTAACATGCTGTCTAGGTTGGACATAGCTTTTCTTCCAAGGAGTAAGTGTCTTTTAATTTCATGGTTGCAACCACCATCTGCAGTGATTTTGGAGCCCCCAAAATAAAGTCTCTCACTGTTTCCATTGTTTCCCCATGTATTTGCCATGAAGTGATGGGATCAGATATTGGAACTTACTTTTCTGAATGTTGAGTTTTAAGCCAACTTTTTCACTCTCCTCTTTCACTTTCATCAAAAAGCTCTTTACTTCTTTGCTTTCTGCCATAAGTGTATTTTCTGTGTATCTGAGGGTTAGATTCTAACCTGCGCTTCATCCAGTCCAGCATTTTGCATGATGTACTCTGCATATAAGTTAAATAAGCATTGTACAATATACAGCCTTGAAGTACTCCTTTCCCAATGTGCAACCTGTTTGTTATTCCATGTCCATTTCCAGCTGTTGTTTCCTGAACTGCATACAGATTTCTCAAGAGGCAGGTCAGGTGGTCTGGTATTCCCTTCTCTTTTAGAATTTTCCACTGTTTATTGTGACCCACACAGTCAAAGGATTTGGTATAGTCATTAAAGCAGAGTAGATGTTTTTCTGGAAATCTCTTGCTTTTTTGATGATCTAACAGATGTTGGCAATTTGATCTCTGTTTCCCCTGCCTTTTCTAAATCCAGCTTGAACATCTTGAAATTCATGTTTCATGTACTTTTGAAGCCTTGCTTGGAGAATTATGAGCAGTACTTTGCTACCATGTGAAAAGAGTGCAATTGTGCGGTAGTTTGAATATTCTTTGGTGTTGCCTTTCTTTGGGATTGGAATGAAAACTGATCTTTTCCAGGCCTGTGGCCACTGCTGAGTTTTCCAAATTTGCTGGCATATTGTTTGCAGCACTTTCACAGCATCACCTTTCAGGATTTGAAATAGCCCCACTGGAATTCCATCACCTCCATTAGCTTTGTTCATAGTGATTACTCCTAAGCCCCACTTGACTTCACATTCCAGGATGTCTGGCCCTAGGTGAGAGATCACACCATCATGGTTATCTGGGTCGTGATCTTTTTTGTATAATTCTTTTGTGTATTCTTGTCACTTCTTTTTAATATCTTCTACTTCTGTTAGGTCGATAGTGTTTCTGTCCTTTATTGAGCCCATCTTTGCATGAAATGTTCCCTTGGTATCTCTAATTATCTTGAAGAGATCTCTTAGTCTTTTCCATTCTATGTTTTCCTCTATTTCTTTGCATTGATCACTGAGGAAGGCTTTCTTCTCTTTCCTTGCTATTCTTTGGAACTCTGCATTAAAATGGGTATATATTTACTATATATAAACTAGATAACTAATGAGAATCTACTGTTTATCACAGGGAACTGTACTAAATGTACTGTGATGATCATAATGGGAAGAAGTCAAAAAGGGAAAGGGTATATTTGTATGACTGATTCATTTTGTTGTATAGTAGAAGCTAATAGAACATAGTAACACAACTATACTTGAATAAAATTAATTTAAAAAAGAATGGAGCTCGAATTTTAAACTCACATGATATGCAAAAAATAACATCAAATGGATAAAAAAGTAAATATGAGATCTAAATCCACAAAAATCTTAGAAGAAAGTGTAGGGATAAATTTTGACCTTGGATTTTATAAATTCATAGATATGTTAACAAAATAGGAGTGAGAAAATACAGACATTAGGGACTTTATCAAAAGTGATATTTTTCTGCTTCAAGGGGCATCATTCAGAAAGTGAAAATAGCACCCACAGATATGAGTGAATTATTTGCAAATCTTATCTGATAAGAGATTTGTATTATTAACATTTAAGAAACACAACTCAGTAATAAAAGGACAAATAACCCATTTTTTAAAACTGGGCAAATGATTTTAAAAGACATATGGTCAATGAGATGCTGAACATCATTAGTCATTTAGGAAATTCAAGTCAAAATCAAAATAAGATACTACTTCAATCCCACTAAAGTTGCTGGAATGAAAAACTCAGGAAATGCCAAGCATTACTGAGGATATGGAGAAATCAGAACTCTCATACATTCTTGGTGGGACTGTAAAATGGTATAGCCACTTTGTAAAACAGTCTGCAAGTTCCTGAAATTAACAGAGCTACCATATAACATAATAATTCTGGATATTGGGTTGGCCAAAAGTTCATTCAGTTTTGCTTTCTATAAGCTGTTACAGTAAAACATAAATTTTTTGGCCAACCCAATATATATGTCTAAGAGAAATAAAAACATATGTTCATACAAAAATTCTGATTAAAATTTATAGCAGCACTATTTATAATGGCCAAAAGTGGAAATAATTCAATTATCTATCAACTGATTGACTGACAATTGAAGTACAACCATACTACAGACTATTGTTCAGAAATAATGATTTTCTGATATATTGTACAACACAGGTCAACAATAAAAACATGCCAAATGAAAGAAGCCAGTCACAAAAGATAAGCTATATAATTTCTTTCACATAAAATGTCCACAATAGGCAAATCTATAAAGACCAAGTAAATTATTAGTTGCTTAAAGGATAGGTGTATAAGGGATAACATCTCAAGGGTTGGTTGTTTCTTCTTAAAGTGATTAAAAAGTTCTAAAATTGACTATGGTGGTAGTTGCTGTGACTATCCTAAAGATAAGTGAACTGTATGATGTGTGAATTATATCTCAATAAAGCAGTTAAAAACACAAAACAAACAAAAAATGAAACCATCATTATCATAAACAATCTATACACAAATCTACACATTTCAAATGGGTAATCTTTATAAGCCTATATCTCTTAAAGAAATGGAATCAAGAATTTTTAAAACAAAAAACATCAAGCCCAGATGGCGTAATTGGTGATTTATATCAGCACATTTATGTAAAGAGTTAGACAAATTCTCCATAATCTCTCTCAGAAGGTAGACATAGAGAGAGTACTTCCTAACTCAGTTGGTAAGGCTAACATTACCCTAACACTAAAATCAGATAATGATGTTACAAAAAAAAAAAAAACTACAGCCAGTATTTCTCTTGAAGATAGATGTAAAAATCCTCAAAGTATTAGCAAATAGAATTTAACAATATATGAAAAAAGTATAGACAATAACCATGTGGGATTTATTACAGGTTTGCAAGACTGATTCAACATTTGAAAAACAATGTAATCCTCACATCAACATCATAAGAAAGAAGCTGTCATGATTATCTTAATGGATGCAGAAGTATTTAACAGGCGTGCTGCGATTCATGGGGTCGCAAAGAGTTGGACACGACTGAGCAACTGAACTGAACTGAACTGAACACCCATTAGGGTATTCCCAGGTGGCACAGTGGTAAAGAAATTCCCTGTCAGGAGATGCAGCTTTGATCCAGGGTTGGGAAGATCCCTTGGAGGAGGAAATGGGAATCCACTCCAGTATTCTTGCCTGGGAAATCTCATGGACAGAAGAGCCTGGTAGGCTACAGTCCCTGCTGTCACAATAGACTTAGGCATGACTTAGTGATTGAACAACAACAACATATCATTATACATTTGTCCAAGCCCCACAGAACCTACAATACAGAGTGAACCCTAATGTAAAGTACAAACTTGGGTAATAATGATGTGTCAATGTAGATTTATCTTTTGTAAATGACACACTACTTTGAAATGGAATGTCAAGAGCGGAAGAGGATGGTGAGTGGGAAGTATATGGGAACTTTCTGCTTAATATTTCTGTGTACCTAAAACTGCACTAAAAAATACAGTCCATCAAAATTTATATATTTATATATATATATAAATAACTTATTTGGCTGTACCATGTCTTATTTAGAGCATGTGGTATCTTTAGTTACAGCATGTGAACTCTTAGTTGTCACATGTGAGATCTAGTTCCCTGACCAGGGATCAAACCCAGGCCCCTTGAATTGGGAGCACAGCGTCTTAACCACTGGACCATCAGGAAAATCCCTTAGCTGGATTCTTGAGGGGATTTCCTGAAGATGTCCAGGGCTCTTTTTCTGCAAAGATATATTCTATCTGTTATTCTTTCCTGCAAATTCTGGTCACCACACTTGTCTGGATTCCTAACTCTATCTCCTCTGTAAGGGAGGCTTTCTAGCTCTGCTTTGGTTCCTGCTGCCCAAGACTTGAGTCATAGCCTGGAAATGTCTTCAGCAGTAAACTGGGCAAATAGGATCCTCTCTCATTACTCCCACTTACTGTCCCTCATTGCTTGATGTCCAATGTCTTAAGAGCCATTGTTTCTTGTATTTTGCCTGCTGTTTAGATGTTGAGCTGCTGCTACTGCTGCTGCTAAGTCACGTCAGTTGTGTCTGACTCTGTGCGACCCCATAGACGGTGGCCCACCAGGATCCTGTCCCTGGGATTCTCCAGGCAAGCATACTGGAGTGGGTTGCCATTTCCTTCTCCAGTGCATGAAAGTGAAAAGTGAAAGTGAAGTTGCTCACTTGTGTCCGACTGATGTTGAGCTAGGACAGTAAATCTTACCCTGTTACTGCATTTTGGCCAGAGGAAGATGCCATGGTTGTTTTTCACTTATAGCATAAATTAGTCTTTCCTGGCTTCTGTAGAAAAAGTTGAAGCAATATTAATCTGCTCAAAAACTAGATGTAGGATAATTAAAAAGATATCCCATACTTAATTTGTAAACAAGTTCTGAACATATGTCCGTGTGTTTTACATGACAACAGAACAAGAGTAATGAAACTAACATAGCTAAGAGTCTTCAGTTCAGTTCAGTTCAGTCACTCAGTCATGTCCGACTCTGCAACCCTATGAATTGCAGCATGCCAGGCCTCCCTGTCTATAACCAACCCCCGGAGTTCACCCAAACTCATGTCCATTGAGTCAGTGATGCCATCCAGCCATCTCATCCTCTGTCATCCCCTTCTCTTCCTGCCCTCAATCCCTCTCAGCAGCAAAGTCTTTTCCAATGAATCAACTCTTCACATGAGGTGGCCAAAGTACTGGAGTTTCAGCTTTAGCATCATTCCTTCCAAAGAGATCCCAGGGCTGATCCCCTTCAGAATGGACTGGTTGGATCTCCTTGCAGTCCAAGGGACTCTCAAGAGTCTTCTCCCAACACCCCAGTTCAAAAGCATCTATTCTTTGGCGCTCAGCTTTCTTCACAGTCCAACTCTCACATCCATACATGACCACTGGAAAAACCATAGCCTTGACTAGATGGACCTTTCTTGGCAAAGTAATGTCTCTGCTTTTGAATATGCTATCTAGGTTGATCATAACTTTCCTTCCAAAGAATAAGCATCTTTTAATTTCATGGCTGCAGTCACCATCTGCAGTGATTTTGGAGCCCCCAAAATAAAGTCTGACATTGTTTCCACTGTTTCCCCACCTATTTCCCATGAAGTGATGGGACCAGATGCCATGATCTTCGTTTTCTGAATGTTGGACTTTAAGCCAACTTTTTCACTCTCCTCTTTCACTTGCATCAAGAGGCTTTTTAGTTCCTCTTCACTTTTGCCATAAGGGTGGTGTCATCTGCATATCTGAGGTTATTGATACCTCTCCCAGCAGTCTTGAGTCCAGCTGTGTTTCTTCCAGCCCAGCAGGACAGAAAGACCAATTAGATGTCTACACAATTCTTAAAAGAAATAGAGATGCTAAATACATGTGGCTATCACTAAACTTTGGCTTTAATTTCACACCACTACAGCCAGGATCAGGAAAACAAGATGTGATCTCCCAGAATTTTCTGCCTCTTAAGAGCCACAGTCTCTATTTCCTTGGAACCTAAGACTGGTAATTAGATATTAAAACAAGGAGTCCAGCTTCTGTTAACATTCATTACTGTCAAAGCAACTTTATCTGTCAATAATAGTCCTCAGGTATGGATCTGCCTCACTTCCAACTTATAAATGTGATACCTAATTTACATTCAGAACTCTAGCTTTAGAAATATCTGAAAAATGCAATATTTAGCTTTCCAACCTTAGAGATACAAGGCAAAAGAAAGGTTATGAGTGTCAGTCAACACATCCATCAATCTCCATCACTCTGGCTACTCAAGTTCCATTCATAGCTTTCTATGCATAATAAATGTCCATTTGTACCAGAAGACAAAGCTAAAGAGGGTATCCAGTATAACATCAGTCAGGGTATCTATTTCAAAGTGATATCCACTCTCTGCTTACTTAGTCCCTATTCTGCCCTGCTTTTCTGTAAATAGAAATCCAATTTCTATTATCAAAGAAGCTAATTATAAAAATGTACTATTTATAAGTGTTAAGGAAAAAGAAGTGCAAATCATATATCCACAATAAAGAAAAGAAGAAAATATCCATAGTCATTAGGGAAAAGTAACTGCAGATCCACATTAGGGAATGGAATAAGGAAATGTAAGGTGTGATTTAATAAATGTGTATTTGAAGAAAAGAGAATATATTTAGTTATTAAAGCCTGCTTATCAGTTTACAGGGATATGGTCTGTAGTTATAATGTTTTTATCTCCCAAATATTTCATGTTGCATTTTCCTTTCAACAGCATCTCAGCATTTGACATTTTATTACTCAGTACTTTGAGCCATTAGTGTTTATACTTTCACTATTATCACAAGTTATGAAGGAGTTGACTAATGAATGTAGGAGCCCATGTTTTCAAAACAGTCTCTTCTTTATCTCCCTCTTTTTGACAATCAGGATTAATCATATCACCCAGGATGATAAATATCTTGTTTTGTTGATTCAAGGGTGATGAAATCCAAAGTGGCACAGGGACTATATGAAAACGGTGTTTTTATTTTCTGGGTGAATTTTACCTTTAAACCAGAAGAGCACAAATTTCTGCTGATAGAAAACAAAACATTTGTTAGCTGATTATAAGGAAAGACCACTTACAAATCCTTGAAAACCAAAACAATATGTTACAGCTGGGGCAGAAATGGTATCAAATATTGCTAAGGGAAGGGTTATTCATACCCAACAAATTTGCTTATTGGCTAGGTCACATTTTGTGGGACAGTGTACTTACAGCTTATAGTGATGCCTTTACTAAATCTTCAAAAGACCATTTCAAATTTACATGAAAAGTTTTTCTGAGAAAACTATGAAAAGTCAAATTCCTTAGACATGAGTCACTTCATGGATATCAATTTTACTCTGTTACTATTATAAAGTGAATAGTTAATTTAAAATTTTTATTCAAATTGTTTATTGTACAAAATACATAATAGTGAATTAGACATTCAGTAAACCCACAAATGTTAGTGCTTATATAAGCACTGGGATCAAAGCAGATTTCCATATCTAACACAGCATTTATTCAAATGAAAAGAAAGAGTTGTTTATTTGTAAAAGAGGGGAATCAGACATAATGAAACTTTCACTGGGTGAGTTCCCCATCCTCCAGAGAAATGGTGTAACAACGGGTAATAACAGTGATGTATGAACCTGTGAGACTGTTTCCCATTAATGACACTCATCTATTTAGATGCAGTTGAGGGGAAATACATGCTGTTTGATCCAGGAATGATCACCTCAGCTGCCTTGCAGATTACTGATCTGATTTTATAGTCATCATTGAAATAAGCTGATGTTTACCAGGACTGGTAAATTTGTCCCTCTTGATTATCAAACATTTCTTCTGCAGTAAATTACTCTTTTGTGAGTATTCACACAAGAACAAATGTGTTATCTCACTTGATCCTGACTCTAAAAGTTCTTTACATAATAATCTCAAGATCCTTTTATGAGGAACCCACCAACTGTTATTTTTAATTGCCCTTACCTTCTCGCCATGTGGTCAGTCATCGTCCATAAATCACTGCATATTTTTTACCTCTGGCATTCCCTTCTTTAGAAAAAAAAAAAGTAAGTATACTTCAGGATATACTGGACAAAGTTTATCCACTTGAGAGCTTGATCTCCACTAGCCTTCAGGTCCATGCTTCAGTGTGCAGGTGAAATGGAATAGCTTTTCATTTGTAGCAGCATCCAGGCAATGAGCCAAAACCAACTGTAACTCGGGCTTATACGTGATTTCCTGAGTTGATTGCCCATTATGATCTCTCTATGGTTCCACAGATGTGTACAAAACATTAGTGGCTTTAGGACACAGAGGGCTTCCCTCATAGCTCAGTTGGTAAAGAATCTGCCTGCAATGCAGGAGACTTGGTTTGATTCCTGGGTCAGGAAGATCCCCTGGAAAAGGGATAGGCTACCCACTCCAGTATTCTTGGGCTTCTCTTGTGGCTCAGCTGGTAAAGAATCTACCTCCAATGCAGGAGACCTGGGTTCAATCCCTGAGTTGTGAATATCCCTGGAGAAGGGAAAGGCTACCTACTCCTGTATTTAGCCTGGAGAATTTCGTGGACAGTCCATGGGGTCACAAAGAGTCTGACATGACTGAGCGACTTTCACTTTCACTTTTAGGGCACAGAGTTAGATTTCCTCATTCATACACTTTTACATGTTAAAGGGGTCCTTATCACAACTATATGAGTCTGAGAGTATTTCTCAAAAGAAGGATGTGCTTAAGAAGAATAGAAAAAAGTATGATGTTATTGCAGGTGTTGGCAACATGGCAAAGACAAAAGAGACAAGCCTGAGAATTAGCTTGTGTTCCATAAATAGTTCTGTGATGTGCTTCTCTTACTGGAGATTTCTGCAAACTCCAACTAGAATCCTGATCCAACAGAGAAACATCAGTCCTCCTCTTGGATTTGCTGGCTCAGCAACATGATCTGCGCAACAGCATGAACAATGCCAGGATGGCAGCTATATTATCTCTTATCTTGTATTATGTAGTTCATGGGTGACAGCCAAATATTCAGTCAAATATTCTTTATGAACTCCAAAATGGAAATTGATCCAGTAAGCATCTATTAGGTTGTTTTCTTTTAGCTAAACAAATCAGCTGTTGTAAGCGATAAATCCTAAAATCTCAGTGAGAAAACACCAGAAATAGAAAAGAAGAAACAAAAATAATCATGGGTTATATGTTTGCAAACATAAAAGTATCCAGAACTAAATTAATAATAATTATTTCATCATTGTTAGGACTAGCATTGTTAATAGTATGGCTCAATATATATTTTATTTTAAAACAGAAGTAATGCATATTATTTACTTCCTGACTTTACATTTATATGGAAATATAATGATCCAATCATAGTCAAAATGCTACTGAATAACAAAAAATGTGTGGTATTACTGCAGGTATTGACAATGTGGCAAATGAAACAGAGGGGCAAACCTGAGATTAGACCTACACATACACAGAAGATTGGTATGGACATTGCAGCCAGCAGACAGTTGGGGGAGGACAGGATTTTTAATAACTGGTGCTAGAAAATCTGGTTATTTATATAAATAAAAAGACATGAATTTGGATCTCTATATCACACACTTATAGAGAATCAGTGTCAGGTAGACTGAAGTCCTGAATGTGAAAATCAACCATGTAAAACCTTTGAAAACTAATATAAGAGATTATCCTTATGACCTTGAAAAAGAGGATGATTTCCAAGACAAAACATGGAAGAAATAACCCAAGGGAGATATTGGCATATGTTATATACATTAAAATTAGAAACTCTTAAAAGCTATGAAAAAAATAAGCTGAAGAATGATGGCTACACAGACATATAAAGAACTTTGCATATTACATAAGATTAAAAGGGCAAGTGGAAATAGACAAACTTTACAAAAGATGAATTCCAAATGGCTAATAAATGCATAAAGATGCAATCTCTAATAACTAGACAGAAGCAAATAAAAGCCACAATATGACTCTTCTGCACCATGATTGGTTGGCTAACATGAAATTCTGACACTATCAGTGTTGGTGAGGATGGGGATCTATGAGAATTTTCATACACTGTTGAAGGTCATGAAAATCAGACAAAAATACTTAAGAACACATTGACAATTTCTCTAAAGTTTACCATATGCATATTCTACAATTTAGCAATTCTACTTCCAGCTGTAGACCCTAGAGAAATGAGTGCACATATAATCCAGAAAGCATGCATAAGAATATTCATAGCATCAACATTTACAACTGCCAAAATTGGATACTACCCAAATGTTCATCAACATTTGAATAAATGAATAAATTGTGGTATAATCACAACAGAATACACGGGACAATAAAAAGGTGATGAAACACAGCTCTAGGCCATTGGGAAGAGTCACAGACACATTAAAAAAAGGCAAAAAAAAAAAAAAAAGAATAAAGCAAACAAACAATAAAAACATATACAAGGCAGAAAAAAAGGCTAATAGATGTTGACAGATAAATATACATCTTCTGAAATCCCAAGGAATTGTTTTGCTTCATCATTTCACACATCAGGGTATAAAACACAAAGGCCTGTATCTTTATAATCTGAGGAGGATAGGTTTTAAACGGACGGTTATCCACACTGAAATCTAATGAGGTTTATTCTGCTGTATTTAACCTTTACAGCAATGATGTTTGTCAAACCGAGAGTATAATAAATTTTATTAAGCTTATAAGGAAAAGTAGAAGAAAATGAAGCTATGCTGTCATGTCACAGTGAGAGGATACCTCCTATTACTACTTTTGATAAGGAGGCAATGATTGAAAGCAAATGCTTTCACCATTTCATTTTCATACTTTTTCCTCCTCAAAATTTATAGAGGCTTATACTCACAGATATTTCTGAGCTAAACAAACTGCTAATTGAATAATGCTTTGTATTGTTATTACAAATGCTATTTGTAAAGCTATTGTATTGCAATTGTAATACAATATTGTATTGTAATGCTATTTGTAATGCTATTGTATTGTATTGCAAATATAAGGTCCTTCCTCAGCAGAGTTTCAGGAGAATAAAGTTGAACAAAGCTTCTGTGGAGAGACAGAAGTGATGTTTTTAACTTACAAACCCACTTTCTATATCCATGGTGAATGAACAAAAGTTTTAGAACACTGATGAAATGGCAACAAATCATTTTGCTCCCAAGGAACACCTGAAGACCTATTGCAGAAAAGGTTTTCTAACACTGAGGAGGGCAGAATATCTGAGAAAGCACCTTTCTTATGACTCAGCATCACAGGTCTAGAGATGAAGATAGTTTTAGGAATTCCCTACCCTCATCAGCAGGTTAGTAAGCACAGAGTAACATGAATGATCATCTAACCAGGGGAAGAGGACCAATTAAATCCTAAAGAGAGACCCTATCAGGGCTCAGGAGCACAAAACCACCCATGGGTTATGGTAGCTGAGGAAATGCATAAAACTCTGCTGTACATCAGTCCTTACCCTCAACATTTGTTAAAGCCACAGGAATTTGAAGCTATTGGTTTTAAAGGTAGCCATGACAATAAACCTCTAGCCAATTAAAGCCCTAACAAGATTCACCCAGTACTCACTCTCAAGAATAAACAGAAGAGACATGACCATCTCCAGGTATAACTAATATTTCTTAAAGTATCTTGCACATCATGAACCAGTAGGAAAATATGAATTAAAAGTAATCATTCAGCACAGCAAATATTAAAAGATTGCTATTAATAATAACAACAATCATGTAAAACAAACTTTATCAGACATAGCTAGTAGAAGTATAAACTGAGACAATCAGTTTGGAAAGGCATCTGAAAGTATTTACCAAAACTAAATTAGGGCTTAGCAAGTATACGCTCCCAAAGAATATTGTGCACATATTTATACTGAAAATGTATGACAATATTCATAGCAGTAATATTCATAAAAATGCAGACTGAAAAAAACAAGCACGTCTCTCTGGAGTAGATAGGTAAATGTAAATATATAAATGTGTTATCATCATATACTCCAACACATTGGGGAAGGAAATGGCAATCCACTCCAGTATTCTTGCCTGGAGAATCCCATGGACTGAGAAACCTCTCAGGCTATAGTCCATGCGGTCACAAAGAGTCAGACACTACTGAGTGACTAAGCAACTCCAACAAGGTAATGAATCACAGCCATGTGCATCAAGAATGAGTTTCACATACATTACAGGGAAGAAACCAACTCAAAAACATACACAGTTAAGACTCTCCTCATGTCAATGTCAATCATGATAAAAATTAGTTCTCATTGGAAAATCAAGTCAGTGCTTCTTCCTGGCTGGAGATTATTGTCTGTGAAGACACAGTACAGTTTCTGGGTTGCACTTAATAGTCTGTACCTTGTTTTCTGTTTTACTTACATAGTATTTTTTCCTCAAATTTTTGCCAATTCATCCAAGTATTAT
The DNA here is from genome assembly GCA_935064755.1 of Tragelaphus eurycerus. Classification (NCBI taxonomy): domain Eukaryota; kingdom Metazoa; phylum Chordata; class Mammalia; order Artiodactyla; family Bovidae; genus Tragelaphus; species Tragelaphus eurycerus. The sequence goes on along the minus strand of CAKXYN010000003.1, from coordinate 2,844,481 downwards.
TATGAACTATGTAGATGTTTATAAATCAAAAGGTACTTAATTCATAAAAAAATCCAATCCTTCTCCCTTGAAAGACAGCAAAATGAATAAAGACATTTTGGAAATAAACAGGTATGGGAAGATAGGCTTCAAGGCCTGGGACAACGCAAACCATGTGCCCTGGCAGCAGGTGTGCCTCATCATTGACATCATTTATAATCATGTTTATCATGATAATGGAAAGACTGAATTTTAACTAGAGCACTATTGTTAAATCTCTATAAACGATGCACTCAAGACAGAGTATTTTCATGTCCCACCCCTTAATCATTACTTTGAATAAACAGCCAGAAGGAATCAGAATTTCAAGACCACTCAAAATATTATTCTAAGCATTGAATTAATAATATATATTGAAAAGTGTTGTGTTGATTAAAAGAGAAACTCACAGTCTGTGATAATCATGAAAATAAACTTTTTTGAAATGCATAAGTCAAAATACTTAATGGAAAATCATATTAATCAGCCAACATTTCTTGAAGGCTTACCTTGCTTCAGGCTCTCTTCCAGGTACTTTGAAGACATTGATCAATAACAGGTAAAATTCTCTTTGCTTGTGCAACTTTTATTTCAGTGAACAGTACCAAAAAGCAAACCAATTCAGCAATTGCACTTAGACACTTTCAAAAGTTGACATGAGCTAGACAAAACAAAAATATAGAAGACCCAAATTATGCAATTAACAGCCTCAGACTGTGCATTAAATTGCATGCAAAACTAGAAATGCATTATTTTATAGTAAGTAGTATACATGAAATGCTTACAACGGTCATTATTATACCGTGGAAGCCACAATTACCAACCTACTAAAGAAAAGAACATTTCACACATGCAGTGTTCACTTATTTCACAGCAATAAATTCAATGCATGTAGAAATCAAGGATATAGTATAGGGGAAAAATCAGTGTCTGAAAATAAGATTAACGTTTTGACTAAAGATAAAATCTTGGTATCCCACTCTACTCTTTGGAAGATAAACCATAGGCAGTAGTCTCCAACTTTTTGGCACCAGGGATGAGTTTCTTGGAAGATACTTTTCCCAGACAGGGTTTGGGGAGGAATGTTTTGAGATGATTCAAGAATATGACATTTATTATGCACTTTAATCTAATGTTGCCTCTGATATGAGAGGAGGTACTGGTCTGTGGCCCCAAGGTTGGGGACCCATGCCATAGAGTGTGGTTGTGGATGGATCCAATGAAGGTCTTAACTTTTATCACCAGAAGGGATGTTTGCACCATGGTACGCTTCCATCTGCCCTCTGGAGACTGCTATGCTGCATGTTGGGAAGACCCCAGAAGCTTCTGGGCATGTTTCTCACTGGCTTCCCCTTCCTTGCTTCAATCAGCCCATGCTGTTGTCCTGCAACCAGAAAGATACTTTGCACCTGGAGCATCTCTCAAAGATCTTCCCTCTACCTTCTGCAGGTGAAGAAGGTCTGTGGTGAACAGTGTGTGAGTGCTGTATGGCGCTGTCATTTGGCCTTCCCACAATCTATAGCCATCAGGTCAGCCCAAGAACAGTGAAAGGTTTGTTAAAAGAGTGTCTAATTTGCCCATATCTCTCAGAATAGCAGATTTCTTATGAACCCACCACTTTGCCAATATTAAGAGCAACTGAGCAGAAACTAACCCAATACTTTACAGCAATCTATATTGTTGTTCTAATCGCAAAGTCATGACCAACTCTTTGCAACTCCATGGACTGTAGCCCTACTGGGCTCCTCTGTCCAAGGGATTTTCCAGGTAAGAATGCTGAAGTGGTAGCCATTTCCTTCTCCAGAGGATCTTCCCAACCAGGCCTTGAACCCATGTCTCCTGAATTGACAGGTGGATTCTTTACCACTGAGCCAACTGAGAAGCTCAAAACAACTATATCTCAATTTTAAAAAAAGCAATGAGGATACTTTCGCCTTGAAAATGGCTACTTATATTCTGGATATTTATTTACATTTCTTTGCATCCTTAACTCTCTGATGGATTTTTAAAAACACTCTGATTGTATGGCTCATTTTGTGTTTTCTCATATTTTAAGGAGGAACAATAGTCTACTGATACTCTCTAACACCCTGTACACAAGCATTCTATTTTGATTTCAATCTAAAGACTGCAAAAGACACAACTACATGAATACATACTAATAACTGCATTGCAAATAGAGAATGTTATCTAAATTATGAAACCAGTCAGTCACTCTTGAATTGTTTCAGCCTGGAGGTATTTTCACACATGGGTTCCACTTAGAGATTTCATCCGGTTATTTCCTCCTGACTATTCTGTTCACTCAGCCATTTAAATCATCCAAACACAAATTCCACTTGGTGTCCATCTTCACATGGACTTCCCTCCACTATGGCGATGGTTATACTCTTGGCTCAACAGAGCAGCCTATGTCCTCCTGGTGATCCTTTCCCCATGTCCTCATCTGTTTCATGTAAACTCATTGTCCTTTACATTTCAACTCACTGTAGAATATATTCTGCTTCTTGCTTCTTAAACTACCTTGGACATATCTCTTCTTACTAACATTTAAACATGTTCTTTGCAGTTTTTGAAGTCAAGACTTCTTACGATGCTATTTTCTATGAGAAATATTGTTGATGGTCCTGCATCACCATTTTTCTTGCTCAAAATTACTTCCTTCCCACACATAACACTTTCATTTATTTGAAAAATAGTTCGTTAGAGCTGATACCTTCCAGGTAAGCACATCTTAATTTTCTTCTGGTCCCAGTTGATGCTCCCCATCTATGTTACTATTGTGATATGATTAGCTTCAGTAAATCTGTGGGACTTTTTACAGAAGGTTCACATACTGGCTCCCTGATTCCTCTAACCCAGTAATTGTCACCTCCACCCTTTTAATCTCATTCCATAATACTAACCTGCATCTTTTCATAATCTAGAACAGGCCTTTGTTGTTCAGCTACTCAGTTATGTCCCACTTTTTATGACTCCATGGACTGCAACACTATAGGCTTCCCTCTCCTTCACTATCTCCTGGAGTTTGCTCAAACTCATCTCCATAGCTCAGTGATGCCATACAACAGTCTCATCTTCTATCATCCCCTTCAATCTTTCCCTCCTGCTTTCAATTTTTCCCAGCATCAAGGTCTTTTCTAAAGAGTCCTCTCTTCACATCAGGTGGCCAAAGTATTGGAGCTTCAGTTTCAGCAGTCTTCTCCAACACCACAGTTAAAAAACATTAATTTTTTAGTGCCCAGCCTTCTTTATGGTCCAACTCTCACATCCATACATGACTACTGGAAAAACCGTAGCTTTGACTATATGGACCTTGGTCGGCATTCTCTGCTTTTTAATATGCTGCCTAGGTTGGTCATAGCTTTTCTTCCAAGGAGCAAGCGTCTTTTAATTTCATGGCTTCAGTTCCCATCTACAGTGATTTTGGAGCCCAAGAAAATAAAGTCTGTCAATGTTTCCATTGTTTCCCTATCTATTTGCCATGAAATGATAGGACTGGATGAATAGCTCTACCTCTGGGCTAAATATACATTGTGATTTCTATATAAAGGTTGTTTCAGTTCTCATTAATTTCCATATTTATGTACCCTCAGGAAAATATTATCTTCCATTCTGTCCTTATTCATTCTCAATTATTTCTTTTTTAAAATTTTTATTTATTTTGCTGTACTGGATCTCAGTTGTGGCATGTGGAATCTAGTTCCCTGACCAAGATTTGAACTCAGGTTCCCCAAATAAGAAGGGCAGAGTCTTAGCCACTTGAACATCAGAAATCCCTTAATTAGTTATTTTTGATGTTAATTCTCTTTCCTTATGTCTTATGGAGGCCATAGAATAAGAGTTTAATCTCTCACAACTCCTATTCAACACTTCTGCATTCTTTCAGATCAGATCAGATGAGATCAGATCAGTCGCTCAGTCGTGTCCGACTCTTTGCGACCCCATGAACCGCAGCACGCCAGGCCTCCCTGTCCATCACCAGCTCCCGGAGGTCACCCAGACTCATACCCATCGAGTCAGTGATGCCATCCAGCCATCTCATCCTCTGTCGTCCCCTTCTCCTCCTGCCCTCAATCCCTGCCAGCATCAGAGTCTTCTCCAATGAGTCAACTCTTCGCATGAGGTGGCCAAAATACTGGAGTTTCAGCTTTAGCATCATTCCTTCTAAAGAAATTCCAGGATTGATCTCCTTCAGAATGGACTGGTTGGATCTTCTTGCAGTCCAAGGGACTCTCAAGAGTCTTCTCCAACACCACAGTTCAAAAGCATCAATTCTTCGGCGCTCAGCCTTCTTCACAGTCCAGCTCTCACATCCATACATGACCACAGGAAAGACCATAGCCTTGACTAGGCGAACCTTTGTTGGTAAAGTAATGTCTCTGCTTTTGAATATGCTATCTAGGTTGGTCATAACTTTCCTTCCAAGGAGTAAGCGTCTTTTAATTTCATGACTGCAGTCAACCATCTGCAGTGATTTTGGAGCCCAGAAAAACAAAGTCTGACACTGTTTCCACTGTTTCCCCATCTATTTCCCATGAAGTGATGGGACCAGATGCCATGATCTTCGTTTTCTGAATGTTGAGCTTTAAGCCAACCTTTTCACTCTCCACTTTCACTTTCATCAAGAGGCTTTTTAGCCCCTCTTCACTTTCTGCCATAAGAGTGGTGTCATCTGCATATCTGAGGTTATTGATATTTCTCCCGGCAATCTTGATTCCAACTTGTGTTTCTTCCAGTCCAGCATTTCTCATGATGTACTCTGCATATAAGTTAAATAAACATGGTGACAATATGCAGCCTTGACGTACTCCTTTTCCTATTTGGAACCAGTCTGTTGTTCCATGACCAGTTCTAACTGTTGCTTCCTGACCTGCATACAGATTTCTTAAGAGGCAGATCAGGTGGTCTGGTATTCCCATCTCTTTCAGAATTTTCCATAGTTTATTGTGATCCACACAGTCAAAGGCTTTGGCATAGTCAATAAAGCAGAAATAGATGTTTTTCTGGAACTCTCTTGCTTTTTCCATGATCCAGCGGATGTTGGCAATTTGATCTCTGGTTCCTCTGCCTTTTCTAAAACCAGCTTGAACATCAGGAAGTTCACGGTTCACATATTGCTGAAGCCTGGCTTGGAGAATTTTGAGCATTACTTTACTTTCAATTAATTTATGTTGTCTCTTAGGTAAAAACCACTTGAATTAGGCATATCCTCATATTTCAATCACCTTCAAAAACTGATACTAAATGTCTTCCTAAAGCCTTTGATTGTGTGTATCCCAACAAAATGTGGAATATTCTTAAAGAGATGAGAATATGAGACCACATTACCTGCTGGCTGAGAAACCTGTATACAGGTCAAGAAGCAACAGTTAGAACTGGACATGAAACAATGGGCTGGCTCAAAATTCGGAAAGGATTACCTAAAGGCTGTACACTGTCACTCTACTTATTTAACTTGTATACAGAGTACATCATATGAAATGTTGGGCTGGATGAAGCACAAACTGGAATAAGATTGCCAGGAGAAATATGAACAACTGCAGTTATGCAGGTGATATCACTTCAATGGAAGAAAGTGAAGAAAAGCCAAAGATCCTCTTGATAAAGGTGAAAAGGGAGAGTGAAAAATATGGCTTAAAATTTAGCATTCAGAAAACTAAGATCACGGCATCTGGTCTTATCACTTCATGGCAAATATATGGGGAAAAGTGGAAACAGTGTCAGATTTCATTTTCTTGGGCCCCAAAATCAATGCGTATGGTGACTGCAGCCCCAAAATTAAAAGATACTTGCTTTTTGGAAGAAAATCTATGAAATGCCTAAACAAAGTATTAAAAAGCAGAAACATCACTTTTCTGACAAAGGTCCATATAGTCAAGGCTGTTGTTTTTTTTGTAGTTATGTATGGATGTGAGAGTTGGACCATAAAGAAGGCTGAGAGCCAAAGAAATGATGTTTTCAAACTGTGGTTCTAGAGAAGACTCTCAAGAGTACTGTGGAGAGCAAGAAGACCAAACCAGTCATCCTAAAAGAATTCAACCCTGAATATTCCAGAAGGAATATTCTGGAATAAAGCACCAGAAGAACTGATGCTCAAGTTGAAGCTCCTATATTTTGGCCACCTGATGCCAAGAGCCAACTCATTGGAAATGGCCCTGATGCTGGGAAAAAAGAGGAGAAGAGGGTGAGGATGAGATGGTTGGAGGACATCACTGACTCAATAGACATGAGTTTGAAGAAACTCAGGGAAATAGTGAAAGGCAGGGAAGCCTGGCATGCTACAGTTCATGGGGTCACAAAGAGTCAGACATGACTAGTGACTGAACAAGAGCAATATTTCCTCATATGTAAAGCTTTCACTTGAATTAGGCAAATCTTCATATTTCAATCAATGGCAACTCCATCCAGTATTCTTGCCTGGAATATTCCATGGACAGAAAATTCCTGGCAGGCTACAATCCACATGGTCACAAAGAGTTGGCCACAGCTAAGTGACAGAGCACAAAGCAATGAGCATTTATTATCTTACAATTTTTGTGGGTTAGGAATCCAAGGCCAGCTTAGTTGGGACTTCTGGCTAAGGGAGTTGACAAAGGTGCAAAATGTATCAGCTGGGACTGGAGTCATCTTACGGCTCAATTAAAGCTGAATTGATTTTCAAAATTGCTCAGGCAGTTGTTGATAGGATTCACTCCCTCTGGTTTATTGGCCTGGGGGCCCCTATTCCTTCCTGGCTATTGGATGGAGTCAGGAAAGACTATTTTTTGCCAGGTAAACCTCATGAGGGACAGTACTATCGCAACACCCAGGAAGAAGAGTACATGGGAGTCATCTTTAATGCCACCTGCTGCAATCAATTTGTGCAGATCTATAACATTATTGAGAGTAAAGAAAGCAAAAAGCATAAACAGTTACAATTGTGCAAAGCATTGTGTTTTTTATGGAACAAAAAGACAAAATTTATCCAAGCAAATTTTTTTTCAAATCAGTAATAAACACACATGTCAAAAAACCAAAAATTATAATTTAAGCTTCAAAATATAAATTTTAATTTAAGCTTCATCACTATGAACAAATCTAGTGGAGGTGATGGAATTCCAGTTGAGCTATTTAAAATCCTAAAAGATGATGCTGTGAAAGTGCTGCACTAAATATGACAGCAAATATGGAAAACTCAGCTGTGGCCACAGGTCTGGAAAATATCAGCTTTCATTTCAATCCCAAAGAAAGGCAATGCCAAATAATGTTCAAACTACCACGCAATGGCACTCATCTCACACGGTAGCAAAGTAATGCTCAAAATTCTCCAAGCCAGGCTTCAGCAATATGTGAACCATGAACTTCCAGATAGATGTCAAGCTGGATTCAGAAAAGTCAGAGAAATCAAAGATCAAATTGCCAACATTCATTGGATCATTGGGAAAGCAAGAGAGTTCCACATCTACTTCTGCTTTATTGACTATGCCAAAGGCTTTGACTGTGCGGATCACAATAAACTATGGAAAATTATGCAAGAGATGGTTATACCAGACAACCTTACCTGTTTCATGAGAAATCTGTATGCAGGTCAACAAACAACAGTTAAAACTGTATATGGAACCAAAGACTGGTTTGAAATAGGGAAAGGAATATGGCAAGGCTGTATATTGTCACCCTGCTTATTTAACTTTTTTTTTTTTATTTTTTTTATTTATTTTTTATTATTATTATTTTAATTTTTCTTAACTTTACAATATTGTATTACTTTTACTATACATCGAGATGGATCCGCCACCAGAATACCCGTGCTCCCCATCCTGAACCCTCCTCCCTCCCCTCCTCCCACACCATCCCTCCAGGTCATCCCAGTGCTCCAGTCCCAGGCATCTGTTATCGGGCATCGTACCTGGACTGACTCGTTTCAGATATGATATTATACATATTTCAATGCTATTCTCCCCAATCATCCCACCCTCTCCCAGTCCCAGAGTCCAAAAGTCTGTTCTATACAACAGTGTCTCTTTTGCTGTCTCATAAGCAGGGTGATTGTTACCATCTTTCTAAATTCCATATATATGCGTTAGTATACTGTATTTGTGTTTTTCTTTCTGGCTTACTTCACTCTGTATAATAGGCTCCAGTTCCATCCACCTCATTAGAACTGATTCAAATGTATTCTTTTTAATGGCTGAGTAATACTCCATCGTGTATATGTACCACAGCTTGCTTATCCATTCATCTGTGGATGGGCATCTAGGTTGCTTCCACGTCCTGGCTATTGTAAACAGTACAGCCACTATGGAGAACAGTATGGAGATTCCTCAAAAAACTGGGAATAGAACTGCTTATTTAACTTATATGCACAGTACATCATATGAAATGCCAGGCTGGATGAAGCACAAGCTGGAATCTAGATTTCCAGGAGAAATATCAATAACCTCAGATATGCAAATGACACCACCCTTATGGCAGAAAGCAAAGAACTAAAGAGCCTCTTGATGAAAGTGAAACAAGAAAGTGAAAAAACTGGCTTAAAACTCAACATTCAGAAAACTAAGATCATGGCATCTGGCCCCATCACTTCATGGCAAATAGATGGGGAAACGGTGGAAACAGTAAGAAGTTGTATTTCTTCAGGCTCCAAAAATCACTGCAGATGGTGAATGAAACCATGAAATTTAAAGGTGTTTGCTCCTTGGAAGAAAAACTATGACAAACCTAGACTGCATACTAAAAAGCAGAGATGTTACTTTGCCAACAAAATTCTGTCTTGTCAAAGCTATGGTTTTTCCAGGAGTCATGTATGGATGTGAGATTTGGACTATAAAGGAAGTTGAGCTCTGAAGAATTGATGCTTTTGAACTGTGGTGTTGGAGAAGACTTTTGAGAGTCCCATGGACTGCAAGCAGATCAAACCAGTCAATCCTAAAATAAATCAATCCTGAATAATCTTTGGAAGGACTGATGCTGAAGCTGAAACTCCAATACTTTGGCCACCTGATGCAAAAAATTGACTCATTGGAAAAGACCCTGATGCTGGGAAATATTGAAGGCAGGAGAAAAAGGGGATGACAGAATGTGAGATGGTTGGATGGCATTACCGACTCAATGGACATGAGTTTGATCAAGCTCTGGAAGTTGATGAAGGATGAGAAAGTCTGATGTGCTTCAGTCCATGGGGTGGGAAAGAGTCTGACACAACTGAGCAATTGAACTGAAGTTTCAAAAAAGTCCTCCCATATGATGTGCTGGGAATCTCACTAAAACATGCTTTATAAATAGTCTATGGTTTTACTTTTTTGGTTGGTTTTTATTGCTGTTGACTATGGCAACACTGTTGGAGAAAGAAATGGCAACATACTCCAGTGTTCTTGCCTGGAGAATCCCAGGGATGGGGGAGCCTGGTGGGCTGCCGTCTATGGGGTCGCATAGAGTTGGACACAACTGAAGCGACTTAGCAGCAGCATCAGTAGCATGGCAACATTGTATCCAAGAATCTGAGCCAGTTTTTAAAATACATTCCTCAATTCTCTTTAATTCCAGTGCATTACCAATTCTTGCATTCCTTAATTGTATCTTATATTTTTATAGATGGTCAATAAACATTCATTGTACAAAAGATTGCCAAAAATTTAGTTGTGTTTCAGGCTTTCAGAGTCAGTCAAAGACTGCTAATTTGAGAATTCACAGATTAATTGAAGAGACAAAAAGTATGTGATTGAAAAAGAGATGCAAATTATCAGAAACAACATAAAAGTAGTTAATATTTAATATCTTTAATAATGTGAGGTAGGACTTAGTCTTGAGATAAAATTGGACAGGATTCAAGAAAAATATTAATGTGATAGACAAGTGATATTACTTAACTTTTTTATTTTTAATTGAAATATAATTTGCAGTGTTATATTTGTTTCAGATGTATAGCAAAATGCTTCAGTTATATGTATAACTAAATATGCATATATATTTTTCAAAATTTTTATAGAGTATTATAAAATATTGAATATATTATAGCTCCCTGTACTATAGAGTAGCTCTATTTTATATATACAGGTGTGAAAATGTTAATCCCAAACTTCCAGTTTCTCTTTCCCACCCTCCCCTATATATTTATTTACTTTTAACAAGTAAATAAAGATAAATGTCTGACAGGATTTAATTCAGTATTCAATTAAAATAATTCAACTTGGTGCTTTGAATACCTAGACAGAGCCAAAAATATTCAGTAAGAAATGACATGCAAATAAATATACACATACATACATACATACTTTCAAACATAGATACATATACAGACACATGCAATGAATGAATAAATTAATAAATTCATGATTAGTGAAATTAGAAAATTAATGAAAACTTGAAATATTCTCTCCAACTTTGGCAATTTAATAAGCCAAATTTTTCAGATGGTTGGATGGTATCATCAACTCAATGGACATGAGTAGAAGCAAACTATGGGAGATAGTGAGGGACAGGGAAGCCTGGTGTGCTGCAGTCCATGGGGTCACAAAAAGTGTCAGACACAACTGAGTGACTAAACAACCCCCAAAAAGCTTGGACTGCAAGGAGATCAAAATAGTCAATCCTGATGGAAATCAACACTAAATATTTGTTGGAAGGACAAAAATGCTCAATTTGAAGCTCTAATACTCTGGGCCACCTGATGCGAAGAATCAACTCGATGGAAAAGACACTGATGCTGGGAAAGATGAAGACAGGAGGAGAAGAGAGTCATAGAGCATGTGATGGTTGGTAAACATCCTTGACTTGATGAATATGAGTTTGAGTGAACTCTGGAAGAGGGTGAAGGACAAGGGAGCCCGGTGTGCTGCAGTTCATGGGGTTGCTGAACCCTATAACTTGGTGACTGAACAACAAAAAACTCTGAATTTGGCAACTCATGGACAGACTCTATTTTTTTCTCTACTCATTTCTAATTTTTCCTAATCTTTGCAATGGATAAGTATCCCTTTGATTTAGAGAGAAGTAATATTTTAAATGAAACAAATGTAAGTAATAAATAAGATAAAATGAGGGGCTTCCCAGATAGCTCAAATAGTAAAGAATATGTTTGCAATTCAGGAGACCCAGGTTTGATCCCTGGGTCAGGAAGATCCCCTGGAGAAGGGCATGGAAACCCACTCCAGTATTCTTGCCTGGAGAATTCCATGGGCAGAGGAGCCTGGCAGGCTACAGTCCATGGGGTCACAAAGAGTCAGACATGACCGAGTGACTAATACACACACACACACACACACACACACACACACACACACACAAAGATAAAGGAAAGGAGACAACAACATCTCTTCATGAACTGTTAGAGAGTTTCCCAGCCAGTATATTGTGCTCTTGCTGTAAGTTGAGAAATGCCTTGTATAAAGTTTGTTGTTGTTTGTGCTGGGTCTTCATTGCTGCCTGCAGCTTTTCTCTAGTTGTGGCAAGTGGGAAGTGGGGGTTACTCTTTCTTTGCCGTGTGCAGGCTTCTCACTGCATTGGCTTATCTTGCTGAGGCTTTAGGGATGTGGACTTAATTTGCTCAAAGGCACATGGGATCTTCCCAGACCAGGGACAGAACCCATGTCTCCTGCATTGGCAGGCAGAATCTTAACTACTGGCTTAACAGCTAAGTCCTTTACAAAGTCCTTTCACTCAGGACTTTTCTTTGATATATATGTGTGTCTTTTACATAGTCTTATACTGGATTGCATTCCATTACATACATGTGATTTAGCTTAATTTTAAACCATCTTCACTTCTATAGGTGAAGGTCTATGGCAAAGGCAAAGTTCTTATCACAGAGAACTTGAATCCTGTGAAAAAGTTTAACATATTCTGTATATTTCTTATATTTTCATGTTGTTAGCTATTCCCAAAAACTCATATCAGCTGGAAAGAGCAAAGTTTAATTGTGATTCACTATCTTCTGATTTCTGACAGGATTTTTTTACCCACCAAAGGATTGTCTTTTACATATTCAGAATGCATACACAGTCCTGCTGTGTCTCTTGAGATGCTAACTTCATCAAGGAGGAGTTGATGCTTTTGCCTCTGTTTCAGGATAAAAACTCCTCTTTGCTCCCTTTGGTCCTGTGTTTACCCTTATTTTTGCAAATGTTGCATCTTCACTTTGTCTACAGAAAATTCACATACCATAATGTTAATTTCATGCTTAAATCTATTATTGAGAGATATTTTATAAAACAAATAATAGATTATATTTCAGAATAACTGTGCCTGCATCCTGGTTCTATCATTCTAGTGACATAACTTTATATGGGTGTTTGAAAACCCTTTTTTTAATGGTGGCCAAATTAAGATGGTCCAAGAATCTGATTATATTGAAGAACTGAGGCAGATCAACTTTTAATCAGTCATGTCAAAACCATCTAATTTTTCACAACCAAATAAACAGCCATTGTAATCACTAAGAGCAACCTTATCAATGTTAACTAAATATTAATATTTAAGAGGAACAAAACAACTTCATGTAATAATGATATTGTATTAAGAACAAATTTCTATTTATTCAAGTTGTGGTAATTCAACACATTTGCTAATTAGATATACATTAACAGATATGTAACTTTTAAAATATTGAATAATTCCTTTGTTATGGACCACTTTTTAGAGTTCTATAACAGAACTTCTATAGTTACTATTAATGCATGTCAGCTAACTTTAGTAACTTTTATAAGCAACAAGACTTTACTGTTATATACAAATTAGAATCTGTGAAGTTTTACATAATTCCCCCCTTAAAAAAATCAAACAAAAAGAGGCCTTGCATTTTTGAATTAGCTAAGCATAGAGCTTCCATTAGTCTTTGTATGTCCTAAAGAGCATCTGTTGGTAAATGTGGATTTTAAAAGTTATTAAATTTATGTTTATAAGCTAAAATGCTTTATATACAGTAAGTGCATCATCCATGAGATTGTACTAGATTTTGGTAAAATAAATCATTTTTTTAGTCCTCTATCATATTTCTTCAAAGTACATTCCATAAAATACCAGTTTTTTATTTGTTTGTTTGTTTTTCTTTAATCCAAACAGGAAGGAAAAAAACATTATCTAATGTATTTAATCCAGGGAAACAATGTGTTTAAAATAATTGCAACATATTTTAAAATATACCTTCCTAGTCTGCAATAGAATTGTGAAATATATCAAATATATGTTCTGAAATTTTTAATCATATGATATTATTTCAAAGACTGTTGTGAATCTAGGATACCACTGTACAGCAGACACTTCTACAATGTACTAATAATGAAGACAGGAGAAACATACTGCAAAGGTTCCATATGTGTGCTTTCCAAAACCCAAAATGTAGACACTCATCTCTAGTGGCTTTTGAATACTTGAAATGTGATTAGCATGATGGCATTTATGCTCAGTCGCTAAGTTGTATCTAACTCTTTTTGTGATCCCATGGACTGTATAGCCCGCCAGGCTCCTCAGTCCGTGAAACTTTCCAGGCAAGAGTACTGGAGTGGGTTGCCATTTCCCTCTCCAGGGGTTCTTCCTTACCCAGGGATTGAGCCTATGTCTCCTGTTTGGTAGGTGGATTCTTTACAACCTGTGCCACCTGGGGAGCCCCAAGTATGATGGAAGAACTGAATTTTAATGTTATTTCATTTTAAACAAATTTTAAATAGCCATTTGTAGCTAATGGCTGAAGGAAAGTTATGACCAACCTAGATAGCATATTCAGAAGCAGAGACATTACTTTGCCAACAAAGGTTCGCCTAGTCAAGGCTATGGTCTTTCCTGTGGTCATGTATGGATGTGAGAGCTGGACTGTGAAGAAGGCTGAGCACCGAAGAATTGATACTTTTGAACTGTGGTGTTGTAGAAGACTCTTGAGAGTCCCTTGGACTGCAAGGAGATCCAACCAGTCCATTCTGAAGGAGATCAGCCCTGGGATTTCTTTGGAAGGAATGATGCTAAAGCTGAAACTCCAGTATATTAGCCACCTCATGCGAAGAGTTGACTCATTGGAGAAGGCTCTGATCCTGGGAGGGATTGGGGGCAGGAGGAGAGAAGGGGACGACAGAGGATGAGATGGCTGGAAGGCATCACTGACTCGATGGATGTGAGTCTGAGTGACCTCCGGGAGTTGGTGATGGACAGGGAGGCCTGGCGTGCTGCAATTCATGGGGTCGCAAAGAGTCGGACATGACTGAGCGACTGATCTGATCTGATCTGATTTATTGGACAACTCAGATCTAGATTCTCAAAACCTATCCAAGTTACACTTCTCTATCACAACAGTTATGACTAATGTGGTTTGTATGTACCTCTAGAGCACATCAACCAGGAAGGTGACGATTGTAAATATTCCTAAGGAACCATGACTGGAGAATAGCACTGATGAATGTATTAATAATGAAGACAGGAGAAATGTCTGCAAGCGGAAAAAGTCCAAGGGTTAGCAACAAAAGCTGGATGAGGCCAAAGGCAACTACAAATTCTGAAGGGCATAATTTATTGCAGCTGTCTCATTAGTGCCCTTCATTTCCTACTCCTCCCTCATGTTACAAGAAAGGGAGAATGGGAAAGAACAAGCTAAGATGAATATGATCATGTGGCAGAACTGCTGCTCAGAGACAAAGCTAGAATTGTGCAGGAACAGACAGAATTAAAATGTGTTTCATTCTATTGCCATTTTATATGTATGCACAAATAATGTGCATACATATCACATTATTTGTGACAATATATAAAAAATTGAATATGATTATGAGGATTGGCTTACTTTGCCATTTTATCATTTGCAGTGATCCATATTCAAGCCTAAATGACAGTATAAAAGTTTCAACAGTGCAAGTGTTAGCACTTTACAACCAGCATCAAAGTATTACTCAGTCATAAAAATAATTAATGTCATCTGCAGCAACATGGATGGACCTAGAGATTATGCTACTAAATGAAGTAGGTCAGAAAGAGAATGACAGATACCACTTATATTTGGAATCTAAAATATGACACAAATGAATTTATATACAAAACAGAAATAGACTCACAGACATAAAAAACAAATGCATGATTACCAAAGGGAAAAAGTGAGGGGAGGGTAAACTAGGAGTTTGGGATTAAGAGAAATATGCTGCTATGTATAAAGTAAACAATGAGGATCTATTGTATAAAATAGGGGATTATATTCATCTTATAATAAACTATAATGAAAAAGAATCTGAAAAAGAATACAAATATATAGCTATACCTGAATCATTGCACTGTATATCTGAAATTATCACTTCATTTAAAATAACCTATGCTTCAACTTAAAAAAAAAAGAATCAAAGTAATACTGATGATAGTGCAGACATGCTGGACAAGACACAGGTTGGCTTGCATTCACATACTCTGGAAATTGAACTGACTGAGCAAAAGACAACATTGAATAAAACAAGGGAAAGAAAGCCTCAGGAAGAGGGTTAATTCTAGAATTCCTTTTAATATGTATTTCTTTTGTTGGATTGTTGTTCAGTTGTGTCTGATTCTTTGCAACCCCATGCACTGCAGCACACCAGGCTTCCCTGTCCTTTACCATCTCTCTGAGCTTGCTCAAACTCATATCCACTGAGTCAGTGATGCCACCCAACCATCTCATCCTCTCTTGTCCCCTTCTCCTCCTGCCTTCAATCTTTCCCAGCATCAGAGTCTTTTCTAATGAGTCAGTTCTTCACATCAAGTGGCCAGTGTATTGGAGCTTCAGCTTTAGCATCAATCCTCCTAAAGAATATACGGGATGGATATCCTTTAGGATTGACTGGTTTGATCTCCTTGTAGTGCAAGGGCCTCTGCAAGAGTTTTCTCCAAAATCACAGATCACTCTCAAGTTTCTCAAGAGTCAAGAGTTAGTCTCAAGATCTGACTCTCAAAGAGTCAGATCAAAAGCACCAATTCTTTGGGTTCAGCCTTCTTTGTGGTCTAGCTCTCACATCCATACATGACTTATGGAAAAACCATAGCTTTGACTAGATGGAAGTTTGTTGGCAAAGTAATGTCTGTATTTTTTAATGTCTAGGTTTCTCATAGTTTTTCTTTCAAGGAGCAAGCATCTTTTCATTTCATGGCTGTAGTCACTGTCTGCAGTGATTTTCAGTTCAATTCAGTTGCTCAGTTATGTCTGACTCTTTGCAGTGATTTTGGTGCCCCTCAAAATATAGTCTGCCATTGTTTACATTGTTTCCCCACTTATTTGCCATGAAGTGATGGGGCTGGATGCCATGATCTTAGGTTTTTGAGTGTTGAGTTTTAAGCCAGCTTTTTCACTCTCCTCTTTCACCTTCATCAAGAGGCTCTTTAGTTCCTCTTCTCTTTCTGCCATAATCTGCATAGCTCAGGTTATTGATATTTCTCCCAGCAATCTTGATTCCAGCTTGTGCTTCCTCCAGCCCAGCGTTTCTCATGATGTACTCTGCATTGAAATTAAACAAGCAGGATGACAATATGCAGCCTTGACATACTCCTTTCCCAATTTGGAACCACTTCATTTTTCCATGTGTGGTCTAACTATTGCTTTTCTTTCTTTGGATAAGATATTTTTATTTCATAAATTTTTATTATACATTATATAAATTAAAATCTTATAAGAAATTTATCACATACTTTGGACAATACAGATGAGAAATCCCTTTAACATTTGAGATTGTTCAGTAAAAGAGAAAGAGGTCAACATTTTCTACTTTCCTATTATTTTAATGTTTCAAGACAAAATTATTCCCTAGTTTTATCTTTGCAGGAGAATGCTACTATAGAGCCAACAAAGTAATAAACTCAGGAAATTACCAAAAATAATAGCTCAAGAAATAGAGTCACAGATATAGAAAATAAAATTATGGTTGCATGGAGGCAATAAATTGGGAGAATAGGATTGACATTTACACACTGCTATATAAAATATATAGACTTCCCTGGTGGCTCAGATGGTAAAGCATCTGCCTACAATGAGGGAGACCCAGGTCTAATCCCTGGTTTAGGAAGATCTCCTGGAGAAGGAAATGGCAACCCACTCCAGTATTCTTGCCTGGAAAATCCCATGGCTACAATCCATGGGGTCGCAAACAGTCGGATACCACTGAGCAACTTCATTTTCACTTTCATATATAAAATAGACAATTAATAAAAACCAACTGTATAGCAGAGGGTAACTCTTCTCAATAGTCTGTCATGATCTACTTGGGAAAAGAATCTAAAATGTAGTGGATATATGTATTTGCATAACCACGACGGAGGAGCCCGGTAGGCTACAGTACATGGAGTCGCAGAGTTGGACACTACTGAGGGACTTCACTTTCACTTTCAAGCAGTTGTATAAAAAAAGAGTATATGACTATTTTAATTTTGAACAAAAAATGTTATTAGTAATTCTTGTGCAGAATGTGTATCTAAAACATATGCTAGTAAATTTAATATATATATATATATATATATATATATATATATATATATATATATGCCAAGAGCAAATTAGATTAGCTAATAATCCAGTGTTTCCTCATGAAAACAATGTATACAGAAATTAGGTATATTTACAATGCTACTTTTTTGCTATAGGATCAGGCGCTTGCAATATATTTGATTTCTTAGGGCAATAAGACCTGAAAGAATTTCCTAAGGTCATCACATCCATTTTTCTGACTTAAGGTCTGCAGCTACCCAAACAAAGCAATTAATCACATAGCCTGATTCTTATCTCACCAAAGGGAAAGACTAGCCTTGGAAAAAAATGGTATGAAGCCTCAAAGAACAACTGCATATAGTTCACACTTTTATCCATGGGGCATTGGTTCCAGAACCCCATGTGGATTCCAAAATCCATATCAACTTAAATCCCTTATGTAACATGGCATAATATTTACATATAATGTATACACACTCCTGTACTTTAAATCATCTCTAGATTACTTATATTACCTAATACAATGTAACTGCTGTGTACATAGCTGTAAACACAATGTAAATGCCTGGTATATCGCTGTGAGCACATAGGAAATTCACATTTGCCTTTTGAAACATGGATTTTTGTTCTGAGCACTTTAGATCTGTGGTTTACTGAATCCATGGATGTAGAACCTGCAGATACGGTGTGCAGACTGTATCTGACAGGATATTAAAAGTCAACAGGGTATGTAGTCACAAGTCCTCAGTTGCTGAGCTTGTTCTGACATCATAATATTTATTCTATAGTTGTTTGTGAATATTTCCTTTAGAGAGTGTCCTAAACGATGGTGTAATCACTCACCTAGAGCCAGATATCCTGGAATGTGAAGTAAAGTGGACCTTAGGAAGCATCAGTACAAACAAAGCTAGTGCAAGTGATGGAATTCCAGTTGAGCTATTTCAAATCCTGTAAGATGATGCTATGAAAGTGCTGCACTCAATATGCCAACAAATTTGGAAACCTCAGCAGTGGCCACAGGACTAGAAAAGGTCAGTTTTCATTCCAATCCCAAAGAAAGGCATTGCCAAAGAATGCTCAAACTACCACACAATTGCACTCATCTCACACGCTAGAAAAGTAATGCTCAAAATTCTCCAAGCCAGGCTTCAGCAATACGTGAACTGTGAACTTCCAGATGTTCAAGCTGGTTTTACAAAAGGCAGAGGAACCAGAGATCAAATCGCCAACATCCTCTGGATCATCGAAAAACCAAGAGAGTTCCAGAAAAACATCTATTTCTGCCTTATTGACTACACCAAAGCCTTTGACTGTGTGGATCACTACAAACTGTCAGAAGTTCTGAAAGAAGTGGGAATACCAGAGCACCTGACCTGCCTCTTGAGAAACCTGTATGCAGCTCAGGAAGCAACAGTTAGAACTGGATATGGAACAACAGACTGGTTCCAAATAGGAAGAGGAGTACGTCAAGGCTGTATGTTGTCACCCTGCTTATTTAACTTCTATGCAGAGTACATCATGAGAAACGCAGGGCTGGAGGAAACACAACCTGGAATCAAGATTGCTGGGAGAAATATCAATAATCACAGATATGCAGATGACACCACCCTTATGGCAGAAAGTGAAGCAGAACTAAAGAGCCTCTTGATGAAAGTGAAAGAGGAGAGTGAAAAAGTTGGCTTAAAGCTCAACATTTAGAAAAGTAAGATCATGGCATCTGGTCCCATCACTTCATGGGAAATAGATGGGGAAACAGTGGAAACAGTGTCAGAATTTATTTTGGGGGGCTCCAAAATCACTGCAGATGGTGACTGCAGCCATTAAATTAAAAACGTTTACTCCTTGGAAGGAAAGTTATGACCAACCTAGACAGCCTAGTAAAAAGCAGAGACATTACTTTGCCAACAAATGTCCATCTAGTCAAGGCTATGGTTTTTCCAGTGGTCATGTATGGATGTGAGAGTTGGACTATAAAGAATGCTGAGCGCCAAACAATTGATGCTTTTGAACTGTGGTCTTGGAGAAGACTCTTGAGAGTCCCTTGCACTGCTAAGAGGTCCAACCAGTCCATTCTGAAGGAGATCAGTCCTGAGTGTTCATTGGAAGGGCTGATACTAAAGCTGAAACTCCAATACTTTGGCCACCTGATGCGAAGAGCTGACTCATTGGAAAAGACCCTGATGCTGGGAAAGATTGAGGGCAGGAGGAGAAAGATGGATGGCTTCACTGACTCGAGGCACATGGATTTGGGTAGACTCCGGGAGTTGGTGATGGACCGGGAGGCCTGGCTTGCTGCATTTCATGGGATCACAAAGAGTCGGACATGACTGAGTGACTGAACTGAACTACCGCCATAGATACTCTTTACAAGACCCTCAGTTCTTGAAATAATAGTGACTCTGGGAAAACTGGAGAAGGCAATGGCACCCCACCCCAGTACTCTTACCTGGAAAATCCCATGGAGAGAGGAGCCTGGTAGGCTGCAGTCCATGGGGTCGTGAAAAGTCAGATACGACTGAGTGACTTCACTTTCACTTTTCACTTTCATGCATTGGAGAAGGAAATGGCAACCCACTCCAGTGTCCTTGCCTGGAGAATCCCAGGGACGGCAGGGCCTGGTGGGCTGCCGTCTATGGGGTCGCACTAAGTCGGACACTACTGAAGCAACTTAGCAGCAGCAGCAGCATGGGGAAATTATTCAGTATGGAAGAAAATCTGAGGGCTAGTGTTGTAAATTATTATAATAAGTTGTTACACAGTCCTACAACCTCTGGTCATTGAACAGAGAAGTGGAATGTAGATGAGTATAGGGAACAGAAAGGAAGAAAACTCCATTTGGTGCCCACACCCCCTCTGACTCCCACCCATCCCTGCCTTCCTGCCTCAGCTTCTCTTCCATCTCCCTCCAAACATAAAATTTCTTTTTAATAATAAAGGAACTAAAAAATTCCAATCTTATACTCTGTCGCAACTGAATCAAATTATATACAGTTTCACATCAAAAGTTAAAGGTTAATGAGTGATAGATTTTTAATAGCATAAAACCTTGGGATTTCTTTCCTTTATAAATTTGTAGCATGAACTTGCTGACCCTGCATTTATCCCTTGATAAGAAGAGACTTCAAAGGCATTCCTAGTTTCTGAAATTCAGTCACTCTAGGGTGCAGATATCACCATGGTTTAATGTCTAAGAAATATGAAGTGGAAATAAAGGAGAACTGGGAAGACTTTCTCTTGCTGATTGCCATAACTTTTTCCCTACCTTGTCAGATAGTGCCTGGGGCAAGCCAAGAGATAAAATAACCCATATTTTATCTTCATCTTACAGATTTAGTGTCCATGACTTGTCCTGCTCGCAGCTGTCTTTTTTCTGGCTTTCTTCAATTTTTCTACATAATTATTTTTTCTACTTTCATTTAAAACTATTTACATAATGATTTCTAAAGCAATTCTATAAGTGTTTTGACAAAACAGATTTTGGGAAGTTAAAACCATTCAAAAACTTTCTAAAAGCAAGTTTTTTAGTTGTAACATAATTTTAAAGTATAGAATTTGACCTTTATAAAATACAATGTAAGCAAAGCTCAATTACAGGAATTGGGAAATGATGTTCAAAGAAAGAGTGTAGGAGACAGTTTTGCAGAGGAATCTGTGACTAAAAGAAAATGTCAGGAAGATAAGTGACTGACATTGACCTCTGTCTGGAACAATCCTATTCTCACTTCTGGCACCTGCCATAATGATTTCCCTTATGATTTCTTTCAGAGCTTTAAGTAGAGACTACTTTTTCTAGGTGGGGGAAATTAAAGTATAAATAGATGACAGTTAAAGAGAAATCATGTTTGCTTTCTTCTTGCAACTTTGGAAGAAAATTAATTATTTTCACTGATACAAAAGTCTGTTTCATATAGATCACCTGGACTACTGGTAGAGAAAATGACCTCAGAGAGCACACCAATACTGGGAACACAGCAATGCTTAGCATTTTTTTAAAGAAATAACAATGATTTTTCTCTAGCCTTTTTATTGTTCATTATAATGAACAATGTAAACAATGTAAACTATAGTTTACAAGCGTATATACATGTATATGTATGCATATATGTGTACATATGAATGCACATACTCATTCACAAAAGGCAACCATCATGGGCTAAATGACATGGATCACAGAAAACCATTATAAAAATATTTCTTGTTAATAGTTGAGATTTCGATGAGCGGAGAATTCTTGCACACACAAGTATCTGTATATGTATTATTGAGGTGCTGTGTGCTCAGTTGTTCAGTCATCTCCAGCTCTTTCCCACAACAAGGCCTGTAGCCTGCCAGACTGATCTGTCCATGGCATTCTCCAGGCAAGGATACTGGAGTGGGTGGCCATTCCCTACTCCAGGGGATCTTCCTGACCGAGGGATTGAACCTGTGTCTCTTGTATCTCTTGCACTGGCAGGCAGGTTCTTTACCACTAGCAGCACCTGGAAAGCTATTGATACTATCCATAAATATATAACTAACAAGAACCTACTGTATACCACAGAAAACCACTCAGTGCTCTGTGGTGACTCAGATAGGAAGAAAATCCCCAAAAGAGAGGATATATGTACACATATAGCTGATTCATTTTCTATAGAGAAGAAACTAACACAACATTGTAAGACAACTATACTGCATAAAATTAGTAAGAATAAAATCATTTATAGTGATTCACCATAAAAAATAACACAAAAATAAATATTGACATGAATATTCTTATATAAGTTGAAACTATTTTCTAGAACTAGAAAAATCTAAATTTGGAGATGAATATACATGAGAAAAATATGATGGTGTTTGGGATGAATTGTGTATCCTCCAAAAATGTATGTGTTGAGGTTATAACTGCTAGTATCTTTGGATATGTGTTTAAAGAAGTAATTAAATCAGGTCGCTGGGCTGGGCCTTAACGCACTATGACTGGTGTCCACAGAAGGGGAGATTATGACCCAGGCACTCACAGAGAGATTATCATATGAGACATTGCATAAAGACTAGCATCTGCAAGCCAAAGAGAGAAGTTCTCAGAGGAAACCAACCCTGGGTACACCTTGATCTTGAACTTCCAGCTTCCACAACTGTGACAAACTAGATTTCTGTTGTTTAAGGAACTCATTCTGTATACTTTGTTGTGGTAACTCTAGCATGCTAATACATATCAGATAAAACAAAAGAAAGAAAAAGGCTGGCATTTACTCATGTAAATGAAGCACATTTCCTTGTCTCTATTCAAGGACAAACGATACATTTAAAAAGAATCACCCAAGTAAAAATGTCTTAAAAATACAAACATTAGACTACACTCAAATTTCCCTTTTCAACTTCTCTTTTGTGACTTATACTACCTAGAAAATAATGAAAATAAATATTTTTATCCATTATTAAAGGAAAAAAAAATTTTCCCTTGTCATTTCCTCTGTCATTAAGGCTCAGATGATAGAATGAACTTAGGGGTCTTTTGTAGAGCTGTCAAATTAGCAAAAAAATTGCTTACAATTTCAGAGGAGGGACTTCCCTTGTGCTCTAGCAGCTAAGACTGTGCACCCCCAATGCAGTAGGCCCAGGTTCGATCTCTGGTCAGAGAATCTCTGACATTCTGCAACTAAAAGATCCTGCACAGCACAACTAAAGATCCCACAGCTCAGGCCTGGCATAATCAAACAACAACAAAAAAAAGAGATACTAAAAAAAAAAAAAAAAAAAAAACAAAAAAACTTCAGGGGAAATAATTTGTACAAAGACTTTGTTGATTGATTTCCCTTTATTTTAGCTTTTCTTCTCCTAGATCACTCTTATCCATATTGGTTAACTCCCTATCTCACTGGCTACAGATCATCCCTTATCAGAGCTTTCACTAGCATTGGTGTCTAAAACCACCTTGTCACAATTTCTCACTCTGCCTTTCTTTTTTCTCTATGCAAAGAATTTTTATGAAGGAAAATGAAGCACCTTCTAACATGTCTACATATATGTTTCTTTGGGGGCTTCCTAGGTGACTCCACAGTAATCCGCCTGCAATGCAGGAGATCTGGGTTTGATCCCTGGGTCAGAAAGATTCCCTGGAGGAGGAAATGACAACCCACTCCAGTATTCTTGCCTTCTTGCCTGGGAAATCCCATGGACAGAGGAGCCTAGCAAGCTACAGTCCTTGGGTTCCCAAAGAGTCAGACACAACTTAGTAACTGAACAACAGTGTTTCCTTGTGCGCTTTTTTTTTTTTTTTTTAAACACAAATGCACATTTCAGGAGGGCTTAGTTTTATTCATATCATCTATTAATAAGAGATTTATTGAATGCTATTTTTATTTGGTGTTATTAATTTGAAAGGGAAAAGCCCTGTGACTTGCAATAGTGACTCATTTCTCCCTGGCTATTGGAAAGTCAAGCTCTGTTTGGTCTTTGGTGAAATGAATATGTATATTCCAGGCCCATCCAAAAAAGTGGGCAAGGCCAAAAATCTTTGCATAGGGTTTTGCCCTGATCATTAAGGATTCCAGAGTCAGGAAATTTGGTGATTAGAATTTGAATTGGCTTCTCTCAAACCCCATGCCCACCCTTCCTGCCAGGTCCCCACCTGGAAAATGTTGTAGTTCTCGGTTTGTCTTTTGTTCTAATAGAAGGAAAAATCAAAAGCAAGGAAAACATGGACTCAAAAAAATATGCTAAACAAAATATTTGATTAAAATGACAAAGGAAAACATAATAGAAAGTAAATTTGTTTAAATAGTGTCACAATATAATATAATCTGATTTATATAATATTTAATATAATCTAATGCTTACAGAATTTGATAATCTGACCTCCAGACTCTTCAGATGAATCCTCCTAAAAATGCATGCATGTTCATGTCCTTTCCTGTCGAAAATTCCTCAGAGAAGCCCATTGGTCTTTTTAAACAGAACCATATTCTGTTCAGGGACCTAGCAGAAACTGCTTCCTTAAATATCTATATTCTGGCCTAACTATAAGTTTGATCTTGGACTGGTGAATTTACTTTTTTCTCTATTTGGAATTTCTGAGCTACTTGACTAGGAATGTAAAATTGCTCCCTTCAGTGGTTAAAGTCTCTCACTAAAGCAGGGGCTGTGAGAATGAAAAGAGGGGAATAAATCTGGGTTTGTCTAAGTCCAGTGCTGTTTTTCAGCATGCATTTCAGCAGAATAATTCTATATCAGCACATCATTGCCTTAGGCCATAACTTGTGTGGCATTTTTCAGTAAGAGGGTTCAATGTTTCCAAGACACCTAACACTTTTAAAACAGAGATGACAAATGCATGCAATTGTTTTTCAGACACTTGGGCGCAGCAGTGTAAAATTTGGGGTAATCAAATCAGGAAACATAGCCTTAAAGCAATTTCCTCAGACTTGTGGTTACAAAGAGAGCAGTATATTCTGGGATTCAACAAAGTGCTGGTGTGTGGTCTGGGGGTTCCTGCATAGTTAGCTGAGCTATCATCAGACTAGTGATCTGCTGCTTGCTTGGGCCAAACATGGGTGTGGCACTCCCTGACAGGTGACCCTATAAAAGTGTGAAAACTATAAATAAAACAAAACAATATATTTTTCTTAAATCAAGTAGAAATTCATATTGTATATAAAACCATGATTCTAGCTTCCTACAGTATTAAGTATTTTAAAGTGACTATGAGGTTTATATAGAACTTTTAAATATATATTCTAATTTTATTATTCTCTTCAGAATTAAGGGGCAAGTACTGGAGAAGGATAGATGAATGCCCAGTTTTCCAGGAATTTATGCTGTTTACTGAGGACAGGTGAATAATTAGAGCAAGGCTAGTGTTTCTGACATGTTATGCACAGATACCAGTATCTTTGATGCTAGATGCAGACATTTCAAGAGTAAGTTCCCCCAGGAAACCTTTCCTTTGTTTTCTTGCCAAACTCAAGGTGGCTATGCTCTAAATAATACCAAATATGCCAAGATTTTAAAAGTGCACAGTTTTCAAGCCTGCATTGAAAGAGCCTGGTGTAGCAGATTTCAGTACAGTTCCACTTCCACACTCTTCAGATCTTGCTTCAAAATTAAACAAATTTTAACCAGCACAATTTATTGAAAAATGTGTTCACATTGCATTTTCTAACATAAGGCTGTTGCTGACCCACAAAAAGACACCAGGATTCTTGGTCTCCAGAGGAGAAGAATTCAATCCGGGTCCAGAAACAAGGCTCGATCGCTCAGAGCTTTTGTGTAATAAAGTTTTATTAAAGTATAAAGGAGATAGAGAAAGCTTCTGATATAGGCATAGGGGCATAGTATCCCCCCACTAGTCTTCAGCTGGATGTTATATAGTCACTAGCAGTCTGTTAATGAAAGAAAGGAATGTCTTAAAACTCAGAATGGCACCAGGCCCCTCACCCATAAGATGTATTTTGGGATAATCTCAGCACCAGATGATTCATCCTGGGCCATAAAACTATTGACTTGAATATTGTAGAAGGGTAGATTACCATACAGATAGTTTCGTTTACATAGATTAGGGGAACGATGTCTGAGTATAACATAATGGTTTGTCAAGTAGGTTCAGAGCCATTAGGCAGAACTGACTTGAAGACAGAGTCTGGGGTAAATGCATAGTACACAAACATTTCCACAAGAAAAATGCATTGGTTAACTCAAGGTTTGAGAATAGTTAACTTCAGGTGAAACCAGTTGTCATTATGGCAACACAGTATTTTAGGAGAAACTTCCTTTTAAATTTGTAAAGAAAAGGGAAAAAAAATATCGCTAGTTTGTTTCTTCCTGCCACTTAAGAGAGACAAAAATGTCTGACACTTGCAGCCTATTTCCTCCATTTGGAGACCCCTGGCCTTCTTGCCTGTTACCCTCTCACTAAAGCATATGTTTCTAATTTGGCTTGCTTTGTTTAAAAGGGGGGAAAATACATTAACACTTAAAAGATATGATTATCCTAAAAACGCACCAGAATCTCTCAAAATTATAGAGCAAAGTAAAGTGGGGCCTCATGGGAAAATCCTTCCATCTCTCTTTTTCTGCCTAGGGGATGTGGCCTACATGCTCTGCTTCTCTGCCCCTGGTTCACTTCAGTCTCTGCAAACTGCACACTCCACTCATCCTCATTCAGTTTTCAGGGGACAAGTGATATTTCTCTCCCTAGATGGCAGCCTTACCTCCTAGGTCTGCCTACTCTTCTAGTTCCTCACAGTTTAACAGCTGAGTTCTTATAGTATCCCATTTCCAAAATCTCATTTCAGAGAATCCACTTGGCCTGCCTTGACCTGATTTAATGAGCTCTGGGCAGAGTCCAGGGTTATCTGGTCATCTGGCCCAGAGCAAAGGTCAAGCTTCAAGGCAGGCATAGAAAACATTGCTACTGGGGGGTATATAAAACATTTTCCACTAAAATTCTAATGTATGTTCATCAAATATATGTAAATTATATGGATACTTGAGAAGAAAGCTTATCTTACAGGGTCCATGATGTTAGGTGATAATTGGTGCTTGTTATTAGTCAAAGTGTGTGGGAGAAACTTGATAGGAATTCTACTACTTGCAACAGGATCTGACTATAATCTGTTATTTCAGTCAGCAAATATTTGTTGATCACTTGTTATTTATCACATGATGAGACAGTAAGAATAAGCCATGAACAGACAAATGAGCATGTTTCAGCAGAGGCAGCAACCAGAGATTTTGCTGAAAAGTTAGGAGCGGTGATGCCAGGATATCAACTTCAGGTGCTGTTCTTCCTGTTAGCTACCTGTTAGCTGGAGACAGTACTGATTTGAAAACTGTCCAATATCTGCAGCTTTACATAAATATTTACATATCAATTCCTTTTTCTTGTTACAACTCATCAGATCAGATCAGATCAGATCAGCCGCTCAGTCGTGTCCGACTCTTTGCGACCCCATGAACCGCAGCACGCCAGGCCTCCCTGTCCATCACCAGCTCCCGGAGGTCACCCAGACTCACACCCATCAAGTCAGTGATGCCATCCAGCCATCTCATCCTCCGTCGTCCCCTTCTCCTTCTGCCCTCAATCCCTCCCAGCATCAGAGTCTTCTCCAATGAGTCAACTCTTCGCATGAGGTGGCCAAAATACTGGAGTTTCAGCTTTACCATCATTCCTTCCAAAGAAATCCCAGGGCTGATCTCTTTCAGAATGGACTGGTTGAATCTCCTTGCAGTCCAAGGGACTCTCAAGAGTCTTCTCCAACACCACAGTTCAAAAGCATCAATTCTTCGGTGCTCAGCCTTCTTCACAGTCCAGCTCTCACATCCATACATGACCACAGGAAAGACCATAGCCTTGACTAGGCGAACCTTTGATGGTAAAGTAATGTCTCTGCTTTTGAATATGCTATCTAGGTTGGTCATAACTTTACAACTCATAGATTTGGGCTTCTCTGATGGCTCAGGGGTAAAGAGTTCACTTGTAACTCAGGAGATGCAGGTTCAGTCCTTGGGCCAGGAAGATGGCACTTACCGCAGAGCAGCTAAGCCCTTGCACCCACAACTACTGAGCCTGTGTTCCAGAGCCCAGGAGTTGCAACTACTGAGCCCTCATGCCACAACTATTGAAGCTCTCAAGTCCTGGAGCCCGTGCTCTGCAACAAGAGAAGCCATGCAATAGGAAGCCCATGCATTGCAACTAGAGATTAGCCCCTACTCACCACAACCAAAGAAAAGCCCCCACAGCAACTAAGACTCACCACAGCCAAAAATAAATAAATAAATACATTATTTTTTAAAACTCATAGATTTTCAGATGATGCAAATACATATATTACTCAGCTATATTTTAGCTGGTATCAAAAATTTTAAATATCTGATTAAAAACATCAGGATGAAAATAATGATCTGTAATTAAATTCTTTCTTCTCCTATTTACCAAGATAACCTCAAATGAGTTACTATCTCACAGTAGTTCTCATTGCTCAATTCAAAAAATATATGAAATAATAAGTTAATTCACTCTAATTGAGAAAATTATAACCCATTTAATACACTAGCTATATTTGAATGATGTGCTAAATTGAATTTAAAATCACCACCAACAAAGCCATCACTTACTAGTGATAAAATGTTAGATAAAGTACTTTTTTGAATATTGTTCCAAGTTGTATTCTGAGCTTATGTTTAACCTGTATTTTGGCAAACATGGTCATTCATGTCTTTTCTTAATATAGAATTATTTTTAAAAATGATACATTGAAAAATTCAAAACTTATCCCTATTGGTCTTCCTTAGAAGAAAGTTTTAAACTTCATACAATAATTGCAATTTTCTTAAGGGAGATTATCTGAGATATTGTATCTGGCCTACTTTTAACAAGAATAATCTATGTCAGCTAAAGTAATGTAGATTTTTATTACAGTTGAAATACCAGCATAGTAATGAGAGTTAACTGAAAATTAATCCAATATTTTCAACTTTGTTACAATATCTTGAAATACTGTAAAATTTGATATTAATTTGTATGCATTTCCTAAAATATAGACCTCAGGTTTTTGCAACAGATGTCAACTGACTGATATGTTTATCTTTAGTTCAAACATGAACTGACCATTGAAAATAATCAGTGGGAAAAATACAATTATTTTAATTTACTCAGGAAAATAGATCTTTTTATGTATGGTAACAGGGAAGGAGGGGCAAGGGAGAGGACACAGGTATAGCTATGGCTGATTCATGGTGATGTATGGCATAAACTAACACAATATTGTAAAACAATTATCCTCCAATTAAAAATGTAAAAAGAGAAATAATAAACTATGGTAATGATTGAACATGATTGAGAAATTCACTTTTAAAATCTGCTGTGTATGAATTTTTCAATATCCACCCTGGATCTATATTTAACTCATCACAATTTATTGACATTAAGTTAGTAATTTAAAGGTTTAAGTTTGAAAAGCTAACTTCATGCAATCTTAAAATAGTTATTCATCTTAGAGTTAATCATGATGTAATGTAAACCATAAAAATACTAAGCTAGGGAAATATTGGACTTCCCCAGTGGCTCAGGGGTTAAAAAAATTCCACCTACAATGCAGAAAACACAGGAGATGTGGGATCGATCCCTGGATCAGGAAGATCCCCTAGAGGAGGGCATGGCAATCCATTCCAGTATTCTTGCCTGGAGAAACCCGTGGATAGAGCAACCTGGCAGGCCACTGTCCATGGGGTTGCAAATAGTCAGACACCATGGAAGTGACTGAGCATGCACACACAGGGAAATATTGCATCTTTGTGAAAAATACCATTTAAATAAACACACCATGGGATAAAGTTCAAAATGTTATAGAGAGCAATAATAGCTTCAAAGGCAACTCATTTTAAGAAATATTGTGTTAGACATGATTTAGAATATAGAGTGTGCAAAGAATAAAAATATTGCATTTGATTTGATCTGAATTTCACTTACAGGTTCAGGCAATCATTCTCTACTTAAACTCCATTTGAGTAGTTTGTTCATTTTTTCAATGGAAAATAATATACAAAAAACTTTGCTTATATATATATACATGTTTGTGTATTGGTAATTAATTATCCTCCATGACACAGTCATGTCCTGAGTCCACTGTTTATTAGTGGGCTTGTGTTGCCTTTTTCTTGGCCTGCTTTACTCTCAGTCATTGTTCATTTATAACCCTTTTGGCCAAGGAAAAAACTGTATTGGTAGTTCTGAGAAAGCACAGTATTTCAAAGAAAAATCACCCATGACCTTAAAATTCTAAATGGAAAGAAAATTGGCCAGAATTTAATCAGTCACAAGGTTCACTGACTTTCTTTTTTCTAAAGTTGAACTTACTTTAATTATTTTCTTTAATAGATTTATAGGAATATGTGAGTCCCTCCTGAT
Source organism: Tragelaphus eurycerus (assembly GCA_935064755.1). Taxonomy (NCBI): domain Eukaryota; kingdom Metazoa; phylum Chordata; class Mammalia; order Artiodactyla; family Bovidae; genus Tragelaphus; species Tragelaphus eurycerus. The sequence continues at coordinate 2,814,182 of CAKXYN010000003.1, read as the reverse complement.
AATGCTGTATTGAATGATTTTAAAGAAGGGAAGAATTCTACACACAAAATAAAAGTGTTATAATAGATGGTCATGGAGTTTATAATCTATTGTGGCTGTTTCCATAGTGATTTCAGAGATAGAAATACTGTGTGCTACCCAGTATAACTTCTATCACACTTAGAGAGAGACATACCTTTAATGAAATGAGATTATTTTAATGGATCTCAGGCTGACCTATTTCTACTGTTTTATTTAGGTTTCCTGCTTTTTGTACAGTATATTCATAACCAAAATCTTATTGAATGATGTTAAAATATTGTTCTTTAATCATTTGACACTTTATGAACACCTCCAGATACTTAAACATATAACATTTGAATGTATTAGTTTCAGTAGTCATTCTACCTATGCTCTATCAAGCATCCCTTTTTACCTAAAATAGGGCCTGGAGCATAGAAATTGCTAAGAAACACACACACAGAGGATTGCAAATGTACTCATTTAATAAAGAATGTTGGTAATGGACAGGGAGGCCTGGTGTGCTGCAGTTCATGGGGTTGCAAAGAGTTGGACATGACTGAGCAACTGATCTGATCTGATCTGATCCATCTTGAACTTCCTTCACCCTTCATTCAGGAATAATGTAAGAATAAGTGGGCTGTTTGATATGATCACAAGTCTGAACATTTAGCCTCCTTTATCACGGCCACATTTCAAACCTTGTATATTAAAATGAAGATACAGCTCTGAATTCTACCTACTGCAGCAATATTTCATCTTTGGTAGAGTTTCTGAGAAAAGATTAAAAAAGAAAGATCATATTGTTGTTTATTATTGTGTTGTGATTTTACATGTCTTTTTCACTCAAATTTCACACCTCTGAAAGGAGATTGCAAGTATTGGTACTAAGACTCCCATTCTAGATTGTAATAATTTCTCCAGTTCTTCCAGAACCGCTTAAAGGTAAGGACACTGAAGTGTATACTAAGAGATTATCATTTATAAGTTGAGTCCGCACAGCTTGAAGCAGCTCCTTGCAGGACACCATGCTCAGCAGGAAGCTCCTTTTTCTTGTCACTTTCGGAAAGAAAAATTGTAACTAACTTTTAAACCAGGCACCTCTATGCTCTACTCATCTCCAGCCCAAGGACACTGTTCAAATCTTATAATCACACAATGTCTTGCCTAGCTTGTTAGTTGTTTCAGTAGCTCAGAGAAGTAGAGTGAAGAATAAGTAATTGACAGATGACTAGCTCTGTTCTCTAGCTTCCCCTTCAGCAATCTCCTGAACAAACTGTGTGATCAACCTGTGTGAATAAGGTAACATCTAGAGGAAGGTCAAGAGGAGTCCACAAGCCTGCACACAGTGGAGAATGGCAACAACTAAACCCCTCATCTCAATGATTAACGGGCATGACTTCTCTGTTTACCTTAAGAATTTTCATAACTGAGGAGAATCTCCAGAGGTGATTTTTGGGGAACACTGAATCCACCATCTCCCCAGATTTCTGGCATTCTGACCAAAGTCATTTTTATTTTGCTACCCACATTTGAGAGTATTGATTTTGAAAATGGTAAGAAGAGGGGCCCCCAATTCAATAACACTGCCAATGAAATTTGTTAATAAAGAAGATGCATATGAAACATTGGACTGAGATGTGAATGTCATAAAAGAGAGCATTTCACTCATGAAAGAAAAGTCTGGGCAGCCAATAATAATACTGAATGGATGAGCAGGAATTGGGATGAAAAAATATGGATATAAGCAGTAGCCACATCATGAATAGTCTTCTAGGTAATGACAGGCTATTATTATTTTTTATAGTCAAGATGAATTGCCACTGGGTAGTTATAATTGTGTCTGGGGTTAAGGCAGGGATTAATGATGGTAAAATAAAAACAAAGAAAAAACTTCTAAAAACAATCAAGAATAAAAGATGAAAAATGCCTAGAATAATCTTGAACCTGTGGAGAAGTGGTGAAGGAGGGGGTGATGATAAAAGAGAAAAAAAAAAAAAAAAAACTCTAGAAATAACCCAGAATAAAGGATGAAAAATGTCTAGAATAATCTTGGACATGTAAAGAACTGGTAAGATTTGGAAAACCGATGGATTTATGAAAAGAAACCTGATTATCTGGATGTAGGTTCCACAAAAAAGAGAAGAATCAGTGATAACTTCTTGAATTTGAGACTGATCAATTCAAACTGTTAAAGGTTTCACTAGGACTCCTTCTAGTGCTGCTGCTGCATTGCTTCAGTTGTGTCTGACTCTGTGTGACCCCATAGATGGCAGCCCACCAGGCTCCCCCGTCCCTGGGATTCTCCAGGCAAGAACACTGGAGTGGGTTGCCATTTCCTTCTCCAATGCATGAAAGTGAAAAGTGAAAGTGAAGTCGCTCAGTCGTGTCCGACTCTTAGCGACCCCATGGACTGCAACCTACCAGGCTCCTCCGTCCATAGGATTTTCCAGGCAAGAGTAGTGGAGTGGTTGCCATTGCCTTCTCCGCCTTCTAGTGCTACCATATGCTAATTGAATTCTATAGCTCAAGAATTCTGTAAAGTTATCTTTATAAGGACATTCTTTAGAATATCCTGTTATAAGTTTTAGCCACTGGATATCAGCTTTGGGAATAGAAGCCTATGTGAATATGTGGTGAGGTGAACAAGCTTGCAAAAGGACTCAGAAACATGACAGTAGATAGAATCAAACACACAAGATATGAAGATTCTGCATACTACATGGACACTATTTGCTGCTGCTGTTAAGTTGCTTCAGTCGTGCCCAACTCTGTGCGACCCCATAGACGGAAGCTCACCAGGCTCCCCTGTCCCTGGGATTCTCCAGGCAAGAACACTGGAGTGGGTTGCCATTTCCTTCTCCAATGCATGAAAGTGAAAAGTGAAAGTGAAGTCATTCAGTCTTATCTGACACTTAGCGACCCCATGGACTGGAGCCTACCAGGCTCCTCTGTCCATGGGATTTTCCAGGCAAAAGTACTGAGGTGGAGTGCCATTGCCTTCCCCGGGACACTATTTGAAGGTACCCTTAAAATAAGTAAATAAATATTGATAATGAAAATGTTGATTGCTTTAATTTTCAATAACCAATTTGTATACAATACATATTTGAAGTCATAAATTATATTGTAGTTCTTATTGGTTTATTTATTTATTTATTCTCTTCCTTTTTGGTTTTTCACCTTACTAGAAAACCCTAACTTGTGATGGAAGGTTGTTGGAAATGGCATCATCTGTTTTTTGTTTGGTGGCTGTGACAATATTTCTGGAATATTTGAATCAATCCTGAACCCATAACTTAAGAAGTGACTTCCAATTAAATACTATATTTATTAAAACAGATAAATACATTTTATAAAATAAAATATATAGTTCATCAAGGTTTTAAATCTTTTAAGCAGTGATGCTTAATGTATCATTATTGAAACTATCCATTTAACATTTAATGAAAAAAGATTCCCTTTTGTAATCCTTGTTTTTATTTATGTCTCTCCTTCCAAACTTTTACTTGATCAATCATGTAGCTTCTCTGATGTAAAAGCTATTACAAATGTATTGAAATACAGAGAAGAGTTTATGTATACCTATATGTACCTATACACCTACACCTATGGCTGATTCATGCTGAGGTTTGACAGAAAACAGCAAAATTCTGTAAAGCAATTATCCTTCATTTAAAAAACAAATTAATTAGTTAAAAAGAAGAAAAAATAAAGACAACTCATTTGTAAAAAAAAAGTGAAGAGTTTATATGGAAGGTGAAGGCAATTAATGTAGACAAATCTGTGAATATTTACTATAAAATCAATATGAAAAGCCTGATAATGGCAAAAGTATGAAATGCAAGAGGCTGTTCCCTTTTTGATTTCTTAGGTTGTGATTTGGCTACAATTAGGGTAGGTGATTTTAAAGCATATCTGTGTATGCAATTGCATATTGCACTAGATTATTCAGAAAAAAGTGATAATAACACAGTGATGCATGGCTGTTAAAATAATTATGAATGAACTGGAATTTGAAAAGAGAGGTACATGTCTCAATTTACTAAAGTGAAAAAGGTAATGTATGAACAGATTAAATTTGTGGACTTGGTGGTGACAAACAAAAAAGATTTAAGTGAAATTCAGGAAAGATCAGCTGAGATAAAGGGAAAGGGAGGAGGGTAGTAATTAAGAGAGAGAAAAGAGAAATTCTTAAGTTGTAGTGGCAGGCAGAGTTGATTTGTTGCAATGATGAGACTTTAATTTCCAATAAAATATTTGGTCATTTGAATGATTTTGCTTTGTATAAATACATAAGTGGGAGACCGTATACTTGATAATAGGAATTATTGAAAGTGTTAGAATGAAATGTTGGCTTCCACTTTTAATTTTCTTTCATCTCTAAAAATGTACAACTTTATTAAATCTATATAAAAATATCCAAAGGAGAACAAGGTTTTTCTCCAGTATAATTTCCCCTGTTTTTTTTTTTTTTTTTTTTTAATTTAAGTAGAATTTACTTATAAAGCTTTCAGTTTTGGTCATAAAACAGTAAGCATTATTGGTCTTGCCTTCCCACTAATGTATATATGATCAGAGTTTCAAAAATGAGATGAGAGAAACAATAGAACAGAAAAAAAATGGAAAAAGTATTGATAGAAATTGCTACAAATGCTGTTAAACTGTCAGTATACATTAATATATCCAAGAAATTCAACAAATCATAAGTATAATACAAAAAAAGTGAAATATAGGCTCATCATGATACAATTACTAAAAACCAGTGGTAAAGAGAAAGTGTTAAAGGAAGCTAGAGGAAAAAAACACCTACATGCAGAAGATCAGCTACATAAATGACATTAGACTACTCATCAGAAACAACAGAGTTCTGAAAACACTGAAATGACATCCTTAAATTGCTGAAAGGAGAAAATAACTTCAACAAGATTTTTGTATTTGATACAAATATTCACTGAAGAAGGCAAAACAAGATACTTCCTGTTAAGTAAAACTGAGATCCTACTTTGTCAGTGAAGTGAAAGTGTGAAGGTGAAAGTCGTGTCTGATTCTTTGAGAATCCGTGGACTATTCAGTCCTTTCAGGTCACTATTGAGGCCAGAATCCTGGAGTGAGTAGCCTTTCCCTTCTCCAGGGGATCTTCTCAACCCAGGGATGGAATTCAGGTCTCCCATATTCTTTACCAGTTGAGCCACAAGGGAAGCTCAGGAATTCTGGGGTGGGTAGCCTATCCCTTCTCCAGGGGATCTTCCTGACCCAGGAATCTAACCAGGGTCTCTTGCATTGCAGTCAGATTCTTTACCAAGTGAACCATCAGGGAAGCCTGGATTTGCCAGTAGACCTGGTCTACAAAATAGGAATAGAGTTTCAGGTTGATAGAAATTACATCTGATTCACATTAAAAAAATGAAGAACAACAGCAAATACATGATTAAATATAAATGTATTTTTCTTGTTTTAACTTCTTGAAAAGTAAAAAAAAAGTAGTTTAAAAAATCTGTGAAGTATCAATTTTATGGTGAATGCTAGATACTAAACAAGTTGTAGATACATTTATTACATATAAATAAACTGTATTTACATGCAATAAATATGTAAAATTGGCCAGAAGTTATGATAAAACATTGAAAAAATTTATTGCTGGATTGCTCAAATAATTAGTCTGTGAACAAACAACTAGAATACAGACATCTGTAATTTTGAAGGTCTGCAATTTTTATGGTTATTAATTCTTATTTTATAACAGTTTGTGTTGATGGTTGACTTGAGTTTTAAAAAGAAGCACCTGACAGAATACAATCACATTTACTGATGCATAAAAAAGTAATTCCAGGTTTTTTTTTTTTTTCTGATCAAAGCGTGGGTAGCTGGGAAGGGGCAGAAGGAGATGTGAGCAGGAAAAAAGAAAGAATCAAACACACTATCCCCTATGAGGGCAGAAGGAGATGTGAGCAGGAAAAAAGAAAGAATCAAACACACTATCCCCTATGAGGGCAGCAGTCCCACCGATTACAGATTATAGCTGGAGGAACAAAGAGGCAAGTGGTGCATCTCAGTGAAGAGTGCAGCTTTAATTAATATATTGAAGTGCTATTTAAGCTGCTGAAATGAAGGTGGGCTTGGTGAATGAAATTATCATAGGGCCATCTATTAATTACAAGTTACCAGAGATGCTTTGGGCTTTCCAGAGTTGTTTTTTTTTTTTTTTTTTTAATTAAAATTAAAAAATTAAAAGAACATGTGTTCCCCATCCTGAACCCTCCTCCCTCCTTCCTCCCCATACCATCCCTCTGGGTCATCCCAGTGCACCAGCCCCAGGCATCCCTTCAGAGTTTTTATTTAGTTACAAAAAAAAAAAAAAAAAAAAAAAATCATTCCTTGCTCTGCAAATATTAAGGAGAAAGTGTAGGAGAGAAATAAAAAATTTATTTATATTATGTCCCTATATTGTCTTTGTTCAAACTACAGGTTACATCCCATTAACGCATTTTCCCTATAACTTCCATATAGCCAGAGGCATTCATTGAGGCATTCATTGAGGCATTCATAATAATAATGCCTTTCCTGGGTTTATACAAGTTTCTGTGAAAATAGTGTTCAGGTTTTATACTCCAAACTTTGGGATGAATTATCTAAACTAGTTTGCATGTGTGCTTAGTCACTCTGTCATTGCAACTCCATGGACTATAGCTTACCAGGTTTCTCTGTCCATGGGATTCTTCAGGAAAGAATACTGGAGTGGGTTGCCATTTTCTTCCCCAGGGCATCTTCTTGACCCAGGGATAGAACCCAGGGCTCCTACATTGCAGGTGGATTATTTACCATCTGAGCTACCAGGGAAGCCCTCAGTTTACTCATATGCAAACAGAATGGCAATAAGTACCTTACAGGGTTGAAATGAAGTTTGTATAATTAACCCAAAAGAATGAATACACCTTGATTATTTAGTATATACTGTAGTCACTGTGTGACTATCAGTTCAGTTCAGTTCATTCGCTCAGTCATGTCCGACTCTTTGCGATCCCATGAACCGCAGCACGCCAGACCTCCCTGTCCATGACCAACTCCCGGAGTTCACTCACACTCACGTCCATAGAGTCGGTGACACCATCCAGCCATCTCATCCTCTGTCGTCCCCTTCTCCTCCTGCCCCCAATCCCTCCCAGCATCAGAGTCTTCTCAAATGAGTCAACTCTTCCCATGAGGTGACCAAACTACTGGAGTTTCAGCTTAACACCATTCCTTCCAAAGAAATCCCAGTACTGATCGCCTTCAGAATGGACTGGTTGGATCTCCTTGCAGCACAAAGGACTCTCAAGAGTCTTCTCCAACACCACAGTTCAAAAGCATCAATTCTTTGGCTCTCAGCTTTCTTCACAGTCCAACTCTCACATCCATACATGACCACTGGAAAAACCATAGCCTTGACTAGATGGACCTTTGTTGGCAAAGTAATGTCTGCTTTTCAATATGCTATCTAGATTGGTCAGAACTTTCCTTTCAAGTAGTAAGCTTTTTTTAATTTCATGGCTGTGGTCACCATTTGCAGTGATTTTGGCTATAATTTATCTCAAAATCAATATTGTTTAAATCATTGCCTTGAATTGCTTAGATATGTATGGAAGAAATAATATAAAATGAACTTCAATTTTACTTTACACTCAAATTTTGCTTAATTACTGAAGCTTTTAATTTGACTAATTAATCAAGAAAAAGACATTTTAGAATGTAAGAATATAGTCTATTAAATATCAAATGATTATATACATTGCTTGGTATATTTTTAAAGTCATGAGTTCACTAAGTGTATCTTTATCAAAATCATATGTAAGACAGATAGCCAACAGGGATGTGCTGTATGGCTCAGGAAACTCAAACAGGGGCTAGGTATCAACCTAGAGGGGTGGGATGTGAAAGAGATAAGAGAGAGGTTCAAAAGGGAGGGGGTATATATATACCTATGGCTGATTCATGTTGAGGTTTGACAGAAAACAGCAAAATTCTGTAATGCAATTATTCTTTAATAAAAAATTAATTAATTAAAAAATGAAGGAAATTATTTAAAAATTCATGGTGATAGATATAAAAGATAAATATAAAATTGAACAAAAAATTTTAAAATAATTTATTGAGGCAAAATCCACATAAACCTAATAGTCATCATTTTAAAGGGAATAATTCCATGGGGGAGGTGTGGCCAAGATGGTGGAGCAGGAAGACTCAGTGCACCTGCTCCCAAAGGCACAGAATTACAATTATTTACAGAGAAAACTACCTGAAAACTACCTGAAGTCTCACAGATTTTCCCCAACTAAAGAAATAAAGAAGGGACTGCAGTAAGATAAGTACGAGAAGCAGAGATGTGGTAGAGGTAAGACACACATCCTTGAGTAGGTAATCCAGAAATGGAAGTATAATTAAAATTATACATGCTCTTCCCAAGGAGCAAGGGGTCTAAGCCCCATGTTAGACTTTCCAGCCTGGAGATCCTGCCTCAGGGTCAATAGCTTCCAGAACATCTGGGTTTGAGGACAGTGGGGCTGGCGTATTGGAGAGCAGAAGGGTTACAGGAGAAGATTGCCCCTAAAGGGCACAAACAGAATATCACAAGCTCCAAAACCCAGCACAGAGGCAGTAATCTGAAAAAAGCTTGAGTTAGACCCACCTGCTGATCTTGAAGAGCCTCCTGGAGAGACAAGAGACAAGTGGGAATATCCAGAGTGGAGGGCACAGATGCTGGCAGTAGCTATTTTTGGAAACTTGTTCTACCATGAGGACACTGGTGAAGGCAAGTGCCACTTTTGAGTCCTCCCTCTAGTCAATTAGTACTTGCACTTACCTGCCCACTAGTCTGTCACCACAAGCCCCAGGAGCACTCCCATGCTGAGCACACAGCTATGTGGAGACTCACCCCACCTACCAGTGAGGGAACACCAGCCTCTGAACCCACAGGTCCTGTGGCGAGCATCCTCGGTACCCATCCCTGCCACCAGTGAACTGGCACAAGCCCTGGACCTCCTGGGCCATGAATTATAAACCACCAGAAACTGACGCTGACCACTTGAAGGATGTCATCTTCCACAAGAGACAAAGCTGAAAGCCAACGGGGCAGGGGCCACACCCACCTACAAACACATCCACAGTTGTTCACTCTATCACAACAGAAGGGCACATGCAGCCCACACAGGAAGCAACACTAGAGCACACAGATCTGGCAACCAGAGGGGAGTGTGCATGCACTATTGGTGGGAATTCAAATCCGTGTAGCTTCTGCAGAACATAATTGAAGGTTCCCTAGAATATTAAAATAGAATTACCGTATGATCCAACAATTCTACTTCTAGGTACTTTTCCAAAGGAAACAAAAACACTAATTAGAACATATATATGTTTCTTTCCCATGTTCACTGCAACACTTCTTACAATAGCCAATACACGGAAGCAAGCTAAGTATCAACAGATAGATGGAAGGATGAAGAAAGAGGATAGATGAATGGATAAGAATATTACTCAGCAATAAAAAAGAATGGAATCTTTCCATTTATGACAGCATGAATGGACCAAGAGGGCAATGTGCCAAGTGAAATGTCAGACAGAAAAAGACAAACACCATATGACTCATAGATATAAAAGCAAAGCAAATGAACAAATATAACAAGACAGAAACAGACTTATATATGCAGGAAACAAACAGCAGTTGCCAGAAAGGAGGGGTCAGATCAGATCAGATCAGTCGCTCAGTCATGTCCAACTCTTTGCGACCCCATGAATCGCAGCACACCAGGCATCCCTGTCCATCACCAACTCCTGGAGGTCACTCAGACTCATGTCCGTCGAGTCAGTGATGCCATCCAGCCATCTCATCCTCTGTCCTCCCCTTCTCTTCTTGCCCCCAATCCCTCCCAGCATCAGAGTCTTCTCTAATGAGTCAACTCTTCGCATGAGGTGGCCAAAGTACTGGAGTTTCAGCTTCAGCATCATTCCTTCCAAAGAAATCCCAAGGCTGATCTCCTTCAGAGTGGACTGGTTGGGTCTCCTTGCAGTCCAAGGGACTCTCAAGAGTCTTCTCCAGCACCACAGTTCAAAAGCACCAATTCTTCGGCACTCAGCCTTCTTCACAGTCCAACTCTCACATCCATACATGACCACAGGAAAAACATAGCCTTGACTAGACGAACCTTTGCTGGCAAAGTAAAGTCTCTGCTTTTGAATATGCTATCTAGGTTGGTCATAACTTTCCTTCCAAGGAGTAAGTGTCTTTTAATTTCATGGCTGCAGTCACCATCTGTAGTGATTTTGGAGCCCAGAAAAATAAAGCCTGACACTGTTTCCACTGTGTCCCCATCTATTTCCCATGAAGTGATGGGACTGGATGCCATGATCTTCCTTTTCTGAATGTTGAACTTTAAGCCAACTTTTTCACTCTCCTCTTTCACTTTCATCAAGAGTGAAAAAGTTCTTAGTTCTTTAGTTCTTCTTCACTTTTCTGCCATAAGGGTGGTGTCATCTGGATATCTGAGATTATTGATATTTCTCCCAGCAATCTTGACTCCAGCTTGTGCTTCATCCAGCTCAGCGTTTCTCATGATGTACTCTGCATATAAGTTAAATAAGCAGGGTGACAATATACAGCCTTGACGTACCCCTTTTTCTATTTGGAACCAGTTTGTTGTTCCACGTCCAGTTCTAACTGTTGCTTCCTGACCTGCATACAGTTTCTCAAGAGGCAGATCAGGTGGTCTGGTATTCCCATTCTCTTTGGAGCAAGTAGAGGAATTTAAAAAAAAATTTAAAAATGTAACTATGTGAGGTAATGAATGCTAATTTGACTTTGCTGATCATTTCATGACTTATATTTACATAAAACCATCATGTTGTACACCTTAAATATATACAATTTTTGCCAGTCATATCTCAATAAGGTTGAAAAAAGGAAAAAAGTAAAGTGAATATCTCATGGTTTTTTGTTCATCCACAATATTGTCCAACTACTATCCCATATGTACTTAGTATTTCTCACAAAATCTTGATTTATTTGAACTATATAGTAGTCTATTTTCCCTAATATAATTTTAGAATTTAAACAGCAAGGATAAAATTATGTTAAATCATTAATTAAGATATGTTTCATAAATATTTATTCTATCTATCATAACATTCTTATTAATATGTAGTAGCAATTTCTTTTAATTTTAAAGTAGATTAATTACATGCAATCATTCAATGTAAAGAAGTGTTTGCTCATGAAAAATATTTAAACATAAAATAAAAATGAATTTAGAAGTGAATCCCTGGCATGTTATATCTATAGTTAGAAATATTAGCATATACTTCAAGTTTAAGATCAAATTCAATCATCATTCTATTTACTCTAAAATATGGCATGTGAAGTTTTATTTCCAATGCATTTTGAATTCAATGACTTTTGTTGCCTGTGCAATGTGTGATTTCATTCTTGATATATTTTCTCTTTCAGTAGCTGAGGAATTTGCCTAAGGGAAATCAAATGTTGAGGGGAAGCTGTCCAGGGATATCTGCTTTTGCAGAACAATGACTTGAGTACAATTGATTATAAAATTGGAATAAAGGAGTTAAGAAATAAAAACAAATTGGGAGTAAAAGGCTTATGTGCTGGTAGGTGTGCTTGCTTGGGAAGTTGGTGTTTTCTGGCATTGGGTACAGGATTGCACTGTGGGTTTTTTATTTTTATGTCCTTTGCTTTGACTGTTGCTGCTGTCGAATGTGATGAAAAGATTATGGAGAAAGAGATAACAGATAATAACAAAGTAGGGGAAAAATAGGGGTTCTGGATATGAGGAATGTTATAAGCTTGGTAAATGAACTAAAGACAACTGAATAGAAAGAAAGAGTGAGCTAAATTCTAGGTGGTCTCTAACCAATCATACATTATATAATTTTCATACAATTTAAGAAGTGAAGCTATAATTCAAGCAATGGATAAAATTAAACTGGACTTGAAGGTGAGTGTCTCTTTTGCTGTATATAGGTATCTTAAAGTAGGGCATCTTCCAGATGAGAAAACCATATACATTTTAAAAAATATCAGAACTCCAAACCAGCCCACTACATAGCATACACTTTTAAATTATAGTTTATTAAATATGGGAATACATTCTAAAATTAAGGGTAGCTATAGAAAAACTCACTATAAATAGTTGAAAAAGTCTTCTAGCAACCTGTAATGTTAACTGCTGAAAAGGACATTTTAAAATTTAGTCTATGTTTACACACTTAGCATACCTCCTAGGAATAATAATGGCAATTGTTATGTTTTTTAAACAAAACTGAAGATAACTTTAATTTATTATAATCAAGTGTTGCTGCTTTTTAAGCATCATTATGTAACTGGTTGTTCATTCTGCATTTTCTCATTCTGTAGAATAAAAAAAGTGCATTCTTTGGGTGAGTGAATTTTGCTTAGAGACACAAATTTCTTACTGAAGCAAAATTAAACTCTGCCTACTCAGCAAAATCTGTTTATTCTATTGCTGGGATAAGTGACCCACAATTCTAACTTTGATTTCACCAAAGTTCTTGTGCCTTAAAAAAGTTCTAAATGTTATTTTGCTATTGCTATTGCTAAGTCGCTTCAGTCGTGTCCGACTCTGTGCGACCCCATAGACGGAAGCCCACCAGGCTCCCTCGTCCCTGGGATTCTCCAGGCAAGAATACTGGAGTGGGTTGCCATTTCCTTCCCCAATGCATGAAAATGAAAAGTGAAAGTGAAGTCGCTCAGTCGTGTCCAACTCTTAGCGACCCCATGGACTGGAGCCTACCAGGATCCTCCGTCCATGGGATTTTCCAGGCAAAAGTACTGGGGTGGGGTGCCATTGCCTTCCCCTAAATGTTATTTAATTAATCTGAATATTTTAAATAATAAGTGCTCAGTGACTCAGTCGTCTTTGACTCTTTGCAACCCTATAGGCTGTAGCCTGTCAGGTTCCTTTGTCCATGACATTTTCCAGGCAAGAGTACTAGGGTGGATTGCCATTTTCTCCTCCAGGGGATCTTCGCTGCACAGGGATAGAACTCTTGTCTCTTCTGTCTCCTGCATTCTCAAGCAGGTTCTTAAATAGTAGAGGTACATTTGTTTGCTAACATGAATAAAATCATGTCCTAAATAATATTTTTAGAAAATTACTTTTATAATTTGACATGATCATGGTAAATTTCCAGGAGTGTACCTAAAAATCTCATAGCTCATATTTAATGATATTATAGTATTTTACTTCTTTATATTTTCACTTAATTTTATTTTTTTCTTTATGTGACTCTTATCTATACAAGTGCACACACATACATATACATAAGCTTCCCTCACACACTGGCATAATTAGCTTATATATTTTCTCTGAGTATTATCCTTCATATGGTGGAATTTTTCACATATATTCACATCTCAATAGTTATTGTTGATACATAGAAAGCAATAGATTCTTTGCTGACAAAAGTCAGTATAGTCAAAGTTGTGGTTTTTCCAGTAGTCATGTACAGATATGAGAGTTGGACCAAAAAGAAGCCTGAGCACTGACGAACTGATGCTTTTGAACTGTGGTGCTAGAGAAGACTCTTGAGAGTTGGATGGCAAGGAGATCAAACTTGTCAATCCTAAAGGAAATCAACCCTGAATATGCGTGGGAAGGACTGATGATGAAGCTTCAATACCTTGGCCACCTGATGAAAAGAGTCAACTCATTGGAAAAGACCTTGATGCTGGGAAAGATGCAGGACAAGGGGAGAAAGGGATGACAGAGGCTGAGATGGTTGGATGGCATCATCAACTCAGAGGGCATGAGTTTGAGCCAAATCTGAGAGATAATGAAGGACAGGGAAGCTTGGTGTGCTGTAGCCATGGGGTTGCCTTGAGTCAGACATGACTGAGCAACTGAACAACAACAAATAGATTTCTAAAATATTAGTTTTGAGAATTTGGCTTCATGTTTTAATAGGGATTTATAATATTTTGTCTTCTCAACTTTTCTAAAATATAAGCTTGTGGTACTTGAGACAATGCTGCATTAGCTAGAATGGTCATTATAATTTGTAAAATATATTTTAACAGTAATTCTCAATTGTTTTTAATTGGCAACACCCTTAGTGATTCTATTACATATATTGTGTTGATTTCAACTGTATATTGCTACATATTAGATATTTCTAATTCTAGTTCACCTAAAATGTTTAAAATAACACTCACGTTATCATATTTTATTCAACAATTTATTGCTATATATATGTTGTCATTATTATTTAACTTACTAACAGTCAATTATATTAATACATAGCTTGTTATGCAGCCACACCCCAATTTGTGGAATTCAACCAATTTGGCCAATTCAAATCAGTCTTTAAAAATAATGTTGGATCATTTTTCATTATTTTTCAAGAATTTCATATCCCTATTTGAATTTTTTTATATCTATGGTTGTCTGAAGAACGGTCTATGATTTTATGCATGAATATTATTGTAAGACAAGCACAGAGAAAAAGAGAGTAAGCCAGGCAGTCGGGCAAAGAAAGATTTATTATAGGAGGGAAGAAAGAAAGTGACTGGCTTTAGAGAAAATTCAGGGCTCTCTTTTCATAGCCAATCTTCGTTATACCCTACCAATGGGGAATTGTGCCCCAGAGGGAGGGGGCCTCAGTTTATCTTTAGCCTCCAGCTGGGGTCTTGTAGTCATGCAGTGAAGGGGTCTCTCACAGTCGGGAGGTCACATAGTCCTAGGGGTCTCATGATTGGGACGTCACGTAGTCTTAAGAAACTGGCACTAGCACAGAAAAGCAGGATATTGCCTTAAGGAAAAAACAGGATGCCCACCAGGGCAATGTGGCCACTGTGACTTCATCCCTTGTTTATCAGGTCACCACAATGGTCGATATTTTAACTATGTGCTATAACTAACAATTATAGTCAGGTGAGATTTATAAAATGAATATGCTGTGCTTAGTCACTCAGTTGGGCCTGACTGACTGTGACCCCATGGACTGTATCCCATCAGGCTCCTCTGTCCTTGGGGATTCTCTAGTCAAGAATACTAGAGTGGGTTGCTATGCCCTTCTCCAGGGGATCTTCCCAACCCGGGGATCGAACTCAGGGCTCCCACATTGCAGGCTGATTCTTTACCATCTGAGCCACCAAGGAAGCCCATAAAATGAATATTAAGACTAAATATTTAGCTTTGAAATGGTTTAATGATACATACACATTTTAATTCTTTCTCCACTGAGTTTTGAGTCAATGGCTTATGTCAAAGAGGTTAGATAGGATTTGATTTACTAATATTATTGTAGTAATATTGTACTAATATATTGTAGCACTGAATGTAACAGTGCTGAGTAAATCTAAGGGACAAAAAGCTCAGTGACAGTGAGACAGGAAGAGAAAAAGAGCATAGGAGATTAGACTGTGTGCTTATTGTGGTTATTTAGTCTTACCACTCAATCAATTTGCTCCTGTTCCCTGGAAGAGTGGCTGGTGAGAAGAACAAAAGGCAACATAGTTTTCCAAATAAATCTTAAGAGGCAGGCGTTCTTTCTTCCTTGTAAAAATGTGTGCAGGGAGAGTGAGGGATGGTTGTTTGCCCTCCTAAATGTCATTTATGCATTCAAGAAATAAGGACTGGGATTTATTAAGGCAGCAGAAATGAGTAATGAACAAAAGAAAAACATTTTCATGTTTACTTCATTTTCATTACAGTGTGTATCTGTGTGTTGAAGAGGGGATAAATATATTTAATAACTAAGTTATATAGCATTACAGATAGTAATTAGTTGTGTCTGGGCAAAAAAGAATAGTCAGAGGAAATGGCAACCCACTCTTCGTATCCTTGCCTGGAAAAGTCCATGGACAGAGGAGCCTGGAATGCTACAATTCACAAAGAGTCAGACATGAATGAGTGACTGAGCATGCATCACACAGGGAAAAAGAAATTAAGTATAAGTGAGGAGTGCTAGATAGAACTGGAGGATGGCAAATTTAACTTGGGTGTTTGGAACAGTCTTAATGAGAGGTAACCCACTTGAGTGAGGAAGCTCAGGGGAAGATGTTCCAAGCAGACAGGGGACATTGAGAAGAAAGAATGATATTTTTCTAGGAAAGGAAAGGGAGTGGATCAGAAAGGAGAATAAATACCACAAAGTTTGGATAGAAATAGTGTGTGAAACTGTCTGGGTCTGGGATCCTTTGTTATGGACATCCTGTGTAAATCTTTCCAATTTATTTTCATTTAAATAGCCTGTTCAAGTTTTCTAAGTCTTTATGAGTCACAGTTTGCAATGTATATTTTAACAACAACAACAACAAAACCCTCCATGTAAGACACTTGATGGAATGAATCTTGGCTTTTGCCTTTAAATGCCATGTATCTACTTTTAGCATTTGCAGTCTTCTTGTTGCTTTTCTGTGAACATGTTTCTTTGCAAAAACTTTTAATTTAAATTGTTTCAAGATAATTCTTTAAGTAGGTTATCAAAACACTTTACTGTACATGTTTAAAAATAAAATTTAAATTAAACTAAGAAAAATAAATTTCCTGTTCAGTTCAGTTGCTCAGTCGTGTCTGACTGTGACCCCATGGACTGCAGCATGCTAGGCTTCTCTGCCCTTCGCCATCTCCGGGAGCTTACTCAGTCTCATGTCCATCGAGCTGGTGATGCCATCCAGCCATCTCATCCTCTGTTGTTCCCTTCTCCCCCTGTTTTCAATCTTTCCCAGCATCAGGGTCTTTTCCAGAGTACATTCTCATTGGAATTTCCTGCTACATGGAACCTATGTGTGTGTGTGTGTGTTAGTCACTGAGTCATGTCCAATCCTTTACAATCCATGGACTGTAGCCCTCCAGGTTTGTTGTCCACTGAAATTATCCTGACAAGAATCCTGGCAATAATGTGTTGCCATTTACTCCTCCAGGAGATGTTCCCAATCCAGGGATTGAACCCATGTCTCCAGCGTCTTCTGTATTGGCAGGTGGATTCTTTATTACTGGAACAACCTGGGGAGCTCTATGTTGCTTATAAGTTATAAGTAAACTACTTTATGAAAAAGTGCTGTAATCACAAAGAGTAGGGTTCCATTATTCTCTTTTACATTTATTGCTTTCTTTTCTGGATTCTGAACTTCTGAGTATTCCCAGAAGATATCTCAATGTAGGTTTATATGTGTGTGTGCCAGGGATGGCGGGGTAGGGGGGTGGTGGATTCTCAGTCATGTCTGACTGTGATTCCACTGACTGTAGCCCACCAGGTTCCTCTGTTCATGGGATTTTCCAGGAAAGGATACCAGAGTGGGCTGCCATGCTCTTCTCCAGGGGATCTTTCTGATGAAGGGATCAAATCCAGGTCTCCTGCATTGCAGGCAGATTCTTTACCATCTGAGACACCAGGGAAGCCCTGTAGGTTTAGATATGGTGGTTTACTTGCTAAGTCAGATCTGACTCTTGTGACCCCATGGACTGTAGCCTGCCAGACTCCTCTGTACATGGGATTCTCCAATCAAGAACACTGGACTGGGTTGTCATTTCCTTCTCCAGGGGATCTTCCCAACCCAGGAGTCAAACCCGGGTCTCCTGTACAGAAAGGTTTAGATATAGAAACTTAAAAAGCAAAAAAATAAACTTCTGTTAGGATGTCATCTGATTAGGCTGAAGCAAGGCATTTATCTACCTATATTCACAGTAGCATTGCTCTGACCTGGTGACTCTCTCTTCTGTTTTTCTGACCAAGTATTTCAATATTCTACAGTCAAATTATCTTCATTATTTGTCTCCTTCAGTGTATTCCAGCTCCATCTCACAATAGCTAGAATCATCTTTTCACATGCCCTCTCACTCATAAACACTCAAGTATACTGCTACTGAAAACCCTCTTAAAGCTTCTTAAATCTCCTAAATTAGAGATTATAATATTGAAAATAACCAGTTGGGCCCTGAGTAATGGTTTCCTTTTAGGTCACTCAAGCTTTATCTCCCAATTATTTTCCTGTCTTCGAGTTTATCAAATGCTTCTCTCCAAAACCTTCACATTTGCTGTTGTCCCTCCCTAGGTTTTTGTCTTCCCTTCCCTGAATTCTCCCATTATAACTTTTTAATCCTTTGAACTTTTCTGCCTTGCATTTACTATATTAAGTAACTATATGTTGTATGTACTACTACTTGACTAATAACATTTTTCTACTACACCATAAGCTCTTTGAGGGCAGAGACAATTTGCTAATTCTTTTTCATTCAGAACATGGCAGTTTTGTAACCTTATAACAGCAGCTAATACATTTTTGAGGAATGAATAGATGACTTCCTTGAAAGTTCCAATTTGTTCACATCACTTTCTCACCTCTTGTCAGCCTTTTCTTGTCTTTACTATTTATCTAGTAGACTTTTTGACCATTATTATGTTGTTTGGTCACCAAGTTGTATCTAACTCTTCATGACCCCAGGAACTGCAGCATGCCAGGCTTCCCCAACTTACTCAAATCCTTCCCTCCAATCACATTTTCTTGCCTAGGCTTTGGTGCACCCACCTGCCTACCTGTCCTGTTAGGTTTTCCTATATAAAAATCACAAGCCAGGCAGTTTAGTAGACTGTAATTCAGAGTCAGCTACCTCAAATGTTGCTGCAGTTTTATTACTTTATTGGGATTGGCTCAGGCTGTATTGGAATGACTGCTGCTATGGGGTTGGCACCTAGACTTCTACTCAATTTCTGGGGTCTAACTCATAAAAAAAGATAAAAACAGGATTCACCAGTAAGCTGAGAAAATCAACAAGATCTTAGTATTTCCCATCTCAGGGTTCTCTGATAAGCTGAGTAGAAATTTGAGTCCAGTGAGCCTCTTCCTCCTTCTAACTGAATTGGAGACAGAGGACCTGTAGCACAGGAGTTGCTGATTCATCCTCCCCACCCCATCACAGGGGGAAAGTTAAAACAAGGAGAGAAAGGAAGAGTGGCTTTCATCGCCTAGTGCCCCTTATTTCTCGCACTTTCTCTGCCCCATATTGAGAACGTCGGTCCAGTACATCATTCTAACATTCAGTTTTCTGTATGACCTTTATTATCAAACAGTACTGTACACTTGCAAGCCTTTTTGAAAAAAAAAAAAAAAAAAAAATGCTAGTCGTTAATAAATTCCCTAAAGGGTGAAATACTTTTTTTGTATGATCATCTCTTGGTATTCTTCATCTATTAAAAAAATTGAAAGTCCTTGGTACATACCTTTGCTGAGTAAAATATAAATAAAATACTAATTTGAATAAAAGTAAATACATACATCCTGGCTTCCCTGGTGGCAAAGAGGATAAAGCGTTTGCCTATAATTTGGGAGACCCCGGTTCGATCCCTGGGTCGGGAAGATCCCCTGGAGAAGGAAATGGCAATCCACTCCAGTATTCTTGCCTAGAGAACCCCATGAACCGAGGATCTTGGTAAGCTACAGTCCACGAAGTCACAAAGAGTCGGACACAACTGAGTAACTTCACTCAAATACATACTATAGGAGGGAATGACAATATATACTGAAAAAATAGTTTGAAAGAGTAAACAAAAATACTGTTGAGGATAGGTTGCAACACTAAAATGTGGTACAAGAAGACCTCAGTGAACTGTGTAGATATTTGCTGAACTTTTTCCTAAAAGTATTCCTAGCACAAATATTGAAGTCTAGCATTAGACTTAACTGCTTAACTGTGCTAGTACTAACAGTTCATTAATAATTTTTTCTTTATAATAAGAAATAATACCTTTATTTCTCAAATCTTGACATCCTGTAATTTTGCTTTAATAAGATTGCAATACAGTAACACTAATTAACTAAAACAAAACAAAACATAATAATAATACACATAATGCATTATTAACCAATACAGAGAAAATGAAAAAATGTGTAATAAGTTTTTAAATGCTAATTCATCAAAACAATTACAAGTAAAACAATTACAAGTCATAACTTCTTCCACTGAAAGAAGTAAGAGTAAAATGTTTCAGATAAAAAACTAAGCATAAAATGCTCTGCGATTAAATAAAAACCAATTCAGATATTCCATTTCCTCTCCTCATTCTCTTGGTTTTACAATAATTTTCAACAAAAGTGTCACACCTATTTTTACAAAGTTATTCTGTAAGAAAAGTCCTAAAATATTCTTAATGTTATATTTATGCTGATGTTTGTACTTTTGTTATATCTTTTGGTTGGTTACATTGAATAAGCATTTAATGATGCAAAAATGATCTAGAAAGTGGTTTATTTCCCTGAAAGTTACATTGAACATAAACCATTCTTATGACTAAGACACTTCTTTAAAGAAAGAGGAATCCAGCATTTTAAAGTGAGTGAATCTGCCAACATTTTTATCACAGAAACCAGATGTTTAGAATTTTTAAAAGCCACAATAGAATGCAGGCATAGGGGAAACCATTGTGACCTAGCAACTCAATTTTGAAAGTTTTACTAGGCAAGTATGTTTAATATATATTTAGAAAACTGATGCTAAAATTCATGTTAACTGCACTTAATTGTAGTAATCATCTCTAGATACCCAAATACTGAACCATTATATTGTACACCTGAAACTATGTCAGTTATATTGCAATTACAAAATAAAAAGAATATAGATACTTTAAAATTTTTCTCAAATTTCTATTAAAGGTATAAAACAATGTACGCATTTCTCTGAGCATTATGCTTCATACAAAGTTTCTTTACTCATTATATTTCAAAGAAGTGCAAATTGTAGATAAAATAAAAAATTCATCTAGAAATGTCTGTTTATTTTAATAAGCTATGTCTTTGAAACATTAAGTTAGGAAGAATAATAATCAAATCAATGGACATGTATTTGTGCAAATTCTGGGAGATAGTGAAGGACAAGGAAGCTTGACGTGCTGTAGTCCTTGGGGTAGCAAAGACTAAACACAACTGAGCAACTGAATATCAACAATCAACATATTTAAGCATTTGTTTATTACTTAAAGGAATAGCATCCCTGTTGTCCAACATATCCACAATTCTCCCAAGGAGATTACTGAGAGCTATGCTGATTATTTAATTTTAGGTGATTTTTTTTGTTGTTGTTGTTCTAACAGATCTTTGTATTTTAATATAATTGTAAATTAGCAGCTGTTGGGAAAAAAATAATTCAGAAACTAAAATCCTGTGGACCTTTACCCATGTGTGCATGCTCAGTCCCGTCCAACTCTTTGTGACCCCATAGTCCACCAGGCTCCTCTGTCCATGGGATTCTCCAAGAAAGAATACTTCAGTGGGTTGCCATTTCCTCCTCCAGGGGAATCTTCCTGACTCAAGGATCAAACTCACTTCTGCACTGGCAGGTGAATACTTTACTACTGCGCCATCTGGGAAGCCCACACCCTTACCCAGTTTCTCCTAATGGTAACTTCTTGCAAAACTGTGGCACAATATCACATACAGGATGTTTACACTAATTCAGTAAAGACAAAACATTTCCATCAGCTCCAGGGCCCCTCATGCTGCCCTTTTATAACCACACTCACTTCCTTCCAGCCAAGGCTTCATCCCACCTACTTTTCAGAATCTCTGACAACCACTAATCTGTTGTCTATCTCTGTAATTAGATTGTTTCATAAGTGTTATATAAATGGAATCATAGGGTATGCAGCCTTTTGGAACTGCTTTTTTTGTTGTTGTTGTTGTTGTTTAGACTGAATTTCTGGAGATTCATGCAGGCTTTCATGTGTATGAATAATGTTTCTTTCTATTACTGACTAATATTCAGTGTTAGACATATGCTAGAATTGCTTTAGACATTTACCTGTTCAAAAAATTTGGATCGTCTCCACTTGTGGGCTATTTCAAATGCTGCTGCTGCTGCTGCTAAGTCGCTTCAGTCGTGTTCGACTCCGTGCAACCCATAGACGGCAGCCCGCCAGGCTCCGCCGTTCCTAGGATTCTCCTGGCAAGAACACTGGAGTGGGTTGCCATTTCCTTCTCCAATGCATGAAAAGTGAAAATGAAAAGTGAAAGTGAAGTCGCTCAGTCCGGTCCTACTCTTAGAGACCCCATGGACTGTAGCCTTCCAGGCTCCTCTGTCCATGGGGTTTTCCAGGTAAGAGTGCTGGTGTGGGGTGCCATTGCCTTCTCCTATTTCAAATGAAGGTACTATAAATATTTGTGTATATTTTTGAGTGAACTGAAGTCTTTGCTTTTATACAATAAATACCCAAGGTTTCAATTACTAGGTCATCTGTTAACTGTAGGTTCCTTCTTTTCAGAATCTGCCAAAGTGATTTCCAAAGTGTTTGCACCATTTTACATCCCTACCAGCAATGTTTTAAGTGATAAACACCAACAGTTAGTGGTATTATTTTATTTTTTAGCTATTCTGATATGCATGTTATGGTATCTGGCTATGATTTTAATTTGCATTCCTCTAATGGCTAATGATATTGAATATATTTTCATGTACTTATTTGCCATCTGTATATCTTCTGTTAAATGTTGCTTCATTTCTTTGTCCATATTGTAGTTGAATTGTATGGTTTGTTAAATTTTAGTGGTTTTTTTTTTTTTTTTTTTTTTTTTAATATCTCTAAAGTACTAGGCCTTTGCTGAATATAATGTGTGCTGATATTTGTCCTGATGTGTTTCTTGTCTATTCATTACCTTAACAGGTTCTTTCACATAGGAAAAGTTATTTTCAGGAAGTTTAATTTATTAGATTTTCCTTTTATGGATCAGGTTTTTGGTATTATACTAAGTTTAAGAGCTATTTGTTAACTGCTTTTATTTTTAGTTATTTTTCTGGGCTCCAAAATCACTGCAGATGGTGACTGCAGCCATGAAATTAAAAGACGCTTACTCCTTGGAAGGAAAGTTATGACCAACCTAGATAGCATATTCAAAAGCAGAGACATCACTTTGCCAACAAAGGTTCGCCTAGTCAAGGCTATGGTTTTTCCTGTGGTCATGTATGGATGTGAGAGTTGGACTGTGAAGAAGGGTGAGCGCTGAAGAATTGATGCTTTTGAACTGTGGTGTTGGAGAAGACTCTTGAGAGTCCCTTGGACTGCAAGGAGATCCAACCGGTCCATTCTGAAGGAGATCAGCCCTGGGATTTCTTTGGAAGGAATGATGCTAAAGCTGAAACTCCAGTATTTTGGCCACCTCATGTGAAGAGTTGACTCATTGGAGAAGACTCTGATGCTGGGAGGGATTGAGGGCAGGAGGAGAAGGGGACGACAGAGGATGAGATGGCTGGATGGCATCACTGACTCGATGGATGTGAGTCTGAGTGACCTTCGGGAGTTGGTGATGGACAGGGAGGCCTGGCGTGCTGCAGTTCATGGGGTCGCAAAGAGTCGGACACGACTGAGCGACTAATCTGATATGATCTGATCTCTTAACTGCTCAGTTGTTTCCAACTCTTTGCGATCCCATGGACTGTAACCCACCAGGCTCCTCTGTCCATGAAATTCTCCAGGCAAGAATACTGGAGTGGGTAGCCATTCTCTTCTCCAGGGGATCTTCCTGACCCAGGGACTGAACCCACATCCCCTGTACTGGCAGGCAGATTCTTTACTGTTTGAGCCACAAGGAAAGCCTGTCAGAGATTTTGTCTAACTGAATTTTTTCTAAAAAATGTTTTATAGTTTGACATTTTACATTTAGCTCTGTGATATTAGTAGTTAATTGCCGTCTATAAGCCTTATGTTGAGATTCACTCATTTTATTTTTTTACCTGTAAATGTTCATTTGCCTCACTACCTCTTACAAAGGTTGAGAAGTCTATCTTTGGTCAACTGTACACTTGAATGTCTATTTACAATTCAGTTCCTTAAATCTATGTGTCTGTCCCTCTAACATTATCAGAGTCTTGATTACTATAGCTATATAGTAAGTCTTGAAAATAGGTAAAATGACTCCTTACACTTAGTTTTTATCAAAACTATCTTAGCTAATCTAGTTCCTTAGCTTTTATACTTAAAAAATAATATAATTATGTCTATGTTTACAAAAACTCTTTGGGGAATTTTGATGGAGATTCTGTGTGATGATTCATTTTATGGCCAACTTGATATATATGTGTGTTATGTCCATGTATTGTATATATCATAATGAAGGTGAAAGAGAAGAGTGAAAAAGCTGGCTTAAAATTCAATATTAAAAAAAAAAAAAAGAAACTAAGATCAGGCATCTGGTCTCATCAGTTCATAGCAAATAGAAGGGGAAAAAAATGGAAATGGTGATAGATTTTATTTTCTTGGGCTGCAAAATCAATACAGATGCTGATTGTGGCCATAAAATTAAAAGACACTTGCTCCTTGGAAGAAAAGCTATGACAAACCTAGATAGCATATTAAAAAGCAGAGACATCACTTTGCTGACAAAGGTCCACACAGTCAAAGCTATGGATTTTCCATGAGTCATATATGGATGAGAGAGCTGGACCATAAAGAAGGCTGAGCACTGAAGAATTGATACTTTCAAGCTATCATGCTGGATAAGACTCTTGAGAGTCCCTTGGATAGCAAAGGCATCAAGACAGACAATCCTAAAGGAAATCAACTTTGAATATTCATTGGAAGGATGATGCTGCAAGTGAAGCTTCAATATTTTGGCCACCTGATGTGAAGAGCTGATTCATTGGAAATGCCCCTGATGCTGGGAAAGATTGAAGGCAGGAGGAGAAGGGGATGTTTGGTTGACACAACTCATGTCAATGGACATGAGTTTGAGCAAGCTCCAAGAGATTGTGAAAGACAGGGAAGCCTGGCATGCTGCAGTCCATGGGGTCACAAAGAGTCAGACACAACAGAGTAACTGAGCAACAATATCAACAGCAAACGTAATCATATGGGTCACAAGCGAGGTTATCAGAGTCAGTGAATACGTAAGCACTGAGACAGAAGTCAAAGAGAAGAGAAGATGCTACACTGAAATCTTTGAAGGTAGAAGCAAAAGCCACTGGCCAAAGAATGGAGGTGGTCCTTTGAGGCAGAAAAAGTAATTGTTTCTTCCCTGGAGTCTGCAGAATGAAAGCAGATCTGCAAACACTGATTTTAGCCCAGTTAATCTGATTTTGCACTTCTGACTTTCAGAACGTGAAGATAATTTGTTTTCTGTTTTAAATCATCGTGTTGCAGGCAATTTATCACAGTAACAATAAGAATCTAATTTATCAAAAGACTATTACATGAAGTTCAGCTTTCTAAGACTAACATCCAAAGGCCACCATTCTCTAATAGCAAATGTATATGATCTTTTATCTTCTATAAGAGGTTTTAAGTGATGCTTTCTATTCTGCACCACATTAAATATTTGCTATTTCTTATACCTTTTCTCAGTTGAGTCTTTGCTTACATTCACCCTTAAATTCACACACATCCTCTTCTCCTTTTCATAATAACTCATCAAAGTCCCAGTTTAATTTAAAGCTCACTCTGATGTTTTTATCTAGTTTTTATTGATATTATGTCTTTTCCTCCCCTGTTCCAGTAATGAGTGTCATTACCTGTTTCGCTTAGGCAGCTGTTATAAATGGTTTTCTAGTAAAGTCTTCTGTGAACTTTTTGCATCCCACTCTCAATTACTTCATACAAAAATGAATTGCAAATGTTTGAGAGAATTCTTGTTCATAATTTAGCTTTTTTGAATTTCAGCAGTGCCTCCAAATTCAGCACACCTATTGCAAAGAACAGAAACCATTAAAATTATTTTGAGTAAAGGGGGATATTTACGTAAATAAATGTTTATTTTAATAACATTCATGCAAGAAAAGAAAAAAAAATATAGGAGAAAAAGGAACTAAATAGAACATTAGAATAGCAGGAAACAAGAACACTTTCTTACAACAAATGGCTTCATGATCTGTTATCTTATTTTCCTCTACCAGCAACCCTTCTTAAGTATCTGTTTGTTCTAACATTATCATGCACACTGCTCTAAACTTAATTTTAAAAGACCTTTTAACTCATCTAATTGTAGGTTAAATGAATTAATTGTACAATACAATATAATACAAATACAATTCATCTAATTGCAACTAATTCTGGTTTTTTTTTTTAGTTCAAATTATCAAAAGATTAAGAGTAAGACTGTCCAAGGACTTGAGTGTTTGCAATAATGTACTACTCTTGGTCCAATTAACTTTTTGTATGATTTGGGAAAGAACTAATACATAACGTAGTACAAACTTGTACATGAAGTTGAATAGCAAAGTTTTGTAGAAAAGAAAGGTTGGAATATAGATAATTTAACTAATGTCAATCACAAAATTAAATGAAATAAAAGTAGTACCTGACCTCAAAAGACAGGACAACTTTAATGTTGTGTACAGTCTGTACGTTGGACTTCAATTTAAAATGATAAATTTAATTTAAACAGATGAAAATGTCTATTCATGGTCTTGTTAGCCAGCATGAGAAATTGTGCTTATGAGGTTACTGTATTTAAGTCAGAATTTAGCAGTATAATCTAGGGAGTTATATGAGTTTATGATAGAAGTAATTGTACTTTTATTTGCTTTTTATGTTTATTGGTTTAATGGCTTTATTAGTACCTATTTACTTAGTTATTTATATTACTTTGATACCAAAAAGCAAATGGATTAATAGAAATGAACATCTTATTCATAGGCATACTTAGGACTGAAATATAACCAAAATCTATGAAAGGTTTTATGTGCATTTATTTCATTTAACCACCTCCATTTATTAGTCATATACTGGAACACTTTTTAGGCTTATAAAAATACACAGGCATATTTTTCTCATAAAACAAGGGGTATAGCTGTCAGAGTTATAGAAATTTATTAAAAAATAAAATAAGATTTTTCTGAAGAACTAAATTTAAGAACTTCTTTTTCAAGTTGCAAAGTATATCTATCTTTCATTTATTCTAATTTTAGCAAAAATGTAGAACATCATTAAAGTTGTCTTAAATAAGTTATAATGAATTATAACTCTTATTTGAATATCAAACCACTGGCATTTGAATAAGCCTAAGGATGGGAATCCTGGTTTTCCTCTATAACTATCTTGCTCACCCACAAGTGACTTCCCATGCTCTTCTTTCTTTGTGCTTAAATATTAGTATTTGCCACAACATCATTAGCCAATGGATTGTTCCTTGTTGAATTCACCTAAACCAAATAACAACTATTACATTTATAAACCTAAAACCTTATTTTCTGTCCAAGTTTCTCTGCTGAGCTCTTCAACCATATCTAACTTCTTGTAGTTCACATACACTCAAAAGAAAAGAAAAGGGAAAGTTTAGTCCCTCAGTCGCATCCTACTCTTTGCGAGTCCATGGACTGTAGCCTACCAGGCTCCTCCATCCATGGGATTCTCCAGGCAAGAACACTGGAGTGGGTTGCCATTTCCTTCTCTAGGGGATCTTCCCGACCCAGCGATTGAACCCTGGTCTCCCACATGGTAGGCAGACGCTTTACCATCTGAGCCACCAGGGAAGTCCTACATACACTTAGACATTGCATAATTAACTATGAAACCAAACTGTTAAAATTGAACATATGTGCAATTCCCTGTTGGCTCAGTGGTTACAACTCTCCACTTCCACTTCTGGGGCCTGGATTTGATCCCTGATTGGGGAAATAAGAACCTTGCAAGTCACATGGTACCTTAAAAATAAAAGTTGAATGTATAATATTTTCTCTTCTGCTTACAGCAGCACCATAGGTAACCTGCAAACTTCCTTTATCTCTGATGTTGATTATTTGATGCATTACCACATTTGTCTCCAAGACTGAGGGATTATTTCCTCATGATTTGTGAATATTGCTAGCATCAGCTCTCCTGAGAAAATGCCTCCTCTGAAAAGAGACACTTCATCAAGTGTCACTTTTTCTTGGGAAGTCCATACCTATGACTGTTGATCTGGGAGTATGAATATCAGACTCTTTACAGAAAACAGGGTCATTCTAAAGGAATTTCTCAGCTCTTTCCATTTCTTTCTCTGTGACATTAGCATAAGCCTTGTTCAGAACTGTAACTTATTCCAGATTCTCTCTCTGTCCAAGCCTGTTCCAAATTCATCCTGTGCAGGATGAGAAAGCAGATGCCAAGATAAAATACTTTAAGATTTTTCTGAAGTTCCACACTTAACTTTTATTTCCAGTTCCATGGTATAGCTTTCTATCTTGGGATAGGATGGGATGTTGAGTGTGGATCACCTACTAACTCACTGACCGTAAGGACACCATCATCACTGATGAAGAAAACACAGATAAGACCTAGCATAAGGAAGACTTGCAATTGTTATTTTGGCTGTGGTAAGATGAGATGGGGGCAAATAGATGGGGAAACAATGGAAACAGTGACAGACTTTATTTTCTTGGGCTTGAAAATCACCCCAGACAGTGACTACAGCCATGAAATTAAAAGACACTTGTTACTTGGAAGAAAAGGTAGAGCCAACCTGGACAGCATATTAAAAAGCAGAGACATTACTTTGCCGACAAAGGTCCATCTAGTCAAAACTATGTTTTGTTTTGTTTTTTCTTGTAGTCATGTATGGATGTAAGAGTTGGACCACAAAGAAAGCTGGGCACAAAAGAATTGATGCTTTTGTACTGTGGTGTTGGAGAAAATTCTTCAGAGTCCCTTGGACTGCAAGGAAATCAAACCAGTCAATCCTAAAGGTAATCTGTCCTGAATATTAATTGGAAGGACTGATGCTGAAGCTATAATCCTTTGATCACCTGATGCAAAGGGTCTTTTCATTGGAAAAGACCCTGATGCTGAGAAAGATTGAAAGCAGGAGGAGAAAGGGATGACAGAGGATGAGATGGTTGGATGGCATCACAGACTCAATGGACATGAGTTTGGGTAAACTCTGGGAGTTTGTGAAGGACATTGAAGCCTAGTATGCTGCAGTCCATGGGGTCACAAAGAGTTGAACATGACTGAGTAAGTGAACTGAAAAGAACTGAAGGTGAGATGGAATTCCAGTGGAGGAGGGTATGCTATTAGCAACAGTGCACTAGGTTGCTGAGGGTAAATAATGCATTTGAAAAAAGATAAGGTAAAGGCGAGCATGATTAGGGCTTCCCAGTGTGCTCATGTTAAAGAACTTGCTTGCCAATGCAGGAGATGTAAGAGACACTGGTTTGATCCTTGGGTTGGGAACATCCCCTGGAGGTAAGCATAACAACCCACTCCAATATTCTTGCCTGGAGAATCCTGTGGACAGAGGAGCCTTGTGGGCTACAGTCCATAGGGTCACACAGAATTAGACATGACTGAAATGACTTAGCATGCATGCATGAGCATGATTAATCAGCAGCTAATGGCCAAATGTGGAGGCCAGAAGACCCCATAGTAGCATTTAAAGAGGACCTGGTTTACTTTAGCTGGAGGGAAGAAAAATTTGAGTAAAAGGGCCCCTAACGTAATAATGCTTGCTAAGTTGCTCAGCCTTGACTGTTAGTGAACCCATGGGCTGCAGCCTTCCAGGCTCCTCTGTCTATGGAATTCTCCAGGAAATAATACTTGGGTGGGTAGCCATTCCCTTCTCCAGGGGGTCTTCCTGACCCAGAGATCAAATCCGGGTCTCCTGTACTGCAGGCAGATTCTTTACTGTGTGAGCCACGAGAGAAGTGTAGACTCATTGGAAAAGACTGTGATGCCGGAAATGACAGAAGGTAGGAAGCAAAGGGGGAGACAAAGGATGAGATGATTGGATGACATCACCAACTTAATGGACATAAGTTTGAGCAAACTCTGGGAGATGGTGAAGTACAGGGAAGCCTGATATCCTGCAGTTCATGTGGTGGCAAAGATTCAGATGTGACTTAGTGACTGAATACAACTGAATAACAAGAGTAGCAGATTCCCAAAAAGTTTGAACTCTCATTTGAGGTAGGTTGCTATGGCTGGATTAGGGCATTTGTTGAGAAAGAACAGGACCCTCAATCATGGAATGAGGACTTCTGGGTTTATGCCCCTGAGAATCTTGAATCTTTAGATCACTTGGAACCCTCTGGTTCTGGCAAGGTGGATCACACTTTTCTACTAAAGGCCATGTTGCTTGAAGATAATGCAAAGGTGTCCCTTCATAGTAACAAAATAAGCCACCTTCCTGCTTAGTCACTAACTCAGAGACCAGGGTTAAGTCACAACATAATTTCACTGTGGACTTACTCAGTCCTATTCATGAGTAAATAAACTATACTTCAAAATACCTGAGAATCTAGCCAACATATACCAGCAGGAGCAAAATACTTCATGAAAT
Source organism: Tragelaphus eurycerus (assembly GCA_935064755.1). Classification (NCBI taxonomy): domain Eukaryota; kingdom Metazoa; phylum Chordata; class Mammalia; order Artiodactyla; family Bovidae; genus Tragelaphus; species Tragelaphus eurycerus. The sequence goes on along the minus strand of CAKXYN010000003.1, from coordinate 2,783,941 downwards.
TGCATCAAGTGGGCATATGGATGTTTACTTAAATTTTGGGATGGAGTTTAAAATGTAAAGTCATTCAATTATTGATAGAATTGAAAAGAATAAGGCTCAGAGTGATCATTTAGCCAGTGCTTATAGGTACAAAACAGTATGATCCTACAAACGAATATTAAGACTCTACTATCAACTATAAACAAAACTAATGGAGGTGATGGAATTCCAGCTGAGCTGTTTCAAATCCTCAAAAATGATGCTCTGAGAGTGCTGCACTCAATACACCAGCAAATTTGGAAAACTCAGCAGTGGTCACAGGATTGGAAAAGGTCAGTTTTCATTTCAATCCCAAAGAAAGGCAATGTCAAAGAAGTTTCAAACTAATGCATGATTGTACTCATTTCACATGATAACAAAGTAATGCACAAAATTCTCCAAACTAGACTTCAACAGCACGTGAACTGAGAACTTCGAGATGTTCAAGCTGGATTTAGAAAAGGGAGAGTAACCAGAGATCAAATTGCCAGGATCCGTTAGATCATAGAAAAAGCTAGAGAATTTCAGAAAAACATCTACTTTTGTTTCACTGATGATGCTAACATCTTTGACTATATGGATCACAACAAACTGTGGAAAATTCTTCAAAAGATGAGAATACCAGACCACATTCCCTGCCTCCTGAGAAACCTGTATACAAAACAAGAAGCAACAGTACGATTGGATATGGGAAATAAACTCATTCAAAATTGGGAAAGAAGGATGTCAAGGCTGTATATTGTTACCCTGCTTATTTAGCTTATATGCAGAGTATATCATGTGAAATGTTGGGCTGGATGAATTACAAAATAGAATCAAGGTTGCTTGGAGAAAGATCAGCCACCTCAGATATGCAGATTGATACCACTTTAATGGCAGAACGCAAAAAGGAACTAAAGAGACTCTTGATGAAGGTGAAAGAGGAGAGTGAAAAAGCTGGCTTAAAAGTCAACATTCAGAAAACTAAGATCATGGCATCTGGTTCCATGACTTCATGACAAATTGAAGGGGAAACAGTGGAAACAGTGACAGACTTTATTTTGGGGGGCTCCAAAATCACTGCAGATAATGACTGCAGCCATGAAATAAGATGCTTACTCCTTGGAAAAAAAGCTATGATGAACCTAGATACCATATTGAAAAGCAGAGACATTACTTTGCCAACAAAGGTCCATCTAATCAAAGCTATGGTTTTCCCAGTGGTCATGGATGGATGTGAGAGTTGGGCCACAAAGAAAGCTGAGCACAGAAGAATTAATGCTTTTGACCTGTGGTGTTGGAGAAGACTTTTCAAAGGCACTAGGATCCTCTGCAAGGAATTCAAAGCAGTCAATCCTAAAGGAACCCAATCCTGAATATTCATTAGAGAGGCATGCTGAGCCTGAAGCTCGAATATTTTGGCCACCTGATGAGCAGAGTTGACTCATTGGAAAACACTCTGATGCTGGGAAAGATTGAAGGCAGGAGGAGAATGGCATGACAGAGGGTCACAGGGTTGGATGGGATCACTGACTCAGTGGATATGAGTTTCAGCAAGTTTCAGGAGATGGTGAAGGACAGGGAAGCCTGGCATGCTGCAGCCCAATGGGATCACAAAGAATCGGACATGACTGAGTGACTAAACGACAGCAATAAACTATAAAATTGCCGAGTTTAATACTTAAATGTGGGAAATTTTTTATAATTAAAGGAAGAAATAAATGCCTCTCCATCACAGATACATTTGATAATTCCCTTCATTATTATTTCATTTTAAACTTGGAATAAAATATTTGACTTTCAAAGTCATTTTGTGAGCAGTGTTTCTAGCAAACATTACTATCTGTGACTTCTTGTGTTTGTGTGTAAGTGTGTGTGTGTGTGTGTGTGTGTGAATTTTCCAGCACTTACATATGTAGACCTTAGAATATATTGTACTTTATTTTTCCCACACTGAGAGATGGAGTATTAAAGACAAAAGGCAGAACCACCACTTCCACATAATTTGGTATTTATCAAAGTTTTCAACATATACATTCAAGTAGGAAAAAAAAAAAAGTTGATGAACTCCTCATAATTTCATTGATTTTTTTACATTTCAAAGTAGTTATTCTCTTCTTTATCCTCCTTTTCTTTTGGTGTGATGTAGACTGCTATTGGGAGAAGGCAATGGCACCCCACTCCAGTACTCTTGCCTGGAAAATCCCATGGAAAGAGGAGCCTCATAGGCTGCAGTCCATGTGGTCTCTAGGAGTCGGACATGACTGAGCGGCTTCACTTTCACTTTTCACTTTGATGCACTGGAGAAGGAAATGGCAACCCACTCCAATGTTCTTGCCTGGAGAATCCCAGGGACAGGGGAGCCTGGTGGGCTGCAGTCTATGTGATTGCACAGAGTTGGACATGACTGATGACAGTGAACTTCCTGATGCTCAAGCTGGTTTTAGAAAAGGCAGAGGAACCAGAGATCAAATTGCCAACATCCGCTGGATCATGGAAAAAGCAGGAGAGTTCCAGAAAAACATCTATTTCTGCTTTATTGACTATGCCAAAGCCTTTGACTGTGTAGATCACAATAAACTGTGGAAAATTCTGAAAGAGATGGGAATACTAGACCACCTGATCTACCTCTTGAGAAATTTGTATGCAGGTCAGGAAGCAACAGTTAGAACTAGACATGGAACAACAGACTGGTTCCAAATAGGAAAAGGAGTTTGTCAAGGCTGTATATTGTCACCATGTTTATTTAACTTATATGCAGAATACATCATGAGAAACGCTGGACTAGAAGAAACACAAGTTGGAATCAAGATTGCTGGGAGAAATATCAATAACCTCAGATATGTGGATGACACCACCTTTATGGCAGAAAGTGAAGAGAAACTCAAAAGCCTCTTGATGAAAGTGAAAGTGGAGAGTGAAAAGGTTGGCTTAAAGCTCAACATTCAGAAAACGAAGATCATGGCATCCGGTCCCATCACTTCATGGGAAATAGATGGGGAAACAGTGGAAACAGTGTCAGACTTTGTTTTTCTGGGCTCCAAAATCACTGCAGATGGTGACTGCAGCCATGAAATTAAAAGACACTTACTCCTTGGAAGGAAAGTTATGACCAACCTAGATAGCATATTCAAAATCAGAGACATTACTTTGCCAACAAAGGTTCGCCTAGTCAAGGCTATGGTCTTTCCTGTGGTCATGTATGGATGTGAGAGCTGGACTGTGAAGAAGGATGAGTGCCGAAGAATTGATGCTTTTGAACTGTGGTGTTGGAGAAGACTCTTGAGAGTCCCTTGGACTGCAAGGAGATCCAACCAGTCCATTCTGAAGGAGATCAGCCCTGGGATTTCTTTGGAAGGAATGATGCTACAGCTGAAACTCCAATATTTTGGCCACCTCATGCGAAGAGTTGACTCATTGGAGAAGACTCTGATGCTGGAAGGGATTGGGGGCAGGAGGAGAAGGGGACGACAGAGGATGAGATGGCTGGATGGCATCACTGACTCGATGGATGTGAGTCTAAGTGACCTCCAGGCGTTGGTGGTGGACAGAGAGGTCTGATGTGCTGCGATTCATGGGGTCGCAAAAAGTCGGACACGACTGAGTGACTGATCTGATCTTATGTGACTTAGCAGCAGCAGCAGAAGCAGATCGGTATTTTGCTTAAAAGGGAGGATTTTAGCATCTGATTGCCTGATTTCAAATCAAGACTTACCCACTTGCAAGTGTGAAACTTAAGAAAATAAGTCACTACAAATGACCCAATTTTATTCCTTTTTCGACTGAGTAATATTTCATTGTAGGTATACAATGAAATATATTGCATATATTAACAATAGCCAGGACATGGAAGGAACCTAAGCATCTATCAACAGTTGGAGATATATATGTGTGTATATATATATACACATCTGTGCCACACCTTTATCTATTCATTTGTTGATAGATATTTAGGTTGCTTCTATGTCCTGACTATTGTAAATAGTGCTTCCCTGGTGGTCAGCTGTTAAAGAATCTGCCTACAATGTGGGAGACCTGGGTTTGATCCTTGGGTTGAGAAGATGTCTTGGAGAAGGGAAAGGCTACCCATTCCAATATTCAGACCTGGAGAATTCCATAGACTGTATAGTCCATGGGATCTCAAAGAGTCAGCCACAACTGAGAGACTTTCACTTTTACTTTTCACCACATCTTCTTTTATCTGTTCATTTGTTCATAGACATTTAGGTTGCTTCCATGTCCTGGTTATTATAAATACTGCTACAATGAACATTGGAGTATATGTGTCTTAAGGTGTAAAGACTGTCATATAGAGCAAAGTGAGTCATAAAGAAAAATAAATATTGTATACTAATGCATATATGTAGAATCTAAATGAAATGGTAATGATGATCTTATTTGCAAAGCAGAAATACAGACACAGACATAGAGAACAAACATATGGATCAATACCTAGGGGGAAGATGTGGGAGAGATGAATTGGGACTGACATATATACATTTGATACTATACATAATATAAATAATTAATGAGAATCTACTGTAGAGCACAGGGAACTTTACTCAATGCTCTGTGGTCATCAAAATGGGAAAGAAATCCAAAAACAATGGCTATATGTAAAATTATAGCTGATTCACTTTGATGTACATAGAAATTAACACAACATTGTAAAGCAATTGTACTCATAAAAATTAATAAAACAAAAAGAAAAGATGTCAGGCCCAGTGTGCTTCAGCTTCCTTTTTCTGTAAAATGAAAGTAACCATAGAAACTATTTTATGGATTTGTAACGATTAAATGAATAAAATCTGTAAGCTGAATAGCATAGGGGCTGGGACATATTAAGGTTTTAATAAATATTAATAGCTATTAACAATTACAGAGGGCATTCTTTCATTACTCTGATAAAGACACTTGATGTGTTTGGCCTAGAGTCATCAACACCAACTAAAGCTGATACCTATCAATTATAGAAGCTAATTATTATTATTATTTTTCTGAGTAAACCTTATTCATTAGAACTAATTATCATGAAACACATAACCATGCCTATTCTTATCTGCAACCTATGCATCTAATTAAAAACCTGCAAGTAGAAACTTAAAAAAAAAAAAAAAAAAGCTTAATTAACTTTAGTTGTTAGAGTACTTTAAACTCTGTCATATATGTAGTACATTAAAGCATAATGGATATAGCAAAATGGATCAAGTGAAATAATTAATATACACTTTTTATATTATCTTTGATTTCTACAGTGCAGTTCTAAAGGTCAATATGACAGTCATCATATTGCCTGATTTCCCAGGCAAGAATATTGGAGTGGGTTGCCATTTCCTTCTCCAGGGGATCTTCCAGACCAAGGAATCAAACCCTCATCTTCTGCATTGGCATGTGAATTCTTTATCAATAAATCACCAGGGGAGCCCATGGAATGACAATAGCCCATTAGTATTTCTTCTTAGCTCTCTATAAGCTCCCAAAATCTGTCATTAAGGACCAACAGACCAACTGAGTTGTTACTCACCTTTCCTAGGCTGTTTTTCTTTGATTTGCTTCTTTATTTTGTCTTATTTTTCCCTAAAATCTTGCCTGCTTCACTTATTCAAGTTAATGTCCTAGCCCCTACAAGCATTTGCATCAATGATTAATATTATACCATGATATTCTACATGTGTATTGTAGGAAAGAATAAGGCAAGTCAGAAGGAAATGCATAATTAAGAGTAAGAAAAGAAGAGAAAACTTGATGATGAGAAGAAAGGAATAAAAAAGAGAAAGAATGAAAGATAAAGAAAGGAAGGAAGTCCACTAAAAGAAAAAAATTCACCCAAATCTCTCTCTATTTAAGCTGGAAGTTTCCTATCATAAGTGACTTAATATCCTCTTAATATAATTTATTCTATCCCTTGTTAACGTTTCTTAGTAATTTTTAAATTAACTTTTAGTGTTTCATTTGATTTCAGTTTTCATGTGTGTACCATGTTTGATCTGGAGAAGTAAATGGCAACCCACTCCATTATACTTGCCTGGAGAATCTAATGGACACAGGAGCCTGGCAGGCTACCATCCATGGGGTCACAAGAATTGGACACAACTTAGCGATAAAACCACTACCATGTTTAATCCTGAACATCAATGGAACCATAAAACACAAAATAACAAGTATGTAATTGAACTAGATATTGGAAATTTGAAAATAAATATAGAAGAAAATTCTTCATCTTATGCAGCAATTTACATTCTCTGCTTAATTTTTCATTTATTGATATGACCATGAAAAACTCAGGAAAATGAGAAGAAAGCAGTAATGAACATTTAATACTGAAAGACCAGAAAATAGTGAAAATAAAAAGAAAAGCTTAATGACTGTGTGATAAGAGGATAAAAGAAAGTTAACTTGGGTCAGAGAATTTGGACAATAGTGACCTGAGTCACTGAAAAATTCAAAAGTATTTACAGTCAGAAGCATTATTATAGACTTTTGATGGGATTGTGTTGAGCAATGAGTTCAGGAAAAAAAAAATGGGAGGCAATTTGAGATTCTAATGTACTACAGTCTTATAATACAAGTAAGTAAAATAATTGGTAATGCCTTTTACATGATGTAAACAAAAGTAAAATGCAACAGGCAATGAAAGCTAATTTAAAAACCAGATCTTTCCAAAAGGCTTTGTGAGTACTTAAAGGAAGCAAGCCAATTTGAAGCAAATAACTTGAGTATTAGCAAAAGGAAAAAAAATCTCATATTTATACATACAGCATAATGAGCAGAAAAACACAATAAGGTAAATACATTAAATTAGCATAATTTTATTTCACTATTCAAATTTGAAGCTTGGAAATTGATTTTGTTTCAAGTACTGCATTTGCTTGTATTTTAAATCTACTCTTGTGTTTGAATTTGATACTTTTCATTGTATAGATAACCATGTTATCAGTTCAGTTCCGTCACTCAGTTGTGTCTGACTCTTTGCCACCCCATGAATCGCAACACGCCAGGCCTCCCTGTCCATCACCAACTCCTGGAGTTTACTCAAACGCACGTCCATCGAGTCAGTGATGCCATCCAGCCATCTCATCCTCTGTCGTTCCCTTCTCCTCCTGCCCCCAGTCCCTTCCAGCATCAGAGTCTTCTCCAATGAGTCAACTCTTTGCATGAGGTGGCCAAAGTATTGGAGTTTCAGCTTTAGCATCAGTCCTTCCAATGAACACCCAATGAACTTCCTTCAGAATGGACAGGTTGGATCTCCTTGCACTCCAAGGGACTCTCAAGAGGCTTCTCCAACACCACAGTTCAAAAGCATCAATTCTTTGGCGCTCAGCTTTCTTCACAGTCCAACTCTCACATCCATACATGACCACAGGAAAGACCATGGCCTTGACTAGGCGGACCTTTGTTGGCAAAGTAATGTCTCTGCTTTTGAGTATGCTATCTAGGTTGGTCATAACTTTCCTTCCAAGGAATAAGCATCTTTTAATTTCATTGCTGCAATCACCATTTTTTACAGTTACATAATAATAAAAAGTTTTGCTTATTAAGTTTGCTCTTATTGAAAGAGTACTACTCATAGTTACATTTGGTCAAAGTAGATAATTATTAGATTGAATATTTATTTTTATCACTTTAGAATGAAATTTGCACTGGATTGTTTTATAACACACCAAAAATACTGTTTGACGTAAGTTTCAACTTCTTATAAAATCATTGACCTGCATCAGTTCAGTTCAGTTACTCAGTCATGTCTGATTCTTTGCAATCCCATGGACTGTAGCACACCAGGCTTCACTGTCCATCACCAACTCCCAGAGTTTGCTCAAACTCATGTCCATTAAGTTGGTGAAGCCATCCAACCATCTCATTCTCTGTCGTCCCCTTCTCCTCCTGTCTCTAATCTTGCCCAGCATCAGGGTCTGTTCCAATGAGTCAGCTCTTCGCATCAGGTAACCACAGTATTGGAGCTTCAGGCTCAGCTTCAGTCCCTCCAATGAATATTGAGGATTGATTTCTTTTAGGATTGACTGTATTGATCTCCTTGCAGCCCAAGCGAATCTCAAGAGTCTTCTCCAACACCACAGTCAAAAGCATCAATTCTTCAGTGCTCAGCCTTCTTTATGATCCAACGCTCATATCCATACATGACTACTGGAAAAACCATAACTTTGACTAGACAAACCTTTGTTGTCAAAGTAATGTCTTTGCTTTTTAATATGCTGTCTAGGTTGGTCACTGCTTTTCTTCCAATGAGCAAGCGACTTTTAATTTCATGGCTGAAGTTAACATCTTCAGTGATTTTGGAGCCCAAGAAAATAAAATCTGTCGCTGTTTACATTGCCCCCTATGGATTTGCCATGAAGTGATGTGATCGTATGCCATGATCTTAGTTTTTTGAATGATGAATTTTAACCAAGCTTATTCATTGTCCTCCTTCACTTTCATCATCACTTTTAATTCTTCTTCACTTTCTGCCATAAACGTGGTGTCATCTGCATATCTGATGTTATTGATATTTCTCCTGGCAATCTTGATTCCAGCTTGTGCTTCATCCACCCCAACATTTTGCATGATGTACTCTGCATATAAGTTAAATAAGCAGGATGATAATATACATTCTCAACGTACTCCTTTCCCAATTTGGAACAAGTCCATTGTTCCATGTTCGGTTCTACCTGTTGCTTCTTGACCTGCATACAGATTTCTCAGGAGGCAGGTCAGGTGGTCTAGTATTCCCATGTCTTGAAGAATTTTCCACAGTTTATTGTGATCCACACAATCAAAGGTTTTGGCATAGTCAATAAAGTAGAAATTGATCTGCATAATATTATTTGTAATAATAATTATTATTATAGGCAATAGTTATCATGCATTCTTTGACTCAAATTCTACTAAAATACATAATTTTTAATTTTTAAAATTAACTTTTTCTTCCATTTTCAAATTTAAGCCATAAACCCTTTGCAATAAAGAACAAAAATTAACATTTTTGCTTTCTATTATATAATTTGAATTTTCAGAGAAAATAAGCCATACTGACTCTGAAAAAAAAAATTCTCCCATAATGAAAGTCATACAATCAGCTTATTATATATTTTAACTAGGATATTTGTAAGCCATAGTAATTCGAGCAAAATGAAGAACTGATGTATGGGTAATTTCTTTATGTCTCATGGTCTACAAGTAATCACACCAACAGTGAAGCTAAAAATGTCTTGTACTGTTAAATTATAAAATTCTTCACATTCTCCTAGCAAGATTCCTTAGAAATAATAAATACTGCTTAAATGTAGCAAAACAAAATATACTATTAAAGATGCTATTCTAAACATTATCATACAAAAGCCTTAAAGTTAAGTAATAGAAAAGGTTATTCACTTTATGTAATGTTAGTCTACAGTCCTACTGATTACAGCGCATGGGATCTCAAAAGAATAGAACTTAGTAACTAAAGAAGAACAACAATATCATCTTTCCAGTCAGACATAACAACTTAAAAAAAAGGAGAAATTCCATTTTTATACTGCTGGAATTTACTTTTACTCACATTTAACATTTGGAATCCCTGGAAAGGATTTTAGCATATTTACATACCTATCCTGCAGACCAAAACTTGATAAGCTAAATAAACAACGTCTTCAGGAATGGCTGGTGGATTGCAGGTAGGCCTGAGGTATAATGGAAAGGAAACCAGATTCACAGACAGATCAGATCATATCAGATCAGTCGCTAAGTCATGTCCGACTATTTGCGACCCCATGAATCGCAGCACGCCAGGCCTCCCTGTCCATCACCAACTCCTGGAGTTCACTCAAACTCACATCCATCGAGTCAGTGATGCCATCCAGCCATCTCATCCTCTGTCGTCCCCTTCTCCTCTTGCCCCCAATCCCTCTCAACATCAGAGTCTTCTCCAATGAGGCAACTCTTCGCATGAGGTGGCCAAAGTACTGTAGTTTCAGCTTTAGCATCATTCCTTCCAAAGAAATCCCAAGACTGATCTCCTTCAGAATGGACTGGTTGGATCTCCTTGCAGTCCAAGGGACTCTCAAGAATCTTCTCCAACACCACAGTTCAAAAGCATCAATTCTTTGGCACTCAGCCTTCTTCACAGTCCAGCTCTCACATCCATACATGACCACTGGAAAGACCATAGCCTTGACTAGGTGAACCTTTGTTGGCAAAGTAATGTCTCTGCTTTTGAATATGCTGTCTAGGTTGGTCATAACTTTCCTTCCAAGGAGTAAGCGTCTTTTAATTTCATGGCTGCAGTCACCATCTGCAGTGATTTTGGAGCCCAGAAAAATAAAGTCTGACACTGTGTCCACTGTTTCCCCATCCATTTCCCATAAAGTGATGGGGCCAGATCCATGATCTTCATTTTCTGAATGTTGAGCTTTAAGCCAACTTTTTCACTCTCCACTTTCACTTTCATCAAGAGGCTTTTGAGTTTCTCTTCACTTTCTGCCATAAGGGTGGTGCCATCTGCATATCTGAGGTTATTGATATTTCTCCCAGCAATCTTGATTCCAGCTTGTGTTTCTTCCAGTCAGCGTTTCTCATGATGTACTCTGCATATAAGTTAAATAAACATGGTGACAATATACAGCCTTGACGAACTCCTTTTCCTATTTGGAACCAGTCGGTTGTTCCATGTCCAGTTCTAACTGTTGCTTCCTGACCTGCATACAAATTTCTCAAGAGGCAGATCAGGTGGTCTGGTATTCCCATCTCTTTCAGAATTTTCCACAGTTTATAGTGATCCACACAGTCACCTGTGCTTAAACTATGGATACGCCACTACCTAGATGTTTTCATTGGGATGTGTTATTAATTTCTACAGTTTTGATATATAAACACATTTCAGAGACTTTCTAAGGGTCAAAGTAAGTGGCTTAGGGAAATGAACAATAAACATTGCTTTCTATTTATATGTAATCAAAATTGTGGGCATTTTTTGAAATATAAATGTATATAGAAAACTAAGACATACACAAAAAATCTCACAATTTAATGGTTGAATTTGATTTATAAACAAGGAAACCACTCTTTTATATGACAAATTCCAAATGAAATAATGAACAAGTCACAGAACTGTGAACAAAGTGATAGTGCAATCTAGGGAAAGAAGCAAAAACCTTCAAGAAAGGGACAGTAAAGTATAAAATAATTTAAAACTTCAATTTGAAAATTTTTTGGAGTTGGGACTCTCACTCCTATTCTGAAAAAACAGAAAACAGTCATGCTTAAAAATAAGGTGACCAAAAAATTTAAAAATATTTTTTTAGTCAACACCTCTACAGGGATTTATGTTACAAGTTGCAAGAAAATGTCCCCCAGCAGAAATATTTTGTTTATCATTCAATTATCTAATATACCTTGAATTATATGGAGCACAGTATAACATGATAAATTCTTTAATCTTTCTCATGAGAATGTCATACTGATAAATTATCATAAACATTCAAATTTAATAACATTAAAAATGCATCTTAAGTATTTTCAAATTATGTGCTTTAAACTAAATGTGTTACATTTGTTAAATCATAACATAGATATGCTACATATCTAAAGATGAAACTATTTTGAAATAATAATCCAATAATAATAATCCAATAATATTTTGAAAGAATAATCCAAATAATATTCTTTCTCATCAAATGGAATAAAACCTTGATTTTAATGGACAATGGAGAGGTTGGTGAGCATGTAAATGTACCCAAGAGTGGCTCATTTTTGTATAGATTGAATTTTCATCTGTGTAATTATCTCTGCATGATTTTCTTGTAAAGCATGTACATGTAGATTCAACTTGCCAGGGCACAGTGATAGACAGATGTTGGCATTGAGAAGGCAAAACTTTACCTTTACCCATCTTAGATTTTTGGTGAAGACTAATGAAAAGATAGATTAACAAGAGAAAACAGCTAATTCATGTGCATTGTGGAGAGAAACCTGAAACAAAGAGGAATTCAAGGCAGTGGCTTAGGACTTTGGCTTACACAAGGTCTTCAAGGAAAAGCAACCAATTTGTATATAAAAGACAGGACAAGGAAAATAGCCATCAGTGTCTGAGGGTGTCAAAATGCAAGAAGGTAACTAAAAGGCAAGGAACACCTGGAGGAAGATTGTTGGCAGTTCCTCTGGTGCCATCTCTGGGCTGACAAGAGTGTTTCTCCAGTAAAAGGAGATTTTTACATACTGCCTTTAGGCTGAATTGAGGAAGTTTACTCTGGGTTTTCTGCTTCTTAATTGCCTTCAGCTCAAAATTACTTTTATGTCAAAGAGGCATGTATTGGGATTAAGATCCTGGTTTCCTAGATAGATAGATAGAAAAATATTTATTTGAATGTCAGAATAGGTCTGAAATTGTCATGCTGTCTAATTGAACGAGCCTTAACAATATCCCAGGTGACATTTTTTTATATAATTAAAAATAGTCAATTAATTGTATAGACATAATTTGTAAAACAAGCTAGAAATAACCCCTGACACACCTGCTTTGGAAAGATAAGACCAAAATGTGAATGCTTAGTTACTCTGTCATGTCCAACTCTTTGCTGCCCTTTGGACTGTAGCTTGCCAGGCTCCTCAATCCATGTGATTCTTCAGGCAAGAATAGTGGAGTGGGTTGCTATGCCCTCCTCCAGGGGATCTTCTTGACTCAGGAATCGAACCTGTGTCTCCCATGTTTCCTGCATTACAGGCAAATTCTTTACCTGCTGGGCCATCAGGAAAGCCCATAACACTTTACAGTAAATAGGTAGCTTGAAAAGTCCCACTGCTTCTTGTTCTCAATACATTCACAAGTAATGATGACCTGATCATGTCCTCTAAATATCACTTCTTCCCCTAAAATCACCACTGTTCCAAACCAAGTGCCCCCAAATCCCAATCCAGGACAGAGCTCTAATCTTAATACTTTCCTTTGAACTTTCCAGTAAATTATTAAGATTTTTTCTTAGCAGCAGACTTACACACTTAGCAAAAGAGAATACACAAAATTCCATTATTTTATATATGTCATTTAGAATCTTCTGGAGGTATTATATGGTTACTTATTAACATATTCTCTAGATTTATGGGAACACTACCATTCTCAAACATAGCCAATTGAAAAGGGTTATGATTTCATGAGTCAATAAAAAATTATTTTACAGCTTCTAATTATTTGAAAAATGAAATTCAAACTTCTCAGGGTGGTTTTCAAAATTAAATAAAAACATGCACAATTAGCTCATAATAAGTTTATAGATATTAATAATAGTATATAATTCATGCTGCTAAGTCACATCTGACTCTCTGTGACCCTGTGGACTGTAGTCCGCCAGGTTCCTCTGTCCATGGGATTTTCCAAGCAAGAATACCGGAGTGCCTTGCCATCTCCTACTCCAGGGGATCTTCCCAACACAGAGGTTGAACTCATGTCTCTTGCATGTCCTGCATTGGCAGGCAGATTCTTTACCACTAGAGCCATCTGAGAGACCCCATATACATCATAGTAATATGTTATATAGATGTTACTTTTAAAATAAGGAATCGTATTCTTTGGCACTAGGACCAAATCCTAAGTTATTCTACTTAAATAACAAAACAAAAGATCCATATATATGTATGTATAAACTATTCTTATATATTATATATAATATTCATAGTTTATATGTCATATATCACATATAATTTGATCATATTTAATCTAGGCAATTTTCATAATTTCTATAGAATATTATGTTAAAATTAGACCATTTGGATTGAAAACAAGAATGACTTCCTTGAAAAAATGTCTTTCTAACTTCTTTTTTCATAAAGATCCACCTGTTCCTTACAAACAGCTGCACTGCAATCCTGTAACATACCAGCTTGCTGTATTCGCCACAATGAGGGAAAAACAATGACATGTCGCTGTAGATGCTTAACAAATAGACAAAGGTAGAGAATATAATGAAGACAATTTATTTGTTTTTAGAGTGAGAACACTGCATGCTTTTCCAAGAAACTGAATGTTCATATAGTTCTTACCCCAGAATGCTTAATTCTTAGTATATACTTGAAATACATTTTATCACCTTTGCCTTTCATTTTGACAAATGTCCATATAATTAAAGCTATGGTTTTTCCAGTAGTCATGTATGGATGTGAGAGTTGGACCATAAAGAAGGCTGAGCCCAGAAGAATTGATACTTTTGAACTGTGGTGCTAGAGAAGACTCTTGAGAGTCCCTTGGTTTGCAAGGAGATCAAACCAGTCAATCCTAAAGGAAATCAAACCTGAATATTCATTGAAAGTTCTGTAGCTAAGGTTGAAGCTCCAATATTTTGGCTACCTGATGTGAAGAGCCAACTCATTGAAAAACACCCTGATGCTGGGAAAGATTGGAAGCAAGAGGAGAAGGGGGAAACAGAGGGTGAGACAGTTAGATAGCATCATCAACTCAATGGACATGAGTTTGAGCCAACTCCAGGAGACAGTGAAGGACAGGGAAGCCTGGTGTGCTGCAGTCCACGGTGTCTCAAAGAATCGGGCACAACTGAACAACTGAATAACCACAACACTTGGGATAAACAGGTATAGACTTGCAAGGGGGTGTGGTCAAGAATACTTATTACAATGTAATTTGTATTTGGCAAGAATCACATAATTAAATTTCATTTAATTATGAAAATATTCATAATTAAGAAATAGATTAGTTGAAATGTGATTAAAATTAAAATTTCATGACCTGGAGCATCAGCCTGAGGGGCAAGTTTCATATTTGGCACACATCCAGAGATAACAGAGGTCCTCTCAAGGAACATAAGCCATAGATACCATCTTAGAGCTCTCTTTTGGCCCTCCTTCAGCTTGCTGGTATCTACCAGAACAGAGCTTATACATTCACCTGGAGCCCAGATTTTTGCAAGTGCTTCCCAGATTGCCTAGCTGTGGAGGCCAGCAGAACTTAAACTTTTATTCCCATAGGACTTTTATCCCATACATTCTCATGTATATATTTGCATACTTTTTAAAGCTGGTTTCTGAGGCATATAAATAGTAATAATACTATATATTTTGAAAGTATGTATATATATTAAAAGAGAGGACATATTTTTGTCAGTAGAAGATGGAACTAGGATGCAGTTAAAGGGGAAAATTAAAGTAAAAAAATAAAAAGCACAGAAAGACTAATGATGCAAATATGGCATGAATTTTAACATATGATTAATTCAACTTTAAGGAACAGGTTCTCAAAAGAAAGATAAATGTATAATCAAGCAAAGAAAGTGTGGAACACATTTTTAGTTTCATTGTTCTTATTTTTGCTTTTTCCTCTCTCCTGAATAGAGATGCTACTGTTTGGAACTGAATCGTTAATGATTAATGTCATTGTAGAAAGGAAAAAAAGGAATAATAATCCCTATTTTATCTGATCTCTAGGGTCTTTTCTTTTTATTCACTGTCCAAAAAAGTTGATTTGAAAAGCTTACAAAAATGTAATTGAACAGGTAATTTATTCATATTAATCAAACATACTAATTAACAAAATTGCTTTTCATTTTAACTTATAAGTATTTTCTGTTACATTATTTGCAATATTTAATTTTTGTCTAATATAATAAGAATAGGCTTAACTGACAATCAAATAAGCAAGTACTCCATTTCACATAGTGAAATTTTAAGATGAAAAACACATTTTTATGTGAAGTGAACAATAGTTCTGATTGAGTTGAACTCATACTAGTAGTTTTAATGCTGACTTTTGAAATAAAGATTTAAATATTCCTCAGATGCATATTTCCTGTATCTTTTCCCACATAGCACCCAGTAAGATGACTCTGAGTGCTGTGTAGGAAAAGATACAGGAAAAGAGAAGATACAATAAAGAAAACAGGGGAATATTGCACCAATCTAATTGCATAAAGGACTTCCATGGTGGTTCAGATGGTAAAGAATCTGCCTACAATGCAGGAGATCCAGTTTTGATTCCTGGATTGAGAAGATCTCCTAGAGAAGGGAATGGCAACCCACTCCAACTGAATACAAGAGTCACATTACATTTTGAGGTTAGAAACAAAGCAAACAAACAAACAAAAAGATTTAACTTCAGTAAGTGCTTTAGGATGTTCATATTTATATTATAGGATTGTTTGATGTTCAAGTGATAATTATTATAATGTTTCTACCATTGTGCTCAATGAATGGTAATATTGTTGAAATCCAGATATTTCTATAGCTTCAAAGACTAAAATTATCTGCATATTTCAATATATGTGGTTTTAATCAGTTAGCACAATTATAGTTACTTTTTAAACTTTAAAATGTCCATTTATAGAATACTAATATCCACTTAGAAATAAAAGTAGAGGAAACTTTTTCTCCCTTTGCATTAACCAAAGCAACTAGCTAGTTTCAATTCAAACATTTTCAATCAGTCCATGAATGCATATTAATTTTCCAAATTCAACAAATATCTAGGTTTTAGGGAATAAGATAGCCTATACTGTCATGCTGGATTCAAATGCTAATTCTTTATAGCTCATGTAGGTTAATGGTAACTGTGGGTTTCCAAGACTCCTTGATGAGTTATCTGACTGATTGATCCCAGGTGTAGTTATCCAATGCAAATTAATTAAGCTCAATTTTAGTCATAGACAATGGGGCTTGGTGTCCTATATAAAATAAAATGTATGTTGCTCAAAGAATGAATAAGAAAAAATATCAGAATAATTCTTGATTAAGAAAGATATTTTAATAATTCACATTTTATCCAACTTGTCAATACCTTGGCTCATTGACCTATCTTGTCTTTCAGGACCACTAACAGAAAAATGATTAAATTGGCACAAAATCAAAATATGTGTGTGATATGAAATAATATTACACATTATATTTTATTTTTACCTGGCTAAGTGACAAGTACAAACTAGTTTTTATTCCACAACAATACTTGTGAATCAAAGCCTCTCCTGCTTTCTCATGCATCAGGAAAACCCCTTAACAGTTTGTACATGTTTGTGGCACTTGCTAAAAGTGATTGGAGTTGAAGCATAAAATCATGAATACAGAATCAGTCAATTACCCACATAAAATAGGAGTGTGTTCGCTAATTTCCCTGAACATGTACATGATTTATGTGCTTTACTTAGTTTCAATGTGAGAAAAGTCCTAAGATATGAAATACAAAAAGACTTGTTGATGATTACTTCTGCAGTAATAACCCAGGCATCTTTTTGACTTAGGCCAAATAGGTCATAAAGATGCCTAGGTATTACCTACATAATTTATATAGAGAGACTTATATAAAGACTTTTTTATTTTTTTTTAGAGCAGCTTTAGATTTACAACAAAAATAAGAAGAAGGTACAGAGATTTCACTCGGCACCCTGATGCCACGTATGTACAGCCTCCCACATTATCACTATCATTCACCAGAATCTTCCCAATCTGATCATGGCAAACACTGATCTTGTATTTTACAATATTCCCTTTTCCAGATGTCGTATCCTCAGAATTGTATGGTATGTAGCCTTTTCAAGTTAATAATATGCATTTAATATCTCTTCGTATATTTTTACCACTAAATATTTCATTTCTTTCCAGCACTAAACAATGTTTCATCCTCTGGAGGTGATGCAGTTAATCCATTCAGTAACCAAAAAAGACATCTTGGTTGCTTTCAAGAATTATCAATTATAAAGATATTATAAACATTCGTGTGAAGATTTCTGTGTGGGCATAGTTTTCAACTTCTTTGAGTAAACACTAGAGAGCATAATTACTGCATTCTATGATGAGTATATAGTCATTTTATGATTCTATGATGACTAGTGGTCCCAGACTCCTTGTTTTCCATCTGCTCATAAGATACTACCTCCTGGATGCAGAAAAGGCATCTGAAATCTAAAAAGAACCCTGGATACCATTTCATTCTTCAGGCCTCCTAATCTCAATGGCAGAGGAGAAGGACACCATCTTCTCCTGCAAGAATTCCAAAGTCACAACTAGTTGCTGAACAACCATCAAGAGGAGAATATCGGATCCCACCAAAAAAAGATACCCACATCCAAGGGCAAAGTAGAATCCCCAGCAAGATGGTAGAAGGGGTGAAATCACCATATAGAATTAAACCCCATGCCTACTAGAGTCGCTCAGAGGGCTCAAAGAAAGCCTTGTGTGCCCCGGGACACAGAGACCCCACAGAGACTGAGCCAGACCTGTGTTTTTAGTCTCCTGCAGAGATGTGGGCAGGAAGTGGCCTGTCACAGGGCAGGGGCTCTGGATGCAGCTATTTGATCACACAGCCTGAGGCATAAGCCCAATTGGAGGTCTCCATTAACCCCACCATAGAGTTGCCGAGCAGACAACTCACAAACTTCAGAACAATTATACCAAAGAAATTCTGGCACTGTTAAGAAAGTTCTAGGACCCAAAACAGATTTCCCAGCCTGCGGATCTGGCAAACGGGCTGAGAACTCCAAGAGAATTTGACTTTGGAGGCCAGTGGGATTTGATTACAGAACTTACGCAAGACTGGGGAAACAGACCCTTGGAGAAAAACAAAATCTTGTGAGAACCAAGACCCAGGAGAAAGGAGCAGTGACCCCACAAGACACTGGCACAGACTTTCCAGTGAATGTTCAGGAGTCTCCAGCAGAGGCGTGGGTTGGTGGTGGCCTGCTGCAGGGTTGGTGAAACTAAGTGCAGCAGTACATGCATGGGGTCTTTTGAAGGAGGTCACCATTATCTTCATTACCTCCACCATAATTTGGCGTCAGGTCAAATAACAGAGCAGGAACAGAACTCCAGCCATCAACAGAAAATTGGATTAATGATTTACTGAGCATGGCCCCACCCATCGGAACAAGACCCAGTTACCCACCAGTCAGTCTCTCCCATCAGGAAGCTTCCATAAGCCGATTATCCTTATTCATCAGAGGGAAGACAGAAGGAAAACCACAATCACAGAAAACTATTCAAACTGACCACATGGACCACAGCCTTGTCTAACTCCATGAAACTATGAGCCATGTCATGTAGGGCCACCCAAGATGGACAGGTGGTGGAGAGTTCTGACAAAACATGGTACACTGGAGAAGAGGATGGCAAACCACTTCAGTATTCTTGCCTTGAGAATCCCACAAACAGTATGAAAAAGCAAAAATATATGACAATGAAAGATAAACTCCACAGGCCTGTAGGTGCCCAATATGCTACTGAAGAAGAGTGGAGAAATAACTCAAGAAAGAATGAAGAGACAAAACCAAAGTGAAAACAATGCCTAGTTGTGTATGTGACTGGTGATGGAAGTAAAATCTGATGCTGTAAAGAGCAATATCACATAGGAACCTAACCTAGCTATGTTAGGTCCATGAATCAAGGTAAATTAGAACTGGTCAAACAGAAGATAGAATGAACATCAACATTTTAGTAATCAGCAAACTAAAATGGACTGGAATGAGAGAACTTAATTCAGTTGAGCATTATATCTACTACTGTGGGAAAGAATCCCTTAAAAGAAATGGAGTAGCCCTCATAGTCAAAAAAAGAGTCCAATATGCAGTGTTTGGATGTGATCTCAAAAATGACAGAATGATCTCTGTTTCCAGGGCAAACCATTCAATATCACAGTATTTGAAGTCTATGCCCCAAACAGCAATATTGAAGAAGCTGAAGTTGAACAGTTCTATGAAGACCTACAACATCTCCTAGAACTATCACCCCCAAAATATGTCCTTTTTATGATAGTACTGGAATGCAAAAGAAAGAAGTCAAGAGATACCTGGACTAACAGGCAAATTTGGCCTTGGAGTACAAAATTAAAGGCTAACAGAATTTTGCCAAGAGAACACACTGATCATACCAAACATTCTTTTTCAACAACACAAGAGAAGACTCTACATGTCGACATCACCGGAAGGTCAATACCGAAATCAGACTGATTATATTCTTTGCAGCCAAAGATGGATAAGCTTTATACAGTCAGCAAAAATGAGACCAGGAGCCAACAGTTGCTCAAATCATGAACGTCTTATTGCTAAATTCAGAGTTCAATTGAAAAAAGTAGGGAAACCACTAGACCATCCAGGCATGACCTAAATCAAATCTCTTATGATCTTACAGTGGAAGTGACAAATAGATTCAAAGGATTAGATGTGATAGACAGAGTGCCTGAAGAACGATGGATTGAGGTTTGTGACATTGTACAAGAGGCAGTGATCAAGAGCATCCTCAAAAGAAGAAATTCAAAAAGGCAAAATGGTTGTCTGAGGAGGTCTTACAAATAACAGAGAAAAGAAGAGAAGCTAAAGACATAAGAGAAAAGGAAAGATATATCCATTTGAGTGCACAGTTCCAAAGAATCGTAAGGAGAAATGAGAAAGCTTTCCTCAGTGATCAGTGCAAAGAAATAGAGGAAAACAATAGAATGGGAAAGACTAGACATTTCTCCTAGAAAATTAGAGACACTAAGGGAACATTTAATGCAAAGATGAGCACAATAAAATACAGATGGTACGAGCCTAATAGAAACAGAAGATATTAAGAAGTGGTGGAAAGAATACACAGAAAAAATACACAAAAAAGATCTTCATGACCTAGATAACCACCATGCTGTGATCACTCACCTAGAGCCAGACATCCTGGAATGTGAAGTCAAGTGGACTTTAGGAAGCATCACTATGAACAAAGCTAGTGGAGGTGATGGAATTCCAGTTGAGCTATTTCAAGTCCTAAAAGATGATGTTGTGAAAATGCTACATTCAGTGTGTCAGCAAATTTGGAAAACCTAGCAGTGACTACAGGACTGGAAAAAGTCAGTTTTCATTCCAGTCCCAAAGAAGGGCAATGCCTACGTATGTTCAAACTACCACACAATTGCACTCATCTCATCCAATAGCAAAGTAATGCTCAAACTTCTCCTAGCCAGCCTTCAACAGTATGTGAGCTGTGAACTTCCAGATGTTCAAGCTGGATTTAGAAAAAGTAGAGGACTGCTGCTGCTGCTAAGTTACTTCGGTCGTGTCTGACTCTGTGCGACCCCATAGACAGCAGCCCACCAGCCTCTGCCATCCCTGGGATTCTCCAGGCAAGAACAGTGGAGTGGGTTGCCATTTCCTTCTCCAATGCATGAAAGTGGAAAGTGAAAGTGAAGTCGCTCAGTCGTGTCCGACTCTTAGCGACCCCATGGACTGCAGCCTACCAGGCTCCTCCATCCATGGGATTTTCCAGGCAAGAGTACTGGAGTGGGGTGCCATTGCCGAGGAACCAGCGATCAAATTGCCAATATCTAGATAAAACAAGAGTTCCAGAAAAATATTGATTTATTATTTTGTCAAATCTTTGAGAGTGTCGATCACAACAAACTGTGGAAAATTCTTCAAGAAATGGGATTACCAGGCCCCTTGACCTGCCTCCTGAGAAATCTGCATGCAGGTCAAGAAACGATAGTTAGAATTGGACATGGAACAACAGATTGGTTCCAAACTGGGAAAGAAGTATGTCAAGTCTGTATATTGTCACCCTGTTTATTTAATTTATATGCAGATTACATCATGTGAAATGCCAGGCTGGATGAAGCACAAACTGAAATGATGATTGCTGGGAAAAGTATCAATAACCTCAGATATGCAAATGACACCACCCTTATGTCAGAAAGTGGAGAGGAACTAAAGAGCCTCTTGATTAAAGTCAAAGAGTAGAGTGAAAAAGCTGGCTTAAAACTCAGTATTCTGGAAACAAGATCATGGCATCTGGTCCCATCAATCCATGGCAAATAGATGGAGAAACAATGGAATTAGTGACAAACTTTATTTTCATGGAGTACAAAATCACTACAGCCATGGAATTAAAAAGACACTTGATCCTTGAAAGAAAATTTATGACCAACCTAGACAGCTTATTAAAAAGCAGAGACATGACTTTTCTGTCAAAGGTCTGTCTAGTCAAAGCTATGGTTTTTCCAGTAGTCATGTTTGGATGTGAGAGTTGGACTATAAAGAAAGCTGAGCACCAAAGTTTTGATGCTTTTGAACTGTGGTGTTAGAGATGACTCTTGAGATTCCCTTGAACTGCAACAAGCTCTAACCAGTTAGTCCTAAGGAAATCAGTCCTGAATATTCATTGGAAGGGCTGATGCTGAAGGTCCGATAATTTGGCAACCTGATGTGAAGAACTGACTCATTGGAAAAGATCCTGATGCTGGGAAAGATTGAAGGCAGAAGAAGAAGGGGATGATAGATGATGAGATGGTTGGACGGCATCATTGACTCAATGGACACGAGTTTGAGCAAGCTCCAGGAGTTGGTGATGGATAGGGAATTTTGGCATGCTACAGTTCAAAGGGTCACAGAGTCAGTCAGAACTGAGTGACTGAACTGAACTGATGATGAGTATGTTCAATTTTGTAAGAATTCACAAAATGGACTTGAAAACTGATTATACCATCCTGCATTTCTGTTGATCCATATAGTTGCCAACTTTTGGTATACTAAGTTATTTTGGGACACTCTACAGGTGGCTCATTGGATAAAGAATCCACCTGCAGTGCATGAGACATGAGACTTAGGTTTGACTTCTGGATTAGGAAGAGCCCCTGAAAAAAGGAATGGCCACCCACTTCAGTATTGTTGGTTGAAGAGATCCCTGGTCATAGGAGCCTGGAGGGGCTACAGTCCATGGGATAACAAAAATTCAGACATGACTGAACATGCACACACAAAGTAGGTGTATCATAGTATCTCAATGTTGTTTTATTTTGCATTTAATTTGCATTGCATGCTGACATATGATATGGATCATATTTCCATATGTTTCTTTGCCATCAGTATGATGTCTTTGGGGAGGATTCTGTTAAAGTTTTTGGCCTATTTTTTTCTCAGGTTGCTTGTTTTCTTATTGCTGAATTTTAATAATTCTTTACATATTTTAGAAAACAGTTCTTTATCACATATGTCTTTTGCAAATGGTTTTCACCCATTTTGTGGCTTGTGTTTTACTTCTCTAGATATTTTCTTTCTCAGAGCAGTTTTAAAACTTAATGAAGTCCAACTTATCCATTACTTTTTTTATGGATCATGTCTTTGGTGTTGTACATAAAAATCTGATCACCACATCCAAGGTCATCTAGATTTTTTCTCCCATGTTATTTTCTAGTAGCTTTATAGTTTTGCATTTTGTATTTGAGTCTGTCATGCATTTTGAGTTAATTTTTGTGGAGGGTGTAAGGTCTCTACCTAGGTATTTGACCTGTGGATTCCCCATTATTCAAGAGCTACTTGTTGAGGAGGCCATTTTTGATCTTCTTTACTGCCTTTTATCCTGTGTGAAAGATCACTTGACTATATTCATGAGGGTCTATTTCTGGATTTAAAAAAATCTGTTGTCTATTTGTCCATTCTGTCACCAACACCACATTGATGCTGTAGCTATATAGTACGTCTTGAAATCATGGTGCACCTGTCCTCCAACTTTGTTCTTTTCTATATTACATTAGCTATTTTGGGTGTTTGTCTCTCCATATAAACCTCAGGTTCAGTTTGTCAATACCCATAAATGACTTGCTGAGATTTTTATTGGAATCACAGTGAATCTATTGATCCAGTTCAGAAGAACTCACATCTGGACAATATTTAGTCTTACCCATTAACATGGAAAATATATCCATGTATTTCATTCATCAAAGATATATGGCTTTCCTTATATTTTGTAAATATTTCATTAGATGTATACCCATTTATTTCATTTTGGGGAATGATAATATAAATAGCATTATGATTTCTTTTTTCTCTTGATAAGCCTGTCTATACGCTTACTGGTTTTATTGATTTTCCTAAAGTTTTTTTAAATTGCTTGCCGCCCCCCCACCCCCAACACCAATTGATTTCCTTTTTCACAATTTCATTGGTTTCTTCTGTAATCCTTAATATTTCTTTTTTTTTTTTCAACTTACTTGGGATTTAATTTTCTCTTGCTTTTCTAGTTTCATAAGGTAGAAATTTAGATTACTGATTTTAGATATTTCTTCTATTATGTATGCATTTAATGCCATCCCACAAATTTCTGGTCAGGCTTCTGAGGGAGTTCTCACAATATGTTGGGACTCTCTTATGATGGCCCCCACTGGTGTTCGTAACCCTCACAGTGGTCAACACTAAGCCTTCAGTAAATGTCAATTATAATTGTGGTTTTTCTATCATTGCTCTGGTTCCATAGTTCATTTCCTTCCTAATTTTTATGATCTGTCTCTCCAGTCTTCTCTGTTCCTCTAGCCCTGTTTTCCATTTCTTTCTCATGGACCCATGGTGTTTAACTTTTGATTCTGTTCAACTTTTTACTTGTTGTTAGGATGTAGTAGTGACTTGCTTACACATGAAAGTGGAAACTAGAAATTCATAAAATATCATTTTAGTGATTTTCCTTCCTCTTTTCACAAGTGTTGAAAAATGTTGGTCACTCAGTCATGTCTGACTCTTGGTAACCGCATGACTATAGCCTACCAGTCTTCTTTCTCCATGGAATTCTCCAGGCACAAATATTCGACTGGGTAGACATTTTCTTCTCCACAGGATCTTCCCAACCCAGGAACAAAACCTGGCCAGATTTTTTACTGTCTAAAAATCTTACAACAAACAGAGAAAAAAAAAATCAAAAAGTAGTAATTGTAATCTTTTTTTTTTTTTTTTTGAGGTGCTCCTTACATGCTGATTTAGTGTTATTTTCAGTTGTACACTGCAGATGATGACTGTAGCCATGAAATTAAAAGACGCTTACTCCTTTGAAGGAAAGTTATGACCAACCTAGATAGCATATTCAAAAGCAGAGACATTACTTTGCCAACAAAGGTTTGCCTAGTCAAGGCTATGGTCTTTCCTGTGGTCATGTATGGATGTGAGAGCTGGACTGTGAAGAAGGCTGAGCGCCGAAAAATTGATGCTTTTGAACTGTGGTGTTGGAGAAGACTCTTGAGAGTCCCTTGGACTGCAAGGAGATCCAACCAGTCCATTCTGAAGGAGATCAGCCCTGGGATTTCTTTGGAAGGAATGATGTTAAAGCTGAAACTCCAATATTTTGGCCACCTCATGCGAAGAGATGACTCATTGAAGAAGACTCTGATGCTGGGAGGGATTGGGGGCAGGAGGAGAAGGGGACGACAGAGGATGAGATGGCTGGATGGCATCACTGACTCGATGGATGTGAGTCTGAGTGACCTCCGGGAGTTGGTGATGGACGGGGAGGCCTGGTGTGCTGCGATTCATGGGGTCGCGAAGAGTTGGACACGACTGAGTCCCTGATCTGATCTGATCAGTTGTTTATAGATTATAGCATAGATCATAAATTTATTCTCTCAACTTCACTTTGAACTCAAGCTGATTATGGTTCCTTTCAATCTAGATCTCTAAAATCTAACCAACTGCAATACACATATTTGAAATATCTAATAATTCATACACAGATCAAGTTTATCATGGCCTTCCTATTTGCTGTGGGAAGAAGACTTCATGAAATACATATCTAATATTTCAATATGGCAATGTCTAATTTATAAGAATATCTGCTTTATAAGCAACTGAATTGATTTTGTTTACATACATCATTCATCATGTCAATTTAAAAATATCTAGGTGCATTCATCATGTTAGAACATCTGATTGATAACATTTTTGGACATAATTTTGGAGTTCCTGAATGTGCAGAAATATCATGCCAATAATATTATTATATATGCATGAACTTAATAGATTTGTCCTGCAACATACAGGTAATTCTATTATGAATCAAGTATCTCATTAAAGAATCAGATCAGATCAGATCAGTCGCTCAGTCGTGTCCGACTCTTTGCGACCCCATGAACCGCAGCACGCCAGGCCTCCCTGTCCATCACCAGCTCCCGGAGGTCACTCAGACTCGCATCCATCGAGTCAGTGATGCCATCCAGCCATCTCATCCTCTGTCGTCCCCTTCTCCTCCTGCCCTCAATCCCTCCCAGCATCAGAGTCTTCTCCAATGAGTCAACTCTTCGCATGAGGTGGCCAAAATACTGGAGTTTCAGCTTTAGCATCATTCCTTCCAAAGAAATTCCAGGATTGATCTCCTTCAGAATGGACTGGTTGGATCTTCTTGCAGCCCAAGGGACTCTCAAGAGTCTTCTCCAACACCACAGTTCAAAAGCATCAATTCTTCGGCGCTCAGCCTTCTTCACAGTCCAGCTCTCACATCCATACATGACCACAGGAAAGACCATAGCCTTGACTAGGCGAACCTTTGTTGGTAAAGTAATGTCTCTGCTTTTGAATATGCTATCTAGGTTGGTCATAACTTTCCTTCCAAGGAGCAAGCGTCTTTTAATTTCATGGCTGCAGTCACCATCTGCAGTGATTTTGGAGCCCAGAAAAACAAAGTCTGACACTGTTTCCACTGTTTCCCCATCTATTTCCCATGCAGTGATGGGACCAGATGCCATGATCTTCGTTTTCTGAATGTTGAGCTTTAAGCCAACCTTTTCACTCTCCACTTTCACTTTCATCAAGAGGCTTTTTAGCCCCTCTTCACTTTCTGCCATAAGAGTGGTGTCATCTGCATATCTGAGGTTATTGATATTTCTCCCGGCAATCTTGATTCCAACTTGTGTTTCTTCCAGTCCAGTATTTCTCATGATGTACTCTGCATATAAGTTAAATAAACATGGTGACAATATGCAGCCTTGACGTACTCCTTTTCCTATTTGGAACCAGTCTGTTGTTCCATGACCAGTTCTAACTGTTGCTTCCTGACCTGCATACAGATTTCTTAAGAGGCAGATCAGGTGGTCTGGTATTCCCATCTCTTTCAGAATTTTCCATAGTTTATTGTGATCCACACAGTCAAAGGCTTTGGCATAGTCAATAAAGCAGAAATAGATGTTTTTCTGGAACTCTCTTGCTTTTTCCATGATCCAGCGGATGTTGGCAATTTGATCTCTGGTTCCTCTGCCTTTTCTAAAACCAGCTTTAACATCAGAAAGTTCTCGCTTCACATATTGCTGAAGCCTGGCTTGGAGAATTTGGTGTTTTTTTTTAGGGTGGGGGGGGGGGGGGTGGGGGGGGTGGGGTGGGGGTTCCTTGGCTTGTCCTTTTTTTTGGGTTGGGATGGGAACGTTTTCTTACCCTTTTGGGGGCTGGGGGGTGTTTTTCAATTTTTGGTGTAATTGTGAGTGGGCCCTTTCCAGCAACAACATTCAGGATTTGGAAAAGCGCCCCCGGAATTCCATCACCTCCACTAGCTTTGTTCGTGGTGATGCTTTCTAAGGCCCATTTGACTTCAGATTCCAAGATGTCTGGCTCTAGGTCAGTGATCACATCATCATGATTATCTGGAAAAAAAAGTCTTGAAGCTCTTTTTTGTACAGTTCTTCTGTGTATTCTTGCCACCTCTTCTTAATATCTTCTGCTTCTGTTAGGTCCACACCATCTCTGTCCTTTATTGTGCCCATCTTTGCATGAAATGTTCCTTTGGTATCTCTGATTTTCTTGAAGAGATCCCTAGTCTTTCCCATTCTGTTGTTTTCCTCTATTTCTTTGCATTGATCACTGAAGAAGGCTTTCTTATCTCTTCTTGCTATTCTTTGGAATTCTGCATTTAGATGTTTATATCTTTCCTTTTCTCCTTTGCTTTTCGCTTCTCTTCTTTTCACAGCTATTTGTAAGGCCTCCCCAGACAGCCATTTTGCTTTTTTGCATTTCTTTTCCATGGGGATGGTCTTGATCCCTGTCTCCTGTACAATGTCACGAACCTCATTCCATAGTTCATCAGGCACTCTATCTATCAGATCTAGGCCCTTAAATCTATTTCTCACTTCCACTGTATACTCATAAGGGATTTGATTTAGGTCATACCTGAATGGTCTAGTAGTTTTCTCTACCTTCTTCAATTTCAGTCTGAATTTGGCAATAAGGAGTTGATGGTCCGAGCCACAGTCAGCTCCTGGTCTTGTTTTTGCTGATTGTATAGAGCTTCTCCATCTTTGGCTGCAAAGAATATAATCGATCTGATTTCGGTGTTGACCATCTGGTGATGTCCATGTATAGAGTCTTCTCTTGTGTTGTTGGAAGAGGGTATTTGCTATGACCAGTGCATTTTCTTGGCAAAACTCTGTTAGTCTTTACCCTGCTTCATTCTGTATTCCAAGGCCAAATTTGCCTGTTACTCCAGGTGTTTCTTGACTTCCTACTTTTGCATTCCAGTCCCCTATAATGAAAAGGACGTATTTTTTGGGTGTTAGTTCTAAAAGGTCTTGTAGGTCTTCATAGAACTGTTCAACTTCAGCTTCTTCGGCGTTACTGGTTGGGGCATAGACTTGGATTACTGTGACATTGAATGGTTTGCCTTGGAAACGAACAGAGATCATTCTATCGTTTTTGAGATTGCATCCAAGTACTGCATTTCGGACTCTTTTGTTGACCATGATGGCCACTCCATTTCTTCTGAGGGGTTCCTGCCCGCAGTAGTATATATAATGGTCATCCGAGTTAAATTCACCCATTCCAGTCCATTTTAGTTCGCTAATTCCTAGAATGTCAACATTCACTCTTGCCATCTCTTGTTTGACCACTTCCAATTTGCCTTGATTCATGGACCTGACATTCCAGGTTCCTATGCAATATTGCTCTTTACAGCATCGGACTTTGCTTCTATCACCAGACACATCCACAGCTGGGTATTCTTTTTGTTTTGGCTCCATCCTTTCATTCTTTCTGGAGTTATTTCTCCACTGATCTCCAGTAGCATATTGGGCCCCTACTGACCTGGGGAGTTTCTCTTTCAGTATCCTATCATTTTGTCTTTTCATACTGTTCATGGGGTTCTCAAGGCAAGAATACTGAAGTGGTTTGCCATTCCCTTCTCCAGCGGACCACACCCTGTCATATCTCTCCACCATGACCCGCCTATCCCAGGTTGCCCCTCGGGCATGGCTGAATCTCATTGAGTTAGACAAGGGTGTGGTCCTTGTGTAGTTAGATTGACTAGTTATCTGTGAGAATGGTTTTAGTGTATTTGCCCTCTGATGCCCTCTTTCAAGACCTACTGTCTTACTTGGGTTTCTCTTACCTTGGGCGTGGGGTATCTCATCCCGGCTGCTCCCGGCTGTTCCCGGCCAGCGAAGCACAGCCATCACACCTTACCTTGGACGAGGGGTCCCCCCCCCCCCCCCCCCCTTCCCCCCCCCGGTCGGGGGGGGGCCCCTCCCGGCCGCGCTCTTAGTGCGCGACGCAGCCGGCGGGGTGCTCTTAAATGGCGCGCCTGTCGCGGGCAGGCGAGGGCGCTCTTAAAGAATAGGAAGTCTCAAAAATACCTCAAGATGTTTGGTATCAGAATTTTCCCCAAAGTATTAGTAAATACACTTTGACCAATGTGATTTTATTTTCTAGATGTCAATGTATCAGCACAGTTCCTTACTGTCTATGACTGGATCTATTTTTTGATCAATTTATACAAAAGTTTTACCTTCATGTTGTGGAAATATTGGCCTAGATGGCAGAATACCTGATGTTTGCCTATGTAACCTAATGTAAAGGAGATAATTTAGTCAGCCCTAATCAGCATTTTCATTTTAATATGACAGATTAAAAGAAATAATTTCTTAACCCTATATTGATCATGGAAAAAGCAAGAGCATTCCAGAAAAACATCTATATCTGCTTTATTGACTATGCCAAAGCCTTTGACTGTGTAGATCGCAATAAACTGTGGAAAATTCTGAAAGAGATGGGAATACCAGACCTGGTATTCTCAGATCTGCCTCTTGAGAAATTTGTTTGCAGGTCAGGAACCAACAGTTAGAACCGGACATGGACCAACAGACTGGTTCCAAATAGGAAAAGGAGTTCGTCAAGGCTGTATATTGTCACCCTGTTTATTTAACTTCTATGCAGAATACATCATGAGAAACGCTGGACTGGAAGAAACACAAGCTGGAATCAAGATTGCCGGAAGAAATATCAATAACCTTAGATATGCACATGGCACCACCCTTATGGCAAAAAGTGAAGAGGAACTCAAAAGCCTCTTGATGAAAGTGAAAGTGGAGAGTGAAAAAGTTGGCTTAAAACTCAACATTCAGAAAACGAAGATCATGGCATCCAGTCCCAGCACTTCATGGGAAATAGATGGGGAAACAGTGAAAACAGTGTCAGACTTTATTTTTCTGGGCTCCAAAATCACTGCAGATGGTGACTGCAGCCATGAAATTAAAAGACGCTTACTCCTTGAAAGGAAATTTATGACCAACCTAGATAGCATATTCAAAAGCAGAGACATTACTTTGCCAACAAAAGTTTGCCTAGTCAAGGCTATGGTTTTTCCTATGGTCATGTATGGACGTGAGAGCTGGACTGTGAAGAAGGCTGAGTGCCGAAGAATCGATGCTTTTGAACTGTGGTGTTGGAGAAGACTCTTGAGAGTCCCTTGGACTGCAAGGAGATCCAACCAGACCATTCTGAGGGAGATCAGCCCTGGGATTTCTTTGGAAGGAATGATGCTAAAGCTGAAACTCCAGTACTTTGGCCACCTCATGTGAAGAGTTGACTCATTGGAGAAGACCCTGATGCTGGGAGGGATTGGGGGCAGGAGGAGAAGGGGACAACAGACGATGCAATGGCTTGATGGCATCACTGACTCGATGGACATGAGTCTGAGTGACCTCCGGGAGTTGGTGATGGACAGGGAGGCCTGGTGTGCTGCGATTCATGCGGTTGCAAAGAGTCAACACGACTGAGTGACTGATGTAATCTGATCTGATACTGACCACTCTACTCTTATTAAGGACTGAGAATATGCCAAGTAGAGTGCTATGTGCTCGAAGCCCTGAAAATATACCAAATACACTTTTTTTCTTAAATGGACTAAAAGAGGGAGGGAAAGAGGAATAGTGGGGATCTAGGACAGAGAGAGAAACGGGAATGGGAAGAATATAGCAATATTACTCATTTAACAGTGGCTTGATCATAATACTTTGTTAGATAGAGGGGAAATTAATCATACATTTTGTATAAATCACTTTACTTAACTTCTAGGGTTAAGTGATCTAAAGTGAGAACACTTAAGATATTGAATGGAATTTGAAGAAAAAAGAACATGTAAAGGATTATAAGGCATAATAAAGTCATAAATTAAATCATTGCATTTTCAAGGACTTGAAATTAAGTCAACATAAAAGGAAGAGATTGAAGATAAACAAGGACCTGCAAACTGGTGTTGGGTAATAAAGAACATATTTGTAATGTGGAGAAGTGTGGTATTTGTAGTTATTTGTTACTTTTGTTTCACCAACATTTAAACTGCCTTCTCAGTTTGGAGGAATTCCATAACAGCTAAGATTTAATGAGAGGAGACATTCATATTTATTTAGAAAAAGAGAAAGAACTTAGAAACTCCTTTCCCCCAGCTCCCTGATAACTACCAGTGTTGTTATTTAAGTTGTTAAGTCATGTCTGACTCTTCCGCGACATCATGAACTGTAGTCTGCCAGGCTCCTTTGTCCATGGGATTTCTGAGGCAAGACTACTGGAGTAGGTTGCCATTTCCTTCTTCATCTGACAATTACTGCATGGCCATAATTACTAGAAAGCATTACAGAGAACAGATTTCTAGGAAAATGTAGGTGATCTTGGTTATGTGGTTAGCTAGGCTGCCAGCTTCCCGTTAATATTCACCAATGAGGATAATAAATCTTGCTCCACAGCAGCAAGAGAAAATGCAATTGTTCTTAGTGATCATCTGGAATAAAGAACCCACTAGGATCTAGAATTTTAAAGACAGCATATTCAGTTCATTCAACAGTGCAACAATCAAGAAAATCAAGGATTGTGAAGTGGAATTCAGCCTCAAATTTCAGAAAACTTTCAAAAGAGTAAAAGTTCAAATATCAGCTCAAGGCAATGGTGCAAACCAAGAAACGTTTTACAGTAGTGATAAATTTGCAACTCTTATCTCTTGTAGCTGCAAAATTGAGATACGTGACAACCAAAATCAAACATTGATCTGCTGATCCTGCTGAGTTGCAAATTACAATGTCAGTTACATTTACAGTCCTGCCAGATAGCCTATGTGAAAACTGGGACATTTTTAGGATAAGACTGGCATCTTTAGAGTTGGAATGATTTAAGTAGTGTGAGTACTCAGGATAGCTTCTCCTAAATTTTCCTTCCAATTTGGATTTCCTCCTCCTCTTTCTGATGGGGTAGAAGAAGTTGTGGTAACTTTCCATGGTAATTTTCTGAAAAGGGGGAAATTGTTCTCATTTCCTTTAAGTCTTATTTCTTAGTTAAAAGCCTTTTAATAGACTTGGATTAACTCATGGAGGCAAAAGAGAAGGAAAGACATGGCATCAAAAGTCAAACCATAAAAGGAAGGTCAACATAAAGAATGTTCAAAGTTTGTAATTTATGTAGGCAAAAATCTAATGAATAGATGTAAAAAATAATTCTCAGTATGCTTAATCCATAAGAAAAAAGGAGTTATATACAGGACTGGAACTTATAATGTTTTTAAAATTTCATCATGTTCCCTTCTGGCACATACTGACCCTTCACTCTGCCAACATTTCGGCTAGTAGAAGGAAAATTTTTGTTCACTGAACATAGTTCAATAACTTTCAAGTCTCCTTTACTAGTGGCTCCACTGCCCTTGCTGGCAGAAATACTAACAGCACTCTGTGCCACTAAATCATTGCACAAAGTACACATGAATGGTTTTTGGAAAGGGTGAATTACAGTGAGAAAACTTGGTTATATATCTCATTATCTATGGTTTCTGGAAGAAGATTTGGTTTAAGGTAAGCATAAGCAGGTTTACTTAGGAAAGAGACACATATCATTTAAAGCTCACCAAGAGAACCTGATGGATATGAGACTTAATGGCTACTATGAGCTCAAAACATGGATATACCATTTCCAAGTTTCAAATTTACAAGAAGTAAGAAAACTTGATTTTCAAGATGATATTCAGTTACTGGAAGCAGATGGACAAAATCTGGCCTAATTACACTATGACTATGACAAAGTTGGTGATTTGTTTTTCTGAGTTAGAGTCATTTAGCATTTTGGTATGCCTTCCCCTCCTGTTATGCCTTCCCCTCCTGTTGTGCTTTCTGTCACTTACTGAATAGTTTACAAATTTCACATTACACTACAATATATTGTTCTGATAGGGAATTCACTTTACAATAAAATAAATAAGCTAATGAACTATCAGCCTTGTAATTTCTGATCATATAAAATAGCCAATCTTTTAGTAAAACCTTGATTTTTGTAATGATGAAATGGCCTATAGAAATTATGATTAATAATTACATTGAAATTAGCATTTGGACACTAGTGTAAAGTGGCATGTTCTCTGAATTGACAGAAGGCATGTGACTTAAGGTAGTTCGTGTTTGTCTCTATAGACTCTAAAAGATAGAAGACAAGTTCATCTAAATGGATATGTGGAATCATAATCATGAAAGGTAACCTGAAGAGAATGCTGATGATTAGAACAGTAGCTGGGTCAATTAAACATGCTACTGCCTTCAAATTTTGCTGATTGCCCAAACTAATTTTAAGACCATATTATTAACACATGATTTTGTTGCAAAGAACATTCCAAGCATAGAAAGTAAATGTAGTTTTTTTTTTTTCCTGATAAATGTTATTCTATCTTTTATTTAAATTTTAATCAGTATCTTTTGGAATTTATCAAGTTTACCAAAAACCACAGGATATGCAAATAGCTCAGGGGTTCTTGTTCAATATTATTAAGTCCCTGTTGTAGACTCTAGGTGTATACTAAGACTCTAGGGAAAATAAAGGGGGGGGGGTGGTGGTATCATTGTGCTTGTTAAGGATGGTTGAACACAATAAAATTTTGTGTCTGAACAGTGGATCAGTTGTATTTCAAAAGAATTTTCATGAGCAAAATTCCCAGTGAAATTTTATAAGCACTTAATGTGTCTCATTACCAGAGAAGGCAGGAATGATTTATGCTGGCAAATTAAGCAAAGGTAATTAAAGTTTCAAATAAAAATAGCATGCACCACTACCAAAAGGGACTCATAAAATAAACAAACAGTAACATTAAAATTTTTAATGCTCTTCACGTGTGATTTGCTCACAAAGTTATTTGGTACACTGTTCAGTTTACAAGTACTTATTCTGAAGTCCTTACACAGGGGAAACTCCAACACATTAAAAAGTTGTCTGTTGACATTTTCTGTGTATGGTGTTTGAGAATGTTCTAATGGGCTTCTTTTTCATGCAACTGTCTAGTTTTCCCAGCACCACATTCCTCCTTTGTATATTCTTGCCTCCTTTGTTGTGGGTTAAATGACCATAGGTGTGTGGGTTCATTTCCGGGCTTTCCGTCCTGTTCCATTGATCTATATTTCTATTCTGTGCCAGTATTATTCTTTTTCATACATATCATTTCATATATTTTTCATCCATTTTCATACACATCATACAGTATCATACATACATACATGAGAAATCTGTATGCAGGTCAACAAGCAACAGTTAGAACTGCGCATGGAACAACAGACTGATTCTAAATCAGGAAAGGAGTATGTCAAGGCTGTATATTGTCACCCTGCTTATTGAACCTATATGCGGAGTACATCATGAGAAACGCTGGGCTGGATGAAGCATAAGCTGGAATCAAGATTGCTGGGAGGATTATGCAGCAATCTGCATTGCTGCATATCTGCAGGAATCTCAGATATGCAGATGACACCACACTTATGGCAGAAAGCAAAGAAGAACTAAGGAACCTCATGATGAAAGTCAATAAGGAAAGTGAAAAATTTGGCCTAAAACTCAACATTCAGAAAACTAAGATCGCGGCATCTGGTCCCATCACTTCATGGCAAATAGATGGGAAAACAATGGAAACAGTGACAGACTTTATTTTTCTGGGCTCTAAAATCACTGCAGATGGTGACTGCAGCCATGAAATTAAAAGATGCTTGTTCCTTGGAAGAAAAGCTATAACCAACATAGCATATTAAAAAAACAGAGAAATAACTTTGCCAACAAAGGTCCATCTAGTCAAAGCTTTGGTTTTTCCAGTAGTCATGTATGGATGTGAGAGGTGGACTATAAAGAAAGCTGAATGCTAAAGAATTGATGCTTTTGAACTGTGATGTTGGAGAATACTTTTGAGAGTCCTTTGGACTGTAAGGAGATCAAACCAGTCAATTCTAAATGAAATCAGTCCTGAATATTCATTGGAAAGACTGATGCTGAAGCTGAAACTCCAATAATTTGGCCAACTGATGCGAAGCACTGACATTGGAAAAGACCCTGATGCTGGGAAAAACTGAAGGTGGGAAGAGAAAACAAGCAAAGAATCCAAAAATTGGCAGAAGCTCTCAACAGACAATTTTACAAGGAAGATATGTAGATGGGCAAAAGGCACATGAAAAGATGTTCAACATCACTAATTATTAGAGAAATACAAATCAAAACTTCAATGAAGTATCACCTCAAACTGGTCAAAATAATCATCATGAAAATGTCTACAAACAATAAATGCTGGAGAGGATGTGGAGAAAAGGGAACCCTCTTATACTGTTAGTGGGAATGTAAATTGGTGACCCCTATAGAGAACAGTATGAAAGTTGCTTAAAAAATTAAAAATAAAACTACCACATGGTTAGCAACCCCAAACCTGGGCATAAAACTGGGGAAAAGATACATGCCCCTCAATGTTCACTGCAGCACTATTCACAGTAGCCAAGGTATGTAAGCAACCTAAATGTTGATCAATAGAGGATAAAGAAGATAAAGAAGATATGGTACATATATATAGTGGAATATTAGTGATAAAAAGGAAATGAATAATGCCATTTTAGCAACATTGATGGAACTAGAGATTATCATGCTAAGTGAAGCATGTCAAAGACAAATGCCATATAATATTACTTACATATGGTGTTTAAAAAATTATACAAATGAAATTATTTACCAAAAAATGGCAGACTCACAGACTTCAAAAAAAAAAAAAAATTATGTTTGCTGAAGGGGACAGGTGGTGGGGAGGAATAAATGAGCAGTTTGGGATTGACATATGAATGCTACTATAATGTACTATTTCTTGGACTTGTAGAGTTCCTTGGACAGCAAAAGATCAAACCAGACAATTCTCAAGGAAATCAAGCCTGAATATTCATTGGAAGGCTTGCTGCTGAATGTCCAATACTTTGGCCACCTGTTGTGAAGAGCTGACTCAACTGATGAAAAGACCCTGAAGCTGGGAAAGACTGAGAGCAGGAGGACAAGGGGGCAACAGAGGATAAGATGGTTGAATGGCATCACCGACTCAATGGATATGAGTTTGCACAAACTCCAGGAGATAGTGAAGGAGAGGGAAGCCTGGAATGCTGCAGATGAGTAACAAAGAGTTGGACATAATTTAGCAACTGAACAACACAGACAACAGCTACTATAGTGGGATTACCAGGAGGTACAATGGTAAAGAATCCTCCTGCCAATTTCAGGAGATGCAGGTTCAGTT
Organism: Tragelaphus eurycerus; assembly: GCA_935064755.1. NCBI lineage: Eukaryota > Metazoa > Chordata > Mammalia > Artiodactyla > Bovidae > Tragelaphus > Tragelaphus eurycerus. The sequence continues at coordinate 2,747,455 of CAKXYN010000003.1, read as the reverse complement.
CCTGGGTTTTAAAGATCCCCTGGAGAAGGGAATGGCAACTCATTGCTGCCCTGGAAAATCCCACAGCCAGAAGAGCCTGGAAGGATACAGTCCACGGGGTCACAAAGAGTTGGACATGACTGAACATACACAAACACACACACACATAAAATAGAGTCAACAGTAAAGTAAAGTCACTCAGTCGTGCTGACTCTTTGCGACCCCATGGACTATAGCCTATTAGGCTCCTTCGTCCATGGGGTTTTCCATGCAAGAGTACTGGAGTGGGTTGCCATTTCCTTCTCCAGGGGATCTTCCCTACCCAGGGATTGACCCCAGGTCTCCTGCATTGTGGGCAAATGCTTTATCCTCTAAGCCATCAGGGAAGCTGCCATAGAAAGTCAATAAGAACCTACTATATAGCACAGGGAACTCTATTCAAAGTTCTGTGACAACCTATATTGGAAAAGAATTTGAAAAAGAAAGGATATATATATATATATATATATATATATATATATATATATATATATATATATATATATATATATGTTTCCCATATAGATTAGTTTCATGTGTACAGTGACTCACAGAATCACTTTGCTGTACATATGAAAGTAACACAACGTTGAAATCAATTATATTTCAATTTAAAATAAAATTTAAATTTTAAAAGTGGCCTATTTAAAAGAGGATTCAAGGGTAAATTAATAGTGGGTATTTTCTTTCTTTGATATTGAAAAAAAGGGTTTATTTTCTCACCTGTTTCATTAGTTGCAAAATGCAAAACTGTCTAAAATGGCAGAAAGTTCATGAAGGGAAAATGTAGCTGCAAATTACTGATGCTAAGATTTATACAAAAATATAAAAAATAAGACATATAGGACACCATGTCATATTAGAAATGGCAAAGAAAACTCAGTAGATTTCAGACTGTAAAAAGAGATGTCACTGCCAATTAGAAGCCTGTAAACAAGAAAACAGAGGAGCCTGGTGGGCTGCCATCTATGGGGTCGCACAGAGTAGGAAAAGACTGAAGCGACTTAGCAGCAGCAACAGCAAACAAGAAAATAATACTGGGACAATCTAGATTTTGAAATTTTATAGTTGGTAATAATGCAGCTGATATTCTTTTGTATCCCATATTGTAAAATGTCTACTCAATCATTGTAAAATTCACATGCATGTTTTTGATAGGCCTGCCTTGATGACATGTAAGTTATATGAGGAAGAAAATTCAATGCATTAAACAATATAATTAATATAAAATATCATGTGTTTTGGTATTGACTATCTGCTGTTGTCCGTGTGTAGAGTCTTCTCTTGTGTTGTTGGAAGAGGGTGTTTTCTATGACCAGTGCATTCTTTTGGCAAAACTCTATTAGCCTTTGCCCTGCTTCATTCTGTACTCCAAGGCTGAATATGCCTGTTATTCCAGGTGTTTCTTGACTTCCCACTTTTGCATTCCAGCCCCTTATAATGAAAAGGGCATCTTTTTTGAGTGTTAGTTCTAGGTCCTGTAGATCTTCAAAGAACCATTCAACTTTAGCTTCTTCAGCATTACTGGTCAGGGCATAAACTTGGATTACTGTGATATTGAATGGTTTGCCTTGGTAATGAACAGAGATCATTCTGTCATTTTTGAGATTGCATCCAAGTACTGCATTTCAGACTCTCTTGTTGACTATGATGGCTACTCCATCTCTTCTAAGGGATTCTTGCCCACAATAGTAGATATAATGGTCATCTGAGTTAAATTCACCTATTCCAGTCCATTTTAGTTTGCTAATTCCTAAAATGTTGATGTTCACACTTATCATCTCCTGTTTGACCACTTCCAATTTGCCTTGATTCACAGACCTAACATTCCAGGTTCCTATGTAATGTTGCTATTTACATCATCAGATCTTCCTTTATCACCAGTCACATCCACAATAGGTTGTTGTTTTTGTTTTGGCTCCATCTCTTCATTCTTTCTGGAGTTATTTCTCCATTGATCTCCAGTAGCATATTGGGCACCTACTGACCTGGAGAGTTCATCTTTCAGTGTCCTATCTTTTCATGTTTTCATACTGTTCACATGTATGGATGTGAGAGTTGGGCTATAAAGAAAGCTGAGTGCAGAAGAATGGATGCTTTTGAACTGTGGTGTTGGAGAAGATTCTTGACAGCCCGTTGGACTGCAAGGAAATCCAATCAGTCTATCCTAAAGGAAATCAGTCCTGAATATTCATTGGAAGGACTGATGCTGAGGATGAAGCTCCAGTAATTTGGCCGCCTGATGCAAAGAGCTGACTCATTTGAAAAGATCCTGATGCTGGGAAAGATTGAAGGCCAGAGGAGAAGGGAACAACAGAGGTTGAGATGGTTGGATGGCATCACCGACTCAATGGGCATGAGTTTGAGTAAACTCCAGGAGTTGGTGATGGACAGAGAGGCCTGGCAATCTGTAGTCCATGGAGTTGTGAAGAGTCAGACACGACTGAGCGACTGAACTGAACTGACCATGTATTTGATTATAGAATATATTTGATTATAAAGTGTGCTTATTCCGAACACATTGATCTTTGGACTGAAACTCAAGAAAAGTTAATTTTGTTCAATTTAGTATTTCAAATATCTAGCAAAATACCTAGTTCACTAGGTAAGGATTTCATATTATTGAGTGCATAATAATGATCTTTATTGTATTCCAAAAGACTGTGATACAGACTGATATACAAAGTGAGAAAAACAAACAAAAAATACTTGCCTTTTCAAGATTGAAAAAAAAAATAGGTTTACTTTTCTTCCTTTTATAATGTGAAATTCACCTCTTAAAACTACTACTTTCACTCGTAAATGATAGGGCTTAACGGATCTTCCAAAGGCCATTGAACTTTAAAATTCTATTAACTATTTCATTAGAGCAATATAAATTCTGACAGAATTTGCATCTGCTTTAAGATTTATTCTAGATATGAAATATTCTAAATAGGAAACAATAAAACTGTTGCTGTTTAGTCGTGTCCGACTCTTTGCGACCCCATGAACCACAGCACGTCAAGCCTCCCTGTCCTTCACTATCTCCATGAACTTGCTCAAACCCATGTTCATTGACTTGGTGATGCCATCCAACCATCTCATCCTCTGTTGTCTCTTTCTCCTCCTGCTCTCAATCTTCCCCAGCATGAGGGTCTTCTCAAATGAGTCAGCTCTTCACACCAGGTGGCCAAATATTGGAGTTTTAGCTTCAATATCAGTCCTTCCAATGAACACTCAGGACTGATCTCCTTTAGGATGGACTGGTTGGATCTTCTTGCAGTACAAGGGACTCTCAAGAGTCTTCTCCAATGCCACAGTTCAAAAACATCAATTCTTCAGCACTCAGCTTTCTTTATAGTCCAACTTTTACATCCATACATGACTACTGGAAAAACCATAGCCTTGACTAGACAGACCTTTGTTGAAAAAGTAATGTCTCTGCTTTTTAATATGCTGACTAATTTTACTGTATCTGAATAAAAAATGTCAATAAGGGTGAAATGTTAATCGTAATGCAGACATTGATATATAAGCTTAATGAATCACATTACCACACTAGAAGGGATGGAGAAGGAAAAACTAATCTAAGTCACTTTGGAAATCAGTTTTATAATTCCAAATATAAACCTAAAGAAAAAACAAATCAGATAACAGAATACACATAAGAAAACCACACAAATCAAAAGATAGGTTGGTAAGTTTGTTGCTCAAGTAATATGGGTTAAAAATTCAGAAATAAACTCATTTTTTATCAGTGATGAAAATCAGTAAATATTTCATGGAAAAAGATAGCAAGGTTTCTCACTGTTAGAGAAAATAATATTATAACGTAAAACTATGCTTAAATTGATTCTATGAGGTCTTGTGGATAGTGAATCTAATCAGTATAGATAATGATAGCACTTGAAACATTTTAGGTACCATATACTACATGCTTGACTCTTCTTAAAATTTTATAAATATGTGTTCATATTATATAATTTGAAGTTTATGCTTCTTATCTCATTAAACTTTTTTTATACCTTCAAGTAATCTGAAATAGCAGAGACAATTTTCATGTATCTCTTTTTGGTTATTTGTTTTATTTTTAATCAGCAGATAATTGCTTTGCAATATTGTAATGGTTTTTGCTCTAAATCAATCACAGTCATACACATTAAGGTAACCCAAAGCCAATGCTCATGCATCCTTTTAACATCAGAGCTGTCCATATACTTTGGCTATCATTTTTAGAAATCTATCATACATTTACCCTATTTACTGTATATATCTACACTTAAAAGTGAACCATGATATTTGTTAACATATCATGTTTCAGGCTACCTAGTTTGAATTGGACTTCTGTGAGTTTCCTACTGTAGCACATGATATTAGAAATAAAAATCCTTTCTGTAGGAAATACCTTCATGTATTTCTTTGTAAAGTGCTGATAAATCAATATACCTGACTTCTGAAAATTTATGGAATTTTATGATAGCAAAATTAATTTCTAAAATATGTATTCAGTTCAGTTCAGTCACTCAGTCGTGTCCGACTCTTTGTGACCCCATGAATCACAGCACGCCAGGCCTCCCTGTCCATCACCAACTCCCAGAGTTCACTCAGACTCACACCCATCGAGTCAGTGATGCCATCCAACCATCTCATCCCCTGTCGTCCCCTTCTCCTCCTGCCCCAATCCTTCCCAGCATCAGAGTCTTTTCCAGTGAGTCAACTCTTCATATGAGGTGGCCAAAGTTTTGGAGTTTCAGCTTTAGCATCATTCCTTCCAAAGAAATCCCAGGGCTGATCTCCTTCAGAATGGACTGGTTGGATCTCCTTGCAGTCCAAGGGACTCTCAAGAGTCTTCTCCAACACCACAGTTCAAAAGCATCAATTCTTCAGCACTCAGCTTTCTTCAGAGTTCAACTCTCACATTCATGCATGACCACTGGAAAAAATATAGCCTTGACTAGACAGACCTTTGTTGGAAAAGTAATGTCTCTGCTTCTGAATATGCTATCTAGGTTGGTCATAACTTTCCTTCCAAGGAGTAAGTGTCTTTTAATTTCATGGCTGCAGTCACCATCTGCAGTGATTTTGGAGCCCCAAAAAATAAAGTCTGACACTGTTTCCCCATCTATTTCCCATAAAGTGATGGGACCACATGCCATGATCTTCGTTTTCTGAATGTTGAGTTTTAAGCCAACTTTTTCACTCTCCTTTTTCACCTTTATCAAGAGGCTTTTTCGTTCCTCTTCACTTTATGCCATAAGGGTGGTGTCATCTGCATATCTGAAGTTATTGATATTTCTCCATATTTACATAAATCCTCAAATGTCAAACGACATTTTTGATACCCAAACATAACAAAATTTTTCAAGCTAATTTGATAAAGGAAATTAAAGATGTAGTGATGTTGGGTATGTTTTTATGTCTTGAAAATCCCAAATTTGGGGCTAAATGCACTAAAAATGGGCCTTCCCAGTGGCTTAGTAGTAAAGAATCTGCCTTAGGAGATGTGGGTTTGATCCCTGAATCAGAAAGATCCTTAAAGAAGGAAATGATAGCCCCTGCAGTATTCTTGCCTGGAAAACCCCATGGACAGAGGAGCCTGGTGTGCTACAATCCATATGGGCACAAAGAGTCAGATAAGACTGAGTAACTGAGCACACACTGAAAATACTTGTAAAGTCTTAATTTTCTCCTCTCATTATGGTTACCAACAAAGGGTTCTAACATATCTAATGAAATACTATTTTGAGACTAATTTTGAGTTGAATTCAAGTACAACAAATTGAAACCTTAGCTCTGCTAGTGTTTCCTGACACTGTAGAAGACACATATTCCCTGGTGTCTAACAACTTGGGATGTATGACTGAAGAAATCACACTCTTGTCAAAACATTTAATACTGAGGCTATAGGTCTTCTGTGTATTACCTGATTTGTGAGCACTTCCATAAATTCTTAATTACTTTCTCTGTAGGGAGATCTGAGGGTTGCAATATCATCATAAACTTCCAGGACCAACATTTAGAAGTGTCAGTTCAAGATATGCTTTAAGATATGGTATCTTTAAATGACTTTCTCCCAAGTTGGACGCTTTTTGTTAAGTATTTGATGAAAAGCCAACTCAGGCCTCTGGGTTATATTTATGTTTGGCAGATTTTGGCTTTTTTTGGAGTTAAGAAATCACAGAGAGCCTAGGGTAAACATGAAAAAAAAGGTCTTGGATACATGGAGATATTTCTCTGCACATGGGTCATCTCTGAAATGAGAGTCAAGACATAAAATGAATGATGTTTCTGCAGTTGGCCAAAGTTAGAAGGCTGTTGCTACATTCAAGTCTCTGTTTTTCAACAAATGTTATAGAAAAAGTTAAATAAAAAAGAAATAAAAACTGTGAAAGGTTAGACTGGGAGTATGTAATTCTCAAACACATTGTTTTGAATGAAGATTCTAAGACATTTTTTAAATTTATTTATTTTTTAATTAAATGATAATTGTTTTACAGAATTTTCTTGTTTGTTGTCAAAAATCAACGTGAATCTGCCATAGGTACACATATGCTCCTTCTCTCTTGAACGTGCCTTCCATCTCCCTTCTGAACTCACCCCTCTATGTTGATACAGAACCCCTGTTTGAGTTCTGTGAATTATACAGCAAATTCTCATTGGCTATCTATTTTATATATGATAATGTAAGTTTCCATGTTTCTCACTCCATACATCTCACCTTCTCCTCCCCTCTCCCCCATGACCATAAGTCTGTTTTCTATGTCTGTTTCTCCATTGTTGCCCTGAAAATAAATTCATCAGTACCACCTTTTTAGATTCTATATATATACATTAGTATACAATATTTATCTTTCTCTTTCTGACTTACTTCAGTCTTTGTAATAGGCTCTAAGTTCATCCACCTCATTAGAACTGACTCAAATACATTCCTTTTTATGGCTGTGTAATATTCCATTGTGTATATGTACCACTGTTTCTTTATCCATTCATCTCTCGATGGAAATCTAGGTTGTATCCATGTTCTAGCTGTTGTAAATAGTGCTGCAGTGAACATTGGGGTACATGTGTCTTTTTCAATTTTGTTTTCCTCAGGGTATTTGCCTAGGAGTGGGATTGCTGGGTCATGTTGTGGTTTTACTCCTAGGTTTTTAAGGAATCCCTATAATATCTTTAGTGGCTGTATCAATTTGAATTTTTAGGAACAGTGCAAGAGGGTTCCATTTTCTCTACAGCCTCTCCAATATTTATTGTTTGTAGACATTTTGATGATGGCCATTCTGACCAGTGTGAGGTGATATCTCATTGTAATTCTGATTTGCATTTCTCTAATAACGAGCAATGTTGAGTATTGCCACATAAGTTTGTTACCCATCTGTATTTCTTATTTAGAGAAATGTCTGTTTAGGTCTCTTTCCCAATTTTTGATTGGATTATTTTTTTTTCTGGTATTGACTTGTATGAGCCACTTATATATTTTGGAAAATAATCCATTGTCAGTTGTTTCATTTGCTATTATTTTCTCTCATTCTGAAGGTTGTCTTTTCACCTTGCTTGTAGTTTCCTTTGCTGTGCAAAAGCTTTTAATTAGGTCTCACTTGTTTATTTTTGTTTTAATTTCCATTACTCTAAGAGGTTCATAGAGGATCTTGCTTTGATTTATGTCATCAAATGTTCTACCTATATTTTTCTCTAAGAGTTTTATACATTCTGGTCTTATATTTAGATCTTTAATCCATTTTGAGTTTATCTTTCTGTATGGTGTTTCTGCTGCTGCCACTGCTGTTGCTAAGTCGCTTCAGTTGTGACTAACTCTGTGTGACCCCATAGACAACAGCTCACCAGGCTCCGCCATCCCTGGGATTCTCCAGGCAAGAACACTGGAGTGGATTGCCATTTCTTTCTCCAACGCATGAAAATAAAAAGTGAAAGTGAAATCGCTCAGTCAGGTCCTACTCCTAGAGACCCCATGGACTACAGTCTACCAGGCTTTTCCGTACATGGGATTTTCCAAGCAAGAGTACTGGAGTAGGTTGACATTGCCTTCTCCATATGGTGTTAGGAAGTGTTTTAATTTCGTTCTTTTACATGTAGCTGTCCAGTTTTCCCAGCACCATTTGTTGAAGAAGCTGTCTTTGCCCCATTGTATATTCTTGCCTACTTTGTCAAAATAAGGTACTCATAGGTGCATGGGTTTATTTCTGAGCTTTCTCCTTGTTCCATTGGGTTATATTTCTGGTTTTTGGCCAGTACCACACTGTCTTGATGACTGTAGCATTGTAGTATAATCTGAAGACAGGAAAGTTGATTCCTCTGGCTCCATTCTTTTTTTCTCAAGGCTGCTTTGGCTATTAGGGATCTTTGGTGTTTCCATATTAATTGTGAAATTTTTGGTTCTAGTTCTGTTAAAAATTCCATTGTTAACTTGATAGGGATCACACTGACCGTGTAGATTGCATTTGTAGTACAGTCATTTTCCCAATTTTGATTCTTCCTACCTAGGAACATGGACTATCTGTTTAACTGTTTATGTCAGTTTTTATTTCTTTCATCAGTGTCTTGTAATTTTCTGTATACAGTTCTTTTGTCTCCTTTAGTTCAGTTCAGTTGAATTCAGTCGCTCAGTCATTTCCGACTATTTGCAATCCCACGAATCACAGCACATCAGGCCTCCCTGTCCATCACCAACTCCCGGAATTTACTCAGACTCACATCCATCGAGTCAGTGATGCTATCCAACCATCTCATCCTCTGTCGCCCCCTTCTCCTCCTGCCCCCAATCCCTCCTAGCATCAGAGTCTTTTCCAATGAGTCAACTTTTCACATGAGGTGGCCAAAGTACTGGAGTTTCAGCTTTAGCATCATTCCTTCCAATGAATACCCAAGACTGATCTCCTTTAGAATTGACAGGTTGGATCTCCTTGCAGTCCAAGGGACTCTCAAGAGTCTTCTCCAACATCACAGTTCAAAAGCACCAATTCTTCAGCACTTAGCTTTCTTGACACTCCAACTCTCACATACATACATGACCACTAGAAAAAGCTTAGCTTTGACTAGACAGACCTTTGTTGGCAAAGTAATGTCTCTGCTTTTGAATATGCTGTCTAGGTTGGTCATAACTTTCCTGCCAAGGAGTAAACGTCTTTTAATTTCACGGCTGCAATCACCATCTGCAGTGATTTTGGAGCTCAGAAAAATAAAGTCAGCCACTGTTTCCCCATCTATTTGCCATGAAGTGATGGGACCAGATCCATGATCCTAGTTTTCTGAATGTTGAGTTTTAAGCCAACTTTTTCACTCTCCTCTTTCACTTTCATCAAGAGTCCCTTTAGTTCTTCTTCACTTTCTGTCATAAGGGCAGTGTTATCTGTATCAGATCAGATCAGTCGCTCAGTAGTGTACGACTCTTTGCGACCCCACGAATCACAGCACGCCAGGCCTCCCTGTCCATTACCAACTCCCGGAGGTCACTGACACTCACATCCATCGAATCAGTGATGCCATCCAGCCATCTCATCCTCTGTCATCCCCTTCTCCTCTTGCCCTCAATCTCTCCCAGCATCAGAGTCCTATTCAATGAGTCAACACTTCCCATGAGGTGGCCAAAGTACTGGAGTTTCATCTTTAGCATCATTCCTTCCAAAGTAACCCCAGGGCTGATCTCCTTCAGAATGGACTGGTTGGATCTCCTTGCAGTCCAAGGGACTCTCAAGAGTCTTCTCCAACACCACAGTTCAAAAGCATCAATTCTTCAGCACTCAGCCTTCTTCACAGTCCATCCATATATGACCACAGGAAAAACCATAGCCTTGACTAGATGGATCTTTGCTGGCAAAGTAATGTCTCTGTTTTTAAATATGCTGTCTATGTTGGTCATAACTTTCCTTCCAAGGAGTAAGCATCTTTTAATTTCATGGCTGCAGTCACCATCTGCAGTGAGTTTGGAGCCCAGAAAAATAAAGTCTGACACTCTTTCCCCATCTGCTTCCCATGAAGTGATGGGACTGGATGCCATGATCTTCGTTTTCTGAATGTTGAGCTTTAAGCTAACTTTTTTCACTCTTCATTTTCACTTTCATCAAGAGGCTTTTTACTTCCTCTTCACTTTCTGCCATAAGGGTGGTATCATCAGCATATCTGAGGTTATTGTTATTTCTCCCAGCAATCTTGATTCCAACTTGTGTTTCTTTCAGTCCAGCGTTTCTCATGATGTACTCTGCATATAAGTTAAATAAACAGGGTGACAATAGGCAGTCTTGACGTACTCCTTTTCCTATTTGGAACCAGTCTGTTTTTCCATGTCCAGTTCTAACTGTTGCTTCCTGACCTGCATACAAATTTCTCAAGAGGCAGATCAGGTGGTCTGGTATTCCCATCTCTTTCAGAATTTTCCACAGTTTATTGTGATCCACACAGTCAAAGGCTTTGGCATAGTCAGTAAAGCAGAAATAGATGTTTTTCTGGAACTCTCTTGCTTTTTCGATGATCCAGCGGATGTTGGCAATTTGATCTCTGGTTCCTCTGCCTTTTCTAAAACCAGCTTGAACATCAGGAAGTTCACAGTTCACATATTGCTGAAGCCTGGCTTGGAGAATTTTGAGCATTACTTTACTAGCGTGTGAGATGAGTGCAATTGTGTGGTAGTTGGAGCATTCTTTGGCACTGCCTTTCTTTGGGATTGGAATGAAAACTGACCTTTTTCCAATCCTGTGGCCACTGCTGAGTTTTCCAAATTTGTTGGCATATTGAGTGCAGCACTTTAACAGCATCATCTTTCAGGATTTGAAAGAGCTCAACTGGAATTCCATCACCTCCATTAGCTTTGTTTGTAGTGATGCTTTCTAAGGCCCATTTGACTTCACATTCCAGGATGTCTGGCTCTAGGTCAGTGATCATATCATCGTGATTACCTGGGTCGTAGAGATCTTTTTTGTACAGTTCTTCCGTGTTTTCTTGCCACCTCTTCTTAATATCTGCTGCTTCTGTTAGGTCATATCTGAGGTTATTGATATTTCTCCCAGCAATCTTGCTTTCAGCTTGTGCTTCCTCCAGCCCAGCATTTCTTATGATGTTCTGCATACAAGTTAAATAAGCAGGGGTATAATATACAGCCTTGACGTACTCCTTTTCCTATTTGGAACCAGTCTGTTTAACTCTAGTTATTTTCTGATATTTTCTTTAAGGTTTTCTATGTATAGTATCATGTCATCTGCAAATATTGAGAGCTTCACTTCTTCTGTTCCAGTCTGAATTTCTTTTATTTCTTTTTCGTCTCTGATTGCCTTATCTGGGACTTCCGAGTCTATGTTGAGTAATAGTGATGAGAGTGGACACCTTGTTTGTTCCTGATATTAGAGGGAATGCTCTCAGTTTTTCACCATTGAAAATGATTATTGCTGTGGGTTTATCATGTAAGACCTTTACTGTGTTGAGGTAGGCTCCTTCTATGCCCACATTTTGAAGTTTTAATCATAACTGGGTGCTGAATTTTGTCAAAGTTTATTTTTCTGCATCTATTGAGATTATCATCTGATTTTTATCTTTCAATTTGTTGATATGGTGTATTACATTGATTGATTTGCATATATTGAAGAATCCTTTCATCCCTGAAATAAACACAACTTGATCATTTAGTATGAGCTTCTTAATATATTGTTGAACTCTGCTAGAATTTTTGAAGATTTTTGCATCTATGTTCACTAGTGATATTTACCTGTAGTTTTCTATTTTTGTGATGTCTTTTCTGCTTTTGATGTCAGGATGATGGTGGCCTTGTAGAATGAGTTTGGTATTTTTCCTTCCTCTGTAATTTTTTCCAAGAGTTTTCAAAGGATAGGCATTCGTTCCTCCCTAAATGTTTGAAAGAATTCACTTGTTAAGCTATTTGATCCTGAGCTTTTGTTTTTGGGGAGATTATTTTTATCAGTTTTAATTTCAGTGCTTGTAATTTGGTTGTTTATAATTTTTAAATCTTTTTAGTTTGGTCTTTGAAGATTGAATTTTTCTAAGAATCTGTCCATTTCTTCCAGGTTGTCCATTTTATTGCCAAATAGTTGTTCATATGAGTCTCTTATAATCCTTTGTATTCTCATGATGTACTGTGCATATAAGTTAAATAAGCAGGGTGACAACATTCAGCCTTGACCTACTCCTTTCCAGATTTGGAACCAGTCTTTGTCCCATGTCCGGTTATAACTGTTGCTTCCTGACCTGCATACAGATTTCTCAAGACAGAATTAATTCTCAAAGGAGAATTAATTAATCTTTCAATAGTCATTAATTTTTACTATTGTTTCTTTCATTTCTTTTTCACTTATTTATGCTCTGATCTTCATGATTTCTTTCCTTCTGCTGATTTTTTTTTAATTCTTCTTCTTTTTCCTTTTGTTTTAGTGTAAAGTTATGTTATCTATTCAGTAGTTTTATTGTTTATTGAGGTAGGAACACATTGCTGTAAACTTCCTCTTATAAATGATTTTTCTGTATCCCATAGGTTTTTAATTGTCATGTTTTCATTGTTATTTGTTTCTAGGATTTTTTTTTAATTTCCCTTTTGACTTCTTCCAAAATCTGTTCATTATTTAGAAATGTATTGTCTAGTTTCCATGTATTTGTGGTTTTTTGCAGTTTTTTTTTTTTTTTTTAATCTTCTTGTAATTGATATGTAGTCTCATAGTATTGTGGTCAGAAAAGATACTTGATACAATTTTAATTTTCTTAAATTTACTGAGGTTTGATTTGTGAACCAAGAGGTAGTCTATCCTAGAGAATGTTGAATGTGCACTTAAGAATAAGTTGTATTCTTCTGAATTTAGATGGAATGTCCTGAACATATCAATGAGATCCCTCTTGCAGGGTGTATCATTTGAAACTAGTGTTTCTTTATTTTCTGTTTTGATGATCTGTCCATTGTAAGTGGGGTGTTAAAATCTCTTACTATTATTATGTTACTTTCAATTTCTCCTTTTATGTCTGTTTATGTTTGTCTTACGTATTGAGATGTTCCTATGTTGGGTACATAAATATTTATAATTGTTATGTCTTCCTCTTGGATTGATCCTTTGATCATTATGTAGTGTCCTTCCTTATCTCTTGCAATCTTCTTTATTTTAAGGTAAATTTTGTCTAATATTAGGATTCTCCAGCTTTCTTTTGATTTCCATTTGCATAGAATATATTTTCCTATCCTCTCACTTCAATTTATATATGTCTTTAGGTCTGAAGTGGGTTTCTTATAGACAGCATATATATGGGTCTTGTTTTTATATCCATTCAGCTAGTCTGTATCCATTTATATTTAAAGTAATTATTGATATATATGTTAATGTTGCCATTTTCTTAATTGTTTGTGTTTTGCTTGTGAAGATCTTTTTCTTCACTTGTATTTACTGACTATATAAGTCCAGTTAACATTTGTTGCAAAGCTGCTTCGGTGGTGATAAAATCTCTTAACTTTTGCTTGTCTGTAAAGCTTTTGATTTCTCCATCAATTCTGAATGAGATCCTTGCTAGTTAGAGTATTCTTATTTGTAGGGCTTTCTCTTTCAGTACTTTAAATATATCCTTCCATTCCCTTCAGGCCTTCAGAGTTTCTGCTGAAAGATCAGCTGTTAAACATATGGGGTTTCACTTGTATGTTACTTGTTGCTTTCCCTTGCTGCTTTTAATATTCTTGATATATTGAGAATCATTACCAAACATTTTTGTGAATATCATTTTAATGTTCTTGTCATGATTAATTTACCTATTATGGCACTTTTATTTATGTTGACTCTTTTTAAATTTTGAAGTACAGATAATCTATTAATTTTTAACTAAAAGTATTCAAGTTACAAATATTTTACATAATTTGTTAATTTGATGTCTTTGCTAGCTGTGAAAGCTATGGATTTTTATTTAATTTGGTAATGACAGGACATATGTAAAATGAAACTTCACAAACCACAAATTCTCCTGTAGAACAATGAACAATATAGTTATTTAAAGTTTGGAGTAAACTAAGCTATTTTATTGGTATGTAAGCTGAGAGAGGGGGAATTCAGACCATTCTAGGACCCTGATTTTGTGAGGATAAAAATAAGGTATTTATTCATTTTATAATTTCTTACATTCTGTTAATATAGTATGGTAAAATTCCAAGGGTGATATTTAATTAGAAGATTTAATTTTTAATTAATTTTTAATTCTATTTGGAGGATAATTTCTTTACAGTATTGTGGTGGTTATTGCCATATATTTACATGAATTACCCACAGGTGCACATGTGTCTCCCTGTCCTGAACCTCCCCTCCCGCCTCCCTCACCATCCTTCTGGATTGTCCCAGAGCACTGGTTTGAGTGCCCTGCTTCAGGGATCAAACTTGCACTGGTCAGAAGATGTAACTTTTAAACAGACAAATTGAACAAATAAAATGAGGGAAAATCTTATTACAAATGAAGAAAATATGATGAATAAGCATAAAAGGGCCCTAATGAACTATACAAAATAAGATGGCTGAAATACAGCATGGAATAGCAATGATAATCAGAAATGTGACACTTCCTGTAAAGCTGAATATTATATGATTTGATATATAACAATTGGAGAAGGCAATGGCACCCCACTCCAGTACTCTTGCCTGGAAAATCCCATGGATGGAGGAGCCTGGTAGACTGCAGTCCATGGGGTCTCGAGGAGTCGGACATGACTCAGAGACTTCACTTTCACTTTTCACTTTCATGCATTGGAGAAGGAAATGGCAACCCACTCCAGTGTTCTTGCCTGGAGAATCCCTGGGATGGGGGAGCCTGGTGGGCTGCCATCTGTGGGGTCGCACAGAGTCGGACACGACTGAAGTGACTTAGCAGCAGCAGCATATAACAATTATTAATACATCAGACCAATATCAGACAACACAGACTTTAATTAAAAAATCAAACCATTCTTAAGAATAAGGAAATATACACTATTAAGATAAGAAGTTTAACTTAGCCTGTGTCTTTGATGAGATCTATTAATAAAAATTTAATTATATTTTGATACACTAGCTGAAGACAGTTTAATATACTTCAAGATACAATAAAGTGGAAATAAAATATAAATTCAGTAGATTCCTTGGTTTTCTTGACAGTATTCTATTTCTTAGCTTGCAAGTCTATTTTCTTTTGACAAAGCATTGTGAAATACAACTGGAATTAGTAGATTTTTCCTTTCCACATTCTGTCAACATTCACTGGATCATTTATATATATATATATATATATATATGTATGCCTTGCTATGCTATTAAGGTTAAATATTATCTTCATTATCTTTAAGTATCATGTTAAGTATATAATTTTGTGATCATAATTGCAATGAAGTTGATTATATGTACATTTTTTATAAATAAACAGATTAATGAGATGTCCAGTGAATGCATTCCGGGTTAATATCCTCATTCTTTGAGTGTCCTTCACTTCATCATTTTTCTTGGAGATTTACTGCAGTGTAGCCACAATTTCACTGATATTCTTTTGATTGTCAAAGCTATGGTTTCTCCAGTAGTCGTGTATGGATATGAGAGTGGGAACATAAAGAAGACTGAATGCCAAAGAACTGTTTTTGAATTATGGATTTGAAGAAGATTCCTGAGAGTCACTTAGACTATAAGATCAAACCAGTCAATTGCAAAGGAAATCAACCCTGAATATTCACTGGAAGGACTGATGCTGAGCTGAAGCTCCAATACTTTGACTACCGTATGGGATGAGCCAATTTATTGGGAAAGACCCTGATGCTGGGAAAGATCAGAGACAAAAGGAAAAAAGGTAAGCAGAGGATGAGCTGGTTAGGTAGCATCACTGATTCAATAGGCATGAATTTGAGCAAACTCTGGGAGACAGTGTAGGACAGAGGAGTTTGGCATGCCACTGTGCATTGAGTCATAAAGAGACAGACATGGCCTAGCGACTGAAGAAAAACAACAGTGGCTTTTTATAACAGAAAAAATATTCCAGTATTCTCACATGCAGGGCCCTTCAGTAGGCCCTACTGCCTACTTCTCTAGCTTTATCTACTATACAGTTCCTTCATTCTCTGCACTATCACATAACAGGATTACTTCAAGTTAATTTAATAGTCTTTATGAATTCTTTCACCACTTGGTTTTTATCATGTCCTCTTCCTTATGCCTTGCTATGCTATACTATGCTAAGTCACTTCAGTCGTGTCCGACTCTGTGTGACACCATAGACGGCAGCCTACCAGGCTCCCCCGTCCCTGGGATTCTCCAGGCAAGAACACTGGAGTGGGTTGCCATTTCCTTCTCCAATGCATGAAAGTGAAAAGAGAAAATGAAGTCACTCAGTCATGTCTGACTCTTAGCGACCCCATGGACTGCAGCCTACCAGGCTCCTCCATATGCCTTAAAGAAAGTCAAATAGGGGACTTCCCTGGCAGTCCAGTGGTTTTGATTCCACACTTCTAGAGCAGAGAGCATGGGTTTGATGCTTGGATAGGGAACTAAGATCCCACATGTAGTGCAGCATGGCCAAAAAAAAAGTCAAATTAAGGTCCAGTGATATTGGGGGCAGGAGGAAAAGGGGACGACAGAGGATGAGATGGCTGGATGGCATCACTGACTCAATGGATGTGAGTCTGAGTGACGTCCGGGAGTTGGTGATGGACAGGGAGGCCTGGCGTGCTGCGATTCATGGGGTCGCAAAGAGTCGGACACGATTGAGTGACTGATCTGGTCTGATCTGATCTGATACATAGTAAGAACTAGAAGACTGGAGCTAGAAACCAGTAGAATCAGTTATTACATCCTGAATCATTTTATAAGGAAAATGACCAACTTTTAGTCTTTAAAACTGTTTTGTGACAGAATAACTTCAAAGTATACATAGGAAGAAAGATTATGCAGCTGAAAAAGATTGTTCAGTTTGTTCCTTGACTGTTTCTCTTCTTCAACATTTCTTAGGACATGACACTTGGCCAGACTCTCTTAAGGTATTAACCAAAGAAACGTTGGAATTTCTAGGTCAAAGTAGAGAGAATCTGGCCAAGAGCTCCCTACAAGATTAAGTACCTGAGGGGCTTCCTTGGTGCTGTAGTGATAAAAAAAACATCTCCCTGCCAAAGCAGAAGACATGGCTTAGATCCTTGGGTTGGAGGAAATGGCAATCTACTGCAGTATTCTTGCCTGAAAAATGCTATGAACAGAAGAGTTTGGTGGTCACAAAGAGTTGGATATGACTGAGCAGGCACACATCAGATCAGATCAGATCAGTCGCTCAGTCGTGTCCGACTCTTTGCGACCCCATGAACTGCAGCACGCCAGGCCTCCCTATCCATCACCAGCTCTCAGAGGTAATTCAGACTCACATCCATCGAGTCAGTGATGCCATCCAGCCATCTCATCCTCTGTCATCCCCTTCTCCTTCTGCCCTCAATCCTTCCCAGCATCAGAGTCTTCTCCAATGAGTCAACTCTTCGCATGAGGGTGGCCAAAATACTGGAGTTTCAGCTTTAGCATCATTCCTTCCAAAGAAATCCCAGGGCTGATCTCCTTCAGAATGGACTGGTTGGATCTTCTTGCAGTCCAAGGGACTCTCAAGAGTCTTCTCCAACACCACAGTTCAAAAGCATCAATTCTTTGGTGCTCAGCCTTCTTCACAGTCCAGCTCTCACATCCATACATGACCACAGGAAAGACCATAGCCTTGACTAGGCGAACCTTTGTTGGCAAAGTGATGTCTCTGTTTTTGAATGTGCTCTCTAGGTTGGTCATAACTTTCCTTCCAAGGAGTAAGCATCTTTTAATTTCATGGCTGCAGTCACCATCTGCAGTGATTTTGGAGCCCAGAAAAAGAAAGTCTGACACTGTTTCCACTGTTTCTCCATCTATTTCCCATGCAGTGATGGGACCAGATGCCATGATCTTCGTTTTCTGAATGTTGAGCTTTAAGCCAACCTTTTCACTCTCCACTTTCACTTTCATCAAGAGGCTTTTAGTTCCTCTTCACTTTCTGCCATAAGGGTGGTATCATCAGCATATCTGAGGTTATTGATATTTCTCCCGGCAATCTTGATTCCAGCTTGTGTTTCCTCCAGTCCAGCGTTTCTCATGATGTACTCTGCATATAAGTTAAATAAACATGGTGACAATATACAGCCTTGACGTACTCCTTTTCCTATTTGGAACCAGTCTGTTGTTCCATGACTAGTTCTAACTGTTGCTTCCTGACCTGCATACAGATTTCTCAAGAGGCAGATTAGGTGGTCTGGTATTCCCATCTCTTTCAGAATTTTCCACAGTTTATTGTGATCCACACAGTCAAAGGCTTTGGCTTAGTCAATAAAGCAGAAATAGATGTTTTTTCTGGAACTCTCTTGCTTTTTCCATGATCCAGTGGATGTTGGCAATTTGATTTCTGGTTCCTCTGCCTTTTCTAAAACCAGCTTGAACATCAGGAAGTTCACGGTTCACATATTGCTGAAGCCTGGCTTGGAGAATTTTGAGCATTACTTTACTAGCGTGTGAGATGAGTGCAATTGTGCGGTAGTTTGAGCATTCTTTGGTACGGCCTTTCTTTGGGATTGGGATGAAAACTGACCTTTTCCAATCTTGTGGCCACTGCTGAGTTTTCCAAATTTGCTGGCATATTGAGTGCAGCACTTTCACAGCATCATTTTCCAGGATTTGGAATAGCTCCACTGGAATTCCATCACCTCCACTAGCTTTGTTCCTAGTGATGCTTTCTAAGGCCCACTTGACTTCACATTCCAGGATGTCTGGCTCTAGGTCAGTGATCACACCATCATGATTATCTGGGTCGTGAAGCTCTTTTTTGTACAGTTCTTCTGTGTATTCTTGCCACCTTTTCTTAATATCTTCTGCATCCGTTAGGTCCATACCATTTCTGTCCTTTATCGAGCCCATCCTTGCTTGAAATATTCCTTTGGTATCTCTGATTTTCTTGAATAGATCCTTAGTCTTTCCCATTCTGTTGTTTTCCTCTATTTCTTTGCATTGATCGCTGAAGAAGGCTTTCTTATCTCTTCTTGCTATTCTTTGGAACTCTGCATTCAGATGTTTATATCTTTCCTTTTCTCCTTTGCTTTTCGCTTCTCTTCTTTTTGCAGCTATTTGCAAGGCCTCCCCAGACAGCCATTTTGCTTTTTGCATTTCTTTCCCATGGGGATGGTCTTGATCCCTGTCTCCTGTACAATGTCACGAACCTCATTCCATAGTTCATCAGGCACTCTATCTATCAGATCTAGGCCCTTAAATCTATTTCTCACTTCCACTGTATAATCATAAGGGATTTGATTTAGGTCATACCTGAATGGTCTAGTGGTTTTCCCTCCTTTCTTCAATTTAAGTCTGAATTTGGCAATAAGGCGTTCATGATCTGAGCCACAGTCAGCTCCTGGTCTTGTTTTTGCTGATTGTATAGAGCTTCTCCATCTTTGGCTGCAAAGAATATAATCGATCCGATATCGGTGTTGACCATCTGGTGATGTCCAAGTATAGAGTCTTCTCTTGTGTTGTTGGAAGAGGATATTTGCTATGACCAGTGCATTTTCTTGGCAAAACTCTGTTAGTCTTTGCCCTGCTTCATTTCGTATTCCAAGGCCAAGTTTGCCTGTTACTCCAGGTGTTTCTTGACTTCCTACCTTTGCATTCCAGTCCCCTATAATGAAAAGGACATATTTTTTGGGTGTTAGTTCTAAAAGGTCTTGTAGGTCTTCATAGAACCGTTCAACTTCAGCTTCTTCTGCGTTACTGGTTGGGGCATAGACTTGGATTACTGTGACTTTGAATGTTTTGCCTTGGAAACGAACAGAGATCATTCTGTTGTTTTTGAGATTGCATCCAAGTACTGCATTTCGGTCTCTTTTGGTGACCATGAGGGCCACTCCATTTCTTCTGAGGGATTCCTGCCCACAGTAGTAGATATAATGGTCCTCTGAGTTAAATTCACCCATTCCAGTCCATTTTAGTTCGTTAATTCCTAGAATGTCAACATTCACTCTTGCCATCTCTTGTTTGACCACTTCCAATTTGCCTTGATTCATGGACCTGACATTCATGCAATATTGTACTTTACAGCATCGGACTTTGTTTCTATCTCCAAACACATCTACAGCTGGGTATTCTTTCTGCTTTGGTTCCATCCCTTCATTCTTTCTGGAGTTATTTCTCCACTGATCTCCAGTAGCATATTGGGTCCCTACTGACCTGGGGAGTTTCTCTTTCAGTATCCTATCATTTTGCCTTTTCATACTGTTCATGGGGTTCTCAAGGCAAGAATACTGAAGTGGTTTGCCATTCCGTTCTCCAGCGGACCACACCCTGTCAGATCTCTCCACCATGACCCGTGCATCCTGGGTTGCCCCACGGGCATGGCTTAATTTCATTGAGTTAGACAAAGCTGTGGTCCTGGTGTGATTAGATTGACTAGTTTTCTGTGAGTATGGTTTCAGTGTATTTGCCCTCTGATGCCCTCTTGCAAGGCCTACCGTCTTACTTGGGTTTCTCTTACCTTGGGTGTGGGGTATCTCTTCCCGGCTGCTCCAGCAAAGCACAGCCATTGCATCCTATCCTGAAGATCCAGTATTTGGTTTATAGTCTAGATGAGAGGCAGCTGACTCAAAGAATGAGCTCAGGTCAGTGTGCCTAAGGGCTATATGATTAACAAGATCAGATCATATCAGATCAGATCAGATGCAACAAGATATTAAAGACAAAAGAACCTAGTACTGGTAGTTTCCAACACGAGGCTGTCCACACACAGTCAGGCAGGTCTCTCTTTCTTGACCTTGCTTATCTTCAGGCCATCAAAATTCTACCTGGGAGCAACAAGATATCTGCATATCCTGTTGTTGTATATTTTATTTAGTTTCCTGCTTTGTATCTTTCTTATGAATATGTAAACATGGTATCTTTTGAAGCTTCAGCATGTAGCTTGTTTTTCTTAAATTGTCAATCTGCTCTCCATAAATAGGTGAATGCAGCTAATATACAATTGCACTATATTAAAAACTGCACAACCCAAATGACACTAAAATAATACCATTCAGTCATGTAAATGACATGTAACTTCTGTGACGTTCTGTTAGTTCTAGTTCCACCAGTCACTAAACCTGCTCTACTTAATTTTATTCTTATATGACCTGTTACAAGGTGGAAACAACTATTTCTCCAGGTTACACTAATTTTGCACCAAGTTTCCCAGTACAACTGTCACCCAGTAAAATATGATGTATCCAAAAGAATGCAAACCTTGATAGTTTTAAAGATATAATTGCTCAGATGCTTCAGCTGTGTCTGACTCTTTGTGATCCTATAGCCTGTAGCCTGCCAGGGTCCTCTGTCCAAGGGATTTTACAGGCAAGAATACTGGAGCGGGTTGCCATTTTCTCTCCCAGGGGATCTTCCTGACCCAGGGATTGAACCCAGGTCTCCTGAGTCTCCTGCATTGCAGGTGGAGTCTTTACCCACTGAACCAGCTAGGAATCCCTTTAAAGGTATATGACACATTAAAATGCTTAATGACTATTTCTAAAGTGTTTTCTAGGTGTTTCTTCTCATGATTTACTGTAGTCATAGTATTGGGAGATTTTCACTGGAAATTCATTGCAATAAAACAGAACAAGCAGCTACAGTTTTCCTTTATCTCCCCTCAGATATAAAACATTAAATTATGTCTGTACTGACACTGTGATAAATATTATGTAGATATTTATTTTACCTGTGATGTCTGAAGAGTGTATCTCATTAATTTTCCATGTAGTCAACTTTTGTAGACCAGTCATATAAAATGGCTTTTTATTATTTTATGTATATTCATCAAAGAAAGTACATTTGAGGATTATAGACCTGTGTCACAAACTCTTTTTAAAGTGAGATGATAACCATAAAATTTACAATCGAAATATAATAAAGAGGAGCAGTCAAAAAGCTTCAAAGTGATGTTGCTATTCTGGTTCTCAACTAGGGTGACTAGGTCATGACTGAGTTTAACAATATTCATATGTGTTAGTAAGCAATATTGATGCCTTATGCTTGGAGTTGAATTTGTACTAACAAAACTACAAAGTTCCTTTCCATACTAAGGAAACAGTTTGACTTAATGACACTGGGGTATATTCTCATTCTTATCCTTATATTATTATTAGTATTGCTGTTTTTGTGTGGCACAGTGTATTATTGCCTATTGCTGTGTTACAAATTGATGCAAGGATTAATGACTTAAAACTACAGTCATTTATCATTTCTTAGTTTCTGTGATTCAGGAAGTTAGCCATGGGCATAACCTAAGCACTGGCCTCAGATCTGCAGTCTCATCTGAAGGCTCAAATAGGGAAAGATCCCCTTCTAGGTGTACCTAGTGGTTGCTGACAGCATTGACTTCCTGGGGGGTGGCTGGGCAGAGGGCATCCTTGGTTTCATATATCATGATCTCTCAAATGTGACAGTCTGCTTCATCAAAGCTGTAAGATGAATGGTTAATAGAGTCTGGTTGCAAGACAGACTTCATAACATTTATAATCTAATCATGAAGTGGCAAACAACTTCTGTCTTTATCTATCAGTTCCAACCTCAACTTAAGGGGACAGTTTACAGTTTGTCAGTTCTAGGAAACAGCCGACACTGTGGGCCATCACAGACGTATACCTAGCACATGAAGTATACCTAGAAGATCAAATAAGTAATGTGGGTGCTTGAAATAAAGGTATCATGATTGGAAAGGTATCATTTGTTTGAATGTTGGGAAGGCATGAAAACTAACTACACTTATATATTTACAAGCCTACTGAGACTGAAGGCATAGCTTTTCTTTATAGTAGTATTCACGCAATATTTAATTCATCTGATTAATTTCCTCTAAAGCAGAGAGTCAGACATAGGAGACATATGGTCTAAATTATAGTTGTTTAAATAGTATCACGGGGAAAGCAATGGCACCCCACCCCAGTACTTTTGCCTGGAAAATTCCATGGACAGAGGAGCCTGGTAGGCTCCAGTCCATGGGGTTGCTGAGGGTCGGACACGACTCAGCGACTTCCCTTTCACTTTTCACTTTCATGCATTGGAGAATGAAATGGCAACCCACTCCAGTGTTCTTGTCTGGAGAATCCCAGGGACCAGGGAGCCTGATGGGCTGCCGTCTATGGGGTCGCACAGAGTAGGACACAACTGCAGTGACTTAGCAGCAGCAGCAAATAGTATCAATAATTACACCTAGTAAGATACTGAACATTCATATGCTTTAATCAAATTCTATGATTTTTAATATGAATGTGGTAAATAAACCATTTTTAAATGTATCCAAAATCTCAGCCTTAAATATTAGTGATAGGGTGATAGGTGGCTGAGTGATGAAGAATCCACCTGCCAATGTAGGAGACACATTTGATTCCTGGTCTAGGAAGATCCCAAGTGCTGAAGAGCAACTAAGCTGATGGGCCGCAACTATTGAGCCTGGACTGGACCTCTCTATGAATAAGATATTGTACCCCCAAAAAGATATATGGTGTTTAATATTTAACACTAAAACTAATCTAATCATTTTGTGCATTTAATGATCAAGAAGTTCTTCAATATGTCATAATAACTAACTCATCACTATAAAAATCAATTATCCCTGCTTGTGTGATTTACAGAAATGCTATTTGAGACTCTGGTAAAAAGAATTCTGAATAAACAACTATACACTAAAAAAAGATAAAATTACCCTCTAAGGAAGCAATATTACTTCTTTTTATCCCTGTGTAAATATATGAAGCACACCTTGTCATTGGAATTTAGAACATAAAAGGTATTAACTAACAATAAATATACAAAATAAGTCATCATAATCCATAACTAGGGATCAGTGAAAATGTTATGGATTACAATTATGGGAAGCATTATATTTTTCTTGAAATTGCTTTAACCTTGTTTGAGCCCTCCCTATTCAACTGAACTTTGGAGAGGGTTATAATATTGATTGAGACTGCATAGAATTTTTAGGTTCATTTAGAAAAGATTGTTACTTTTACCAATACTGAGATTATAATAATGTCAATTGGTAAATGAATGAAAACATTCATTCAAATGTTTTCAGTATAATTTACAGTTTTCTTCCTTTGTATTTACTTACACACATTAAAGGTTTTTACTGCACTCACAGGTTTATTATCTCTAATATTTTTTGTTTATGTCAGTAGCTCAGTTGATTTGGGAGAAAGAGCGCTGAATTGTCAGGTGCTGGGGTTATTAAAGTAATAAGTCAAATATAAAAGAGTTAATTGTGAAGTATGAGGGTATAAGCAAGATTCTAAAACCAAACCAACTTGGCCTATTTATCCATTCACCCCTCCCACTCCAGAAGAGCTCACTGATCTAGGGTTTGGTGGATCAGTGCAAATGTGGGGATTGCATCTCACTGTTGAGAGGACCAAACAAGTGGTTCTGGCAACTTTATGAACTAAAGTGGAGTAAGAGCTGCAGGGGAAAAGTGTTAGCCACTCAGTCATGTCCAAATCTTGCTGCCCCATGGACTGTAGCCAGCCAGGCTCCTCTGTCCATAGAATTCTCCAGGCAAGAATACTGGAGTGGGTAGCCATTCCCTTATCTAGGGGATCTTCCAGACCCAAGGATTGAATCTGGGTCTCCTGAACTGCAGGCAGATTATTTACCATCTGAGCCAGCAGGGAAGCCTTTGAATATTCAGGCCCCCTCTTAATTCTATAAGACAGGGGTTTTCTTTGAATTCCTCAAGGTTCATTTTGAATAAAATAAAGTTCAGTCCTTCTAAGTTCTTTGACTGTTGTAGACTGTGCATGCTAAAACCTCCTGACCCACTCTCTATTGGAAAACTCAAAAAACCATCCTTGAACCTTCCCAGTATTTTCACACATTTCCTGAATAAGCATAATGCAATAGTCTTACTTATTGACTATGCCAAAGCCTTTGACTGTGTAGATCACAATAAACTATGGAAAATTCTGAAAGAGATGGGAATACCAGACCACCTGATCTGCCTCTTGAGAAATCTGTATGCAGGTCAGGAAGCAACAGTTAGAACTGGTCATGGAACAACAGACTGGTTCCAAATAGGAAAAGGAGTACGTCAAGGCTGCATATTGTCACCATGTTTATTTAACTTATATGCAGAGTACATCATGAGAAATACTGAACTAGAAGAAACACAAGTTGGAATCAAGATTGCTGGGAGAAATATCAATAACCTCAGATATGCAGATGACACCACTCTTATAGGGAGAAAGAGGGGGGGAAAGAAAAAAAAGAAAATGAAAAAAAAAGAAAGAAAAAAAAAGGGGGGTTAAAAAAAAAAAAAAAAAAAAAAAAAAAAAAGGAACCCGCCCCCCTCCCAACAAAGAAAAAAAAGAGAGAAAGAAAAAAAGAAAGGAGAGATTTCTTTTCTTTGCTCCAAAAACAAAGCAGATGGAGACGGGAGCCAAGAAATAAAAAGAAGCTAACCCCTTGGAAGGAAAGATATGAACAACCTAGAAAACATATTTAAAAAAAGAGACAACACTTTACCAACAAAGGTTCGCCTAGTCAAGGCCATGGTCTTTCCTGTGGTCATGTATGGATGTGAGAGCTGGACTGTGAAGAAGGCTGAGCGCCAAAGAATTGATGCTTTTGAACTGTGGTGTTGAAGAAGACTCTGAGAGTCCCTTGGTGTAAAAAAAAAAAAACAAACCAATTCTGAAGGAAATAAATCCTGGAATTTCTTTGGAAGGAATGATGCTAAAGCTGAAACTCCAGTACTTTGGCCACCTCATGCGAAGAGTTGACTCATTGGAGAAGACTCTGATGCTGGGAGGGATTGAGGGCAGGAGGAGAAGGGGACAACAGAGGATGAGATGGCTGGATGGCATCACTGACTTGATGGGTGTGAGTCTGGGTGACCTCCGGGAGCTGGTGATGGACAGGGAGGCCTGGTGTGCTATGGTTCATGGGGTCGCAAAGAGTTGGACATGACTGAGTGACTGATCTAATCTGATCTGATCTGATGGTATAGACATTTCTACATTGTTGGTGGTTATTTATCTTTATGTTATCTCTTCACTAGCCTGTGAGTTCTTTGATGGTAAACACCATGTCTTTTAACCCAGTAATCTTAGTGGCAGCTATAATGTGTCATGTAGCATGGATGTTAAGGAAATACTGAACAAAGTGAAAAAGAGACAATGATTTTTCTTTATGCCTGATACTATGTGTCCTTTTCAAATATTTCTTTCTCATTACAAAGTTATGAGGCAGCATTTTTCTCTCCATCTTGGAAGTGAGAAAAGTAAAGTTTGAGAGTTAAGTCACTTTCAAAAGATCACACACAACCAGTAATTGTGAAGCAGAGTATGGCTCCTAGACCTGTCTATTTCTAAAGTTCATGATCTTTTCACTACCCGCTGCTGCTGTGAGCAATGCGACTAAGGCTGCATGTAAAGGATGCCTGGTGTCAGTGTACATTATTCAGTGACTAGTGAGAGATGTAGGTTGTTTTATGAGAAGAAAAGGCTCTCACAGGACGGGGAGGCTGGTGGGGAAAGGATGGCATGGAGAAAAGTTAGTGACAAGACCAACTAGAATATGACTGGAAATTGTGATCCTGAAGAATGCAGGGGAATCAGTAAAGAACATGTTTCTCCAGATTGCAAGATGATTTTAGGAGTTATTACATTCTTCACTTAAGGCTTTGAGGTTCCGTAATTATTATCTTTGTCTGACACAGTCCAGGGAGAATGCACACCCTGACACAAGAAAAGTAAAGGAAAAATCACAGACAAACATTTATTGCACTATCAGGACAAGATGAACTAAAAGGGTAAATTCTATCTATATTTTCCTGCTACTTAATTAGAAACACTATAATAGTGAGGTAGAAAAGACAGGGTTGATCCAATAAATCATCCTCAAGTATAGGCATTAGTCAGAAGGCAAAGCTACCTTCTTGTTTTGCATTTATTGAGGCTATGATGGATAGAGGAAAGACATCTTAAGCAAACACTTTGTATTAATAACATCTGAACAAGAAACTCAGACCATGAAAACTGTGAAGCAGGCACATACACACACACACAAAAGCACGGATTACTAATGACCTTGTACTATGAGGGAACTGCTGACTAAAACCACCCACCTTATCCAGGCAAGGTGTTAACTGCTTGTAGGTTAAAAGACTCTTGGCCCTTGGAAGAAAAGCTATGACAAACCTAGACAGCGTATTAAAAAGCATAGACATCACTTTGTCCTTAAAAGTCCATAGAGTCAAAGCTAATTCCAGGCTTGCTCCATGGAGAAAAGCTATTGCAAACCTAGACAGCAAATTAAAAAGCAGAGACATCATTTTACCACAAAAATCTGTATAGTCAAAGCTATGGTTTTTTCCAGTATTCATGTACAGATGTTGGACAATAAAGAAGACTGAACACCAAAGAATTGATGTTTTTGAACTGTGGGGCTGGAGAAGACTCATGAGAGTCCCTTGGACAGCAAGGAGATCAAATCAGTCAATCCTAAAGGAAATCAACACAGAATAATCGTTAGAAGGATGGTTGCTGAAGTTGAAGCTCCAATACTTTGGCCACCTGATGTGAAGAGCTGACTCACTGGAAAAGACCCTGATGCTGGGAAAGATTTAGGGCAGATGAAG
Organism: Tragelaphus eurycerus; assembly: GCA_935064755.1. Classification (NCBI taxonomy): domain Eukaryota; kingdom Metazoa; phylum Chordata; class Mammalia; order Artiodactyla; family Bovidae; genus Tragelaphus; species Tragelaphus eurycerus. The sequence continues at coordinate 2,719,822 of CAKXYN010000003.1, read as the reverse complement.
GGCATGACAGAGGATGAAATGACTGGATGGCACCACCGACTGAATGGACGTGAGTTTGAGCAAACTCCAGGAGATAGTGAAAGTAGGGGAAGTCTGGCATGCTGCACTCTGTGTGCTTGCAAAGAGTGGGATATGACTAAGTGACTGAACAACAACAACAATGGGCTGTCACACAACAGGAAGTCCACCCACAGAACTTGGCACTTCCACTGAAAATCAATTGGAAGAATTCAGCAAGGGCTCATAACATTATTCTATGATGCCCCAGAACTCCTTCAAGATAGAGTCCATTTTGGCTGAGAGAGGCACATGACACCAGGAAGGAGCCTGAGTCAGACCAAACATGGCCAAACAAGATGACTGGCCAGAAACAACCTGGAAACTAACCCGATTTACCATAAAAGCTGAGGCTGCAAGACATATGGCAGACCATCCATCCTGCATTCCCTTACACTACTGCTCTCAGCCTGGGGGCCCCTTACCCTATAAAGGTTTTTTCTTTTTCAGCACATGTGTTTCCTCAGACAATTCATTTCCAAGTGTTAGACAAGAGCCCTCTCTCAGTTCCCGGTAGGGATCCCCTTTCTGCAACAGTACAGCCTTCCATGTGTGGTGCTTGACTAGTAAGGGAAAATAGCATGTACACATTGAGCTTCCTGATGCTTCCATGGGTAAAGAATCTGCCTGTGACACAGGAGACACAGGTTCAATCCCTGGGTCAGGAATATCCCCTGGATAAATAGATGACAACCCACTTCAGTACTTTTGCCTGGGAAATTCTATGGACAGAGGAGGCTGGGGAACTGCAGTCCATGGGGTCTCAAAAGAATCAGGCATGAATGATTGACTAAGCACACACACGGTGACTTCAGGGGAAAAATAGGCAAGACTGGGAGCTGATGCAACCTGGTGCAATCCAGGCCACACCTCAACCCTCTGCTCAATGAATACTGAATATTCTACCCTTAATCAAAAAGACCCCCACCCATTCAAAGGGCTAAAAAGAAAAGGGGATCAGAGAACCCTGTAATGACTTCTCATATTCAAGTACGCACACACTCTTCTCTGAGTACATAACTCCCAATTCTGCCCTGTAATATACTGCTTCTTTATTCTCTTCGCTCCTCAGCTTCAGTGTATTTTTTTCCCTTTGTATTTTGTGTTTCAAATTCTTTTGGATAGGTTGAACAAGATATTGGATTTTTGATAAAGCTTTTTTGGTGTCAATAGAATACTTTGTGTGGTAGTGAGTTTTGTAAGTCAACTGACCATAGGTACCCAGAATTTGGTCAAATGTTATCCTAGATATGCCCCTGAGGGTGATTCTGGACAAGGTATATATTTGAGTTGGAGAATCTAGTAAGGCAGACTGACTTCCTTAATGTGGATGGGGCCCATCGAACAGTTGAATAGAACAAAAAGGCAGGAGGAGGAAGATGGAATTCCTTCCGCTTAACTTAGCTGCAACATCATTTTTTTTTTTTTTTTTCCTGCCTTCAGACTGGAACAGAAATATCTGCTCTTTCTGGTCTCCAGCAAAAACACCATTGGACTGGAATTACACCATGGGCTCTTGTGGGTCCCACCTGCCCACTGTGGATCTAGGGACCTGTTCACCTCTCTCATTCCATGAGTCACTTCCACATAATAAGTCTTCTCTCTGCTCTCAACCTCTCTCTTCCTCTCTTTCTTTACACAAACACACACATACACACATATACACCCAAACAATTGATTCAATTTCTTTGGAGAATCCTGACTAATACACTTTGTTAACATACTGTATAAAGGTAACAAAAAGGAAAAAAAAAAATCCGAAGTACAAGGTTAAATATTATTTATGATCACTGTTGTTAAGAGATAAGGAGCACTAAATGCATTTGAAGGAAGCCAATTCAGTATTCCATTTTTGTAGCTTATGGAAATGGATACCTTTGGCTTATCTGAAAGCATGAAGTATAATCAAGTTTCCAAATGTCAGACAATAACTAGTCATTATTGCATTACAAAATAGTAGAACTGAATAATACCTGTGGAATTACAAGATTGTAAATCTAAGTGGAAAATAGCAATTTGTAACCAAGTATTATGACAAAGTTGTTAACAATCTTGGTATGAGAGAAAGAAAGAAAGAATATATTTTCTCTATATATATATTCATATGTAAAGAATATGTATATATAGACACATATATGTGTGCACACACATGTGAGTATATAAATACACACAGGTCCCTGGGATCATCATATTAACTTATGATCTGGTCTGTTAAACACTCTTTAGAACTTCTTTGAGCAATAGCCAATCAAGCCTTATTTTCTTGCTAAGCCTTTCTAATGTAGATTTAAGTGTGCAAATTTTTTAAGGCACATTATGCATTATATTTTTCATTGTAGAATACTAAAACATTTTCATCAGAAAAAAATACATAATAATATAATATAACATGAAAGTGAAGAGAAACTAAAGAGCCTCTTAATGAAGGTGAAAGAGGAGAGTGAAAAAGCTGGTTTAAAACTCAACATTTGGGGGGCAGTCCCAAGATGGAGAGGTAGGATGGGGAGACCACTTTCTCCCCTACAAATACATCAAAGGATCATCTGTACATGAAGCAACTTCCACAAAACAGCTTCTGTATGCCGGTGGAGGACCTCAGATACCCAGAAAGGCAAATCAATCTCTTTGAAATGAGGTAGGACAAAAGATAAAGATGAAAAGAGACACAAGATTTAGAGGTGGAGACAAGTCCTGGGGAGGGAGTTGTGAAGGACAAGATTCCACACAATAGGAAACCCTCTCACAGGCGGCTTCAGTGGGGGAACTTTGGAATTTCAGAGGGCAGCATAACAAGAAAAAAAAAAAAAAACATTACCACAGAATTCATGCTGAATGGCATTAGCCAGGCAAGAAGCAGTTCACAAGCTCATGTCCACCCCCCGTGAGTAGGGGCTGCGTGGGGAGGCATGGGTTGCATTGTCTGTCAGGGTAAGGACCAGGGTTGAATGTCCTGAGGACACTCTGAGGGGACTAACATGACATAGCAACCCAAACCATGGGAATACGGGATAGACAAAGGAAAACAAAGGACCTTTCCTGCGGGAAGGCTCAAACATAGTACTCTGACCCCTGGCATGCTCAAAGAACAAAGGGCTATGCCCTAGTGAATACCAAAGGAGAGCAAGCCGTCTGCCCTTTACAGCCCTCCCCGGAGCAGAGCGGCAGATGCGTGACAGCCAGAGATTGAAGGCAAGGGGCCACTGCAAACTCAGCCCCAGAGTTGAAACTCCTGCCAAGCTGTCAGCAGGCTGCCAGTTGCTGACTACATTTTCCTGGGATCCTGGATGGTTTATATTTGCCAGGAGTGTCACAGCCTGAGACAAGCATCCCTGAGGAGACACATGGCTCACCTGGGGCTGCACACAGGAGCACCTGTGAGCCTGAGCAGCTGGACCTGGGACCTGCGTACTGCCTTGGACTATGGCAACTCCCAATGTGGTCCATCCACTGCGAGTGTTCCCCACAAATCTCAACAGTATTTGTTTTCAGTGTCCCTCCCTGTCCACAGCACAGCTGAGCAGGTAAGCGCAAGTAAGTGGTCACTTTCACTCCCTCGTGTCAGGGGAGGCTGACCTAAGAAAAGAAAAGAAAAGAAGGGGAAAACTGCCAGAGAAGTGGCAGGTGCAACAGATTAAAATCCTGTAGTTAAACAGAGACTGTGCATTTGAGGTGCAAATGTAGACTTTTAGAACAAAGGATTATGTGACACAGAACTGACCCCACACTGCCCACAACAGTTCCACAGAAATTCTTAACTATGTTTTTATTATTATCAATTTTTATTTTTTAAATTTTATTATTTTTAAATTTCTCTTTATTCTTATTTTTTCTCATTTTCCCCCTTTCTTTCCCATCTTCTTTTTCTTTTTTCCCTCATACTGTCCTAATATGGTCTTTATTAGTCTTTTAACTTTTATTTTCTATAATCTACTATTACTTTACTTAAAGAAATTACTTTTTTAAATATTTTTGCATTTGATTTTGTTTTGTTTTTTTGAATATTGTATGTTTTCAGAGTCTAATCTATATTCTAGGTTTTTAATTATTGCTTTTAAATATTTGCTGCTAACTTTGTACCTTGAAGAGTCTAAATTTCAGTATCCAATTTCACTTAGGAATTTGATTACTGGCTTGATTGCTGTCTTCCATTTTGACTCCTTTTCCTCCTCTTGGTCACTTCTATCACCCTCCTCCTTCTTCTGTATATAACTCTGTGAATCTCTTTGGGTTTTCCTGACTATGGAGAATTGTTTCACCATTAACCTAGGAGTTTTGTCCTCAGTGTTGTATGGATGGAAAAGACTTGATGCTACTATAAGAGGGGGACCAAAATCCAGAGGCAGGAGGCTCAACATCAAGCTTTGGACCATTATAGAACTCCTGACCCCAGGGAACACTAATGGATGAGGGCCCACCCTAAACCTCCATACCTACTCTGAGACCAAGTTCCACCTAAGAGCCAGCAAGCTCCAGTGCAAGACACCACATGCTAATCATCCAGCAAAAGAAGAACACAACCCTGAGCATTAAAAGACAAGCTGCCCAAAGCCATACCAAACCAGTAGACAACCCAAAAGTCACTAATGGACACTGCATTGCCTTTGAGACGGACAAGACCTAGCTCCATCATCAGAACACACAAGTTTCCCCAACCAGGAAATCTTACAAGTCACTGGTCCAACCCCACCCACAGGGAGTAGACTCCACAATTAAGAGGAGATATGAAACTCCCTTCTGCAAAAAAGGAGACCCCAAACACCGCAAACTAAACAAAATGAAAAGGCAGAGAAATATGCAGCAGGTGAAAGAACATGATAAAAACCCACCAAACCAAACAAAAGAGGAGGAGTTAGGGAACCTTCCTGAAAAATAATTCAGAATAATGATAGTGAAGATGATTCAAAATCTTGAAAACAAAATGGAGTTTAGAAACACTGAGAAGATGCAAGAAATGTTTAGCAAGGACCTAGAATAAATAAAGAATAGTCATTCAGTAACAAACAATGCAATAACAGGTTAAAAACACTCTGGAAGGAAACAACAATAGAGTGAGGCAGAAGAAAAGATGAGTGAGGCAGAAGAAAAGATAAGTGAGCTGGAAGATGGAATGGTAGAAATAAATGAAGCAAAGTGGAAAAAACAAACAAACAAAAAAGAATAAAAAGAAATGAGAACAGCTTCAGAGACCTTTGGGACAATGTTAATCACCCCAATATTTGAATCAAAGGTGTCCCAGAAGACAAAAGGAAAGGACATGAGATGTTTGAGGAGATAACAGCTGAAAACATCCCTAAAATGGGGAAGGAAATCACCACCAAATACCAAGAAGCCCAGAGAGTCCCAGACAGGAAAAACTCAAGATGAAACACACCAAGATACATATTAAATCAAACTAACAAAAAGTAAACATAAAGTGCAAATATTAAAAGCAGCAAGGGGAAAGCAACAAATAACATACAAGGGAATTCCCATAAGGATAACAGCTGATCTTCCAACATAAACTTTGCAGGCCAGAATGGAATGGCAGGATATATTTAAAGTAATGAAAAGGAAAAACCTAAAACCAAGATTACTCTACCCAGCAAGGATCTCAATCAGATTCAAAGGAGAAATCAGAAGCTTTACAGACAAGCAAAAGCTGAGAGAACCACCACCAAACCAGCTCTCCAACAAATGCTAAAGAATCTTCTCTAAATAAGAAACACAGAAAAGTTATATATATATATATATATATATATATATATCCCCCAAAACAATTAAGTAAATGGTAATGGGATCATATTTATCAATAATTGCCTTTAACATAAGTGGTCTAAAGGCTCTAACCAAAAGACAAAGAAAAGACTGGCTGAATGGATACAAAAACAAGACCCCTATATATGCTGTCTACAAGAGACCCACCTCAAACCTAGGGACACATACAGACTGGAAGTAAGGGACTGGAAAAAGATACTTCATGTAAATGGAGAACAAAAGAAAATGGGAGAAGCAATACTAATATCAGATAAAACAGACTTTAAAATAAAGATTGTTATAAGAACAAAGAAGGACAGTCCATAATGATCAATTGATTAATCCAAGTAAAAGATACAACAATTATAAATATATATGCACCCAACACAGGAGCACCTTAATATATAATGCAAATGCTAATAGTTATTAAAGAGGAAATTGACAGTAATGCAATAATAGTGGGGGACTTTAATACTCCACTCACATCAATGGACAGATTATCCAGACAGAAAATTGACAAAGAAACTTTAAATGAAACAAGCTTTAAATGATACATTGGAGCAGTTAGACCTAATTGATATCTACAAGACATTTCACTTCAAAACAATGAATCTCACCTTTTTCTCAAGTACACACAGAACATTTTTCAGGATAGACTACCTCCTGGGTCACAAATATAGCCTTGGTAAAATTTCAAAGACTGAAATCATTTCAAGCATCTTTTCTGAATACAATGCTGTAAGATTAGATATCAGCTTTGGAAAAAAAAAAAAAAAAGCTATAAAAAGCATAACATATGGAGGCTAAACAGCATGGGCCTGAATACCCAACAGATCACAGAATAAATAAAAAAATGTATATAAATAAATGTAATGAAAACAGACAATCCAAAACCTATGGCATTCTGTAAAAGAAAGCTCAAGAAACAAGAGAGACATCAAATAAACAAGATAATTTTACACATAAAGCAATTAGAAAAAGAAGAAGAACAACAACAACAACAAAAAAAACCAAAGTTAGTAGAAGGAAAGAAATCATAAAAATTAGAATAAAAATAAATTTAAAAAAATGAAGAAGAATACAGCAAAAATTAATAAAATCAAAAGCTGTTTCTTTGAGAAAATAAAATAGAAACGCTATTTGCTAGACTTATCAAGAAAAAAAAAAGAAAACTCAAATTAATAAAGTTAGCAATGAAAAGGGAGAAATTACAACAACACAAAAATACAAATGATTGTAAGCAACTACTATGATCAACTGTATGCCAATAAAATGGACAACTTGAAAGAAATGGACAAATTCTTAGCAAAATATAACCTTTCAAAAGGCAACCAGGAAGAAATAGAAAATTTGAGCAGACCAATCACAAGCATGAAATCTAAACTGTAATAAAAAAAATCTTTCACAAAGTAAATTCCTGGACCAGATGGCTTCATAGGTGAATTTTACCAACAATTTAGATGAGCACTAACACTTATCCTATTCAAACTCTTGCAGAAAATTGCAGAGGAAGGAAAACATACAACCTTATTCTATAAGGCCATTGTCACTCTGATACCAAAACCAGACAAAGATGTCACAAAAAAAGAAAATTATGGGCTAGTATCACTGATGAGCATAGATATAAAAATCTTCAACAAAATTCTAGCAAACAGAACCCAACAATATATTAACAAGAACATACACCATGATCATTTGGGCTTTATTCCAGAGATGCAAGGATTCTTCAATATTTGCAAATCAATCAATGTGATACACCATGTTAAGAAATTGAAAGATAATAATCATATAATTATTTCAACAGATGCAGAGGAGGCCTTTGACAAAATTCAACATCATTTACGATAAAAAACTCTCTAGAAAGTAAGCATAGAAGGAGCATAACTCAACATAATAAAGCTATATATGATAAACCCACAGTAAACATTATACTCAGTGGTGAAAAATTGAAAGCATTTGCTCTAAAATCAGGAGCAAGACAGAGGTGCCCACTCTCACAACTACTATTCAACATAGTTTTGGAAGTCCTACTCACAGCATCAGAGAAGAAAAAGAAGTAAAAAGAATCTAGATTGGAAAGGAAGAAGCAAAACTCTCACTGTTTGCAGATGACATAATCCTCTGTATAGAAAACCTTAAAGATGCCACCAGAATATTACTAGAGTTAATTAATGAATATAGTAAAGTTTCAGGATATCAAACTAATACAAATTTAAAAATACCTTGCATTGCTATACACTAACACTGAAAAATTAGAGAAAGTAAGGAAACAATCTCATTTACCATTGCAATGAAAAGGATAAAATTTTTAGGAATAAATTTACCTAAAGAATCAAAAGATGTGTATACAGAAAACCATAAAACCCTGATGAAAGAAATCAAAGATGGCACAAATAAATGCAGAAATATACCAGGTCCTTGGATTGGAAGAATCAATATAATGAAAATGAATATGCTACCCAAAGCGATCTATAGATTCAATACAATCCCTATCAAACTGCTGCTGCTGCTGCTGCTAAGTTGCTTCAGTCGTGTGCGACTCTGTGTGACCCCATAGACGGCAGCTCACCAGGCTCCCCGGTACCTGGGATTCTCCAGGCAAGAACACTAGAGTGGGTTGCCATTTCCTTCTCCAACGCAAGAAAGTGAAAAGTGAAAGTGAAGTCGCTCAGTCCTGTCCGACTCTTAGCGAGCCCATGGACTGCAGCCTACCAGGCTCCTCCGTCCATGGGATTTTCCAGGCAAGAGTACTGGAGTGGGGTGCCATTGCCTTCTCCACCCTATCAAACTACCAGTGATATTTTTCACAGAACTTGGACATATAATTACACAATTTGTATGGAAATACAAAACATCCCAAATAGCCAAAGCAATCTTCAGAAAGAGCAATAGAACTGGAGGAATCAACATTCCTGACTTCAGGCTATACTGCAAAGCTATAGTCATCAAGACAATATGGCAATAGAACTGCCATACAACTCAGCAATCCCGCTGCTGGGCATACATCCCAGGGAAACCAGAATCGAAAGAGACACAAATATCCCAAAGTTCATTGCAGCACTATTTATAACAGGTAGGACATGGAAGCAACCTAGATGTCAATTGGCAGATGAATGCATAAGGAAGAGGTGGTACATATACACCACCTCTATAAGAGGTGAAATATATTCACCTCTATAAGAGGTGAAATATCACTCCTCTATAAGAACGAATGCATTTGAATCAGTTCTAATGAGGTGGATGAACCTGGAGCCTTTTATACAGAGTGAAGTAAATCAGGAAGAGAAAGACAAAACCTGTGTGTTAACACATACATATGGAATTTAGAAAGATGTTACCCTTGATTCTACAGCACAGCGAAGGAGATACTGATGTAAAGAACAGACTTTTGGACTCAGTGGGAGAAGATGAGGGTGGGATGACTTGAGAGAATACCATTGAACATGTACTTTACCTAAAGTAAAATAGATAACAGTGCAAGTTAAATGCATGAAAAAGGACAACCAAAGCCAGTGCTCTGCAACAACTCAGAGGGATAGAGTGGGGAGGAAGGTAGAAGGAGGGCTCAGGATAGGAAGCATATGTATACTTGTGACCAATTCATGTAGATATATGGCAAACACCATCACAGTATTACAAAGCAATTTTCCTCCAATTAAAATAAATAAAGCAGTTGAAAAGATAAATAAATATAAAACAAAACAAACAACAAAAAAATTTAAATTAAAAAAACTAAGTTCATGGTATCCAGTCCCATCACTTCATGACAAATAGATGGGGAAAAAATGGAAAAAGTAACAGCCTTTATTTTATTGGGCTCTAAAATCACCACAGATGGTGACTACAGCCATGAAATTAAAAGAAGCTTGTTCCTTCGAAGAAAAGTTATGATAAACAGAGCAAACTGAAAAGCAAAGTCATCACTTCGCTGACAAAGGTGCATATACTCAAAGCTATGTTTTTTTCCAGTAGCCATGTATTAATGTGAGAACTGGACCATAAAGAAGGCTGAGCCCCAAAGAACTGATGCTTTCAAACTGTGGTACTGTTGAAGACTCTTGAGAGCCCCTTGGACAGCAAGGACATCAAACCAGTAAATCCTAAAGGAAATCTACTCTGAATATTCATTGGAAGGACTGATGCTGAAGCTCCAATACTTTCCCACCCACCTGATGTGAAGAGCTGACTCATTGGAAGAGACCCTGATATTGGGAAAGATTGAGGGCAGGAGGACAAGGGGATGACAGGTGATGAGACTGTTGGATGGTGTCCCTGACTCAGTGGACATGAATTTGGGCAGAATCTGGGAGACAGTGGAGAACAAGAAAGCCTAGTGTGCTACAGTCCATGGGATCACAAAGAGTCAGGCATGACGTAGTGACTGAACAGTAACAGCAATTATAGTACATATGTGATATATATGATAATATATATTTGTACATATAATACATGTATACTTGAAATAACTGAGAATTCATTTTTCAATATGTTTCTAATTTCATTTTAATTTTATTTTGTTTCATTTTCTGATTTTATGTGTGTGTGTATTAGTCATTCTGTCATATCCAACTCTTTGTGACTCTCATGGATTTCAGCTTGCCAGGCTCCTAAGTGAATTGCCTTTCTCTTCTCCAGGGGATCTTTCCAACCCAGGGATCAAACCTGGGTCTCCCACATTGCAGGTAGATTCTTTACCATCTGAGCCATGAGAGAAGGCCTTTCTGATGTTATTATTTCAGTACTCAAGATGTAAAGATGTTAAAACCTTAGAAAAATATATAAATTTTGCATAATTTAAATTGTATTCTAATATTTATAAATACTATGGAAATAATACTCAAAGCCATAATTGTATTTAATAAAGTCAATTTATAAAATTGTGAAATGTATTAAACATAATCTTTAACAATTTCATATTTGACATCCAGAGTGATATTATGTATCTTAGGTATTTGGCTGATTTAAAAGAAAAATTGTCCTAATATTTACCTTAAGATCTTTGGAAGAATTTTTAAAACTTAATTCCTATTTCACCAAAATATTTTTATCTTATTGCTTGTTATTATCTGTTCTCATATAGTAACTATGCCTATACGTATAATGTACTTAATATTAGACTGACTGAATTTCTTTATGGTCCCCTTAATTTTTTATTATCTCAATCTTTACATATGCTAGCTAGGTTAACATAGAGATTGTACATTTATATATATATATATATATACATATATATATAATTTTATATGCTATAATTTTTCAAAAACATAATTGACATATACCATTTTATTATTAATAGTTTCAGATAATAACAAGTAATTTGACATTTGCATACACTGTGAAATATATCACATGTGAAGTCCTGTTACCATCTGTCACCATAAAATTAACCCCCTTCACCCATTTGCCCAACCTCCAACCTCCCTCTTCTCTATCAAGAAACAATCTGTTCTCTGTATCTATCAGTTTTGTCTTGATTTATTTGTTTTGTGTTTATATTTTACATGGAAATGAAATAATACAGTATTTGATCAGTTGGTAAAGGATCTACCTGGAATGTAGGAGACCCAGGCTCAGTTCTTGGGTCAGGAAGATCCCCTGAAGAAGGGAATGGCAAATCACTCCAGCATTCTTGCCTGGAGGTTCCGATGGACAGAGAAGCCTGGCAGGTTACAGTCCATGGGGTGGCAAAGAGTTGGACATGACTGAGCAAATAACATTTCACTTCACTTCACTTGATCAGATATTTCACTTAATATAATACCCATAAATGTTGTTGAAATGGCAATACTTCAGAATTTTTTCATGACTGAGTAGTATGCCTGTGTGTGTGTGTGTGTGTGTGTATTCAGTTCAGTTAAGTTCAGTCGCTTAATTGTGTCTGACTCTTTGCAACCCCATGAAGCCCAGCATGCCAGGCATCCCTGTCCATCACCAATTCCAAGAGTCCACCCAAACCCATGTCCATCGAGTTGGTGATGCCATCCAACCATCTCATCCTTTGTCGTCCATTTCTCCTCCTGCCCTCGATCTTTCCCAGCGTCAGGGTCTTTTCTAATGAGTCAACTCTTTGCATCAGGTGGCCAAAGTATTAGAGTTTCAACTTCAACATCAGTGTGTGTATTACACTTTATCCATTTCTCTATCAATGGACACTTAACATTGTTTCCATATTTTGGTTATTGTAAATAATTTTGCAATGAACAGAAGGGTTCATATATGTCTATATTGTTCTTCAATTTTTAAGTTTGTTTTTATATTGAAGCATAGTTGATAAATCATGTGGTGTTACTTTCAGGTGTACAGCAAGGTGATTCAGTTATACATATACATGTACCTATTTTATTTCAAATTCTTTTCCCATGTAGGTTATTACAGAGTATAGAACAGAGTTTCCTGTGCTATACAGAATATCCATGTTGGCTGGTTATTTATTTTAAATATAGTAGGGTATACATATATTTTTTGAATTAGTGCTTTTATTTTCTTCAGATAAATACCCAGGAGTGAAATTGCTGGATCATATGGCAGTCTTATTTTTGTGAGAAAACTCCATCCTGCTTTCCATAGTAGCTGCACCAATTTACATTCCCACCAAAAGTGTGGAAGCGTTGCCTTTTCATCACCTCTTGGCCAACACTTGTCATTGTTTGTCTTTTTGATAATAACCCTTCTGAGAGTTGCCAGGTCATACTCATTGAGGTTTTGACTTGCATTTACCTGAGGATCAGTAGTATTGAGCATCTTTTTATGTGCCTGTTTGACCATTTGTGTATCTTCTTTGGAAAAATGCCTTTTTACGTCCTCTGCTCATTTTTTAAAAAATTAGATTGCTTGTTTTTTGATATTAAGTTGCATAAATTCTTTATATAGTTTACATTAATTCCTTATTGGATACATGGTCTGCAAGTATCCTATCCCTTTCAGGAGGTTTTTTGTTGTTGTTGTTGTTGTTGTTGTTCTTGAAGGTTTTCTTGGTTTTGAAGAAGTTTTAAGTTTGATGTTAGTGTTAAGTCGCTTCAGTTGTGTCTGACTCTTTGCAATCCTACGGACTGTAACCCACCAGGCTCCTCTGTCCATGGAATTTTTCAGGCAAGAATGCTGGAGTGAGTAGCCATGTTCTTTTCCAGGGATCTTCCCAACTCAAGGGCTGAAGCTATATCTCCTGCATGTCCTGCACTGGCAGACAGATTCTTTACCACTGAGCCACCTGTGAACCCCAATTAGTTTGATGTTTTGTTATTTATTTTTTTGCTTCTGTTGCTTTGGAGTGAGATTCAAAAATGTATTGCCAAGAGTGATGTTAAACTTCTAGAATTTTATGGTTTCTGGTATTACATTCAGGTTTTTAAAGCATTTTGAGTTGGCTTGGTATATGGTATAAGATAGTGATATTTATTCTTTGGCATGTGGGTGCCCTGTTGTGCAAGCACCATTTATTGAAGAGACTGTCTTTTCTCCACTGTATGTTCTTGCTTCCTTTGTCATAAATTAATGTACCACATATGCATGGGTTTATTTCTGGGCTTTCATTCTGTTCCATTGATCTGTGTATCTGTTTCTATACCAATAGAATACTATTTTTTTTTAACCATAGCCTTATAATATAGTACAAAATCAGGGAGTTTGATGCTTCAAGCTCTGTTCTTCATTCTCAAGATTGCTTTGGCCATTTGGGATCTTTTGTGACTCCAACATAATTTAGGAGTGTTTGTTCTATTTTTATGAAAAATGTTGCAGGAGAGGCTTATATTGTCACACTTTTTACAATTTATATAAATTATCAGTTAACAGATGAATCATGGACTCCATAGGTATCCAAAGTTTCAGAGAGTTTGAATCAAAATGATAAAAATACAAAATAAACTTAAAAACATTCTTAAGTACCTTGTTATATAGTGTTACCTTGTCTAGTACATGTATTACAAATAGAATCTATTAATGATCTACAATATAAATAATGATAAATCAACTTCAGATATATATATACACATATATACATATATAAATATTCTGAATAAATCAAGAATAAATGTTTAATTTTATATTAATTTCCATTTATTACTTGTATTATATTCTTAAATTTTTATTTCTGAATACAATTTTAAGCTACTTTTAAAGTCACCAGTTGTGATGTATTTAATCAGACTTTAATCAGGCTTTAATATTAGCAATAAAAAGATTGATTTATTTTAAATCAAATAAACTTTTAAATATAAATAATATTATTCAGTCATTTAGACATCAGCAGAAACTAGCATTTAAATCTACATCTTTCTGTAAAAACTAGGATGCAGCTTATTCTATTCAAGAATGTGGCTCATAAGGAAATTTTTAGATTAATGAACATCATGGAGAATGTCTTGTGATACATCTAAAAATCTATGGGGCTTGCCATGAAATGTAATTATTATTGCACTTATAGTTAATATGTTTATAAAATAGATAATTAAGCTTACAGAATTTGAGAGCATAAAATCAGAATTTAATAGTGATTGTAATAATTTCAGAGAAGGCAATGGCACCCCACTCCAGTACTCTTGCCTCAAAAATCTCATGGACAGAGGAGCCTGGAATGCTGCAGTCCATGGGGTCGCGAAGAGTAGGATACACTGAGTGACTTCACTTTCACTTTTCACTTTCACGCATTGGAGAAGGAAGTGGCAACCCACTCCAGTGTTCTTGCCTGGAGAATCCCAGGGATGAGGGAGCCTGGTGGGCTTCTGTCTAAGGGGTCACACAGAGTCAGACACGACTGAAGTGACTTAGCAGCAGCAGCAAGAATTTAGCTTGTTACTAAATGAAAATATTTGTATAAAGAAAGTGTGCCATTTACCTTACAGTGATAATACATATCAATGAATTATGAATAAAATGACAACTTCAGATATCAAAAATCTTAGTTTATCCATTCTGCTATAACAAAATATCACAAATTGATGGGGGGAAAAGTCCAGCAGATACATACTGTTCTATTCTGGATGTTGAATGTCTGAGAGCAGAGTATGAACAACACTGGATAAAGACCCTCTTCTGGACTGAAGACTTCTGGCATTCCCACAGGATCCTGGGGTGTTCTGTGGAATCTCTCTTGTAACATTCACAAGGGTTCCATCCTCATGACCTAAGCACCTCTTAAAGGCCACTTCTTCTAACACCATCAAATTGTACATAATGACTTCGACATATGAATTTTTCAAGGACACAGTCATTCAAGCCATAATACAAAATATGGGTCATTCCAATCAAGATGGTGAAATAGACAGATGTGGAACCTGAACCCCCCATTCATAAATAGATCAAAAAGACCATCTACATGTGGAAAAATCTTCACAGAATATCTACTGAATACTGGTAGATCTCAGACAGCCAAAACTGCAAGAAAGGTCTCCATGTAACTGAATTAAGACAAAAGAAAAAAAAAAAAATCAGGACATCTAAGGACATGTCCTGCATCCCTGTGAAGCAGCTGTGAAATTGGAAAGGTTCCCTTACCTTGGGGAGCCCTTTCTCTCATTAGGAGAGCAGCCATGACAGAAAGGGAGCTTCAAAGGCTCAGAGGAACACGCAGCAGATGGTCTGTAGTCAGCAGAACACAGAGAGCCCTGCACAGAGAGCTGATACCACCTCTCTGTGCTTCTAAGACCCACATCCACTGTGTGTGCAGGGGCCGGGTGCTGAAACCTGGGCTTCAGAGGACAGACCTTGAGAGAGGACTGGCATGGGCTGCATGGAGACAGTGTGGAGGGGCTGAAACAAGGGGCATACACAGGATAAGCATGGGCCCAGAACAAAAGTAAAGTGGCATGTGAGAGGAGGGTGGGCCCTGCCAGAGCAACCCCTTTCTCAGTGTGCTCCCAGCAGCTGTGGTGCTTCTTCTAAAAGTTCTGAAAGTGTGCGAGTGCCACTTCTGGAAGTGGAGGTGTGACTGAAACACAAGCTGATCCCTGGAGCTACATGACTTAGGAAGCAGGAGAGATCTGTGCCTTCTCCCTGGTCAGGGGAATAAGATTCCTCATGCTACACGGCATGACCAGGAGAAAAAAAAAAAAAAAACTATTTATGGCAAACTCACCATCAACCCAATACTGGAATCTGGAACAGAAGTAGGAATGCCCACTCTTACCACTTCTATTCAACATACATCATAAATCATAGCCACAGCAATCAGATAAGAAAAAGAAATAAAATGCATCCAAATTGGAAGGGAAGAATAAATTCTCATTTCATGCATGGGACATAGTACTATATAGAGAGTTCAAAGACTTCACACAAAACTAGTAGAACTGTTAATCTGACAAAGTAGCAGGGTACAAGAATAACATACAGAAATTGGTTATGTTTATTTACACTGAAAATGAAATATTGGAAAGGGAATTAAAAAGAAACAACCTTTTAAAATTGCATCAAAAAATACTTAGGAATAAGTATGACCAAAGAGGTGAAAGACTTATATGCTGAGAGCTATATTAAAAACGGAAACTGAGGGCTTCCCTGACGGCTCAAACAGCGAAGAATCTGCCTGCAATGTGGGAGACCAAGGTTTGATCCCTGGATCAGGAAGATCTCCTGCAGAAGAAAATGGCAACTCACTCCAGTATTCTTACCTGGAAAATTCCATGTACAAAAGAGCCTGGCTTGGTAGAGTTGAGTTGGACACCACTGAGCAAATAACACCTTCACTTTCACTTTCAAAGGAAACTGAAGATGACTGAAACAAATGAAAAGATATCCTATGCTCTTAGATTGGAAGAATGAATATTGTTGAGATTGCCATACTATCACCCAGATTACTCTACAGGTTTAATTGATCTCTATCAAATTACCCATGGCAATTTTTACAGAACTAGAAAATATAACCTTAAAATTTATTGGAATCATGAAAGATCCAGAATTGCTAAAGCAATCCTGAGGAAAAGAAACAAATCAGGAGGTATAAAGCTTCAGATTTAGACAGTACATAAAGCTAGAGTAACCAAATAGCACAGTGTTGACACAAAACAAATATATGAATCAATAGGACACAATAGAGGGCCCAGAAATAAACACACTTACCTATGGTCAATTAATCTTTGACAAAGAAGGCAAGTACATACAATGGGAAATAGTCTCTCCAGTAAGTGGTTTTGGGAAAGTTGGACAGCTACATGTAGATTAATGAAGTTAGAACACACTCTCACACCATACACAAAAACAAACTTGAAGTGGCTTACAAATTAAAATTTAAGACATGACACCAGAAAACTCGTAGAAGAGATTATAGGCAAAATATTCTCTGACATAAATTGCACTGATTTTTTTTTAGGACAGTCTCTCAAACCAATAGATATAAAAGCAAAAAATAAATAAATAAAACCTAATCAAACTTATAATATTTTGCAGTGAAAAGGAAACCCTAAATAAAAGGAGAGGAAATGCTATGAAATGGGAAAAAATATTTTCAAATAATGTGGCCAAGTGCTTAATTTCCAAAACATACAAATAGCTCATACAACTCCACAACAGAAACAAAAACAATCCAATAAATAAATGGGGAAAATCTAAATAGAAATTTCTCCTAAGAAGCCATACAGGTGGCCAACAGGAACATGTAAAGATGTTCAATACTGTTAATTACTTGAGAAAGGCAATCAAAACTACAATATGTTACCACCTCAAAACATTCAGATGGCCTTCATTAAAAAGTCTACAAATAAAAAATGTTGGAGAGGGTGTGGAGGAAATTGAACCCTCCTGCACTATTAGTGAGAATGTAACTTGGTATAGCCACTATGGAAAACTGTGGAGGTTAGAATTACCATCCGGGAAGGCAATGGCACCCCACCCCAGTACTTTTGCCTGGAAAATCCCACGGACAGAGGATCCTGGTAGGCTCCAGTCCATGGGGTCGCTAAGAGTCGGACACGACTGAGCGACTTCACTTTCACTTTTCACTTTTCATTCATTGGAGAAGGAAATGGCAACCCACTCCAGTATTCTTGCCTGGAGAATCCCAGGGACGGGGGAGCGATGAGCTTCTGTCTATGGGGTCGCACAGAGTCGGACACGACTGAAGCGACTTAGCAGTAGGAGCAGCAGAGTTACCATATGATCCAGCAATCCCTCTTCCGGGCATATACCTAGTCAAAATTATAAATTGTAAAAATACTTGCACAACTATGTTCACAACAGCATGATTTACGATAGTTAAGACATGGTGATGACCTAAATGCCCATCAATCGATAAATGGATAAATAATGTGAAACATATACACAACTGAATAATACTCAGCCATAAAAATGAATGAAATAATGCCATTAGCAGTAACATGGAAGACATAGAGACTTCCAAACTAAGGAAAGTAATCAAGAAACAGAAAAAAAATGCCATATGATATCACTTATATTTGGAATCTGAAACATGACACAAATGAAGTTCTCTACAAAAGAGAAACAGACTCACAGACATACAGAACAGACTTGTTGTTGCCTAGTGGGAGGGCACTGAGGGAGTGATAGGGAGTTTGGGATTAGCAGATGTAAACTATTACATATGTAAAACTGAATCACTTTGCTGTACACCAGAAACTAACACCAAATTGTAAACTAACTATATTTCAATAATATAGAAATTTTTAAAAAATGCCAGATATCAGAAAATATGTGCAAAATATGGAATAGAATAGTGGCAATAGACAAGGGTTCTCCAAACTTGTTTTATGTGAAAACTAAAAGGTGCTAAAGGAGAAGGGCAAGATTTTGGGGCAAGAGAGGTTCTCTTTTATCACAATAATTGTGAAGAATGCTGGATACTCGGTACTCTTCTTAGAGTTCACAATGCTTATGAACACATAAAAGATATGGAAAAGCTCTCCATTAAATAATCCTGTTATCCTAAATCTGAAAGTGAAAGTGAAAGCTGCTCAGTAGTATCCGACTCTTTGCAACCCCATGGACTAAACCATCCATGGAATTCTCCAGGCCAGAAAACTGGAGTGGGTAACCTTTCCCTTCTCCAAGGGATCTTCCCAACCCAAAAATTGAACTCAGGTCTCCCATGTTGCAGGTGGATTCTTTACCAGCTGAGTCACAATGGAAGCCCCATCCTAAATCTAGTGTCTCATTAATAACCCAGTTATATAACATTCGATTATTGTATTTTTACAAACATATCATGTTTTCTGAAAATGTTTCACTAAACATAGCTTGAGTAATGTAATAATATTTGCATTTACATTCTGATGTGGTGCTTCTATATACTGAAAGCAGCAAACTTTTAAAAACTGTTTTTCCACTGAACACAATTATGCCCCAAAACATTTTTAAAGTAAAAAAAAAAAAAAAAAAAAAGTGTGTGTGTTGAATATATAATTGTGAACATCCATGACAAGATTACAAATCGAGTATCAAGTGAATGGCAAATAATAACAATGATTAAGTAGTAGTGCAAAGTTAATGGGCTATTTTTGATTATAGAAAACAATCATCTTTTTATGAACATGTATGAAAAAGACTACTGGAAATTACTTTGTGCAGGAAAAGGTATGATATATAGGATTCCCTGGGGCCTCAGTGGTAAAGAATCCACCTGACAATGCAGGAGATATGGATTCTATCCTTGGTCAGAAAGATCCCCTGGAGAAAGAAATGGCAACCCATTCCAGTATTCTTGCCTGGGAAATCCAGTGGACAGAGGAGCCTGGTGGACTACAGTCAATGGGGTCAGAAGAGTCGGACATGACTAAACTCACATATATACACACAGACATACACACACAAGGGGTGGCAAAATGTAAAAACACACTTAAATTGCTAAGTTTCAGATAGGAATTGCTCAGAAAAGACGGATCTAAGAGTTAATTAATTTAGAAAATGTTTTCTAATTAATCCTGAGGAGTAAGATGAAATGTTTTTTTTTGTTGGCGATGTGGGGTTAGTGATCATGTTTTTACACTTACAAAATGGAGATTTAAATGCTGATTTTTGGTTTGGCTCTTTTTCAAAAGGTAACAATTCCTTTGAGATTAATTAACTTAATCTCAAAAATAAGTTAAAACTTCCTTTTAAAAGCCATCTTCCTTTATTAAAAAGATCTCTTTTCTAACTTTCCAACCTTTTTTCCTATCTTCCTTTAATTGTTCGACAAAGGGTGATTATAACACAGTTCTTCAAGATTTCACATGAACCTGCTTTTGGTTTTAGGTTTTAATTTTTCTGTAAAAATCACTCCTCTTGTATTCTGAATAACCAACAAATTTCTAGATCTTGGATAATATTTTTAACACAAAAATAAAAGAAAACTAGAAACATCTGTTTCTTTTATATTCTATGATGAGGGTGAACAAGTTTTAAGAAATAAATCTTCTGCTATACACCATAACCAATTTCTGCTCAATTCCATGTAGAACATTTAAAGTAACAGCTCTGTAAGTGTGCACCAGAGCCATCCAGAGATCCTGTTAAAATTTTTATTCTTATCATCTATCTTGTAATGAAATAAGACTGGGTGAAGCCCAGGAGTTCACATTCATGACAGAGACCTTGCTGATCCAGACACAGGTGGTCATTACATCATGATTTCTGAAACACTGGTTTAAAATAAGACATTTAAAAAAAAAATAAAAATAAGAGACTTAGACTGCCTGCTTCTAGTAAGAATCAGATGTTTATAAAAGTCATTTACTTTGAGTTTTTCATCTCAGTTAGCCAAATTTACAAATGGTGAGAAAAAAACAAATAAAGTCCCCAAAATAGAAGAAATATTGTACAAAGAGAAAGATAAAAAGCAATGGATTAACATATGAATGCTTAATATATCCCAATACACTTTATTGAGCTTTTATAACATAAGTTGGAATAGATATAATATAGAAACTTTAACTCTGCAATCTAGGGTCAGTGTTAGAATTTGGATATGGTATTTGATGAGCTATATAACACAAAGAAACTGTTCTTAGAGCCAACAGATCGGCTTTATGTAATAGTTGTTAAGAAACGTTACCAGGAACTCTAGATATAGTCAAGTATCTTGATGGTACCTGCCTCCTTAGAAACCTGCATGCAGGTCAAGAAGCAACACTTAGAATCGGACATGGAACAATAGACTGGTTCCAAATTGGGAAAGGAGTACCCCAAGGCTGTATATTGTCACCCTGGTCACTTAACTACTGGATGAAGCTCAAGCTGGAATCAAGATTGCTGGGAGAAATATCAGCAACCTCAGATATGCAAATGACACCACTATTATGGCAGAAAGCAAAGAGGAACTAAAGAATCTCTTGATGAAGGTGAAAGAGAAGAATGAAAAAGGTGGCTTAAAACTCAACATTCAAAAAAATGAAGATCATGGCATCTGATCCCATCACTTCGTGGCAAATAGATGGGGAAACATGACCAATTTAATTTTCTTGGGCTCCCAAATCAATGCAGATGGTTACTACAGACATGAAATTAAAAGATGCCTGCTCTTTTGGGAAAAATTATGATAAACTACTCTTGCCTGGAAAATCCCATGGGTGGAGGAGCCTGGTGGGCTGCAGTCCATGGGGTCGCTAAGAGTCGGACACGACTGAGCGACTTCACTTTCACTTTTTCCCTTTCATGCATTGAAGAAGGAAATGGCAACCCACTCCAGTTTTCTTGCCTGGAGAATCCCAGGGGCAGGAGAGCCTGGTGGGCTGACATCTATGGGGTCACGTGGAGTCAGACACGACTGAAGTGACTTAGCAGCAGCAGCAGCAGCAATGTATTAAAAAGCAGAAACATCACTTTGCTGACAAAAGTCTGTATAGTCAAAACTAAGGTTTTCCCTGTAGTCACGTACACATGTGAGATCTGGACTATAAAGAAGGCTGAGTGTTGAAGAACTCAGCACAAACTTTCAAACTTTGTGCAAGAGGAGACTCTTGAGAGTCCCTTGGACAGCAAGATAATCAACCAGTCAGTCCTAAAGGAAATCAACCCTGAATGTTGGAAGGACTGGATCTAAAGCCTGAAGCTGAAGTTCCAATATTTTTGCCACCTGATGTGAAAAGTTGTCTCAGTGGAAAAGCCTTTGATGCTGGGAAAGATTGAGGGAAGGAGGAAAAAGGAGTGACAGAGGATGAGATGATTGGATGGCATCATTGATTCAATGGACATAAGTTTGAGCAAACTCCAGGAGATGGTGAAGGACACAGAAACCTGGGGTGCTGCGATTCATGGGGTCACAAAGAATCATACATGACTGAGCAACTAAACAACAGCAACATCTCAATGGATTGGAATTCAAAATATAAGAAAGTCTTCAGACAAAATACTATGTAATAACCTAAATGGAAAAAGAATTTGCAAAAGAACAGAAACAAGTATATGTATAATTGAATCACTTTTCTCTACACCTGAAACTAACATATTGTTAATCGACTGTATTCCAATATAAAATAAAAAGTTAAAAAAAGAGAGAGTTCTTTCTCTGCTGATATTCAAAGGATTATTTTAATGTTGAAATCCTCTTTTCAAAAGCTTTGTGCATCTTACTGGAAATAACCTAAGATAATGCTATGGAAAAATAAAAATTTTAATCAAACAAAAAGTTAATAAAATAAAAGTAACACATTGTGAATTACATAATGTGTGAACAATTAAGTTGGGAATTAGGATTTCTTAGAATATTACTGTCAACAAGGGCATGATGTTTTATTTTACAAATGTTCAAAGTAATACATTAATATGTATGACATTTGCTCAAGCCTCACAATCTGTTTTAATTTTGTCTCTAGGACTAAATATTTTCTTTAAAATATATTTTGAAAAATACTATTTGTACCTCAGATCAGATCAGTCGCTCAGTCGTGTCTGAATCTTTGCGAACCCATGAATCGCAGCACACTAGGCCTCCCTGTCCATCACCAACTCCCGGAGGTCACTCAAACTCATGTCCATCGAGTCAGTGATGCCATCCAGCCATCTCATCCTTTGTTGTCCCCTTCTCCCCCTGCCCCCAATCCCTCCCAGCATCAGAGTCTTCTCCAATGAGTCAACTCTTCACATGAGGTGGCCAAAATACTGGAGTTTCAACTTTAGCATCATTCCTTCCAAAGAAATCCCAGGGCTGATCTCCTTCAGAATGGACTGGTTGGATCTCCTTGCAGTCCAAGGGACTCTCAAGAGTCTTCTCCAACACCACAGTTCAAAAGCATCAATTCTTCAGTGCTCAGCCTTCCTCACAGTCCAGCTCTCACATCCATACATGACCACAGGAAAAACCATAGCCTGGACTAGATGAACCTTTGTTGGCAAAGTGATGTCTCTGCTTTTGAATATGATATCTAGGTTGATCATAACTTTCCTTCCAAGGAGTAAGTGTCTTTTAATTTCATGGCTGCAGTCACCATCTGTAGTGATCAATGCAAAGAAATAGAGGAAAACAACAGAATGGGAAAGACTAGGGATCTCTTCAAGAAAATCAGAGATACCAAAGGAACATTTCATGCAAAGATAGGCACGATAAAGGACAGAAATGGTATGGACCTAAAAGAAGCAGAAGATATTAAGAAGAGGTGGCAAGAATACACAGAAGAACTGTACAAAAAAGATCTTCATGATCCAGATAATCACAATGGTGTGATCGCTCATCTAGAGCCAGACATCCTGGAATGTGAAGTCAAGTGGGCCTTAGAAAGCATCACTATGAACAAAGCTAGTGGAGGTGATGGAATTCCAGTTGAGCTATTCCAAATCCTGAAAGATGATGCTGTGAAAGTGCTGCACTCAATATGCCAGCAAATTTGGAAAACTCAGCAGGGGCCACAGGACTGGACAAGGTCAGTTTTCATTCCAATCCCAAAGAAAGGCAATGCCAAAGAATGCTCAAACTACCGCACAATTAGTACCTAGTAGTGTGGCACCCCACCCCAGTACTTTTGCCTGGAAAATCCCATGGACAGAGGATCCTGGTAGGCTCCAGTCCATGGGGTCGCTAAGAGTCGGACACGACTGAGCGACTTCACTTTCCCTTTTCACTTTCATGCATTGGAGACAGAAATGGCAACCCACTCCAGTATTCTTGCCTGGAGAATCCCAGGGACGGGGGAGCCTGGTGAGCTTCCGTCTATGGGGTTGCACAGAGTTGGACACGACTGAAACGACTTAGCAGCAGCAGCAGCAGCAGTGTCTAATATTGTTTGCCTAAGTGAAAAGCTTCCAACTCTACAATATAGCATGGAGTAGAATATTTTTTCACAATGAATAATCTTGTATCATTAAATTTCATTTTACCAGGCATTCCTGAGTTTTTACTATAATCCTGAATTTTTACTGTGTGCTATATAGGATAATATGCAGTGTGTAGATTCAAATAGCATAGTGTGGAAATCAGAAATGTGTGACATTTCATTCCGCACCACCAGTTTCTGAAAGGGGCGGTTTTGGAACTTGTATATCACTAGATCTGCCAAAACTGAAGCTACTCAATTCATGATGAAACTTCATTGGCCCATTTCCCTCCTGCTGTTTTTCACCCCAATGGGTTTGTTCATGTTAACATTCATTCTGACTTTACATTATTTGATAAAAGCTTCTCCTTTTTGCTTACCTTTTTTAGTTATTTGATGCTGTAGCTTTGGTTGGGTTTGCCTATCTTTTTAAAAGCAATAATAATGTAAATTTGAAAAACTATTCCCTAAACTCATATTCTTTTAAAAAAGAGATATTCCACAGAATATTAACATTTATAAGCACAAAAGAAAAGAAGAATCATAAACCATGCTCTAGTATATAATAACTTTAGAGAATACTGAGTCAAACAATATTATACATTTCTTTCCTAAAAAAACTGATGAATGCATTAATAATAAAATATGAGTTTTAAATTACTGAAAGAGGGATTTTTTTTCATGTCTTTGTGTGTGTGTGTGTGTGTGTGTGAGAGAGAGAGAGGTTATTAACTTATATACACATACATATTGGAAAATGTATAAATCATTTACATCAAAATTCATATAGCAGTTGTATCTTATTTTCTCATTGCTGAATCTAAATTTTGTTAACCATATTTCAATTTTCTGTGTAGTAGTTAGTAATGCATATGACAGATATTATTTCCAAAATATGCAAAATTAAATTATTGACATGCTGTTTACTCTAAACACTATAATCAATTGTAAAGTTTCTCACATATCTGAGTGACAATTTCAAAACAGTTTTGTTACAAAACAGGACTCTATGTCAAAAAAAAAATGCTCAAATGTTTTGAATTGAAATCATTTCTGAGAATGGGTCACTCAGTAATAAACTCATACTGTATAACCAAATTTAAAAGCATGAGTACCACACAAAGGAAAATTTACTCCAAGAGTATTAAGAACTCTAAACAAAAATACTTCAAAATACTCAAAAGAAAACAGAAGAGTATATTTTTCTGCCCATATTAAAAGTAATGTTTTTATCAAAAAGGAAGTAAAGCCACAATTAATTAAGTTTTATATTAAAATTAACTATGATTCATCAAGAGAAGACACAAAAAATTCTTCAAGCTAAAAATACACTTGTTACATCTACAACAGGCAAAGAAATGCTTCAGATCAGATCAGATCAGTCACTCAGTCCTGTCCGAATCTTTGCGACCCCGTGAATCACTGCACGCCAGGCCTCCCTGTCCATCACCAACTCCCGGAGGTCACTCAGACTCACATCCATTGAGTCAGTGATGCCATCCAGCCATCTCATCCTCTGTCATCCCTTTCTCTTCTTGCCCCCAATCCCTCCCAGCATTAGAGTCTTCTCCAATAAGTCAACTCTTCACATGAGGTGGCCAAAGTACTGGAGTTTCAGCCTTAGCATCATTCCTTCCAAAGAAATCCCAGGGCTGATCTCCTTCAGAATGGACTGGTTGGATCTCCTTGCAGTCCAAGGGACTCTGAAGAGTCTTCTCCAACACCACAGTTCAAAAGCATCAATTTTTCGGCGCTCAGCCTTCTTCACAGTCCAGCTCTCACATCCATACATGACCACAGGAAAAACCATAGCCTTGACAAGACCAACTTTGGCGGCAAAGTAATGTCTCTGCTTTTGAATATGCTATCTAGGTTGATCATAACTTTCCTTCCAAGGAGTAAGTGTCTTTTAATTTCATGGCTGCAGTCACCATCTGCAGTGATTTTGGAGCCCCCCAAAATAAAGTCTGACACTGTTTCCACTGTTTCCCAATCTATTTCCCATGAAGTGCTGAGACCGGATGCCATGATCTTCGTTTTCTGAATGTTGAGCTTTAAGCTAACCTTTTCATTCTCCACTTTCACTTTCATCAAGAGGCTTTTTAGTTCCTCTTCACTTTCTGCCATAAGGGTGGTATCATCTGCATATCTGAGGTTATTGATATTTCTCCCAGCAATCTTGATTCCAACTTGTGTTTCTTCCAGTCCAGCATTTCTCATGATGTACTCTGCATATAAGTTAAATAAACATGGTGACAATATGCAGCCTTGACGTACTCCTTTTCCTATTTGGAACCAGTCTGTTGTTCCATGGCCAGTTCTAACTGTTGCTTCCTGACCTGCATACAGATTTCTTAAGAGGCAGATCAGGTGGTCTGGTATTCCCATCTCTTTCAGAATTTTCCACAGTTTCTTGTGATCTACACAGTCAAAGGCTTTGGCATAGTCAATAAAACAGAAATAGATGTTTTTCTGGAACTCTCTTGCGTTTTCCATGATCCAGCGGATGTTGGCAATTTGATCTCTGGTTCCTCTGCCTTTTCTAAAACCAGCTTGAACATCAGGAAGTTCACGGTTCACATATTGCTGAAGCCTGGCTTGGAGAATTTTGAGCATTACTTTACTAGCGTGTGAGATGAGTGCAATTGTTCGGTAGTTTGAGCATTCTTTGGCATTGCCTTTCTTTGGCATTGGGATGAAAACTGACCTTTTCCAATCTTGTGGCCACTGCTGAGTTTTCCAAATTTGCTGGCATATTGAGTGCAGCACTTTCACAGCATCATCTTTTAGGATTTGGAATAGCTCCACTGGAATTCCATCACCTCCACTAGCTTTGTTCGTAGTGATGCTTTCTAAGGCCCACTTGACTTCACATTCCAAGATGTCTGACTCTAGGTCAGTGATCACATCATCAGGATTATCTGGGTCTTGAAGCTCTTTTTTGTACAGTTCTTCTGTGTATTCTTGCCACCTCTTCTTAATATCTTCTGCTTCTGTTAGGTCCACACCATCTCTGTCCTTTATCATGCCCATCTTTGCATGAAATGTTCCTTTGGTATCTCTGATTTTCTTGAAGAGATCCCTAGTCTTTCCCATTCTGTTGTTTTCCTCTATTTCTTTGCATTGATCACTGAAGAAGGCTTTCTTATCTCTTCTTGCTATTCTTTGGAACTCTGCATTCAGATGTTTATATCTTTCCTTTTCTCCTTTGCTTTCCACTTCTCTTCTTTTCACAGCTATTTGTAAGGACTCCCCAGACAGCCATTTTGCTTTTTTGCATTTCTTTTCCATGGGGATGGTCTTGATCCCTGTCTCCTGTACAATGTCACAAACCTCATTCCATAGTTCATCAGGCACTCTATCTATCAGATCTAGGCCCTTAAATCTATTTCTCACTTCCACTGTATAATCATAAGGGATTTGATTTAGGTCATACCTGAATTGTCTAGTAGTTTTCCCTACTTTCTTCCATTTAAGTCTGAATTTGGCAATAAGGAGTTCATGGTCTGAGCCACAGTCAGCTCCTGGTCTTGTTTTTGCTGATTGTATAGAGCTTCTCCATCTTTGGCTGCAAAGAATATAATCGATCTGATTTCAGTGTTGACTATCTGGTGATGTCCATGTATAGAGTCTTCTCTTGTGTTGTTGGAAGAGGGTATTTGCTATGACCAGTGCATTTTCTTGGCAAAACTCTGTTAGTCTTTGCCCTGCTTCATTCCGTGCTCCAAGGCCAAATTTGCCTGTTACTCCAGGTGTTTCTTGACTTCCTACTTTTGCATTCCAGTCCCCTATGATGAAAAGGACATCTCTTTTGGGTGTTAGCTCTAAAAGGTCTTGTAGGTCTTCATAGAACCGTTCAACTTCAGCTTCTTCAGCGTTACTGGTTGGGGCATAGATTTGGATTACTGTGACATTGAATGGTTTGCCTTGGAAACGAACAGAGATCATTCTGTCATTTTTGAGATTGCATCCAAGTACTGCATTTCAGACTCTTTTTTTGACCATGATGGCCACTCCATTTCTTCTGAGGGATTCCTGCCCACAGTAGTAGATATAATGGTCATCTGAGTTAAATTCACCCATTCCAGTCCATTTTAGTTTGCTAATTCCTAGAATGTCGACATTCACTCTTGCCTTCTCTTATTTGACCACTTTCAATTTGCCTTGATTCATGGACCTGACATTCCAGGTTCCTATGCAATATTGCTCTTTACAGCATCGGACTTTGCTTCTATCACCAGACACATCCACAGCTGGGTATTCTTTTTGTTTTGGCTCCATCCCTTCATTCTTTCTGGAGTTATTTCTCCACTGATCTCCAGTAGCATATTGGGCCCCTACTGACCTGGGGAGTTTCTCTTTCAGTATCCTATCATTTTGTCTTTTCATACTGTTCATGGGGTGCTCAAGGCAAGAATACTGAAGTGGTTTGCCATTCCCTTCTCCAGCGGACCACACCCTGTCATATCTCTCCACCATGACCCGCCCATCCCAGGTTGCCCCTCGGGCATGGCTTAATTTCATTGAGTTAGACAAGGGTGTGGTCCTTGTGTGATTAGATTGACTAGTTTTCTGTGAGAATGGTTTTAGTGTATTTGCCCTCTGATGCCCTCTTTCAAGACCTACTGTCTTACTTGGGTTTCTCTTACCTTGGGCGTGGGGTATCTCGTCCCGGCTGCTCCCGGCTGTTCCTGGCCAGTGAAGCACAGCCATCACACCTTACCTTGGACGAGGGGTCTCTCCTCACCGCCGCCCTTCCTGACCTCGGTCGTGGGGTAGCTCTTCTCCGCAGTGCTTAGTGCACTGGCCTTCACCGCAGTCCTTCCTCGGTCGTGGGGTAGCTCCTCTTGGCCGTGCTCTCAGTGCGCGACGCAGCCGGCGGGGCGCTCTCAGTGCGCGACGCAACACTGATGTGCTATGTGAAAGTAGCACATATATATATATATTTAAAACTATATATATAATATAATGTACATAGTATATTAAAACACTCATAAAGCCTCTTTTGTCAATAACAAAAAAATATATAGGTCTATACCTAAATCTATATTTTGCACCATGTCATCAGAAATGTTTCAGCAGAGAAAATGAAAATCTATTCAGAATGGAAGAGAAAGTCTTGTGTAATTTATTTTGTGGTTATATTATATGAATTCAAGTAATTACTATACTATGCAAATATTTGAAATCACACCAGTACTTGAAATATTTGTTTCCTCCATTGGTTTTCAATCATTATGAATTTATTTTTTATGTTCCTGAGACCTTTCTTCTTAAAGATGTATTTCATGTTATTAGAACAAATGAGACTGACTTTATTTCTGTCCCTTTCCACCACTTCATTGGTGTTCCAACCTAGAGCATTACAGAGTAAGGAATAAATAGTGTAGTTAATTTGATAGAAAACAAACAAATAATGAGAGATTTTTCTAAGCATCATAGGCACCTTCCTATTCACACTTGCCTAAATAAGAAATGAAGGATGGATACCCCACAGACTCACCCCATCTCACCAGGCTATCAAAGCTCATCTGAGCTGTTGAGAGACAGGGAGACAGCAGTGAGATAGAGACAGAGAATGCTGAGCTATCCGGTGTAAGAGTAGCCAAAAAAAAAAAAAAAAAAAAAAGTCAAAAATAAAAGAATTAATAAGCCTTAGATTCTCTTATGGTGGTGATAAAGCAAGTTCTAAACTGAAGAAGCACCAGCTCCCCACATTCCACTTCTCCCGTGGAAGGCATACTGTTCAAAGCCAAGTGGATCAGCACAGACCTGGGGGGCTCTCACTATTGAGGAAGCCTCAAAAAGGCTCCAGCACTGAAGTCAGGGGAGGAAGCAGAGTGAAGGCTAGGAGTGGAGTGGAGAATGCTGTGTACTGAGTCAGAATAAGGAAAGATGTTTTCAAGTCTTCCCCTTCCCACTGTATCCCCATCCTACAAATAAAGACTTGGGGGAGGAGCCAGAAAAGACTGCAGATGAGGAACCTAAGACAGCAAGTATACCAATCGCTTAACCCTAGGGGAGCCTGAGTCCTCCACTGCATCTCCCAGAGCCTGCCCACATTGGCTGCACACCAAGTCCGGGGCAGGGGCAAACCTCCCCCAGGCATCTGGCAGGTAAAGATTTTGCAATTGCCTATGACATAGCCTGAAAAATCACACAAAGGCTTTCATCCACGAGGGATTCCTCACACTTAATGTTGTTGGGCTGGTACCAAAGGTAGGACACTCAAAAAATTTTTAAACATTTTGTACATAGCGTGTATTAAATTAATCTGATTTAAGCATTACTTGATAGTGACATTCAGCTGTCAGATTGCCATATGCTGAAAAATATCTATATGTAGTTAAAATATAACTGAAACTTGTCTGTGCATGCTAAAAACAGTAGAACAGAATGTTATATTGGCACAAGTAAATTGAAGATTTCCTAATTATAAATTTGAAGGAGATGTGCAAAATTATATAATTTTAAATTTGGGAACAATCTGACATATCAAAGTCAGTCTATTGATTTTATATAGGCATATAAAAATAGGCATATAGTAAAAAGTTTATCTAAGTTCATAGAGTTAATAATGACATAGCTGAGGCTAGTAACTAGAGCATGGATTCATAATTCCCTGAAATTTATTTTACATCACATTATGTTGAAGTCAAGAGCCATATTGTATCTGTTGTTCAGTCACTCATTTGTGATTCCATGTACAGCAGCAGCACACTAGGCTTCCCTGTTCTTTACCATTTCCGGGAGCTTGCTTAAACTCATGTCCATTGAGTCAGTGATACCATCCAACCATTTCATTCTCTGTCATCCCTTTCTCCTCCTGCCTTTACTCTTTCTGAGCATCAGGTATTTTCTAATGAGTCAGCTCTTCATATCAGGTGGCCAAAGCATCAGAGCTTCTGCTTCAGCATCAGTCCTTCCAATGAATATTCAGAGTTGACTTCTTTTAAGATTGACTGGGTTGATATTCTTGGAGTCCAAAGGTCTCTCAAGAGTCTAAACACCACAGTTCAAAATCAAAATTCTTTGGCACTCAGTCCAGCACTCACATCCATACATGACTAATAGAAAAACTATAGCTTTGATTATGTGGACTTTGTTAGTAAAGTAATGTTTTTGCTTTCTTTAATACGCTGTCTAGGTTTGTCATAGGTTTTTCTTCCAAGAAGCAAGTAACTTTTAATTTCATGTCTGCAGTCACCATCTGGAGTGATTTTCGAGCCCAAGAAAATAAAGTCTGTCACTATTTCTGTTGTTTCTCCATCTATTTGACATGAATTGATGGGGCTGGGTGCCATGATCTTTGTTTTTTGAATGTTGAGTTTTAAGCCAGCTTTTTCACTCTTCTCTTTCACCTTCATCAAGAGGCTCTTTAGATCCTCTTCACTTTCTGCCATAAGGGTGGTATCATCTGCATATCTGAGGTTGTTGATATTCCTCCTGGAAATCTTAATTCCAACTGTGCTTCATCCAGCCTTGCATTTCACATGATGTACTCTGCATATAAGGTAAATAAGTGGGGTGACAATATATAGCCTTGACATACTCCTTTCCCAGTTTTGAACATGTCCAGGGTTCCATGTCTCATTCTAACTGTTGCTTCTTGACCTGTATATGGCTTTCCCAGGAGGCAGGTAAGGTGGTCTGGTATTCCCATCTCTAAGCATTTTCCACAGTTTGTTTTGCTACACATAGTGAAAGGATTTAGCATAGTCAGTGAAGCAGAAGTAGATGCTTTTCTGGAATTCTCTTGCTTTTTCTGTGATCCAAAGGATGTTGGAAATTTGATCTCTGCCTTTTCTAAATCCAGCTTGAACATCTGGAAGTTCTCAGTTCCAGAACTGGCTTGGAGAACAAGGTGGTAGTTTGAACATTCCTTGGCATTGACCTTCTTTGGTATTGAAATGAAAACTGACATTTTTCAGTCCTGTGGCTCCTAGTGAGTTTTTCACATTTACTGGCATATTGAATGACACACTTTAACAGCATCATCTTTTATAATATCATATGCTCTTGATCAAAGTGAAAGAGGACAGTGAAAAAAGCTGGCTTAAAGCTTAACATTCAGAAAATGAAGATCATGGCATCTGGTCCCATCACTTCATGGGAAATAGATAGGGAAATAGTGGAAACAGTGACAGATTTTATTTTGGGGGGCTCCGAAATCACTGCAGATGGTGATTGCAGCCATGAAATTAAAAGACGCTTACTCCTTGGAAGGAAAGTTATGACCAACCTAGATAGCATATTCAAAAGCAGAGACATTACTTTTTCAACAAAGGTCCATCTAGTCAAGGCTATGGTTTTTCCAGTGGTCATGTATGGATGTGAGAGTTTGACTGTGAAGAAAGCTGAGCACTGAAAAATTGATGCTTTTGAACCTGTGGTGTTGGAGAAGACTCTCAAGAGTCCTTTGGACTGCAAGGTGATCCAACCACTCCATTCTAAAGGAGATCAGTCCTGGGTGTTCATTGGAAGGACTGATGCTAAAGCTGAAACCCCAGTACTTTGGCCACCTCATGCGAAGAGTTGACTCACTGGAAAAGACTCTGATGCTGGGAGGGATTGGGGGCGGGAGGAGAAGGGAATGACAGAGGATGAGATGGCTGGATGGCATCACCGACTCGATGGGCATGGGTTTGGGTGAACTCTGGGAGTTGGTAATGGACAGGGAAGCCTGGTGTGCTGCAATTCACAGGGTCGCAAAGAGTCAGACACGATTGAGCGACTGAACTGAACTGAACTTTTGCCTTCACAGAAATTATATGAAATAATACTCAGAAACTCTCACAGACTTTGGAGTACTTTGCTTAGGAATTTCTGATTCAAACTTCAGAAAACCAAACATGAACAGGAAATAAACATAGAATGTAGATGGGCAAAGATAGTCTACCAATAGAGAAATAAGAATGAGAACTCTATCAGACTTCTCTTCAAAAATCATGCAACAAAAAGAGTGGAGTGGATTATTTAAAGCACTGATAGAAAAAAGTAATAAACTGGAATAGCATATTGCATATCTGGCAAAATTATCCTTCAAAATAAAGGAACAATAAAGATATGATACAGCAAAAGACACACACATATAAAGAACAGAATATTGAACTCTGTGGGAAAAGGGAAGAGTGGGATGATTTGAGAGAATAGCATGGAAACATGTATATTACCATATGTGAAATAGATCACCAGTCCAAGTTCAATGCATGAAGCAGGGCACTCAAAGCTGGTGCACTGAGAAAACTCTGAGGGATGGGATGGGGAGGGAGAAGGAAGGGGTCAGGATGGGGGACACATGTATACCCATGGCTGATTCATGTCAATGTATGGCAAAACTCACTACAGTATTGTAAAGTAATTAGCCTCCAATTAAATAAATTAAATATATATATATAAATAATATAAAAAAGACTTCATCAGACAAATAAATACTGCATGAATTTGTCACCACTAGATTTGCCTTAAAATAAATGTTAAAAATAAATTATCAGGGAGAAAAAAAGTAATAAACTCTAGAGTTTTGGATTTATACAAACAAGAAGAGATTGTTGGAGAACGAATATAACATTTACTTTTGCTATTCTTATTTGCTCTAACAGAGAACAGTTTACTCAAATTAATAATAACAATACATTGCATTTTCATAGCTTATGGATAAGTAAAATGAATGACAATTTTTTACAGGGTGGGAGCAAGGAAGTGGGAGCACTGTTTTATGATATCTGCACTACCCATAAGACAGTATTGTGTTAATTAAAAGTTGACTTAAATTAGTTGTAAATCTATATTACAGACAAAATAGCTAATTTTAAGAAAGTATAATACATATTAAGGAGAGAAAGCATAAACATGAAAACACACATTAAAACCAAAAGAATTATGAAAAAGTAGAATAAAAAAAATTCTGATTTGTTATCATTGTATTCTCAATATACAAAATACCTTTAAAAACTTAACTACAAGAATCAACCCAATTAAAAAATAGACCAAAGAACCCAACCAAGAAGATGTAAAAATAGCAAAGAAGCATTTGAGAAAATGTTCTCCATAATATATTATTAAGAAATTAAAAATCAAAACAGTGAGACATCACTCTACACTTATTAGAATGACTAAAATTCAAACTGACAGTACCAGATTCTGATGAGAATTAAGTCACAGCACTGTCATTCATTCCTGGAAGGAATGCAAAATGGTATGGCCACTTTCAAAGACACTGTAGTAGTTTCCAATAAAGCTAAATGTAGTCTTATCATATGACTCGGCAAATCCAAATGAGTTGAAATTTATATTCACACAGAAATCTGCATTAAAATGTTAGTAGGGGTCTTGCCTGGAGAATCCCAGGGATCGGGGAGCCTGGTGGGCTGCTGTCTATGGGGTCACACAGAGTCAGACACAACTGAAGCGACTTAGCAGCAGCAGCAGCAGCAGCAGCAGTTCTTGATTTATAATTGCTGAAGACTGAAAGATGAGAAAACTTTTGTAAATCTATACAATAGAATATTAGTTAGCTATAAGGAAAAAAAAAAAAATAATAAGCTGTCAAGCCACAAAAAGACACGGGATAAAACTGACTAGGACCCTCTGGTCCTCTTGGACACAAGTCCCCCTGTGTCCCCGAACTCTTGTTTGTAGGAAAAAAATAAAAAGCTCCAAGGTCTTCATGTCCTGTATTCTAAAATACAAACTCAAATAGTTAATGACTGTTGTTGTAGTTGTTTAGTCACTAAGTTGTGTCCAACTTTTTTGCAACCCCATGAACTGTAACCCACCAGGCTCCTCTGTTTTATGGATTTTCCAGGCAAAAATACTGGAGTGGTTTGCCATTTCCTTCTTTAGAGGATCTTCTGGACCCAGGGATCAAACCTGAGTCTCCTGTATTGGTAGGCAGATTCTTTATCACTGAGTCATCAAGGAAACTTAGTTTTTAATTAGAGAAGAGGAAAACTAGAAACAAAGAAAAAGCAGGCAAGCAAAAACGGTAATACTAGCTTAAATAATATCAGCCATAAAACAAACTCACAGAACCCTTTGTTCCTCCTTGAGGGATACAGGTAACAATTGCTCTCACATTCTTGAGTTGTTTTTACAGGAACAAGTGCCCCACCAATTGGAAATTGCTGACCACACACAGACCCTAAGCTCCTTGATGCCGGAGACTGATGACCTAGATTCTCACAATATCACCCTGTTACTGCAATACCAACCAATCAGAAAATTGTCCACAGGCTGATAAAGTATCTTAACCACCCTTTCGCTAACACTCTGTAAAACCTTCTTGCTTGAAAGCCATTGGGGAGTTTGGGTCTTCTGAGCTGCCTATTTTTCTTGCATTGTGCCCTACAATAAATGCAACACTCTTCTTCACTGCAACCTGGTACCTGTAAATTGGTTTTGCTGTGGACCAAGTAACGGGACCTGAATTCAGTTCAGTAATAAGAGGGGTATTAAATGATTATTGCTAAGCAAAAGAAGCCACTCTCAAAATGCTACATTTTATATGATTTCAATGATATGATATTTTTGGAAATGCAAAACGATAAAGATAATGTAAAATCAGGGTAGGGAATGAGGAATGGGTAAAGCACACGGCATTTTTTATAGCAATGCGTCTACTCTGCTTGATACTTTAATGTGAATTCATGACATAATGCATTTGTCAAAATCCATTGAAATTTAAAACACAAAAAGTGAACCATGATGTAAACTATGTATGCTATGCTAAGTCACTTCAGTCGTGTCCGACTCTGTGTGACCCCACAGACGGCAGCCCACCAGGCTACGCTGTCCCTCGGATTCTCCAGGCAAGAACACTGGAGTGGGTTGCCATGTCCGTCTCCAATGCATGAAAGTGAAAAGTGAAAGCGAAGTCGCTCAGTCATGTTCGACTCTCAGCGACCCCATGGACTATGGATTTCAGTTAATGACAATGTATCAATATTGGTTCATTAAATCTAACAAATGTATCACACTAATGAAAAATGTTTAAAAAAAGGGAAAACTGTGACAAGAGAAGCTTGTATGACAACTCCTTGAAATATAAAACTGCTCTAAAAATAATATCTGTTAATTTTAAAAAGTTATTTTCCAAAAGTAGCTAAGCTATTGAAAGCCTACAAGTTTATATTGTTAGTTTGGAAACTGGTGCTATTTCAAAATGTATGTTAAAATTATTAAAGCCAGAGTGTTGATTATACTGGAAGATTAAAATGGATTAGTTATGGTATATGCATTCACTTTCATTAGAAGAGAGATACTGACTGTGTGGGCTAGATGATTCTTAGGTTGTGTTACATGGACTTCTAAATAGCCCCAGGATGGGCACTGACAAGATTTGCACAGTGAAAAACTCTGTCTTTTTTTTTTCTCTATATTTTCAGATTTGATAATTCTTGATAGGATTCTTCCATTTTATTTTTATATATGTTAATAATTTAATTTCAATGCTATCATATAGGGTGACTTTGTAACACTTATTTTCTTACTACTGATAGGTTGATTTTATAATCTTAACTGTAGGATTATATTGATTGATTATATTCCTTGCAGCCAAAGATGGAGAAGCTCTATACAGTCAACAAAAACAAAACCAGGAGCTGATTGTGGCTCAGACCATGAACTCTTTATTGCCAAATTCAGACTTAAATTGAAGAAAGCAGGGAAAACCACTAGAACATTCAGGTATGACCTAAATCAAATCCCTTATGATTATACAGTGGAAGTGATAAATTGATTTAAGGGACTAGATCTGATAGACAGAGTGCCTGATGAACTATGGAATGAGGTTTGTGACATTGTACAGGAGACAGGGATCAAGACCATCCCCATGGAAAATAAATGCAAAAAAGCAAAATGGCTGTCTGGGGAGGCCTTACAAATAGCTGTGAAAAGAAGAGAAACAAAAAGCAAAGGAGAAAAGGAAAGATATAAGCATCTGAATGCAGAGTTCCAAAGAATAGCAAGAAGAGATAAGAAAGCCTTCTTCAGCGATCAATGCAAAGAAATAGAGGAAAACAACAGGATGGGAAAGACTAGAGATCTCTTCAAGAAAATTAGAGATACCAAGGGAACATTTCATACAAAGATGGGCTTGATAAAGGACAGAAATGATATGGACCTAACAGAAGATATTAAGAAGCGGTGGCAAGAATACACAGAAGAACTGTACAAAAAAGATCTTCACGACCCAGATAATCACGATGGTGTGATCACTGACCTAGAGGCAGATATCCTGGAATGTGAAGTCAAGTGGGCCTTAGAAAGCATCACTACGAACAAAGCTAGTGGAGGTGATGGAATTCCAGTTGAGCTATTTCATATCCTGAAAGATGATGCTGTGAAAGTGCCACACTCAATATGCCAGCAAACTTGGAAAACACAGCAATGGCCACATGACTGGAAAAGGTCAGTTTTCATTCCAATCCCAAAGAAAGGCAAAGCCAAAGAACGCTCCAACTACCACACAATTGCACTTATCTCACACCCTAGTAAAATAATGTTCAAAATTCTCCAAGCCAGGTTTCAGCAATACGTGAACCGTGAACTTCCAGTTGTTCAAGCTGGTTTTAGAAAAGGCAGAGGAACCAGAGATCAAATTGCCAACATCTGCTGGATCATGGAAAAAGCAAGAGAGTTCCAGAAAAACATCTATTTTTGCTTTACTGACTATGCCAAAGCCTTTGACTGTGTGGATCACAATAAACTGTGGAAAATTCTGAAAGAGATGGAAATACCAGACCACCTGACCTGCCTCTTGAGAAATCTGTATGCAGGTCAGGAAGCAACAGTTAGAACTGGACATGGAACAACAGACTGGTTCCAAATAGGGAAAGGAGAACATTAAGGCTGTATATTGTCACTCTGCTTATTTAACTTAATGCAGAATACAAAATGAGAAAAGCTGGACTGGAAGAAGTGCAAGCTGGAATCAAGATTGCTGGGAGAAATATCAATAACCTTAGATATGCAGATGCCAACACCCTTATGGCAGAAAGTGAAGAGGAATGAAAAAGCCTCTTGATAAAGGTGAAAGAGGAGAGTGAAAAAGTTGGCTTAAAACTCAACATTCAGAAAAGAAAGATCATGGCATCTGGTCCCATCACTTCATGGGAAATAGATGGGAAAACAGTGGAAACAGTGTCAGACTTTATTTTTCTCAGCTCCAAAATCACTGCAGATGGTGACTGCAGCCATGAAATTAAAAGACGCTTACTCCTTGGAAGGAAAGTTATGACCACCTAGATAGCATATTCAAAAGCAGAGACATTACTTTACCAACAAAGGTTCGCCTAGTCAAGGCTATGGTCTTTCCTGTGGTCATGTATGGATGTGAGAGCTGGACTGTGAAGAAGGCTGAGCACCGAAGAATTGATGCTTTTGAACTGTGGTGTTGGAGAAGACTC
This sequence comes from Tragelaphus eurycerus, assembly GCA_935064755.1. Taxonomy (NCBI): domain Eukaryota; kingdom Metazoa; phylum Chordata; class Mammalia; order Artiodactyla; family Bovidae; genus Tragelaphus; species Tragelaphus eurycerus. The sequence continues at coordinate 2,681,454 of CAKXYN010000003.1, read as the reverse complement.
TTGAGAGTCCCTTGGACTGCAAGAAGATCCAACCAGTCCATTCTGAAGGAGATCAGCCCTGGGATTTCTTTGGAAGGAATGATGCTAAAGCTGAAATTCCAGTATTTTGGCCACCTCATGTGAAGAGTTGACTCATTGGAAAAGACTCTGATGCTGGGAGGGATTGTGGGCAGGAGCAGACGGGACGACAGAGAATGAGATGGATATGAGTCTGAGTGAATTCCGGGAGTTGGTGATGGACAGGGAGGCCTGGTGTGCTGTGGTTTATGGGGTCACAAAGAGTAGGACATTACTGAGTGACTGAACTGAACTGTAGGAAATTAGTATAATTTCTACTATTTTCCAATTATATAGGTTGTTTTAATGTAGTTCACTGTTGTGACAAAACATATGATTGGAGGCCAACTCATTCCTTTTAATTATAAACTACAAATTGGTAAAATTATTTTCATTTAGCTTTACACTGCCAAATGTAGTATAGTATCTACAATGCAAATAATGGTCCATACATGTTTTTAAATTGAAGTTACAATAAGGAAAAAAAAATACCATTGAAGTTAGTGATACATATAACTATTTGTAATTAATTCTGTACTAAGGTGTTCAGAGTATTTCTTTATGTCCCACAAAGGAAAGCTAAGTTTTGTTTTTTTTTTTTTTTTAATGTAAATTAGTTGTGTAAGACTTGTGTTTAAAAATATATATTTAATATGAGTTAATTGACACACTTCTATATTGAATTTTTTTTATCTGTTCCAGAGTGTCTAGCTAAACTTCTTCATGGGAAAGAGAATGTAAGGCAGTCATTTTAGGTAGCAAACTACTACATAGCTCACCAAAGAAATACTTGGAAAATTTAGATAATAAAGAGACAGTAAGTACATAACTGTACCCAAACTATTACCATTGACAGCAAGTCAAAGTAACTGGATAAACACTGTACAAAAGCCCTTTGTCTGGAATTATAATTTCATTATAATTTATAAAAATTATATATTTATAAAAATATATAAATTATAAATTTCATTATATATTTATAAAATCATTATAAATGATTCTTCTTGGAGAAATCAAGAAAATTTATCTTGTAATCATTTGTAAACAAATTCTGTTACCATCTCAATAATTCATGCATAATTTTGTAAAAGGAAAAGAACAAAATCTCTCATTTGAATCCTTATATTAGCACTTATCAACAGAGAAAGCTAGAGGGAAGACTCATAGAAAATACATTTTGCAACTTTTTGCAAATGTAAAATTATTTGAAAATAAAAGTATTTTTAAAAATATGAGGAGGGAGACCTAAACTGCCCCAATGCTCTCACTAATATGAAAGGAAGACATCTGCTTAATAAATAAATAATTAGTCAACTAATTCAATGTTTGAAGTGGTAAACAATTTCTGAGGAAAAATATTTTTCTTCTGTTAGAGTATCAATATATGTTTTCAATATATATAATTTTATTCCACATCAAGCTTCTTTCTTGTGTGTTGTTACAGTGGCATGTGTGAATGTGTGTTATTATGATGCCTATGTTTGAATTACATTCACTTAAGTATAATCTGGCATTTTAATTTTCACAAACTAAAAGTCAAGTTCTCATTTTCTCTTTAATTTGCCTTTAAAAAATCATTTCTAAGTAAATAATAGAAATGTACATTTCACATTTACATTTTAAAACAGAAAGTTATTTGTTAGTAACTTGAGAGTCCTCCACAAATCTCAACAAAAATATGGGAAATGCATTTGTCAACTTAAACAAAAATACAAAAAGAAAAATCTGCAAGTTACATTTTATTTGGAGATCTTAGTAGACACTATAACCTAGGAGACAGACTCTCAGGTAGTTCTGAGAATCTGCTCTGAAGAGATAAAGGTGATACTAGAATATGAATGAGTTTATTTATTTATTTTATTTTTTGCTGGAAAACCATGTAGTCAAAAATCAGAAGTTTACTATTGATAACAATGTGCAGACATCTCAGGTTAATAATTCCATAGCATTTCTATGTATGGGCAGATGAAACAATCTGGGTTCATTTGAAAATTTTCACTAGATATGCATCTTAACTCTCCAGGGGTCAGGTTATCCAAAGCCCAGAATGCTTCTTGTTTTTTCCATTCTGAATTCCCTCAGGGTACACTGTTGCTGCTGTTGCTGCTTCTAAGTCGCTGCTGCCGTGTCCGACTCTGTGTGACCCCATAGACAGCAACCCACAAGGCTCCCCTGTCTCTGGGATTCTCCAGGCAAGAACAGTCGAGTGGGCTGACATTTCCTTCTCCAATGCATGAAAATGAAGTGAAAATGAAGTCTCTCAGTTGTGTGAGATTCTTAGTGACCACATGGACCACAGCCTACCATGCTCCTCCATCCATGGGATTCTCCAGGCAAGAGTACCAGAGTGGGTTGTCATTGCCTTCTCCCAGGGTGCACTGTCCATGGGCAACTACAGTGGCTAATAGCTTGATCCTTGTAGAAATGGAACAGCAGGCAAGGTTTTTCTCTACACATTTCTAGAGCAACATTATGAATGAAAAATAGTAATTGTCATGTTCTCTTACTTTAATTTTATTAAAATTAAAATATAGTTCATGTACACACCAAATACTGGGAATCATGGCTACCTTAATCAAATATCCTACTAAACTGAGTCAAGTGATTGTTTGTTCCTGACAATGCAGTATAGCATTTTGCTCTCCAGATAAAAAGTGGTCCCATTTCTTACTTTATTTCTCAGAGTCACATATGAAATACCAGCCACTGACAAGTAAATATCAGTAATATTCAGTCACTGAGGCATTTCATGTGTGAAAGGGGCATATACAATTCCCTCAGAATAATTCTAACATCAGTGATACAATGATTGCCTTTATGGTAAAAGTAAAGATTTTGGCAGGCATTGATAGGTTTCAAGCACTATATTTAGTTGCTCTAAGACTGTCAATCAGATCAGATCGTCAGCCCCGCCCTCTTCCCCAGCCGCAGCATCCAGCCTCCCTGTCCATCCGCTCCCGAGGTCACTCAGACTGCATCCTCGGTCGGCTCCCTCTCTCCTCTTCTCCCCTTCTCCTCCTCCCTCTCCCTCCCCTCGTCTTCCTCCTCGTCGATGGGTGGCCAAAATTTGTTCAGCGCTCATCCTTCTTAGTTCTCCTCTGACTGGTTGGATCTTCTGCAGTCCAGGGACTCTCAGTCTTCTCCAACACAAGTTCAACATCATTCTCGCGCTCGCCTTCTCCTCACTCTCCATCATACACCAGGCCGCCCTTTGTTGGTAGTAATGTCTCTCTTTTGTATGCTATCTAGGTTGGTCATCTTTCCTTCCGGCAGCGTCTTTAATCTGGCTGCAGTCACCATCTGCAGTGATTTTGGGCAGAAACAAAGTCGACACTGTTTCCACTGTTCCCCATCTTTTCCCTGGTGATGGGACGATGAATAGACCATTTATATTCAGAAGACTGTTTTTGTTGTGTTGTTTGACAGTTATCTGGGCTTACTTGAGTATGAAGAAATATAAGAGAGACTCTTCACTCTTAAATGGCTTCTTTTGTGATGCAATATAGATAATGCTATGTGGAAATACCTAAATTCCTAATATACTTTTCTTTACCATTGCAAATCACCTTGAACTTACCTAACCTTAACTTGTATTCTAATATTGCATTTTAAGGAGGCTCAGTATTTTGAATTTGAGATATCTTAATTTACAGCAGTAGTAAATTGCTGTAAATCATATCACAGTTACTCAGAAATATCTAATAATGTAGTCTAAAAAACCCAAGCCAGCGATTGACCTGCTTTATGTTGTAGAGACATAAGCTGGTATTATTTTATTGCCTTAAAGGGTCACTTTCAATTTTCACTTTCATGCATTGAAGAAGAAAATGGCAACCCACTTCTTTACTGATCTCTTAGACAAACATATCATAAATAAAATGATATAACCTACTGACATCATGAGTAGTTCACTCGTCACTCATTTATATTATTTTTTTTTAAGTTTCAAAAACTATTTATTGTGAAATATAACATCAACAATCTTCAGGATGTATAAAAGCAATTGTAGAGTTTAATAAATTATTGCTAAGTTAGCAAAATCCATTTAACATAACCAAATTAAAAAACAAAATTTCCAGCTGTCCAGAAACCCTATACAGGTCCCTTTTAAGCCACATACATATGTAGGTACTATGTTTTATTTATCTTTTTTTTTCTTTTTAATAATTGCTTATAGTTAGGCAAAGTTAACCACACTGTAAGATATAGTGGACTGTGGCAGGAATTTCACTGAACTGAGACAATCAGAGTGAGTTTCTTGAGGAAATTCTATTTAATCTGAGACTAAAGAATGAGTAGGAGGTGTCCAGTTAAGGAGGGATGAAGAGAGGTAATTTGAGAAAAATTGTGTTTTTTCCAGGCAGAAGTAACTTTTGGCTAATCTAAACTGCCAAACACACACACACACACACACAGACACACACACACACACACAACACAGCTGAGAAGAGCCTAGGACTATAGGAGATAAGCATAAAAATCATCATAAAATTGTATAAAATGTCATTGTTCTTTGGATTGGATGACTCAAATTCAATGCATTTTTTTTTCCCTTGGGATATGAATAAACCTTTGAGGATATAAAGAATAATTTTAAGAAGAGAGATTTCCAGTTACTTAAAAACAAAATCCTCAATTTATTCTTAATTGGTAGCAGATTAGATGACAATCAATGAGAATTTGTGTCATAAGTTAACGGGTAGCAATATGATGCTTTTCCCAGACACCAGCCAATAATACTGAGACAGCTGAAAGTCTTCTTTAGTTCCTTTGTAAGTTTATATAATAGGCTTGCTTTAGAGGACTTCCTCCAGTAAAGTTATAGGTTTATATGTTGACCTTTTTTACCCTTTCACTTGATCCTTTCATGCCTTTAAAAAGGTTCATTTTCGTTTCTTAGGGAAAGGAGAGCTCCACATAGAATATTCTCTTTGGGGTGAGTGTGAAGAGTCCTATAGAAATGGAAAGTGGCAGAAATCTATACATGTCAAAAAGTCTATGTGACCTCATATTGGAAAAAATGAGCTACATAATACAGACTTATGCTGAGAATGTGGGATAAAGAAATAGTCTGCATGTTAGTGGGAGTGCAAATCTGCCAAAATGATTTTAATGTCATTTTGACAGACACAAAATTAAAGACAGCCTGTGCTGTGCTATGCTTTCATGGACGGTAACTTGCCAGACTCCTCAGTCTTTGGGAATTCTCCAGGCAAGAATAGTGGTGTGGGTTGCCATGCCCTCCTCCAGGGGATCTTCCCAACACAGGGATTGAATCCAGGTCTCCTACATTGGAGGCAGATTCTTTATCAACTGAGCCACAAGGGAAGCCCAAGAATACTGGAGAGGGTAGCCTATCCCTTCTCCAGGGCATCTTCCCAACCTAGGAATTGAACCAGGGTGTCCTGCATTACATTACTTCCCTGGTGGCTCAGACAGTAAAGCGTCTGCCTACAATGTGGGAGGCCTGAGTTCTATCCCTGGGCTGGGAAGATCCCCTGGAGAAGGAAATGGCAGCCCACTCCAGTGCCCTTGCCTGGAAAATCTCATGGACAGAGGAGCCTGGTAGGCTACAGTCCATGGGGTCACAAAGAGTCGGACATGACTGAGTGACTTCACTCACTCTCCTGCATTACAGGCAGATTCTTTACCAGCTGAGCTACCAGGGAAGCCCTACAGCCTATTCCTCAGCAATGCTACCTTAGTTATTTACCCTGGAGAGACTCTCATGCTATGCCCAAGAGGGCACATGACATCAATGTTTAGTGCAGCTGTATTATCTAATATCAAAATTTGAAACAGACTCATCTCCAGAGGAATTAAAAAAATACAGCTAGGCACATCAGCAAAGATGAATCTCCCAAACATAGCCCTAAGAATTCAACAGATTACAAATACAGACCTTATAAAATTATTCAAATAACATTTTAAAATGTGTAATACAGGTAGGGATTGAACCCAGGTCTCCCGCATTGGTAGGCAGATTCTTTACCATCTGAGCCACCAGAGAAACACTAATATATTGCTGTATTTTTTTTTTTTTTAAGTACCTAGGGACACCAGGGGATTAAGGGGAGGGTGGGACAAATGGAGAGAGTAGCGTTGATATATATACACTATCATATGTAAAATAGATAGCTATGATAAGCAGCTATAAAACACAGTATGTTCAGCTCAATGCTCTAGATGACCTAGAGAGTTGGGATGGGGAGGAGGGAAGGAGGTCCAAGAGGGAAGAGATACATGTATACATGTAGCTGAGTCATTTCATTATATAGCAGAAACTAACACATTGTAAAGCAATTATACTCCAATCAAATTTTTTAAGTGTTTATGATATAAAAATAAAATACATGTGTAAATCATTAATCATAAAATTTAATTCCAATAAAATTGAAATATTTTAATAATTGTACTTTATTTTCCTCCCTCCTTCTCTCTCCTCTCTTCTTTTTCCAATTATGAAAAATATATGTTAAGGAGCATAGGATTTATAGCAATACAAATTTGCATTCAATGCCAACTCAGAAACTTCATAAGTGAGTATTTAGGGGCTAATTGCTTGACCTTGCTGTACTAGAACTCCTTCATCTGTTTCTTCAAACGCATTTTAAAGTTAAAAGGAGAAAATGAACACAGAGCTGCTAATACAGTGTCAACCTAAGAGCCAACACTTCTTTTTCAGATAACACTATCTCTTTTCCATAAAAGCAACATTGGTGTTATTATATAAAAACATAATCATGCAAACCCCAGAAAATGTATATATTCATAGTTAATTTAAACACATTAATTTAAAATTGGCAATATGAATTTGCCTGCTTTAAAACAGCTACTCATTTTAAGAACTTGGATATATCAGATCAGATCAGATCAGTCGCTCAGTCGTGTCCGACTCTTTGCGACCCCATGAACCGCAGCACGCCAGGCCTCCCTGTCCATCACCAGCTCCCGGAGGTCACTCAGACTCGCATCCATCGAGTCAGTGATGCCATCCAGCCATCTCATCCTCTGTCGTCCCCTTCTCCTCCTGCCCTCAATCCCTCCCAGCATCAGAGTCTTCTCCAATGAGTCAACTCTTCGCATGAGGTGGCCAAAATACTGGAGTTTCAGCTTTAGCATCATTCCTTCTAAAGAAATTCCAGGATTGATCTCCTTCAGAATGGACTGGTTGGATCTCCTTGCAGTCCAAGGGACTCTCAAGAGTCTTCTCCAACACCACAGTTCAAAAGCATCAATTCTTCGGCGCTCAGCCTTCTTCACAGTCCAGCTCTCACATCCATACATGACCACAGGAAAGACCATAGCCTTGACTAGGCGAACCTTTGTTGGTAAAGTAATGTCTCTGCTTTTGAATATGCTATCTAGGTTGGTCATAACTTTCCTTCCAAGGAGCAAGCGTCTTTTAATTTCATGGCTGCAGTCACCATCTGCAGTGATTTTGGAGCCCAGAAAAACAAAGTATATAATTGTTTCTAATTCAGTTTTCTTCTTAATGTAAACTTTATTTCACCTTATTATTTTTCTGACATTCTTGTAATCAAAGAGATTTGTTTTGCATATTACAGTTACAATTTAAAGAAAAGTGCTTCTCTATATTTTCTTTGTTCAGTGAGTATTGATTAAAAAGAAAAGAGCAAATAAATTTAAAAGCCTATCCCTTTCTTCATAACTTTTGAATGATTTATTGAAAGTTATTATCTCACATATTCTTTTGTTCAGACACTCAGATAATATGAGTACGTCTCCATTCTGTCTGCTATTTTGTTAAATGCTATAGGAGATACAAAGTAAATCAACTATTCTTGAAGAGTTTATGCTCTATTTTGATCAGCAGTTGACATACCTAGGAATTAAATCACCAAATCAGGCTCTCTGATTAAAATATATCATGACTAGTGGGCCACTTTGTACATAGAGCAGTGATTATTATTGTCAGGCTCAGAGTGCTCTTAGAGCACTGTAAATCATATCTTTTCATTTATTCTACGAGTAGGTTCCATTCAGAGATTTTTCTGTTGTGTTACTATTTTATCTGCCTATAGAGCCTACAGAAGTTCCTGTTATAGAGTGAGTAAATGAATGATTTTTGTCTTTTTCTGTGCTAGAATTACGTCATTTGGTGCTTAAAATGTATTTTACTAACATATGTACAGAGTTTTTTCTTTTCAAAATTTGATTTTTCTCTGATATTTAATTAAAAAAATAAACTTTTGCCAATTGACCAAAGATTACATTGTGGTTTAGAATACAATTGTACATCTTAAAAATTAACTGAAGCTACTATATGCTGTTTTAAGTGCATTTTTTTTAGCTTATCAAATACTCAAAACAGCTGTGTGAAATATGTAGCTATTTCTTTCCCCTTATGTTATAGGTACTTCCTTGATGGCTCTGTGGGTAAAGAATCTGCCTGCAATGCAGGAGACATAGGGGATGCAGGTTCAATCCCTGGGTTGGGAAGATCTCCTGGACAAGGAAATGGCAACCCATGCCAGTATTCTTGCCTGACAAATTCCATGGACAGAGGAGGCTGGCAGGCTAAAGCCCATGGGGTTGCAAAGAGTTGGACATGACTGAGCATGCACACACACTCATACTCAGGTGAGAAAATAAGGGCACATGAAACCAATAATTTATCTCTTAGGTGAGACTGAGACTGAGCCAGGCAGTTTCTCTTCAGAGCTTGTTTTCCTAACAGTTATATCTTCTTTTCCCCACACAAGACTTTGTCTCTATAAAGTTACACATATACACATGCACACACACACATACAACACACACGCATATATGTATGGAAAAGACCTTTTTTGTATTACATACATAGTACATAGTTTAGTCACTCAGTCGTGTCCGACTCTTTGCCACCCCATGGACTGTAGACTACCAGGCTCCTTCCTCCATGGGATTCTCCAGGCAAGAGTACTGGAGTGGGTTGTCATTTCCTTCTCCAGGGGATCTTCCAGACCCAGGGATCGGACCCAGGTTTCCCACATTGTAGGCAGACACAGCTGATCTTAAAATAGAGAGATTATCCTGGTGGACTAAATCTAATGGCAGAAATCTTTTTAACAGTTCTTACTAGCAGTAGGAGAAATAGATTTGGAGGTTGAGAAGGGTTCACATACTGATACGCGTTTGACGATGGGAGAGGCCAAGTGAGAAAGAATGTGGACATACTTTAGGGGAGAGAGTGGTCTGATAGTTAACAAGGAAAAGGGGACCTTCTACCTGTAGTCACAAAATACTGAGTTTGGCCAATAACCACTAAAGTTAAAAGAACTACAGGCTCCAGATGGGAACTCTAGATTCAGCTTAAACCTCAATTTCAATCTTATGATATGCTGAACAGAGAAACCCACCATGCATCCCAGACTTCTGACCCACAAAATTTTAAAAGCATAAATGGATGGTGTTTCATACACTACATTTATGGTAATTGGTTATATAGCAGTAGAATACTGAAAATACATAATCACTTGACCTTAGTGGTTAATAAGTAAAAAAACACAGAAGAGGTACTGGCCTTTTGTATTGATTTCAGTAATTGTTTATCAAAGAGATCCTCTTAAATCTCCACCTGTGAATATTGATTATGCCTTTTCAACATCTATACTGATTTCTAATGTCTTATTTATTGCTTAATAACTGCAGAAAAATACAAAAAAAATTGCAATGATGAGAGACTTTACTATATTTTTCCTGACAATAATAGTAATTTTATCTATAATAATAATAGTAATGACAGTAATTATTTATTTCATAATAATGTTAGGAATTGATATTGAGAGATGAACTTTATCAATAAAACTTGCTACTTTTTCCTTATCTAGAATTTAATCACAATCACTTATTAAAGCTGATCAAATACATTTAGTATCTATTGAAATATTCAAATGTTCTTTCTTTTTGTTGTTATTGAATGATATCGATTTATTTAAACTGAAACACTTTTGTGTTCCTTTAAAAAAACAACCTTTATTATACTAATTATTACTCTACCATTGTATTTGGCACACTTAACACCCCATTAAGGATTTGCAATCTATATTTGCATAAATGAAATGGATCTGCTGTTTTTCTGGGGAGAACAATAGTGCTTGATATATAGTAAACTTCAAGCTGTATTTAAAGAAGGAATTACACAGCATTTTCTATTTTTCTGTTTGGAACACTGAAACTAGAATTTCTTTCTTCTTTTCTAGTATAAATTTATTTGAGTTAAATCCTGTAACTTAACATGAGAACTTTTTGTTTGAAATTTACATGCTTCAATTTTTTTTTTCAAATTTACTAACAAGTGTTAATGTGATGTATAAAATATACTTAGGTTTAATTACCTCTAAATCTGTCAACATATTCTCTTTCAATTTCTAATACTTAATATTAATAAATTCAATTATCTTTAAGCTTTAATCCTAATTGTATTTTCATTTTATTAGGTTTAAAAACTATCTTTCTTCTACCATTTACAGATTTTTGTTTTTCATGTGATTACTTGTCTTAAATTTTCCCATTCACTTATATTTTAGTTAGAAATTGAATTAATTAATTTTTAGACCTGTTTTCTTACTATTGGGGTTTCTTTCCCTAGTGGTTTGGAGGGTAAAAAAATCTGCCTGCAAAACAGAAGGCCCAGGCTGTAGCCCTGGGTCAGGAAGATCCCCTGGAGAAGGGAATGGGTTTCCACTCCAGTATGCTTGCCTGGAGAATCCCATGAACAGAGGAGCCTGGTGGGCTACAGTCAATAGGGTCTCACAGAGTCAGACACGACTGAAGCAAGAGTACACATGCATGCATGGAGTGAGAGGTGAATTGATATGTACATACATATGTACCGATTGTAGTTCTGTGGCTACTGGAAAGAAGGACTTAGAGATGAGTATGAAGCCAAGAAGTATTTCTTTTTGAATATATGGGAAGCTTGTTTCCTGGGTTTGAGTTTGCTGGTTGACGAAATCACACATCACTTAGGGGCACTGTTTCATCTGCTTTGGCAGAATTTTCAGTCATCTTGCTTTGGGCTTCAGTGTTAGAACAATTACTGAAGTCAAGCAACTGAAAACCAGGAACTGGAGTAGTTGTGGCAGAGTAATTTAATAACTGTACTGAAGACCTATATTCCATTATATTTTTCCCAGATTTGTTAGCACCTGATAGTACAGATATTCAAAACTTCTGCTATGGAATCTTGATTTTTTGTTTATCTGATTTTTGCTTGTATATTTTTGAAAGATGCCCAATATCTTTATCCTTTCATACTAATCTGATTTCACCTCTTTTGTGGCTTAGATTAATTTGTCATAATAACATCTCCTAACTTGCATGATACTCTGTAAATAGTTCTATATCCTTTCAATTGTTTCATTTGGATACAGTGAAGAAAGAGAAGGAAACATATTAATTTACACATCATAAACTAGATTTCTGTTCTTCATTTGTAAGGCATTTTAATGGAAAAGAGAGTATTATAATTATATATAAAATTACATATGTTGAACTATGATTATACAAGTTATTCTGACAGGTTTCAAATGAATTTATGATAGAATCAAAGGTACTAATTAATAGAAATACAGCTGTTAAATTTAATTTCAAGTCTTTGATCATCAGCAACAGGACACACAGGCAAAATACCTACCTACAGGGTCAATAAGATGAATAACTGGCAGAGTAATACCCTCAGACTGTGGTGTGGAAATTACTCTGTTCTTGGTTTTTCAAGTTTCACTGAAGCAAACTCTTCAGTTACATATGTAAAGCCACATTCTCACTCACTGACAGTCCTTGAATTTTTGTTCTTTTTTTTTTTTTTTTAATGTTTTTGTTCATGAGTTGGTTGGTTGGTTCTTTGTTTATTGGCTCAAAGGAAATTTTAAAAGGATTTTGTTAGTGTCTGTGATTCATTATTCAAATGAGACATTTTATGATCACGGTGTGGCCATCCTAAAGGCAGTGTTCGGAAATGCCTCTGCTTTCAAAGACACATAGCCAACAACAGTCAATCATACTGGTGGAAGTATCACTTTACCAACAGAAGGCTACTTACATGGGCATTAAGTGTCAAGGGATTTCTTAGGTGAGACAATGTACCTGGTGTTGTGAGGACTTAGTCACCAGTCCACATGGAGGATGGGAGTCACTTCTCAGATGCACAGTGAGTTGCTGAAGATTGTCAGCCACAGCCTGAGCTCTTTTTCAGACATCCATGAAGCCCATAGGACTGATGTGCAATGCTAGTAAGTATAAAGATGCCTTTCAAAGTGTCCTGTTTTGTTCTTTCTGCCTTCCTCATTTAACATGCTCTTTGTATTTAATTTAAGAAAATCTTTGTAAATGGCGGATTTCATTTTGACTATATGAAGTGTATTTGTCATAGTAGAATATGCCACACATTTCAACTCAGCAAATAGAATTGCTGAGAACAAAATCCAGATTATCATTAAGGAATGCGATAATCTGGCTAGAATCAATGCTCCGCTGTTTCTGGCAATAGCTACCACACCACTATATTCAGTGGCTCTCTGGCACCTCTTGACATAGTTGAATACTTCTTCCTTAGCAAACTTTTGCCAGCAGACTTCTAAAGGTGGGTCTTCTTTTTGTCTTACTGGTTTTTCCCTTTTCCTTTGCTAATTCTGGATATGCATCCAAACTTTCAAACTTAAAGGATTCAGGAGCTCTTAGGTCTTACATCTCTTCTCTTTTCTATCTATAGTTGTCCCTTTGACAATTTCTAGTCTTGTGACTTTAAATATTATGTAGGTGTTGATCATTCCCAATTTTAAACCTCAAACCCTAGTCTCTTTGCTCAACTCCAAAATGAGTATCCAAATTCTAACTAAATATGTGTCCTTTATGTTTAAGAGGCATCACAAACACAGTTGATATGATTTTACCCCATAAGTTGCTTTATCCATATCACTGTTCATTAATTGAAGACTCCATTTTAAAATTTATTCTAAGCTAACACTTTGATTCTCTGGTTTTCTCATATTCTCATCCAGATAAACTGGATGTGGATCTTGTTACCTGTTCTTAAATCATGCCACTATTTATTTTAGAGTTTATTTTTGTTGTGGTCAGTCATTCAGTCATATCTGACACTTTGAAACTCCATGGAAGGTAACCAGCCAAGCTCCTCTGTTCATGGGACTTTTTTCAGGTAAGAATAATGAAGTAGATTACAATTACCTACTCCAGGGAAGGCCCAACCCAGGGATTGAACCCACATTTCCTGCACTGGCAGGCAGATTCTTTACCAATGAGCCACCTGGGAAGCCCATGGTTTCTTTTTATAGATTAATGAAGCTACACTTTATTAAAGCTACAAGGGAAAGACTGGTTCAAAATTGGGAAAAGGAGTATGTCAAGGCTGTATATTGTCACCTTGCTTATTTAACTTCTATGCAGAGTATATCAGGTGAAATGCCAGACTGGATGAAACTCAGGCTGGAATGAAGATGGGGGCAGAAATATTAATAATTTCAGATATGCAGATGACATCACCCTTATGGCAGAAAGCAAAGAGGAACTAAAGGCCTCTTGATGAAAGTGAAAGAGAAGAGTGAAAAAGCTGGCTTAAAACTCAACATTCAAAAAATGAAGATCATGGCATCTGTTCCCATCACTTTGTGCCAAACAGATGGGGAAACAATGGCTACAGTGACAGACTACTTTCTTGGGCTCCAAAATCACTGCAGATAGTGAATGCAGCCATGACTTAGTGACAAACAATAAGATTTTCATTCTTAAATAATGTGCTCAGTAAAAAAATAGAAGACACTTTATTTTAAGTGTCTTATATTTTGATGTCTGAGTCCACACAATTGGGAAGTCTTCCTGTTGATTTCTGAAAGTATGATTTTTTTTTTAAATTAACATCTGCAATATGTTCAGAACTACAGTTCAAGCTGAAATTTAAAAATAAAACAAAACAAAAAAATGCTTACTTCCTGAAAGTAAAGCAATGACAAAACTAGACAGCATATTAAAAAGCAGAGACATTAGTTTACTGACAAAGGTCCAGGTTGTCAAAGCTGTGTTTTTTCCAGTAGTCATTTATGGATGTGAGAGTTGGACTATAAAGAAATTTGAGTGCTGAAGAATTGATGCTTTTGAACTGTGGTGTTGAAGAAGACTCTTGAGAGTCCCTTGGATAGCAAGGAGAACAATCCAGTCAATCCTAAAGGAAATCAGTCCTGAATATTTATTGGAAGGACTGATGGTGAAGTTGAAGCTCCAATACCTTGGCCACCTTTTATGAGGAACTGACTCACTGCGGGGAAAGATTGAAGACAGGAGGATAAGGGGATGACAGAGGATGAGATGGTTGGATGACATCACCAACTTAATGACCATGAGTTTAAGCAAGCTCCAGGAGTTGGTGATGGACAGGGAAGCCTGGAATGCTGCAGACCATGGGGTCACAATGAGTCAGACATGACTGAGCAACTGAACTAAAAGCTAAATTTTTATTTGGTGATTTTGTCTTAGTCATGTGTGTGTATGTGTATGTTTGTATACATAGAGTGTACCTAGCGGCATAGTTGTAAAGAATCCGCCTGCAATGCAGGTGATGTGGGTTTAATCCCTGGGTCTGCAATATGTTCTGAAGGGAAAAAATGGCAACCCTATTCAGTATTCTTCCTGGGATAATCCCATGTACAGTTTAGTCTGGTGGGCTATAGTCCACTTGGTCACGAAGAGTCAGACACAACTGAGCAGGCATGTTGACTTTTTAAATTTCTGGTATTCTTCTATTTGAAGAATATCTCTTCAGAGCAGTCTAATTGGAGTTTCATTTGCCTTCGGTGTTTTTATTTTTAGCTTTCTTATCATTTTTCAAAACTATTTCCACTGAATTTATTTATGTTTAATATGGTTTCTGCTATCTGGCCCAGTTAATCTTTGTTTTCTTTATGTCTCTTCTTGTCTTATTTATTGTTTTATTATTAAGTATTTTGTTGAGATATTTACTTTTAGTTTGTTATTAAAGTTTATTAATATTTTTGCAGTGCTTGCCTTAGTGATTAGAATGGTTACCTTACTTGTAGTCAATCTTAAATATGTACTTTTACTATTTCTAAGAAAACAAAATATTTTACACAACTTAATCTTTATTTATCCCATTCCCCATTTTTCTATCATCTTGATACACTTTACTTATGCATATATTTTAATCTCCAAAAGTTTTGATTTTAAAATTGAATATTCCTTAATATCTACTGTCATAATATTTTCTGATGCTTTTCCTTTATTCTTGTATTCATGTAGTTCATTTAACATAATTAATCTTGCTTTACTTTAGTATTTCTTTTAGTTCTGGCTTCTGTCAGACATTATTTCATTTTCAATTTTCTAAATTAATAAATTTAGCAAACAGATTCAAGGGATTAGATCTGATAGACAGAGTGGCTGAAGAACTATGGGTGGAGGTTTGTGACATTGTACAGGAGGCAGTGATTAAGATCATCCCCTAGAAAAAGAAATGCAAAAAAGGCAAAATGGTTGCCTGAGGAGGCCTTATAAATAGCTGAGAAAAGAAGAGAAGTGAAAGGCAAAGGAGAAAAGAAAGATATACCTATCTGAATGCAGAGTTACAAAGAATCACAAGGAGAGATGAGAAAGCCTTCCTCAGTGATCAATGTAAAGAAATACATAGAATGTATTATGTATGTTTTCATTCCAATCCCAAACAAAGGCAATGACAAAGAATGTCAAACTACCGCACAATTGCTGTCATCTCACACACTAGCAAAGTAACGTTCAAAATTCTCCAAGCCAGGTTTCAACAGTATGTGAACCATGGACTTTCAAATGTTCAAGCTTAATTTAGAAAAGGCAGAGGAACCAGAGATCAAATTGCCAACATCCGTTGGATCAAAGAAAAAGCAATAGAGTTCCAGGAAAACATGTACTTCTGCTTTATTGACTACACCAAAGCCTTTGACTGTGTGGATCACAACAAACTGTGGAAAATTATTCAAGAGATGGGAATATCAGACCACCTTACTTGCCTCCTAAGAAATCTGTATGCAAGGCAAGAAGCAACAGTTAGAACTGGACATGGAAGAACAAACTGGGTCCTAACTGTTTGGAGTACATCAAGGCTATATATTGTCACCTATATGCAAAATCCATCATGGAAAATGCTGGGCTGGATGAAGCACAAGGTGGAATTAAGATTGCCAGGAGAAATATCAATAAACTCAGATATGGAGATGACACCATCCTTAAGGCAGAAAGCAAAGAAGAACTAAAGAGCCTCTTGATGGAAGCAAAAGAGGAAAGTGAAAAGTTAGCTTAAAACTCAACATTTAAAAACTAAGATTATAGCATCCAGTCCCATCACTTTATGGCAAATAGATGGGGGAACAATGGAAACAGTGTCAGACTTTATTTCTCTGGGCTCCAAAATCACTGCAGATGGTGGTTTTAGCCAAGAAATTAAAAGACACTTGCTCCTTGGAAGAAAAGCTATGACCAACCTAGACAGCATATTAAAAAGCAGAGACATTACTTTGCCGACAAAGGTCCATCTTGTCAAAGCTATGGTTTTTCCAGTAGTCATGCAGGGATGTGAGAGTTGGACCATAAAGAAAGCTGAGCACCAAAGAATTGATGACTTTGGACTGTGGTGTTGGAGAAGACTCTTTGAGAGTCTCTTGGACTGCAAGGACATCCAATCAGTCTAGTGTAAAGGAAATCAGTCCTGAATATTCATTGGAATGACTGATGCTGAAGCTGAAACTCCAATTCTTTGGTGAATAACTGAGTCATTGGAAAAGTCCCTGATGCTGGGAAACATTGAAGGTGGGAGGAGAAGAGGACAACAGAGGATAAGATGGTTGGATGGCATCATCGACTTGATGGATATGAGTTTGAGCAAGCTCTGGGAATTTGTGATAGACAGGGAAGCTTGGCATGCTGCAGTCCAGAATTAGACATGGATGAGCAACTGAACTGTACTGAATTGAAATTAATGAAACAAAAAATTCACTGGCTACATAATTCTAGGATGACAGTTATTTCATTTCAGCACTAAATGGTGCCATTCTTTTGTTTTTATGTTTGCTATCAAGAAATCAATAGTTAATCTTAACTGCTTCTTTATAGGAATATGTATTTTTTTCCATCTGACTGTCATTAGTACTTTTTATGTGTATTTGATGTTCAGCTATTTGCTAGGTTATGCTCAGTGTGGTTTGACTGTATTTTCAAGTTTGGGCTTCATAGAGCCTTTTGAATGTGTAGATTGATCTCTTTCAACTGCTTTAGAAATTTATCTGCACAGGTCTGTTCTTCTATAGCTTAAATTACATATATACTCTACTTTCCCATCCTGTTGCATAATGGTTTGACCCGTTTTCTATATTTTATAATAGTTCCCTATTTATGCTTTAATTCAGATATGATGTATTGATATAACTTCTGTACCAATTCTCTGTTGTATCTATTCTGCTCTTTAATATCATCTCTATAATACTTAAGTTTAGCTATTTTATTTTTCACTTATAGGATGTCCTTTTTAAAATATATTCAAGTCCTCTGGGTAAAATTCATTTAGGTTCATTTCTCTTAAAATATTAATCATAATTATTATAATAATAATCCTGTTTGATGCCTTTCCTTGTCAGTATCACCTATGATTCAGTGCATATGATCTTTTTTCAATTTGGCTTTATGCTATTTGGTGCTGTTTCCTAGCCAAAGTTCCACACCAGTCATTCAGTTTGATTGCTGGCACAGACCCTGCATATTCTTTCAGAGAGAATTTAATAATTATCTCACAGAGCATGTTTTCTAAGGTTCAGATTTCTATCAGTCTCCTATGCCGCTGCCACAAATGAGGGAACATGGGTCTAAGAATCTGGCTCATTTCCTTTCACTTGTCTTTTCTCTGAGATCTTGACACACTGTTGTCATGTCTTACTGGGGTTGTTTTAAATTGCTCTTTTTATGTTTTATGCATTCTATATAATTGTCTTTATGTAAATTAAGTGTAAAATTAAGTTTAAAAAATAATATTATAAAGCTGTATCAGCTACCTTTTCATATATATTCAAAAGCTGAAGTCATATTGTATTTGAATGTTTTCCTCATCTCATTTTAACTTTATTTTAATGAATTTTGTTTTTTTAAAAAATCTACTAGTTAAAGAGTTCTCATGTAATTATTGATCTCAAAAAATATTATATCCCCAAATATGTAGGGAAGTTTTCAAAAACTTATCTCTCTCTCATTTTATGTATCATGTTTGTTGGTATAATAAAAGATCTTGTACTGATTAAGACCTTGGGATCTTGATTCAGTTCAAAACAATCCATTCAATTGGTCATATGATGTAGGTCATGTATTATGTAGGCTATAATATTACTTTACAAATAATTATACCTACTTTCTTGGTTCATTGGAGGAGTATGAGATAATGTGCATGAAAATCTTCCTTTGTTATAATGTTTCAACAAAGAGTAGTTAACATCATCATTTTCATATTGATGGTGATTGTGATAGTAATCATTATTATTGCATATAAACTTTCAGTGAAAACTTTACCTTTGAAAATACTTACCCCACATCAGCCTCAATTTCCTAATTTGTAACATTGGATGAGTGATTCAAATATATTGTGAATTTAGTGTGTCATAATCATCTCTTTTTTGTTTTTTTACTCCTTTTTCTAGTTATATTGCTTATTTCCTTAAACAGTAGATGCACTTTGAGTCAAAACATATGGCACATCACAAACAAACAGAAACACAATAATAATTTACTTATAATTTTAAAAACAGCAAAGCTATAAAAAATGTATATTTAAAATTCTGCACTTTATTAAAAATTTACCATATTTAATATGCTCATTCAAAATCAAGTTATTTGCTACTGCTTTAAACTGAAAAAGCATATTTTGTATAATAGATACCTGAATAGAGCAAAACATGATACAATGTATTTGGGGCTAAGAATTGGTGAAATGTCGGATGTTTAATTCAAAGCTGATAATCACGTGTGAGCCTGGATGCTCATCTGAGATGTATCGGAACTCGTCAGGTTTTATGATCACATTGACAGTCACCCTCCCCTGACATTTTGCTATTTCAGGAGAAATCGCAAAATGCAATTTCTTAGAGCCAGTTAAACTTGAAAGGGCAAAGTTCCAAAGAACAAAATTTATGAAATAAATCTATTTGAATAAAATATTAATCAAGGGATCTCTTTGAAGTAAAGTGTTTTGTAGAAGCAGATATAAATTACTTTGACCTTTTATGTACCATACAGAACAAGCATTTGCATTTACAACAATAAAATGCCTCATCCATATTTGACAGACTAGCTTGGAAATGAAAAGAAACTTCAAGATCTAAATCCCTAATGCTAACTCTAGGTTAATGTTTTAAAGTTAATAGACACTTTGCATTATATATTTTTACTAAACTAAAGTAGTAGAAAGATATCTACCATATTGTTGATAACAGGAGGCAAAAAGGACGCTCTCTACTATTCAACTATTAAAGTTTTAAATGTAAGGTTTGGTTCATTTTCAAGGAAGAGAGGACATAGCGTAGAAACTTTGAGGCCATAGTGAAGGAGGAAGGGATGACGTCAGAAACAACTTTTTAAATTGCCTTTTTGTTTTATTTTATTTAAAAATAAAATAAAACTTTTATTTTTACTGGGCAGCTTTTCCAAGACTGGTCTTTGTCTCACATATTTACCTCCCTTTTCTAATAATTCCTATATGTATTTCTATTGTTGATGTGAACCATGAATTTTTGGAAGAAACTGACAATATAGAAGTTAGTGAGAGTGAACTAGTGGCTAAACATAAATGTGACTTTTGTGTTTCATATTCCTATAAGTGTTTTCTATTTAATTTTGCCTACATTTCAGTTTGGAAAAAATCATTTGCTATTCTTATATCAAGTAGGTATATTTCTTTTGTGATGAAATAAAAGAGATTTGCATTTTATGTAACTTTTATTGAGATATAAAAGCATTTTACTTTGTATAAGTTTAAGGTACAAAATGTGTTGCTCTGACATATTTATATATTGAAGTATGATTATCACTGTAGTGGTAGCTAACATTTCGTGTGTGTGTGTGTGAGTATGTGTTCAGTGGTGTCCCATGGACTTTCTGACCCCATGGACAGTAGGCCACCAGGATCTCTGTCCATGGAATTTTCCAGGCAAGAATACTGGGGCAGGTTGCCATTTCCTACTTCAGGGAATCTTCTCGACCTAGGGATTGAACCCGAGTCTCCTGCATTGGCAGGCAGATTCTTTACCACTGTGCCATCTGGAAGTTCTATAATATCACATTATTACCATTTCTTTTTTTGTTGTGAGAACACTTAAGATTTAGTCTCTTGCTGCTGCTGCTAAGTCACTTCAGTCATGTCCGACTCTGTGCAATCCCATGGACGGCAGCCCACCAGGCTCCCCTGTCCCTGGGATTCTCCAGGCAAGAACACTGGAGTGGATTGCCATTTACTTCTAAAATGCATGAAAGTGAAAAGTGAAAGTCAAGTCGCTCAGTCGTGTCCGACTCTTAGGGACCCCATGGACTGCAGCCCACCAGGTTGCTCCATCCATGGGATTCTCCAGGCAAGAGTACTGTGTGCCATTGCCTTCTCCTTACTCTCTTAGTAGTGATGAAATATTAAACATAGCATTGTTGACTACAATCACAATGTTATTATTAGATCCTCAGAACATTCATCTTCTAGTGCAAGTTTATTCCCTTCTATAACACCTCCACTGGGTCATGTGTTTGCATGCTAAGTTTCTTCAGTCATGTGCTACTCTTTACAACCATATAGACTATAGCCTTCCAGCCTCCTCTGTCTATGGGATTCCTTAGGCAAGAATACTATTGTGTGTTGCTATGTCATCCTCCAGGGAATCTTCCTAAGCCAGGGATCATACCTGTGCCTTCTGCATCTCCTGCATTGGCAGGCAGGTTCTTTACTACTAGAACCACATGGGAAGCCCAACTGGGCCATTATTTTTAAAGAAATGTTCATATCATTTTCCATAACTGTTAAACCAACTTGCACTCCCACAAACAAGGCATAAGGGTTCCTATTCTCCACATCTTTTATCATCTTGATGATATTTTATTTTCTAGCCTTTTTAACAGGTCTGAGGTGATAACTCAGAAGAGGTAGCAAGAATACATAGAGAACTATACAAAAAAGAACTTCATGACCCAGATAATCATGATGGTGTGATCACTCACCTAGAGCCAGACATCCTGGAATGTGAAGTCAAGTGGCTTAGGAAGAATCACTATAAACAAAGCTAATGGAGGTTATGGAATCCCAGTGGAGCTATTTCAAATCCTAAAAGATGATGCTGCAAAAGTGTCGCAGTCAATGTGCCAGCATTTTTGGAAAACTCACCAGTGTCCAAAGGACTGGAAAAGGTCAGTTTTCATTACAATCTCAAAGAAGGGCCATGAGAAAGAATGTTCAAACTACCACACAATTGCACTCATCTCAAATGCTAGTAGATTAATGATCAAAATTTTCCAAGCCAGGCTTCAACAGTACATGAACCTTAAACTTCCAATGTTCAAGCTGAATTTAGCAAAGGCAGAGGAACTAGAGATCAAATTACCAACAACTGTTGGATGATCAAAAAAGCAAGAGAGTTACAGAAAAACGTCTTCCGCTGTATTGACTTTGCAAAATCCTTTGACTGTGTGGATCACAATAAACTATGGAAAAATTTTAAAGAGATCATAATACCTGATCAGAGATCAGAGATCAGAGATCAGAGGCACCTGACCTGCCTCCTGAGAAATCTGTATGCAGATCAAGAAGCAACTGTTAGAACTGGCCATTGAACACCAGACTGTTTCCAAATTGGGAAAGGAGTATATCAAGGCTGTATATTGTCACCCTGCTTATTTAACTTATATATGCAGAAAATATCATGAGAAATGTTGGACTGGAAAAAGCACAAGCTAGGATCAAGTTTGCCAGGAGAAATATCAATAACGTCAGATATGCAGATGGTACCCCTCTTATGGCAGAAAGTGAAGAAGAACTAAAGAGCCTCTAGATGAAAGGGAAAAAGGAGAGTGAAAACTTTGGCTTAAAACTAATATTCAGAAAACTAAGATCATGGCATTTGGTCCCATCACTTCATGGCAAACAGATGGGGAAACGGTGGAAACAGTGACAGACTTTATTTTTCTGGGCTCCAAAATCACTGTAGATGGTGATTGCAGCCATGAAATTAACAGATGCTTACTCCTTGGAAGAAAAGTTGTGACCAGCCTAGACAGCATATTAAAAAGTGGAGACATTACTTTGCCAACAAAGATCCTCCTAGTCAAAGCTATGGTTTTTCCAGTAATCATGTTTGCATGTGTGAGTTGGACCATAACAAAAGCTGAGTATGGAATAATTGATGCTTTTGAACTACGATGTTGGATAAGACTCTTGAGAGTTCCTTGGACTACAAAGAGATTCAACCAGTCTAGGCTAAAGGTAATCAGTCCTGAATATTCATTGGATTGAGTGATGCTGAAGCTGAGACTCCAATACTTTGGCCACCTGATGCAAAGAACTGACTCATTAGAAAAGACTTTGATGCTGGGAAAGATTGAGGGCAGGAGGAGAAGGGGACGACAGAGGATGAGATGGTTGAATGACATCACTGACTCAATGGACATGAGTTTGAATAAATTCCAGGAGTTGGTGATGAACAGGGAGCCCTGGTGTGCTGCAGTCCATGGGGTTGCAAAGAGTAGGACACTATTGTGTGACTGAAGTGATCTCAACTGAACTGAGGTGATAATTTACTGTGGCTTTGATTTTAATTTCCCTGATGATTAATGATGTTGAGAACCTTTTCTTATACTTGTTGGCTACTTGAATTTTTCTTTGTAATACAGGTATATTCAGGTGTTTTTGTTTTTTGCTGATTTTTAAAATTGGATTGCTT
Organism: Tragelaphus eurycerus; assembly: GCA_935064755.1. Taxonomy (NCBI): domain Eukaryota; kingdom Metazoa; phylum Chordata; class Mammalia; order Artiodactyla; family Bovidae; genus Tragelaphus; species Tragelaphus eurycerus. The sequence goes on along the minus strand of CAKXYN010000003.1, from coordinate 2,658,439 downwards.
TACTTCTTTTTCATTAAGTTGTATGAATTCTTTCTATATCTTGAATATTGACTCCTTATCAAATATATCATTTGCAAATATTTCCTATTATTCCTTAGGTTACTTGTTCATTTTATTGATGATTTCCTTTCCTGTGCAGGAGCTTTTAATTTTGATGCAATCTCACTGGTATACTTTCTTTTGTTACTTGTACTTTTGGTGTCATGTGCAAAAAGTTATTGCAAAGACTTAAAAGACTTTTCAAGGACAATTTTCACCTGTTTTCTTCTAAAAGTTTCACAGTTTCAAGTCTTTAATTAATTTCAAGTTGATTTTTGTGAGTGTGACATAGCGGTTCAGTTTCATTTTTCTGCATTTTCTGTGGCTATCTAGCTTTCCCAATATTCTATTAAAGAGACTATCCATCACCTGTTGTATATTCTTGCCTCCTTTTTTGTGAATTGTGTTGTTCAGTCACTCAGTCGTGTCTATTTGCTACCCCATGGATTGCAGCATACCATGCTTCCCTGCCCTTCACCATCTCCTAGAGTTTGCTCAAACTCATGTCCATTGAGTCGGTGATGCCATCCAACCATTTCATCCTCTGTCATCCCCTTCTCCTCTTGCCTTCAGTCTTTCCCAGAATCAGGGTCTTTTCCAAGGAGTCAACTCTTCACATCAGGTGGCCAAAGTAATGGAGTGTCAGCTTCGACATCAGTCCTTCCAATGAATATTCAGGGTTGATTTCCTTTAGTACTGACTGTTGGATCTCCTTGCTGTCCAAGGGACTCTCAACAGTCTGCAACTGCTAAGTTCAAAGGCATAAATTCCTCAGTGCTCAGTCTTTTTTTTTATTTTCCAGCTCTAACATCTGTACATGACTACTGGAAAAATCATAGCTTTGACTGTACAGACCTTTGTAGGCAAATAACGTCTCTGCTTTTTGATACACTAAGTTTGTCATGCTTTCTCTTCCAAGGAACAAGGAAATCTTGTTGCTGTTGTTCAAGGGACTCTCAAGAGTCTTTTCTAGCACCAAAATTTGAAAGCATTTTGATAGGAACCACATTGAATCTATAGATTGCTTTGGCTAATATGGACATTTAAGCAACAGTAATTCTTCCAATCCATGATCATGAAAAGTCATTCCATGTACTTGTGTCATCTTTGGTTTCATCAATATCTTATAGTTTATAATGTACAGTTCCTTCCTAGGTATTTATTCTTTTTGCTCCAATTTCAAATGAAATTGTTTTAATTTCTCTTTCTGACAGTTTGTTATTATTGTATGGAAATGCAACTGAATCTGTGTATTGAGCTGCATCCTGAAACTCTACTGAATTTCTGTATCAGACTAACAATTTTTTGATTAGGTCGATACAGTTTTCTATATACAAATATCATGTCATCTGCAAATAGAGACATGTACCCTCCATTTTCCCTGTGGGAGAGGTGGCAGTCAGCTAGTTCAGCCCCACATTGTGTCACCTTGGGTGTGGGACAGCACTTGCAAAGTCCCTCTCACCCTCTCCAATGTGTACAACTCCAATGTGTACAACAAGTGTTTTGTTTTGATTTTTGTTCCAATGAAGTTCTACAATCTCTCCTCAGGAAACCTGGAATTCTACAAAAGTTGGGTTTTTTTTTTTTTGCCTGTGGGTGTCATCTCAAGTCAGTGATCTCTGCATTGGAAAGTGGCTAAGACCAGTTCACCCACTCTTGCTTGTTCCATAGCCTACACCAAAGTTGCCTATTATGTGACAGGTGGGTGAGACTCCTTTCAAGTCCTTTAGCATTTGGTGCTAGACACTTTATCCATGGACAGATGCCAAACTTTAGTTGATGTTACTGTAAGAGGACATTTTGGCATGTTAGATTTATATGTAATAAATAGCTGTCAATTAGTACTAAAAGAAAACATTTTTGCTGCTTTATATACAGTAAGTCCCCTGCATACAAATGAGTCCTATTCTGAGAGCATATTCACAAGTCCAATTTGTTCATAAGTCCAGTAAAGTTAGCATAGGTATTCAACTAACACAATTGGTCATACAGTACTGTACTGTAAGTGGTTTATAAGACTTTTCCACACAAATAAGATGAAAAAAGAGTCAAAAATAAACATTTTAATCTCACACTATAATATCTTAAAAAGTACAGTAGTACAGTACAGCAGCTGGCACTTCTTGGCAGTACCAGCTACATCAGCGCTTCTTTTATACTTGCTTTTGGACACCCTGGGCTTGAAACAAAGATACTTTATTACTGTACCCTATACAGTATTGTACAACAAAGTACTGAAAAGCACAACCTCTTGTAAAGGATGCATGCATGTGACAATGTGTGCCAGACAAGTGAGCTTACTTACATGGTTGGCCATGCAAATACTCATTCATATATTTGAAAGTTTACAATTTGAAGGTTCCCATGTAGGGGACTGATTGTAATACGCATCTATGAAAAATATAGCATGCCACCATTAAAATGTTGCTGCTTGTTGGACCTCTGAGTTTATTCATGTGGATCACTTTTAAAGAAAGAAATTAACACAAAAAAATTGGAGGAAAAAGGAAAATGCAAATCTGTTCTCTCTTAGCTACTAAAACTTAATTTAATAACAAAATATAAAACCAGAATATATCCTAACTAATCAGGTAGGTGGGTTTGAAATAGCTTAATAAGTTGTGTGTTATGACTCTGGACTTATTTTGATTATTTTAAATAAAATAGCAATTTGAAGAATTTATGATCTTAACCAACACTTGAGTCAATTTTATGCTTAAACATACAAACTTCTGAACAAAATTTCGTGTTATCAGGTTGATATTTGTTTTGTTTTAATGCATACTATTATTTTTATTAATGTACTGAATTTCCCTTGAAGATGTATTTTTGCTGTTTATCCTTGCATTATTAATAAATAATGTTTGATATTATTATAAAACTCATAATAACTGGTAGCAGACTTAGTTTCCTGAAAACATAACGTTAAAAGTAAGTTGTAAAATCTGAAAGAAAGAAACAAACAAACAAAAGCACTTCCATTGATAAATTCCAATGGACAACCTGGTAAAGATGTTTTATTAATAAAATTAATAGTAAATGGAAACTTGATACAATTAAAATTTACTTATGTGTCCATAAAACCTCATCCTATACGTAGTAGTGCTACATTTAGGAAGTTGGTAGGTTATGGATATAGAGACTAACATTTGTAAATTAGGTAGAATGATACTTCTTTTTACTGATTCTAATATGACCCAGTATTTATGTGTTTGCTGTATATGTGTGTGTGTTTATATGGTGTTCATGCACATATCTATGTGGGTTCGTGAAGTTGAGGACAATGCCTTAGTTTTATCACATGAGACAATCTTTAAACTGAGTCCTCTTGGGACTAAGATTTGACTTTTTGACAATTTGAAATGATTGTAAATGATTCAGCTGGAACTACTAATGTTTGAACTTAAAAATGTATTGCCTCATGGAACCACTGAAACCTACATAGGCTCCTTGAAGAGATCCATCATGAAGTACATAAAACTTAGCCATTTTTATTGCAGTCTTTCAGTCTAGTGTTCTGAATAAGACTAACATTTCCTTAGTGGTTTTCTTGGGTACTGAATAAATGAATAAATAAATGGGAAAATCAGTGTCCCACTGCTCTTTGTTTTGCCTACTTGGTGATGTAACAGGAAGGATTACATACTCATTGCCTGCTTATCTGATGTTTACTTTTATCCTAATCATTTTCTATTTAAAATAAAAATTACTTTAATTAAAAATTTAGCAGAAAGATCCAACAAGGTGTCCCAGGATAAGAGACAGGAAATTTGGGATTAATTCTCTAAAAATATTTGACCTTTCTCAAGCAATGTATTCAATTTCCTAGACTCCAGTACCCTCAACTAGAAAATAAAATGTATTATGTCTAGAGTACTATTGAGTGTTGTTATTTCTGACATCTAAAAATGTAAATGTAAAAAAAACATTTAAAAAAATGTAAAAAAACATTTATTCAAACCTGAATCTTAAATGTGTATCATACTAAAATTGTTAGAGTTGTCAAGAATCTAGACTGTAAAGTTCAGAGATCACTTACAGAGATGTAAGTCTGTATTGTGAATTGCTATATTACCATAGAATTTATATTTCTATTACCATAGAAATTCATGGTCCTGAGAAAAGGCACTGACCATATCTTAAACTCATATAGGATATCATCTGAAGGCTGTTTCAGTTCAGTCAGTTCAGTCACTCAGCCGTGTCCAGCTCTTTGTGACCCTGTGAATTGCAGCATGCCAGGCCTCCCTGTCCATCACCAACTCCTGGAGTTCACTCAAATTCACATCCATAGAGTCGGTGATGTCATCCAGCCATCTCATCCTTTGTCATCCCCCTCTCCTCTTGTCCCCAAGCCCCCCCTCCCCCGCCAGCATCAGAGTCTATTCCAATGAGTCAACTCTTCACATGAGGTGGCCAAAGAATTGGAATTTCAGCTTTAGCATCATTCCTTCCAAAGAACACCCAGGGCTGATCTCCTTTAAAATGGACTGGTTGGATCTCCTTGCAGTCCAAGGGACTCTCAAGAGTCTTCTCCAACACCACAGTTAATCCTTCTCCAATTATCATGATAGGGAAGAATCAATAGTAGTTTAAGAGTGACTCATTTGTGAGATTCATATTAGAACTTGAGCAGCAAAAATTATGACTTTTACATCGATTTGGCTCTGACCAAGGTTTGTTCCTACACTTCATAATTTTATTCCACTGTTACATCATGGACAGATTTTCAATTATAAAATAATTTTAGAATGTAAACCTATAACACTTAACAAAAGATAAGTTACATATATTATATATGTAACATCTTTCATATATATGTATGCATATCTTTTATAAATGTTACATGTTATATATATATACACATATGTTAAGTATCTTTTGTATATATACATATCTTTTATACATATGTGACATATATTTTATTATAAAACTGCTCAGATATAAAATATTGAGTCTTTAAGGTTAATAAAATTTTAATTGTGATAGTTGGTATTTGATAATATTTTTTGGTATGTCTTTAACTCTCTATCCAGAGAAGGCAATGGCACCCCACTCCAGTACTCTTGCCTGGAAAATTCTATGGATGGAGGAGCCTGGTAGGCTGCAGTCCATGGGGTCGCTAAAAGTTGGACACGACTGAGTGACTTTACTTTCACTTTTCACTTTCATGCATTGGAGAAGGAAATGGCAACCCACTCCAGTGTTCTTGCCTGGAGAATCCCAGGGAGGGGGGAGCCTGGTGGGCTGCCATCTATGGGGTCGCACAAAGTCAGACACGACTGAAGTGACTTAGAGGTAGCAGCAGTAACTCTCTATCATTAGAGGAGCTACTAACCTTTAAAATTACAATACATTTCACCACCTTCACTCTCTCCCTCAAAAAGAAAATTGTCTATTTATTATAATTTCTATAACTCATTATTTTTTCTCTCTATTTTAACCCTTGAAATCTAAACAGGAGTTGGGTACCTATAATGTAAAATGTTCACAATATAAACTTACATGTACATATATTATTATACTTGTCTTGTTTTCTCTCAAATAGGCATATTCATTTTAATCTAAAAGCATCTCGATTGTTGATATGTTTACTGTTATCAGTTAATAGTTAAAAATGAAAACATTTATATAATTGATAATTTCAAATCTCTCTACAAATATTATTTTTAGGCTTTAATTTTATTATTGGAAAATAGTTGTGAGTTTTTCTCTGTGGAGAATATTTTAGCCAAATAAAATCTAAGGGACAACCAAAACAGATAAAGGATATCATATGAAGAAGGAAGTTTATGAGTTTACAGTTTCACACAGACAACTAAAAGTTCTCACTACTGATAATCCTCTAGAAGCTTTCCCCATAACAGAGATCTACATGATTGTTCTGTATAACACTAATAAATTTTGTGTAATATACCACTCCAAGTAAAAACTACAGGGTGGAAAAATATCTGTTCTTACAAATTAGAGTAACAAAAATGAAATTGATGTCTCTTTCTATTGTCATTTGCAAAATGTGAATTATCCTTATATTATTTTTTTTTTCAAATCACTCATAATTAAAGCATCAATCAATTTCTGCTTCCACCAGATTCTGAGTCCTATTGCAAACCCAGAATTTTAAAAGATTTAATGTAAAAAATTCAGCAACCTCAAGGCCAGATTATTCACTATATATCTTCTTTAAAATGTATTTCTCAGTGTGTAAGTTCTTATCTGTTTCCCTTATGAGTTTATGTCAGAATTTCTGGAAATCTCAGTGGTACATAAACAGGCATTTGGGATTTAAGTTATTCTTACAATGTTAAACATAATTGCAGGGGATTTCCTATTAATGCACTAACAAAATGATTAAAATGTTTGTAAGTAAAACATCTAAGACATTAGTAATATTTTATTAGATGATGTTTCTGTTTGAGAAAAGGTTTAAATGTATATTTATTCTAGATAATTGAATAAAAATGTATTCAATCAGATAAAGGGCATAATGTATATTATTTGGCCTATTTTTTGCATAAAAGTATTGATAATTTTTTTTCCTAAACTGGCTGAAAGGACTAAATCTTTGGGCATTGTACCATAACTGCTTTCTTGCTTGTTATCCTTGAATATCACCTAGAAGATAATACCAAGTGACCTTCTCAGTTTAAAAAAAAAAAAAAAGGAAATATATCATTCAGTTTTCTCAGAGTTTTCTATAATTTGTGAAGTTTACATTTAATCATGAGGTTTAACTGATTGCTACATGGGAAATTTCAGTGAAAAGTTTTCCTGAGACTAGAGAAGGAAGTAAAGTCCTTTGTCTGGAGGGTGAGGAGGTGACAGAACAGAGTTCTCCCTTGTAATCAAGGTTCTAAGTCAATGTTTCATGTGCATTTTGTTCTGTTTTGTTTTTACATCATGAGTAAAGAGCATAATTCATTAGCAATAAAAATATTGTCAATTATTTTTTGAAATATATATAACTAATGAGTCTGATTTTTATACAGAACAAATAAAATAATTTCAGAGAAAGATTAACAGGCCAGATCTTCTGATAAAGTACTAATATCTATCTTATCTCCATTAGTTTTGTTGAACTTATTGCATGAACTTTTGTGATCACCAACCAGCTGTGATTCATACTGAGCCATAATAAAAGGAAAAATCCAAACCATACACACACATATCAAATGGCAATAGAGAAAAACTTATTCAAAAAAATTTAAAGGCTAAGTTTGGCTAAAGGGCAGAAACATACATTTTTATTTAATGGAAATATATTTAAATCTTTGAAGAATGAGACACATTTGAATTTACAAATGGCTGAAACATTGAATCATGAAGTCATGCTGAGCAGACTGAAGATATTCTTAAGATATTCTCTGATTGAGGAATATCTTAAGATATTTTCTTCTCCAAAGCTGGAACTTCTGTATAAGATCAATTCAGTTCAGTTGCTCAGCCATATCTGACTCTTTGCGAGTCCATGGACTGCAGAACACCAGGCCTCCCTGTCCATCAGCAACTCCCGGAGTTCACTCAAACTCACGTCCATCAAGTCAGTGATGCCATCCAGCCATCTCATCCTGTGTCATCCCCTTCTCCTCCTGCCTTCAATCTTTCTCAGCATCAGGGTCTTTTCTAATAAGTCAGTTCTTCACATCAGGTGGCCATAATATTGGGGTTTCAGCTTCAGCATCAGTCCTTCCAACAAACATTCAGGACTGATTTCCTTTAGAATGGACTGATTGGATCTCCTTGCAGTCCAAGGGACTCTCAAGAGTCTTCTTCATCACCAGAGTTCAATAGCATCAATTCTTAGGCTCTCAGCCTTCTTTATAGTCCAACTCTCACATCCATACATGACTACTGGAAAAACCATAGCCTTGACTAGATGGACCTTTGCTATCTGTATAAGTTACAATGTTTAAAAGTACTCACAGAGGAATCTCCAGCTACTAAATTTAGAAGGGGCACTGAATCTATACTTTTGTCCTCTCTCCTAGCACCTGACATATATACATCAGGAGAGTAATAAATATTTGTAGATAAGTAAGTTAAGGAAGAGATCCTGTTTGCCCATTGCTAAAATGGGGATATGAGTGAGAAACAAAGCTAAATGGAACCTCAAGGTCTTTTCTGCTCTTTACTTTTAAAAACTCTGTATATTATTACACAATGCCCATAGCTATAAAGCATATGTTTATCAATTTGTTAGTCTCTATTTATGTGCCTACTTTAATATTTAATATAAATTTTGAAGAAAGTGGGAATGTAATTAAATCCCACTGAACTTATTATTCTCTTATGCTCCTTACAAAATCTTAAGCAAAAGCTATCAACCTTCAAGAAAGGAGGATTTTAATCCTCATTTCATCCTCTGAATCTTAATACTTGGTCATATTCCAGCATTAATTGCTTTATCCCCAAACTAATGAGCTAATTTGCATTTCTTACACAGAGCATGTGCTGTCAAAACATCCATATGAAATGGAAATTTAGTCAATCATCCATATATATATCCTCATGCTTCCAAACATCTGGCTATTGAGAAACTGCAGGTTGTTTGAAATAGCATTTTATCATTCATCTATGGTATTCTTCATAAACTTTTGAGGTCAAAGGGCTGTTTGGCAATAGATGATAGCTGTAAGCCTAATCACTGAGGGAAATTGCTTGTTCAAACACTCACGAGATTTTGCATGCAATTCTGGGGACTTAGATCATTTGAAGTCTGTTCAGAATCTCAAGGCTAATTAGTCCATATCTTGAGGGTTACTCTTTTATAGTCAGTATTTTATGATGAATTATATTGACATTAGAAAACTTTTTATTTCCATATTGTCTTTAAGCCAATCTTTACAAATATTTACAAACTATTACATATTTAAAAATATCTCTGTGTCATTCTTTGCTTAATATCACCTCCTCCATTAGTGTATTCCCTGAAGTCAGCTATTCTTAAATTTGCTCATCAATTTATCATCAGCACCTAAGATAATTTCTAGTTCCACAGGGAATGGTAGTTGAACTAACCAAGTATTTATAAGTGAATCATTTTTTATGGTTCAAAATATTAGAAAACATTTCCACTGTAGCAAGGAATTTTCTTTTCCTTTCTCTGTCTCTATGTCTCTATCCTTATTTATTATTATTTTTTAAATCCACAATTCCAAACTAAGCCATGTAGATATCCCAAGAGAAAGGCAGAATCATTCAAATATCTTTGAGATTGTGAAGGAGAAATAAATATGCAGGTTTTAGAGGATATAAATTTTCCCTGGGGAGTTGAGATCTAGGAATTCATATGCATCAGCCATATCTCCATATATTAGATTGACTTCCTCTGCACACGCATCATCTACTGAGGTTATCAGGTGACAGAAACACATCCTGATCCAATCCAGGTAATTCAAGTACTTCTTAGTATTTGAAACAATGCATCACTTCTTCTTTATTGGTGTGTTTCGTTCAGCGGTTTTCTCAATCACACATCTTCCTGTCTCAACGGTGGCCCCTTGACTGCTCCTTACTCGTATCCCCAAATGTTAATATTGAAATACAGCAGACATCAGTTCTTCTTATTTCTCTGTTCTTTATACTTACTCTTTAGGTAATCTTTTCCTTCCCAAGAGTTTTAAATAATTACTTACCATCTTGTTGTTTTAGTCACTATGTCATGTCTGACTGTTTGGGACCCCATGGACTGTAGCCTGCCAAGCTCCTCTGTCCCTGGGATTATCCTGGAAAGAATACTGAAATGGGTTGCTACATCCTCTTCCAGGAGATCTTCCTGACCCAGGGACTGAACCCACCTCTTCTGTGGCTCCTGCATTGGCAGGTGGATTCTTTACCACTGAGCCACCTGGGAAGCCCATTGCAGAAAGAAATGTTCAGCCACTAAATTGTGTCTGACTCTGCATGACCGCATGGACTGTAGCCCTCCAGGCTTCACTGTCCTTCACTATCTCTCCAAGTTTTCTCAAACTCAAGTCGATGATGCCACACAAGCATATATATATATATTGGCATATATATCGCACACATATGTGCCAATCTTTGTAAGCTTTTATAAACTATTCTGTTATATATAACAGAAAAATTAAGATGGCAAATGTAATGTGCTTAATTTTAAATTCCCGATACTCTCTTTGTCTTTCTTAATGCCATCCTAATAACACCATCAAACAAAAATATAAGATTCCTACAGGATTCTTATTCTCTCTCTTACCCTAAACCTTAAACCATATACTCAATTAATTTATGGTGGAAATCCATGCTAACACCCTGGTCCATATTCTATACTTGAATATTCGGAAAGATTAGTTTTAGCTTTAATATTTAACTGTTCTCTTAAAACTGCAGATGGAGTCATTCTTTTAAAAATATTTAAAAATAATATGATGTCATTCCATTTCAGTAAGCCTCCATAACTGGCTGTAAATGTTAAAAATCCCCCATAATCTGGCCTCCCACACACTTTCTAAATGTTTTTACTGCTGCTTCTTCCTTAGTTTATTCCATTACAGTCACAATGGTTTATCTGTTGTTTCTCAAAGATTCTGGGCATGCTTCTGAGAATAAGATCTTAATTGTATCTGCTTGTAATCCACTTTTTTTCACTATGTTTTAATTTATTAATCAAAGGATAATTGCTTTACAGATTTTTTTGTTTGTTTGTTTTCTGTCAAACCTCAACATGAATCAGCCATAGGTATATATATAACCCCCTCCCTTTTGAACCTCCTTCCCATCTCCCTCCCCACCCCATTCCTCTAGGTTGATACAGAACACCTGTTTGAGTTTCCTGAGCCATACAGAAAATTCCCATTGGCTATCTATTTTACATATGAAAATATAAGTTTCCATGTTACTCTTTCCATACATCTCACCCTCTCCTCTCCTCTCCCCATGTCCATAAGTCTATTCTCTATGTCTGTTTCTCCATTGCTGCCCTGTAAACAAATTTCTTCAGAACAATTTTTATAGATTCTGCATACATGTGTTAGAATACAATATTTATCTTTCTCTTTCTGACATTTCATGCTTTGTCTATTCAGGGTCTTTTGTATTTACATATGAATTGTGAAATTTTTGGCTCAAGTTCTGTGAATAATGTCATTGGTAATTTGATGAGGATTGGATTGAATCTGTAGATTGCATTTGGTAGTATAGTAATTTTCACAATATTGATTCTTCCTACCCCGGAACATGGAATATCTCTTCATCTGTTTATGTCATCTTTGATTTTTTCATCAGTGTCTTATAGTTTTTTTCTTTTGTCTCATTCAGATCAGATCATATCAGTCTCTCAGTCGTGTCTGACTCTTTGCGACCCCGTGAATCGCAGCACGCCAGGCCTCCCTGTCCATCACAAACTCCCGGAGTTCACTGAGACTCACATCCATCGAGTCAGTGATGCCATCCAGCCATCTCATCCTCTGTCGTCCCCTTCTCCTCATGCCCCCAATCCCTCACCAGCATCAGAGTCTTCTCCAATGAGTCAACTTTTCGCATGAGGTGGCCAAAGTACTGGAGTTTCAGCTTTAGCATTAGTCCTTCCAAAGAAATCCCAGGGCTGATCTCCTTCAGAATGGACTGGTTGGATCTCCTTGCAGTCCAAGGGACTCTCAAGAGTCTTCTCCAACACCACAGTTGAAAAGCATCAATTCTTCGGCGCTCAGCCTTCCTCACAGTCCAGCTCTCACATCCATACATGACCACAGGAAAGACCATAGCCTTGACTAGGCGAACCTTTGTTGGCAAAGTAATGTCTCTGCTTTTGAATATGCTATCTAGGTTGGTCATAACTTTCCTTCCAAGGAGTAAGCGTCTTTTAATTTCATGGCTGCAGTCACCATCTGCAGTGATTTTGGAGCCCAGAAAAACAAAGTCTGACACTGTTTCCACTGTTTCCCCATCTATTTCCCATGAAGTGATGGGACTGGATGCCATGATCTTCCTTTTCTGAATGTTGAGCTTTAAGCCAACCTTTTCACTCCTCTCTTTCACTTTCATCAAGAGGCTTTTGAGTTCCTCTTCACTTTCTGCCATAAGGGTGGTGTCATCTGCATAACTGAGGTGATTGGTATTTCTCCCAGCAATCTTGATTCCAACTTGTGTTTCTTCCAGTCCAGCATTTCTCATGATGTACTCTGCATATAAGTTAAGTAAACAGGATGACAATATACAGCCTTGACGTACTCCTTTTCCTATTTGGAACCAGTCTGTTGTTCCATGTTCAGTTCTAACTGTTGCTTCCTGACCTGCATACAAATTTCTCAAGAGGCAGATCAGGTGGTCTGGTAGTCCCATCTCTCTCAGAATTGTCCACAGTTTCTTGTGATCCACACAGTCAAAGGCTTTGGCATAGTCAATAAAGCAGAAATAGATGTTTTTCTGGAACTCTCTTGCTTTTTCCATGATCCAGCGGATGTTGGCAATTTGATCTCTGGTTCCTCTGCCTTTTCTAAAACCAGTTTGAACATCAGGAAGTTCACGGTTCACATATTGCTGAAGCCTGGCTTGGAGAATTTTGAGCATTACTTTACTAGCGTGTGATATGAGTGCAATTGTGCGGTAGTTTGAGCATTCTTTGGCGTTGCCTTTCTTTGGAATTGGGATGAAAACTGACCTGTTCCAGTCCTGTGGCCACTGCTGAGTTTTCCAAATTTGCTGGCATATTGAGTGCAGCACTTTCACAGCACCATCTTTCAGGATTTGGAGTAGCTCAACTGGAATTCCATCACCTCCACTAGCTTTGTTCATAGTGATGCTTTCTAAGGCCCACTTGACTTCACATTCCAGTATGTTTGGCTCTAGGTCAGTGATCATATCATAGTGATTATCTGCGTCATGAAGATCTTTTTTGTATAGTTCTTCTGTGTATTCTTGCCACCTTGTCTTAATATCTTCTGCTTGTGTTAGGTCCATACCATTTCTGTCCTTTATCGAGCCCATCTTTGCATGAAATGTTCCCTTGTTATATCTAATTTTCTTGAAGAGATTTCTAGTCTTTCCCATTCTGTTGTTTTCCTCTATTTCTTTGCATTGATCGCTGAAGAAGGCTTTCTTATCTCTTCTTGCTATTCTTTGGAAATCTGCATTCAGATGCTTATGTCTTTCCTTTTCTCCTTTGCTTTTCACTTCTCTTCTTTTCACAGCTATTTGTAAGGCCTCCCCAGACAGCCATTTTGCTTTTTTGCATTTCTTTTCCATGAGGATGGTCTTGGTCCCTGTCTCCTGTACAATGTCACGAACCTCATCCATAGTTCATCAGGCATTCTGTCTATCAGATCTAGGCCCTTAAATCTATTTCTCACTCCCACTGTATACTCATAAGGGATTTGATTTAGGTCATACCTGAATGGTCTAGTGGTTTTCCCTATGTTCTTCAATTTAAGTCTGAATTTGGCAATAAGGAGTTCATGGTCTGAGCCACAGTCAGCTCCTGGTCTTGTTTTTGCTGATTGTATAGAGCTTCTCCATCTTTGGCTGCGAAGAATATAATCAATCTGATTTCAGTGTTGCCCATCTGGTGATGTCCATGTATAGAGTCTTCTCTTGTGTTGTTGGAAGAGGGTGTTTGTTATGATTAGTGCATTTTCTTGGCAAAACTCTGTTAGTCTTTGCCCTGCTTCATTCCGTATTCCAAGGCCAATTTGCCTGTTACTCCAGGTGTTTCTTGACTTCCTACTTTTGCATTCCAGTCCCCTATAATGAAAAGGACATCTTTTTTGGGTGTGAGTTCTAAAAGGTCTTGTACGTCTTCATAGAACCTTTCCACTTTAGCTTCTTCAGCGTTACTGGTTGGGGCATAGACTTGGATTACTGTGATATTGAATGGTTTGCCTTGGAAACGAACAGAGACCATTCTGTCGTTTTTGAGATTGCATCCAAGTACTGCATTTCGGACTCTTTTGTTGACCATGATGGCCACTCCATTTGTCTCCTTAGGTAAGTTTATTCCTGATTTTCAATTATTTTTGGTGCAATGGTGAATGGGATTGATTCCTTAATTTCTCTTTCTGATTTTTCATTGTTAGTATATAGAAATGCAAGTGATTTCTGTGTATTGACTTTGTGTCTTGCAGCTTTGCGAAATTCACTGATTAGCTCTAGTAATTTTCTGATACTATCCTTAGGGTTTTCTATGTACAGTATCATGTCATCCACAGTGAGAGCTTTACTTATTTTCTGATCTGGATTACTTTTATTTATTTTTTACTCTGATTTCTGTAGCTAGGGTGTTCAAAATTATGTTGAATAATAGTGTTGGTAAATAATGTTGGTAAAAGTGGACACCTTTGTCTTGTTCCTAATCTTAGAGGGAATGCTTTCAGTTTTTCACCATTGAGAATAACGTTTGCTGTAGGCTAATCAAATATGGCCTTTACTATATTGAGGTAGGTTCCTTCTATGCCTGTTTTTTGAAGTTTTAATCATAAATGGGTACTGATTTTGTCAAAGTTTTTCTGCATCTATTAATATTATCATATGGTTTTTCTCTTTCAATTTGTTAATATGGTTTGTTATATTGATTGATTTGTGTATATTGAAGAATCCTTGTTTCCCTGGAATAAACCCAACTTGATCATGGCGTATGAGATTTTTGATATCTTGCTGAATTCTGTTTGCTAAAATTTTGTTGAGGATTTTTGCATCTATGTTCATCAGTGATATTGTCCTGTAGTTTACTTTTTTTCTGTTGTCTTTGTGTTGTTTTGATATCATGGTGATGGTGGTCTCACAGAATGAGTTTGGAAGTGTTCCTTCCTCTGCAATTTTTTGAAAGAGTTCTAGAAGGATAGGTATTAGCTCTTTTCTAAATGTTTGATAGAATTCTCCTGTGAAGGCATCTAGTCTCGGGCTTTATTTTTGGGGGAGATTTTTGATCACAGCTTCAATTTCAGTTCTTGTAATTAGGTTGCTCATAATTTCTATTTCTTCCTGGCTCAGTCTTGGAAGATTGAACTTTTCTAAGAATTTGTCCATTTCTTCCTGGTTATCCATTTTATTTCCATATAGTTGTCCAGAATAGTCTCTTATACTCCTTTGTATTTCTGCATTGACTGTTGTAACTTCTTTTCATTTTTGATTTTGTTGATCTGATTCTTCTTTGTTTTTTTCTTGAAGAGTCTGGCTAAAAGTTTGTCAATTTCATCTTCTCAAAGAACCAGCTTTTCATTTTATTAATTTTTACTATTGTTTCTTTCATTTCTTTTTCATTTATCTCTGCTCACATCTTTATGATTTCTTTCTTTCTACTAATTTTGGGGTTTTTTTAAGCTTCTTTTTTCAGTTGCTTTAGGTGTAAAGTTATGTTGTCTATTCAATTCTTGTTTCTTGAGGCAGGATTGTATCTCTATAAACTTCCCTCTTAGAACTGCTCTAGCCACATCCCATAGGTTTTGAGTTGTAGTGTTTTCAGTGTCATTTGTTTCTAGAATTTTTTTTTAAATTTTCCTTTTGATTTCTTCAGTAACCTGTTGGTTATTTAGAAACATATTGTTTAATGTCCATGTGTCTCTTTTTTTTTCTTTTCTTTTTTATTCTTTTAATTGATATCTAGTCTCAAAGCATTGTGGTTGGAGATTATGTGTGATACAATTTGAATCTTCTTAAATTTACTGAGGTTTGATTTGTGACCCAAGATGTGGTCTATCCTGGAGAATGTTCCATGTGTGCTTGAGAAGAAAGTTTATTCTTCTGCATTTGAATGGAATGTCCTGAAGATATCAATGAGATCTATCTCATCTAATGTATCATTTAAGACTTGTGTTTCCTTATTAATTTTCTGTTTTGATAATCAGCCGATTGGTATTAGTGGAGTGTTAAAGTCTCTTATTATTATTGTGTTACTGTCAATTTCTCCTTCTATGTATGTTAGCGTTTGTCTTATATAGTGAAGTGTTCCTAAATTGGGTGCATAGATATTTACAATTGTTAGGTCTTCTTCTTGAATTTATCCCTTGATCATTATGTAGTGTCCTTCTTTATCTCTTGTAATGTTCTTTATTTTAAGGTCTATTTTTTCTGATATGAGGATCGCTACCCCAGCTTTCTTTTGCATCCCATTTTAATGAAATACATTTTTTCCTTCTTCTCACTTTCAGTCTGTAGGTGTCTTTAGGTCCGAAGTGGGTTTCTTGTAGACAGCAAGTATATGGGTCTTGTTTTTGTATCCATTCAGCCAGTTTGTGTCTTTTGGTTTGAGTATTTAATCCATTTACATTTAAAGAAATTATCACTGACTCGATGGGCATGAGTCTGAGTGAACTCTGAGAGTTGGTGATGAACAGGGTGGCTTGGTGTGCTGCAATTCATCCAGTTGCAAAGAGTCTGACACAACGGAGTGAGTGAACTGAACTGGACTGATGTTCCTGTTGCCATTTTCTTAATTGTTTGGTGTTGATTTTTTACATCTTTTTTTTTTTTTTTTCTCTTGTATTTCTTGACTATATAAGTCCCTTTAACATTTGTTGTAAAGCTGAATTGGTGGTACTGAGTTCACTTAACTTTTGCTTGTCTGAAAAGCTTTTTATTTCTCTAGCAATTTTAAATGAGATCCCTGCTGGATCCCTTTCAGTACTTTAAATATGTCCTGCCATTCCCTTCTGGCCTGCAAAGTTTCTGCTGAAAGATCAGCAGTTAAATAATGGGGTTTCCCTTGTATGTTACATGTTGCTTTTCCCTTGTTGCTTTTAATATTCTTTCTGTGTGTTTAGTCTTTTTTTTTTTTTTTTTGGCATGTGTCCTGGCATGTTTGTCCTTGAGTTTATCCTGAATGGAACTCTTTGCCCCTCTTGAACTTGACTATTCCCTTTCCATTTTGGGAAAATTTTCAACTATAATATCTTCAAAATTTTTCTCATACTCTTTCTTTTCTCTTCTTCTTCTGGGACCCCTATAATTTGAATGTTGGTGCCTTTGATATTATCCCAGAAGTCTCTTGGACTATTTTCAGTTCTTTTCATTCTTTTTACTTTATTCTGCTCTTCAGAAGTTATCTCCACCATTTTATCTTCCTGCTCACTGATTCATTCTTCTGCTTCAGATATTCTGCTATTGATTCCTTCTAGAGTATTTTTAATTTCAGTAATTGTGTTGTTTTCTCTGTATGTTTATTCTTTAATTCTTCTAGGTATTTGTTAATTGATTCTTGCATTTTCTCCATTGTGTTTTCAAGGATTTTGATCATTTTTACTATCAGTATTCTAAATTCCTTTTCAGGTAGTTTGCCTATTTCCTCTTCATTTATTTGGACTTCTGTGTTTCTAGTTTGTTCCTTCATGTGTGTAAGATTTCTATGCCTTTTCATTATTATTATTTTTTTTAAACTTATTTTGTTTGAGGTTTCCTTTTCCCAGTCTTCAAGTTTGAATTCTTTCTACTTTTGATTTCTGCCCCCCTAAAGTTGGTCCAGTGGTTTGTGTGAAATTATTATAGGGAGAGATTTATGCTGAGTTGTTTGTTTTTGTTTGTTTGCGTGTTTGTTTGTTTTACCTCTGATGGGCAAGGCTGAGTGAGGTGGTAATCCTGTCTGCTGATGGCTTTGTATTTTTCCTTTGTTTGTTGTTTAGATGAGGCTCCTGCACAGGGTGCTGCTGGTGGATGTGTGATGCCGGGTCTTATATTCAAGTGGTGTCTTTTGTGAGTTCTCACTATCTGATACTCCCTAGGGTTTGTTTTCTGGTAGTCAAAGGTCCCTGAGTCAGCGCTCTCACTCCAAAGGCTCAGGGCTTGATCTCTGGTTAGGAACAAAGATTCCACAAGTGGTGTGTTACGGCATTAATTGAGATTAAGACAAATACCCCAAAATGAGAAACCAAAGATGAACCCCAGACAAATGGCAGTTACAAATCAAGCAAATAATAATTAAAACAATGAAATATACACATATGCATATTTACCCATAAGCAAAAACAGCAGTCCAACAAAAATAAAGTGTAGTAGGTTGACCCAGCAACAAAGGAAATAAAAAATTATATCTACCAGTTAAGAACGTAATTACCTAAAGCACAAACTAGAAAACAGAACTAAAGCAAGGTGCCAAGTGAAGAATAAAGCAATGAAAACAAAGCTAACAAATAAGTTGAGAGGAAAGGAAAGAAAGAAAACAATTGAAGAATAGATATGCAAAGTTAAATAAAGGTAGATAAAGAAGATTTATATACATTAAAGATTAACTGCAAGGGAAAAAAGAACAGTAGGAAAAGCTAACAAATGGATAAATGTAGAAAAATGTAACAAGTGTAAAAAAATTGAAAATTAAAATTAAAAAAAAAAGAAAGATTAAAAAAAAGGAAAACGCCATAGAATTGCAAAGGCCCAACGTAGAGGCAGAGGATTATAACAACAAAGAATGTGACTGAGAAAACAAAACAAAACCAAAAGCTCAAAAGCTTAATTAGATTTCACATTGCCAATAAAATCAACTACAACAGACTGGGGGAAAAGGGTGGGGGGAGGGAAGAAAAATCCGAAAGAATCTACAGAACAAGTCAAAGCATAACAATAATAAATGTTTTCTTGAGTCATTCTGTCAGAGTCCTTTCCCTCGCTTGGAGTCATAGTCCATTTCACCTCTCTAGGATGCCCTCCACATTGTGCTGGTCTCTGGACCTGCTGAATCTGGCAGCTCAGATTCTAATATAGTCCTACTCCTGTGTGTTTTTGCCTCCAATGTTCACAGCTATCAGAACTAGTGCATTTTCTTTTGTGGAAGCCCTCAATGTCCTTTTATATATTCCATAGGCACAGAGTCTCTCTAGTTGATCTTGTGTATTTAATCTGCAGTTTGTACAGCTGTTGGGAAGGTTTTGAGTCTTCTTCATTAGCCACACTGCCCCTGGGTTTCAACTGTGGTTTTATTTCCACATCTGCATATGGGTCATCCACTGGGGTTTGCTCCTGAGGCTGCCCTGGAGGACTTGGGTTTGCCACCGTGAGGGCCAGATGTGGAGGTGGTGCAGCTCTTTGGGTTGTAGGGGTTCTGGCAGCACCAGTTACTTAGAGGAGTTGGCGGATAGGACAGCAGGAAATACAGAAGAGGATGGCAACTAGTATTGGCCAATACACTTCCGTATTCTTGTCTGGAGAACCCCTCTGACACAGAAGCCTGGCAGGCCACAGTCCACAGGGTCCCAACTAGTTGGACACGACTGAGGCAACCCTGCAGGTATAGGTGCAAGACTTCTTTTTCCTGTGGCTGCTCTGCCCCAGTGAGGGTCGAGCATGAAGGAAATGTAGTTGTTTGGATTGTGGGGACCCTGGTGGTGCCAAGTGTGCAGGGACACAGACTTCCTCCACCATAGGAGTTATGGCCCTATCAGTCATTTTCTGAGCCTCTTGTAGCTGGTGATCAGAATTCCTCTTTGGCCAGTCTGTCTCCACTGCTCTGCCCATTCAGGCACTTAGAGGGCTCCCTTGCCTGGAGTCCATCTCGATTGTTCGGTGCATCAGGCACATAGAGGGGTCCCTCTGGCTGGGGTCCTACTCTGTAGATCAGTGCATCAGGTGCTTAAAGGGGCAGCTTGGGTGGGGTCTTACTCTGTAGTTCAGTGCATCAGGTGTTTGATAGGCCAGCTTCTCTATTGTTCAGCTGCCAATGCTGGCATGTGGAGAGAGAGGAGCTATGGGGATGGCTCCACTCCCTTTGCGTGACTCAACAGTATCGCCTTGTTTCTATGGTTGCCTGGCTTTCCTCCACAGGTATTTCCTGCCACAATCTCTTCCCTCACATCCCCTCGATCCATTTCTCCACAGTCAACAGCAGCCCTCCATGATCCCTAAACTCCATCTCCCAGCCATTGTGCCTTCTAGGGGACCTGAGTCCCTGGCTAGGTTATGTATAACTGTGGCGAGGACTGTCTGATTCTCATTCCATTTAGGCTGTCACAGATCAGCTGTTTCACTCTGTCTTAAATGTTTCTCCTCTGACTCAGACAGTTGCCCCAATGCGTGAATAGGGCCCCTGCTTCAGTTCCCCCACACACCAAGGACAGGTCCAGTCCTACTAACACTCCTGTTTTTCCCCCTAGTTCCTTTGTCTTACCGAGTTTTGCATGGTTCCAAATAGGAAAAAGAGTCCGTCAAGGGTATATATTGTCACCCTGTTTATTTAACCTATATGCAGAGTACATCATGAGAAACGCTGGACTGGAAGAAACACAAGTTGGAATCAAGATTGCTGGGATAAATATCAATAACCTCAGATATGCAGATGACACCACCCTTATGGCAGAAAGTGAAGAGGAATTCAAAAGCCTCTTGATGAAAGTGAAAGTGGAGAGTGAAAAGGTTGGCTTAATGGTCAACATTCAAAAAACGAAGATCAGGGCATCCAGTCCCATCACTTCATGGGAAATAGGTGGGGAAACAGTGGAAACAGTCTCAGACTTTATTTTTCTGGGCTCCAAAATCACTACAGATGGTGACTGCAGCCATGAAATTAAAAGACCCTTACTCCTTGGAAGGAAAGTTATGACCAACCTAGATAGCATATTCAAAAGCAGACACATTACTTTGCCAACAAAGGTTCGCCTAGTCAAGGCTATGGTCTTTCCTGTGGTCATGAATGGATGTGAGAGCCGGACTGTGAAGAAGGCTGAGCGCCGAAGAATTGATGCTTTTGAACTGTGATGTTGGAGAAGACTCTTGAGAGTCCCTTGGACTGCTAAGAGATCCAACCAGTCCATTCTGAAGGAGATCAGCCCTGGGATTTCTTTGGAAGGACTAATGCTAAAGCTGAAACTCCAGTACTTTGGCCACCTCATGCGAAAAGTTGACTCATTGGAGAAGACTCTGATGCTGGGAGGGATTGAGGGCAAGAGAAGAAGGGGACGTCAGAGGATGAGATGGCTGGATGGCATCACTGACTCGATGGATGTGAGTCTGAGTGACATCCGGGAGTTGGTGATGGACTGGGAGGCCTGGTGTGCTGTGATTCATGGGGTCGCAAAGAGTCAGACACGACTGAGCAACTGATCTGATCTTATCTGATCTGATACTTTCTTTCCACTGATCAGGCATTTCTGTGTGCTCTCAGCTGGTGTTCTGCATGCACTTCTGTGTCTAAAGGTGTATTCCTGATGTATCCATGGAGAGAGATGTAGTCCATGTCCAACTACTCCTCTGCCATCTTGTTGTATAATCTCCTTCTATAATCCACTTTTATATCTTGGCTATCTCTCAAAGTTTTGGCTCAAATCTTCCCTTCTCAACAACTGCTTTATTTAAAGATGTCAAATATTTGCCAAAATACTTCTTATACTCTGTGCTTTATTATTTTTTCCTCCTTTATGCCCATAACAATTTCCCTTTCTAGCATACTAAATAATTTACTCACTTACACCACTTTAATTTCAGTACCTAATATTCTTGCCTGAATATATCTTTAGAATATATTCCTGACCTCTGACACACTGCTTCAGAAAAATCCTGTCATCTGGGATGGTACCCAAGAAAGCAGTTGAATCCACATGCACATTGTTGTGCAGACATCTAAGCATCAAGCAGAATTAAAGGATAACTTGCTTGCACTGGAAAATAATGAAATGACTCAGTTATTAGGATAATCACTAAAATGTTTCTAGATTGAGCTGGAAAAACTAAAACAGGAATAAAAAAAATAGTAATTAAAAAATGTGTGCTGCATAGAAAATAAGAGTAGAAGGATATGAAGTTTTTAATTACCAAGTTAACTTTACAAGCCTAAACTGAATATTGGACAGAGGCTTGTAATTGTCTGTTTGCATATAGCTATTCCAAAAATATACAATTGCTTAAAGAAATAATATTCCTGCTAAATGATTAACTGCATTTTCTATACTGAAAATGAAACTGTGAGTAATAAATGACATAAAAATAGAGAATTTTAAAAAATACTATCAATCTAAGGGCAAAAGTACCTTTCTCTTTGAAATATGCCAAGGTAAAGCTGAGTACCAAAGAACTGATGCTTTTGAATTGTGGTGCTGGAGAAAACTCTTGGGAGTCCCTTGGACAGCAAGGGGATCAAACCAGTCAGTTCTAAATGAATTCAACCCTGCTTGGCTTATCTCACTCATTATAATATTTTCTAGGTCCATCCATATGCTAGAAACAAATAGCAGTATTTCATTCTTTTATGACTGAGTAGTATTCCACTGTATATATGTACCACATCTTATTTATCCATTTGTCTGTCAATGAGCATTTAGGTTGATTCCATGTCTTGGCTATTGAAAATAGTGGTGAGATGAACATTGGGGTGCATGTGTCTTTTCAAATTATAGTTCCATCTGTATATATGCCTAGGAGTGGGATTGCAGGATCATATGGTAATTTTATTTTTAAATTTTTAAGGAACTTCCATACTGTTTTCCATAGTGGCTATGCCAATTTACACTTCCACCAATAGTGTGAGAGTTCCTTCTTCTCCACAACCTCTCTAGCATTTATTATTTGTAAACATTTTGATGAGGGGCATTCTGACTGGTTTGAGGTGATATCTCATTGTAGTTTTGATTTGCATTTCTCTAACTGGTGATGTTGAGCATTTTTTCATGTGGCTTTTGGCTTGTATGTCTTACTTGGAGGAACGTCTTTTGAGATCTTCTATTTTTTTATTGGGTTGTTTATTTGTTTCGATATTGAGCTGCATGAGTTGTTTGTAAATTTTGGAGATTAATTCCTTGTCAGTCACATCACTTGCAAATATTTTTTTTTCCCCCATTCTGTGTGTTGTCTTTTCATTTTTTGTGTGTTTTCCTTTGCTGTGCAAAAGCTTCTGAGCTTAATGAGGTCCCATTTGTTTATTTTTTGTTTTATTTCCATTACTATAAAAGACAGATTGAAAAAAAAATTTGCTGTTATTTATGTCAAAGTGTGTTCTGCCTATGTTTTATTCTAAGAAGTTTTAGTATATACAGTTTTACATTTACGCCTTTAATTCATCTTGAGTTTATTTTTTGTTGTGGTGTTAGAGCATGTTCTGATTTCTTTCTTTTACAAGTAGCTATCCAGTTTTCCCAGCAATCCTATTAAAGGGACTGTCTTTTCTCCATTGTAGTGTCTTGCATTCTTTATTGTTGATGAATTAACCATGCTGCTGCTAAGTCACTTCAGTCATGTCCGACTTTGTGTGACCCCATAGACAGCAGCCCACCAGGCTTCCCTGTCCCTGGGATTCTCCAGGCAACAACATTTGAGTGGGTTGCCATTTCCTTCTCCAGTGCATGAAAGTGAAAATTAAAAGGGAAGTTGCTCAGTCGTGTCTGACTCTTAGCAACCCCATGGACTGCAGCCTACCAGGCTCCTCCATCCATGCGATTTTCCAGGCAAGAGTACTGGAGTGGGGTGCCATCACCTTCTCCAGAACTGACCATATATGTGTACATTTAATTCTGCACTTTCTATCCTGTTATATTGATCTCTATGTCTGATTTTGTGCCATTACCATACTGTTTTAATTTATGTAGCTTTACACTATAGTCTATACTCAGGGAGTCTGATTCCTCTGGCTCCTCTGGCATCTTTCTCAAGATGGCTTTGGCTCTTTGGGGTCTTTTATGTTTCCATACATACTTTTCTTGTTGTTGTTGTAGTTCTCTGAAAGATGCCATTGGGAATTTGATAGGAATTGCATTGAATTTGCAGATTACCTTGGGTAGGATAGTCATTTTGACAATATTGATTCTTTCAATCCAAGAACACAGTATATTTCCATTTGTTTGTGTCCTAAATGTAACTTATTTGAAAACTATCTTTGCAGAAGTAAGTGAGATGTAAGTTAAGATGAGTTTATATGGACTAGAGACTTTCCTATTAGCTCAGTCAGTAAAAAATCCTCCTGCAATGCAGGAGATCAGGATTAGGCATATCTTGAATTCAATGTGACTGGTTTCTTTACAAGAAGACAAAAGACAAAGAAATAGATAAAAGACATGGGTAAGAAGTCCATTAAATAACAGAGGTAGAGCTTGGAGTGATGTATATATAAGCCAAGGGATATCAAGGATTCCTGGCAACACAAAAATTTGTGAGAAAAACTTGGAGCTGACTGCCCCTTAGTTATTACTGATAAAGTTTAAGATGTGCATCAATGGTAAAATATGTGTATATTTTGCTTGAAAGGATAAAATTGTCTCCATGAAGACACACTGGGTCAGAAATATAGTTGTGCGTTTATTTACTGCCCAAGGCATCACATTTAACAGCCACCGTTCACACCAGGGCATTATTGATTATTTTATTTAAAATGATGATTTTCCAAATAATGTAAATAAATGTCCTCAGTAATTGGTTGTGTGTGTGTGTGTGTGTGTGTGTGTGTGTGTTTTCTGGTCTTGTTTGTTTGTTTGTTTACTTTTAATTTCGTAAGATTCTCTATGACCTAGGAATAGCTTCAGATACTTGATGTGCTTAGACTCCTACATAAAAATCACCACATAAATATTTCTGATGTGAAAACAGCTGATCCTTTCATTTATACTCTAAACTCTATGATATAAAAGTGCTGTATCTGGATCTTTTGAATCCTTTCAACTTTTAATTAGGGAAATCATGTAGATGGTAAATTATGACTATTTAGTTGCTTCAGGCCACACAAGTTTCATGATAAAGAAAACACAATATAGTTACATTTTCATGATGCTGTACAAGGGTACTATAAAAATAAGACATGGGAGTTTTGTAGAATAACATAAAATTAGTAGAAAAAATTTTTGATATATTTTTGGGCATAGTTATTTTTTTTAACTGAATTATATTCAAGAGAGCAAGATGTTAAAATGTAACATAGTTAAAAGACTGCATACATTTTATTTTCTTAAGTTTTCTTAAAAATTGTAATGGCATTGAAACATGTATATCATATATGAAATGAGTCGCCAGTCCAGATTTGATGCACGATACTGGATGCTTGGGGCTGGTGCACTGGAACGACCCAGAGGGATGTTACAGGGAGAGAGGAGGGAGGAGGGTTCAGAATGGGGAACACGTGTATACCTATGCAGGATTCATGTTGATATATGGCAAAACCAATACAATATTGTAAAGTTAATAAATAAAATTTAAAAAAATAATACAAATTTTAAAAATTGATATAGCATCATCACTGGCTTATGTCTTAATTAAGACATTTTGTTAAACTTAAAAGTAAAATAATTTTAACACTTTAGAAATATTGCTCCTGGTTATATTTTTCCTAACACAAAAGTTAAATCTTCTTTGATAATGGCAATAGAGATAAATGCTCCTGTTAATAAAGTTATTAAACAATTACTTGATATTTAGCAAGTCTTAAATGTCAAGATTAAAGAACAGCAGAGTTTATTGTATATTGCAAACATATTTCTATATAATAAGAAAGCAAATCAATCCTACCAATATGTAACCATAATCTCAATGCATTTTGCACTTTGGGAAGTGGATAAATTAAAAGTCTTCTTTTATGTGACACTTATTTTCTAAGGCATCGACTCAAAGGTTATCTATACCAATTTATTTGGAAATTTTATTGTTCTTTTCAATGTAATTACTTTGTACGAATATAGAGTACCTAGTGTTAAACATGGAGAAGGGAATGGCAACCCATTCCAGTGCTCTTGCCTGGAAAATCCCATGGATGGAAGAGCCTGGTAGGCTGTACAGACCATGGGGTCACTAAGAGTCAGACACGACTGAGCAACTTCACTTTCACTTTTCACTTTTATGCATTGGAGAAGGAAATGGCAACCCACTCCAATGTTCTTGCCTGGAGAATCCCAGGGACCAGGGAACCTGGTGGGCAGCTGTCTATGGGGTCGCACAGAGTTGGACACGACTGAAGCAATTTAGCAGTATCGGTGGCAGCATTGTTAAACATATCGTGTTTAGATAAGAAATTTCTTGCTTTATAATATGTTGAATGAGTCATTTGCCAGCTAATACACTGGAAGTATTTTCATTCAAACTCCACAATTTAATTTGTATTCTGTTCACTCTTTCCACAGACTCCTGAATAAATTTTGAGGACAAGAAAAAATGAAAACAGTCTTCCCTTCATAGAGTTAAAGATGGTTAAATTCTTAAGAGGAATAACAAAACTCTTGAGACTTTAAAAAAAAATCTGCTGAAAGGAAGCTTGTCAAACTGTTGGAAAGTTAAAACAAATGAATGGGCAGCAAGTATAGCTATGTTGGGCAAAGGGAAAACATACACAAAGTGCATTTGCACCAATGATCAATGGCTAAATGTCATACACATACTATGTATTTTTTAAAAAATCTATCATGCACACACAAAGACGATATTTTTCCATCACAGTAAAAAGTAAATGTTTATTGAAAAATTTTAGAAAAGGCAGAGGAACCGGAGATCAAATTGCCAACATCCACTGGATTGTCAATAAAGCAAGAGAGTTCCAGAGAAACATCTATTTCTGCTTTATTGACTATGCCAAAGCCTTTGACTGTGTGGATTACAATAAACTGTGGAAAATTCTGAAAGAGATGGGAATACCAGACCACCTGACCTGCCTCTTGAGAAACCTGTATGCAGGTCAGGAAGCAACAGTTAGAACTGGACATGGAGCAACAGACTGATTCCAAATCGGGAGAGGCACACGTCAAGGCTGTATATTGTCACCCTGCTTATTTAACTTATATGCAGAATACATCATGAGAAATGCTGGCCTGGAAGAAGCACAAGCTGGCATTAAGATTGCTGGGAGAAATATTAATAACCTCAGATATGCAGATGACACCACCCTTATGACAGAAAGTGAAGAGGAACTAAACAGTCTCTTGATGAAAGTGAAAGAGGAGAGCGAAAAAGTTGGCTTAAAGCTCAGCATTCAGAAAAGGAGTGTTGATCCATATCTATGATCCCATCACTTCATGTGAAATAGATGGGGAAATAGTGGAAACAGTGTCAGACTTTATTTTTCTGGGCTCCAAAATCACTGCAGATGGTGACTGCAGCCATGAAATAAAAAGACTCTTACCCGTTGGAAGGAAAATTATGACCAAACTAGACAGCATATTCAAAAGCAGAGACATTACTTTCTCAACAAAGGTCTGTTCTAGTCAAGGCATTGGTTTTTCTAGTGGTCATGTATTGATGTTAGAGTTGGACTGTGAAGAAAGCTGAGTGCTGAAGAATTGATGCTTTTGAACTGTGGTGTTGGAGAAGACTCTTGATAGTCCCTTGGACTGCAAGGAGACTCAACCAGTCCATTCTAAAGGAGATCAGTCCTGGTGTTCATTGGAAGGACTGATGCTAAAGCTGAAACTCCAGTACTTTGGCCACCTCATTCGAAGAGTTGACTCATTGGAAAAGACTCTGATGCTTGGAGGGATTGGGGGCAAGAGGAGACGGGGACGACAAAGGATGAGATGGCTGGATGGCATCACTAACTCGATGGACGTGAGTTTGAGTGAACACCAAGATTTGATGATGGACAAGGAGGCCTGGCGTGCTGAGATTCATGGGGTTGCAAAGAGTCAGACAAGACTGAGCAACTGAACTGAACTGATTGAGAAATTGCTATACTTTCACTTTTATGAAGTCAGTACTTTTTCGCCATAAGTCATAATGTGATTAAATAGATTACCCAAAAGAAATTATTCCTAACAGTACATTTGTGGCACTTCCCTGGTGATCCAAATATTAAGGCTTTGTTTTCAAATGCAGGGGATGCATGTTCGGTCCCTGGTCAGGGAGCTAAAATGCCACATAATTCTAGAACATAAACAATAGAAGCAGTACTATAACAAATTCAATAAATATTTTAAAAATGGTACACATTAAAAAAAAAATCTTTGAAAAAAGAATGCATTTGTATGACAAACATTTTATAATTTCACTTGCTGTTGTACCGCATTGTAATACAGCAGAATGCGCCATGTTGCTCAAAATAAAAATAAATAACACACTGAAAGAAAATAGGATATATACAGTAGGAACTCTCTATGTTATCTGAGCAATGGCATGAAAGTTTTGATGTTTTTAAGCATACTGTTAGAATTAATAATAACTGAATTCTAATTATTTAGTAAATTTTTTTTTTTTTTGGTTTGGTCGTTAAGTCATGTCTAACTCTTTGAGGCCTCATGGGTTATAGAATGCCAGGCTCCTCTGTCCTCCACTATCTCCCAGAGTTTGCTCAAATTCATGTATGTTGAGTTGGTGATACTATGTAACTGTCTCATCTTCTGCTGCACCCTTCTCCTTTGCCTTCAATCTTTCCCAGCATCATGTCTTTCCCAAAATTTCCCAGTCAGCTCTTCACATCAAATGACCAAAATATTGGAGCTTCAGCTTCAGCATCACTCCTTCCAATGAATATTCAGTGTTGATTCCCTTTAGGATTGACTAGCTTGATTTCCTTGGAGTGCAAGGGATTCTCAAGAGCTTTCTCCACCACCACTGTTCAGAAGGATCAATTTTTGGGCACTCAGCTTCCTTTACGGTCCAACTCTCACATCCATGCATGACTACTGGAAAAACCATAGCTATGCCCAGATGCACCTTTGTTGGCAAAGTGGTGTCTCTACTTTTTAATGCTGTGTCTAAGTTTGTCAGGGCATTCCTTCCAAGAAGCAAGCATTTTTTAATTTCATGGCTGCAGTCACTAGCTGCAGTGATTTGGGAGCTCAAGAAAATAAAATATGTCACTGCTTCCACTCTCCCCCCAACTTGCCATGAAGTGATGTGACTGCATGCAATGATCTTTGTTTTTCAATGTTGAGTTTCAAGCCAAATCACAAAAATTAATTACAGTTTATTCTTTACAATAAGATTATTTTTTTTCTATTTTCCCATTTTTATTTTTATTTTATTTTATTTTATTATTATTATTATTATTTTTTTTTTTAATTTTTCTTAACTTTACAATATTGTATTACTTTTACTATACATCGAGATGGATCCGCCACCAGAATACACGTGTTCCCCATCCTGAACCCTCCTCCCTCCCCCCTTCCCACACCATCCCTCCAGTTCATCCCAGTGTTCCAGTCCCAGGCATCTGTTATAGGGCATCGTACCTGGACTGACTCGTTTCAGATATGATATTATACATATTTCAATGCTATTCTCCCCAATTGTCCCACCCTCTCCTAGTCCCAGAGTCCAAAAGTCTGTTCTATACATCAGTGTCTCTTTTGCTGTCTCATAAGCGGGGTGATTGTTACCATCTTTCTAAATTCCATATATATGCGTTAGTATACTGTATTTGTGTTTTTCTTTCTGGCTTACTTCACTCTGTATAATAGGCTCCAGTTCCATCCACCTCATTAGAACTGATTCAAATGTATTCTTTTTAATGGCTGAGTAATACTCCATTAAATAGTAGGATCTAGCAAATATACAATTACCACTCAGGTTTCTGAAGTAACAATTAATCATATCAATTTCTAAACAAATCCTAGCTAATCAAGAAAAAAAAAAAAAAGGACATTTCAAATTATTTTGGCTATATATAAATAAATTAATACCTTTGAGGATTTTACACAATGGCAAGATACATGCGTACTTTTAAGGTTCTTTTTTAACGACTTCTGTTTGCAAAATTACTTTAGACTCGGTTGTAATTATAGACTTAGACTTAAGCCTATAGGAAACATTCTTGCATGTATTTTCTTTATTTCTTTGCCTACAAAGTCAGCTATACTTATTGAGTATAATAGTTTTGAGCTGGGCCTTATTGTAGGGAGTAGAGGTCTAGTGGGAAATGAAAGCTATGGCCCTAATGGCAGACATGAAATTCCATTATGCACAAAACTCACACATACGATATCCAACATCGTTCATAGTGGTAAATACTATGGAAAGGATAAAGCAGATAAGAAAGTCTGTGTGTGTGTGTGTGTGTGTGTGTGTGTGTGCAGATATATATGTTTGTGGTTGTTGGAGTGGGTACTTGGAGTCTTAAATAGAATGGTGGGAAAAATCCTATCAAGAATACTGTATTTAAAATTTTGCAAAATTAGAATTTTGTATCTCCAACACACACACAAAAAGTTGTTTTCCATGCTGCTTGAAGTCTTTAAGACCATAAATGCATGATTTGAGTTGTAGTCTAACATAACATATTTATTGAGTTTAACAGTTTGAGATGCTAAGGAGATCTCCATCTTCTTACTATCAGAAGTCATATTAAGATTGCATCATCTCTCTTTTTATTAATGAAGGTTTCTTAGAAAAAACTAAGAGGTCAAAAATTCAAAAAAACTTCAGCTACTGAAATGATTCATCAAGTTCATCTTCAAAAGAGTTGTCCAGTGTAAAATAACTAATTTACTGACAGGATATAAACTTCATTTCACAATATCCTCAACTGTATTTAGTACAATAATCTCTATACCACTAGAAGATATTGAAATGGTGCCTATTTTAGTATGTGTTTTTCTAACAGAAAGCTTGAAATTTTTTACATGTATTTTCTTATATAAAATTCTGATTTTGAAATTTGATAAACAATTTTAAGTAAATTTTAGCTTTTAAATATTTTAATTAAAAATATGTGTTATTAAAGACACTAAGCCATATATATATATATGTATACATACATATATATATATATATATATATATATATATATATATATATAAAACTGTTTCTCTTAAGAAAGGAGAGGATAATTTTAACTTTTACAGCATTTTAAATTTTAGAAACTCCTGTCATTATTTATCTGCTTTACAGTGTTTTTCACTGTTCTGAAACATGGAAAAAACTTTTGTCTCCAGATATCTCTTAGGTAACTGGGTTTCCCCTCCCTGGGTTTTCTTATGTTATCACCATTGGGTGTTGTCTACATATAATTCCTTTGGAAGTTTGAAATAAGATGGAATTCTAGCGATTTCTCTTATGTGATTGCTCATCAGACCTCAAAACACCATTTTGTGATGATACATAAATTTTTCAGCCAATAATTCTAATTTTATTTTTGATTTTGGCCTTTCTCACTAAAATATGAGGACAGGATGATCAGAAAATGGGCTCAGAAAAAAAATCACTAAAATTATTTGAGCAAATACCCTGCAATTTGAGTAGTTTTCATAATTTATCATTCTCTTCAACTTTCTTATTTCATATCTGATCACTGAATTATTTTTGATAATACTTCTCGATTTCATTCTCAACCCTACATTTGTCTTATATGTCAATTATGCATCGTTAATTTTCTTATAAAGTCTTATTTTTAAATGTGTTTGCTATGAAAATGAAATGATAACTTTTTACTATGCAATTCACATATGTACACATTCAGATTTAAAAGTGCCTCAAAGATTTTAATTCAATAACGTGGTTGATTTGTTTCCCCCAAAAGAATGCTTTTATAATATCCTATTGTTATGCATTATTACTACACTAGTAAATAAAAAAAATTGCAAACAGGAAGAATACTTAAATCAATTAATTACATATTTATATTTAATAGCTTATGGTCAAATAAGTTCTCAAATATGTATGTTGATGATAAAAAAATATCATCTCTCTCCAAAGAGTTTTATATAGAGTTAAGAAATGAAAATAGACTGTAAATGCAATACTTTTATTAAATTGTAATGACAATATAAGGTGAGCTGCTTTGTGAAGGAAACAATTACTTTATTAGCACTTTTCCTAAACAAGAATAAACTTTAAACTACAATTGCACTGTTATGCAGTCACATTTAGTTATTTCCCTTTAATCTACATGGCATTACTCATTTCTTTATCAATCTTTAGGAATTATCACACATAACCTTTGGCATCTATATAGTATTAAATAAGATAATCTAAATAGAAACCAGATTGTTACTCATCCATCACCATGTTAGTCATCTAGTTTGAGTATGTGAATATGGACATAGCTGCAGAAAGAATTAGAACACTGAAACGTCACATTGTCTTCTTAAAATTCTCTAAAAATAAAGATATATTGATATATTTCAAAAAAAAAAAGGAGAAAACACCCTCTGATTTAATTTTTGTTTACTGTTACCTTAACTCAAGTTAACACTGTGAGATCATCTGCCAACTGAGCTCAGGATTGGAAGGAAAGATAGCTGGAACTGGTGAATCAGAAGAAGAAAGTGTAATTGTAGATATAATTTCAGGAAAGATCAAAGAACTTTCAAAATAGCGAGCCTCAATGAACAGCTAGTGAAGACTGACAGGACAAAGGTAGTCCCCTTAGAATAAGTGAGATTATCGCAGGGTCGTAAAGTGTAGTATCTTTGATGGAAGTTTAATGGAAACTTATTGCCTAATTTAATAATGGAACTTTATTGTTAGCTGAGGTGTCCTTTAAAACGTGATGCCTATATATTGCCAATTATGTTAATTCAAACTTGCATCTCTGTTTCTTCAGCTTTCTCACTTTGTGTGACAAAGAAGAAGGCTGTCTGAGTTTGAAGATAATACAACCTCATTTTCCAGAATAGTTTAAATTTTAAAATAGCTTCCTTCTGTTTTTGAAAGCACAATTAAGGAAGTTTTAAGACATTCTTAAATGTCTTGGTGATTCATGGTAGATGGAAGTTAAGTCAGGAATGACATTCTTTTCTTTCCAGTTTCATTTTGTGTTCTTTTGTGTAGTTGCTGTTTGTTTACAATTTGCAAAGGGAACTATGTAACTTAATGTCCAAAGTGTTTTAACTTGTATTTTTATATAGTTGTATAAGCAGTATTGAAGATAAATAGTGAAAGAGAAGACCAGCTCAGATAAACATAAAAAAAGATTTGTATGTTGCAATAAAGAATGAGTTTTCACTGTCGTAAGTGACAAATATATGTCAGTGAAGATCTACATATTCTAAAAGACAACATTGCTTTATCAGTGAAAACCCAGGGCCTTAGCTTCTGACAGGTCTGCTAGCAAACTTCAGCATTATTTTCACTTGACAATTTGTGCTTGCAGTTGACTGCTATAAATTTTTTAGACTACACTACTCGTGTGTAAAATAGGGCTATTGATGCCTCCTAGACAGAGTATTAATGTGCTGTCATATTAATATTATATTGACAGCACACTGTAGATGTTCAATTGATGAAAAAAATCAATGTTATTAAATATTGCTTCAATGTCCTATGAAAGGTAGTATTTACTATTTAGAGAAACGTTGTTGACAGCATTCAAAAATCTGTTTCCATTCATATGTAAAATGTGTCATTATTAAGAAAGTATTTCAATTTATCCTTAATTTTGTGTGCTGATAATTAAAATTAATTATAAATTAAGCTACTAGTATTTTCTAGAAGGAACTGTACTATATATTGGATGATTATGAACATGTAGGCTGACTTTCATGCTCTCTAGGATAGAGTAATATAATTAGAGAGACTGGAACATAGAAGTAAACAAATGACTAAGAGATCATGAAGAAGAGATTAGATGAACTGGGACTTAGAATCAGAGTATTAAAGATGAGCAAATAATATTTGGATTGGAATGGTAACAACCAGACTTTTTAATATGACCAAGGATATGATAATTTTAGACATATTCAACATAATGTATCTTATGGACTTACAAAACCCTCCTTTCAGGGAATTCCCTGGTGGACCTGTAGTTAGGACCCCTCACATACACTCATGAGGGCCCAGTTTCAAACCCCAGTAGGGGAATTTAAGATCCCTGCAAGACAGGCAGCATAACCAAAGAAAAACCCTACATTTCATAATTTACACACATCACTGTGATTTATTTACATATGTACATAAAAACAAACAAAATACATTTATTTCAAAAGTATTTATATCTGTTATGTCTGTTTGCCCATGACATGTAGTGACTTTCCCTTGTAGATAAAATCCTATATGATATTAATTTTGGAAAATACAAGCAAAAGAGAAAGATTAATACAGTTTCTATAGCTGACAGTTGTTTCTGTGTTTACATACCATGAGTCATCTATGAAACTCATCAGTATTCTTTTCTATGTCATGTCACATATATATGTCATTTTGTCTCGAGGCTTTAAATGAAAACTTTGTCCAATAGACAGTAAATAACTGTGGTGCTGGAGAAGACTCTTGAGAGTCCCTTGGATTGCAAGGACATCAAACTAGTCAATCCTAAAGGAAATAGTCCCTGATTATTCATTGGAAGGGCTGATGTAGAAGTTGAAGCTCTAATAATTTGGCCACCTGATGCAAAAAGCCGACTCATTAGAAAAGACTCTGATGTTGGGAAAGATTGAGGGGAGGAGGAGAAGGGGACGGCAGAGGATGAGATGGTTGGATGACATTGCTGACTCAATGGAACTGAATCTGAGCAAACTCCTGCAGGAGATGGTGAAGGACAGGGAAGTCTGGCAAGCTGCAGTCCATAGGGTCTGGAGATAATTTAGCAACTGAACAACAATAAACAAGAACATTTGAGAACTAAGAGACATAAAAATGACCAGAGGTCAAAGAACAGGACCTCTAACAAGTCATGTGGTACAACGGTGATTTTGTTTTACAGGTGGCATTTACAATGTTAATATTAGAATGACAAGAACCTCTTTGGACAATAGAGAAAAATGGCATAAAAAGCTCTTTCCATGACAGGGATTTTGGCTCTAGAATGTGATCTAGTGCCTTTCTTCAATATAATTTATAACAAAATCTGATTTTATTTGTGATAATAAAGAAAAATATCCAGCAGTAGTTGCTAAAGTTTTGGAAATATAATTTATAGATTATACCCAGCAGGTAATAATCTTCTTTATACAATCTGCTATAAGAAACTGGTAGATTAATAAGGGTTAAGTATAAACAAGCCAATAATTAATTAAATTTGACTCATAACACACCTGTAATATTTCAGGTGGCTATTTAACTGCAAAATAGTTAAACTAAATAAAATTATATATTAATGTTTAGAATTATTGTGAAGTTTTTCTAGGTAGCCCCCATTATATATGGGGCTTCCTTGATGTCACAGATGGTAAAAAATCTGCCTGCAATGCAGGAGACACAGGTTTGATCCCAGGGTCGGAAAGGTTCCCTTGAGAAGGGGATGGCCACCCAATCCAATATCCTTGGCTGGAGAATTCCATGGACAAAGGAGCGTGTCAGGCTACAGTTCACAACTTTGCAGAGTTGGACAAGACTGAGCAACTAATATACATGCATTTACATATATGCATAAAATTAGCATTTATATAGGCCTAACAATTTAATTCTTTGACAGATTTTTAAGAGTAAACCTTTTGTCATATATAACTCATATAAAATCCTCTGGATGGCATAATGGGGATATATAATGTAATTGAGAAAAGGAAAAGCAAATACAACTGAGATTAGAAATTCTCAAAGCTTCTCAAAAAATGAGGAGGAGAAAATTTTGTCTCTCTGATAATTAGTAAATGACTAATCAATACAAAAAGCAAAAAACATAAAAACATACAGAGGTGTAGTATTTTAAAGGAACTGAATGTCATTTTTGTTTGTATCTGCTGATAGCTATGTAAATTAAGTCCTTTGCTGATCACTGCTACTGAACAATATATGAGGTCACATGGCTAAAAGCCCCAAATTCTCTTTAAATCATTTCAAAACTACTAATTCTTTGAAGCTTGTTATATACGTTACTTTTTTAAACTACACGTGTGTGTCCGTGTCTGCATGTGCACATATATGTGAGAAAGAGATTAACTGTAGTAAATAGTATTGATAGTACTGCCCTATGCTATGTTATGCTAAGTCACTTCAGTCGTGTCCGACTCTGTGTGACCCCATAGACGGCAGCCCACCAGGCTTCCCCGGTCCCTGGGATTCTCCAGGCAAGAACACTGGAGTGGGTTGCCATTTCCTTCTCCAATGCATGAAAGTGAAAAGAGAATGTGAGGTTGCTCAGTCATGTCTGACTCTTAGCGATCCCATGGACTGCAGCCTACCAGGCTCCTCCGACCGTGGGATTTTCCAGGCAAGAGTACTGGAGTGGGGTGCCATTGCCTTCTCTGGTACTGCCCTAAATCACCCTTTATTTCAATATCTTGTACAGAACACTTGAGACTGAATTTACATCCCACCTCTTGACTTTGACCTCACTCCTGTGACTTGCTTTATCCACCAGTTTATTAGCACACATGACACAAGCATGATCATTAGGTAGATATTCTCTCTCTGGCTTCTATCAGTTCTGCTCAGTTCAGTTCAGTCTCACAGTCATGTCTGACTCTTTCTGACCCCATGGACCACACAACACCAGGCTTCCCTGTCCATCACCAACTCCTGGAGTTTACCCAAACTCATGTCCATTGAATGGGTGATGCCATCCAACCATCTCATCCTCTGTTGTCTCCTTCTCCTCTTGCTTTCAATCTTTCCCAGCATCATGGTCTTTTCAAACAAGTCAGCTCCTTGCATTCAGTTCAGTATAGTTCACTTCAATCGCTCAGTCGTGTCCGACTCTTTGTGACCCCATGCTAAGTATTGGAGTTTCAGATTCAACATAAGTCCCGCCAACAAACATTCAGGACTGCTCTTCTCTAGGATGCACTATTGGAACTCCCTGCAGTCCAAGGGACTCTCAAGAGTCTTCTCCAACACCATAAATCAAAAGCATGAATTCTTTGGGGCTCAGCTTTCTTTACAGTCGAACTCTCACATCTATACATGACTACTGGAAAAACCATAGCCTTGACTAGATGGACCTTTGTTGGTGAAGTAATATTTCTACTTTTTAATATGCTAAGTTAGTTGTAACTTTCCTTCCAGGAGTAAGTGTCTTAATTTCATAGCTGCAGTCACTATCTGCAGTGATTTTGGAGCCCCCAAAATTAAAGTCTGCCACTGTTTCCACTGCTTCCCCATCTATTTGCCATGAAGTGATGGAACCGGATGCCATGATCTTAGTTTCCTGAATGTTGAGGTTTAAGCCAAATTTTTCACTGTCCTCTTTTACTTTTATCAAGAGGCTTTTTAGTTCCTCTTCACTTTCTGCCATAAGGGTGATGTCATCTGCATTTCTGAGGTTATTGATATTTCTCCCAGCAATGTTGATTCCAGTTTGTGCTTCATCCAACCCAGCATTTTTCATGATGAACTCTGTATATGAGATAAATAAGCAGGGTAACAATATACAGCCTTGATGTACTCGTTTCCCTATTTGGAACCAGTCTGTTGTTCTTTGTCCAGTCCTAAGTTGCTTCCTGACCTGCATACAGATTTCTCAAGAGGCAGATCAGGTGATCTGGTATTTGAATTTTCCACAGTTTATTGTAATCCACACAGTCAAAGGCTTTGGTATAATCAATCATGTAGAAATAGATGTTTTTCTGGAATTCTTTTGCTTTTTTGGTGATCCCTCAGATGTTGGCAACTTGATCTCTGGTTACTTTGCCTTTGCTAAAACCAGCTTGAACATCTCATGTATTGCTGAAGCCTGGCTTAGAGAATTTTGAACATTACTTTACTAGCATGTGAGATGAGTGCAATTGTGCAGTAGTTTGAGCATTTTTTGGCATTGCCTTTCTTTGGGATTGGAATGAAAACTGACCTTTTCAGATCCTGTGGCCACTGCTGAGTTTTCCAAATTTGCTGGCATATTGAGTGCCACACTTTCACAACATCATCTTTTATGATTTAAAATAGCTCAACTGGAATATCATCACCTCCACTAGCTTTGTTCGTAGTGCTGCTTCCTAAGGCCCACTTGACTTCACATTCCAAGATGTCTGGCTCTAGGTGAATGATCACACCATCATGATTATCTGGGTCATGAAGATCTTTTTTGTACAGTTCTTCCATGTATTCTTGCCATCCTTTCTTAATATCTTCTGCTTCT
The DNA here is from genome assembly GCA_935064755.1 of Tragelaphus eurycerus. Lineage (NCBI taxonomy): Eukaryota > Metazoa > Chordata > Mammalia > Artiodactyla > Bovidae > Tragelaphus > Tragelaphus eurycerus. Next base: position 2,620,686 of record CAKXYN010000003.1, on the reverse strand, counting down.
GTTAGGTCCCTATCATTTCTGTCCTTTATTGAGCCCATCTTTGCATGAAATTGTTCCCTTGGTATCTCTAATATTCTTGAAGAGATCTCTAGTCTTTCCTATTCTATTATTTTCCTCTATTTCTTTGCATTGATCACTGAGGAAGGCTTTCTTATCTCTCCTTGCTATTCTTTGGAACTCAGCATTCAAATAGGTATATCTTTCCTTTTCTTCTTTGCTTTTTGCTTTACCCCAAAGTCAACCTTATGTACATTAGCAGTCCCTTTCCATTTCTCCCAATCCCCAGGCCCTTCAGTCTTAGAAACTATTAATCTACTCCAATTGCAATAGGACTTCCCGAGTGGCACAGTGGTAAAAAATCTGCCTTCCAATGCAGTAGACACAAGAGACACGGGTTCAATCTCTGGATCAGGAAGATTCCCTGAGAGAGGAAATTGCAACCTGCTCTGATATTCCTGCCAGGGATGAGGCTGGTCAACTTGAGTCCATGTGGTCCCAAAGAGTCAGACATGACTGAGTGACTGAATATGCAACAACAAAATTGCAACAGAAATTTAGGAATATCTTCCAAGAGATGTTGTTCAGAATACTTTTGCATTTATAAGGATTCAGATCAGGCCTCCTAAGGTTGTGCCACTTCTGATACTTTTCCAGTGTTTAAGAATCTATGCTTCCAATGAAGGGGGCACAGGTTCCATCCCTGACCAGGTAACTAAGATCCCTGATGTCACATGGTGTAGCCAAAAAGAAATGTACCACCTTTGTAGAAAAATTTTAAATTGGGATTTTCCCCCAAAATAGAGTTATTGTAGGAGAAAAACTTTTTCTAAGTGTCCCCATCTGTATGGCTGGGCAAATATCTAACGACCAATATCTCTTCTTTTTCTTACCTATCTGTGAATGAATGTCTCATGTATATAGAATCCTTGTATGTATGAAATTAGACTTGGTTTTTTCCCATTAATCTGTCTCATGTTGATCCAATTATTAGACCAGCTGAAATGCATTTATACTATGGTGAACATTCTCAACCCCAACATGTTTAATCAGGTTTCTCGTTTTCTTTTTAACCTCTATTAAGATATCATTCAGGACTGGAAAAGGTCAACGTTCATTCCAATCCCAAAGAAAGGCAATGCGAAAGAATGCTCAAATTACTGCAAAATTGCACTCATCTCACACGCTAGTAAAGTGATACTTAAAATTCTCCAGGCCAGGCTTCAGCAATACGTGAACTGTGAACATCCAGATGTTCAAGCTGGTTTTAGAAAAGGCAGAGGGACCAGAGGTTAAATTGCAAACATCTGCTGGATCATCAAAAAAGCAAGAGAGTTCCAGAAAAACATCTATTTCTGCTTTATTGACTATTCCAAAGCCTTTGACTGTGTGGATGACAATAAACTGTGGAAAATTCTGAAAGAGATGGGAATACCAGACCATCTGACTGTCTCTTGAGAAACCTGTATGCAGGTCAGGAAGCAACAGTTAGAGTTAGAACTGGACATGGAACAACAAACTGGTTCCAAATAGGAAAAGGAGTACGTCAAGGGGGTATATTGTCACCCTGCTTATTTAACTTATATGCAGAGTACATCATGAGAAACACTGGGCTGGAGGAAGCACAAGCTGGAATCAAGATCACTGGGAGAAATACCAATAACCTCAGATATGCAGATGACACCACCCTTATGGCAGAAAGTGAAGAACTAAAGCACCTCTTGATGAAAGTGAAAGAGGAGAGTGAAAAAGTTAGCTTAAAACTCAACATTCAGAAAACGAAGATCATGGCATCTGGTCCCATCACTTCATAGCAAATAGATGAGGAAACAGTGAAAACACTGGCTGACTCTATTTTTCTGGGCTCCAAAATCGCTGCAGATGGTGATTGCAGCCATGAAATTAAAAGACACTTACTCCTTGGAAGGGAAGTTATGACCAACCTAGACAGCATATTAAAAAGCAGAGACATTACTTTGTCAACAAAGGTCCTTTTAGTCAAAGCTATGGTTTTTCCTGTAGTCATGTATGGATGTGAGAGTTGGACTATAAGGAAAGGTGAGCACAGAAGACTTAATGTTTTTGAACTGTGGTGTTGGAGAGGACTCTTGAGAGTCCCTTGGACTGCAAGGAGATCCAACCAATCCATCCTAAAGGAGATCAGTCCTGGGTGTTCATCAGAAGGTCTGATGTTGAAGCTGAAACTCCAATACTTTGGCCACTTGATGCAAATAGCTGACTCATTTGAAAAGAACCTGATGCTGGGAAAGATTGTGGGCAGGAGGAGAAGGGAATGACAGAGGATGAGATCGTTGGATGGCATCACACACTCAATGGACATGGGTTTGGGTGGACTCTGGGAGTTGGTGATGGACAGGGAGGCCTGGTGTGCTGCAGTTCATGAAGTTGCAAAGAGTCAGACACAATTGAGGGACTGAACTGAACTGAACTTTTTCTTTTTAACCTTCTATTTAAGATATCATTCAGATACTATAGAATTCAGACAGTTAAAACATAAAATTTAATGATTTTTAGTATATTCACAGTTGTGCAACTATTATTATATGATTTTAGATCATTCTCATTTTTCCATAAAAGAAAGCATGTTCCTTACTGGCAGTACCTATAGAGTAGCTGCTTCTGGATATTTTATAAAAATATTATCATGCAATATGTGTTATTTTGTGATTGTTTTTTATTTGGCATAATCTTTTCAAGGTTGACTACCAAGCAAAATTTTCCCTGCCTGATATGGTATACATAGAAGTCAATACAATGGGATTGATTCTCGAGAAAGAAAAAGCTTTATTGCAAAGTCAATCATGAAGGAGACAGGAGAGAGTCAAAGCTCAGTCCTGTCTTCCTACTCTGGTGTTGGTCAAATTTCCATGACTCAGTGGAAAATGGTTAGTATGCAGAGGCCCTAGTGTAGCCGGCTTCCATTGGAGTCCTTGCAACTTCTCTATTTATCATGAAGTATGGGAAATGGGCAACTTCCCTGGTGGCTCAGTGCTAAAGAACCTGTCTGCCAATGCAGGAGATGCAGGTTCAATACCTGGGCCAGGAAGATCCCCTGGAGAAGGGAATGGCAATCCACTCCAGTATTCTTGTTTTGGAAATTCCATGAACAGAGGAACCTGGCAGCCTTCAGTCTATGGGCTACTCTCTTGCAAAGAGTTGGACAAGACTTAGCAACTAAATGGGCTTCCCTTGTGTCAGTTGGTAAAGAATCTGTCTGCAATGGGAAAGACCTGGGTTTGATCCTTGGGTTGGGAAGATCCGCTGGAGAAGATAAAGGGTACACACTCCAGTATTCTAGCCTAGAGAATTCCATGGACTATAATTCCATGAACCCATGGAGTCTCAAAGAGTCGGACACGACTGAATGACTTTTACTTACACTTAGCGACACCAGCAACAATGCAGGATGGGATTCACTGTTGGATCTTCCCCGTTACTGGATTTGTGGCTTCTGAAAGGCTTCTATCATTTATGTTCTCGTCATGGCCCAGTCCTGATTCTTTGGTTCTGCAGGGGGCTGGTGGGAGTTGGGGGAGTTGGGGTGGGGGATTGATGTGGGATGGGAGGTTGGCGTGGGGAGGGGGGTGGGACTTTGGCTCCAGGTATAATTCAAGGCAAATTTTCTCCTCGCTCATGCTTCAGCTGCATGACTTAAGTTTTTGTTCTACTGTCTCTGGAAAATGACTTACCTTGTTAGAAACACGTTAGAGTCAGTTTGTCTCTGGTTCTAAGATTTTGGATACAACTATGTTATTGCATGTATCATATATCATTGCTTTTCAATCCCCAGTAATATCCCATTGATTGTTTCTCCTTTCAATAGCTGATGAACATTTGAGTTCTTTGGGCTTTTTTCTTAATATTAAGAAAAATGTTGATGTAACTGTTAGTCTATAGAATTTTTATGTGAGGATATGTTTTTATATCTCTTAAGTAGATACCTGGGAATGGAACTAATGGGTCATGTGGCAATACTGTTTAATCTTAATTTTTTTTTAACTTTTAATTTTTTCAAGATTCCACACATATACTCATGGAACAATAGACTGGTTCAAAGTTGGGAAAGGAATATACCAAGGCTGTATATTGTTACTCCACTTATTTAATGTATATGCAGAGCACATTATATGAAAGTTGGGCTGGATGACTCACAAGCTGGAAATCAAGATTGCTGGGAGAAATATCAACAACTTTAGATATGCAGATGATACCACTTTAATGGCAGAAAGTGAAGAGGAACTAAAGAGCTTCTTGATGAAAGTGAAAGAGAGTGAAAAAGCTGGCTTAAAATTCAACATTAAAAAAATGAAGATCATGGCATCTGATCCTATCGTTTCATGGGAACTAGATGGGGAAAAAGTGGAAACAGTGTCAGAATTCATTTTCTTGGGCTCCAAAATCAATACTGATGGTGACTGCAGCCCGGAAATTAAAAGCACTTGCTCTTTGAAAGAAAAGCTATGCCAAACCTAGACAGTATATTAAAAAGCAGAAACATTATTTTACCACAAAGATGCATACAGTCAAAGCTATGGTTTCTCCTGTAGTCATGTATGGATGTTAGAGTTGGACCATAAAGAAGGCTGGGCATTGAAGAAATCATTCTTTTGACTTGTGGTGCTGGAGAAGACTCTTGAGGGTTCTTTGGACAACAAGGAGATCAAACCAGTCAATTCTAAAGGAAATCAATCCTGAATATTCATTGGAAGAACTGATACTAAAGCTAAAGTTTCAATACTCTGGCCACCTGATGCAAAGAACAGACTCACTGGAAAAGCCCCTGATGCCAGGAAAGTTTGAGGGTAACAGGAGAAGGGGGTGACAGAGGATGAGATGGCTGGATGATATCACTGACTCAATGAACATGAGTTTGAACAAACTTAGATAATAAAGGTGAGGGAAGCCTGGAGTACTGCATTTCATGCGGTTGCAGAGTTGGATATGACTTAGAACTGAACAAAAACAACAGTTTAAAGACCACTCATGATACAAGGTTTGTTAAGGCAAAAACAAAACAAAACAAAAAAACAGCCCCTGTTACCTCCTCCATTTTCCCCTTCACAGAAACAACTACATTTATCTTTTCTAGATGTCATTTGATCCTCACCACCTTATATCTAACAATGTATTTGTATTGCTGTTTCCTAATCTGAGGGGAAGTTTTGTTTTAAACATCATCTATTGACTTCTCATTATTTAAAAAAATGCAGATTTAGATCCCTTTCTTTATTTTGTCCCACTAAACACATGCACCCTTTCATCTTCCATCCCCTCAAACTCTGCAAAGATCGTTCATGTTTCCTTTCATTCACATCTTGTTTAACATTTTTTTTATTGTAGATTTATTTTTTTTTGATTTTTTTTTCTTGTTTAACATTTTGAGAAACTGTCAGACTGTCAAAGCTATTAACTTCATTTTAAAGCCCATCAGCATTATATGAAGGTTTGCATTTCTCCACTTTTTTTGACCATCCTATGCATGGTGATTGCAGCCAAGAAATTAAAAGAAGCTATTTCCTTGGGAGGAAAGCTATGTCAAATCTAGACAGCACATTAAAAAGCAGAGAGATCACTGCTGACAAAGGTCCATATAGTCAAAGTTGTGCTTTTTCCAGTAGTAATGGGTTGCTGTGAGAGTTGTACCATAAAGAAGGCTGAGTGATAAAGAATTGATGCTTTTGAGTTGTGGTGCTGGAGAAGACTCTCGAGAGTCTCTTGGACTCCAAGGAGACCAAACCGGTCAATCCTAAAGGAAATCAACCATGAATATTCATTGAAAGGACTGATGCTGAAGCTGAAGCCCTGATAGTTTGGCCTTGTGATGTGAAGAGCAAACTCATTGGAAGAGACCCGGCTGCTGGGAAAGACTGAAGGCAGGAGGAGAAAGGGGCAACAGAGGAGATGGTTACATAGCATCACTGATTCAATAGACATGAATTTGAGCAAACTCCGGGAAATCATGGAAGACAGAAGACCTTGGTGTGCTGCAGTCCATGGGATGGCAAAGACTTGAACATAACTTAGTAACTGAACATCAACAAAACCCAACTTCCTACAAAAAGTGGTATGGTTTTGATTTGCATTTCTCTAAGGGTTACTTCCAGGAAATCGCAAAGAGTCACACGACTGAGTACGTACTTTCACAAAGGCTACTGAAATTTAATTGAACATCTTTTCATGTCTCTAGTCATCAATGCACATCTTCCTATAGAAATATTTACTCAGCTCTTCTGCTGATTTCTTGCAATGTTTATCTTTTATGTAAGAATTCTACTGGAGATAAGTTCCTTCTCAGATACAGGATTTGTAAAGTATTTCACCCATTTTCTGAGTTGTTTTTCAATTTCTTTTGAATAAAGGTTTGAATAAAGGTATCATTTGAATAAAGGTTTTTTGGGTTTTTTTCTGGTGAAGTTCAATATATTTTGTCTTTTGCCACTTGTGGTTGTGATGGCCCATTTGAAAGGCCTTTCCTATCCAAGTGCAGGAAGAGATACTCTGATATAAAGGCATACCCTCATATTTTGTTTTTGGCTGCACTGTGTGGTATGCAGGACTTTAGTTATCCAACGAGAGATCAAATATGTGCCCCCTGCAATGGGAGTGCCCAAGTTTAACTACTGGACTGCCAAGGAATCCTCAGGCATACCATATTTTATTACACTTTGCTTTACTGCACTTTGCAGATATAGCATTTTCTACATATTTCAGGTTTGTGTCTACCCTATATCAAACAAGTCTATTGGCATTTTTATTTCCAACAGAATTATTTTTAATTTAGATAAGTCCATTGTTTTTTCAGATGTAATACTATCATACACTTAAGAGACTATGCTATAAACAAAACTATTATATGCACTGGGAAACCAAAAATTTGTGTGATGTGCATTCCTGCAAGTTTACTTTGTTGCAGTGATATGAAACCAAACTTGCAATTTTTCTTAGATCTGTGTGTATTCTTTGAAGTCACATAGTTTTAGCTCTTACATGTTCTCATTTTTCTATTCTGTTCTTTGGGAAATATATTAATGTACTTATTAATAAAACTTTATAAAGTAAGTCCTAAGCAATGGAGACATGATTTCCCTTGTTTTGTTTATTTTCCTGACTTCCTTTGCTGTTGTTGGTTGGTTATTTTCCATGAAATGTTTTATTATTATTTTTTAAATTTTATTTACCTTTACAATATTGTATTGGTTTTGCCATACATCAAAATGAATGTGCCACAGGTATACATGTGTTCCCCATCCTGAACCCTCCTCCCTCCCCATACCATCCCTCTGGGTCATCCCAGAAATGTTTTAAATCAGTTTGAGAAAGAACTTTGATAGGATTTTTATTTGAGATTAAAAGAAATTTACAGATAAATTTGTGATCTTTAAGTTATTTAGTTTGTTTCATCAATGACAGTAGACTATGGATCCATGGACTTTCCATCACCTCTGACTTTAAACAATATCTGTACAATCTCTGTTAGGTTCTTACACATGCTTTCAAATGTTTTCTTATAAATAATGCATACTTTTGATGCTTTATAAACATCATTTGTACTTTCAAGACATTCTAATTGTTTTATACTAAAATACAGTTTTCAATATTGTACACAAAACCATAAACTTAACAAATTCACTTGTTTATTTTAATAATTTCCCAGTAGGTTTCTTTGTATTTTCTATCATCACAAACAAAAATAATAACATTTATTTCTTCCTTTCTAATTATTATTCATTTTATTTCTTTTTCTAATTTCATGAGCTAGATTCTCCAGTACAAGGGTAGATAGAAATGGTGATAGTAAACTTTCTTGTTTCCAACTTCAGTGTTTCATAACTCTATAGAGATTGGCAGAAAATCCTAAGTAATTAAGTTCTATTATCTTCTAAATGATCAATGAGCTTTTCAAATACATATTTCTAAGATAAGTTATCATGATATTTCTATCTCATTATTCTAATAGAGACATACTTTATGATTACAAAATGCTAAAATAAATAAATAAAACATCATTTGCTCTTTCCTACATACTGCTTGATTAAATTTGTTAACTGTTTCAAGATATTCCTCTGCAAGTTTATAAGAGACATCAGACTATAATTATCCTTTCTTATAGTGTACTTTCCTGAGCAACTTGAAGCATATAATTGACATTTCTTATAACAGTGAAGGATGTGAAAATGGACATGTTTTTAAAAAGATATTTTAAGGTAGGAGTAGATGAGAAGGATTGTTTGGGGGTTTGTTAAGTCAAATATTCTTATTACTCATCCAAGGGAGGTGGCAAGTAGGAAACTGGACATATGAGTCCAAAGTTCAGACATGACCTGATCATGAGTGTTTGAAATTGGGAATATTTGGGATTTGTAGGCATTTAAGTAGGAAACCCCACCCAACACTGATAAATAAAAGAAGAATTCTAAGGGCAGATCTTTTATACTAAGATGACATTTAAATTTCAATGAAAGGAGGAGGAATTATTATAAGGAATTGACAGTATGATAAGGAAAGACCCCAAAAGAGGACAGAGGCATCAAAGTCAAGGGGAGAAAATGCTAGGTGCTGCAGAAAGGCTAATGCAGACAAGGTCTGAGTTGACCTAAGAACTGCAAGAATCTGGTCAGCAGTAACTGAAGAAAATTGTTTAAAATTTGTTATAGGAAATAGGAAAGAAAACCTAATTAGACTTTTGTTCAAGAGATGTTAGAGATAGAAAAACTAAAGTAATTAATACAGAAATGCTATAAGCAGTTTTGCTATAAAGATGAGATAAATGATGAGATTTGTTGTTCAGTTGCTAAGTCATGTCAGACTCTGCAATTCCATGGACTGCAGCATGCCAGGCTCCTAAGTCCGCCGCTATCTCCCTGAGTTTGCTCAAATTCATTTCCATTGAACTGATGATTCTACATAACCACCTCATCCTCTGCCACCCCCTTGCCCATTTGCCTTCCATATTTCCCATCATCAGACTGCCAAAGTATTGGAGCTTCAGCTTCATCATCAGTTCTTCCAAAGAATTGAAGGTGGATTTCCTTTGGATTGACTGGTGTGACCTCCTTGGAGTCTAGGGGACTCTCAAGAGTCTTCTCCAGCACCACAACTTGAAAACTTCAATTCTTTGGTGCTCAGCCTTCTTTATGGTCCAACTCTCACATTTGTACGTGAATACTGGAAAATCAATACCTTTGATTATAAGGACCTATGTCGTGAAAGTGATGCCTATTATTTTTAATGTGCTGTCCATGTTTGCAATAGCTATCATCCAAGGAGAAATAATATTTTAATTTCAGGCCATTCACAGTGATTTTGGATACAAAGAAAATAAAATCATTCACTGCTTCCAACTTTATCTGATCTATTTGGCATGAAGTGCTGGCACTGGATACCAGGATCTTAGTTTTTTGAATGTTGAGTTTCAACCTAGCTTTTTCACTCTCCCCTTTCACCCTTATTAAAAGGCTCTTCAGTTCCTTTTTACTTTCTGCCAATAGAGTGGTTCAGTTCAGTTCAGTTCAGTCACTCAGTCGTATCCAACTCTTTGCAAACCCATCGACTACAGCACACCAGGCTTCCCTGTCCATCACAACTCCTGGAGCCTACTCAAACTCATGTCCATCAAGTCGGGGATGCCATCCAACCATCTCATCCTCTATCGACCCCTTTTCCGCCTACCCTCAATCTTTCCTAGAATCAGGGTCTTTTCCCTATGAGTTAGTTCTTTGCAACAGGTGGCCAAAGTACTGGAGATTCAGCTTCAGCATCAGTCCTTCCAATGAATATTCAGGACTGATTTCCTTTAGGAATGACTCATTGGATCTCCTTGCTGTCCAAGGGACTCTCAAGAGCCTTGTCCAACACTACAGTTCAAAAGCATCAATTCTTTGGGGTCAGCTTTCTTTAGAGTCCAACTCTCACATCAGAGCATGGCTACTGGAAAACCCATATTTTTGACTAGACAGAACTTTGTTGGCAAAGTAATGTCTATGCTTTTTAATAAGCTGTCTAGTTTGGTCAGCAGATGGTGATTGCAGCCATGAAATTAAAAGACACTTTTCCTTGGAAGGAAAGTTATGACCAACCTAGATAGCATATTCAAAAGCAGAAATATTACTTTGCCAACAAAGGTCCATCTAGTCAAGGCTATGGGTTTTCCAGTAGTCATGTATGGGTAAGAGAGTTGGACTGTGAAGAAAGCTGAGTGCCGAAGAATTGATGCTTTTGAACTTTGGTGTTGGAGAAGACTCTTGAGAGTCCCTTGGACTGCAAAGAGATTCAACCAGTCCACTCTAAAGGAAATCAGTCCTGGGTGTTCTTTGGAAGGAATGATGCTAAAGCTGAAACTCCAATACTTTGGCCACCTCATGCAGAGTTGACTCATTGGAAAAGACTCTGATATTGGATGGGATTGGGGGCAGGAAGAAAAGGGGACGACAAAGGATGAGATGGATGGATGGCATCACTGACTCAATGGATGTGAGTTTGAGTGAACTCCGGGAGTTGGTGATGGACAGGGAGGCCTGGCATGCTGCAATTCATGGGGTCACAAAGAATCGGACATGACTGAGGGACTGAACTGAACTGAGCTTGGTCATAGATTTTCTTCTGAGGAGCAAGCATCATGTAATTTCATGGCTGCAGTCACCTTCTGCAGTGATTTTGGAACCCCCCAAATAGTCTATGTTTCCATTGTTTCCCCATCTATTTGCTATGAAGTGAAGGGAACAGATGCCATAATTTTAGTTTTCTGAATGTTGAGTTTTAAGCCAACTTTTTCACTCTCCTCTTTCACTTTCATTAAGAGGCTCTTTAGTATTTTCCTTTCTGCCATAAGGGTGATGTCATCTGCATATCTGAGATTTTTGATATTTCTCCTGGTAATGTTGATTCCAGCTTGTGCTTCATCCAGCCCAGCATTTCACATCATGTATGCTGCATATAAGTTAAATAAACAGACTAACAATGTGCAGCCCTGACATATGCCTTTCCCAACTTGGAATCATTCTGTTGTTTCATGTCCAGTTCTAATCATTGCTTCTTGACCTGCATACAGATTTCTCAGGAGGCAGGTCAGGTGGTCTGGTATTCCCATCTCTTTAAAAATTTTCCGTAGTTTGTTGTGATAAACAAAGTCAAATATTTTGACATTGTAAATAAAGCAGAAGTAGATGATTTTCTGTAACTGTCGTGCTTTTTCAATGATCCAGCATATGTTATCAATTTGATCGCTGGTTCCTCTGACTTTTCTAAATCCAGCTTGAACATCTGAAATTGCAAGGTACATGTACTGTTGAAGCCTAGCTTGGAGAATTTTGAGCATTAATTTGCTAGTGTGTGAGATGACAGCAATTGTGTGGTACTTTGAACATTCTTTGGCATTTCCTTTCATTGGAATTGGAATGAAAACTGATGTTTCCCATTCCTATGGCCACTTCTGAATTTTCCAAAATTGCTGGCATATTGAGTGCAGCATTTTCACAGCATCATCTTTTAGAATTTGAAATAGCTCAACTGGAATTCTATCACTTCCACTACCTTTTTTCATAGTGATGCTTCCTAAGGGTCACTTGACTTTGCATTCTAGGATGTCTGGCTCTAGTTGAGTGATCACAGCATCATGGTTATCTGGGTCATGAAGAGCTTTTTGCATAGTTCTTCTGTATTCTTGTCACCATTTCTTAATATCTTCTGGTTCTGTTAGGTCCATACAATTTCTGTCGTTTATTTTGCACATCTTTGCATGAAATGTTCCCTTCAGATCAGATCAGATCAGATCAGTCGCTCAGTTGTGTCCGACTCTTTGCGATTCCATGAATCGCAGCACGCCAGGCCTCCCTGTCCATCACCAACTCCTGGAGATCACTCAGACTCACATCCATGGAGTCAGTGATGCCATCCAGCCATCTCATCCTCTTCTGTCGTCCCCTTCTCCTATTGCCCCCAATCCCTCCCAGCATCAGAGTCTTTTCCAATGAGTCAACTCTTCGCATGAGGTAGCCAAAGTATTGGAGTTTCAGCTTTAGTATCATTCCTTCCAAAGAAATCCCAGGGCTGATCTCCTTCAGAATGGACTGGTTGGATCTCCTTGCAGTCCAAGGGACTCTCAAGAGTCTTCTCCAACACCACAGTTCAAAAGCATCAATTCCTCAGTGCTCAGCCTTCTTCACAGTCCAACTCTCACATCCATACATGACCACTGGAAAAAACCATAGCCTTGACTAGGTGGACCTTTGTTGGCAAAGTGATGTCTCTGCTTTTGAATATGCTATCTAGGTTGGTCACAACCTTCCTTCCAAGGAGTAAGTGTCTTTTCATTTCATGGCTGCAGTCACCATGTGCAGTGATTTTGGAGCCCAGAAAAATAAAGTCTGACACTGTTTCCACTGTTTCTGCATCTATTTCCCATGAAGTGATGGAACCAGATACCATGATGTTCGTTTTCTGAATGTTGAGCTTTAAGCCAATTTTTTTCATTCTCCACTTTCACTTTCATCAGCAGGCATTTTAGTTCCTCTTCACTTTCTGCCATAAGGGTGGTGTCATCTGCATATCTGTGGTTATTGATATTTCTCCCGGAAATCTTGATTCCAGCTTGTTTCTTCCAGTCCAGCGTTTCTCATGATGTACTCTGCATAGAAGTTAAATAAACAGGGTGACGATATACAGCCTTGACACACTCCTTTTTCTATTTGGAACCAGTCTGTTGTTCCATGTACAGTTCTAACTGTTGTTTCCTGACCTGCATACAGATTTCTCAAGAGGCAGATCAGGTGGTCTGGTATTCCCATCTCTTTCAGAATTGTCCACAGTTTATTGTGACCCAAAGAGTCAAAGGCTTTGACACAGTCAATAAAGCAGAAATAGATGTTTTTCTGGAACTCTATTGCTTTTTCGATGATCCAGCGGATGTTGGCAATTTGATCTCTGGTTCCTCTGCCTTTTCTAAAACCAGCTTGAACATCAGGAAGTTCATGGTTCACATATTGCTGAAGCCTGGCTTGGAGAATTTTGAGCATTACTTTACTAGCGTGTGAGATGAGTGCAATTGTGCGGTAGTTTGAGCATTCTGTGGCATTGCCTTTCTTTGGGATTGGAATGAAAACTGACTTTTTCAGATCCTGTGGCCACTGCTGAGTTTTCCAAATTTGCTGGCATATTGAGTGCAGCACTTTCACAGCATCATCTTTCAGGATTTGGAATAGCTCAACTGGAATCCCATCACCTCCACTCGCTTTGTTCGTAGTGATGCTTTCTAAGGCCCACTTGACCTCACATTCCAGGATGTCTGGCTCTAGGTCAGTGATCACACAATCGTGATTATCTGGGTCATGAAGATCTTTTTGTACACTTCTTCTCTGTATTCTTGCCACCTCTTCTTAATATCTTCTGCTTCTGTTAGGTCCATACCATTTCTTTCCTTTATCGAGCCCATCTGCTCGATGGAACAAAAGGAACATGGATGTTCCTTTTGGAACATGGAACATGAAATGTTCAATGATGGAACATGAAATGTTCCTTTTGTATCTCTGATTTTCTCTAATTTTCTTGAAGAGATCTCTAGCCTTTCCCATTCTATTGTTTTCCTCTATTTCTTTGCATTGATTATTGAGGAAGTCTTTCCTATCTCTGTTTACTTCTCTTTTTTTTTTTTTTTTGGTTTGTACCATCTAGGAGCTCATTATTTTATTTTTTTTTTAAATTAAATTTTATTTTGCTTAACTTTACAATATTGTATTGCTTTTACCATACATCGAGATGGATCCACCACCAGTATACACGTGCTCCCCATCCTGAACCCTCCTCTCTCCTCCCTCCCCATACCATCCCTCTGGGTCGTCCCAGTGCACCAGCCCCAGGCATCCGTTATTGGGCATCGTACCTGGACTGGCGACTCGTTTCAGATATAATATTATACATATTTCAATGCTATTCTCCCAAATCATCCCACCCTCTCCCATTCCCAGAGTCCAAAAGTCTGTTCTATACATCAGTGTCTCTTTTGCTGTCTCATAAACAGGGTTATTGTTACCATCTTTCTAAATTCCATATATAAGTGTTAGTATACTGTATTTGTGTTTTTCTTTTTGGCTTACTTCACTCTGTATAATAGGCTCCAGTTCCATCCACCTCCTTAGAACTGATTCAAATGTATTCTTTTTAATGGCTGAGTAATACTCCATTGTGTATATGTACCACAGCTTGCTTATCCATTCATCTGTGGATGGACATCTAGGTCGCTTCCAAGTCCTGGCTATTGTAAACAGTGCTGCTATGAACATTGGGGTACACGTGTCTCTTTCAATTCTTGTTTTCTCAGTGTGTATGCCCAGCAGTGGGATTGCTGGATCATAAAGCAGTTCTATTCCCAGTTTTTTGAGGAATCTCCATACTGTTCTCCATAGTGGCTGTACTAGTTTGCATTCCCACCAACAGTGTAAGAGGGTTCCCTTCTCTCCGCACCCTCTCCAGCATTTATTGCTTGTGGACTTTTGGATCACAGCCATTCTGACTGGCATGAAATGGTACCTCATAGTGGTTTTGATTTGCATTTCTCTGATAATGAGTGACGTTGAGCATCTTTTCATGTGTTTGTTAGCCATCTGTATGTCTTCTTTGGAGAAATGTCTATTTAGTTCTTTGGCCCATTTTTTGATTGGGTCATTTATTTTTTTGGAATTGAGCTGTAGAAGTTGCTTGCATATTTTTGAGATTAGTTGTTTGTCTGTTGCTTCATTTGTTATTATTTTCTCCCATTCTGAAGGCTGTCTTTTCACCTTGCTTATAGTTTCCTTTGTTGTGCAGAAGCTTAAGACATTAAAGACAATCTCTTTAACAAGTGGTGCTGGGAAAACTGGTCGAACACTTGTAAAAGAATGAAACTAGAACACTTTCTAACACCATCCACAAAAATAAACTCAAAATGGGTTAAAGAGCTAAATGTAAGACCAGAAACCATAAAACTCCTAGAGGAAAACATAGGCAAAACACTCTCTGTCTTACATCACAGCAGGATCCTCTATGACCCACCTCCCAGAATATCGGAAATAAAATCAAAAATAAACAAATGGGACCTAATCAAACTTAAAAGTTTACTTCTCTTTGAAACTGCATTCAAATGGATATATCTTTCCTTTTCTCTTTTGCCTGTCGCTTCTCTTCTCTCAGCTATTTGTAAGGCCTCCTCAGACAACAGTTTTGCCTTTTTTCATTTCTTTTTCTTGGGGATGGTCTTGATCACTCCCTCCTGTACAATGTCATGAACCTCTGTCCAAGGTTCTTCAGGCTGTTTCTCAGAGCTAACCCCTTGAATCTATTTCTCACTTCCACTGTATAATTGTAAGGGATTTGATTTAGGTCATACTTGAATGGTCTAGTGGTTTTCCCTACTTTCTTCAATTTAAGTCTGAATTTGGCAATAAGGAGTTCATGATCTGAGCCACAGTCAGCTCCTGGTCTTGTTTTTGCTGACTGTATAGGGCTTCTTCATCTTTGGCTGCAAAGAATATAATCCATCTGATTTTTGTATCGACCATCTGGTGATGTCCATATGTCATATGTAGAGTCTTCTCTTGTGTTGGAAAGGGGTGTTTGCTATGACCAGTGCATTCTCTTGGCAAAACTCTGTTAGCCTTTGCCCTGCTTCATTTTGTACTCCAGGGCTAAATTTGCCTGTTACTCCACATGTTTCTGAACTTCCTACTTTTGCATTCCAGTCCACTATAATGAAAAAAGCCTACTGACCTGGGGAGTTCATCTTTCAGTTTCCTATCTTTTTGCCTTTTCAAACTATTCATTAGAGTGTCATCATCTGCATATCTGAGGTTTTTTGTATTTCTCCCAGGAATCTTGATTCCAGCTTTTGATTCTCCTGCTTGGCATTTCACCTGATGTACTCTGCATATATGCTAAATAAACGGGGTTTCAATATACAGCCTTGACATGCTTCTTTCCCAATTTTGAACCAGTCTGTTTTTTCTGTCTGTTTCTGCCTGTTGCTTCTTGACCTGCATACAGATTTCTCAGGAGGCAGGTAAGGTGATATGGTATTCCCACCTTTTGAAGAATTTTCAACAGTTTGTTGTGATCCATATAGTCAGAGGCTTTGGTGTAGTCAGTAAAACAGAAGTAAATGTTTTTATGGAATTTCCTTGCTTTCTCTGTGATCCATTGTGTTAACAGTTTGACCTCTGTTTCCTCTGCCTTTTTTAAAGCCAGCATGTATATCTGGACATTCTCTGTTTCATACTGCTGAAGCCTAGCTGGAATGATTTTGATTATAATCTTACTAGCATGTGAAATGAGTGCAATTGTACAGTAGCTTGAACTTTCTTTGGCATTTGCCTTCTTCAAGATTGGAATGAAAACTGACCTTTTCCAATTCTGTGGCTACTGTTGAGTTCAAAATTGGCTGACATACTGAGTACAGCACTTTTACAGCATCATCTTTTAGGGCTAGAATAGCTCAACTGGAATTTTGTTATCTCCACTAGCTTTGTTCACAATAATGCTTCCTAAGGACCACTTGACTTCACACCCCAGAATGTCTGGCTCTAGGTGAGTGACTATACCATTTTATTTATCTAATCATTGAGAATTTTTTGTATAGTTCTTCTGTGTATTCTTGCCACCTCTTCTTAGTATCTCCAGCTTCTGTTAGGTCTTTATGTTTCTGTACTTTATTGTGCCCATCTTTCCATGAAATATTCCCTTGGTATTTCCAAGTTCCATGAAGAGATCTCTAGACTTTCCCATTCTAATTGTTTTGCTCTATTTCTTTGCATTGTTCATTTAAGAAGGTTTTCTTATCTCTCCTTGCTATTCTCTGGAATAATGCATTCAGTTGGGAATAGCTTTGCCTTTCTCCTTTGCTTTTGCTGTCTTTTTGCTTAACCATTTGTAAGGCCTCATCAGACAACCATCTTTCCTTCTTGCATTTCTTTTTATTGGGCATGGTTTTGATCACTGCATCCTGTACAATGTTACAAGCCTCTGTCCATAGTTCTTCAGGCACACTGTCTACCAAATGTAATACCTTGAATATATTTTTCACCTCCACTGTATAATCATAAGGAATTTAGATCATTTCCAAATTGCCCAGTGATTTCCCCTTATTTCTTAAATTTCAGTGTGAATTGTGCAATAATGAACTCATGGAATGAGCCATCTTCTGTCCCAGATCTTATTTTTGCTGACTGTATAGAGTTTCTTCATCTTTGGCTGCAAAGAATACATCAATCTGATTTCACTATTGACCATTTGATGATGTTCATATATATTTTGTTGTTGGAAAAGGGTGCTTTCTAATGACCAGTTTGTTCTCTCGACAAAACTCCATTAATCTTTGCCCTGCTTCATTTTGTTCTCCAAGATCAAACTTGATTGTAATTCTGGGTACCTCTTGACTTCCTACTTTTGCATTCCAATTTCTTATTATGAAAAGGACATATTTTTTGTTGTTGTTGTTAGTTCTAGAAGGTCTTGTATGTCATCATAGAACTGTTCAATTTCAACTTCTTTGGTGTCAGTGGTTGGGGCATAGACTTGGATTACTGTGATACTGAATGATTTGCCTTGGAAGCAAACAGAGATCATTCTGTTGTTTTTGAGATTGCCCACAAGTACTACATTTTGAACTCTTGTTGACTATGAGGGTTACTCCATTTCTTCTAAGGGATTCTTGCCCTCAGTAGTAGATATAATGGTCATATGAATTACATTCACCCATTCCCATCCATTTTAGTTTGCTGATTCCTAAAATGTTGATGTTTATACTTGCCATCTCCAGTTTTACTATGTCTGATTTACTTTGATTCATGGACACAATATTCCAGGTTCCTATGGAATATCATTCTTTATAGCATTGGACTTTCACCATCAGACATCTGCATCTGAGCATCATTTCCACTTTGGTCCACACACACTAATAAACCATTGTGTGTGTGTGTGTGTGTGTGTGTGTGGAGAGAGAGAGAGAGAGAGAGAGAGAGAGAGAGAGAGAGCGCGCACAGACAGCACTCAAAGTTTTCATTCTTTCTGGAGCTATTAGTAATTGCCCTCACTGTTCTCCAGTAGCATATTGAACACTTTGAAACCTAGGGCTGCTCATCTTCTGGTGTCATATAATTTTGCCCTTTCATTTTGTTCATAGGGTTCTCACAGCAAGAAGTGTATTCCACTACTAGTGTATTCACTAGTGTAGTGTAGTGAAATAGTGTATTCCACTACTGTGTATTCCACTAATGTAGTTTTAGAATATTTGCCATTTCTTTCTCAGTGGAGCACGTTTGGTCAGAAATCTTCCCTACGACCCATCCATCTCATGTGGCCCTGCAGAGCATGCCTCGTTGCTTCACTGAGTTACTTAAGTCCTTTTGCCATGACAAAGCTGTGATCCATGCAGGGGAAATAATGAGATATCTAAAGATTATAGAAGCTTTGCTTTGATTTACTTTACTTAATGGTTATAGTTAGTATAACATCTGTATTTATGTGTGAGTGATTCATTATAGAGGTAAAAGTGTAAGGGAGGTGAGTAATTGTTGGTTTGATGTCTGTGAGTGCAAAATCAGCCACATGTATATCACTGTAATTTCTATTTCAGCTGCGGACATTGATCATGTTGTGTTTCAGTGTTTCCATATACTATGGAAAGTAAGATATTTATCTCAGGATTTATTATAAAAGAAAGATCTCCTTTGAAAAATGTTTCCCTTTGCTTTGGAAATTCTTATTTGCAAAAAGAGAAGATTGTTATAGGTAACTATAGTATAATATTTATCTTAAAATCATGCTTTCCTTTTACTTTAAAAAAAATCTCCTGTGTATATATTTTCTTTATTTTTAATAGGTTATATTACACAGGATGCTTTTTAAATAAATGGAAACAGCATGATTAAATGACATTATGAGCTGTAATTCTAATGAATAGTTTCATTGTATCAAGCAGCAAAGTAAGAGGAGCTCTCAAAATGTTTCACTATTGAAGAACCATTGGATTACTTTCTAATGTAAACCTTCTATTTATAGATATTATGCTTAATAACTATATACTTGAGTAAAATTGGCAAAAGACTCACCCATCACTATTGCCATAGGGCTTGCATGGAATGTTTTGGGGGCAGTCATAGGTGCACATACAGAATTCTAAGGAAGTCCAAGACAGATTTATACTACACTGAATAAGATAAAGAAGGTTTCTAAGAAAAGGGATGATTAGCTTAAATTTTGAATAATGAGTAGAAGAAAATGAATTACTAAGGGAAAGTGAATGTAAATCACAAGGAGAATGTCTTTATATTCCCTCAAAGTAAGTATTTTATAATTAAAGTTATTTTAACTAAATAATTCATATTGTAAGTAGAGACATTAAAGAACCCCAAATTGATTTTGTGACATATTAAATACACTAAACTTTAGTTTCATCATTGGAAAGTGTGCAGAGAGTCCAAGAAAAAGTTGAAGAATTAAAGATCTCCTAAAAGAATGTGGGTACTACATAGGTAAAGAACAGTGGTCTTTGGTGAATGTGTGAACGTGAACGTGAAGTCGCTCAGTCGTGTCCAACTCTTTGCGACCCCATGGACCTACCAAGCTCCTCTGTCCATGGGATTTTCCAGGCAATAGTACCAGAGTGGATTGCCATTTCCTTCTCCAAGGGATCTTCCCAACCCAGGGATTGAACCCGAATCTCCCGCATCGTAGACAGACGCTTTACCGTCTGAGCCACCAGGTGAATGTATATTAATACATTAAAAAAAAATTTGAAATGTAGCACTAATAGCTTAAAAGAAAAGCTCTGTAGTTGTTTGTGTAGCTATTCACAAAGCATAGTAAATCATGTTTAACCACATTTAAAATATAGCAGTGTGTACATGTCCATCCCAAACTCCCTATTTATCCCTTCCCTCCCACCCCCTGCCACAATCGTTCTCTAAGTCTGTGAGTCTCTTTCTGTTTTGTAAGTTCATTTGTATAATTTGTTTTTAGATTCCACATCTAAGGGATGTTGTAAGATATTTCTCCTTCTCTTACTTCACTTCGTATGGTGATTTCTGGATCCATCCGTGTTGCTGCAAATGGCATTTTTTTTCATTCTGTTTAATGGCTGAGTAGTATTTCATTATATATAAGTACTACATTTTCTTTAACCATTCCTCTGTTAATGGAGATTTGGGTTGCTTCCATGTTTTGGCTTCCATGAAGGCAGTGGTTTCAGGCACAGAAAATTATTTTCCTCCAATGTTAGAAGTACAGCCTGAGCTGAGCACACAGGGATCCTTGGGTGCAGGAGGATGGGTGCCTTGTGCTCAGGAGACGGAGCTGAAGGGTGCCCTTCAACATCCACTCTACAGGTGACTTGTGTTGGGTCTTTGGGGAGGTATCAAGAATCATTGTGTAGGGACATTGCTCTCCATTACTTCTTGCAAGTAGTAAATCCTTCCTGCTCCAGGGGAAAAGAGAGAGAGAAAGGAATCTTTCTACAGTTTTTAGAGTAATATAAGAAAAGTTTCGGAGAAGGCAATGGCACCCCACTCCAGTACTCTTGCCTGGAAAATCCCATGGATGGAGGAGCCTGGTAGGCTGTAGTCCATGGGGTCACTAAGAGTCAGACACGACTGAGCGATTTCACTTTCACTTTTCATTTTCATGCATTGGAGAAGGAAATGACAACCCA